>OX439352.1:1418953-2668953 GCA_949319445.1 Mythimna lalbum | reverse complement strand
ACCTATTCACTCTTGTCTTTAAGACCCCTAAGTTGTAGTTATCAGGAAACACAGACACCGCCAGGGAATTTCAATCCTTAGCTGTACGCTTTACATTATGGTAAAGGCCCCGACCTAAGTCGAAAAACGAAGTTCTATTAATGAATCTCTTCATTTAAAACGACAAACATTTAACAAAATTAAAACACAGACCACTAATCAGCAACAAGATTAACAGCAACTAAAACAATGGCGTAAATCCTAAAGCCTCTTACACACGATTTTGCATCCCGAAATTCCACCACTCGCCATTCCTATTCGGTTTAAATCCGACGCTCTGAATGCAGTACCGAAAATAAATCACAACAGTTTTAAACGTGAACGAGTTTTTCTTTGCATTGTTTCCTTGCCACAGACATGGAATAAACTGGTACAGAAGATCGGGTCTGTGCAATGAATATCCACACACACTTGCGATAAACGTACATCTATAGAAAACGATCACATCAGTTTTGTTATTTTGTTAATTTATGGGACAATAAACAGCTACAATACACAACGTGTAACGTTAAATGCGCAAAACCTGAAATTAGTTTGATCAGAATGAGGAGCAGAATCAATTAAACCACTTTTTAGTATAGGTTACATTTTTCAAAAAAATCTTCATTAAAAACGTCGACCTATCTATTTATGAATAGGTCAAATCATCACTTGCGCAAACCCGCCCAAATAGGTAAACAAACACAAATAATTGTAGTCCAATCAAATTTTCTCATACACGGGATAATAAAAATTCTTATTTCAATGCAGATATGAATTTTAAACAAACTAAAAATGCACATAAAACTTTTAATTATTTTTTTAATGTTTTTTTTTTCACATAATTAAGTTAATTGAATTCAAAATCATTTGGGGTGTTTGAGCTTTTGTGCATTTAACGTTACACGTTGTATACACTACAAAAAAACGGTACAATGGAGCGTTAACAATAATGCATTCACTGTACATCCACAATTATCCACTAACGTACAAGATTAATGGCAGGAAATACGGATTATTGAGTCATATTCAGGTTAAACCGCTATCAGGTGACATCAGGCTATCATCATAAGCGACGGTGTATTCAATGATGGAGCTTGCTTGTTTGTTTGTACATACTCCTATTAATAACAGTTCTCTTTTGTACATAATTACCTCCCAGTTTATAACTACATATCAGCAAGCACAGGGAATTCCACTCCTTACCTGTACGTCCAGTGAATAAAGTCTGACCATCCATCTATCAAAGGAGGAGGTGGAGGAAAGACAGATCTTAGCTGCATCTGGTTAGACTAAACTCCGATCCCAAGCACTTTGGGAACAGATTAAGAAGATGATAAGCTGTACGTTTAGGGAATGTATTATTTTGGTATTCCATCTTCCTGGATCCCTACCACGGGGACTGGTTCGAGGTGGCTTGGGAAAAATTGCCTGGAAGAAGATGGTGGAGGCCTTTGCCCAGCAGTGGGACAGTATAGGCAATTTAAAAAAAAAAAAACTTTCAGGACATTTAAACTCATGTAAACTTCGATCAAATGCACTTTTAATATTCTACAACAACGATAACAAATCTTGAATGTGTATGCGCTCAGTTTTATTAGACAAATTGATGCGATGATATCAGAACCGTGAAAACCTCACTCCAGGTTCAAATATAACTTAAAACACGTTTAAAGTCCAACTACTCAAACTAGTTTTCAGAATGCTTGAATCTTGAGTGAAGTTCTGTAATAAGTGCCTCAAACTACCTCAAACGAATTTCAGACGCGGGTGCGTCTGCACACGCTCTACAAAGAACAGAAAGACAGACAACAGGCTTATTTGACAGAGTATAAGACATACTAACAATTTACAAGGTATAAACGAAAAAAAAAAAAATGAAATTGTGTGCCTCAAGGCGGTCGGACCAATTCAGGTCCAGTTCAGCATCACAACTTTCAAAGTGATGTATACAAAAAAAAATAAGAAAACAAAAACCATCAACGATTGTATCACTGTTTGCCATCAGGTGGGATCGCAGTCAAGCACTAGTTTATAATATTAATTAACCTTACTAATATTATAAAAGTAAGTTTGTTTGTTTGTTACGTCTTCACGCCTCAATGGCAAAACCGATTTTGATGAAACTTGGTACACGGATAGACCATGTCCTAGAATAGGACATAGGATACTTTTTATCCCAGAAGAATGTTCCCTTGGGATAATTTTCTGCTATCACGCAGACGAAGCCACTGGGAGCAGCTAGTCAAAAATATATTTAAAAAAAATAGGTGCTTCTAGCTTCTATGGGTCAGCCTACCCTAAAGGGTACAGGCGTTAGTTTATGTATTTTTTTGGTTTTATGATATTACTAGCTTTGCCCGCGCGGCTTCGCTCCCGCTCTTCCCTACTCCACCTTACTATACCCAACTCTACCCTACTCTACCCTACTCTACCCTACTCTACCCTACTCTACCCTACTCTACCCTACTCTACCCTACTCTACCCTACTCTACCCTACTCTACCCTACTCTACCCTACTCTACCCTACTCTACCCTACTCTACCCTACTCTACCCTACTCTACCCTACTCTACCCTACTCTACCCTACTCTACCCTACTCTACCCTACTCTACCCTACTACTCTACCCTACTCTACCCTATCCTACCCTACTCTACCCTACTCTACCCTACACTACCCTACTCTACCCTACTCTACCCTACTCTACCCTACTCTACCCTACTCTACCCTACTCTACCCTACTCTACCCTACTCTACCCTACTCTACCCTACTCTACCCTACTCTACCCTACTCTACCCTACTCTACCCTACTCTACCCTACTCTACCCTACTCTACCCTACTCTACCCTACTCTACCCTACACTACCCAAATTTTTTTTCCATAAGAACCTTCTCCTCACAATAACAATCACAACAAAAAAAAAATCAGCCAAATCGGTCAAGCCGTTTTTATGCCAAGTCGTGACAACGGAAAACGGGGGTCATTTTTATATATATAGATAAAACAACGCATATACAACTGATTAAAGGGCCTAGCTTTATACCAAACGCCAAAGAAGGACACTTATGCAACCGACCTTCTGCTCCTATCTATCCTGCACAATGGAAGCCAGTAATTTATCTTGCGAGATATAAAGAAGTCGAAAAACAGAAAGATTGCACTTTGCTGAAATCTTTGGACAAACAATAGCAAGGACAATTAATGGGAATGGTAGAACTGTAGTTTTTTCGTGAGGCAATTAGCGAAGAAACTTGGTAACCTTGGGAACGATGTAGTTAGGAGTTCCGTTGTACGTCGTCATGTTTTGAGATAGTTTGGCAGTTCTCTTCATTTGTTCTGTCGAGGAAATTGGGACAAAGACATTTAAAGGTCTTCTGTTTTATATATTTGTTTTAGTGAACGTACTTACCTATTAGTTTTTATTCTACGAGTACTCTCTATTTTTACTCAAAGTTTAGGCATTTATGAATTTCTAGCTACTGACAGCGGATTCACTCGCCTGAAAATAGAAAAGGAATCTTACTCCCGGAAAAGTATCCTATGTGCTGTTTCAGGACCTACTCTCGTGCCAAGTTTCATCGGAACCCTTTTAGCAATTAGAACGAAGTAACAAACATACATACAAACTTAGAAATTTTCGCTTTTATATTTTTTTTTTTGTGAAATATACTCATTAGTTATCATTCATCTCTCAACTGCAGCTCAAATTTAAGCCATTTATGAAGATCTTACTGCTGCGACTTCGGCTACTTGATAGTAGAAAATTATCACAAGAGAACATATACAAACCCCGGGATAAAAATATATCTTATGTGCTATTTCTAGACGGCCTACTTCTGTGCCGCGTTTTATCAAAATCCACTTCTTCTTTTATCGATTCGACTCAAATTTTGTCCAAAAAATATTTAGCCACTTGGAGCTCTACTCGTTGGCTTCGTAAAAGTCATGGAGGGTGCAGGTAGTTGTGAATACTAAGCAGGAAGGAGGTGACACATATCCTGTGAAGGGGGCCCACACTGGCACTGTATTTACAATGGGTCAAGGAAACCCCATTTTGCCAGATTATGTCTGCAGCGGCCAACCTGAGTCCGCCGTCGGTTCAGAGATTTCAAGATTGGCCACTGCAGTTCGTGTCTTGGTGGCAGATCAAAATCCACTGTGCGGATTTAATCCGTTTGAGCATGAAACATGCATACTCATACTCACAAACGTTCACCTTTATGATACTAGTGCGATTTTCAATTGTCAAAGAGCTATTCAGAATCAGAATGTTCAAGTTCGTTACCAGTTACAAAGCGTAGTTCCTTTTGAAGAAGCAATATTTTGATATTCAGCTGGATCATAACCTAAGGTATAAGACCTATCCAGAATTGCCACAAATCCTTCTAAGTACATAAATACCGTTTCACTCCCTTTATGATAACAAAACTTAAATATTCAACCGTCAGAAATCTACATCCGAGTAATTTACGAGGCACCGCATTTAATCTGTAACGTAACTTGTTTGTATAAAAAATATGATTTATTGTACTCAGGGATACAGAAGAATGGACTGAGTAATACAGACACTACTATTTATAACTCTAAAGAAAGAGGTAGAGAGTGTGTGAGACAGTACACACCAGTGACGAAGTATACCAATCATTTTAGTAATAAAAACCATGTTGCACGATAGCTTTGTCTCTCTCTCACACAATTTTTGATTGTATTCACTTCATAGCGAGTTATAGATGTCAAAGGCCCACCACGAGCTCTTAACGTGATATTGACAACTTAAACTGAATGTTTAAAGGGATGGAGCTTCATAGGGTGTAGTGTATACTCGTAGCTCAATCTCTTTTTCTCACTCGCACGACTGAAATTTTATCAAGTCATGGTAAATCTCCAGGCTTTTTTGGGGTGTCAATTATCAATAATTTCTCCCGTTCACCTAGAACGGGAGAAATTATAAAAGAGAGAGTAAAAAATTGGCAGATTTTTACTGATTAAAACCTGTTCGTATTTGTTTCAGTAGCCTTTTGTGTTCCAGGTCGATTCTTTTAAATAATTCGTTAGCCTTAACAGATGTCAGTCTGCGGGAATCGTCAAACGAGCTGTCACACACAACAGTCAGTCCATTCTCCTAAGTTGTTGATTGTACTATTAGAAGAGAATGTCTATGCACAACGCGTCCGTATCTCTGGGGTAATAAATATGTTTGAGTTGGAAACTCTATGGAAAAATATTCGTGTTAAATAAATAAATTACCGTCTGTATTCATAGTGCTCTGTAGCGGACGCTTGTTTATGAATACATTATGTTGGGACTTTGAAACTGTAAAGCGGAGACTGATAATGGATTTTTGGGATTTTCCTGAAACTCTCCTATTGTCAGTTTGAGGAAAATATATTAAATGTAAGCGTCCTTTGATCGTGGCACGCCTAGAGGCTTAATTTTGTCCTCTTTTTACTGCAATAAATGTCCCCAGTTAGGTAAAATTTGCTGTATTTTGGGAAATAAACCAATTAGGCTAGCTGAAATGCCTCCAAGGATAAAATTTATGTCAGGGTTAACCATCACTAAGTAAGTTGTTGTTGTATGTTGTTTACAAATTATTAAATGAATATGTATATGAAAAGTCTTGAAGATAGATACTTCAAAACATAGTAAGTAATGGTGAAAGAGAAAATCCTCTATTATATTATCTATCATCCATTGTGTGTATATCTACGAGTGTGTATGCCAAATAAAATAGTTTTAATTCTTTCTTTATCAATTTGAATAAATTAAATAGAGGAAATTACTTAAATGATCAGTCTCCTAACAGACAGCTGATTATTTATTTTATAACTTATAGAATGATGGCGTTGAAAGATCTTCTACAAGGTTATATTATGATTGGGAAATCAACCAATGACTTCTCACGATCTTGGGTGGTCCTGCCCCACCCAAGATCGTGAGGCGTGTCAGACTTTTACTGACAAAAAAAAACTCCTGTTTCTTTTTTGCCTTGGCCATGGCCCCAGAAGTAACAAACATACACACTTATGCACTCGCAAACTTTTGTATTTATATTTTTTTTCGTGATTCTATAATGGTATTTATTAATCTATACTTATAATAAATCTGTAGAAGTGAAAATTCGGTTCATTGAAAATATCAAAAAATTTAATGACAAGGGGTGTTACTAGACCGACACCGATCCCAAAAATAAGATTAAAATTTTCTTTTCTATCTGTCTGTTTTTTCAGGCATCACGCAAAAACTACCGGTTCGATTGTGACGAAACTTGGTATAATTATTTTTTTTATATCCTGGGCACCACACTGGGTACTTTTTACCCCGGAAAAACCAACTTAATTTTGCGGTTCGATCCCTAGACCCGATTATTGTACCAACCGCAAATAATAAGTTTATCGTAGGGTACGTCACCCGCAGTGGAGTTCACTGAAGAGCGCTGCAAATGGCTAAGATAGTATAATAGTTGGGTTAATAAAATGTAGTTTCCGTTTTCTAACTAGATGCCATTGGCGTCGACGTCGAGTTAGATCGCGATATGGGAACACTTTTTGGAAATAAAGAAAGGAGCGCGTTTTCCAATAACCCATTTATTAATTACATCGAACACACACACACATATTGCACAATGTCTGAGGTGTGTGCACACTGTCACGCGCGTAAGTGGAAGGGAGAGATCTGGAACGTCTCGAATCGTCTCGCGCATCACGTTGTTTTCCCGTCCCCGGGCTCTTAGAATTCGACATCAGACGTTTCAGATTTTCGATTTTGACGACCTTGTTGTCGCTGGCAGCAGGATCCGCGTACAAAGTCGCGGGCAGAAGCTAGTCAATAATATTATAATAATTCATAGTGACACTCACTGGTAATTTTATTTGCTAAAATGTGGATACTGTAGTGGACCGCACTTTGTAACCACTTATATTATTAAGTATTGATAAGCACTGTATTGTGGCTGTTAATTGCCCCTAAAAAAAGTAAATGAAATAAAACCATTTATAACAAAAAGAAAGTTGAACTTATGTTCCTCCCAGACACTATTATAATACAAAACACCTACCAAAACCTTCAATGTTAGACCATAAAGTTATATAAAGTAACAATTTAGGTTATCCGCCCAAATTGAACACGCACCAGAACTTCCGACCACCTAACCGTGCGCTAACAATGAATTTATGAAACAAGATTAACCCGTTCACTGAATCGACACAAAAAAAACTGTGTACAAAATGATTCAGCGAGTGAAAACAGAATCAACTGAGCGTCAATACAGCCTGGATTGGGGATGTTATCGATTCAAATCTGACATCACATTAATGAAAAGGGTGCAGGAATATGCGTCTGATGTTTTCATGATCAGTGGCGGATTAAGCCATCGCGAGGCCAGCTGCAAATTCGACAAGGGGCCCCTGTGTAGACCTATTTGGTACTATTATTCTGATTATTCACACACATAAGGCGCATTGCTTGCAGAACAGATCGAGAGAGCGCTGGAAGGCCTCCTACAAGGTGGACAGATGACCTGGTGATGATTGCGGGAATCCGATGGATCCGGGACGCACAGGATCGTTCATTGTGGTGATACTTAGGGGAAGCCTATGTCCAACAGTGGACGTCTATCGGCTGAAATGATGATAATGATTATGATAATTCTGATTATTATTTTTAATCACTAATAACTCTGTTGATTTTAACCTTTCGAATTCCGTAATAAGAGATACAATAGAAAGACAATGAGAGAGCGAACGCCGGCGTTCGCTTGGGATTTAATGAAAATTGAGTAAGGTACGAGGGAAATGCAGTATTGAAAGAAATCTAAGACATTGACTATAGTATTCAATTATTAGCTGTATTAGGATTTCAATATATTTATATACTTAATTTGACTTTTTTTTAAACCGACTTCTAAAAAAGAAGGAGGTACTCAATTCGGATGTTTGTATTTTTTTTATGTTTGTTCGCGCATAACTTCGTCGCTTGCCAACCGATATGAAGAATTCTTTTTTTGTTGGAAAGGGTATACTTACTTCCTAAATTGTCCCATAGTCACCAAGTTGAGATCTGATGATGGAATCTTGGTGAAATCGAGGGAACTCTTCAAATTCAATTCAATTCTTTAGTGAAGTCGGTTATTTTTTTTTTGCGTTAAAGTACAGGATCCCGATCACGCGGGGCCCCCGAATGCGTGGGGCCTGTAGCATTTGCTTCTCTTGCTATATGGCTAATCCGCCACTGTTCACGATGGCAAAATGCGGGGTGATGTTGGTAATTATCCCAAATAACTCACTGATAGACACGAGATATACTCTTTATGTATGCCATGAAAAAATATTACAGCAGGAGCATAAAATGAATGGGGTGTAATAACGGGCGGACATATCGGTAAGAGCAATTTTTTACAGACAACCTTTGTATGGGCTTGACAGGGAAGGAGAAATGTGATGTAATCCATAGTGTGCGACTGTACAGTTTTTTTTTAAATATTGCCCCACTGAGAATTGACAGGGAAAGAGAAATGATACGCATATACTCGTAATCCATAGTGTACGATTTTTTTTTTTTGTTACATAGCCGCACTACAAATTTTATTACTACTAATTCGTGAGCGCGTTCACAAATTTGTAAACTCACATACACAAAACCTGGAACTTATATCCTATGTGGGCCATAAAAATATTAGTTCGGTGCGGGAATCAAATTCGCGACTCTTAGTGCAGCGGTCAATCTTACTAAAATATGGCGTCGAAAAACTTCTTCGCATCGCTGGTAATGTCAAAAGACTGGCGACACTGCCACGCCATCGTTGAAATTTCACATAATTTAGAGCTGAGGTCCATTTAAGATACATTCCAACCAGGTCCAGACATCAAGATATGTAAATAAATACTAAGTTTATTCTAAAATAGCTTAGTATGCATACCTTACTCCTTGTAAGGTAAGGAGAAAATTTGTTACGTGTTTCTGCACACGTATGCAACTGAATTCTAAAATGTTATCTACTCTTGCATCTAGCAAAGTGCTACTCATTACATTTTTAATGTTTGCAAAGAAACTATAGCTTAGAAGTGAAGTTATTCCACCCTTATTAATATAAAATACTATTTACTATTATTATTATTTATTTTTTTGTTACTATTTTGGTGTACAATAAAGTTTATTCTATTCTATTCTATTCTATAAAATTATAGATTTTTTGTTTACCTTTTATTATAAAAGGCTCCTACGCTCAGGAACTACTGGTTTTTTTTTAGTGTAGAAATTATCCAATGATGTGTTTGTTAAAACCTATTTGCAAAAATAAATATAATATTATAAAAAAGTGTATATATTATTTCTTTTTTTTTTTATTTAGCTCAACCGAACTACAGTTTTTAGTATTGCCTCTGCCCAAGTACTAAGTAAGCAGAAAAAGAAAGAACTATTTCAGTTGTTTTTGCGTTAAAACCTCATGGCCAAAGAACACCTTGCGCTTCCTATTACACCCGGTGCGTAAGCTCCTTTATAGCGGGTATTAGTTCAGCAGGATTAAATCTGGGCTAGTGTAACCGTGCTTTAGACTTAGTCGCTCATAATCCTACTCATAAGGAAAGATTATGTTTAGTTTGTTTTGTGAAACTGTGTTTGAACTTGTATACGATAATGGCGTGTGCTGATATTGTTATCGTTAAAGAAATATGCTAGCGTACCATTTTAATGGGCAACTAGAGATCGGTCCTCTTATAAGTGCCAGTGTAAACATACGTATTTTTTGGAAAAAAAAGGGCAACAGAAAGAACTAAGGAAGTGTCAGTAAAATTCTGACACTTCCTTTCACTATTCGTACAACCAAAATGGGAGAAGTTATTTCATGGTTTCTCAACTCAAAAAAGGGGGTGAGATAGATGAGAGAAATACAAGCACGGTCGACGTGAAGATACTTGGATGAGGCCTGGGCATTTTTAGCTGATAAAAGAAAGACTGTTTTTTTGAAGATGTACCGAGTAGGGTAATAAAGAACTCCTCTTGATTAACGTCAACAAAAAATTCAAAACGTGACATGGTTCATTTGCATACACACTCATTTTAACTCTTACATAGTAATAATCGTGGTGATTATTCGAGTTCAGAAAAGCTTTGATGGATTCACTGAAGAGCTGGTACAATATGGTGGTACGATTAAACATATCTTTAATCTTTTCTCACCAAAACCATTTTTTCAGTTACGCTCTGTCTTATCTCTAATACCCTAGTATTAAATATGAACTAAAACGAAATCCCGGTACACTATAAACAAACCAATTAGCCAGAGGCTATATTTATGTTGTTTCTAAAATGACCGGTGACAAGTGCGAGTCGCGCCGAGTGGGTTTCGTACAAACTTCAACTTATAATTGCAAAATGTAAATGTTTTTTTTTTTTAATAAATAATCTATAAGGTATGTACCTGAAAAGTATAGTATGTAATGTACAAAATAATGTGTATCAAATATTCACTGGGCAACTAAAAATTCATCCACGTCGCTGTCAATGGGGCGTAAAGAGTCGACTAGCTGTTTGGTTGTTTGTATGTATGTATAGTATTGTTAGTTAAGTATTTGTAAGTACTTATGTATATAAATCAGTTAGTCTTTTTTCTGTTTTTTTTTTATTGTCTGCTAATAATAGATGTGCTACTTTTTGGGTCACATAGACTTAGATTGCAATGTTTTCCTATACATGTAAAATATTGAATATTTGTAAATATAAATAATATATACTTAGTGTCATCAACTTAAAAAATAAGACGAACTTATCGGTTTCCGGATTCTTTTCTTTACATGTGCGACATGACATTGCCATTCATTACAGTTAGCGAGAAGTCCCCAATGGTTTGATTCCCTCGAGAGCGTTAAAATATGTACCATAAACGGTTTTGTCTTTAGATTCTGGTAATACAGAAGTTAGATTTTTCAATGCTCCAAAGGGTAGTCCAGGGTCTCAAGTCTGCTATTACAATAGTGTCAGAATGGTCTATCATTGACTTCATAATTGTTGATTTTGACAAGTAATCTACTAATGCAATGGCTTCATTATGACTTTCCAATGATCAACCACTGACACGCCATTGAAAGAAATGGTATAAAATGGTAATCTCGTACATAATGAAAATTGAATATCTGACGTATGCGGTAATTTGCAATACTTTTGACAGTTGTTTTGATTAGAACGTTATTGTGCAGGTATTGGTTTTAATAAGCTCGATAATGTCATTCTACCACCACTCTATTACGAGACCATTGACCGATCAATGATCGATCATTATGATTTAGCAGATTACGAAATTTTAGCAAAATGACAATGGGATCGTGTTGGAATGACGAATTTATAAAAATAGCAGACTCGGGCTCCTGTAATTAATATAAAAAATATAGGTAAAATACTCTATATTTTTATATTAATTTCTGCTTCGAACCTTCACGCATTCTTGAGAAAAAGAATCTTGACAGATAGGTAGACGTATAGACGGATAACAAAGTGATCTTATAAGAATGTCGTTTTTGCCGATAGAGGTAAGGAACCCTAAAATGGTTCCTCCAAAACTGAGAAGATTTTAATTTAACTGAGTTCCGAAATACGGTCGCCGAGGTAAAAGCTTTTCTCTGTTTGCTTACAATAAATGTTAGATGTTCAATAATTGATAATATTCTGCGAAAAGTGAAACCTTTGAGGAAACGGAGCTGAATTACTTGAGTGCTGGCTTATATGTTTTTTTTCAGTAATTTGTGAGAGATTTTGTTATTTCATGAAATAATGTTTTTTTACGCTAGAAGACGTAGTGTTGGAAGGCCTGCCACAAGGTGGACCGATGACCTGATGAGGGTCGCAGGAATCGGATGGATGCGAGGACAGTGCGTTGTGGCGACACTTAGAAGAGGCTTATGTTCAACCACGGAATAAAGAAAAGTAGAGGAAGTGCCTCTTAGATATCGCGCGTGTGTCAACAATGGCATCTATTTCAAAGGCACTAGCGTTCTGAATAGAATAAATTGGTTACAGCGCCATCTAGCGTTGAGTAGCCGAACTCGTTGTAAATTGGTTAAAACTTCTTTATTGTTCGTGTCATGTCAAATAATAACAACATTCTTACGTTGTAATAAGACCTAATTTATGAAAGCAATAAGAATATGATTTGTAAAAGTTAAGTTTGTAATTCGTAGCTTCGTAGCCAATCATATTACTGTTTTTTATGTGTGTACAATGTACAATGTACAATTTGATACGCAAATGTGTGAGTTTGGCGACACTGGTTCCCGTGCTTAGCCACGTTAGGGGCACTTCTACCTATATTTTCTGTTCTGTGTGTTCAACAGTAGATGTCTTTTAGCTGAAATGATGATAATGATGATATCCTGGAGTAGTATTGTAATTTTGATGGCCAGTGTGTAAGTTTGAACAATCAAAATGAGGTACGTTATAATTGAATGTATCATGACGCAATATTGTGATAATTAATCATTGTGTCCATTAATTGTTATACTTACTTAGTATGCAAATAGTTAAAGTATTATGTAGATATTATGTACAATGACTATGTATAATTAGGGACCTGCATTACAATTATTCGAACTATTACTCGAACGCCTAATTAGGAAATCTACTTAACCCACGCGCCGGGGGCTATTATTATAACGTAATTGCACATTTTTTGTAAAAAAAAAAACAGTTTTTTTTTTAATCCGGTTTGTTCCAAAAAAAACTAAAATATAGAGGCCAATATTTTCGGCCGAATCAATTTTGTACACCCGTGTATACGATACGAAAATTAAACGTTTTTCAAGGTCATCCAAGTTGTACAACCATATCGCACCTTCGGGGCAACAAAGTCACAACAGCTCATTTTTAAATTTTACTGGAGCAGACTTTTAATTTTATTTTCGCATATTATTCCTCATTTCTGGATAACTATTTATAGTAGGTTTGAAATCTTTTAAATAATTACTTGTTTATTTTGTTGGCTATGTACCAAAAAAATTATAATAAAACACAAAACAAAAAAGAGTGTCCTGAATTGTGACTTTGTTGCACCGAAGGTGTGACATGTACAATGGCGCTCGCGGTGTAGAAACTACTAAGTAGGTACTCATCAGGGATGTAACGGAGGTAGTTTTATCGGAACCGAAGTCGGAATCGGAGTTTTTAAATTTGATTTATCGGAATCGGAATCGGAGTCGGAATCGGAGTCGGAGGCAGGGTCAGAAGTGGTGGCATGAGAAAAAATTTTTATTTACGGAAAAATCAAACATTCTTTAATCAATTTTTTTTATGAAATAAAACACAAACAATGAAAAAAAAAATATCATATTATTTCCAAATAAACAAGAACACACATTATATTAAATCTATGAACCTGTTCATAGCAGTCGCCACAGGCCGCCGTCGCCGCTATGTTATGCTTCGACCTCCGATTAAAACCTCCGATTTAAAAGTGTCGGAGCCGAAGTCGGAACCGAAGGTGTAATAATAATCGGAAGTTCCGACTTAACGGAACAGGAGTCGAAGCTCCGTAACATCCCTGGTACTCATCAAGACCAAACTTAGTTTAGGAACACACTCTCAAACTAAGTTTGGTCTACATCATGATTATTATATTTTCGAGTTCTCTTATCTAAAACGGTTGGTTGCTATCTATGCATTTGAATAAAATTGAAGTGTCTGAAATTTTAGAAGTATATTCGATACCCATAACAAAGATTTTATTTTTAAAAATCTGTATGTCTGTTGGTTCCAACTAATCTCCAAAAAAGCTGAACCGATTTTAACGAAATTTTTATTGGTATATATCTGATGTTATAAAAAGTAACTTAGAATAATGTCTATTTTCCTGCGGAAGCCGGAATACGGGGGAGAGGAGACTACTCCCCAAAAACTCCACAGTTTTTCTCTTTTAAATGATTATTTCAGAAACTACACGCGATTGATACAATAAATAAAATCAATAAAAAATAAAATATAAAAGCGAAATATCACTCACAGATTCACTCACAGTTACATCGTCAGCTAAGAACGGATTTTCCCAAATTCACCCCTTATGGGGATGAAACGGGGATACAAAGATTCATGCGGGCGAAGCCACTGGCAGAAGCTAGTAACATTATATATTCATAGGTACTGGCATACAAAGTATAATGTAGGTTGTGTAGATACAACTATTTGCACTTTTCCGAGTTAAACTTGCTCTCACTACCATAGACAAATCATGTACAAACTAAACAGTTTGGATTACAATAGAGAGCTTCTCATTAAAACAAAGTTTAGCTTCAATATTATAATGATCAGGTACGGTTTCATTTAGCGCTAGAACTTTGGAAGTCCAACTTTTATATCTGAAGCCAGTGGGGGCGGTAAAAAACCACGCAGTTGAGGGAGCAGGTCAATTACCTTTTTTTATTAGATATTTATTTTGCAAATAGGTTTTATAAAACACTTTTACACGTCAATTTTCTTCTTATTTTCTTTAGCTTATTAGCTTTTATTTAGTTTCACCTGTCCCGATGTTTGTCTGTCATCGAATCTTGTAAATTAAATTTGATACACTTCCCGGTTACCGATTTAGCTGAAATTTTGCGTGCATGTGTAAATTAGATGGCAATGGAAAATTATTATGACAAAGAGCTGATCTGATTATGGAAGCGGAAGGTGGCTATAGGAACTTGGTAGATAAACGACACACATCTAGTTCGGGCTCGTATAATTCGTTTTGATGAGTACTTATTAAATAGGTATACCGAGCTATAAAAGCTTGTCATGAAAAAAATATTTTCATAAAAAGCTTGTTTTCTTTCATTCTGTCCTGTCACCCGTCACACTATCGCACTAACTCCCTTTTCTTTCATATCACTCCTAACACAGTCCATTCATCTTTTCTTTGGCCTCCCTCTCCCTCTCCAACCATCTACATATATACTCAGAACTTTTTTGGTGACATGAGTTTCCTCCCTCATCTTTACATGACTATATCAAGACCAACAATTGCCCTTCAACTTTTCAGTCACTGAATTTTTTCACCTTGTGCACTTTTTAATTTTTTTGTCAATTTAATTCATGAATCCCCAAGCGACCACCGGTGGCCGCGCATCTATTGTCTTACTATTGTGTCTCTAATTGACGGTATCTGAAGGGTTAAACTAAATGAAGCCGATGTTTCCTAGCTGACTACCCTGAGAAGAAATACAGAAACAAACTAAAAAGTCGAATTCTCTTTTAAAGTCCATACAGCAAAATTTTGTAATGGGCAAATCACATGAGAACCATGCAGACTAGTGTCTGAGATGGTCTTATGAGGAAGAACCATACAGATTTGAGTGAACTATTATCCTCATATTGACGCATAAGATGCCAGCTGTAAATGCCACAAAAATATATTCTACTTATATACTCGCATCAAATCACACATTGCAATTACGTAATTAAAAGTGTCCATTACTATAGCACAAAACAAACCCTACATTACATCCAAAACTATTACACGCTGAAGTGTATAAAATAATTAATAATAACAGATCAGGGATGGGGAACCTATGGCACACGTACCAGGGAAGCCCACGGCAGTATAATTTGGGCTTGTCAGCGTAAGATTTACATACATTTATGTTATGTTAATTAGCCCTCGTGATTTAATACGAGTGCTAATTAAATAGACTTTTTTATTAATAATATTAGGTACTTGCCTCTTTTTTTTGTCTACGGGGAAAATCATCTTATGACAAAACCCGCTCTTGGGTGGAGCGGGAGATAGTGTCAGACTTTTAGTTGTTAAAAACCCCGCGCCGTTCCTTCTAGCCTTCATACCGGGGCACGAGCTCCCGTACTTGCCTCTTTTTTTTTTGTCGAGGGGGAAAATCATCTTATGACAAAACCCGCTCTTAGGTGGAGCAGGAGATAGTGTCAGACTCTTAGTTGTTAAAAACCCCGCGCCGTTCCTTCTAGCCTTCATACCAGGGCACGAGCTCCCTTTCGGACAACCCTGTCCCCAGTAGGCTTCGACCCAGCTCCGTACTTGCCTATCAAAATATACATTGCCTTCTTAATTACTGGGTCAGCCATAACTGAAAAAAGAGAAAGATATTTAACCCTTCAGATACCGTCAATTAGAAACACAATAGTAAGACAATAGATGCGCGGCCACCGGTGGTCGCTTGGGGATTCATGAATTAAAAATTTGTCTAACAAATTGCAAATCTTTAGCGGTACGTCAGAACCAATTTTTTTTTTCATATATTTAAAGGCACTTTCTCCAATAAAGGTTCGCCAACCCTGTAACAGATGACGTCACATAATATATGAATATTGTTAGCAGTTGATAATAACGAGAATATAATGTAGCATAATGAGTTGAAACAAACAAAACAACAGTAGTACAATTAATTATAATTACCTACTGATCGAAGGTCCGTTGATTGATATCTTTCACAGTTCAATTGAGCAGCGATTAATTGGTTTGTTTCATTTAATTTTCATGGTAAAATTTATTTAATTTTTGTTACGAGTTTTAATAAAATCTTCAAGGTTTAGTTATTTGTAGCAAGATCGGATAGCGTCGCTAAAACTTAGGCCTAACTGATGACTTTTACTTAAATCTTAGTGACTTTATTTATTTAATTTTGACTTATTTAAGAAGAAAGACAAAGAGAGAAGAGGAGAGTAAAAAAAAATGTTTATATCTCTCAAAAACAGCTAAATTGACCTTTTTTATTTGTAGTAAAAAAATGTTTCTAAACAAATGGTTTAAAGTTTAGTGAACATATAACTTATAAACTAAATAAAAATAACTTTTAAATTGCACTAGCTTCTGACGTTTTATAAGTGCTTATGTAGGCCTATGTAAAATAAAATATTTTGACTTTGACTTTGAAACAATTTTTTTATGATTTTTTTTTTTTCTTAAAATTGAGGATAGGTCTGCAAATATCTCGCGGTGAAACTGTTGCCACATCTATTTAGATTTTTTTTTTGTATACGAAGGCCTTTTGGGTGTTTCCTAAGACTCTTAATGCCCCACTCTTCATTCTAGGAGCATCAAATCGTTTTAGGAGTATCTACAAATCGAAACAGTTTTAGATAATACGTTTTGATCAATTTAAAAAAAGTTATTGAGCATGAAGAAGTAACATAAATACATATACTCATTTTCAGCTATATAATTTTAGTGTGATAAGCCAAACTATTTTTTATCCATTTTTAGATCTTCGTATCAGTCAATGTATTTTTTTTTTTTCACTCCATGTAAAGTATTGGGGTTCACTACCCCAACGGAATTTCTTCTCCTGCCAGTTGCCCTTTGACTTCCAGGGCCACAGAACTGATGGAATACGGGCGAGTGTCAGCAAGTGATACTCTGCCTCTCGCTCCATCCAGAGCGGAGGACCTACTTGATAATATCCCACCCTCAAAAAACAAAAACAGGTATGGTATATTTTTTTTTATTCCACAACTATCACACAACGCCGTCTATTCCCAAGCTAAGCAGAGCTTGTGTTATGGGTACTAGACAACTGATAAACATACTTATATATTTTCTAAATACATACATATTATAGATAAATTACACCCAGACACAGAACAAATGATTATATAAAAATAAAAAATAAATGTTTCAGATTAATTTCAGTGCTCATCACACAAACATTTGTCCTGAGTCGAACCCACGACCTCCGCCACAGCAGTCAGGGTTACTAACCACTACACCATCAGGCCAGTCATTACAAGTGCACTAGCTGTCTACCTAACTAGTTTATCGGAAACGATACGCGTTACAGATTGATATAGCCCATTACGTTTGATTGTAAACACTGGAATGCACAGTAACTGCCGGTTTCGAAGTATTTTTATGTGACATTTAGTTGTATTGCAGCTTTGTGGTTTTACGAGGACCGATAACGTTATTGGAACTAATTTAATCTACATTTTATTAGTGACAATAATTGTGCACTTGTATTTGTACACCGTTTTAAAACGGCTTTAACAGCGTTAAGTTTAAAGATCATTAGACAAATCAACATAGCACAAAAAATCGCCAAACTTAAGTAGCAGTGGGCAGCACATTGCTTGCAGAATAGAGTCGATGGGACTGAAAGGTTCTGCATTGACATTGACTAGAAAACTACAGCGTTGGAAAGCCTCTCACAGGGTGAACCGATGGCCAGGGTTACGGGAATCCAACGGTTTCGAGACGTACAGCCGTTCAGGCGACGGTTGGGAGAGGCTTATATCCAACAGTGGCTTTCGGCTGCAATTATGATAATGATGAGACAAACAAAATCTTGTCTTTTGATCGTTCGTGGTCAAAGTTAAGGCGTGATCACGTGATTGATTAAGTAAAACCAAATAAATAAAATAGTCATAATCTTAGCGTATAAAGGTAAAAGTTTGTTTATATTTAATTGTGTGTGGAATCTGGCACATGAGTAGACCATGTCCTCATTATCGTCATCTTCTTGCCTTGGTCTAGTGTTGTGTTATTTTTTTTTCTTTTATCCTATCCTGTTACCCGTGCTGCTATTACTGACTCCCTTTTCTTTCATCTCCTCATACTATCCATTGGATATATTCTCTTGGGACTGTTGACTGCGTTAAGACGAGTGAAACCGCTGGCAGAAGCTAGTTGATAATTTATAAACGTGATTGAACTTTTCAGTAACATTGCTACGATATCACCTTCAACGATTGCATCACTGCTTACCATCAGGTGGGATCGCAGTCAAGCTCTAGTTTATATCAATTAAAAAAATATATGTTTATTAGATTGTATTCGGTTTTCGACCCATTGCATTGTAACATTGTTTTCTCGTATTTTTCTGATTGAGCCAATTCTAGCGCAGAGTAGGGTCGATGCTTAAGGTAGTGCATCACGACTCACATTTTCACTGTTTTTCATACAACCGCTCATAACTGATTATGACGTTATTACACACTTTTAATTAGATATTTTGGAAACACAGTATCTTGTGGATATTATCTAGGTTTCTAAAGAAACTGATTTCTAAATTTGTGTAAAACTAATCCAGTAAAAACCTCTGAAAATGTCCTATTTTGTATGAACTTTGACACTTCATAATTTGCCTAAAAATTAAAAAAGTCAAAAAAGTAATCCTCTAGAGACCTTGCAAATTTTATTAAAATTCTAAATGATGACAACTTTTTCCAAAAACTTTTAAGGGTTTAAAAAAAACAGCTATTTCCTGGAGCAAGTTTTGTGAAATTTTCGAGTAAATCTCGGAATTACCGAATACTAACAGAGTTTCCAGGCGTTATCTCTCTTTTTTTTCGCGTTAGATTGCATTAAATGAAGTAACAAGCTTTTAAACCATTTTCGATGTTTACGATAAGCGAGTGGAAAAGGACCCTCTTAAAGCTTATATTTCAGGCTTGTCGTTGTCATGCTATCCTTTTGTGCCCTCAAGGCTTATTGAAAATTCATTTGTGTGTCTTATGCGTCTGTTACCGCGTCCGAAACCACATCTGACAGCGTGTCTGCCATCGTGTTCACCAATATGCCCCCACCGCGTCTGACACCACACCCTAGTCTCCGCGTGTTCACTCTTACCCAAATCATAGAGCCCAGTAAAAAACTAGTGCAAACTAGTTGTAGGCTTGTCTAAAGCTAACAGTGGTCGAACCAACGTTTTTCGAGTTGGAACAGTAGTTAACTACGTTTAACTATGCACCTTTTTTTGCCCTTCGTGAGTGACATTTATTTTGTCTGGTTAATCCATTTAAACAGTGGTTTTAAACTGTTTTTGACCGGGGACCACTATGTTGTTAGCAGGGACAAAAAGTCTAGAAGAAAAGTTAATAAAAAATAGAAACTTGACTGTATATTGTTGCCCTCTTGATGCTACGCCAAATTGTGCTAGCGACCGTTTTTAGGGGCCCATTTGTTGAGTGTGGAAGTCACCCCCTGCCTTTTTATTGATGGATATTAATAAAATTGTCCAGTCAGGGATTATAGTATCTGGTAAGCAGTTCACGTAAGACTCCATAAATCATAGCCCAACACCCACAACCATAGTGTATCTTTGTTTTCCATATGTCACAATAGTCTTTTATCAACTGTTGGTTGACGTTGGATACACTTTCATGTTGCGTACAGGGTCAATCTACTACGTTCCATTAAAAATATCCAAAGAGCCTCTGCGAGTTGATTGCGGCTCCTCGTACGTTTTCTAAAGTCCTCGACCCCTGGGTTCTGAGATATACTGATTCATAAATTGAAAACTTTTAACATGACCTTTGCTAAAAAATATATTAGCATTGTCTTAAAAACACACTTCACAGTTTTAACTATTGTGCCATGTTTAGAGTTCGCAATGTAATGAATGATTGTGCATTATTCTATTCTATTCAGGCTCCATTATCAAAAACATATAATTAATTACAACCTCGAGAGAACATCGTACTACAGGTGCAAGTAATGCTATCAAATTAAAATCTTGAATACAACATTAAAATTCAATTTCACCAACTCAAAGTAAAAAAATTAAAATAAATGAATATTTTAAACTGGAATATTCATCACGTCAGTTTTACTGACTCATATTAAAATTTGAAAATATTGTACCGTAATTCATCACTGGTATTTACGAGTGTCAATTTGGACAGAAATATGGCGTCGTTCATATTAAACTATGAGTCTGTCATCGCCGTTAATAAGTGTATATTTTAAAAGAAGTTCGATAAAACCAGAAGTAATTTTATTAGGGATTCTAGGCTTAGTAAATGCAGAAGAAACTTACTTAATGGAAACTTTTTTATTAAAGTAAACGTTGCCCGACACTAGAAATAACTACTTTGTCGTGGATGTGTTCACAAATATGTAAACGCACATATACAAGACACACAGCCCGGAGCCTACTGTGGTGTCAATTTAGGGTTTTTCATTTTTTTCAGTCAGTACTGTCCTGCCCACTGTGGGCCTAAAGCTGAAGTGGGCCGAAAGAAAAAGTTAGGCTAACATTTTCCAGGGTTTTTTTCCCTAATTACTCTAACAATACGTCACGCTTCACGTCCAGGTTCAAACAGCGGCGTCGTCTAGCATAGCATATTCAGCCTTATAATGTTCCCACCGCTGAAACTCAGGCCTCCTCTCTAGGAGAGAGAATGGGCCGTAATCCACCACATGGGACCAGTACGGATTCGTGGATGTCACATGTCTTCAATTTAAAGAGCCGTCTAACTTCGGCCGAACTATTGTATGGAAAAATCGGTTCAGCAGTCGTGGTGCATGCGAGTGACTCAGATTTTTTGTCAGCTGGACCCACTCGCTACTAGACCCGTGGAATAACTTGATCACATTATTTTCTTTATTTTTTTTTATTTAACTGAACCCACATTCAGGCTTAAAGGGAACAACTCATCGGTGCGAAATTGATTAGTAAAAAATAAAATAAAACACATTTCAGTTAGGTTTTAACATTTAGGTATTCACCATCAAAATATAAAATAGTTTTTAAGTTAGGTAAATATAAGCAAAATTAAGACAAACCTTTCTACAACGAGAATGTTAACTAAATAAAAAAATAACACAGAAAAACTAGTCAAACGTGAGTTGAACCCGTGCACCAAGAGTTTCGTACCGACTTACTTATGTAAACACTTCGATTCCCGAATAGATCCGAACATTTCTCAAACGAAAAAATAGGTAAAGTTTGCTGAGAGACAAACTTAACTTTTCTGTTGGAAACTGTTCGCAAAACTCCGTGAGTGTACTAATAATGAAATTGGGAAGTGGGTCCATTTCGAATGGGTCTAGTTGAGTCTTCTGTTTTTCAATAAATATTAAATGTTACTCCAGTGTAGTTTCAAATAATATCAAAAATAAAGACTTAATATTATTATAAAACAAAGTCTACTGCGTATGTTTGTCTGTTTATTTATCTATACTAATATTATAAAGAGGTAAAATTTGTAAGTTTGTAAGTTTGTATGTAGGGGGTAATCTCTGGAACTAATAATCCAATTCTAAATTTTTTTTACTGGCAGAAAGCTACATTATTCCTGAGTGCTATAGGCTATAAATTGTTTCTATAGCATGTATATTAACCGAGCTATCACAACTTTTGTCTAGCAAGTCGGAAAAAAATACCTCATAAAATAGAATTATTTGCGTGCGCTGCCTAAACAGTTGCTTAAAATTAAAAACAATGTATGGCTACCTGGTTCGTCTTAATTATTTCTACAAAAAAGTCCGCGGTACCATATCTCTATCTTTTATATTTCATCTTTTATACTTCTTTTATTGCATTAAAAATATTTTTTTTCGGCATACTTACGTTTGGTTGATTATTTGAGCAACAAAATATTGATTCTTATGACAATAAATTATTTCAGTATCACAAGAACATTATACAGATAAGATTTGCCATTTACAGCATAGCAATTGGTCATACAGTTTCGAAGTTAATATAAAATTACTAAAACGCAAAATGCCCCTAGCGTAACTTTCATTGTGCAGACGTTTTACCTATTTTTTTTTTATGGTGGGCAAAAATCATCTTATGACAACCTCCGCCCTTGGGTGGAGCGAGAGATAGTGTCAGACTCTTAATGACTAAAAACCCACCCCGTTCCTTCTAGCCTTCAAACCAGTGCACGAGTTCCCTTTCGGATAACCCTGGACCCGGTAGGCTTCGACCCAGCTGGGCCTCTGCTGTTGCTGACAACTTCTTGAGGCGCGCGGGAACAGTGCGCGCCGTTGACGTCTTGGGCTCGGTCCATTACCGGACGATCGGACAGCAAGCTACCCATGGCTCGCCGTCCGCGAGCCCGCGTCTACGGTGGCCGGAAATCGGGATCGGAATCCCGGCGGCGGCGGCGGGGGCGCCGTTGCCTGATGCGGTCTGCCTCCGCCTTTGCTAGCATTACTGCATCGCAGAAGGAGGCGACCGCCTGCCATTCCTCCTCGCTAAGGACCATGGCCTCAACCAGAGCCCGCCGCGAGAGGTGTCCGCCGCCGATCGCCCCCACGAGGGCACGGCGATGCTCTGCCCAGGCAGGGCACACCTCGACTGTGTGCTCCACCGTGTCCTCCGGGCGTTCCGCACAGTGGCGACACTCGGGCGTCTCTTCCGCTTTAATTCGGTGCAGGAACCTCCCGAACTTGCCATGTTTTCTGAATCGCGGTGTTAAGACTTTCTGTGGATTGATGACCCTCTCGAATTATTATGCCCACGTTGTCGTTAGTTGGAGTTCTTCTGTCAGTTGCTTATTGGTTTCGGTTGTTTCGTTCGTATGGTTGTTGTTGTTGATAGATACCTCATAATCGAAAATATCGTAATTTCGTTGTACGTTTTTGTATGTTCGTAGTTTCGTACTTCGTTCTATCGTAATAATCGATACGAGTTATTCGATATTACGATTGTTTTGTTTTGTAAAGGCGGACGGTGTTCGAGTCGCTCTCCTTTTGTTCATAATTGTTTTCAAGTCTGTGCGTAGTTTGTTGAGAGCATGTCTAAAAGGAAATCTCAACTGTCCCGGCAGACATCACAGACAAGAGCCGCTCGAGTACGCCGTACGGAAGAATCTGCCCCTGAAAATGAGCAGCGCCTCTCGAGAAATAGAGAATATATTTCGCAAGCACGCGCTAGAGAATCTAGCTCCGAGCGCTAACAGCGCCTCGCTAGCCAAAATGTGAGGACATCGCGGCCCCGTGCTCGAGGAACTAGCGCTGAACGTGCGCACCGTCTATCTGAGTTAAGGCAGCATGTCTCTGAGACAAGGGATAGGGAGACTAGCGCTAAACGCTCGCGGCGGCTTGGTAGGCAAAATGTCATAACATCGCAGGCCCGTGCTCGGGAATCTAGCGCTGAACGTGCGCAGCGTCTATCTCATTTAAGGCAGCACGTCTCTGAGACAAGGGATAGGGAGACTAGCGCTGAGCGTTCGCAGCGGCTCGCTAGGCAAAATGCCATAACATCACAGGCCCGTGCTCAGGAATCTAGCGCTGAACGTGCGCATCGTCTAATCGAGTGTAATCTTATTTTAAAACAAGAAATTTTCCGCGGACGAAGTCGCGGGCAGAAGCTAGTCATAAATAAACATACAAAGGCACACACACACATACATAGACATTATAGTGGAGCGAAACGGGGCGGGTTGTTAGTTACTTAAAAATTTTACAACACGATGGAAATAGAAAATACAAACATGAAAATACACAGACTGTTAAAACAAAATAGACTATTTAATCAGGCTTTTGTACTTCATCTCATATTCATGACCTTTTTAACCTTTTACACAGATACCAATTAAACGTTCGCTCCTACCAACCCATGAAGCCCTGGTACTTAAAAGGGTAAGAGGGTACTTTCCTTAGTCTAAAAAAGAGGACATTACTATAATAGCCTGGTTATGTCTCGATTACAGCCAGACTTATTGAAGTTGGCACAGCGGGGTACAATGAGGGTAAGTGGCGTAAATTTAAAAAGTTTGCCGCCCTTTATGCGTGGCGCAAAATAGTTATAATAGGTACAGAAGGTTTTTTTTTACGGTGGGCAAAAATCATCTAATGGCAACCCCCGCTCTTGGGTGGAGCGGGAGATAGTGTCAGACTCTTACTGACTAAAAACCTATCCCGTTCCTTCTAGCCTTCATACCGGGGCTCGAGTTTCCTTTCGGATAACCCTGGCCCCAGTAGGCTTCGACCCAGCCGGGCCCCTCCTATTGCTGACAACTCCTTGAGGCGCGCGGGAACAGTGCGTGCCATCCACGACTTGGGCTCGGTCCGGACAACCTTTTTGTACATATTTATACTAGGTATGCTCATAGCCCAGAGATTAGAGACTTAATTACGAATTTGAAGGCGTAATCTTCATTAAGAGGGTCCTTCTCCACTAGCTTATCGTAAACATCGAAAATGGTTTAAAAGCTTGTTACTTCATTTAATGCAATCCAAAGCGATGTTTGACGAAAAGGCAACGCAAAAAAAGAAAGATAACGCCTGGAAACTCTGTTAGTATTCGGTAATTCCGAGATTTACTCGAAAATTTCACAAAACTTGCTCCAGGAAATAGCTGTTTTTTTAAACCCTTAAAAGTTTTTGGAAAAAGTTGTCATCATTTAGAATCTTAATAAAATTTGCAAGGTCTCTAGAGGATTACTTTTTTGACTGTTTTAATTTTTAGGCAAATTATGAAGTGTCAAATTTCATACAAAATAGGACATTTTCAGAGGTTTTTACTGGATTAGTTTCATACAAATTTAGAAATTGGTTTCTTTAGAAACCTAGATAATATCCACAAGATACTGTATTTCCAAAATATTTAATGAAAAGTGTGTAATAACGTCATAATCAGTTATAAGCGGTTGTATGAAAAAAAGTGAAAATGTGAGTCATGATGCACCACCTTAAGTACGTGTTTTAGCAGGTTCCAATGAAACCTTCAAGGTTGAAAAATCCCAAGTTAAGGAAAGAGATTCCTTTTTATAGACTTAAGTGCTTATTTAAAACTCTTTTCGATTACGGTAAAACTTTTCAAGCGTGATATTTTATTTTAGAGCGTAAAACTTTTTAATTCTATTTTCCTTATGCACCTTTTTTTTTTTTTGAGGGTGAAAAATCATCAAATAACTCCTCCCGTTCTGGGTAGAGTTAGAAGGAGTGTAAACTTTTACTGACTTATATCCTATCCGTGTTTTTTCAGTTGTTGTATGCTTTTCGGGGTTCCAGTAACTCTCTCAATCATTTCTGCTGCCCTAGTAGGCATCGGCCTGAACGACCCCCATTAATCATGCATTCTCATACACCCTGCATACCAATTTTAGTTTATTTTTTTTTTGCTAATAAAGTGATACAAAAAAGCTATGCTCCGAGTTTACTAGCGTGATTGCATAAAGATTAAAGATATCTACAGGAACATTAAGGTTACCGATATAGCATGAAGAATCGCCAAACTTAAGTGGCAATGGGCAGGGCACATTACTCGTAGGAGAGATGGACGTTGGGGCGGAAATTTTTGCAGTCGCGACCACGTAGGTACCGGAATACACAGAAATTGAAAGGCCTGCTATAAGGGGGTTCGATGACCTGGTGAGGGTCCCGGGAATCTGATGGATGCGAGACGCTTATGTCCAACAGTGATGCTGATGATGATGAAAAAGGTATCATTTTATCAAAAGCAAAACTTAATTTGCTGCGGTGATTTTTTAATTACACTGGATTTTTTTTTTCAAAATTTTAAATCGACCAATTAAAAAAAAACAATTGGGTACGTTGTATGGTTTTATCTGGCAGCTTATTATTTCATTTTGCGATGAGATATTCCGCGTACGACATAATAGCGAGTGAGCCAACAATACCCCGCTGCAAGTTAATGAAAAATGATATTCATGCAACTGGCGGTATAATCCCTTAATTTTAATACTTTTTGGTGCAATAAATTTAACGGATGGCAATATTTTCCGAGTCACGCCGCGAAGTCTCAGTAGTCGTTTTTAATAATGGTGAACTGGCAGGTGATGTCAGTGAGAGAGAGCTTTTACGGTAAAATGATACTTAATTATAACCCTTACTCAGATATACCTATACATGTTTTGAGTCTCGATCTATTTGTTGGTGATGTTTGCATTCAAGCTCTTAGTAACTTATGCTTGCCTGGTACTGAATTGTTGTTGTTGTTATTGTTGTTGTTGTGTTGTTGTGATTTGTTGTGGTGTATATCACTTTTTTACGGTGGAAAATCACAGAACAGAATCTGTATGATTCCTTTGTTCTGTGTGGAAAATCATTCACTGACTTTTGCTCTAGGATGGAGCCTGAGAGCGTGTCAGACTTTTACTGACCAAAACTACACTGGTATCATTTAGTTGCCTTAAGCGTTGCAGGACCACAGGTTTTCCTTTAAAAAACTCCCTGTGGCCATTCTCGGTGATGTTTGCATTTAGGATCTTAGTAATTTATGCTTGCCTGGTTTTTTTTTGGTGGGTAAAAATCGTCTAAATGACATCCCCCGCCCTTGGGCGGAGCGGGAGGTAGTGTCAAACTCTTACTGACTAAAAAACCCATACCGTTCCTTCTTGCCTTTCATACCGGGCCGAATGCTTGAATGCTTGCCTGGTACTGATTTGTCACACAGTTTTAATAATACATTGCTTGTAAATAAGTCTTAGTATAAAAGTTCAAGCTAATTTAATAAAAGTTGACATTTTTATGCACTTTTTATTTATTACTACAATTTAGCCACAAAGATATCAAATTAAAAACCGGAGTTTCCTTACGAAAAGTCAATTTAAAAAACGGTAACAACCGCGTCTGTGTATTCATTAGGTGTATTTAGACGTCCCCTACTCCCCGCACCCCTCACCGCGCTGTAATAATGGAATTTATTAAATTTTCATTAGATTTCACCCCTCTCGGCTGGTTGGGCGAAGGTAGGTATAACTTTGTTGCGTATGTTTTACTTGTAGATTACATGAAACTCTAGAACTGTGGAATTGTTTCAAAGAGTCTGGAATCACAATGGCATTTGAAGGAATTCGGGGAATTTTACTCAGTAAAAATTTGACGATCCGGTTCCCTTCATTTGACAGGCCTCTTGGTCTAGAGGTTAGTGGTCCTGACTGCTATGCTGGAGGTCGTGGGTTCGATTCCCACCCAGGACAACTGTTTGTGCGATGAGCACGATCATTTGTTCTGTGTCTTGGTGTAATAAATAAAAAATAATTGATATATAATATGTACGTATTTAGAAAATATATAAGAATGTTTTCAGTTGTCTAATACTCCTAACACAAGCTCTGCTTAGCTTGGGACTAGGCGGCATTGTATGACAGTTGTAGAAATTGCTAATACATAACTATTATTGTTATTTAGAGTAGGAGAAGAAGTTATTTGATGGTTTTCCTCCCACAAAAAAAGAAAACGCCTACAAGACGCTATGGACCGTATCTAAAAGTCAGTCTACAGTCGTACATAATTTTGGACCCAATGCCGGCCGGATTGTTTCTTTTTCCTGTTTTTATATAAAAGTTTATAAAGTCGTTAGTCTAATCCATTCTATTGCATCACTGCCATCAGGTGAGACCGCAGTCAAGCACTAGTTTAATCACATAAAAAAAACGGGTATCGATGCACTACCCTGGTAGCGCATGGGTATTGGTATGGATCTAGTGACGCAATTAAGATAAAAATAAATAATAGTTTTAATAATAATAATAGTTTTAAAAATTACCTACTTTAAAATTAGCTGAAATAAATAATCAGTAGCCTATTCTAAACATACGACTTTCAGGATTTGAGTTTAATATGCAACATATTGGAAATAAGCAGTACCTTTGTACAATTGGGGGCGATCGGCGGCGGAGACCTCTCGCGCCGGGCCTTGGTTCAGGCCATGGTCCGGAGCGAGGAGGAGTGGCAGGCGGTCGCCTCCTTCTGCGAAGCAGTAATGCTAGCAAAGGAGGAAGCAGACCGCATCAGGCAACGGCGCCCCCACCGCCGCCGCCGGGACTCCGATCCCGATTTCCGGCCACCGTAGACGCGGGCTCGCGGACGGCGAGCCATGGGTAGCTCGCTGTCCGATCGTCCGGTAACTGTCCGGACCGAGCCAAGGCGTCGGCGACGGCGCGCACTGTTCCCGTGCGCCTCAAGGAGTTGTCAGCAACAGGAGGGGCCCATCTGGGTCGAAGCCTACCGGGGTCGGGGTTATCCGAAAGGAAACTAGAGCCCCGGTTTGAAGGCTAGAAGGAACGGCGCGGGGTTTTTGGTCAGTAAGACTCTGACACTGTCTCCCGCTCCACCCAAGAGCGGGTTTCGTCAATGATGATTTTCCCCGTCGAGAGAAAAAAAAAAAACCTTTGTACAATGTTATTATATTTTTCTGTTATTTTTTTGTAATATATAAATGGTGACGTAAATAAATAATGTTGTTTACAATAAATAAAACAATATTGTGTCATGTAATGTAATAATGTTCACACTCTGTGGCTAGTTTTGATGTTGAATAAACTTTCGCTCACGAAGAATAACTACAGCTAGTTCGACTAGCGGGATATTGTTGTGTTAAAAATTCATGAACAAGGCTGAAATATGGACGTAGTTTCAGAACGTTGAATATTTTTGAGTGTGGTATGAAAGAAGAATTAAATTTAAAATAGCTTTCAACTACACCGAGCCGGAAAAACTTCGGGGCGCTAATGAAACGTGTGGCTTCTTAAATATAATTGATATGAATTCGTAAAACTCCCGTATGAAAATGAAGATACGTAGCTCGTTTTGTACGTAATCCCTACTAATATTATAAATGCGAAAGTAACTCTGTCTGTCTGTTACGCTTTCACGAAAAAACTACTGAACGGATTTAGATCAAATTTGGTAGGTAGGTAGAAGAGACACTGGAATAACACATAGGCTCCCTATAATTCCACTGCTGAGCACGGGTCTCTGCCCGCGCGATATAAACTGTAGTCCACGCGGACGAAGTCGCGGGCGGAAAGCTAGTTTAAAATGATTTTAATTAAACACCGATGGAAGCGAGACGTACAGGACCAGTCGTTTGACGGCATTTGGGGGAGGTCTATGTCCAACAGAGGACGTCTTTCGGCTGAAATGATGATGATGAAATGAATACTAAAAAAAATTAAACTTATTTCAATTTATCTTTTTTTTTTGTTGTTTTAGCATTTTCTTCTATACGTCCATATCATTAAGACAAAGTAGCATAATGTTTGACCATCCTATCTATTAACCAAGATCGAGAAGTTAATGAACATTTCAAATCGTGTAAGGTGGAGAGAGCTGGAGGGCTGTCTAAGACTTCTCCCGAGCTCGTCTCATGCATGTTCTATGAATTCTGTCTGTAGGAGGTACAAATTGGTTAATTCATGCTGGTAATATTGACATCTAGAGTACGAACTGGCCACACTTACAGGTAATACCGTCGCGCTGTGACGACTTCAATTAAAGCACTATATATTCGCCCATATTTATTTATTTATTCCTTATGCATACAATAGTACAGAGGCGGCATAGTTGTCGTATAAACAAGTTTTTAATGAAAATATTTTTTTCATAGCAAGCTTTTATAGCTCTGTATACCTTTCTAATTAATACTCATCAAGACGAATCATACGAGCCCAAACTCGATGGGGTTTTGTCGTTTAACTACCAAGTTCCTAAAGCCACCTTCCGTTTTCATCATCAGATCAGCTCCTTGTCATAATAATTTTGCATTGTCATCTGATTTACACATGCATGCAAAATTTGAGCTCAATCGGTAACCGGGAAGTGGGTCAAATTATTATTATTATAAAAATTTACAAGATTTTATTACAGACAAACATCGGGACAGGTGAAACTGAAAAAATAAAAACTTGTAAAAATGGAATGTGCACCCATGTTTACTAAGAAAGGACCAGTCATTTAATTTCTCCTTGTTAGGAATACATGAAACTGTATCTAGGATACCTGTTTTATAGTCTCTTTTTGGTGGTTAAAAATTATCCAAATGATATCCCCCGTCCTTGGGCAGCGCGGGAGTTAGTGACAGACTCTTCTGGCCCTAGTGGGCCCCTGCTGTTGCTGACAACTTTTTGAGGCGCGTGGGAACAGTACGCATCGTTAACAACTTGGGCCGCGTTTTATAGCTGTTTTGGTAAAATTAAGTCATACATGAAAAAAATGGTGGTTAACCCTTCAGATACCGTCAATTAGAGACACAATAGTAAGACAATAGATGCGCGGCCACCGGGTGTCGCTTGGGGATTCATGAATTAAATAAAAGATTTTTGTGCTTGGAAATTGCACGACTTTTTTATGCTGGGAAAATCATCTAAGATTGCTGTGCTCGGAAATTGCATGACTTGATTCCGCCCCTTCTTTCTAGTATCCAACAACCCAATGTACAGCGAATATCCATCATTACGTTGTTGAAACCTCTACGGTCCGTACTAAGCCTTTCGCCTCATCGTTTATACCGTGTACATCGAAGGACTGGAACAATTTACCTGCTGCGGTCTTTCCCGTCTGTTTATAATTTAAGTGGCCTACAGAATGAGTAGGTGCCTAAACTAGTGCGCCTCACCATCAACGATTGCATCACTGCTTACCATCAGGTAGGATCGTAGACAAGCACTAGTTTATGCTGATTATGTTTACGGATTTTATTATAAAAGAAACTAAAGATCTAGTCAAGCATCTACTTTAATACTAGTACATAACACATTAACATAATTAGCCTTTTAATGTTCCCACTGCTGGTAGACAGGCCTCTCTAGGAGAGTGAATGGGCCGTAATCCACCACGCGGGCTCAGTGCAGGTTGGTGAATGTCACAAGTCTTCGAATTTTTGGTTCTAGGACATGCCGACGACCGACGTTCGGCCTCACGACGTTTTTCTTTACCGTTTTGAGACCAGTGGTGATGAAATAAATTACACAAAGTAATGCGCCTGGCTGGGTTTGAACACGCGACCAACAACAATTTTAACACATGGTAACCATACATCAGTAAACATAGATCTTCCTCGAACCATTTAAAAATCAACACAAACCGTGGTTACAGCATGTATCCAGCTATATGTGGTTTAATTCTGCGCCCGAGCTCGGGGCAAGGACATAAATCTCTCTAAACAACAATATACTGCTCTGTTGCATCCAATGCTGGCGATTTATCGCTGAAAAAATATATTAGGAAGTTGCACTTTGTGTTCTAATGATAGCACTCGTAATTAGTACCTAGCTGTGATAGTTTTGTAGAGATTTAGTAACGGTAAAAAAAACTGGTCAAGTTCGAGTCAAACTCGCCGAATTTGTTTTCGTGATTTTGCTTCTGAGGCTTGTTCCACACGAGCTGAATATGTTTCTAGGACAAAAAGATGTTTATGATACTCGCCAGCGCAATTTACTATCCATGACTGAAATAAAATTGATAGGATCAGTAGGAAATATCTTTTTTTAATGTTATTAGTAGTGTTTGATTGCGATCCCACCTGATGGTAAGCAGTGAGGTAATGCCTTGAAGACACCTAAATTACAATCGGACGGGAATACCGCAGAAGACCAATTGTTTCAGTCCTTCATAGTATAAACGACGAGGCAACACCGCTGGAGCGAGAGAGAGTTTCAGACTTGATCGCAGACAAGCACTTCTATATTGGCCTACGCTGAAAACCAGCGCTGTGGACTCATTATGTTCGACCGATTCTGGACTTAAGACTTACATAAATGTAAGTCTTAAGTTTTTATCTTTTCTGCCAAATAAAATATGACAAAAGAAAAAGCTTAGAGCGAAAAAAGTCATTCGGTAACAACCTCAAAAAAAATGTAGCTGTCAACTTATAGCATCTTAGGTATAGATTATAGGTACAAATTGAATCCTAAACCTTAGCTATTCAGCGAACCAGATTACCATGATTGACAATCAGGTCGTTAGCCAACCCCGTCATACTTGAGCAACCAGTTGTATTACCGTCACTAACGCCATTATGCAGAGGCGTAGCTTGGACTGAATTAGACGTCGCGAGTCTATCAATTAAAAAAAAAAACTGGGAAGTGCGAATTGGATTCGCTCACTGAAGGTTCAGTACAATGTCACCCATGAAAACAGTTCCATTCCCGAATTGAATTACGAAGATTTTTTCAAATCACAAAAAATAATATGTGATGTCTACAATTTTTTTTCCTATGAGTATGAGATCTTGCTTCATGCTAAATTTCAGGATTCTATGTCAATGGGTATACAAAATATACGTTTGTCGCGACATAAACGTCCGTATCTTTTTTTTTCGGTCAACGTGAAGTCTGATTTTTCAAGGGACCGCAGACATAAGTATATGATTTTGTTTTCAACTCGATACCTCCAGAAGTTCCCGAGATAAAGGGTCTGGACATACAGATAGACAGACGGACAACAAAGTGATTCTTATAGAATCCCCTACTATATACTATATTCTTTTGTAGTACGAAACCCTAAAAAACCCTCGTTCTTAGAACCCTCGCTTGTCTAGTTGTATTGTTGAGGGCCTTTTGGGTGCGAGGCCATAAACGAAGGCCTATTTCACCCACGCCTACCTACGCTACTGCCATTATACGTGATAACACAAATCGGATTAACCGTACCCGCATAAACGGGATTGTATTAATGGAATTTGTCAATTGAATGAGTTTTGTGCGGAACCCGACTATAATAATTTTAGCTTTTAACGTTGTAATGGGAGGGGCAGATGAGTGACGGCGAATGAATTTAATTGTGACAGTGTGTTTTATAATTAATTCGATTTTGGATTGTTTTAAATTATGATATATTTATAATTACGAGTGCGAACAGACTGATGTTTATTTATTAGGTAGCTTATAAATGATGCTGAAAATAAAGCAGATATTAACCTTTTAAACGCCAATCACTTGTATACAAGTTCGAGATTTTCGTACCCTCAGCGCCACTACATGATTAGAAGTAATAATAGTATTAAAAAAATTTACGACTTTTACAAGACCTTTTATTTTTGTTTTTATGGAAAATTGCCCTGTTATAAGCCATATTTTTAACTTATTCACAAATAATAAGTTCTTGTTTGTTTTATATTCAATAGAAACAAAAACGCCAGAAAATATTTTTTGGCGTGGCGCTGGAGGACACTCCAGCGCCACGCAACAAATGTAAAAAAATATTTTATATCGTATTTATATCGTATTATATAGGTGGGCGTCGAAAAGGTTAAAAAGCTAAATTGCGGAAGCAATATCACCATTTTCCCTTATTCTGTGGTGTTTGTTGTCGGCACAATAAGTCGTTTTCTTATTTCTGTCCTGTCACCAGTCACGCTATCACTAACTCCCTTTTCTTTCATAACACTTCTCACACAATCACCTTTTCTTCGGCCTTCTTCTCCATCCATTGACATGGACATAATTTTTTTATTCGGCTTTTTCACAACCCAAAATTTTGATCCGGATACAAAGTAATATAGATAAAATAATGCGGAAACAATAAACATTCTAATTTCGGCTTTCTTCATGTATGTAAAAGACACGTTTTTTTTATTTCTTTACGAGGATGTTCTCCTTTGACCATTATCCCACTGGATAGTAAGCAATGATTTGTTCGACGGTGAAGTACCTAGACGTAATCTATTCAGTCTTGATTAGGGCCATAAATGTCAACGGGACCCCATGAGTCGTAATTAGAAAAATTAACACCGTTGCTAGGCTGCGCAAAGAGTATGTGTTAATCATGTTTTTTTATCTAGTAATTTTAAATGCTAATGTCTGCTTCTGAAAAAAAAAACTCAATTCTTTCAACTTGACTTCTATAAATAATATAAAAGGAAAAGCAACTGACTGACATAGTAACGCACAGCCGAAACTACTGGAAGTCGGAGCGTGAAATTTCGCAAAAGGTGTTTATGACGTAGGCCAGCACTAAAAGGAGATTCGGGAAGTATGCCTCTTAAAGAAATGAAAGTTAGTTAGTTAGTTAGCCCATTTATGTCCCACTGCTGGGCGAAGGCCTCCCTTTCACTTTTCCACACACGTCTGTCTTCGGCCATTGCGGGCCAGTCCCTCCGGTACTTATCAAGCTCATCTCTCCACCTTCGCCTTGGTCTGCCGCGATGTCGCCTTGCATTCAAAGGGACCCAATAAGTGGCTCTTTTAGCCCACCGCTCATCTGACATGCGGCAAACATGTCCGGCCCAATCCCACTTTAGAGTGGCATACGATATGGTCTTTGACGCTTCAGTAGAGGTCCAGGCTCGAGGTTTGTCAGCGAGCCATGGAGCGCAGTATCCTGGGTGTTCGAATTTCCGACCGCGTAAGGAACACAGAACTGCGCGCCAAAACTAAGTTCAAAAATGTTACCGCCGAAAAGCTGCCACTCTAAAGAAATGAAAGGGGATAAAATTTGTATGGAAAAACCTTCTTCTCGGAAAGACGCTAACAGTTCAGCTAGTAAGGAAAGCATAATATTGAATAAACGAAACTGTCCCTTATCATACTATTTTTGTAAATGGGAAACCATCTATCAGAACTCTTCCCACTCGGACAGAATGAAAGGGAGTGTTATTTAGATTTTGAAAAACTAACCCTTACACTAAAGCCCACTTTATTCCTTCAGGTGCCTTTTGCGTTGTCACTGACCATCCTAAATGCTTCCTTCTGCAAAGCAGTAATGCTAGCAAAGGAGGGGGCCGACCGCATCAGGGAACGCCGCTCACGCCCCAGCCGCCGCCGGGATTCCGATCCAAATTTCCGGCCACCGTAGGCGCGGGCTTGCGGACGGCCAACAATGTCTCTCTGTCCGACCGCCCGGTAACCGTCCGGACTGAGCCCAAGTCGTTGACGCCGCGCACAGTTCCCACGTGCCTCAAGGAGCCCAACTGGGTCGAAGCCTACTGGGGCCAGGGTCTAGTTCCGAAAGGGAAGCTCGGCCCAGTATGAAAGGCAAGAAGGAAAGGGGTGAGAGAGTTTGACACTGTCTCCTGCTTCGCCCAAAGGTGGGAGATATCATTTGGATGATTATTACCTACCAAAAAAAAACCCATCCTAAATCCTTAACATCACATTACTTACTAGGACTTCGAAAATGTAAACCTGTACACATAAACCAAAAACCTAATAAGCATGGACTTCTCCTTTTGAGCTTAACACACTACCACTTCAAACTTGAACCTTCCTCCTTCCACTATAAGGTTTAAATTTCCTTTCGTTCAACCGAGACCTAGTCCGTACTTAATTTCTTACTTAACTACACAGATTGTCAAAGGGGACGCTAATTAGAGTTTAACAAGATGCTGCCCGTCTTCTGATTGCGTCCGTCGGTCGAATTAACTAACGTTTTCTCTGAAACAATTTGCTCTTAACTTTGAACTATGAGCGAGTGGAAAAACGTTGAGGACTTGAAATGTTTCCTTGAAGTTTCGAAGTGGGCACTTGTGTGTAAAAATGTTTTGTTATTTAAACTAGCTTCTGTTAGAGGCTTCACCTGCGTATATGTAATACCAAAAATACGCACTCTTGTGATAAAATAGTATTGCATGTGCTTTTTTAGAATTTATGGTGAACACGTGTGCCAAATTTCATCGAAACCCGTTTAGCCGTTCACGCGTGAAGAAGTAACAAACAAGTCGGTGACCCTTTCGGTTCGGGCACGCTCAGCGCAACTGTATTGTATTTCTATACTCTTTTTTTAATTATTATTTTATGTTGTTGTATATTGTATTGCCTGCGTTGAATAAATTCTATTCTATTCTTAAACATACACACACAATCACAAACTTTTGCCTTTGTTTTTGCCATTAGTGTGTTGCCGGTTTTTTTTTTAAACCGTCGTTATAATTTTAACCAAACCTGTTCCTCCACTTTTGTCACCACAACGACTAATAATATTATGTAAATAGAACTAGCCTTTTACATGCCACCTAAGTTTATAATAAAACAAATGACAAAGAAATGATTGATATCCATCAATTGTCAAGTCAAGAGTAGGAGTAGGCAAGCGTGCTCCATCGTCGACCATATTATCGCTTAACATTATGTGAGATATTGTGGTCTATACTTTTTTTTTGTTCTTCAACAAAACTCTTTTCACATTTTCACACAATTCAAATCACGATCATCTTCTTTCAATCGAAAGACATCCACTATGGGATATCGGCCTCTTTCAAGTGTCACCACAATGAACGGCACTGTGCGTCTCGTATGCTTCGGGTTTCCTTTCAACGCTGCGTCTACCGGTACGCGGTCGCCACTCCAGAACCTTTCAGCCCGATCGACCATCTGTTCTGAGAGCAATGTGCCCTGCCTACAGCTACTTGACGAAGTTTGGTGATTCTTCGGGCTATGCGTAGCAACAGTTCAAATATATCTGCACGTAACTCGTTTGTAATTCAAACAATTATTGTAGCAATGTTTTCAACTAACGAATATCACACAAACTACCCAGCTTCAGCAATTAAATTAATTATAAATAATATACTTTAGATTGCAGATTAGTTCAAAAAATAACTTTATTAATCCACAATGCAATTTTCCCAAAAAAAAAAAACCAAATGTGAGTCAAACTTATGCACTGAGAGTTCCATACAAAGTTACCTTCATTAATTTTTTGATACCAGAATCGAGTTTCGAAGATTTTTCCGAAGTACAAAAAGTAATAACATATTTTGTGATACAGCTACACTTTGACGGTTCCCAAAATTCATGCTATATTTCAGGATTCCAGGGCAACGGGAAGTGCTCTAGGCACTAGGGTTAGGGTACTTGCAAGTGTCAAAATGTGCACCATTAACGAAGCATAAACCACCTTATATTTTGATTGTGTTGATTTAGAAGTTTGATTTTTTCACTGCTCCATGAGGCAGTAATAGATGTAAATATTTAATACTAGCCTACTACCCGCGGCTTCGCCCGCGTTTATTATTATACTTTAATTCCTCTCCCCTTTTCTTCCCTCTTTCTCCCCCTTTTCTAACGTTTTTTTTTTTTAAATTAGCCTATGGACCGTCTTCAGGGTCCGAACTATCTCTGTACCAAAATTCATCAAAATCGGTTTTGCCATTTAGGCGTGAAGAAGTAACAAACAAACAAACTCACTTTCGCTTTTATAATATTAGTAAGGATTATTTACAATTTAATACCTTTACACGTTCCTGTAAAAAAAGGCTTTTGACAGACGTAGAGATGAACAACAAAGTGATCCAATAAGGTTTCCATTTGACTAACTAAGCTACAGAACCCTAAAACTCTAATCGTCGTTAAATTTATCAAAATAATACGTTTAAAAATTGAACAAAAACTCACTCTTATCCGAAGCTCTAAAACTAAAGCTATTTATTTTAATGAAAATGGCTCTTGCGAGTCTAGGGACACTAAAACTCCAAGCTTTACAAAACTCGTGACGATATCAAACTAAAATAAACTAATAAATGCTGGTCTCTGGAGGTACTTTAAAGTAACAAAATTTATATTAAATATAATATAGCTTAACATATAATCAGGCTTGTTATCTCCGAAGGAGAGAATATTTATATTTTCCTTTTAATACAAACATATTTTTAATTACGTTGATTATTTAAAACATAATATTAGTTATTTATAAATTAATCTAAGTAATTTATTAATTGATATAAGTATAATAATAATGATACTTAATAAATAATTAAAAAAAATTGCCGATATGTTAAATGTGGCTGAGCTAGATGTAATCTTAAGAACTATATGTACGAGTATTACCCGTATTTGCAAAATAAAAATTTCTATTCTATTCTATTCTATAGAAGTCAGAGGGTTGACGGATTGGTTGAAATAGTCACCACGGTTGGCAGGGTAGAGCCAAAAGGCGTATTAATCTTTTACTGACTAAAATCCCCCTGTGTCCTTCAGTTGCCCTTTGCGTTCCAGTATCACAGTTTTCCTTTCAGAAAATTTTCGTGACCCTACTGGGTTCCTACGGTTTGTTGATCTCTTTGAAGTACGCGTGGTTCACTATCGACGACTTTGGCTTGACCTTACCGGACAGCCGGACGATGAGTTGCCTATTGCTTATCGTCTGCAATCACATGCCTACGATAGCTGGGGCTCCCCTACGACTTTCAAAGATCAGAACGGCTTCTATGGCGGTGGTTGTGATGGTTGCAGCCAACGACTTTCAAGATTATATTGTATCAAAATTGATATTACGCAAAACCAAAATCAGCATATTTCATCATTTTAATACGCTGTAAAATATTTTCTGGAACTTTGCAGTAGTACCATGGATTTGTAAGCACAAACTAAGCAGCTTAGTGCATTTAGTTTTCTACGATATTTAGTTCAGTGACAAATTGACAATTGTAATTTAATTTAATATGTTTTTTACTTTATGGGAATAGTGACAAATTAGTGATTCTAAACTACTTAACATAGGAATAAATGATACCAACTTATAATGTGGACCAAAAAAAAATCTTATTTATATTTCTGATGAACCATATTCGTATGATTAAAGAACTATCAAGTATTAATGAAGATGAATGAAGATATTATACTTATAAAAACATTCGGTGCACTTTATGCAAAATAGTTTTCAGTGAAATACAATCCAAGATGACCGCGGACTTGGCAAGCGCTCTGTCGTGCACCTATGAGAGCTTGGCAGCTGCACTGTATGCTACCAAAACAAATATCATTTCTTTGTGAACGCATAGAAACTGAAATGTATTTTATTATAAACATAGCTATGTCAAACATTGGGTACATTTTGTAACTATTGTATTGTTGTATTGTGTAACGTGATGCTGTGCAGAGGAATTTTAGAAGTTTCAGTAAGAAAATGTAAATGTGAAATTAATTCGTGTTATTAATATTATATCAATTATATATTTTGCTTAATATATCGCTTATTCCACTAACTTTGGCCAGGGGCTATGCTCCTGTGAATATAAAAAATATATGCCTATGTCAGTCAGTGATAGGGCGTTTTTGCACTCACCGGGGAAGCAAAAATGTACAGAAAAGTATGGCTCGTTTTTTCACTTGCCGGCGCCGGCGCCGATCCGGCGTTGGTTCCCGACGGCGTCGGCGCCGTCGCCGGAGTAGCAAGCTTCCCACCCGGTCCCGGCCCGGCAAACTGCATGTGTATTGCGTATGAATTGTAACCGTGTGCATGTATGAGTGTGCGGGGCGGGTAGAAGTGCGGTGCAAATAGGGTATAATATGTTCCTTCTAGGTATCTGACTTTCAGTATTGGATGAATCCAAAATTCGACGTCTCTGCGTCGGTATTTGCGTCGTAGATGTAAAAGATATAACAAATACAGTCGACGACTTGACGATAACATTGTTAGGTATCTACGCGTTGTACTATACGTGTAGTCGTGTTGAAGTCCGTGTCAGTTACTGTACCAGTCACCGGGCGTAAACCGGCATCGACACGGGCGCAGTGGAAAAACGAAGCCCCGGCGCTCGTGCCAGTGCACGGCCAAGCCGGTGCCGTGCCGGTGCCGGCCCGGTGAGTGGAAAAACGCCCATAAAGTAGCATTCTATTGGTGAAAGATTGGTTTTTAATTTTTTGATTTCATTATTTACAAACAAAAATACTAAAAATAATAATTTTAGTGTATGTACACAGCTCGCCAGTAATCGCCAGCAAATGTATACAACTCGAATAATAATATACTGTAAAAATATTAGTAATAGTAAAGATTTTAATATTATGAAATGAATATCTAAAATAATGAAGTTAATGCTTAAAATAATAGAATTAATATTTAATATAATGTAATTAATGTTTTATGAAATTATACTTAGAATAAGTTAGTCTATAAGTTCTTTTCATTCTATCTAATTTTGCCTCTTGCTGTGCTCAACAGGTTCCACAATTGTGTCTTAAATTTTCACCTACCACCTATGAAATAAATAATTGAGTATTGAGTACGAGAGGTAGTAGTAGGAAGTAAGAGAAGACATGAAATTTTATTGCATGGATATTACATATTCCATTATCTATGCAATAAAATTTATGAACATGGCCATTACTTATTTTTTGCAGTATTTTTTATATCATCATCATCATCAGCCTTTTTAATGTTCCCAGTGCTGGGACTCGGGCCTCCTGTCTAAGAGAGGGAATGGGCCGTAATCCACCACGCGGACCTAGTGCGGGCGGGGCGGAATGTCACATGTCTTCGAATTTTTGGATTTCCTCACGATGTTTTCATTCACCGTTTTGAGAGCTAAATTACACAAAGTAATGCGACTGGCAGGGTTTGAACCCGCGACCTACAACTCGTTAGTCGGAGCCATTACCACTCAGCCACCAATGCTCTCTGCAATTTTTTTTCATACGTAATTTTAATTAATTTTCTTTTACCTTCGGCTTTTTGTACGTTTATTCGGGCAAAATAAACGTGTATTCTTTCTTTCTCTTTTTAGCATTATTTGACGAGAACATTATAAAAAAACTGAAATTTCGGTATAACTACAAAGTAACAGAAAACTTAAAAAGCGTTAAAGTTACATCATTAGCTAAATCGATAACAAACTCTATGGTCTTACCTGCTACGCCGTAGCTGCTACGGCGTAGTAGCTACGCCGTAGCACTAAACCAGAAAACAACATTTCAAAACACTTTGCTTTGCTAAATAACTGCTATCCACATTCCATTTTTCCACGAAACCCATATTAATAAAATAGTTATTTACACAGTAATACTAAAAAACTTCTGGTAAACGCTTGCAATATGACTCGCTGTAATACTTGTATATCGTTACCTACATTTGCACTGCACGGTTAACCACGCCGATATCTCTCGTTGGTGAAAACGTTGGTGCAATTTTCAGACTTATTATTGAAGGTATAAGATCAATTATTGCTTGTATGTTTTTATTAGGATGGCATTGTTTTTGATGCAGGCTGTAGTCCGCAGCACTCGGTGGCACTGCTCGTGATATTATATTTTATATGCGAGCTCCTAACTGCGTGCTATGGAGAGACACGATATCGTTGTAATATTATAACGTGGCTTATACTGTTTATTTAGTACTTTTAGCTTGTTAGCAAACCTATACTTCTATACTAATATTATTAAGAGAATAGATTTGTATAGACAGATAGAAATATGTTAATACTAGCTGCTCCCAGCGGCTTCGCCCGCGTGATAGCAGAAAATTATCCCAAGGGAACATACTTCCGGGATAAAAAGTCCTATTTCAGGACATGGTCTATCCGTGTACCAAGTTTCATCAAAATTGGTTCCGCCATTTAGGCGTGAAGACGTAACAAATAAACAAACAAACTCACTTTCGCTTTTATAATATTAGTAAAGATAAGAATTAACTGCTGTTGCTGACAACTCTTTGAGGCGCCCGGGAACAGTGCGCGCCGTCGACAATTTGAGCTTGGTCCAGACAGTTACCGGACGGTCGGACAGCGAGCTACCCATTGCTCGCTGTCCGCAAACCCACGCCTTTGGTGACTGGAAATCGGTGTCGGAATCCTGGAGGCGGCTGGGGCGCTGTAAGCGCCGTTGCCCGATGCGATCGGCCTCCTCCTTTGATAGCATTACTGTTTTGCCCCCACGAGGGCACGGCAATGCTCCGCCCAAGCAGGGCACACCTCCACTGTGTGCTCCACCGTGTCCTCCGGGCGTTCCGCACTTTGGAAATTAATAGGGTGGCACAATGGTCTTATCTTATTTTTGTTTGTTTGTAATAAACAAGGTCTAACTACTAGACTGATTTTTACAAAATCTTTTGCCAGTAGGATGCTATTTAAAAAAATCTTTTGCCAGTAGGCTGGCATTATCATACATTCTCGTGGGCGAAGTCGCTGGCAGAATCTAGTAATATATTTCAATTGTGGTTTTTAAAATAATCCTCTTACTAATATTATAAAAGCGAAAGTGAGTTTGTTTGTTTGTCTGTTACGTCTTCACGCCTAAATAGCAAAACCGATGTTGATGAAACTTGGTACACGGATAGACCATGTCCTGGAATAGGACATAGGATACTTTTTATCCCGGAAGTATGTTCCCTTGGGATAATTTTCTGCTATCACGCGGGCGAAGCCGCTGGGAGCAGCTAGTACGATATAAGGCCAAAAAATTTGTATGTATGTGTTTGTTACTCTGACACAAAAAATTTAAATATGGCCTACGGCAGTTGGTAAGAATACCTGAAATCGAATAACTTTTGCTCCAAAATAAAAATTGAACATCTTACTCGGTGGTACTTGCAATCGACAATTCAATACTTCGATGCATCAAAGTAGCGAACGTGAAAAGACGGTACAGTTAGTTTAATGGTCATGGGTTTAATTGCCGCATGCAACGTGTACTTGTTGATTACCAAATGACTGGCATTTGTGACAGGAAAAAATAAAATAATAGAAATTGATAACATAAATACTGACTGGCCTGTTGGTCTAGTGGTTAGTGGCCCTGACTGCTATGCCGGAGGTCGTGGGTTCGATTCCCACCCAGGACAAATGTTTATGTGATGAGCATGATCATTTGTTCTGTGTCTGGGTGTAATTTATCTATAATATGTATGTATTTAGAAATATATAAGTATGTTTATCAGTTGTCTAGTACCCATAACACAAGCTCTGCTTAGCTTGGGACTAGACGGCGTTGTGTGATAGTTGTGGAATATATTATTATTATATTAAATACTCCATGAGATCATGCAACGTCACACATTGTAAATACGTAGAAATATGACCTTGATAATGTCTGTAAAATGCTAATAACAAATTATACAACACGAAAACACAGATTGTATTCAAAATACTCATTTAAATGATACCTACTCGTACAGGGTGATCATCAACACTTAATATTAAAAAGAGGTAAAGTTTTTTTTTGTTTGAAGGAGGTAATCTCTGAATGCTCCGATAGCTATTTTCACCGATAGAAAACTGCTTTATTACTAAATGACAAAGGCTATATTTTATGTACGCGGGTGAAGCCGCGGGCAAAAGCTAGTAGTTTTTATTTGCATTTGAAGCTTTCTACTAGCGTTAACTATTGTAGATTAGCAACTTGGCTAGGGATACTGGGCACGCTGGTCTCCATACATTTTATATGGAAACTAGACTTGTAGAGCTACACTTGATCCACGCCACATGACGTCCGTCGTAAGACGAGGCGTACAAATCAAGCGTGATTAAGTTGTGCGTCGGTCTAATGTAGTTTTAGCTAAAACCTATAACGGAACTTTTAACCCTTCAGATACCGTCAATTAGAGACACAATAGTAAGACAATAGATGCGCGGCCACCGGTGGTTGCTTGGGGATTCATGAATTAAAAAGAATTTGGGGTTATGTGCGGTATTTTCTTATCCAACCTTCTATAGTGTCATAAGACGAAAGTGTATGACAATTGCTTGTTGCCAGTGACGATATTGGCACTGAATTGTGGTCGCTGAAATGGCAATAGAGAGAACTATGCTTGGAATTTCCATGCATAATCGAATCAGGAAGGAATGTATCCGGAAGAAACCTTAGGCTATCGAGATAGCCTAAGGTTTCTTCCGGAAACCAAAAATCACCGTCAAACAGTGGAATGATAGTAACTAGAAAATAATACACGCTGTATTCAAAACTGAATTCTAAGAGCGACCATAAACATTATAAATAGCAACCAAAGGGAAACATTAACATTAATTACAAAATCACGGACATGTAAATATTATAAATTCCCCATAAGTCGTGTCCTCCGTCGGTATACCATTAGTAATGCTCAGTAATAACGTGTTCGCGTTAAATTAATGGACATTTGATAACAAACTTAGCAGCTATTCATAGCGTAACATGCAATTTCATTAATTAACGGTCAGTACGCTACTCCCGCGGGCAATTACTAATATGGCCAATATACAAGGGAATTGGTCCAAGATAAACCAGGAAGCGGGAAGGTGGAACTAATATTAAAGCAGAAAGAAAACATGTCATGGTGCAATGGATAGCTCGTCCGTCCGAGACGTCCGGGCCAAGACCAAGTTGTCGACGGCGCACACTGTTCACGCGCGCCAAGTACTGTTCAAGGAGTTGTCAGCAACAGCCTCAGTAGGCTGCAACCCAGCCTAGCCCCTGGACCCAGTGGTCCAAGGATCTGCTTCTGAAAAGAAGGTTCCACCCCGGTATGAAAGGCAAGAAGGAATGGCGTGGGTTTTTTAGTCTGTAAGAGTCTGACACTATTCCCCGCTCCGCCCAAGGGCGAGGGATGTCATTTGGATAATTTTTATCTACTCAAAAAAAAAACATGACGCACACAAATGATTGCATGACTTAATTAATAAACCCTTATGTTATTAAGATTTTTACGGTCCAGATTAAGCGTTGTGCTACGTCGTCATTTATACCGCTCGAGGGATTGCAGTAATTTACTTGCTGTGGTTTACCCGTCCGATTTAAATTTAGGTGTCTTCAAGGTTAGAGTGAATAGGCTCTTAATAAGCTAGTGCGATTCACCATCAACGATTGTATCACTGTTACCATCAGGTGGCAAACAAACGGTAGAATAAAATTTGCGGGATTATTTGTTTATAGTGCTTGAAAGCAATATTTTCATTAGTGCTTCACACTGAATGTGCGGCCCGCGACGCTCTTCTCTCGTGTCTTATGACTAAATTTAGATTTGTTGTGCTCTGTAATATTTTACATTTAAAATAAAATAAATCGGTTTTCAACATTTTGCTTTATTTTATGAAATAATTGACTGCAAGGTGGGGTACAACATTAACGTAAGCTACTATTTCTCCGTAAATATAAAATCGCTTTCAAATCGCTACCTCCCATAACTTGCACCACAATCCAATCCAAAATCAGCACTCAAACATCGAGCAGTACAAGGTTGAGACTACATCGAGTTCAGTGTAGTCACCTTGGCCGTGACGTCACCGGTACACTGTGCAACGAAGCTATTTGAGGGCTCAGGAATAATGAGCGCGCCATTACTGGCCATGTTAGTTTGTTTGTCACTGTACTTGTAAAGTGTTCGGACGTTGTATCGTTTGTTTTGCAAGCCAACGTCAACTGTAGGTTGGACTGGTAGGTTGGGTCAAGTTTATTGGTGAAGTCAATGAAAATAGTACCTATATTAAGTATTGGGGAAGTATTTGGACTTGTATCTTTGGTTTGAAAGGCAACGGTGAAATTTTTGTACATACTCGTAATATAAGGTTGAATGAAGATATTCGAAAGAATCAGGGTTACCGACAGAGCCTGAAAAATCACCAAACTTCAGTGGCACACTGCTCGTAGACACAGGTGCTCGATGGAGACGAAAGTTTCTAGAGTTGCGACCACGTACCGAAAGACGTAGCGATGGAAGGCCTTCTACAAGGTGGACCGATGACCTGGTGAGGGTTATGAGAATCCGATGGATGCGAGACGCACAAGACCGGTTGTTACGGCGACACTTAGGAGAGGCCTATGTCCAACTGTGGACGTCTTTCGGGTGAAATGATGATGATTATGATGGGACCTGTTATGCCATGGGCTAGTATCTGCCAAGGCAGCAGGATTATTTAAAAGAGGTACCATAGACCAGGAAAACTGAAGAGTGACACTACCTCTCGCATCCACGAGAGTAAAAGAAGTTCTTTGATGATTTCCTACACTCAAAATAAAATGGTGCCTCCTACGTTTTGTGTTATTGTACGATGCACGCACTTAATAATATTGTTTAGTAGTTCTGTTACTGCTGTCATGTGTGCGCATAACCTAATTAATCCTTACTTTTACATACAGCTAGCTGAATAAAAATAACGTTGACAGGTTATTCTTTTTACAGTGAGCTTACATCTGGAACCTATGATGGAAGAACAGAGTGAAAGCTTTTTCATTGGAGAGAGAGGATTTTCCGAACCTCTCATTGAATATTGTGTTTCATGGGATTTTTTTTCTTACCACGAGGGTGGGTTGGCTTTGTGTCTTCACACACGTACAAAAATGTACATTTCTACCTACCTACGTTTACGTATACTTTGCAGGGTCCCGTTCTTTAGTTGGCGTAAACAAAACCCTCATTAGATCACTTTGTTGTCCGTCTGTCAAGACTTATTTTCTCATTACCTTGTGAAAGTATAGTGCTGAATTTCATCATCATCAGCCTTTTTAATGTTCTCACTGCTGGGACTCAGGCCTCCTCTCTAGGAAAAGAAATGGGCCATAATCCACCACACGGGCCCAGTGCGGGTTGGTCAATGTCACATGTCTTCATTCAGCAAATGCTGAGGTGGTCACCCTTTCGGTACAGGCACGCTCGGCGCACTTTGTACTTTTGTTACTTTTTAATTCATGAATCCCCAAGCGACACCCGGTGGCCGCGCATCTATTGTCTTACTATTGTGTCTCTAATTGACGGTATCTGAAGGGTTAAATTAACTTTTATGTTTACAACTGTCGTGCTGTGTCTGTTCTGAATAAAAGTATTTCTATTCTATTCTATTCTATTCTTCGAATTAATACCAGAATATACTACGGTTTGCTACATATTAGACCAGTAAAAAAAATCAACTTCTATGCCAACACAGTCTAAAAATAACTCCGTTTACTCTCCGTTTAGGCGCATATTTTGCCACTCGCAAGAAACACAAAAGTTATAGGGTACTTCCTGTTGACTTAAATCCCGAAAGACAGGAAGCAACGACCCATAGCAAATGTAAAGGAAAACGTCAGAAAAACCGTAAATTGGTATTTACGTCACAAAATTTTAAATGCGATTTGATTTGATTTTTTTTGAAAATCAAACTATTTACGTAGGTAAGCTTGCTCTAGATCAGTATTTTTTCCTATCTGCGCGTAAACTTATTCGGTGTCATAGAAAATAATTTACGTACGCAGATATAGGACTGTTGAAATAGCAAAGCTATGCCTTACTCTGCCAGGTTATTTTTTATTCTCATAATATTATATCAAAGATGATCTCATAATGAAAGTCATTCATATTCATGAGTACTTTCACACCCTAAAAGATGGCCCTGAAATTACATATCTCACATACTCGGCCTTTTTTTTACGATGGGCAAAAATCATGTTATGACAACCCCCGCTCTTGGGTGGAGACAACTCCTTGAGGCGCGCGGGAAAAGTGCGCGCCGTCGACGTCTTGGGCTCGGTCCGGACAGTTACCGGACGGTCGGACAGCGAGCTACCCATCGCTCACCGTCCGCGAGCCCGCGTCTACGGTGGTCACATACTCGGCCTTGGCTACCAGGAATACATAGGGAAATAATTGTCTTGATTACCTAGATAATATGAACGCAAGTTAATCGAATGAAGCTAATTAATTAATCTGATTAAATAGATATAATCGTAGTCGAGTTAATCATCTGTTTATATCAATTAATTTAGTAATTATGCCTGTAGCCTGTTTGTGTTACTTGATAAGATTATAGCGAGTGAGCCTAAGAGACGTTCGTAGCTGTATAGGTTTTCTGGAGGACATGGTGTAGCATACGATGGAGGTGTGCCCTCTCGTGGAGTCGAGCGGTGGCAGCGACCTCTCGCGCCGGACTCTGATGAGAAATGGCAGGCTGTCGCTTACTTCTGCGAAGCAGTATCTAATGCTAGTGAAGGAGAAGGCTGCATGCATTAGGGAATGGACAACATTACGCCCCAGCTGCCAAGACCTCGACCTCGACTATCAACCAGGGTAGAAGCGAGCTTGCCTTGCAGACGACGAACAATGGGTAGATCACCGTATGGCCGTCTAGTAATCGACTGGACCGAACCCATGTCATCGACGGCGCATAGTATTTGGCCATGGGTTCTTTTCTGAAAGGAAAATCTGGCCCTACAATGAAAGGCAACGAAGGAACTAGGAGTAGGTTGTAGTCAGCAAAAGTCGGACATGCCCTCCCGCCCCGCTAGGGGTGGCAGATGTCATTGGAAGATTTTCCACCTAAAAAAAAAGTATATCCATAATCAATTTTTTTTTTTGATTCCAGGTCTTTATGCGACTCATTTTACGTACACACCTGTAATATCTGTAATTTATTTTGCGCGGCTACTCATCACCAGTGGTATAATATTAATACTTTAGTCAAGACTTCGTTTGATTCACTTCGTATACACGAGACACTACAATACCTCGATCAGGCGGTCGAAACCTAGATCCATTATACCAGCACCTAGAGACCTACTCAACTATTCCTCCCACGAGACTCAAACAAACTTAATAAGTCCGCCGCCAGCGAGCCAATCGATCAAAATGGCCTGATCTAATCGCGCTATCAACGGCCGAGCCAAATGGCGCTCCGATTTACATAACAACGGGCTCGAACGAGACTAGGAGTGCTCGAAATAGACGGCGACACTCGAGCAATGCCTTCTGTCATGTTGTTGGAGAATAGATAAGTTGATGAAATATGGGTGATTACTTTCAGAGAGATTTATGGTGTCGTGATGGCCCAGTAGCTAAGGCACCCACCTCTCATGCCGGGTGCTGGTTCCAGGCAAACAGGCAAGACTAATAAAACTTTTCAATTCTTATGTACTTTTCTAAGTTTATCTGGGACATTATTGACACTTCGCCATTGATCCAGTTGTCATTCGTAAATCTTTGATAGTTGTTACAGCTAATCCGACACCAGAAAGTTTAACCACCAGTATATGTGAATGCGTCAAAGACACAGCAACTTTTTTAATATAAAAAAATAACAATGGTTGTAACCATTGTTATTGGAACTTTGGTTTATACTTTATTAATAAAACAGCACGGCAATATTCAAAGATATTTACATTACATCTATGTAGCTATCTACAAGCCAATGTAGTTTAAATCTACGAAATATAAACCGAAACTATTGACCTTTTTTTTCAATCAAATATTGTGTAATACCGATATCGATTGAAATATTTTCTTTTTTTTTTAAACTAAACTACACTTCAATTGCAATCTTTTTCTTTTAAATTAATATTTAGCCTTTTAAATACAAGAAGCGCAGTTGTTGGGCGTGACGCTAGGGGAGGGCTGTACCGAGCCGGGTAAAAACTACATGTCCACTAGAATACTCGTTCATACGTATCCGCAGTAGTTCTATATCGCTGCCTATCTTGAATCCGAAGAAAAAATCAACCAATTTAAGAATGCTTTTCTACTAGAGATATACTATGCTGCGTTGCTATGGATGCATTTTATATCTACTAATCATATTCCTGGGTCCATATAGCTTAATAATTTATTTTATCACCAATGCTCTTAAAGCGGTTAAGGAAAATATCGTGAGGAAACCGATATGTCCTAGAACCAAAAAGTCGAAGACATATTGTGTCATTCACCAACCCGCACCGGGCCCGCGTGGTGGATTACGGCCCATTCCCTTTCCTAGAAGGGAGGCCTGAGTTCCAGCAGTGGGAACATTAAAAAGGCTGATGATGATGATGCTCTGAATGCGTGTTCTAGATAATAGTGGCACTATTATCTAGAACGGAACGGGAGCGTCACTATCCCTACATTGTTCCTTACTGTCGATGCATTGCATAGCTGCGCATCTTCCCCGTACCATAAAAGACATTTCCGACCAACGCTAAATTCATTTGTTTGCACTCAAAACGAAAACTTCTAAGGATTTGGTTTGGCGCCGCAGGATTCAAGCGATTTTTTTTTTAAGTGGTCAGGCAGAAATGACCGCGATGGTACACCTTTCTCATAACCACCACATCATACTCGCACCGCTATATACCTAGCTTAGCATCAGAAGAAACAGTCGCATAGTTTCGTAGTTTACCTTTCAGATCCTCACATTATAGAGATGTACTATCTAAGTACTCGTACATTCCTGGTGAAAAAGCACCCCAACGCTAACAGATTTCCATAATCTGTCCACATTATCCCCATCTGGTCACAGCAGCAGTCTGGCAACAATCTCCGTAACTCATCCGTCACGTCCTACAGTCGGCAACACTGTCGTTGTTATGTTAATAAGCCGCTCAAACGGCGCCGATCGCTGGAAACGATTGGAGAGAAAATTTTGCATTTGAACTTGAAAAATAAAAGTCTCTATTCTTTGCGGAGTGGTGAGCCTTTTCCAATGTTTTGGTCGCGTCTTTCTTCTAATGGAGGTTTTCATCATCATCATTTCAGCCGATATGCGTCCATTGTTGGACATAGGCCTCCCCCAAGCGTCGCCACAAGGAACGTTCCTGTGCGTCTCGCATCCATCGGTTTCTCGCAACCTTCACTAGGTCATCGGTCCACCTTGTAGGAGGCCTTCCAACGCTGTCGCCACTCCAGAACCTTTCGGCCCCAACGGCCATCTGGATGGAGGTTTTATAATAGCTTAAACATAATATAGCCTTATAATGTTGCCACTACTGGTAATCAGGTCTCTTCTCTAGAAGATGCAATGAGCCATAATCCACTCAATTTTTTTAAGGTGAGAAATCTTCCAATGACTTTTTCCGCTCTGAGTGGTGTTGGGAGGCGTGTTAGTCTTTTACGAAGTAAAAATACACCTGTGCCCTTCAATTGTCCCTTGCATTCTAGGAACACGGGTTTTCCTCTCTGAAAAGCTCTCGGGCATAGGCCCGCCAAACAGGGCCCAGCAGGCCTACGGTTTGCTGTCACCTCATGGATCGCGCTGTCGTCGACTTGGGCTTTGTTCGGTCGATTACCGAATGACCAGACGGTGAGCGACCCATTGCCCGTCGTCCGCAAGCCCATAATATGATAATAATAATCCACACATGCGAACCCAGTGCAGGCTCTTGGATGTCACATGTTTAATGTTCGGTATACTTTGAAGTATCAAAAATGAATATAGTCCAATATTGACTTAAATGTCAGCATGTACTTCTTTAACGATCATCCCATGAAAGCAGCATTAATAATGCCCTCTGTACGGCTTTCAGAATCACAGGAATTCGCTCCACACCTTTATATCGCTCTTATGTAAATGAAATCGACAGTTCGCTTCCGAATCGACGCTCCGTATTCGATAATCCATTTTACATAAATGTTTTTAATATTGCAAGATATATACTCGTATATATATGTATGTACATTATTTACGTGACGAGGGGTTTTTAAGGTAATAAATCGTCCAATGACTTTTCCCGCTCTAGGGTGGAGCGGGAGGGCGTGTCAGACTTTTACTGACTAAACGGTTTTGAATGACATCTCTTTAAGGCGCGCGTGGAACACTACGTGCTGTCGACGAGTCAGTACCCCTAGCCAAGTTGCTAATCTGCAATGGCTAACGCTAGTAGAGAGCTTTAAATGTACGGGAATGACGTCATCTCAACGCTCAGTCACGTGGTCAGGACAAAAGAATTGGTGGCAATGTCAACTCGAAGAGTTCCACGCAAGCGAAACGGTTGTAACTTGGCTAGGGGGGCAGGTTAAGTCCAGATTTTTATTGGACTTGACTAGTTAAAGTTTTTTTGTTTGTTTACGTATAAAACATTGTTATATAACGGAATACTAACACCGAATGTCAACAATTAAATCTCCTAATAATTCTGTTGTTTTGTATTATACATAACTGCAGAATTTCAATTATTGCATGTGATCTAGAGACTGTATGTACTTTTATTATATACTAGCTGTCCCAGTCAACTTTATACCGCCTAACATTCAATAAATGTAGTTTATCTTTTGGAAAAAAAGAAAAAGTGTTTGTATACCTACATTTACATTTTCTATTCTTTCTATTGAGAAATACCAAAATAAAATAAAGTTCTTTTTTTTTTGAGAAAATAATTGTTGTCTTTAAGCCGAATCATTGTTATAATTTAATAACCTACTATTATCATTATGTAGTTATTAGTCTGTAAGCTTTCCAAAAATTTGAAAAGTAAAAGTAAATCCTTACTTAATATTATAAAGGCGAAAGTGAGTTTGTTTGTTTGTTACGTCTTCACGCCTAAATGACAAAACCAATTTTGATGAATTTTGGTACAGAGATAGTTGGGACCCTGGAGATGGACATAGGCAATTTTTTTAAAGTGAGAAAAGGAGGCGAAAGAGTAAAGTATATCAATAAACGCGAGCGAAGCCGTGAGTAAAAACTAGTAAATAATATAAAGGTAATGTCGTGTCATTATCACATCACACACATTCACATTGTCTTATCAAAAGTACAATTAAGTTAAACAGATAACTTAATGGCAAAGTTTTTTATCTCGTAACAAAGCGGAACTCTCAGGCCCTCATTCCTCACATTCACGCCTCGCTCGCCGCCTTTGACATGCAAATCGCGCGTCAAGCGATTGTATCGCGCGTCTTTGTCGCAGGTCGCAGCTGTCGTGCGACTAGATCGCGCGTTTGATTGACAATCTCTTGAATTGGTTAATTTACCGGTCCAGCGGAAATTGAGTGGGACTGCTTACACAGATATTCTGTTTAATTAGGACAAAGGGTTTATTTGCAGTCCTCAGTCGGTCAATATTATTATTTTATCACTGAATTTACCCGAATTACTGCGACAATGTTTTTATTTTTACAATTTTTTTCTTAAGATGATCTGTGATTGAGTATTGAATGATCATCATCATCACCATCAAAAAGAGTGGAAAATGTTGCCGCAACATTTCACGTTCATCAGATTCCTGCGATCCTCACCAGGTCATCGGTCCATCTTATGGGAGGTCTTCCAACGCTTCAAATGCTGTTAGCGTCGAACGCCTCGAGTCGGCCAAGCCTCCAATTCCTTTGTTCTGACTACGTGACAGCGTCGAGGTGATGTCAGAACAAAGGAGTCGGAGGCGTGGCTGACTGGAGGCGTGCGACGAGAACGAATCGAAATGAATCGGTTGTAACTTGGCTAGGCTAACTGTTTTTTTTTTCTGTGGGAAAAATCATCCAATGACAAAACCTGCCCTTGGGTGGAGCGGGAGATAGTGTCAGACTCTTACTGACTAAAAACCCACCCCGTTCCTTCTAACCTTCATATCGGGGCTAGAGTTTCCTTACGGATAACCCTGGCCCCAGTAGGCTTCGACCCAGCTGGGCCCCTCCTGTTGCTGACAACGCCTACTGGTGGGATTGTGGTCAAGCGCGAACCTAAGAACACTACACAAAAACTAACAAAACACTTCTTCCATACTACTAACAGAACTAGTTACTTAAGCTATGTATACAGTTTAAAGTATCACATAACGTTTCCACTACTCTGTATCCGCATTGCGATATCAATAAAGTAGTCAATAGAGAACACGCTTTGGACTCAAAGCGTTTGTAAAATGATCAAATATTTACAGACTTACAAATGTAGAGCATATGAAAATAAGCTTTAAGCTATCTTATGTTACGAAAGAGTGTTTATTTTAACGCAGGAAATTATGGAATTTCTGTGCATATAGCGAATATTATGCAGTATTACTTATGATAGTAGTGGAATAATGTTTAAGTAGCAAGTTGCATGGATACTGCCTGAAACAGACAATTTTGTGTTGGTGGCGTTTCTGAAAAATGCAATTTTAAGATGTAGAAATTGTAACGTATATTAATCGTTTTATAAGTGGGAATGTTTTTAATTCAATTATTTTACAGCTTTTATTTTCGGTGGGAAATCATCTAATGATATCCCCTGCTCTTGGGCGGAGCGGGAGATAGTGTCAGACTTTTATTGACTAAAAACTTAGTCCAGTTCCTTTGTTGCTTTTCGTACCGGGGGTTGAGCTACCTTTTAGAGCTAACCCTGGCCCCAATAGGCTTCGAACCAGCTGGGCCCCTGCCGTTGCTGATAACTCCATGAGGCGCGCGGGAACAGTGCGCGCCGTCGACGACTTGGGCTCGGTCCGGACATTCACCGGACGATCGGACAGTGAGCTACCCATTGCTCGCCGTCCGCAAGCCCGCGCCTACGGTAATAATTAACAGCTCATAATTGAAACATTGCATTGCCAGTCGATATTAAATTGTTTTACCACAGCTATTTGAAGAATTTTTCTAGTTTATTTTAATCATGATAGTTTCTCATGTACATTAATAATAAAGAGAAAAGTTTTTTTTTGTTTGTTTTTAGGAGGAAATCTCTGGAATTACTGGTCTGATTTTATTGATATATACTGATCTTTATTCCTGAGTGACATAGTCTATATTTTATTTAGTAAAAAGTAGTTAAAAGCTAGTTTTAACATAAGTAGTTAACAAAATAATTATTATATAAATAAATATTTAGTAGTCAATTAAGACTTAAATCCGGAATTCAGAGTTTTGGAAATATGATAATTGGAAAATATTAAATCTGCTTTACTTTTTAACCATATTTTTGTTCCTTACTGAAATACCAAAATTTGGAAAAAAAAACGACAATTCTTTCGATAAACTGACAGAATCGTCAAAATATTTTTTTTGTTACGTTGAAATTTACAATTTCACCACTCAATATTTTTGCTTTACAAAATCGAGTGTACCTACAACAAGGGACCGCATACCGAAAAAATATCGGTTATAACGGTTAACGGTATGACGTCATACCTTTTTATTTCAATACCTCAAAATAACGGTACCGTTATCATATTTGTTGCAAAATAAACTTGATATGGTGTTGTTTGCCGACGACACTTCTCTGATATTTAAGATAAATAGAAGGACTAATAATCTTGACGATGAAAATAACGCCTTAATGCAGGTCCAAAACTGGTTCACTGCTAATAATCTAGTTCTTAATGGCAAAAAAACGAAATGTATAAGATTTTCCTTACCGAACGTCAAAAGTAGTTATTGTGACATTGTATTGAACAATGAGAAATTAGAATTTGTCGAAAAAACGGTTTTCTTGGGGATTACGCTTGACTCAAGGCTACAATGGGGTCCTCACTTAACATCTCTTGGAGGACGGCTTAGCTCGGCTGCATTTGCTATTAGAAAAATCCGCCAATTTACGGATGTTGATACCGCTAGACTAGTCTATTTTAGTTATTTTCATAGTATCATGTCATACGGTATCTTACTATGGGGACGGGCTGCAGACATTGACTCAATCTTTATACTACAGAAAAGAGCCATCAGAGCTATTTACAATCTCCGCCGGTGCGATTCTCTAAGAGAGCTGTTTAAGGATATTAACATCATGACGGTGGCTTGTCAATATATCTATGAAAACATCATGTACGTTAGAAAAAATCTTCATCTCTTTAGCAAAAGAGGCGATAGACATAACTATGTTACAAGACATAGGGACCAGTTAGTTCAACCAGGCTTCAGATTGGCAAAAGTGGCCTCTTCTTTCATGGGGTACTGTTTAAAATGCTATAATAAAATACCTCCCCAAATTTTAGAACTCAATGAAACAAAATTTAAATCTTGTATTAAACGCACACTATGCAGGCAGGCATATTATAAGTTGGAGGATTATATACAAGATAAAAATGCTTGGCTCAATGCTGGTCCAGCTCCACTACCACACTAGGGTGTATTGATTAGTTTGGAAACTATAATTATTTTTATTTTTTTTGTAATTTGAAAATATAGTTTAAACTTGTGATCATTTATTACTTTTGTTTTTGAAAACCATAGCATTGTTTAATGTAGAAGCACTTTTTTTCTATTTGTGAATGTGAGGTACCATGAAGCATTCTTATTGGGTTACGACTTTTATTCTCTTTGTTTTTGACATTACGAGCATGGCAGTTAGGAGTTTGTCATGCTCACTTAAATGTCTCGCTGCTGGTGGCGCGTGTATTGGGTCATTCGGTTCCCTTGAAAATGGTTGAGCTGAGTGGGGCTGATGCACGCGTCATGCTCGTGAACGGGTGCCGTCAGTTGAGACTGGTCATCTCTTAACTGCCAGTAGCTTAATTCAGTTTTTATCTTTTAATATATTTTTTATTTTAATTTTATTATCTACATTGTGCTCACATAATAGAAGCAACATGAAATAATGTAAACAAACATTATATGTAACACATAATATGATTTAAAAGAGTGTCCATGGAGTTTCTTGCACGTTCTTCTCCATAGAGATCTACGCTTTGGAACGTGCAATTTAGCTTCACTTTTCTTGGACTGACCGACATTTGACTATTCAAAAGTGCCTACATTTGGTCTATTTGAAATAAATGATTTTGAATTGAATTGAATTGAGTTATTTCTCAAAACCGAAAAATTACGATACCGAAATTTTTCTCCACCGAAAAATAACGGTACCGTTATTTTTTACGCTACCTAAACCTTTAACATTAAGGTACCCGTTGAAATCCCCACTACCTCGCTCTCGTCGTACTGCGGCTGGCTGCCTGTTGCCGATTGCGCGCGTAACTCTTTTTACCCGACAACGGCAAAGCCAAAGGAGGGTTATGATTTTGACAGTTGTAACTTGTTTTATTTCGAACAACGTCATTCGTTCAGTGATGGGCAAAAAGTAATTAGATTAACAATTACAAATTACAGTTACATTGTAATTTTTAATTGAAATACTTTGTAACAGATTACCTACCTTAAAAAAAACAGGAATCTTTCGAATGTTTCGGTTAATTTGGTGGATGGGCATAAGTCTGCCCCTCGCTATAATGACCGATGTCCACTGTTGGACACAGGCCTCCACCTCGCTATAATGACCGATGTCCACTGTTGGACATATGACTCCACCTCATTGTAATGACCTGTGCCCACTGTTGGACATAAGCCCCCTGAGTGCCGCCATCTAGGCACTATAATGACTGATGCCCACTGTTGGACAAAAGTCTGCCCCTCCCCATAATGACCTGTGTCCACTGTTGGACATAAGCCTCCCCCAGTGTCGCCATTTAGGCGCTATAATGACTGATACCCACCGCTGGGTATAAGTTTGCCCCTCGCTATAACGGCCAATGTCCACTGTTAGACATAGGCCTCCACCTCGCTATAATGACCGATGTCCACTGTTGGACATAGGACTCCAACTCATTGTAATGACCTGTGCCCACTGCTGGAGACAAGCTTCCCCCAAGTATCGCCATTTAGGTGCTATAATGACTGCTGTCCACTGCTGGACATAGGCCTCCCCCTCGCTATAGTAACCGATGTCTACTGCTGGACATAGGACTCCTACTCATTGTAATGACCTGTGCCCACTGTTGGACACAAGCCTACCCGAGTGTCGCCATTTAGGCACTATAATGACCGATGCCCAATGTTGGACAAAAGTCTGACCCTCGCCATAATGACCTGTATCCACTGTTGGGCATAAGCCTCCCCGAGTGTCGCCATTTAGGCACTATAATGACTGATGCCCACTGCTGGACAAAAGTCTGTCTCTCGCTATAATGGCCGATGTCCACTGTTGGACATAAGCCTCCCCCAAGTATCGCCATTTAGGCGCTATAATGACTGCTGTCCACTGTTGGACATAGGCATCCCCCTCGCTATAGTGACCGATGTCCTCTGTTGGACATAGTCTCATAAACTAGTGCGCCTCACTATCAGATTGCATCACTACTTACCATCAGAGATTCTGTGATGACCCAGCCTTGTCTTTATTTCTAAGATGTCCTTAAAACTACTCGATGACGTCGCACGGGCCGCACTTGCAGTAGGTACCAATATCGTAACCATGCGGTGCAAGCATGCACGGACAAGCATGCGACATTTCATATTCAAAGCAATAATTACAATATAATTAAATAATATGTAATATTGTAATCAAATTACTTTGTAATTAAATACATTGTAATTAATTCCATAGCACATCTAAAGTAATCTAATTCCAATGTAATTCAATTATAAATTAGATTACATAAGTAATTAGATTAATTACGCCCTTCACTGCGCATTCGTTGTATCAATTCAGTCTTTTACCTACTGCAGAACGACATGGCGGCGGTAATATAACGTGCGGCGCAGCGTACTCTATGCCGATCGCAATATTCGCAATACACTTGTCGCGAGAGCTGGCTACGTCGCAGGTCGTAGGTACTTTCACGAGAAATAATTCCGGTACCGGAATTATTACGGTTAAATAAAGGTATAGCGGTACCGTTATATTTTTATACCGGTAGCGTAACCGCAAATCTTAACCGGTTTCCTTAAACTTTAAAATAAAGCGGTACCGGTTTACAATACCGGTAGCGTAACCTTATACCTTAACCGAAAACGGTCCCTGCCTACAACCCGCTAAAGCTAGAAAATATATTGTCAAAAACACGTGTCGATTCAATGTTTACTTTATTCATGTTTCCAAAGCAAAGAAATGCTTTGACCAATTATATCCAATTATACACAAGTAAATAAAGCTCCGACCCGATCTATTTTCCGAAGCAAAATCGTAATATTTCACTAAACAAACTACCTCAAATTAAACACCAATCAACGAACTCCACGTCATAACAAGACGGTTAAACGATTCCAAATATTTGTTCCGTTTCGGAGTTGATTACACAAAAACGTTAAACACAAGATGGCCGCTGCCTCCAGATTTCATAATTTAACGATAATTTCGCGAAACGATCGGCAAGCGATCTACCCCTTTATGAAATATAATGAGAAAATTAGCAAAACAGCGAGGTTTTGAATTAACTATTCTCTCCTTTATTCTTGGATTAAATATCAACCAATTTTCCTGAATGAAAATGATAGCTATTGTTCGAGATAAACAATGGACTAAGGGAAGTAAAGATGAAATATAGTTTGACTTTCAGAGGTTGCTTTATGGATAATTATATCATGTACGCGGATTCCTCTTCGTGAAAAGAATTATTGCGGAAAAACAATCGTTTTTTCTGTGTTTTAAACCCACTAATATGGCCATAATTGTAAAAGTTGGGGTGTATGTTGCTCCATTCAGAGCGAGAGAATATATGTTGCTGCATTCAGAGCGAGAGCTTTCGTTGGGGTGTATGTTGCTCCATTCAGAGCGAGAGCTTTCGTTGGGGTGTATGTTGCTCCATTCAGAGCGAGAGCTTTCGTTTATATCGCGTACATCGAAGGACTGGAACAATTTGCCTGCTGCGGTTTTTCCCTCAGATTATAATTTAGGTGTCTTTAAGGCTAGGGTCAATGGGCTCTTAATAAACAAATGCGCTTCAACATTAACGATTGCATCACTACTTACTATCAAGTGGGATCACTGTCAAGCATTGATTATACCATTATACCATTAAAAAAAAAAACAAATCAAAAAGGGGTACATTTTTGTTATTTAATCACACTTAAATACAACTGATGTACAACTAAACTGTTTTACTTCCGTTGCGCTACAACCTCAGGTTAAGTTGAAAACCAGCGTTAGGCACTAGTTGACCTGTCTTTTTTTTATTTGTTTATCATTTATACAATTTAGTTGTCTGGCAATTATTCTCAACTGGACTTATTTTGGTGCAGCCGTGAATGTACACGATTGTATTTTTTCTTTTTTTTATATCGTGTTTACCTAACTATGGTGTTGTGCCAAATAAATTAATTTCCTTTCTTTCCTTTCTTTCCTTTCTTTTCTTTCTTTTCTTTCTTTCCTTTCTTTCCTTTCTTTCCTTTCTTTCCTTTCTTTCCTTTCTTACCTTTCTTTCCTTTCTTTCTTTTCTTTCCTTTTTTTTCTTTCTTTCCTTTCTTTCTTTTCTTTCTTGAAGGATGTAACTTGATGTATAATGACTATGATGAAGAACTAAGAAAAGACGAAGTGGTTTACATATATTAAGAATGCAAGAAACACTGCAGAAAATAGCCAGTAAAATAATCATAATATTAATTTGTAGAGAGTTATAAGTTTGAAAACTATCACTGTACTGCATTGCCAACTTTTGACCAGCAATATTTGTGCCAAACCTCATCCGTTGGCGTTTTGGCACTAATTATGACTATATCAATAATATTATTATATTTACGACAACGATATTATTTGACACGTTCGGAGTAATATCCTATGACATCAAAGTACAATTTGTTGTTAACGCAACGTCTAATCACGGCCATATACAAGGTGTAAGGGACAGCCCTCCGCAAACTTTAAGGTAATTTTTTTTTAATCTTTATTAAGGAGCTTTGTCGCTAAGTATTTTGTACACGGTTTCCTTTTATGATACAAGGGAGCACTAGGAGAATATCGTCCCAAAATAACCCCTAAAGGGATGAAACGGGGGTCCAAAGTTTGTATGAAGAAACTTATATCTTATCTTCTTATATATCTATATTCTATTTCTATATCTATATATATAAAAATGACCCCCGTTTTCCGTTGTCACGACTTGGCATGAAAACGGCTTGACCGATTTGGCTGATTTTTTTTTTGTTGTGATTGTTATTGTGAGGAGAAGGTTCTTATGGAAAAAAAAAATAGGGTAGTGTAGGGTAGAGTAGGGTAGAGTAGGGTAGAGTAGGGTAGAGTAGGGTAGAGTAGGGTAAAGTAGGGTAGAGTAGGGTAGGGTAGGGTAGAGTAGGGTAGAGTAGTAGGGTAGAGTAGGGTAGAGTAGAGTAGGGTAGAGTAGGGTAGAGTAGGGTAGAGTAGGGTAGAGTAGGGTAGAGTAGGGTAGAGTAGGGTAGAGTAGGGTAGAGTAGGGTAGAGTAGGGTAGAGTAGGGTAGAGTAGGGTAGAGTTGGGTATAGTAGGGTGGAGTAGGGAAGAGCGGGAGCGAAGCCGCGCGGGCAAAGCTAGTTTATATATATAAAAATGACCCCCGTTTTCCGTTGTCACGACTTGGCATGAAAACGGCTTGACCAATTTGGCTGATTTTTTTTTTGTTGTGATTGTTATTGTGAGGAGAAGGTTCTTATGTAAAAAAAAAATAGGGTAGTGTAGAGTAGAGTAGGGTAGAGTAGGGTAGAGTAGGGTAGGGTAGGGTAGAGTAGGGTAGAGTAGTAGAGTAGAGTAGGGTAGAGTAGGGTAGAGTAGGGTACAGTAGGGTAGAGTAGGGTAGAGTAGGGTAGAGTAGGGTAGAGTAGGGTAGAGTAGGGTAGAGTAGTAGAGTAGAGTAGGGTAGAGTAGGGTAGAGTAGGGTAGAGTAGGGTAGAGTAGGGTAGAGTAGGGTAGAGTAGGGTAGAGTAGGGTAGAGTTGGGTATAGTAGGGTGGAGTAGGGAAGAGGGGGAGCGAAGCCGCGCGGGCAAAGCTAGTATAATAATATAAATATTCCACAACTATCACACAACGCCGTCTAGTCCCAAGCTAAGCAAAGCTTGTGTTATGGGTACTAGACAACTGTACATATATTTCTTAATACATACACATTATAGTTAAATTACACCCAGACACAGAACAAATGATTATGCTCATCACACAAACATTGGTTCTGGGTGGGAATCGAACCCAGTCGACAAATTTTCACGCGGGTGAAACCTCCACCAGTGGCTTGTTAAAATTATTTCATTATTGATACTACTGTTATAAATATTTTATTAAAATCATATAGATTAAATGACTTTTGCATTCATAGTTTTGATAGACAACAGACTATGTTTATATTCAGAATTGGAGATAATCATATGATTTTGGTGAGAACAGACATCATGCAAGATAAAGTAAAAAAATCCAATATTTTTTTAAGATCTTGTAAATACAAAAATCAACATAAAATACACTAATTAAAATCGATAATTGTATTGGTGGCGAGAAAATCAAATTAACTCCTAAAATACAATATACGTAAATACAGATTGCTACTAATAAATACAGCAAGTCGAAATTCCTACTACATTATGTGCTCCTGGTATAATGTTTCACAACAAAATGCACAACCATTTTCAAATTAACTTCAATAATAATTCCATCAAATACCAAAACTTAATTTAATGTGGTGTTATGTTTTCGCTGCATTCGGTTTTATTAATATATACTAGTTTCTGCAGTGGCTTCGCCCGCGTGAAATTAGAAAATGATCCTAAGGAAATATACTTTCCTTGTAAGAGAGCACTGGTGGCCGAACGGTAACGGCCCAGACTTACGAGTTGTAGGTCGCGGTTTCAAACCCAGCCAGTCGCATTACTTTGTGTAATTTATTTCAACACCACTCTCAAAACGGTGAAGGAAAACATCGTGAGGAAACCGGCATGTCCTAGAACTAAAACTTGGAAGACATATGACATTCACTAACCCGCAATGGGACCCGCGTGGTGGGTTACGGCCCATTCCTTCTACTAGAGAGGAGGCCTGAGTCCCAGCAGTGGGAATATTATACATCCAGGATAAAGCAGTACCTACCCTGTGAACATAATCTAACAGTGTGAAAAATTTCATTGAAATCCGTTCAGTCATTTGAGCGTCAAGTAGACATACAGACATCCTACCAAACGTTTTAGCTAGTATCATTTTTGTACAAAAGAAGACGGTCTCCTAAAACTGCGTTTCATACTGTATTTTCACTACAAATAGCTGTTTAAATTAACTGCTTTGTTAAAATATATGCACATTGCTCAGTTTTTAAAGCTTAGCAAACAAATGTCAAAAAGAGGTACAATCGTTTGTTTGTTTTGTTTGTTCGTAATCTCTAATCTCTGGAGGCACAGCATCGATTACCTACAATAGTACTTTTAGATTGTCATTGCGACCTAGGCGGAATTTGCACGAGCCGTAGGCGAGGGTGTTATGGAGTCGAGGGCTGCAGTGACAAAGCACCTGTATCAAACGACTGTTTTCAATACACTAACGAAGAAATGAATAAATAGAGGTTGACCGGTGACACGTGGAGGTCGACGCCTGCCCAACCTGATACGGTAATGTAATAAAATTGTGGTGGAGGAGAGGATGCGCACTTTTCTATACTAGTGCGGAAAACAGTCTATTGCGTGCCTAAAAGCGGTGGGATAAGAGCGGGTTTTCGAGTAAGTCTATTAGCTGTTATCGAGTACCCACAGTCAGTTTTAATCTTGGAGAAATGCATAGTTCGAGGTCCGTGAACAAGCTTGTATATAACAGCTAAGTACAAACTGTGTAAAATATAACCATCGCAGCCTGCAGAAGGAAATGCAAATGATCAGGTCGGTTTCCTACTCAGACGGTGTGCAGGCAAAATTATTCATTCTGAATACATTCTGTTTGGAAGGCGCTGATTAACTGGCGCCTAATTGAGTAACGAACTCCCCTCGACTCGCTAAATAGTCGACGGTGACTAGATGACGGGATGTGGTACCTATGCAGAAGGGAAGCGAGAGAGTAATCTCTAGTGGATTATGATAGCCTGGTATTACACCTGAACGGACATCAATGTATAGAGACTTGTATGTATGAATGAGTACAGTAGATGATGGGATGTAGTTTTTGAAGAAAGGAAGCAAGGCGAGAGAGTGATCTTTGGAGGGTTATGATAGCCTAGTATTACACCTCAACGGACATCTACGTAAGAGACTTATTATACGTATGAATGAGTACCTATGGAGAGTAAAGGACGAAATGAGGTTATAAGAAGAGAAGCTGGGCAGGAGAACGATCGTTGGTGAGTTATGATAGCCGGGTATTACACCTGAACGGAAATCAATGTAGGTTTGATATGCTCATTGAGATTAAAGTACCTAAAAAAAAAGGTTGTTTGTAGATAGGTATGAATCAGTATCTACGGAGACTAGAGGATGGAATGTGGTTTTAAGAAAGGAAACAGGGTAGACGATTGATCGTTGGTGGGTTATGATAGCCTAGTATTTACACCTGACTAAACATCTATGTACATGTCTGAGTGTTCATGGAGTTTTTGCCAGTTCTTTTCTATGTATATCAACGCTCTAGAACGTGCATTTACCATTTTTTCTGACTGTCTGTCTTCTTGACCGTTAAAAAGTGTGAATAAAAAAATCCAGTCAATATCTAATCAACTTCGCCTCTCCAATCGTAATTTACATACCAATTTAGTATCGATCAGGTCTTTGAAACTCATTAGTTCCACTATCACCGTTCAAATTCCAATGTTGAATTATATAAATCAACATCAAATATTGTGTTTTGGTGTTAATGTTAATGTTTGAATATTTACTGAGTTAGGTTTTGAAACAGTTAACAAATCATTTTATTCATTAAACCACAAATGAACGCCAGCTTTCGCTCTTTTATTGTCATTTTGTTGTGTTTTTAAATACGATATTCAAAAGATATCTATTTTTTAACTATTGCATAGCTTCTATCGCGGGCCTTGAGCGTGGAGACCGAATCCAGAAATTCCGTAACGAAATAGTACATTGTTACACTAGGGGTGAAAGTTACTTATTTCGTCCCGAGAAGAAGTTGGCGGCCGAGAGTAGCGAGGTCGCTAATTCGAGGGACTAAATAAGTAACTTTAACCCCGAGGTAAGCATTGTGCTTTTCATTACGAATACAAGAAGATGGACCTAGTTTTTTTTTTAAATAATTTGACAGCTGTTAGTTGAAAGTAAAACTCGCTAGGGATGAAAAGTGTGATACTTTTCAGCCCACTCCTCAGGCAACTTCAGACCTACTTTCAGAGTATGAGTAATGAAAAAAACCTAACACCCCCCACTAAATGGTTGTCATGGCAACTTGTCAACTTCAATCACAATTTAATTGCATAAGTTGATAAAAAAAAATGCTATGCAATAGCTTTACCGCGGCAGTCTCCGAGTGCCACACGTCTTTTTTTGTTAAGATCTTTGTGGGTGGAGCATGTGAGACTTTTACTGAATAAAACCCGCCCTTTTCTTTTAGTTACCCGTTGCGATAGATTTTTCGTTCAGTTTTCTTTAAAAAAAAGAATATTCACGTTGTATTTTAATAATTATAAGAATATTATTAAAATACAAATTCTTTTTGCGACTTTCGCTTTTAATAATTATAATTATTATAAGAAGCTGTTATTTGATTTACCATTCAGCAGAAAAGATACTATAAATTATATTACTTTCGAGGTTTCTAGAATTCTATGTATCTCGCTATACGGTTAATTTTATTAATGTGAAATGTATGTGATGTGGCTGTACTTTATTTATATAAATACAGTATTAAGCAACAACGTAAAGATGAAAGCGAATAAAGATTGAATTATTAATATCGTACAAATAGACTGAAAATATAATTTGTTACTCTCATCATTTCATCCAAAAAATGACCACTGGACATAGACTTTCCCCAAGTGTCACCACAACGAACGGTCCTATGGGTCTCGCAATCATCGGATTGTCGCGATCCGATAAGTGACTGATGCAGCTTGAGGGAGGCCGTCCAGCGCTGCGTCTCTTGGTACGCTCTCGCCACTCTAAAACCTTTGTATGCCATCGACCGTCTGTCCTACGAACAACGTACCCACTGCCACTTATGTTTGGCGATTCTTCGGGATAAGTCAGCAACCTTGGTTCTCATACGAATGTCTTGAAAACTGATTTTGTCAAAGAAGTTAAAAATATTTCTTAAAGAAGTTAAGAAAAGCTATTCACAAAGCTGGAGCCCTGGAACGAAGGCAAAGAAGGAACCAAGGTTATCCAAATAACATCGACACTAAGTACGACACAGGTTACGGCAGGTCAAAGTGGACATTAAGCGCTAGCACACAGTTGGGTGTGGTAGCAACCATTCAGTCTCCTGGATGGCTCAGTAACTATGTATTTATGCGGACAACCGGATAACATAACAAGCTTATAAGTTTATGATTTTTCATGATACAGTTATGTTTTGTGCAAAGATTCTTTACACAATAATACTAGACACATGTGTTGGGTTTTGTTTACAAGGTGTAACGCTAAATGCGCAAAACCTGAAAATAGTTTGATCAGAATAACGAGCAGAATCAATTAAACCATTTTTTAATATAGGTCACATTTTTGAAAAAAATATTCATTAAAAATGACGTCCTGTCTATTTATGAATAAGTCAAGCTATCACGTGCGCAAACCCGCCGAAATAGGAAAACAAACACAAATAGTTGTAGTCCAATCAAATTTTCTCATATACGGGATAATAAAAGTTCTTATTTCAATGCAGATATTAATTTTAAGCAAACTAAAACTGCACATGAAACCTTTTTTTTTATGATATTTTTTTTCACTGTTTTAGGTCAATTAAATTAAAAATCATTTGGGGTATCTGAGGTTTTACGCATTTAAAATTACACGTTGTATACTAACGTAATGAATGTTGTAGATCGCGATATTTCACACTTTGGGCCAGAGGGAATGCGCCACTATCCTCGTCTGTGCAAATTCGTTATCACTGCTATTCTTGTTAAATATATTCAAGATCTAATTGTGATTATGTTCCACAAACTACGCCGTCGTTTCATTCGTTTAATATTAAGATTTGCATATAGTTATAGTATGCATGTTAATTATATTTACATATGTTATGATACGAATTAGGAATTTAATTAAAAAACCTTTTAAAAGCAGTGGAAGGAAGCATGCATTACTTTGCTTTGATCCCGATTCTTTTTTCAGAAATATTCCTTTAAAATTTAATTTGTATGCAAACTCATTTTATGCAGTCGTTTCGTAAATAAGTAGTATTTTATTACATATTTGTTATGTTTCGTAGAATACTAATAATAATAAAATATTTATTGACATCAAAGCTTGATGTTGGTAGAATCATCACAGCACTAATTTATTGGATTTGTTTTTTTTTTTCACAATAACATAGCTTATTTGTATAATATGTATGTGTTTACTATTGTGTTTTTCCTCTTCTGTTTGTCTATCTATTAAGTTTCACCTGCCATGTTATGTTTCTGCACCACCCTAAGGTCGACTGGTAGAAATTTCTATTATTAAGTCTACCTTTGCAGTGTTATGTGTATAAATCTTTAATAAAAAATAAATAAATAAAAATATGAGTCACCTGGTCCATAAATTAGTATCAACTGTATAATAGGAACCAATGTCTTTGCCTGTTTTTAAAACAGAGAAAACAAGTGGTACATGCTTACCATCAGGTGGGATCACAGTCAAGCACTAGTTTATGTGAATTAAAAAAAAAATAACTCACTGAAAAAAACTACTTTACACTTTACCAAAGCAAAACATAACGAAAACAGGTAATTGATTTCATCAGAAGTGGGCGGTTCGTGTCATTTATTTCACCCTCGGGCGTATGTACTAAAAGAAATAACTAACCCTAACATCATGATCAGAGATAATCGTTCACGTAACAGCCAATTTGGACGCTTTGCCTTGAAACACTGAAAACAATAAATGAACAGAAGGTCAGCGTCAAATGGAACAACAGAAAATAGCTTTTTATATAGTGATATGTAGTCACACAATCCATCCATCTTTTCTTGGGCCTCCCTCTCTATTTATCTACTAATAAATTAAAAGATGAAGAGAGCAATGGTGGCCGAGCGGTAACGGTCCCAACTGACGACTTGTTGAGCGCAGGTGTAAACCCAGTCAGACGCATTACTTTGTGTAATTTATTTCATCTTACCGTACTTAGAATGGTGAAGGAAACCAGCATATCCTAGAACCAACAAATCGAAGACATGTGGCATTGACCAACCCGCACTGAGCCGGCGTGGTGGATTACGGCCCATTCTCTTTCCTAGAGAGGAGACTGGGTTTCAGCAGTGGGAATATTGAAAGGTTTATGCCATGCTATGCTATACTTCTAATGTCTTCCTGGAGTTGGTTTTCTACCGTTCTCACTTGTATGTCAAAGCTCCAGATCAGAAGTTTGTCTAGTTAATGGACCACTATGTGTATAAGTCGTGGCCATAGTTTGTTAACTAGGACCTCTGATTGTTAGTGAGGATACTTGCTCTAAATCTATTGTTTACGTGATTCATTGGCTGTTAACTTAATGTCTTGGGTCTGTATGTGTACATAAGGGCCATAAGGCACACTAAGTACTAGGCTCGCATGAGTTATTGGAAGTTTAAAATTATGGGTGGGACCTTTAGGCCTGGAATTGTTGTTTTATGAAACTGTATATTTTGAATTGTGAAATTTTCAGAATGATTTAGAATTATAAATTAAAGTCATATTATTAGCGGTTTAAAATTACTTATTGATTTGTTTCTTTAGTTTCCTTTTTTTTCTGTAATATTACTATAGTTTAAGGCACCAATTTTGTGCAAGCGGCGGACATATCCAGCCTTAACTTAGGCTGGGTCGGGATCGCGGCAGACCACGGAAGAGATGGCAGGACGAATTAAGAATTGAGAAGAAGTGGCGCAGAGCTGGAAACAAAGGAAGACATGAAGAGAACCCTGTGCCCAGCAATGGGATAGTATAGGTTAGAGACGTATATGTACCTAATTTTGTATAAAAACCAAACACAACTTGTGTTTTTTTGGGGAATACGTCTTCAATGGTTATTCATTTGTTTCTTTGGGTTTGCTTTTTCTGTAATAACTCTAATTGGGAAGAAATAAGAAAAAACACATATTAAAAAAAAACGGAGTTTCAGTTCAAAGTGTAGTTTCTTATAACGATAATTTAAAATCTGACTTAGTATAGATATGGTTGAGAAGTGCTACGCTTTGACTACGACGTAGGCAATGCGTAGCATTTTGCTACGGAAGCTACGTTCTCGTAGCACATCTTTGAAACTGCAAAATAATTTGAGTCAGAATATAAAATATGTAAAGTTTTACTCAATAAAAGAAAATTATAGAATTAACTTTTACCTTTAACTGAAACGATGATCGAATCTATTACTAAAATTACAGTATTTGATTACAAAAATAATATTTACGTAAAAAGGTTTTGTTCTACATCATATCCATAAAAAATAATAACCTTTTCGTTTTGCTGATATCCTAGTTCATAATATATAAAGATCAACCTTTTATTTATTTAATGTTAAGCTTCCTACATAATATATATCCACATATGTACATAATATGTAACATGTACGAGAAAATACATGTACACAAAATATATGTACATCCTAAACGCGGCAGCTATGAAATTGTATATTTATTCAGTGTATGAGCTACCACATTGTATTTGTGAATTCTACTGAAGATGAAAGTTGAAATTCCATTCATGGAAAAATATTTAGAATCCGTTGATATTTTTCATTACATATTTATTATTTATTCAATCAGATTCTTACATCCATATTATGATAGTAGCACTTAAAAACTATGTTAGTAACATTGCTCATTTAAAGAAAATAGAATATTTAAAATCATAAGAAAGTCAAAATAAATAACAAATAAAATCAAAATTAAATTTAAATTAAATTATTAAAAAAAAAAAAACAATTTATAAACCTATAACTGAAACAACACCGAAATACCTTACAACAAACTGAAATATCCTAAAAATAAGAAGTATTTCATTAAAATTCAAGATGTTAAAGCAAGATTAATAACTAAATCTTATTGTCTCTACTGCTCTAGTTCATCATCATCATCATCATCATTTCAGCCGACAGACGTCCACTGTTGGACATAGGCCTCCCTCAAGCGTCGCCACAATGATCGATCCTGCGCGCTGCGCTGCGTTTCTCTAGTTAGTTTTTTTTTATTATTATTGATAGGCTCGCGTTTGACCACCATCTTATTATGTCCCACTGCTGGGCAAAGGCCTCCCTCTCCCTTTACCACACACGTTTGTCCACGGCCAGATTATTAACTTACTAACTTACCCAATTTAAATAGTTTTTACAATTTAAGAATCACTAGCTGCTGCCAGCGGCTTTGCTCGCGTTATATTAGATAATAATTATCCCAAAGAAACATACTTTTGAGATAGAAAGTATCTGAAGTGCTATTTGGTGAAGCATTTAAGGTACTTTGTACTATTACACGGTCTACCTATATATCTGAAATCAGTTAAATTATTCTACTGCTATAGCAAACTAAAATTCTTGTAACATAACCCCAATATGATAGTTCAACACAGTCACTCCGTCATAAGCACCTAGTACAATCGCCTTGTATGGCCTCGTATGCTCTCTAAAAGGAACCCGATAACCGTATCCTACAGATGCATAAACGACCTAAGTACAGTCAAACAAATGGACGAGTAGGTGCGCAAGCTGTTTGCGCTGCTTGTAGAAGGCTACAAGAACACAGGCAGATTGCACAGCAGGATTGATTTGGATTGTGTAGCAAATAATAAATATTACGGTTATGAAGAAATGAGTTCTGAGTAAATGATATTTTAAATTTTTATTTCGCCTACAATGTCCCACTGCTGGGCAAAGGCCTCCCCCAACTTTTAAAAGGTGTTCATTTTTTGAGCCACCTCGAACCGGTACAGTCGTTACGGTACGCATTTAAGTTATCTCGCCACCTCTTTCAAGGTCGATCTCGGTGGCGGAGACCTCTCGCGCCGGGCCCTGGTCGAGGCCATGGTCCGGAGCGAGGAGGAATGGCAGGCGGTCGCCTCCTTCTGCGAAGCAGTAATGCTTGCAAAGGAGGAGGCCGACCGCATCAGGCAACGGCGCCCTCGCCGCCGTCGCCGGGATTCCGATCCCGATTTCCGGCCACCGTAGACGCGGGCTCGCGCACGGCGAGCTATGGGTAACTCACTGTCCGATCGTCCGGTAATGGACCGAGTCTAAGACGTCGACGGCGCGCACTATTCCCGCGCGCCTCAAGGAGTTGTCAGTAGCAGGAGGGGCCCAGCTAGGTCGAAGCCTACTGGGGACAGGGTTGTCCGAAAGGGAGCTCGTGCCCCGGTGTGAAGGCTAGAAGGAACGGCGCGGGGTTTTTAGTCAGTAAGAGTCTGACACTGTCTCCCGCTCCACCCAAGAGCGGGTTTCGTCAAAGATGATTTTCCCGGTCGAGAAAAAAAAAAAGGTCGATCTCGGCGCCATCGTCCATCCTCAGGTACAACAGTCTATTAACAGTCTCAACGTTCTTTTGACTAATACCCGATATTTATTAGTAAAAAAATGCAACAAGTATAAATAACGGTACAAAGGTAGACTTAATTTCGGTTGGGCTTTTATGTGTATTGCACTCAAAAATGGAAATATATACAGTCTAAATAAAAACAAATGCCTGTACACTTAAATATTTTATCAACTGTACCTATTCCGAACATCGGTACTAGACAACACAATAGGATTCCACCCGCGCGTCCAAATTTCCATCCACCACGACAGCGGGAAGACGCGCGAGGTCGCACGTACGAGCGACGCCGCGGGGGAAATCTACTCTACTGCTTATTATTTATATACCCTTTTGTTACTCGGAGGTAACGTCGCTAAATAATACAATGATACCTGAACACACGAACGATCGAATTTATGAGTATTTTTCCGAGCACGTGTACAAAATAATCTTTTATGAGAAAAAGTAAGACAGAGAAAACCGTCTCAGATCTGTCATTAGTGAATTCCCAGAAGCTCTTATAAGTAGCGGTGTGACATGTTAGCGAAGAGATCACGATTGCGATTTTTTGTGTAAACATTTTGCTTCGAAGAGTTAATTTTAATTTACTGACAATCGTCGAGGGTAAAATATACACCACTATTTTTTTTTATTAGTACAAAAAAATGGGGCTCTATCCATATTCATTATTGATCATATTTGTGTAGTCAAAAGTAAAAAAAAAAACGAAATCTCAAAATTGTCCACCAACTTTTTTCATAATTGGTAAATTCCTAATTGAATTAGACTTTCATAACAATTGCTAACTACAAAATACTACGCGCAGTGTTTTTCCATTTTGATCGCCATTCATTATCAATAAATAGCCTGTATAATATTGCCATAAATTGAGTGACATTTTAGGATATAAACAAACGCTAATAACTTTGCTTTTTATGAAAATTACATTTTTTGAGCGATCTCTGGCCAGCATCTCACATCATCACCCTAGACAACGAAGTTGGAAAGGAGAAAAGGAAAGCCTTTGCCCAGCAGTGGGACCCACAATCAGCTAATAAAAAGTAATAAAACAACTATTGAGACTACCGAAATAATAACAAGACCTTTTCTTATATGCGCTTTTAGTATTTGTACTAATTAAAAGTGAGTGGTATAGCTACTTAGTTTCTAGCTTTTATCTAAAACTAGTTTTTGCCCGCGCGGCTTCGCTCCCGCTCTTCCCTACGCCACCCTACTATACTCAACTCTACCCTACCCTACTCTACCCTACTCTACCCTACTCTACCCTACTCTACCCTACTCTACCTTACTCTACCCTACTCTACCCTACTCTACCCTGCCCTACCCTGCTCTGCCCTGCTCTGCCCTGCTCTACCCTGCTCTACCCTACTCTACCCTACTCTACCCTACTCTACCCGCTCTACCCTACTCTACCCTACTCTACCCTACTCTACCCTACTCTACTCTACTCTACTCTACCCTACACTACCCTAATTTTATTTTTTTTCCATAAGAACCTTATCCTCACAATAACAATCATAACAAAAAAAAAACAGCCAAATCGGTCAAGCCGTTTTCATGCTATGTTGTGACAACGGAAAACGGGTTTCATTTATATATATATAGATAGACAAGGTGAGCGTGCAGAAACAAGATTACTTCGTTACTCAAATGCCTGTTGACGGCAGGTGACGCCGGGAGCTAACTAGTGTTGACAGAAACTGGCTATTCGTTCATTTGCTAGCCATCGAAATTAGGCCGAAGTGAAGTTCATTTGGCAATATTATTTACTCAGTTCGAAAAGCGGTTTTGCAAGTGGAAATGTCGAAATTATCATGCGAGAATGTACCTACTGTCGGAATAAAAATATCTTTTTATAAAAAAAAAAACGGCTTCACAAAAAAACTGAATTGAATTTGAAGAGTTCCCTCGATTTCGTTAAGATTCCATCATCAGATTTCAACTTGGTGACTATAGGACCATTTGGAAAGTATACTCTTTCCAACAAAAGAAGAATTTTTCAAATCAATTGGCAAGCAACAAAGTTATTCGCGAACAAACAAAAAAAAAAAAACATCCAAATTGAGAACCTTCTCCTTTTTTAGAAGTCGGTTAGAAATAGGTATGTTCTGTGTTTTAATTCATCCAATTAAAATCATTTGTGAAGCGAAAACTTTGCCAAAAGGCTTTTTACACTGTAAAGTACTATCTTGAAGACAATAAGGCTTGAATCTCAAGCCTTATTGTCACTTAGACTTGATTTTTATTTTTTTTTGTATTTTCAATTGTGTTTTTTATTTTTTTAATAATTTAAGATTGATTTTTGTTGTCATTTTATAAATAGGTTTTTTTATTAACTTTTGACAGAAATATTTTCATAGTTATTTTATATGGTATTTTTTATATTTGTGAATGTGAGGAATATCGAGATATTTATTTATATAGACAGCTTAGTCAGGTTAATGTGTACAAAAGGGTCATCAAATGACTTCTCCCGCTCTGGGTGGAGCAAGAAATGTCAGAATTTTACTGACTAAAAATCACCAGTATTACTCCAAACTGACTGAAACTCGCCTGTATTGCTCCAAACTGACTACAAGTCACCTGTACTGCTTCAATAGCCTTTTGCAAAAGCCTCGGTAAGTCTATCTAACAAACCAGTAAAGCAGCAACCTTGATAAAAATTCCACCGTGGAAATCTAACTTTCAAATACAAATGAAGTATAAAAATATAAACAAATTGAGGAATAACTTTTTTCTAAATTGGTTAGGATTGAAAAGAAATAAGATTTTCCAAGAAACGTTATATTTTTTTAACGTCTACCCAAAGCTTTTTGCTTGACACGAAAAACCCAAGTCGTTCCCAGAAAATATGATGAGATAATTCGATAACTTGATACGTTATCAAAATATCAACTTATTAAGAAGCTGACAGCTGACTTGGAACAATTTAGCCTTGCTCGAGACCGCCTTTGTGAATTATGTTTACCTTACTAATACAATAATATTAATATGAAAATCTGTTGTCTGTTTATAAATCACACCTCAAAAACTGAATTTTTCACACATCTCACATGAAAAATAGAATAAAGTTATATTTTATTTTACACCAAAATTGTAACAATTTTAAAGAAACATACATAGATCTATGGGTACGATTGCGGTCTTATCGCTGGCTGCCACACCTACTAGACAACCTAAAGATGAACTATAAGAACTTAAATTAAACGTTAACCTACCCTTAGCATACGAATAGATCATCTCCTTTAGCTTAAAGGGTATCCTTTCTCGACAACCTAGTTAACGAGTTATGGAGATCAGATAGGCAGTCACGCCATGTAAAGTACTAGTACCCAGCATAGCATCATGCCTCCTCTCTAAGCGAGGGAATGGGCCGTAATCCACCACGCAGGCTCAGCGGCCCAGTGCGGGTTGGTGGACATTACGTCTTAGAATTTTTGGTTCTAAGACATGCCGGTTTTCTCACTGTGTTTTCCTTCACCGTTTTGATAGCAGTGTTGATAAAATAAATTAAGTAAAGTAATGCGCCTAGCTGGGTTTGAACCCGCAAACCACAAGTTGTAAGTCGGGGCCGTTACCACTCGGCCACTGATCAACATAGCCTGTATTTGGACGTAACACTTTTTATCTCGATAGCAGGTTTATCCAGGTGTTTATTTGGATAATTGGAAATCATCCAAATGACTTTTCCCACTTTGGGGTAAATTGAGAGGGCGCTCCCCCGCCCTCTCAACTTTTAACTAACTAAAATCCACCTATATTTCTTCAGTTGCCTTATGCGTTTTAGAACCACAGGTTTTCTTTTCAGAAATTCTTCGCGGCCCAAGCGGGTATCAACTCTGCTGAACCTCTACGATTTTGCCGACATCTCTTTGAGGCGCAATATTTGTCGATGACTTGGTTGACTTTACCCTTACCGGACGGCTGGACGGCGAGCTACTTAATACAAGTCGTTAGCAAATTAGCGCCTCGTCGTGTTAAACCTCTGAGTGACGCATGGAATCGAGAAATATATTTGGAAAGAGGTGAAATCAAAAGTCTATACCCAGTTATACAAGGTGTAACGTTAAATGCGCAAAACCTGAAATTAGTTTGATCAGAATAAAGAGCAGAATCAATTAAACCACTTTTTAATAGGTACTTATAGGTTACATTTTTCAAAAAAATCTTCATTAAAAACTTTGACCTATTTATCAAGCCATCACGTGCGCAAACCTGCTGAAATAGGTAAACAAACACAAATAGTTCTAATCCAATCAAATTTCCTCATACACGGGATAATAAAAGGTCTTATTTCAATGCAGATATGAATTTTAAACAAACTAAAACTGCTCATAAAACGTTTAATTTTTTTTTTATGTTGTTTTTTCTCACATAATTAGGTCAATCGAATTAAAAATCATTGTCTGGGGTGTCTAAGGTTCTGCGCATTTAACGTTACACGTTGTAGATATTTCCAGACTTAAAAAGTGATTATTACTTACGTACAAATGGAATAATTTCTCAACATTCAAGCAGGCACCTGTGGTTAAAGTGGGTTTTTAATAATGCAAAGAATCCAGTTTATTCACGCATTTTACTCTGTAAGGCGGCAAATTCTAAGATATTGCTATAAGGTTGGTTCATTACGGATATTACCTTTTAGTAGAATTTATGCTGGAATTAATATTTGATTACTAATTATGTAAACAATTTGTTAGGCAGGTAGCAAAGGTAAGGGTACATTTTCTACCTTATTTACAAAATAATTATTCAGTCAAATGAGTAGGTATATTTTTTTGTGTTATCGATAGGATCGCGTTTGACCACTATCTCACCTTTTGTTTCGGAATAACTAAGAAAACTTTAAAAAAAATGTAGGCATTATTTTGAACTTTATAACAACGATTTTGCCACATCCAGATACATATAATTAATTTTCAGAGAATAACATTGATGTCTAACATTGTTTTATGGAAGCTGTATTGAAATATCAAAAATAAATCTCTCTCGTTTGGATGACATTCTTTGGTTACTGAACGCATTTTATTTTTTAATAGTTTTAACTTCTCTCGCATGATACCGATTTGGTTCATAAAATAAAACTGGTCACAAAAAAATTATCGCAGTGGTATAGTAAATTGTTACACTAGGGGTGAAAGTTACTTATCTCGTCCCGAGAAGGCGAGGTCGCTAATTCGAGAGACTAAATAAGTAACTTTAATCCCGAGGTAAGCACTGTGCTTTTCATTACGAATACAAGAAGATAGACCTAGTTTTTTTTTTAATAATTTGACAACTGTTAGGTGAAAGTAAAACTCCCTAGGGATGAAAAGTATGATACTTTTCAGAGTATGAGTAATAAATAGTACAGTGTTACACTAGGGGTGAAAGTTACTTATTTCGTCCCGAGAAGGAGTTGGCGGCCGAGCATAGCGAGGTCGCTAATTCGAGGGACTAAATAAGTAACTTTAACCCCGAGGTAAGCATTGTGCTTTTCATTACGAATACAAGAAGATAGACCTAGTTTTTTTTTAAAATAATTTGTAGTTGAAAGGAAAACTCCCTAGGGATGAAAAGTGTGATACTTTTCAGCCCGCTCTACAGGCAAGTTTAGATCCACTTTCAGAGTATGAGTAATGAAAAAATCCTTTACAATTCTTTCAAACAAGCTAGTTCTAAAGCAAATCTTTTTATTTATAATTCAATCACGCAGGAAATTCTGAGTAAAACCTTTTAGAGTTCCGTACCCAAAGGTACGGGACCAGAAAATGGAAGCTTACCCCCCGATTTTTTTTATATTTATCGTATCAAACTGGGCTTTAAGTGACCCCACGAGTCGCCATTCAACCCCCGTTTATTTCTTCGTAAGTGTATTGAAAAACGTCGTTTGATACATGTGGGTCACTGTAGCTCTCGGCTCCATTACACCTTTGCTTATAGTTCGGGTAAATTCCAGACTAACTTTCTCCACTTGTCCTCCTCCTCCAAAGAAAAAAACAATTCTGTCACTAAAATAGGTACCAGGCGAGCAGAAACCAGCAAGCAGTTAAACTCAACACTTTAAAACAGCGTCATCGAACGAACGCACGGCACATTTATGAACCGCTCCAATTCATTACGCACGGATGCAAATATTGAATTAAGTGCTCCACTGGGACAACAGGATATTGTGACGGTCATGATGATTGTATTGACGCAAAATATTAAAACAATACTCAATTTTCATAATTATTTATGTTGATAAGTAATTTATTATTATCAGTATAATAAGCTTGTACAGTCATTTATTATTATACTTACTTAATTATGAGTAAAAAAAAATTGCATGTAGCGGAGATGATAATGTTGAGATGTATTTGTGGGGTGACGAAAATGGATGAAGTGAGAAATGAGTATATTAAAGGAAGTTTGAAAGTGGTGCCGGTGACTGAAAGGTTGAAAGAAAATCGGTTGTCTTGGTATGGTCATGTGAAGAGGAGGGACGAAGCGCATATTATTAAAAGAGTTCTGAGTATACATGTAGATGGATGGAGAAGGAGAGGAAGGCCGAAGAAAAGATGGATGGATTGTGTGAGGAGTGATATGAAAGAAAAGGGAATTAGTGACAGTTTAACGGGAAGAAAAAAGTGTGTTGTGCCGACCCCAAGTAATATGGAATAAGCGTAGGAAGAAGAAAAAGAATTATTAATCAAGCTTCTCAAACTTCCCGAGTGTAAAATATTTTCATCTGCCTCATTGCTTTTGGGTCGAAGTACTGAGTTCAATTCCCTGGTTGAGCAAAATGTCAAGTGTGTTTGAAGATTTTCAACTAAACCTAATAGCATTCTGGAAAGGAAACCTACGGTCTTAGAACGCAAAGAGCACCTGAAGAACACAGGTGTGGTTTTAGTCAGTAAAAGTATGACCCTTCCTCTCAAAGAAATATAGAGGGTTATTTGTAAAACACTAACAACCTTGCAGGACAGTCATAGAACAAAAAATGTTGTTTATACATAGTCCTATGAGGTTGTCAGTGTTTTACAAATAACCCTGTATTTTTTTTATTATGCTTAGACTTGCACCTAGTAATGAATACGCATTCACTCTTGGCCTATAACTTGTAGCTATTAAGAAACACAGACTGGGAATTTCACTCATAAGCGTTTAGCTACTAAACGCTTTTAACGCATAGGTAAGGTATCATTCACCATGTATCGGTGACGCCCATAGATAGTGACGCCGTACGTCTTGTAGTCCAATGATGAAACGAACTTGGCAGAATGAAATTGATCAAGAGTTCATGTGAAAGAAAGAAAGAAAAAGAAATAAAAAATATTTATTTAGCGACTTTAAATAAAAAACAAAAAATATGTAAAAGTAAATAAAAACAATATCATTGTGTGTGCCTCACGGCCGCGCCAAAAAGGTTCATTTCAGCAATGTTGCCAGACAGAAAAAAATACTGTCCGACGCTGGTCTTCCAATGAACCTTTAGTGATATATGACGGAGCAAACGGTTTCAAACATTAAGTACTAGGCATAACAAATAAATATATAATATAAAGAAATAAATATTTTTGACGAAATAAAGTGTGTATACAAGTTCAGAAAAAAATATAATAGATATTGTCAGATAAAAATATAATATATGGTCCAATATTTGTTTAGCGATAAATACAAAAAAAAAAAGTTGAGATAGGCTGTAGGGTATTTTATATGATCGACACATTAATTGTGACCATATCTAGTTGACATGTGATGTGATGATTTATATAATAAAACGATTTGAATCCAGGACCCCACACTCAACTTTCACGCTTGCGACCACGAGGACAACAAGCCTTTGAGAAATCAGACGTGACCTAATTATATACAGTAAAGGTGAAATTACTAATTTATTTTAACCAGTTACACAAATTTATTGCCTTTTAATTTGTTATTTGCTTGAATAGCAAAATTCGCATCCCACCAATGTGCGCGTGTCACAGTACTTATACCTGTATCTTTGTAATATTTTCTGACAAAAATATTGATGCACAAATTCAAAAGGTGTACTGTTGAAGGTTGGTTTCATTTCAATTTGATCTTTATAGTCCAAAGAATAAAGTTGCATTACTTTAGAGGTAATTTCGTCAGCCGTAAATGTAAGTTTGTGAGTCATACTTTCATTTTCGAGTACGACCTAAAGCTTTTAGCTCGTAATGTTTTTATTAGGGCTCCGGGAGCAAACCGGCGAAAATATCGGAATGGAACCGGCAACGAACCGGATCGAACGGAAACCGGGGTATTAGCGAGTGATACATGTTGCACGCAGCCTAATCGAATGGATTTTGTTTAGTTTACCGCTAAAGTTATTTGTTTGTCAAAATGAAAATGGTTTTTTGTCTGCCGTTATTTTTTGAAAATACGAGTAGGTATGTGTATTCATGTAACTGTGACTTCGATTGTTCTACAACAAAATTCCACTGTTTCAATCTTTTACTAGAAAAACCTGGAAAACTCTAAACAGACTCCGCACCTATTTTGGGCGCAGCAAAGACAATCTCCACAAGTCCGGTTCTCTGATGGTTCCGATCTTCAGTGTTTGTACGGCGTCACTCCCCAGACGATGTTCCCACCTTCCGTCTTGCACCACGTGTCCTGTTATCTGCTCACGTAGGGACCTAATGACAGCATCAGTGGACGGCAATGCCGTGGCCGAATTCTGGGCCAGGCAAGGAATTTGACTAGTTTTTGCCATCGATACGCTAAGAAGAAGAAGAATCTTTTACTTGTCAAAATAATATTCTGTTACTGTTATTTATAAGACAAATCAATGCAATAAAAAAAAATCTACTTAGTTTGAGGCTGCAGGAAAAATGTAACTAAATTAATAGATACGTAATTAATTTGGATGGCCAAATCGCAGAGGCCATTCAAACTAATTCAGATCTTCGTACGCCAATGCGTATGAGATGTCTATATGGTTGTTTCAGGGCTCCAATGCTGTTTAGCGGGCCCACTATCCATGTTTTGGAGAAAAGTGTAAAATTTCGAACGTGATTTTCATTTGACTGAGATTTTTTTTTTTTTTTATTGTTTTATATACTGATACTGATTTTGTAGTTATTGACTATTTTTTATTTTTTTTTTGTTTGTATTGGTACCCATTACGTCGACAGTTTTCATTATTTTATTTTATTTCACTCTGAATTATAAAAAGTATTCATCGAAACGACACATTCACTTAGTTACCTACATACTTCCATATTTCACTATCTGGCGGTCCTACTCTCAACAAAATACGTAAGTTGGAAAGTAACAGTTGTGCCAAATTTTAAAGGACAGGGAAGAAAGTTACCTGTGCAGATAGGGGCAATATAATTTAAGTTCAAAATGGCCGCCAACTTACAACGCGAGACCGCGCAAACTGTTGCCGTAGTGGTGCTGTGTGTAAAAATTTTAAAATAGAAATTCCAGGAATTAGGAACTTTGATATTTTAGAGAGCTCTCGACATTATCTAGAAAATAATTTAGCTAGTATTATTATCTAAATTAATGCAATCAAGGAACAAAATTAATTCAGTGAAACATCAAAAAAGATAAATTAACTATCTCCAGATGTTAAATGTCGTTTTGTTTTTGTATTTTTATTTTAGTAAGTATATTTTATTTTATCGACTGTCCTGTGCGAGTCACAAATAAACGTTTTTCTGATTTGTACATGTGAAATGTACCTTTTCCTGTATAATATTTTTGTTTAAACTTTGCGTCACCTAAGGGCTGGGCTTTTAACATGGGCAAAGAATAAGCAGGTTTCGCATATACTAAAAATAATGTTGTATACATATTTACAATGATAGTTGTTTTTTTTTTATTCATTAGGTAATAACTAACTACATATATTTTAATAACTCATAAAATTAAAAATTTTGGTTGTTTGGGTGGTCTGTGTGTGGTGTAGGTACTCACTGCGTAGGTGTAGATGAAAGTCCTTGCTGTAGTATCTCCAGGTATAATTTCCTCAAACACAGCGCAACACAGCACAACACAGCACAACACAGCACAACACAGCACAACACAGCACAACACAGCACAACACAGTACAACACAGCACAACACAGCACAACACAGCACAACACAGCACAACACAGCACAACACAACACAGCACAACACAGCACAACACAGTTTATTAGAAGGCACAAAACAACTAATAAGCCAAGCACAAGCTGGTATATTATAACAGTAATGATAAATAGTCTTTGTCTAAAACACAACGACCAGTTAGCGTGGGTAGATATTGACTGCAATTATTTTACCGGCGCGAGCGCACGTCGGTCTAGCGGGCAGCATAGATCGTGACTGGTGAGAAACGAAATGTAACTTGTATGCTACGAGTACTACTTGGCGGTAGAAGAAAATAAGTCGCCGGCGCGTCATCGACGGTGCGCGTGTCCAATGCGTCACGTCAATGTGTAAGTTTTGTTTAGTGTTAGTGAATATGTGTGTTGTGAACTTGGAAATATATAAATATTTTTATGAATGTAAAAATAGACATAATAGATGTATACTGTATCCTCTCTAACTTTTGAACCATAAGTTTAGAAAATATGAAAAAATCTCAAAAGTAGAACTTTATAAAGACTTTCTAGGTAAATTATTTTGACCTTGATGGGTTGAACAGTTTTTGAAAAGTTGTACAAAATAATTTCTGAACTAAGTTTGTAATTTAACCGTACATGAAAGCATTATTTTTTTTATCTTAATTTACATCTTTTATTATTCTGAACGTATCTTCTTTCAAATAAAAAAGAATGATCTAATAGAGAATATCGGTTCACGCAAGTCAAAATTCGACTGGCCTGTTGGTCTAGTGGTAAGTGACTCTGATTGCTATGCCGGAGGTTGTAGGTTCGATTCCCACCCAGAACAAATGTTTGTGTGATGAGCATAATCATTTGTTCTGTGTCTGGATGTAATTTATCAATAATATGTATGTATTTAGAAATATATATGTATGTTTATCAGTTGTCTAGTACCCATAACACAAGCTCTGCTTAGCTTGGGACTAGACGGCGTTGTGTGATAGTTGTGGAATATAAAATTACCACCGCAAACCCAACATAAATAACCCGTCTAGTTTATATAAATTAGTACCCCAATTCCCCGAGAGATGGCGGTGCGCGTTTTTAATTCTTTAGTGGAGACACTTGTTGTGACGAACGGAAACTACAAAACCCTACACTGAGCGTGGCCCAACACGCTCTTGGCCGGTTTTTTAACTCTTAAATGAGTACACTTTTGAGTGATTGCGACGGAAGGGAAACTACGGAACCCTACACTGAGCGTGGCCTGGCACGCTCTTGAACGGTTTTTTGATATTAGTAAGATATTATATTACATACTTACTTACTTTACTTGCTTACTTTTTACATATCAGTATGGTTATTGAAGTTTGACATTTTCAGAGAAGCAATATATTCGAACTATACGTTTGAATATATTGCTTTTTTAACCAAAACAAATAAAAATACGCACAGAAATAATAAAATAATATTAAGTCTGATCTCGATAAAAATAGGACTTCAGAGGGCAAACGGTTCTCGGAAAAATGGAAATGTTTTTCATAAACGGTTTAGTTGTTTACTTAAAACGATAAAAAAAGGAGTTTCATTTCGATTATGATCTGTAAAGTACTCCGAATCCGTTTTTTTTTTAATATTTAAAAAAATGCTATGTTAATTATCATAATGAGACATGCATTAAAAAGCTTCTAACTGAGTCATCATCCTTTACACGTTTTTTCTTGCACTCTGTCCTGTCACACGTCACGCTGTCGCTGACTCGCTTTTCTTTCATATCACTTCTCACACAATCCACTTCCTTTCCCATTGGTTTGTAATATATATATATTTTTTTTTTTTTTAATATACATTTTGTAAGAGAATAAAATATGTCATTCTTTTATCGCTTCAGTTATTTGGTTTTATTAAAATAGCAACATAATATTTCTGATTTGTGATTCCTAATTACCTTCTTGCAACTCACTTTGCTGTATTTTTTGCATCATTCTTTATATTATAAATTATTAAAGAAATAAAACTTCAAAACTTCTGAAACAGAAAATGGCTAACGATTGATGAATATAGTAAATAATACTTCTCTATAGAGGAAACAGGCATGATCTTAAAATGCTGCATGTAAAACCTCCACAAAACCTATAAATAGTACCAGGAAAACATGACCTAAGCGGAACAACAACTAAACAAACTGTCATAAAGATAGCGACATTGCATTTGAGTACCACTGTAAGTAACACCACCGTTTCTGACCCGATTCCCTCGAAACATTACCAAAACTTGTACAGAGAAGAGCTATTAGAACTATCCAGCTTCTCATCACTAATTCAGCATGGAATTACTGCTGTTTGTCTGTTTATGTTAGCACAGGCTCGTGGCTAAGCAATATTTGCCTTAGAGGATGATCAAAGTTAAGCAAACGCTTTATGCAGTCTATTAAAGGATGGGTGGTGACTTTATACCATACCAGTCGATGGTTATGCGTTGTAAAATGATAACTGGTAACGTATTACCTTGACTGTAGAGATTAGAGGTAGGTACTTTGTGTAAAACACAATTACTCAGGTATATCTGATTCATCTGGAAACCGGACCCAACCCAACATAATTGGAAGAAAGGATTAATCGATTTTGATGTTGAGATTTGTTAGTCTACATCTAAAGAAGAAACTGACTGACTGACATATCAACACACAGCCGAAACTACTTGGACTAGAAACGTAAAATTTTATACAAGGATTCTAATGATGGAGACGAGTACTGAGAAGAGATTTCTGGAAATACAACGTTTAGAATAGAATAAACTTTATTGTACACCAAAAATAGTAACAATTTCACTGAGACTTAAATCTATGGGTACAATGGCGGTCTTATCAAACACAAAAAAATATATTTTATAATAAAAAAATATATAGTGGCGTATTTTGATTAATTTATTCCATCACCACTGCTCTCAAAACGGTGAAAGGAAATATCCTGAGGAAACCAGCACGTCATAGAATCAAATAGTCGATCACATATGACATCCGCATACCCACACTGGATCCTCGGGGTGGATTTTGTACCATTCCCTCTCACAGAGACTAAAACTTCATAGAAGATAGCTTCAACAGTGGATACATTATTAATAAGGCTGATAATGCTATGCGTTATGCTGTTAATATAATGGGTGTAACTGCTACATTACGTACTCGAATCAATCAGATGCAAATACACGAACAATTGCTTCTCAAATATCAGAGTAGGTACTAGGGAGTGAGAGATTAGTGGAGCCGCATCCATCGGTAACGTGAGGAGTTGTAATGTTGTAGGCACTTTGCGGAATTGGACCAGGAGAAATGTCTCGGATATTTCATATCCCTCTAGTACTCTCGGCAATTCCCGTATCTTTAAGGAACATTTACATTTTAGTTACAAATTGTCAAGCAACGCCACTTTCCATATATTTTGACAAATTTTTGACATTGATGGTCGCCAAGATGTTATTGTGACTTGAATATTAACATAGTTAAGAAAAAAAAAATATTTCTGATCTAATCTTTTAGGTCAGATAAGACTTAATTTAACCTGATACGGTACATTTAATTTAAGGACCCCTATTATAGAGGTACGAGTAAAATAATGTATACAGTAGTACGTGGGAATATCCAAAACCTACAAGCATAAACTGCGAACGAAGCTTTGCAAAACTACTATAATTATGAATCTTTTCTATCTTTGAATCTATAAACAAATACATTAAAACCATAAACATGCTCTGATATTCACAGGCGAGCTTAATAACCTTAGCATTTTGTACTAAGAAACCAAGAGTGGTAAAGAAAAATTTTTACCTATATATGTTTTCCTATACGGTTTCATGGCTGCAATTGAGTATAAATCCCTTGAGTCTTCGGCCGTACCGGTCACATTACCCTAACCTACCTTTTAAAAACGCAATCTCTGTAGCTTTACGAGGGATTTAGTGTCCCTTTTGAGCCCCTTGCTTAAAGAAAGATGTGTCAAAGTAGCCACGGTGTAGCATATATCATGTAAGGTATCGGGACAAAAATCTGTTTGATATATTTTAATGCAACCATTATCTATAAAGTCAAATTTTTGTTATGATTTATATTTTTCTGAAGTATGGATTCGTTGCCAGTTTTTTTTTTTTCTTTTTGTATTGTGCAAAGACTTGGTCTTTGACTAATATCCAAAAGTTCAAATTTAAGATTTGCCAGCATGCTATGGAGCGCAGGTTACTGAGTTAAATTAAACTACGTTCGACTACGTTCGAAACACTTAAAAGGAACTGGGCAGGACAAGTCTGCCGTCTAGCTGTGGGTCCGTGAGAGGTTGTTGTCTAGGTTAGTGCCTGGATACAGCGATGCGGGGGCGTGGTAGACTATGAAGGAGATGGCGGGACGACATGAACGACTTCCTTAAGAATTTCTATGAAATATAAATATAAAAAAAGAGGAATCATGATCGTTGGAAGGAATGGAGAGAAGCCTTTCCCCAGCAGTGGAACAATACGGGCTAGCTATAATAATAATAGCCTAATAATTAATAGACACAATCTTTGGTTACCACCAAAAATGATTTATGTTTATTTCACTCTCGGCATACGTAGGTTACTTTTTATTTCGTAAAAAAGCCAGACATTACCCCAACTGCCCTATTTCCCTACACCCTACAACACAGACAGCTCCAAGATCGATTACTGGTCACCCGGTGTCAGTATCGAGATAAATGACTCTCGATTCCAGCTTGCGACTCGAGTCAAGACCGCAACGTAATCTGTGCTGTGACGTATGCATCTTCACGTTACAACTACCGGAATAATTAGTTGATTGTCTTAGTTTAGAGGTATTTGTGTGTTAGTTAACGTTTCCAACATAGCATGAACAATCGCCAAACTTAAGTGGCAATGGGCAGGGCTCATTGCTCGCAGAACAGATGGCCGTTGGGGCCGAAAGGTTCTGGAATGGCAACTGCGTTCCAGAAGACGCAGCATTGGAAGGCCTCCTATAAAGTGGGCCGATGACCTGGTGAAGGTTGCGGAAAACTGATAGATGCGAGACGTACAGGATCGTTCATTGTGGCGACACTTGGGGGACGCCTATGTCAAATAGTGGACGTATATCGGCTGAAATTATGGTGATAATGATGTGTGTTAGTTTGAGGGAACAATAACACGATTTTATTGATACGCATGAAGATATAATAGATTAGAGGTTTTAGAGCAGTGCTGCAGTGGCGGCTGAGCGGATATGGAACCGACTTACGAGTTATAGGTCACGAATTCAAACGCAGTCTGGCGCATGGCTGTGTGTAATTTATTTCATCAGCACTGCTCTTAAAACGGTGAAGGAAAACATCGTGAGGAAAACGAATTGTTCTAGATCTAGGACAGATCCAAAAAATAGAAGACATACACCAACGCGCATCGGGCCCGGGTGGTGGATTACGGCCCAACCCCTCTCTTAAAGACCTCTAGAGACTCTAGAAGTGCTAGCAGTGGTGATGAAAAAAGCATAATCAGCTTAAAAAGCTGATTATGCTATTATACTAGTATTCTATGCAGGTATTTTAGTTCAACTAAATAACACACAACAGCTGTGGGTACCTACACAAACACAGGTGCATTCTTTCGTCCCTTACACTCGTAAGAGGATGGAACAGCAAAGTAAAATTAATGATATTGAAATCCATACATAATACCAAAATCTTTATAAGGTAATGCAAGGGATTTTGTTTTATTTTGAGGGGAAACCTTCGGTTGCTGTCCGAGCTTTGGGAATAGAATATCTACAAAAACCAACCCGGTAAAATTAACTCCCGTACATTGCGAGGGAGTTAATATAGAAACCTGAGTAAAGAAAGGAATTCCAGTCGCCCTAGACAAAGACAGCTTTATCTCCGTGTAGGATACTCTGCTTTTTACACTATCTGTGAGATAATTAAAAGACAATTTACTAAAACAAACCCAGTGATCAAAATTCGTACACTGTATAGAAGAGGCCCATTTACCTCTTAGAAGAAGGGGGTTACATTAAGTGATGAATACACTTTTCGCCAGTTATTTTTAAGTCCTTTGTTATGCTGGTGTGTCTATTGTCATAAACTAGGTTTATATCCATACTTTTGGAATCTCACTACTACAGTCTGTATGACATGTTTCTACTAAAAATCCAGATGGAGAACCCTTAAAGCCCTTTGCCATATATTGAACCCTAATTACTGAAGAATCAACACTAAAATCTACCAGGGTAACATAAGATGTAAACAGTACCGAAAACATTCATTCAAATCACCAAACATTCGCCACACACACAGCCACACAAGATTGATAGCTGACACCACCATTGTCACTATTGATATAAATGGCCGCTTATAGTACCGCGCGGATATATACCATTCACTATCACCCAACCGAATCTTATCGTAATTGTCTTTAATGTATGTTTTTTTTTTTTTTTTTTCTCTCGACGGGGAAAATCATCTTTGACGAAACCCGCTCTTGGGTGGAGCGGGAGACAGTGTCAGACTCTTACTGACTAAAAACCCCGCGCCGTTCCTTCTAGCCTTCATACCGGGGCACGAGCTCCCTTTCGGACAACCCTGTCCCCAGTAGGCTTCGACCCAGCTGGGCCCCTCCTGCTGCTGACAACTCCTTGAGGCGCGCGGGAACAGTGCGCGCCGTCGACGTCTTGGACTCGGTCCATTACCGGACGATCGGACAGCGAGCCACCCATGGCTCGCCGTCCGCGAGCCCGCGTCTACGGTGGCCGGAAATCGGGATCGGAATCCCGGCGACGGCGGCGAGGGCGCCGTTGCCTGATGCGGTCGGCCTCCTCCTTTGCAAGCATTACTGCTTCACAGAAGGAGGCGACCGCCTGCCATTCCTCCTCGCTCCGGACCATGGCCTCGACCAGGGCCCGGCGCGAGAGGTCTCCGCCGCCGATCGCCCCCACGAGGGCACGGCGATGCTCCGCCCAGGCAGGGCACACCTCGACGGTGTGCTCCACCGTGTCCTCCGGGCGTTGCGCACAGTGGCGACACCCGGGCGTCTCTTCCGCCTGAATCCGATGCAGGAACCTCCCGAACTTGCCATGTCCGGTGAGGACCTGCGTCATGCGGAAGGTAAGGACGCCGTGAGGTCTTTCCAGCCACGCCTCAAAGAGGGGACTTACCGCCATAATCGTGGCGTGCCCATCTTTAATGTATGTTGGGGGGTATTATCTGTAACGTAAATATAAAGTTTGTGTTTTCCTGGAAGGTAGATATAGATGTGTATATAAGGTATGAGTGAGTAAATATATGCAAAATCAGGCCCCAGGCTGTCGAAATAATATGTACCTATGACTATATTATGTGAGAAGGTCCCTTACTTTCTTATGGATCACGTCATCAGATTGGAGTTCGATAACCATAGCACCTATCTGAAAACATAATTATGCATATCCCTTCAAGTAAAAAAAAAATATCCAAATCGTATCTAAAGATATAAAAATATTTAAGTATAATCTTTACTAATATTATAAAAGCGAAAGTGAGTTTGTTTGTTACGTCTTCACGCCTAAATGGCAAAACCGATTTTGATTAATTTTGGTACAGAGATAGTTGGGACCCTGAAGACGGGACATAGGCTAATAAACGCGGGCAAAGCCGCAGGTAAAAGCTAGTATTTAAATATTTAAGATATAAAGATATTTAAAAATGAAAAACAAACAAAAAAATACATTGTAATATAATTTTCGAATTAAGAACCGCCTCTTTTTTTTTTAAATCGGTCAAAAACAAAACAGGAAAATACCTGTAATACCAGGGTTCCATAAAAAAAAGTTTCCATTTTGTTTTCCGTCTAAAATATAAGACGGGAGAATAATGAAAACAGCTTATCTTGGACACATTTTTAATAACAACAAAGTACTTATGCAAAAAAATGACTACATTCTCTGTAGTACTCAATCACATTCTTTTTTGTTGGAATTGAGAAGAAAATATAATTGTTTGAGTATTTTGTAGGCACCTGTTTGTGTTAGAATTATTTTTGTTTCAACAAAAGCTTGGGTTTACCTGTCTAACTGTCAGTTTAGTCTGATGAATGAAGACTAGACAGTTACTTAAAACGATTAAGTACGATAACCTTGAAGTTTACTGGTAACTGATGAAGATAAAGACGGTACACGGCTTTATTCTTCAACTTACAACAGTGGACGTCTTTCAGCTAAAATAATTACATAATTTATTTAATCAGATAACTGAGATCCATCTTATAAACAAGTAAAACTAATCCCTACTATCCCTACTAATATTATAAATGCGAAAGTAACTCTATCTGTATGTCTGTCTGTTACGCTTTCACGCAAAAACTACTGAACGGATTTAGATCAAATTTGGTAGGTAGGTAGAAGAGACACTGGAATAACACATAGGCTACCTATAATTCCACTGCTGAGCACGAGTCTCTGCCCGCGCGATATAAACTGTAGTCCACGCGGGCGAAGCCGCGGGCGGAAAACTAGTATGTAATAATAAGCAGCAACTTTTTTCTCTCTTCAAGAGAGGAGGCCTGAGTTCCAGCAGTGGGAACATTAAAAAAGCTGATGATGATGAAGCAGCAACTTTGTCCGCTGTATTAATTTCCACATAAGTAGACAATCGAGTCTATTAGCTATGGCACTAAGCATGCTGGCGACTTCCACGTAGCCGAATTATGAAAGAAGCGGTCTTTTTGCGCCAGATAGCTGCGAAGCCATCTGTACCCGCTTCAGCAAACATTGCTGACGCGCTACAAAAACTTGGAAGTTGCAACAGCGCCCTGAAAGCGTTATTGGATTGGACCCGCAGAGCATTGTATGCTCTCTGGGTATAGTTAGCCCATAAACTTTCCGTGTAGAGAGAGGTACAATACGCCTACGCCTTAAAAAAAGTAATTTAGACTGCATCTGTACAACGAGAGAATCTGGGAGACGACATATTCACCCGAACTGACAATGCTATGAGTTCTCTCTCTCCATGTCAATATCGTCTTTTAAATCATCGGTAGCCCAATGTATAAGATATTTGAACAGGTATTCTCTATTTAGAATCTCACCATTGAAAAAAAAAGTCGTATCCCAAGAGCCCACAATGGGACCCGATTTAAAAACCATAGAAACAGATTTTTCACATTATATTTCTCTGTGGAATGCGCTCCCCCAGGATATCAGGATGGCAACACGCAACAAAACAACAGCTTTATAGAACATCTCATCATCATTATCATTTAATCCGAAAAACGTCAACTGTTGCACATAGGCCTACACCAAGTGTTGCCACAATAGATGGTCCTGTGTGTCTCGCATCCATCGAATTCCCGCAACCCTTACCATGTCATCGGTCTACCTTGTAGCATGCCTTCCAGTTTCAACGGTGCGTTTTTTGATACGCAGTTGCCACTCCAGAACCTTTAGGCCCCAACAACCATCTGTTCTGCGAGCAATTTGCCCTGCCCATTGCCACTTAAGTTTGAAGATTCTTCGTGCTATATCGGCAACCTTGGTTATTTATTGGACTTCTAAAAAATGGGAATTTTATTACAAATGTCAATATCATAGATTTTTCCTCAAAAACATTTATCCTCCAATTTTTATTAAGAATACTGCTCTGGAAAACAGCGTAGAGCTCTGCGCATTCATTACAATTAAGAGACACAATTTTCTTTGTTAATTATAATTAATTTGATGAAATATGCCCGGAATGAACTTTATAAAGCTATATTTATTAAATTTCTGTTACAATTACATTCCATGGAACCCAAGAAATATCTGGCTAGATATTTGGATACCATATCCGCTTTTCTTTTTACCATCACCTGTTCAGAGGATACCGTCCGCGAAAATCAGCATTCAGCTTTTTTTTTGCTTTGTCTGCCTTATAATGTTCCCACTACTGGGACTCAGGCTTCATCTGTAGGAAAGGGAATAGGCCGTTATTCACCACGCGGGCCCAGTGCGGATTGATGGATGTCACATGTCTTCGATTTTTTTGGTTCTAGGATATGCCAGTTTGCTCACGATGTTTTCCTTCACCGTTTTAAGAGCAGTGGTGATGAAACAAATTACACAAAGTAATGCACCTGGCCGCCCAGTAGTGGGAACATTAAAAAGGCTGATGATGATAATGAATGCGCCTGGCTAGGTTTGAAGCCGCGACTTACTCTTACTACTTCTACTCTAGACGCGACTCGTAAGTTGGAGCTGTTACCACTCGGCCGCCACTGCTCTACATCATCAGAAATAGACTTAGTAACTCGAACATACATATGTATCCCATCCTGTATACCCTAAGCTATTTAATGTACAACTCCATCAACGAATCTGTGAAAATCGGACGCCGGCCGTCGACGGTTTATGTCGCAGCATTTGGAGCCAGGCCAGTGGAATGTACCCTTAATGGACTAATGGAACGAAGATGGATGTGATCACTTAAATGGATAAAATAAAATTTAATTTATTATGAAGTAAATTGTCGAGTTCTTTTAATGTTTTCAGTGTTTTAGATCTCCTTTTTTTCTGTGTCCATTAACTTAATCTTGTTTTATGGCAATCAATTAAGTCTTTTAAATGTTTCTATCGTAATTTGGGACATTATAAAGGTGTGGTTCTAACAGCAGATTCGATATACAATATGATGTAGGTACGGAACTTATATTATGATATTGTGCTATTGTGTGTTTTTATCATTTATTTATTAAAACTTCAGTAAAGTAGTGTTACATAGGCAAAATTAATGCATTAAGGCATTCTCTCCCAGTCAAACTTTGGGTTAAAAAAGACAAAACAGTGGTAGGTTTGCAAATAAACAAACAACAGACACATCAAACGGAAAAAATAGAATAAGTTATTTATAATAATAAAAAACATAATGTATAGTTATGCTAAAATATTATTTTAGCATAACTATACATTATGTTTTTTATCACAACACTACACCACACACTACACAATACACAACAAACTACTACAACAACACACTACACATACTATACAATACTACGACAATATACTATGACAATATTTAATTCATTAAGAGAACTTAAAACAATTCTGACGAAGACCGAACTAAGGTTGAGAGGACTTCAAGTAATAGTTCCGATTTTTTTTCTTGACATAATAAACTAAGAAAACGCTTACTACGTGTTGTCACATTGTCGCAACGCAACTGTCTGCAGCAACCTTGAACCACAAAATATATAGGTACAGAAGTCAATCTACATACAAAGCGCGCTCAAGCAACGCACACATAGACGCCGCTCACGGACACGATATCTCGGACCGCCTCGGCCCGCTCGTCGAACAGTTCCGGCTTAAACGCTCATTAGTGTGCGTCCACTGAGCGTAGGTATAAAAAGTAAAGTACATGCATGATATTGTTTTCTGTAGGTATCTATCTATTTTGTGCTTGAACTATGAAATTTAGAAACAAGTCAAATCCTTTTTGACACAGCACAATGGTCAAAGACCAAACAAATTAAACCCTAATATCCGAGGTTCCTGGAAGTTTATTGCAATGAAGGATTTTGTAAGGAATATCAAAAGATAGAGGTATTTTAAAGAATTTGTAAGAATTTCAAACAATCACAAAGGCCTATTTGAAAATTATTTACTAGGCCTTCAGCGCCTAGAGGAGATTATGATCACAGGAATTTAGTTGTTGATTAAACAATGATAAATATGAATTAAAGAATTATGTTTATTTAACAAAACTGGCGGAGCAGTAGTTATTAGAGTAGTGGTCCAATGATAACAGTTCTGACTTATGAGCTGTTCGTCGTGGGTTCAAAGCCGTGCTGTAAGTAGTGCTGCTAAATATTATGTTAGTTATTTTATCAGCACTGAAAACATCGCAGTATATTATAGAACCAAAACTTCGAAAACGGCATGTGATATTCGTCAACCCGCATTCAACCCGCGTCATGGATTACGGCCGCACGCGTTAGGGAATGGCCTCCTTCACGCCCCAGCGGCTGATTTCCAGCCACCGCAGGCGTGGGCTTGCGGACGGCGAGCTATACATTGCTCGCCGTCCATCCCATCCCATTCTGTAACTGTCCGGACCGAGCCTGAGCCATCGCCGAGCGTTATGTTCCACGTGCACCTTAAGGAGATATTAACAAAACCGTATGGAGCGAAGCCCGCGACCGTGGGTTCACTTCTAAAAGGAAAAGCCACCCTGGGTTGCCCATCCCTTTAACAATTCAATTTAGGTCGTCAAATAGATCGCGTTGAGAGCTGATTATATAGTTCCTCTAATATCAGCAGATTTTTATGAAACTCCTAGATTACATGAATGGCATCATCAGGAAAATAGTTTCAACTTCTATCTCCTACACAACACAAAATCCCTTTCCAACCTAATCTGTGACAACATCATTTTTTAATCTCAACACATTATCTTTGCGTCGGCTCTGTCGGCTCTTTATTTGAATACGTCGTTAATATAGGCGTCAGAAGCAGCCCTGTCATTACGGCGCGTCAAAGGCGGAATTAATGGAAGTCGCAGGCGTAAGCTAAGTCGCCTTCGTACCAGGGTATTATAAGCTTGGGTAGGTAGAATTTGTGGTGATATTGCCTATCGATTGTAGTTTGTTTTGAAGTTTGTAGACTGGAAAAGGCTGGAAATAGTACATTTTGATACATGTGCAGAAAGTTTGTCAGTACGACCGAAGCGGAATCTGCGCGAGCCGTAGGCGAGTGTGTTGTGGAGCCAAGGGCTGCAGTGTCGCACGTGTGTAAAACGACTTTTTTCAATACACTTACTGAAATTAATAAATGGGGGTTGGCCGGTGGCTCGAGGAGGATGAAGCGCGTCTAGCCTGGGCCTCAAGTCCGCTATCACAATAGTGTCAGAATGGTCTATCATTGACTTCATAATTGTTGATTTTGACAAGTTTTGGTAATCTACTAGTATAATGGCGTCATAATGACTTTCCAATGGACAACCGCTGACATTTCATTGAAAGAAGTGGCTTAAAATAGTAATCCCGTACATAATGACAAATTAATATCTGACGTATGCGGTAATTTGCAAAACTTTTGACAGTTGTTTTGATCAGTGACCTACCATTAGAACGTTATTGTGCAGTTATTGGTTTTAATAAGCTCGATATGGTCATTCTACCACCACTCTATTACGAGACCATTGACAAATCATAATGATCGATCAATGATCGATCATTATGATTTATCAGATTACGAACTTTTAGCAAAATGACAATGTAATCGTGTTGGAATGACGAATTTATAAAAATAGCAGACTCGGGCCCCTAATACGGTAAATGTAATAAAATTATGGCGGGAGAAAGCACGCGCACTGTTTTGCTCTAGTGCGGGAAATAGCCTATTGCGTGCTCTTAATCGGTGCGATAAGAGCGGATTTCCGAGTGAGTGTATTGAAAATGTCCTTTGCTAAGTAGCTTGTTTGAATATTAAAATAATGTACGATTGTTCGTTGGTGTCTCCTTCGTACCAGGGTATTATAAGCTTGGGTAGGTAGAATTTGTGGTGATATTACCTATCGATTGTAGTTTGTTTTGAAGTTTGTAGACTGATATAAGGCTGGGAAAAGTCCTTTGCTAAGTAGAATAGAATAGAATAGAATAAAACTTTATTGTACACCAAAAAGTAACTTGCAAGTAGCTTGTTTTAATATTAAAATAATGTTTTAAATTGTAGTCAGCGATCTTCGGTCGGTCGTGCGTGCTTGGGTCGATATAATGAATCCGAATTTAAAATTACAACATTAGTTTTAATATATTCGAAACCCAAAACACATGTCTAGTATCTTTACGAAAAGTGTCTATGTACAAAATGTAATCAAGTTATGTCAGCAAAAAAACATAGTCACCGGGCAATCCAGAAGGCTGAGCGGTTGTTTTGCACTTGCCAGGTGTTTGGAGGAGAATAATGCCCGCTATGACCTGCTTTAACCTGTGTTGTACTTAGTGCCCGTGGTGTCCAAATCGTAACCTTTTCAAATATGTTCGAAAAAAATGTAACATGGTGTTAAAATTATTAGAAATTTGGAATCCATTCAGTTACTATATTCAGGTTTCACATAAACTAAAAATAATGTGGTATACATCGATTACATAATAAGTTTACAATTAATTAATTCTATGAATGGATATTTGGGGAATGTGGGCTGGACAGGTCCAATATATTTGCCTTCTGGGGCTTAAAACGTACCCATTTTTGTAGGCTAAATTTAAATATACTATGATACATAATTGGTACAATATGGAGGGATAGGAGCATGGATACCTAAAAATATAAATTTCCATGACCCTTCCTGACCAATCTGTTAATTGACAATACCATAATTAAACCACTTTCGAACCTTGCCATGGGTACTCTACCAAAACCTTCACTATATAACTATTAGCAAGTTCTGAATTCCTGGTACCTCCGCCATCGAGCCCCTATAACCACAATTACGGTAAGACCGCGAATCCGTCAGGCGTGACGCGGACACTAACCGAATACGGGCTGATAATGTTTCAAACGTATGACGAGCCTGTTAGCCTTTATGCGAGCCTGGTCGTAAATGGATTTTGACGTTTTCGTGTACCGGTATCAGAATAGTGTTTGTGCTATTCTTGTGCTGATTTAAGTTTTAATCAAAATTGTAATAGTCATATTATACCTACTTTAATATTTTTGATAATATGTTGAAACTTCTGATTTTACTATAAAATTAAGAAAAATATGAAGTCTTTGAGTATTAACTCATAAGCATATCAGCAAAAGACGTCCACTGTTGGACATAGGCCAACCCCCAAAAATCGCCATAACGACTGTGCGTCTCGCATCTGGATTCTCACGACTCTCACCAAGTCATCAATCCACTTTGTGGGACCTTCCCACGCTATGTCTTCCAATACCTGGTCCCTTCGAGCAATGCCCTACGCACTGCCATTTGACTTTGACGATTCTTCTAATACTAACTACATAATAATTATAATATACTAGGTAGTTTCCTATAGAAGGCGCCAGATTTCCGTGGAATAAAATATATTTACTTTTTCCTGATATCTTTACGTAGATATACGAAAAACAAACAACGAATTGCTTTTCATTATCTAGATCATGTAAAGGATCACGATACATGTCGATTCAAGACAGCTTTATTGAAATTAAGAATGTCGATAAAATATGTAGGAGAGTCAATGACTGTTATTCCTCGGTTATCTAGCACCTACCATAATAAAGATATACAAGTCCCAAAATACTATACTTACTCTTTATGCCGGTTACAGACCGAAAACTAAGCTAAGTTAGTTTAGCTTAGCTCGCATAGCCGACGCAGTTTTCCATACTTGTGTGCAGACCGCAAACTATAGAACTAAGCTATGTGAGCTACCTAAAATATGCGAAGCTAAGTTAGTTGTGTTTGTCGATGCGTAGCTTGAAAAACTGCGTCAGCTATGCGAGCTAAGCTAAGCTAACTTGCTTAGTTTCGGTCTGCAACCGGCATAAAGAGTAAGCCAACTTAGCTTAGCTCTTGGTCTGCAACTGGTATTAGAATCTAGCATAATTAACTACCAAAATAATAGTAAGTATCAAGTTCATATAATCACAGTAGATTCACTAATGAAAGGGCGCTACAACTGTGTCTGTTTTTCCGTGCACCCCATACACAGAGACTGCAACAATAGCTGGCAACCCTTTGAACGTGACGTCACGTCAGTACCGTCGCTCTAATTGTGTAGCTCACTTAAAAGGACAATCCTTTTCATTTAAATGAGACAAAATTTATGACTTTAGGTACTGTATCTTACATACAACATGAAACATAACAAACGCCCATCCTGAAAGTAATAGGGTTCAGAATCAGCTACTGAGTAGATTTTTAAAACAGACATTTTTTTTTTTTTTTAAATTCTGGGGGTTGGAAAAAAGGCCAAAAGGAAAAAAACGGAACCCTTATGGGGTCACTTTGATGTCTATCCGGCTGTCTGACTGTTAAGACCATTTATCTCGGGAATGCGTAGAAGTATCCAGTTGAAATTAAAACCATATAAGTACCCAGGTTTAAGGTCTCTTGAAGCTGTGAAAAAATTAAACTTGTTAGTAAATGAAAAAAAACATACAAAAAAGTTTAATAGGACACTTTCAAGGGAATCAAAATTCATAGGGTAATTTTGGTTGACCTAGAATCCTGAAATTTGCCATGAAACAAAGTCTCATAGCACAAGTATATGAAAAAAAATCTGAAAACTGAATTTTTTGCCGAATTGCAAAAACAACTTTTTGCGATTCGGAAAAATCTTTATAACTCAATTCGGAAATTGAACTGTTTTCATAGGTTCTGACTCGCACTTACCCGGTCATTTTTTATTTTATTTATTGAACTCAAGTTTTTAACCACATGGATACGACGTCAACCCCATTGTGCCCTTGGGCACGCCACGATTATGGCGGTAAGTCCCCTCTTTGAGGCGTGGCTGGAAAGACCTCACGGCGTCCTTACCTTCCGCATGACGCAGGTCCTCACCGGACATGGCAAGTTCGGGAGGTTCCTGCATCGGATTCAGGCGGAAGAGACGCCCGGGTGTCGCCACTGTGCGCAACGCCCGGAGGACACGGTGGAGCACACCGTCGAGGTGTGCCCTGCCTGGGCGGAGCATCGCCGTGCCCTCGTGGGGGCGATCGGCGGCGGAGACCTCTCGCGCCGGGCCCTGGTCGAGGCCATGGTCCGGAGCGAGGAGGAATGGCAGGCGGTCGCCTCCTTCTGCGAAGCAGTAATGCTTGCAAAGGAGGAGGCCGACCGCATCAGGCAACGGCGCCCTCGCCGCCGTCTCCGGGATTCCGATCCCGATTTCCGGCCACCGTAGACGCGGGCTCGCGGACGGCGAGCCATGGGTAGCTCGCTGTCCGATCGTCCGGTAATGGACCGAGTCCAAGACGTCGACGGCGCGCACTGTTCCCGCGCGCCTCAAGGAGTTGTCAGCAGCAGGAGGGGCCCAGCTGGGTCGAAGCCTACTGGGGACAGGGTTGTCCGAAAGGGAGCTCGTGCCCCGGTATGAAGGCTAGAAGGAACGGCGCGGGGTTTTTAGTCAGTAAGAGTCTGACACTGTCTCCCGCTCCACCCAAGAGCGGGTTTCGTCAAAGATGATTTTCCCCGTCGAGAAAAAAAAAAAAAAAAAAAAAACCCCATTGTGCCCTCATAGTTCTAGTTACACTAACTAAATAATTACTTTGAGTGAGAGAGAACCATCAATTAGAGGAATTCTTGATAAGTCTTGATTACGTCCCTAGCGTGATTGTGTGTGCGTGCGTACGTACCAATATCCACGCTCAACCAATATAGTGCATCACTGTCTATATTAATTACCTACAATTAGAATAACTAATTTCATAAAAAAAAAACACTACCTAAGCGCATTCAAGCCAAATTTCAGTACTTTTAATTCATCATCATCATCATCATTAGCCTTTTTAAAGTTCCCACTGCTGGGACTCAGGCCTCCTCTCTAGGAGAGGGAATGGGCCGTAATCCACCACGCGGGCCTAGTGCGTGTTGGTGGATGTCACATGTCTTCGAATTTTTGGTTCTAGGACATGCCGGTTTCCTCACGATGTTTTCCTTCACCGTTTTGAGAGCAGTGGTGATGAAATAAATTACTTTTAATTATTAGATATGATTGTAACCAAATTTTCTAATTGTGATATACAAGGATGTGTTTTTTAAGTGGGATCCAATGCCTTCCCCCGCCCTTGACCGAAGCGGGAGGGCGTGTCAGACTTTTACTAACTGAAAACCCACCCCGTTTCTTCTAGCTTTCATACCGGGGCTCGAGCTCCCTTTCGGATAACCCTGGCGCCAGTAGGCTTCGACCCAGCTGGGCCTCTGTTGTTGCTGTCAACTCCTTGAGGCGCGCGGGAACAGTGCGCGCCGTATTAGAACGAAGGGACTAGGAGTAGGTTGTACACACTCCTAGTTCCTCTCCTTCATACCCCCTTCATTCAAGCGAATTCAGTTCCATATCTCTTCCCGCAACTATAATTGAACTGGCACCTTCATAATCAAATCAAAACATTTCTCCGCATGCCTCTGTGCTCAAAGAGCATCAATCTGAAACAATCATGGCGGTTAATCTTGACACATAATTACTGAACGCGTGCCATGTCAGTAGAAATTGTTTCCCCTTGCTTGAGCCACAGAGCAGTGAGACAGCTCACTAGTCAAAATTGTTTTTTTTATGGGGTTTATGCATATCTGGTGTCAATTTTTGAAAGTTTTTAGTATAGAATACATTCACTTTAATTTCTGTGTGTGTTTTAAATGTGAATGTGTCAACATTCTAATGCTTTTTGGCACGAAATAGACTGTTTCCGCACTAGTGCAGAAAACTGCGCGTGCCCTCGATCCATAACATACTCGCATACTGCTCGTGCGAATTCTGCCTCAGTCGCAATGACAAACTTTCTGCGCTTGTATCAAATTGCAGTATTTAGCAGAAATTGTATTGAGTCGGTCTGTTTGGCAAAGCTTCGCTAAGGTAACCAATAATACAATTTTTTTTTTGTTATATTTAATCCACATAATTACTGTCCACTAAAAATCATTCTTCAAGTCATTAAAAGCGCTACTGAACTGTACTATAAAAAACTCTGAAACATCTATAAAACATCCAATAAAAATTATCAGTTTCACAAAATTTTCAACTACAAAATAAATATGTCAGCTGAAATTCATGCTAATGCAACAAAGGCATATCTAGCCGCTCCAAACGCAGTGCTTTGTGCTCTGTGCACATTACCACTTGCTAACAATAGATATACGTAATGTAGAGTTATATTATATACATACGATAGTAGGATTACAGTGGGCAATGGAGTACTCTATCATTCTGCAACGCATGCCGTAGGGTAGCCATGCATTGAGAGCTCAATATGATATATACGCATCCTATATCGCAAAGTTACTTATATCTCAACAAGAATTTGGCATATATATGTTGGCGAAACATATGTATACTTATCTAATTCATAATGAAATAAGTTTAGTTGATATGTGTCCGCATGAAGGCTAGCGGCATAGATAAAAAAAAAAAAAACAAAATACATATACTTATAGAAAAATGAAAAAACAGATGAACGTTGTAAAAGTTGGTATTAAGAGGGTCCTTCTCCACTCGCTTATCGTAAATATCGAAAATGGTTTAAAAGCTTGTTACTTCATTTAATGCAATCCAACGCGATGTTTGATGAAAAGGTATCGCAAAAAAAGAGAGATAACGCCTGGAAACTCTGTTAGTATTCGGTAATTCCGAGTTTTCTTCGAAAATTTCACAAAACTTGCTCCAGGATATAGCTTTTTTTTTTAAACCCTTAAAAGTTTTTGGAAAAAGTTGTCATTATTTAGAATCTTAATGAAATTTGTAAGGTCTCCAGAGGATTACTTTTTTGACTTTTTTAATTTTTAGGCAAATTATGAAGTGTGAAAGTTCATACGAAATAGGACATTTTCAGAGGTTTTTACTGGATTAGTTCTACACAAATTTAAAAATTGGCTTCTTTAGAAACCTAGATAATATCAACAAGATACTGTGTTTCCAAAATATCTAATGAAAAATGTGTAATAACGTCATAATCAGTTATGAGCGGTTGTATAAAAAACAGTGAAAATGTGAGTCGTGATGCACCACCTTAATACAGAATTTTAAAAGCTGATAAAAAAGGTGTTTATTTCTGCCATCCGTGTAACTTTTCCATCCCACATATATATGTCGGGTAATTGACACTATACCGAAACCATACAAGGATGTATGCCCACTATGTGTCGTGGCCCACCCCACGGCGACATATATAATATTTAATAAGCTTTAGAAATCATTTAGAACATATTTTATCTATACTAATATTATAAAGAGGTAAAATTTGTAAGTTTGTATGTTTGTAAGTTTGTATGTAGGGGGTAATCTCTGGAAGTACTGGTCCGATTGCTAAAATTTTTTCACCGATAGAAAGCTGCTTTATTCCTGAGTGACATAGGCTATATTTTATGTACGCGGGCGAAGCCGCTGGCAAAAGCTAGTATTTGATATATTCTTGCTGAGACACAAGTAACTTTGAACAGTTTTAATGTTTCATAGTGGCGTATGGTGTAGACAGAGTTTACGAGTATCTTCATTTATTTGAAACTACTGTTTGCTCTAAACAGTATGCGCTAGATACAGGCAAATGGTTTATTTTAAATAACGTTTATTTATTGATTCATCATCATCATCACCATTTCAGCCGATATACGTCCACTGTTGGACATAGGCCTACCCCAAGCGTCGCCACAACGAACGATCCTTTGCGTCTCGCATCCATCGGTTTCCCGCAACCTTCACCAGGTCATCAGTCCAACTTGTTGGAGGCCTTCCAACGCTGCATCTTCCGGTATGTAAGCGGCACTCCAGAACCTGTCGGCCCCAATTTATTGATTGCGTGATGAGATTTACCATCGATAGAAATTACGAACTTTTAACCCCTTAATGAGATGAATAGTCGAGATTATTTCTAATGTAACCTTAGATAAACAAGAAATTTTTGTGCGTAGATAATTTCTTGCTTCTTTTGTTGTCTCTATTTGTTTTTGACTGCGAAACAATTTTTTAAAATTATTTTGCAGTCACCATACCATATAGGGCGACTATAAAATACATGTCATATCGGACATAATTTTATTATTTCCTTGGTCTTCTTTAATACACAAAAGAACAAATAAATATACAAAACTATCCCTTTAAACCTCATTTCCTACTCACCTCTACCTCCATCATCAATTCATTTAGTGACAGCGTCACCTCGACAGATTGTCATCGGGGCCTTGGCTTTTGAGCCGTGCACAGATTATATATTCAAATCAGCTAAGAGAAATGTATGCGTGTTTGTTTTCATTAGTCTATACATATTGTCTTTGGTATAGATTAACTAGTTTAAGTCAAAGATTTTATATATTCTACTAGAGTAGACTAGATTGACTACGAAGAAATATGACAGTCTTTAAAGTGTTCTTTATTCTCATTAGCATTAAGTTCATGTGTGTTATTGACACTCAAAAGGGAAAAATGGCCTGGAGCAAGACACTAAGATAAATCCTCTCTGTCCCTTTCTCACATACTACCAGAAAAAAATGAGAAACAGATGGTAGTTTTTAGATTGTTCCAGTTATCGTTAAATAGTCCGTGTTCATGCATTTTGATAGGTTTATGCGACATACAGTGAATTGCAACTAAATGTTTTATTTCAAATAATGCTTCTTGAAATTTTATACGCATTCTTCTTGTATTTAATGATGATTTCATTTAGATATAGTAGCTATCCGTAGTAATTTTAAAATTATGAAAGGCAACATTTAGGAGGTTTCAATTTGACAGAATTTGACATCAATAACCAATATGGCTGATGCTTCATAGGGCCAAAGTTGTATTTTTAATTGTTACAAGTTTTTATCTCAATATTTAGTAAAGTATAAAGTGTGCAAGATGTTCAAAACGTTGCTGTGTAAAGTTTCGCAATAGTGATGAGTATCCTGGTTGTGGAATTTAGTTTTTTTTGGTAAGTTTTCTGTTTTGTTTACAAAATATTTATGTAGGGTGACAACAAACATCGTTTTGAATTTCATGCGGGAATTAAAACATATTAACTGCCTGTAAAAATACATAGAGAAGGGGCATCATAAACGATTCAGAAGACGGACTGGGTGCTAAATTTTATATAATTTTGTTGTCTACTGTTCAAGTTTTATATTATTATAAGCAAATTTCTAAATATCTGAGGAGGCTCAATATTTTTTTTTTTAAATAAATCAAGCGCGTACCAATTGTACTAATTTTATCTTTTTTGTTGATCGGGTGCCTTTGGCCGCTCGGCAATCTTCGGCTGCTCTCGTAACACAACGAAAAGCGGCGAGCAGCGGCGGCCAGATGTGCGGCATGCGGGACGTGTCTTCGGACCAATTCAGTATATAGTTATCTGTGACCAGTTCTTAAAACGACGCGCGTGCGCTCCAAAATCTTCTCCACATCGATATAGTACATTCGAGAATTATATTCATTTTAAATCATAGTCTACTGTCTTTAAGTTTAGTCCTGAGGTAGGTCCCTAATAAATGCCGCACGCAATGCTGCGCGTATGTGGCTTAACCGTTAACTACTAGTAATATATTATTTTTTATGTTTTGTTGTAGATTTCCAAGAAACGAGAACCATCGGCAACAATGGCTTTGAAGTTGTGCCATTAAATTTTTTTTTCAGCAACAGTTTTATTTGTAGTCTGAAGATGTAATAGTTCATAAAGTTAAATCAACACTAAACCTAATTCTATTCCATCTAGTTGTTAAAAATCCGTTCAGTAGTTTTTGAGTTGATTGCAAACAGATATAGATAAACAAACATAGTGGGAGACTTTTTTTGATGTGGTAAAATTTCCAATAACTTATCCTGCTCTAAGGTAGAGCGCCTTACGCTCCATCTTAGAGCAGGATAAGTTATTTGGGGTTTATACTGAATAAACCTACCCGTGTCCTTCAGTTGCCCTTTGTGTTCCAGGACCGTGGTATCCCTTTCGGAAATTCCCTGTGGCGCTAACGGGCATCGGCAATAATTAGTAGTAGTAGTAGTTATTATAAATAAATTTATAAACCAGTCGAGGATTATTTATTTAATGTTTTATTTATTTGTTAGTTAATAAGTGCAATGTAACGTAATAAAAAAATGTCACGCATCAGTCTATTTTTACCGACTACTAAAGGAGGAGGTACTACGTTCGGCTGTTTGTATGTTTTTTTTTTTTTTTTTTTGTATGTTTGTTCGTCGAATACTCCCCCAAATGTGGACGGATTTTCAAAATTCTTTTTTTGTTCGAAAGTAGATAGTTCTGAGGTGGTCCCATTATCACCAAATTAGGATCTGATGATGGGATCTTGGAGAAATCGAGGGCAACCTTCAAATTTTATAGGCTCACTTATGGATTTTCGCATATTTTATGAAGTATCTTGTGTATTTGCGTATGGTCGTCACCATCTCAGGTAGCTGGGCTGATGATGGAAGGTACAACTCCTTAACAGTAAGAAGTTACTCGAACAGGCAAGGACTGTTTTAGTAAATTGTTTTGATGTTTGATAGGGCATTTGCCACATTTGGTCTCATGATCATCAAGACATGACCTGATGCTGCAGTCAGGATAGTCTGCAGAGTACCTAAGTCCTCGACAACAAACAGCAGATATATCGAGTTTAGGCTTATTGAAATCGGCTCGATGTGTGGATAAACGTACTGCTAATAAAGAACACCGAAGTACATAGAGACCTGATGCTGAAGCCAGGAGCATCAGGAAAAGTACAAACCTTGAAATTACAGCACCGTAGTCGTGTTTGGGCTCATTTTAAACAGGACTAAATTTTAAGTTCATTGCAATGTTGACATAAATCTGGCCTGATGCTACAGCCGGGATTATCAGCATCTAGTCTAATGACTGATTGAAAGATTTACCTTTCGGCTTCATCATCAGATCAGTTCGATATATCCTTTCCCTCTCCAGCATCTAGTCTAATGACTGTTTGAAAGAAGAGGGGGAGAGGATATATCGAACTGATCTGATGATGAAGCCGAAAGGTAAATTAATGTAATCTAATCGTGTTTGGGATTATTAGAACCGTTATGAGATGCGCTCTGACTATAAGGTATTTAAGTTTGACTGAGGGGTACTTTTTAGTGGTGGTACCATAACTAAAAAGTGTAAAATAAAAAAAACTTTTTACAAAAAAAATATAACCGACTTCAATGATAAAAAACACTGAAAAGTATCAAATAACTTTAATTTTGGAAGTCGGTGTTAAATAACGAAGAGACTAAACTATTATAGAAACACCGACTTCCAAAATTTAAGTTATTTGATACTTTTCAGTGTTTTTTATCATTGAAGTCGGTTATATTTTTTTTGTAAAAAGTTTTTTAATTTAGTTTTATTATAAACTAACTAGTTTTTTCTTTCAGACAAACCTTATTCTGATAGGTGCAGCCGTTCAGAAGTGATCTTCTTACGTAGGTACACACACATTAGGCACTTTTTTTATCAGTGTAGATATTTCATACTCGCATAAGAGGATATTGCTATTATATATACTATACGGACATCAGCTATTTCCTAGTCATTACAGAGACAACTCACAGTTCCCTTTTGGTAGCTTATTATACATATTAATTGTTTTTGAACTTGCATGTCTATTTTAATGTATCAAAAATATCTTTAACTAACTTTTGAGCAAAATTGTCCCGTAGTATGTAGCTAGTGTATGGACACACTAGTAGAACGAGATGACAGGACTCTTTCTGACTTTCCTTATCAGGTACGCTTTTGAGGTTGTCGTAGTCAATCTAGTACTAGGATATATAAAATCTTTGGTTTAAGTAGCAATATTGTCGCTAAACTGAGGAATGACAATTGCATCACATTTCAAGATGTACAGGCCAAAAGTCACATAGGTAGTCCTTTTATCTAAGCCATCGTTGTCGTGTCTTAGGGAACTTTCCGTTATCATCATCATTTCAGATAAAAGACGTCCATTGTTGGACATAGGCCTCCCCAAGTGTCGCCACAATGACCGGTCCTGTTCAACAAGGAACTTTAAGTTGAAGAAAATGTTCAAGATGTAGAAGTCATTATAAATGAATAAATCGAATTCCCTACTTTGAGCATTTGAAGCTGAGCATTTCTACTTTAGCATGAAAACGTCAACGCGGTCCTAGATCGCAAAGGTCAACTGGAGAAAAACGACGGCTTTAGTCAGTAAAATTCTGAATCTTATCGATTTACTCAGAGCGATAAAAGTTATTTGATGATTTCCTCCTGAAAAATTAACTTTGTCATCTTTCACGACGTCCAAATATTTTTTTGTTCATTTAATCTATGTTATTGTTTTATTTTATTTTAGCTGATTTTAATTTTTAAGCATACAAGCGTCCCAAACGGACTACCAAACCAAGTATGCTCATACATTCCATATTCGAAATTCCTAATTTAAATACTTATTCCCAATAGCGTTATGATTTATTTGGCGATACAACATTGTCCTAGATATTACTCGCGTTGTTTTTCTAGACAAATATGTCCCTTGGGGGGCATAAATAACGAGTGGGTTGCTTGCTGTTGGGTTATTGTGTTGATTTCACCCCCTCCAGAGACCTCTTAACAGGTTAAATGAGTTAATTACGTTTGAAATAATGACCTCTGCTGGGGTCTTAGGTGTGAAAGTTAGTTTAGGGTAATTCGGTACTGACATGAAATTTGTTGAGTACTTAATAAGTTTTGGTTATGTTGAAGGTAGATAGATAAATGATAGGATAGCCGCTACCAGGGCTGCAGAGGGAATAAGAGTTATCGCTGCCCGAGAACTAAAAGGGCAACGGGTGGTTTAAGATAGTAAAAGTCTGACGCTCCCTTTCGCTAGAAAATATTAAATCGTGGTGTTTCATATTTTTCTATCATTAGATATTATACATTGTCCCAAAATTTGGACTAAAGTATGATCTGAACCCTACGGAACCCCAAAAACAAATTCCACAGTGATAATTTCGATTACCAGGAGTTCATGAGAGCGAAAGATATTGAACCGTACGTACCTACTCGCACAATATGATTAATTAATTTAAAAGTGAACTTTTATTCCTAATTAAGACTGATTATAATTATAACGAACGCGGTACGGTATAATATTGGTTTTTCTTGAAATCGAGACGTAAGTACATGTTGATAAACATGTTGATAAAACTTTTTTATATAAAGCGAATCGAGTCAATATATTTAAGTATAGATACAAAAATACGTGGATATACCTATATGACACTATATCTTGGGATGGAGTGAATGTTTCAATAATAGTTTTGTCTCTTCATTATTTAACACCGATTTCCGAAATTAAAGTGGTTTTGCACTTTTTAGAAGTCGTTTGTATTTTTTTTTTGGAAAAGAAAATATATTGAAAAGAGCTGCTGTGGTGGTTTAGTGCAAGTAATCCGCCCCTAAGATGACACACTGATCAGTTTTTTTTGTTGTTTATAATAGTGTCTATAGACAGCCTGAAAATAAACCATTATTGTTATAAAAATTTAAAAAAAATGCATGTGAGTTGTTTTTTCTAAAACGTTCTACATTCGGACACCAAACAAAATCAGCGAAGCAATGATGTCAGCTCGTCAATAGAGTTCCATCGTACTGTAGCGAGTGGAATTAACCCTCTGCGCGTTCGTCGCGTGAAGCCGTGCGTACGGCCAGTGATAGCGCTCATGCGTGCTGTGTTCCTGGTACACGTGCACCGCTATTCGCTTTACGTGCATCAAAGTCAATGGACTTAATACTTACTAAGTCGTACTTTGACAAGTTGAAAGGTAGTATTACTGAAACTGGGCATTATTCTGGCAAACCGAGCTAGTTTTTAGGGTTCTGTACCGAAAAGGTACAGAACCCTAAAAAGTGTTTTTTTTTTTCCTTTTTTCTATAGACGGTACGGAACACTTCCTGCGCGAATGCGACTCGTACTTGACAGTTTTTTTTTAATTTCTATTGACCAGTCGGTCACTTACCGATAAGTCGTAGTAGTCGACGATGAAGCATGTAGACTGGCCTGTTGGTCTAGTGGTTAGTAACCCTGACTGCATTGCTGGAGGTCGGGGGTTCGATTCCCACCCAGGACAAATGTTTGTGTGATGAGCATAATCATTTGTTCTGTATCTGGGTGTAATTTATCTATAATATGTATTTAATGTGTATTTAGAAATATATAGGTATGTTTATCAGTTGTCTTGTACCCAAAACACAAGCTCTGCTTAGCTTGGGATACTAATATTATAAAGAGGTAAAATTTGTAAGTTTGTAAGTTTGTAAGTTTGTAAGTTTGTAAGTTTGTATGTAGGGGGTAATCTCTGGAACTAATAATCCAATTCTAAAATTTTTTTTACTGGCAGAAAGCTACATTATTCCTGAGTGCTATAGGCTATAAATTGTTTCTATAGCATGTATATTAACCGAGCTATCACAACTTTTGTCTAGCAAGTCGGAAAAAAATACCTCATAAAACCGAATTATTTGCGTGCGCTGCCTAAACAGTTGCTTAAAATTAAAAACAATGTATGGCTACCTGGTTCGTCTTAATTATTTCTACAAAAAAGTCCGCGGTACCATACCTCTATCTTTTATATTTCATCTTTTATACTTCTTTTCTTGCATTAAAAATATATTTTTTCGGCATACTTACGTTTGGTTGATTATTTGAGCAACAAAATATTAATTCTTATGACAATAAATTATTTCAGTATCACAAGAACATTATACAGATAAGATGTGCCATTTACAGCATAGCAATTGGTCATACAGTTTCGAAGATAATATAAAATTACTAAAACGCAAAATGCCCCTAGCGTAACTTTCATTGTGCAGACGTTTTACCTATTTTTTTTTATGGTGGGCAAAAATCATCTTATGACAACCCCCGCCCTTGGGTGGAGCGAGAGATAGTGTCAGACTCTTACTGACTAAAAACCCACCCCGTTCCTTCTAGCCTTCAAACCAGGGCACGAGTTCCCTTTCGGATAACCCTGGACCCGGTAGGCTTCGACCCAGCTGGGCCTCTGCTGTTGCTGACAACTTCTTGAGGCGCGCGGGAACAGTGCGCGCCGTCGACGTCTTGGGCTCGGTCCATTACCGGACGATCGGACAGCAAGCTACCCATGGCTCGCCGTCCGCGAGCCCGCGTCTACGGTGGCCGGAAATCGGGACTGGAATCCCGGCGGCGGCGGCGGGGGCGCCGTTGCCTGATGCGGTCTGCCTCCGCCTTTGCTAGCATTACTGCTTCGCAGAAGGAGGCGACCACCTGCCATTCCTCCTCGCTAAGGACCATGGCCTCAACCAGAGCCCGCCGCGAGAGGTGTCCGCCGCCGATTGCCCCCACGAGGGCACGGCGATGCTCTGCCCAGGCAGGGCACACCTCGACTGTGTGCTCCACCGTGTCCTCCGGGCGTTCCGCACAGTGGCGACACTCGGGCGTCTCTTCCGCTTTAATTCGGTGCAGGAACCTCCCGAACTTGCCATGTTCGGTGAGGACCTGTGTCATGCGGAAGGTAAGGACGCCGTGAGGTCTTTCCAGCCACGCCTCAAAGAGGGGACTTACCGCCATAATTGTGGCGTGCCCAACGTTTCACCTATTTGCCCATAGATGGCGTTCTGCAATTACGTAATTTTTCTGAATCGCGGTGTTAAGACTTTCTGTGGATTGATGACCCTCTCGAATTATTATGCCCACGTTGTCGTTAGTTGGAGTTCTTCTGTCAGTTGCTTATTGGTTTCGGTTGTTTCGTTCGTATGGTTGTTGTTGTTGATAGATACCTCATAATCGAAAATATCGTAATTTCGCTGTACGTTTTTGTATGTTCGTAGTTTCGTACTTCGTTCTATCGTAATAATCGATACGAGTTATTCGATATTACGATTGGTTTGTTTTGTAAAGGCGGACGGTGTTCGACTCGCTCTCCTTTTGTTCATAATTGTTTTCAAGTCTGTGCGTAGTTTGTTGAGAGCATGTCTAAAAGGAAATCTCAACTGTCCCGGCAGACATCACAGACAAGAGCCGCTCGAGTACGCCGTACGGAAGAATCTGCCCCTGAAAATGAGCAGCGCCTCTCGAGAAATAGAGAATATATTTCGCAAGCACGCGCTAGAGAATCTAGCTCCGAGAGCTCACAGCGCCTCGCTAGCCAAAATGTGAGGACATCGCGGCCCCTGCTCGAGGAACTAGCGCTGAACGTGCGCACCGTCTATCTGAGTTAAGGCAGCATGTCTCTGAGACAAGGGATAGGGAGACTAGCGCTAAACGCTCGCGGCGGCTTGGTAGGCAAAATGTCATAACATCGCAGGCCCGTGCTCGGGAATCTAGCGCTGAACGTGCGCAGCGTCCATCTCATTTAAGGCAGCATGTCTCTGAGACAAGGGATAGGGAGACTAGCGCTGAGCGCTCGCAGCGGCTCGCTAGGCAAAATGCCATAACATCACAGGCCCGTGCTCAGGAATCTAGCGCTGAACATGCGCATCGTCTAATCGAGTGTAATCTTATTTTAAAACAAGAAATTTTCCGCGGACGAAGTCGCGGGCAGAAGCTAGTCTATATATATAAAAATGAGCCCCGTTTTCCGTTGTCACGACTTGGCATGAAAACGGCTTGACCGATTTGGCTGATTTTTTTTTGTTGTGATTGTTATCGTGAGGACAAGGTTCTTATGGAAAAAAAATAAGAGTAGGGTTGGGTAGGGTAGAGTAGGGTATGGTAGAGTAGGGTAGGGTAGGGTAGAGTAGGGTAGGGTAGGGTAGAGTAGGGTAGAGTAGGGTAGAGTAGTAGGGTAGAGTAGGGTAGAGTAGGGTAGAGTAGGGTAGAGTAGTAGGGTAGAGAAGGGTAGAGTAGAGTAGAGTAGAGTAGGGTAGAGTAGGGTAGAGTAGAGTAGAGTAGGGTAGAGTAGGGTAGAGTAGGGTAGAGTAGGGTAGAGTAGGGTAGAGTAGGGTAGAAGTAGGGTAGAGTAGGGTAGAGTAGGGTAGAAGTAATGTAGAGTAGGGTAGAGTAGGGTAGGGTAGAGTTGGGTATAGTAGGGTGGAGTAGGGAAGAGCGGGAGCGAAGCCGCGCGGGCAAAAGCTAGTTCCAAATAAAATAGATGATAGAGGGTGGGGTCCAGTGCACAATTTGAAAATTAGAAATACTATGAATAAAATAATAAGACATAAATAAGTATAACTACATACATAAATACACACATACTATATACTATGTCATTGAGAGAGGAAATGCTCTTTAATTTTCCTCTTGAAAACATCTAAAGAAGGGCTGTCACGTAGGGAGTGCGGAAGGGAATTCCACAGACGCACTGCAGTGACAGTGAAGGAACCATCATAACGACTAGAAGTGTGAAACGGGGTACGAAGAAGAAGAGAATTTGCAGTGCGGCAGGGTTTACCCCTCGGGACGAAGTACTCAAAGCGTTCACGAAGGTATTGTGGAGAATTAGGGTTGTGCAGGATAGTGTAGAGAAGAGATAGGATATGGGTATCACGGCGACGCCGAATCGGCAACCACTTCAATCTGGCCCGAAAATCCGACACATGGTCGTATTTGCGGAGGGCAAAAATGAAGCGGATGCACAAGTTCTGCAGTCGCTCGAGTTTGTTAAGGAGAACCTCCGTTGCATCTAGAAAACAGACATCCGCATAGTCTATTAGCGGTAGAAGAAGAGATTGCGCAAGAGTGACCTTAGTATGAAATGGTAGGAATTTTTGGAGACGTTTAAGGGACTGAAAAGAGTAGAAGACCTTCCTACTAACATCCGCTATATGGACATCCCAAGAAAGGCTAGTGTCTATATGGACGCCTACATTCTAGAATATATGCTATTTTATACTACTTATAAATTGATGCAAGATAAACTTTACTTGATGAAAACAATTTATTACTAAAAGAGTTAGTATCTAAAATAATTTAGTCTATTTTATATTTATTTAAATGGAATTCGTAATGTGTGGGCGTCTCAAATTGTTTCTAGCTTCTATGTAAATACCTGATGTTTTGTGATGAACGTAGAATTAATACTATAACACTTGGCAACCTATTTGAATACAAGATATTGTTCAGCTAGTTGAGGGATGTTTGTACTCCTCAGTTCTAGCTCGCATAGCATTGTAAATGTATAATGATTGTGATGAGTGAGAGGTGTACGAGTATTATGTGTCAGACATTTTGGTTGTTGTAATTACAGACATACTAGAGTTGTCAAAAAATAAAAGGGCCGTTTTGACATTTCAATTTCGACTACCTAGCGGCTTGTCCGGTGTAGTGAAGCTACTACTAAAACAAGCGTTTAATGAAAATCATTTTTTCTTAGCAAGCTTTTATAGCTCGGTATACCTATACAACGTGTAACGTTAAATGCGCATAACCTCAGACACCCCAAATGATTTTTAATTCGATTGAGCTAATTATGTGAGAAAAAAAAATTAAAGGTTTTATGAGCAGTTTTAGTTTGTTTATAATTCATATCTGCATTGAAATAAGAACTTTTATTATCCCGTGTATCAGAAAATTTGATTGGATTACTACTATTTGTGTTTGTTTACCTATTTCAGCGGGTTTGCGCACGTGATGGCTTGACCTATTCATAAATAGACAGGTCAAAGTTTTTAATGAAGATTTTTTGAAAAATGTAACCTATATTAAAAAGCGGTTTAATTAATTTTGCTCGTTATTCTAATCCAGGTTTTGCGCATTTAACGTTACACCTTGTATAATTAATACTCGTTAAGACAAATCATACGTGCCCAAACTTGATGGGGTTGTGTCGTTTAACTACCAAGTTCCTGTAGCCACATACCGGTTTCATCATCAAATCAGCTCCTTGTCATAATAATTTTGCATTGTCATCTGATTTACAGTTGCATGCAAAATTTCAGCACAATCTGTAACCGAGAAGTGGGTCAAATTTAATTTACAAGATTTGATTACAGACAAACATCGGGACAGGTGAAACTAAATAAAAGCTTGTAATACTCACTGGACCCCACATTTTTAATTTATTGTTTCTGTCAGTTACATTCTAGGGTATTTCTCAAATGGCAAAAAGAGCCTTTTATTTTTTAACGAGTGTTGTTAACACTCATTTTTTTATAAAATACGTCAGATAATTCACTTTATAAAATAATCATCAAACTTTTGTTTAATAACGTGTTACTCGACAAACAATTCATTGTTATTTATTTCTTTTCTGAAAAAAGAACAAGTATTTAAAAGCAACTTGCTGCCGCCAGCGGTTTTGCTCCCAAAAAATCAACCTATCCGTGTACAAAGTTTCATCGAAATCCGATTAGGCATTCGAACGGGAAGAAGTAACAAACATAAAAAAAATATTCGCAAACCTTCGTCTTTTTTTGGTCTATTGTGATAAATTGTTTGTGAAATAAATAGTATAGAAATGATGGTCGCTAACTAAAAACTTGGCAATGGAGTTTTTATGGAACATTAATGTACCATAGTGTCAGACTCTTACTGACTAAAAACCCACCCCGTTCTGATGAAGCCTAGAAGCTTCATACCGGGGCTCGAGCCTCCTATCGGATTACCCTGGCCAACATTCATGTACCATGATGGACCACATGATAGAATTACTAAAATCAGTAAAAGCTGTCTTTGCATTTGATTGTAACTCTGTAGATAGATAGATACTTCACGCACTACTCTACTCTACTACGCTAATCCAGCATACAATCAAAGTGTTGTCTAACGTATGGCCTACTCTATCTGTACAATACTCTACAATACTAGCTGTGATGCACTTGTCGAGCTTCGGCCTTGAGTATCGACGCCGAGTTACTAGCCTGTCAGTTTTCTATAGGTTGCATTTCGAGGAATGTGCCATGGAATTGCGTAATTTAATTTCACTAAGCCCTTGTTCCATTGTCTGTCCATCAGGGGTATGGCGATGGATATCCCATCCTACGCAGAGAACATTAGTGGACCCTAATCGACTATGCTTTTCCTAATAACTACAATCCGGCCGTATTTAAGTCAAAAGTTACTTATAGGCCAACATAACAATATAATATAATATTCCACAACTAACACACAACGCCATCTAGTCCCAAGCTAAGCAGAGCTTGTGTTTTGGGTACAAGACAACTGATAAACATACCTATATATTTCTAAATACACATTAAATACATATTATAGATAAATTACACCCAGATACAGAACAAATGATTATGCTCATCACACAAACATTTGTCCTGGGTGGGAATCGAACCCCCGACCTCCAGCAATGCAGTCAGGGTTACTAACCACTAGACCAACAGGCCAGTCTACATGCTTCATCGTCGACTACTACGACTTATCGGTAAGTGACCGACTGGTCAATAGAAATTAAAAAAAAACTGTCAAGTACGAGTCGCATTCGCGCAGGAAGTGTTCCGTACCGTCTATAGAAAAAAGGAAAAAAAAAAACACTTTTTAGGGTTCTGTACCTTTTCGGTACAGAACCCTAAAAACTAGCTCGGTTTGCCAGAATAATGCCCAGTTTCAGTAATACTACCTTTCAACTTGTCAAAGTACGACTTAGTAAGTATTAAGTCCATTGACTTTGATGCACGTAAAGCGAATAGCGGTGCACGTGTACCAGGAACACAGCACGCATGAGCGCTATCACTGGCCGTACGCACGGCTTCACGCGACGAACGCGCAGAGGGTTAATTCCACTCGCTACAGTACGATGGAACTCTATTGACGAGCTGACATCATTGCTTCGCTGATTTTGTTTGGTGTCCGAATGTAGAACGTTTTAGAAAAAACAACTCACATGCATTTTTTTTAAATTTTTATAACAATAATGGTTTATTTTCAGGCTGTCTATAGACACTATTATAAACAACAAAAAAAACTGATCAGTGTGTCATCTTAGGGGCGGATTACTTGCACTAAACCACCACAGCAGCTCTTTTCAATATATTTTCTTTTCCAAAAAAAAAATACAAACGACTTCTAAAAAGTGCAAAACCACTTTAATTTCGGAAATCGGTGTTAAATAATGAAGAGACAAAACTATTATTGAAACATTCACTCCATCCCAAGATATAGTGTCATATAGGTATATCCACGTATTTTTGTATCTATACTTAAATATATTGACTCGATTCGCTTTATATAAAAAAGTTTTATCAACATGTTTATCAACATGTACTTACGTCTCGATTTCAAGAAAAACCAATATTATACCGTACCGCGTTCGTTATAATTATAATCAGTCTTAATTAGGAATAAAAGTTCACTTTTAAATTAATTAATCATATTGTGCGAGTAGGTACGTACGGTTCAATATCTTTCGCTCTCATGAACTCCTGGTAATCGAAATTATCACTGTGGAATTTGTTTTTGGGGTTCCGTAGGGTTCAGATCATACTTTAGTCCAAATTTTGGGACAATGTATAATATCTAATGATAGAAAAATATGAAACACCACGATTTAATATTTTCTAGCGAAAGGGAGCGTCAGACTTTTACTATCTTAAACCACCCGTTGCCCTTTTAGTTCTCGGGCAGCGATAACTCTTATTCCCTCTGCAGCCCTGGTAGCGGCTATCCTATCATTTATCTATCTACCTTCAACATAACCAAAACTTATTAAGTACTCAACAAATTTCATGTCAGTACCGAATTACCCTAAACTAACTTTCACACCTAAGACCCCAGCAGAGGTCATTATTTCAAACGTAATTAACTCATTTAACCTGTTAAGAGGTCTCTGGAGGGGGTGAAATCAACACAATAACCCAACAGCAAGCAACCCACTCGTTATTTATGCCCCCCAAGGGACATATTTGTCTAGAAAAACAACGCGAGTAATATCTAGGACAATGTTGTATCGCCAAATAAATCATAACGCTATTGGGAATAAGTATTTAAATTAGGAATTTCGAATATGGAATGTATGAGCATACTTGGTTTGGTAGTCCGTTTGGGACGCTTGTATGCTTAAAAATTAAAATCAGCTAAAATAAAATAAAACAATAACATAGATTAAATGAACAAAAAAATATTTGGACGTCGTGAAAGATGACAAAGTTAATTTTTCAGGAGGAAATCATCAAATAACTTTTATCGCTCTGAGTAAATCGATAAGATTCAGAATTTTACTGACTAAAGCCGTCGTTTTTCTCCAGTTGACCTTTGCGATCTAGGACCGCGTTGACGTTTTCATGCTAAAGTAGAAATGCTCAGCTTCAAATGCTCAAAGTAGGGAATTCGATTTATTCATTTATAATGACTTCTACATCTTGAACATTTTCTTCAACTTAAAGTTCCTTGTTGAACAGGACCGGTCATTGTGGCGACACTTGGGGAGGCCTATGTCCAACAATGGACGTCTTTTATCTGAAATGATGATGATAACGGAAAGTTCCCTAAGACACGACAACGATGGCTTAGATAAAAGGACTACCTATGTGACTTTTGGCCTGTACATCTTGAAATGTGATGCAATTGTCATTCCTCAGTTTAGCGACAATATTGCTACTTAAACCAAAGATTTTATATATCCTAGTACTAGATTGACTACGACAACCTCAAAAGCGTACCTGATAAGGAAAGTCAGAAAGAGTCCTGTCATCTCGTTCTACTAGTGTGTCCATACACTAGCTACATACTACGGGACAATTTTGCTCAAAAGTTAGTTAAAGATATTTTTGATACATTAAAATAGACATGCAAGTTCAAAAACAATTAATATGTATAATAAGCTACCAAAAGGGAACTGTGAGTTGTCTCTGTAATGACTAGGAAATAGCTGATGTCCGTATAGTATATATAATAGCAATATCCTCTTATGCGAGTATGAAATATCTACACTGATAAAAAAAGTGCCTAATGTGTGTGTACCTACGTAAGAAGATCACTTCTGAACGGCTGCACCTATCAGAATAAGGTTTGTCTGAAAGAAAAAACTAGTTAGTTTATAATAAAACTAAATTAAAAAACTTTTTACAAAAAAAATATAACCGACTTCAATGATAAAAAACACTGAAAAGTATCAAATAACTTAAATTTTGGAAGTCGGTGTTTCTATAATAGTTTAGTCTCTTCGTTATTTAACACCGACTTCCAAAATTAAAGTTATTTGATACTTTTCAGTGTTTTTTATCATTGAAGTCGGTTATATTTTTTTTGTAAAAAGTTTTTTTTATTTTACACTTTTTAGTTATGGTACCACCACTAAAAAGTACCCCTCAGTCAAACTTAAATACCTTATAGTCAGAGCGCATCTCATAACGGTTCTAATAATCCCAAACACGATTAGATTACATTAATTTACCTTTCGGCTTCATCATCAGATCAGTTCGATATATCCTCTCCCCCTCTTCTTTCAAACAGTCATTAGACTAGATGCTGGAGAGGGAAAGGATATATCGAACTGATCTGATGATGAAGCCGAAAGGTAAATCTTTCAATCAGTCATTAGACTAGATGCTGATAATCCCGGCTGTAGCATCAGGCCAGATTTATGTCAACATTGCAATGAACTTAAAATTTAGTCCTGTTTAAAATGAGCCCAAACACGACTACGGTGCTGTAATTTCAAGGTTTGTACTTTTCCTGATGCTCCTGGCTTCAGCATCAGGTCTCTATGTACTTCGGTGTTCTTTATTAGCAGTACGTTTATCCACACATCGAGCCGATTTCAATAAGCCTAAACTCGATATATCTGCTGTTTGTTGTCGAGGACTTAGGTACTCTGCAGACTATCCTGACTGCAGCATCAGGTCATGTCTTGATGATCATGAGACCAAATGTGGCAAATGCCCTATCAAACATCAAAACAATTTACTAAAACAGTCCTTGCCTGTTCGAGTAACTTCTTACTGTTAAGGAGTTGTACCTTCCATCATCAGCCCAGCTACCTGAGATGGTGACGACCATACGCAAATACACAAGATACTTCATAAAATATGCGAAAATCCATAAGTGAGCCTATAAAATTTGAAGGTTGCCCTCGATTTCTCCAAGATCCCATCATCAGATCCTAATTTGGTGATAATGGGACCACCTCAGAACTATCTACTTTCGAACAAAAAAAGAATTTTGAAAATCCGTCCACATTTGGGGGAGTATTCGACGAACAAACATACAAAAAAAAAAAAAAAAAAACATACAAACAGCCGAACGTAGTACCTCCTCCTTTAGTAGTCGGTAAAAATAGACTGATGCGTGACATTTTTTTATTACGTTACATTGCACTTATTAACTAACAAATAAATAAAACATTAAATAAATAATCCTCGACTGGTTTATAAATTTATTTATAATAACTACTACTACTACTAATTATTGCCGATGCCCGTTAGCGCCACAGGGAATTTCCGAAAGGGATACCACGGTCCTGGAACACAAAGGGCAACTGAAGGACACGGGTAGGTTTATTCAGTATAAACCCCAAATAACTTATCCTGCTCTAAGATGGAGCGTAAGGCGCTCTACCTTAGAGCAGGATAAGTTATTGGAAATTTTACCACATCAAAAAAAGTCTCCCACTATGTTTGTTTATCTATATCTGTTTGCAATCAACTCAAAAACTACTGAACGGATTTTTAACAACTAGATGGAATAGAATTAGGTTTAGTGTTGATTTAACTTTATGAACTATTACATCTTCAGACTACAAATAAAACTGTTGCTGAAAAAAAAATTTAATGGCACAACTTCAAAGCCATTGTTGCCGATGGTTCTCGTTTCTTGGAAATCTACAACAAAACATAAAAAATAATATATTACTAGTAGTTAACGGTTAAGCCACATACGCGCAGCATTGCGTGCGGCATTTATTAGGGACCTACCTCAGGACTAAACTTAAAGACAGTAGACTATGATTTAAAATGAATATAATTCTCGAATGTACTATATCGATGTGGAGAAGATTTTGGAGCGCACGCGCGTCGTTTTAAGAACTGGTCACAGATAACTATATACTGAATTGGTCCGAAGACACGTCCCGCATGCCGCACATCTGGCCGCCGCTGCTCGCCGCTTTTCGTTGTGTTACGAGAGCAGCCGAAGATTGCCGAGCGGCCAAAGGCACCCGATCAACAAAAAAGATAAAATTAGTACAATTGGTACGCGCTTGATTTATTTAAAAAAAAAAATATTGAGCCTCCTCAGATATTTAGAAATTTGCTTATAATAATATAAAACTTGAACAGTAGACAACAAAATTATATAAAATTTAGCACCCAGTCCGTCTTCTGAATCGTTTATGATGCCCCTTCTCTATGTATTTTTACAGGCAGTTAATATGTTTTAATTCCCGCATGAAATTCAAAACGATGTTTGTTGTCACCCTACATAAATATTTTGTAAACAAAACAGAAAACTTACCAAAAAAAACTAAATTCCACAACCAGGATACTCATCACTATTGCGAAACTTTACACAGCAACGTTTTGAACATCTTGCACACTTTATACTTTACTAAATATTGAGATAAAAACTTGTAACAATTAAAAATACAACTTTGGCCCTATGAAGCATCAGCCATATTGGTTATTGATGTCAAATTCTGTCAAATTGAAACCTCCTAAATGTTGCCTTTCATAATTTTAAAATTACTACGGATAGCTACTATATCTAAATGAAATCATCATTAAATACAAGAAGAATGCGTATAAAATTTCAAGAAGCATTATTTGAAATAAAACATTTAGTTGCAATTCACTGTATGTCGCATAAACCTATCAAAATGCATGAACACGGACTATTTAACGATAACTGGAACAATCTAAAAACTACCATCTGTTTCTCATTTTTTTCTGGTAGTATGTGAGAAAGGGACAGAGAGGATTTATCTTAGTGTCTTGCTCCAGGCCATTTTTCCCTTTTGAGTGTCAATAACACACATGAACTTAATGCTAATGAGAATAAAGAACACTTTAAAGACTGTCATATTTCTTCGTAGTCAATCTAGTCTACTCTAGTAGAATATATAAAATCTTTGACTTAAACTAGTTAATCTATACCAAAGACAATAGGTATAGACTAATGAAAACAAACACGCATACATTTCTCTTAGCTGATTTGAATATATAATCTGTGCACGGCTCAAAAGCCAAGGCCCCGATGACAATCTGTCGAGGTGACGCTGTCACTAAATGAATTGATGATGGAGGTAGAGGTGAGTAGGAAATGAGGTTTAAAGGGATAGTTTTGTATATTTATTTGTTCTTTTGTGTATTAAAGAAGACCAAGGAAATAATAAAATTATGTCCGATATGACATGTATTTTATAGTCGCCCTATATGGTATGGTGACTGCAAAATAATTTTAAAAAATTGTTTCGCAGTCAAAAACAAATAGAGACAACAAAAGAAGCAAGAAATTATCTACGCACAAAAATTTCTTGTTTATCTAAGGTTACATTAGAAATAATCTCGACTATTCATCTCATTAAGGGGTTAAAAGTTCGTAATTTCTATCGATGGTAAATCTCATCACGCAATCAATAAATTGGGGCCGACAGGTTCTGGAGTGCCGCTTACATACCGGAAGATGCAGCGTTGGAAGGCCTCCAACAAGTTGGACTGATGACCTGGTGAAGGTTGCGGGAAACCGATGGATGCGAGACGCAAAGGATCGTTCGTTGTGGCGACGCTTGGGGTAGGCCTATGTCCAACAGTGGACGTATATCGGCTGAAATGGTGATGATGATGATGAATCAATAAATAAACGTTATTTAAAATAAACCATTTGCCTGTATCTAGCGCATACTGTTTAGAGCAAACAGTAGTTTCAAATAAATGAAGATACTCGTAAACTCTGTCTACACCATACGCCACTATGAAACATTAAAACTGTTCAAAGTTACTTGTGTCTCAGCAAGAATATATCAAATACTAGCTTTTGCCAGCGGCTTCGCCCGCGTACATAAAATATAGCCTATGTCACTCAGGAATAAAGCAGCTTTCTATCGGTGAAAAAATTTTAGCAATCGGACCAGTACTTCCAGAGATTACCCCCTACATACAAACTTACAAACATACAAACTTACAAATTTTACCTCTTTATAATATTAGTATAGATAAAATATGTTCTAAATGATTTCTAAAGCTTATTAAATATTATATATGTCGCCGTGGGGTGGGCCACGACACATAGTGGGCATACATCCTTGTATGGTTTCGGTATAGTGTCAATTACCCGACATATATATGTGGGATGGAAAAGTTACACGGATGGCAGAAATAAACACCTTTTTTATCAGCTTTTAAAATTCTGTATTAAGGTGGTGCATCACGACTCACATTTTCACTGTTTTTTATACAACCGCTCATAACTGATTATGACGTTATTACACATTTTTCATTAGATATTTTGGAAACACAGTATCTTGTTTATATTATCTAGGTTTCTAAAGAAGCCAATTTTTAAATTTGTGTAAAACTAATCCAGTAAAAACCTCTGAAAATGTCCTATTTCGTATGAACTTTGACACTTCATAATTTGCCTAAAAATTAAAAAAGTCAAAAAAGTAATCCTCTGGAGACCTTGCAAATTTCATTAAGATTCTAAATAATGACAACTTTTTCCAAAAACTTTTAAGGGTTTAAAAAAAAAAGCTATATCCTGGAGCAAGTTTTGTGAAATTTTCGAATAAAACTCGGAATTACCGAATACTAACAGAGTTTCCAGGCGTTATCTCTCTTTTTTTGCGATACCTTTTCATCAAACATCGCGTTGGATTGCATTAAATGAAGTAACAAGCTTTTAAACCATTTTCGATATTTACGATAAGCGAGTGGAGAAGGACCCTCTTAATACCAACTTTTACAACGTTCATCTGTTTTTTCATTTTTCTATAAATATATGTATTTTGTTTTTTTTTTTTTTAATCTATGCCGCTAGCCTTCATGCGGACACATATCAACTAAACTTATTTCATTATGAAGTAGATAAGTATACATATGTTTCGCCAACATATATATGCCATATTCTTGTTGAGATATAAGTAACTTTGCGATATAGGATGCGTATATATCATATCGAGCTCTCAATGCATGGCTACCCTACGGCATGCGTTGCAGAATGATAGAGTACTCTATTGCCCACCTAATCCTACTATCGTATGTATATAATATAACTCTACATTACGTATATCTATTGTTAGCAAGGGGTAATGTGCACAGAGCACAAAGCACTGCGTTTGGAGCGGCTAGATATGCCATTGTTGCATTAGCATGAATTTCAGCTGACATATTTATTTTGTAGTTGGAAATTTTGTGAAACTGATAATTTGTATTGGATGTTTTATAGTGTTTCGGCGTTTTTTTTTTGAGTAAATTTCAGTAGCGTTTTTAATTATTTGAAGAATGAGTTCTAGTGGATAATAATGATGTGGATTAATTAAAACGAGCGCGATCTCGAGTAAATAGAGCTGAGATTTTTATTGTAGTATTCGCTACCTTAGTTACATTTCCGGATAAATAGATACAAGTGCAGAAAGTTTGTCATTGCGTCTGAGGCATAATTCGCACGAGCTGTAGCCGAGTATATTATGGAGCCTGCACGCGCAGTTTTTTAAACTAGTGTGGAAACAGTCTATTGCACGCCAAAAAGCGGTGGAATAAGAACGAAGAAGAGTATTGAAAAAGCATTAGAATGGTGACACATTCACATTTTATTTCCATTAGAATGTAAATGTGATATTCGCATTGTGATGGAAATCAAAGTGACAGTATTCTGCATTAAAAACTTTCTAAAATTGACACTAGATAAATGCATAAACGCCATTTAAAAATAAGTTTTGACTAGTGAGCTATGTCTCAATGCTCTGTGGCTCAAGCAAGGGGAAACAATGTCTACCGACATGGCACACGTTCAGTAATTATGTGTCAAGATTAACCGCCATGATTGTTTCAGATTGATGCTCTTTGAGCACAGAGGCATGCGGAGAAATGTTTTGATTTGATTATGAAGGTGCCAGTTCAATTATAGTTGCGGGAAGAGATATGGAACTGAATTCGCTTGAATGAAGGGGGTATGAAGGAGAGGAACTAGGAGTGTGTACAACCTACTCCTAGTCCCTTCGTTCTAATACGGCGCGCACTGTTCCCGCGCGCCTCAAGGAGTTGACAGCAACAACAGAGGCAGAGAGGAACATTTACATTTTAGTTACAAATTGTCAAGCAACGCCACTTTCCATATATTATTTTGATTTTTTTTGACATTGATGGTCGTCAAGATGTTATTATGACTTGAATATTATCATATTTTCAGAAAAAAATTGGAATTCATTTCTGAACAAATTTTTTTTAGGTCAGATAAGAGTTAATTAAACCGGATAAGGTACATTTAATCTAAAGACTCTACAATAGGTAGTCGACCTACAAGCATAAACTGCGAATGAAACCTTGCAAAACTACTAATTATCAACCTTTTCTATCTTTGAATCTATAAACAAATACATTTAAACCATAAACATGCTCTGATATTCATTATCTTAATTTAAATTTCACAAAAGTACAAAGGCGGACTTAATACCCTTAAGCATTTCTACCAGGCAACCAAGAGTGGTGAGGAGATAACTTTTACCTATATATGTTTTTCTATACGGTTTCATGGCTGCAATTGAGTATAAATCCCTTGAGTCTTCGGCCGTACCGGTCACATTACCCTAACCTACCTTTTAAAAACGCAATCTCTGTAGCTTTACGAGGGATTTAGTGTCCCTTTTGAGCCCCTTGCTTAAAGAAAGATGTGTCAAAGTAGCCGCGGTGTAGCATATATCATGTAAGGTATCAGGACAAAAATCTGTTTGATATATTTTAATGCAACCATTATCTATAAAGTCAAATTTTTGTTATAATTTATATTTTTCTGAAGTATGGATTCGTTGTCAGTTTTTTTTTTTTTCTTTTTGTATTGTGCAAAGACTTGGTCTTTGACTAATATCCAAAAGTTCAAATTTAAGATTTGCCAGCATGCTATGGAGCTCAGGTTACTGAGTTAAATTAAACTACGTTCGACTACGTTCGAAACACTTAAAAGGAACTGGGCAGGACAAGTCTGCCGTCTAGCTGTGGGTCCGTGAGAGGTTGTTGTCTAGGTTAGTGCCTGGATACAGCGATGCGGGGGCGTGGTAGACTATGAAGGAGATGGCGGGACGACATGAACGACTTCCTTAAGAATTTCTATGAAATATAAATATAAAAAAGAGGAATCATGATCGTTGGAAGGAATGGAGAGAAGCCTTTCCCCAGCAGTGGAACAATACGGGCTAGCTATAATAATAATAGCCTAATAATTAATAGACACAATCTTTGGTTGCCACCAAAAATGATTTATGTTTATTTCACTCTCGGCATACGTAGGTTACTTTTTATTTCGTAAAAAAGCCAGACATTACCCCAACTGCCCTATTTCCCTACACCCTACAACACAGACAGCTCCAAGATCGATTACTGGTCACCCGGTGTCAGTATCGAGATAAATGACTCTCGATTCCAGCTTGCGACTCGAGTCAAGACCGCAACGTAATCTGTGCTGTGACGTATGCATCTTCACGTTACAACTACCGGAATAATTAGTTGATTGTCTTAGTTTAGAGGTATTTGTGTGTTAGTTAACGTTTCCAACATAGCATGAACAATCGCCAAACTTAAGTGGCAATGGGCAGGGCTCATTGCTCACAGAACAGATGGCCGTTGGGGCCGAAAGGTTCTGGAATGGCAACTGCGTTCCAGAAGACGCAGCATTGGAAGGCCTCCTATAAAGTGGGCCGATGACCTGGTGAAGGTTGCGGAAAACTGATAGATGCGAGACGTACAGGATCGTTCATTGTGGCGACACTTGGGGGACGCCTATGTCAAATAGTGGACGTATATCAGCTGAAATTATGGTGATAATGATGTGTGTTAGTTTGAGGGAACAATAACACGATTTTATTGATACGCATGAAGATATAATAGATTAGAGGTTTTAGAGCAGTGCTGCAGTGGCGGCTGAGCGGATATGGAACCGACTTACGAGTTATAGGTCACGAATTCAAACGCAGTCTGGCGCATGGCTGTGTGTAATTTATTTCATCAGCACTGCTCTTAAAACGGTGAAGGAAAACATCGTGAGGAAAACGAATTGTTCTAGATCTAGGACAGATCCAAAAAATAGAAGACATACCAACGCGCATCGGGCCCGGGTGGTGGATTACGGCCCAACCCCTCTCTTAAAGACCTCTAGAGACTCTAGAAGTGCTAGCAGTGGTGATGAAAAAAGCATAATCAGCTTAAAAAGCTGATCATGCTATTATACTAGTATTCTATGCAGGTATTTTAGTTCAACTAAATAACACACAACAGCTGTGGGTACCTACACAAACACAGGTGCATTCTTTCGTCCCTTACACTCGTAAGAGGATGGAACAGCAAAGTAAAATTAATGATATTGAAATCCATACATAATACCAAAATCTTTATAAGGTAATGCAAGGGATTTTGTTTTATTTTGAGGGGAAACCTTCGGTTGCTGTCCGAGCTTTGGGAATAGAATATCTACAAAAACCAACCCGGTAAAATTAACTCCCGTACATTGCGAGGGAGTTAATATAGAAACCTGAGTAAAGAAAGGAATTCCAGTCGCCCTAGACAAAGACAGCTTTATCTCCGTGTAGGATACTCTGCTTTTTACACTATCTGTGAGATAATTAAAAGACAATTTACTAAAACAAACCCAGTGATCAAAATTCGTACACTGTATAGAAGAGGCCCATTTACCTCTTAGAAGAAGGGGGTTACATTAAGTGATGAATACACTTTTCACCAGTTATTTTTAAGTCCTTTGTTATGCTGGTGTGTCTATTCTCATAAACTAGGTTTATATCCATACTTTTGGAATCTCACTACTACAGTCTGTATGACATGTTTCTACTAAAAATCCAGATGGAGAACCCTTAAAGCCCTTTGCCATATATTGAACCCTAATTACTGAAGAATCAACACTAAAATCTACCAGGGTAACATAAGATGTAAACAGTACCGAAAACATTCATTCAAATCACCAAACATTCGCCACACACACAGCCACACAAGATTGATAGCTGACACCACCATTGTCACTATTGATATAAATGGCCGCTTATAGTACCGGGCGGATTTATACCATTCACTATCACCCATCCGAATCTTATCGTAATTGTCTTTAATGTATGTTGGGTATTATCTGTAACGTAAATATAAAGTTTGTGTTTTCCTGGAAGGTAGATATAGATGTGTATATAAGGTATGAGTGAGTAAATATATGCAAAATCAGGCCCCAGGCTGTCGAAATAATATGTACCTATGACTATATTATGTGAGAAGGTCCCTTACTTTCTTATGGATCACGTCATCAGATTGGAGTTCGATAACCATAGCACCTATCTGAAAACATAATTATGCATATCCCTTCAAGTAAAAAAAAAATATCCAAATCGTATCTAAAGATATAAAAATATTTAAGTATAATCCTTACTAATATTATAAAAGCGAAAGTGAGTTTGTTTGTTACGTCTTCACGCCTAAATGGCAAAACCGATTTTGATTAATTTTGGTACAGAGATAGTTGGGACCCTGAAGACGGGACATAGGCTAATAAACGCGGGAAAAGCCGCAGGTAAAAGCTAGTATTTAAATATTTAAGATATAAAGATATTTTAAAATATGGGGTTGAAACTCTTGGATCGTGGGGTCCGAGTGCTCACAAATTATTTAAAGAACTTTCGAAACGCCTCGTGGACACTTCGCGTGACCCAAAGGCTGGCTTTTACTTCGGTCAAAGGATAAGCATTGCCATTCAGCGTGGCAATGCCGCCAGCCTTTTGGGTACATTACCAGTCGACAGCGATGCGGAGGAATTTTTCGACGCCTTACATTAAATTGCCATTTTTTTTTTTTTTTTTTTTAGTTCTCTAGGGTTTTATTTTAATTTTTTAAGTTAGTTTTAATTAATTTAAGTTTATATCTAGAATTAATTATTTTATGGTTTACAATAAAGAGTGACTTTGCGAACATCTTTTAAAATGAAAAACAAACAAAAAATACATTGTAATCGAAATTTTCGAATTAAGGATCACCTCCTTTTTTTAAAAATCGGTCAAAAACAAAACAGGAAAATACCTGTAATACCAGGGTTCCATAAAAAAAAGTTTCCATTTTGTTTTCCGTCTAAAATATAAGACGGGAGAATAATGAAAACAGCTTATCTTGGACACATTTTTAATAACAACAAAGTACTTATGCAAAAAAATGACTACATTCTCTGTAGTACTCAATCACATTCTTTTTTGTTGGAATTGAGAAGAAAATATAATTGTTTGAGTATTTTGTAGGCACCTGTTTGTGTTAGAATTATTTTTGTTTCAACAAAAGCTTGGGTTTACCTGTCTAACTGTCAGTTTAGTCTGATGAATGAAGACTAGACAGTTACTTAAAACGATTAAGTACGATAACCTTGAAGTTTACTGGTAACTGATGAAGATAAAGACGGTACACGGCTTTATTCTTCAACTTACAACAGTGGACGTCTTTCAGCTAAAATAATTAAATAATTTATTTAATCAGATAACTGAGATCCATCTTATAAACAACTAAAACTAATCCCTACTATCCCTACTAATATAATAAACTCGAAAGTAACTCTGTCTATCTGTCTGTCTGTCTGTTACGCTTTCACGCAAAAACTACTGAACGGATTTAGATCAAATTTGGTAGGTAGGTAGAAGAGACACTGGAATAACACATACGCTATCTATAATTCCACTGCTGAGCACGGGTCTCTGCCCGCGCGATATAAACTGTAGTCCACGCGGGCGAAGCCGCGGGCGGAAAACTAGTATGTAATAATAAGCAGCAACTTTTTTCTCTCTTCAAGAGAGGAGGCCTGAGTTCCAGCAGTGGGAACATTAAAAAAGCTGATGATGATGAAGCAGCAACTTTGTCCGCTGTATTAATTTCCACATAAGTAGACAATCGAGTCTATTAGCTAAGGCACTAAGCATGCTGTGGCGACTTCCACGTAGCCGAGTTATGAAAGAAGCGGTCTTTTTGCGCCAGATAGCTGCGAAGCCATCTGTACCCGCTTCAGCAAACATTGCTGACGCGCTACAAAAACTTGGAAGTTGCAACAGCGCCCTGAAAGCGTTATTGGATTGGACCCGCAGAGCATTGTATGCTCTCTGGGTATAGTTAGCCCATAAACTTTCCGTGTAGAGAGAGGTATAATACGCCTACGCCTTAAAAAAAGTAATTTAGACTGCATCTGTACAACGGGAGAATCTGGGAGACGACATATTCACCCGAACTGACAATGCTATGAGTTCTCTCTCTCCATGTCAATATCGTCTTTTAAATCATCGGTAGCCCAATGTATAAGATATTTGAACAGGTATTCTCTATTTAGAATCTCACCATTGAAAAAAAAGCCGGATCCCAAGAGCCCACAATGGGACCCGATTTTAAAACCTAAACAGATTTTTCACATTATGTTTCTCTGTGGAATGCGCTCCCCCAGGATATCAGGATGGCAACACGCAACAAAACAACAGCTTTATAGAACATCTCATCATCATTATCATTTAATCCGAAAAACGTCAACTGTTGCACATAGGCCTACACCAAGTGTTGCCACAATAGATGGTGCTGTGTGTCTCGCATCCATCGAATTCCCGCAACCCTTACCATGTCATCGGTCTACCTTGTAGCATGCCTTCCAGTTTCAACGGTGCGTTTTTTGATACGCAGTTGCCACTCCAGAACCTTTAGGCCCCAACAACTATCTGTTCTGCGAGCAATTTGTCCTGCCTATTGCCACTTAAATTTGAAGATTCTTCGTGCTATATCGGCAACCTTAGTTATTAATGGACTTCAAAAAAATGGGAATTTTATTACAAATGTCAATATCATAGATTTTTCCTCAAAAACATTGATCCTCCAATTTTTATTAAGAATACTGCTATGGAAAACAGCGTAGAGCTCTGCGCATTCATTACAATTAAGAGACACAATTTTCTTTGTTAATTATAATTAATTTGATGAAATATGCCCGGAATGAACTTTATAAAGCTATATTTATTAAATTTATGTTACAATTACATTCCATGGAACCCAAGAAATATCTGGCTAGATATTTAGATACCATATCCGCTTTTCTTTTTACCATCACCTGTTCAGAGGATACCGTCCGCGAAAATCAGCATTCAGCTTTTTTTTTGCTTTGTCTGCCTTATAATGTTCCCACTACTGGGACTCAGGCTTCATCTGTAGGAAAGGGAATAGGCCGTTATCCACCACGCGGGCCCAGTGCAGATTGGTGGATGTCACATGTCATCGAATCTTTGAGGCGTGGCTGGAAAGACCTCACGGCGTCCTTACCTTCCGCATGACGCAGGTCCTCACCGGACATGGCAAGTTCGGGAGGTTCCTGCATTGGATTCAGGCGGAAGAGACGCCCGGGTGTCGCCACTGTGCGCAACGCCCGGAGGACACGGTGGAGCACACCGTCGAGGTGTGCCCTGCCTGGGCGGAGCATCGCCGTGCCCTCGTGGGGGCGATCGGCGGCGGAGACCTCTCGCGCCGGGCCCTGGTCGAGGCCATGGTCCGGAGCGAGGAGGAGTGGCAGGCGGTCGCCTCCTTCTGCGAAGCAGTAATGCTTGCAAAGGAGGAGGCCGACCGCATCAGGCAACGGCGCCCTCGCCGCCGTCGCCGGGATTCCGATCCCGATTTCCGGCCACCGTAGGCGCGGGCTCGCGGACGGCGAGCCATGGGTAGCTCGCTGTCCGATTGTCCGGTAATGGACCGAGTCCAAGACGTCGACGGCGTGCACTGTTCCCGCGCGCCTCAAGGAGTTGTCAGCAGCAGGAGGGGCCCAGCTGGGTCGAAGCCTACTGGGGACAGGGTTGTCCGAAAGGGAGCTCGTGCCCCGGTATGAAGGCTAGAAGGAACGGCGCGGGGTTTTTAGTCAGTAAGAGTCTGACACTGTCTCCCGCTCCACCCAAGAGCGGGTTTCGTCAAAGATGATTTTCCCCGTCGACAAAAAACAAAAAAAAAAAAAAAAAAAAACATGTCATCGAATTTTTTTGGTTAAAGTTCATGCCAGTTTCCTCACGTTATTTTCCTTCACCGTTTTGAGAGCAGTGGTGATGAAACAAATTACACAAAGTAATGCACCTGGCCGCCCAGTAGTGGGAACATTAAAAAGGCTGATGATGATAATGAATGCGCCTGGCTAGGTTTGAAGCCGCGACTTATAACTCGTAAGTCGGAGCCATTACCACTCGGCCACCACTGCTCTACATCATCAGAAATAGACTTAGTAACTCGAACATACATATGTATCCCATCCTGTATACCCTAAGCTATTTAATGTACAACTCCATCAACGAATCTGTGAAAATCGGACGCCGGCCGTCGACGGTTTATGTCGCAGCATTTGGAGCCAGGCCAGTGGAATGTACCCTTAATGGACTAATGGAACGAAGATGGATGTGATCACTTAAATGGATAAAATAAAATTTAATTTATTATGAAGTAAATTGTCGAGTTCTTTTAATGTTTTCAGTGTTTTAGATCTCCTTTTTTTTCTGTGTCCATTAACTTAATCTTGTTTTATGGCAATCAATTAAGTCTTTTAAATGTTTCTATCGTAATTTGGGACATTATAAAGGTGTGGTTCTAACAGCAGATTCGATATACAATATGATGTAGGTACGGAACTTATATTATGATATTGTGCTATTGTGTGTTTTTATCATTTATTTATTAAAACTTCAGTACAGTAGTGTTACATAGGCAAAATTAATGCATTAAGGCATTCTCTCCCAGTCAAACTTTGGGTTAAAAAAGACAAAACAGTGGTAGGTTTGCAAATAAACAAACAACAGACACATCAAACGGAAAAAATAGAATAAGTTATTTATAATAATAAAAAACATAATGTATAGTTATGCTAAAATATTATTTTAGCATAACTATACATTATGTTTTTTATCACAACACTACACCACACACTACACAATACACAACAAACTACTACAACAACACACTACACATACTATACAATACTACGACAATATACTATGACAATATTTAATTCATTAAGAGAACTTAATAACAATTCTGACGAAGACCGAACTAAGGTTGAGAGGACTTCAAGTAATAGTTCCGATTTTTTTTCTTGACATAATAAACTAAGAAAACGCTTACTACGTGTTGTCACATTGTCGCAACGCAACTGTCTGCAGCAACCTTGAACCACAAAATATATAGGTACAGAAGTCAATCTACATACAAAGCGCGCTCAAGCAACGCACACATAGACGCCGCTCACGGACACGATATCTCGGACCGCCTCGGCCCGCTCGTCGAACAGTTCCGGCTTAACGCTCATTAGTGTGCGTCCACTGAGCGTAGGTATAAAAAGTAAAGTACATGCATGATATTGTTTTCTGTGGGTGCTTGAACTATGAAATTTAGAAACAAGTCAAATCCTTTTTGACACAGCACAATGGTCAAAGACCAAACAAATTAAACCCTAATATCCGAGGTTCCTGGAAGTTTATTGCAATGAAGGATTTTGTAAGGAATATCAAAAGATAGAGGTATTTTAAAGAATTTGTAAGAATTTCAAACAATCACAAAGGCCTATTTGAAAATTATTTACTAGGCCTTCAGCGCCTAGAGGAGATTATGATCACAGGAATTTAGTTGTTGATTAAACAATGATAAATATGAATTAAAGAATATGTTTATTTAACTAAAATGGCGGAGCAGTAGTTACTAGAGTAGTAGTCCAATGATAACAGTTCTGATTTACGAGCTGTACGTTGTGGGTTCAAATCCGTACAGTAGCTCTATTATATATTATACTAGCTTTCCGCTCGCGGCTTCGCCCGCGTGGACTACAGTTTATATCGCGCGGGCAGAGACCCGTGCTCAGCAGTGGAATTATAGGTAGCCTATGTGTTATTCCAGTGTTCTTCTACCTGCCTACCAAATTTGATCTAAATCCGTTCAGTAGTTTTTGCGTGAAAGCGTAACAGACAGACAGACAGAGTTATTTTCGCATTTATAATATTAGTAGGGATTAGCACGGAAAACATTGCAGTATATTCTAGAACCAAAACTTCAAAAACGTCATGTGATATCCGTCGACCCGCGTCATGGATTACGGCCGGACGCGTGAGGGAACGGCCTTCCAAACGCCCCAGCGGCTGGGATTCCGACCCTGATTTCCAGTCACGGTAGGCGTGGGCTTACGGACGGCGAGCAATGTGAAGCTCGCAAAGCGCCCGTCCTGTAACCGTCCGGACCGAGCCTGAGCCGTCGCCGGCGCGTAGTGTTCCACTCGCACCTCAAGGAGATATTAACAAAACCGAAGCCTGCGACCATGGGTTCGCTTCTAAAAGTTAAACCCGCACTGGTGTGCCCATCCCTTTAACAATTCAATTTAGGTCGTCAAATAGATCGCATTAAGAGCTTGTTATATAGTTCCTAGATTACATGAATGGCAACATCAGGAAAATAGTTTCAACCTCTATCTCCTACACAACACAAAATCCCTTTCCAACCTAATCTGTGACAACATCATTTTTTAATCTCAACACATTATCTTTGCGTCGGCTCTGTCGGCTCTTTATTTGAATACGTCGTTAATATAGGCGTCAGAAGCAGCCCTGTCATTACGGCGCGTCAAAGGCGGAATTAATGGAAGTCGCAAGCGTAAGCTAAGTCGCCTTCGTACCAGGGTATTATAAGCTTGGGTAGGTAGAATTTGTGGTGATATTGCCTATCGATTGTAGTTTGTTTTGAAGTTTGTAGACTGGAAAAGGCTGGAAATAGTACATTTTGATACAAGTCCAGAAAGTTTGTCATTGTGACCGAGGCATCCGCACGAACTGTAAGCGAGTGTGTTATGGAGCCGAGGCACAGTATAAATATTTTATACTGTGGCCGAAGGCTGCAGTGACAAATTTGCACGTGTGTCAACCGACTTTTTTCAAAACACTCACTGAAATTATAAAACGGTGGTTGACCGGTGACTCGTGGGGGACGACGCGCGTCAAGCCTGATACGGTATGGGCACGCCACGATTATGGCGGTAAGTCCCCTCTTTTAGGCGTGGCTGGAAAGACCTCACGGCGTCCTTACCTTCCGCATGACGCAGGTCCTCACTGGACATGGCACATTTGGGAAATTCTGTATTGGATTAAAGCGGAAGAGACGCCCGGGTGTCGCCACTGTGCGGAACGCCCGGTGGACACGGTGGAGCACATAGTCGAGGTGTGCTCTGCCTGGGCGGAGCATCGCCGTGCCCTCGTGGGCCGATTGGCGGCGGAGACCTCTCGCGCCGGGCTTTGGTCGAGGCCATAGTCCGGAGCGAGGAGGAATGGCAGGCGGTCGCCTCTTTCTGCGAAGCAGTAATACTAGCAGGAGGAGGCCGACCGTATAAGGCAACAGCGCCCTCGCCGCCGCCGCCGATTTCCGGCAACCGTAGACGCGGGCTCGCGGACGGCGAGCCATGGGTAGCTCGCTGTCCGACCGTCCGGTAACTATCCGGACCGAGCCCAAGACGTCGACTGCGCGCACTGTTCCCGTGCGAGAGAAAAAAAGTTGTCATTGGTTCAAAGAGTTGTCAGCAACAGGAAGGGCCCAGCTGGGTCGAAGCCTACTGGGGCCAGGGTAAAGGCCTACGCAGCCGGGACGGTATGGCAAGGGATTTTGCCGTGAGTCGGCGCACACTGACAGCTTACCGCGGCATTCCAGCACTTTGCCACGGCATGCCACGGCCATTATATCACTACGAGCGCCGGAGTCCGTGGCATGCCGTTGCCTGCCACAGTATGCCACGGCATCCCGCCACGGGAGCCTGTGGCGCGTCTTTTAATGCCGTGCGATATAATCCCTTTCAATGCCACGGCATCATTTTTAAGCATAGCAATTTATGTCGTATTGCTGTAACAGTACGGTTGAATGTCCATAAGTAAAAATTAAACTCCCTTGCCATAACGTCCCGGTCTGCGTAGGCCTTTATCCGAAAGGAAACTCGAGCCCCGGTATGAAGAGGCTAGAAGGAACGGGGTGGGTTTTTAGTCAGTAAGAGTCTGACACTATCTCCCGCCCCACCCAAGAGCGGGGGTTGTCATAAGAAGAATTTTGCACACCGTAAAAAAAAGCCAGATATGTTTAACTTTTTTGCACTAGTGCGTGCTTGTAATCGGTGCGATAAGAGCGGATTTTAAAAAGCTTGTTTGAATAATAAAATAATCTACGATTGGTCATTGGTGTCTCCTTTGTACCAGGGTATTATAAGCTTGGGTAGGTAGAATTTGTGGTGATATTGCCAATCGATTGTAGTTTGTTTTGAAGTTTGTAGACTGATATAAGGCTGGGAAAAGTCCTTTGCTAGCTAGCTTGTTTTAATATTAAAATAATGTTTTAAATTGTAGTCAGCGATCTTCCGTCGGTCGTGCGTGCTTGGGTCAATATAATGAATCCCAATTTAAAATTACAACATTAGTTTTAATATATTCAAAACCCAAAACACATGTTGAGCGGTTGTTTTGCACTTGCCAGGTGTTTGGAGGAGAATAATGCCCGCTATGACCTGCTTTAACCTGTGTTGTTCTTAGTGCCGGTGGTGTCCAACTTTTAACCTTTTCAAATATTTTTGAGAAAAATATAGCATGGTGTAAAAATTATAGGAAGGAATCTATTCAGTTACTCTGATTCTAAGCAAACTATATTCAGGTTTCGCATAAACTAAAAATAACGTTGTATAGATCGATTACATAAGTTTACAATTAATTAATTCTATGAATAGATATTTGGGGAACGTGGGCTGGACAGGTCAATATATTTGCCTTCTGGGGCTTAAAACGTACCCATTTTTGTAAGCTAAATTTAAATATATTACGATACATAATTGTGACAACATATTTTATAGAAGCATGGATACCTAAAAATATAAATTTCCATGACCCTTCCTGCCCAATCTGTTAATTGACAATACCATAATTAAACCACTTTCGAACCTTGCCATGGGTACTCTACCAAAACCTTCACTATATAACTATTAGCAAGTTCTGAATTCCTGGTACCTCCGCCATCGAGCCCCTATAACAACAATTACGGTAAGACCGCGAATCCGTCAGGCGTGACGCGGACACTAACCGAATACGGGCTGATAATGTTTCAAACGTGTGACGAGCCTGTTAGCCTTTATGCGAGCCTGGTCGTAAATGGATTTTGACGTTTTCGTGTACCGGTATCAGAATAGTGTTTGTGCTATTCTTGTGCTGATTTAAGTTTTAATCAAAATTGTAATAGTCATATTATACCTACTTTATTATTTTTGATAATATGTTGAAACTCCTGATTTTACTATAAAATTAAGAAAAAATATGAAGTCTTTGAGTATTAACTCATAAGTATATCAGCAAAAGACGTCCACTGTTGGACATAGGCCAACCCCAAAAAATCGCCATAACGACTGTGCGTCTCGCATCTGGATTCTCGCGACTCTCACCAAGTCATCGATCCACTTTGTGGGACCTTCCCACGCTATGTCTTCCAATACCTGGTCCCTTCGAGCAATGCCCTACGCACTGCCATTTGACTTTGACGATTCTTCTAATACTAACTACATAATAATTATAATATACTAGGTAGTTTCCTATAGAAGGCGCCAGATTTCCGTGGAATAAAATATATTGACTTTTTCCTGATATCTTTACGTAGATATACGAAAAACAAACAACGAATTGCTTTTCATTATCTAGATCATGTAAAGGATCACGATACATGTCGATTCAAGACAGCTTTATTGAAACTAAGAATGTCAACAAAATATGTAGGAGAGTCAATGACTGTTATTCCTCGGTTATCTAGCACCTACCTTAGTAAAGATATACGAGTCCCAAAATACTATATTTACTTTTTATGCCGGGTTCAGACCGAAAACTAAGCTAAGTTAGTTTAGCTTAGCTCGCATAGCCGACGCAGTTTTCCATGTTTGTGTACAGACCGCAAGCTGTAGAACTAAGCTATGTGAGCTACCTAAAATATGCGAAGCTAAGGTAGTTGTGTTTTTCGATGCGTAGCTTGAAAAACTGCGTCAGCTATGCGAGCTAAGCTAAGCTAACTTGCTTAGTTTCGGTCTGCAACCGGCATAAAGAGTAAGCTAACTTAGCTTAGCTCTTGGTCTGCAACCGGTATTAGAATCTAGCATAATTAACTACCAAAATAATAGTAAGTATCAAGTTCATATTATCACAGTAGATTCACTAATGAAAGGGCGCTACAACTGTGTCTGTTTTTCCGTGCACCCCATACACAGAGACTGCAACAATAGCTGGCAACCCTTTGAACGTGACGTCACGTCAGTACCGTCGCTCTAATTGTGTAGCTCACTTAAAAGGACAATCCTTTTCATTTAAATGAGACCAAATTTATGACTTTAGGTACTGTATCTTACATACAACATGAAACATAACAAACGCCCATCCTGAAAGTAATAGGGTTCAGAATCAGCTACTGAGTAGATTTTTAAAACAGAATTTTTTTTATTTAAAAATAATTCTGGGGGTTGGAAAAAAGGCCAAAAGGAAAAAAACGGAACCCTTATGGGATCACTTTGATGTATATCCGTATCCGGCTGTCTGACTGTTAAGACCATTTATCTCGGGAATGCGTGGAAGTATCCAGTTGAAATTAAAACCATATACTCAGGTTTAAGGTCTCTTGAAGCTGTGAAAAAATTAAACTTGTAAGTGAATGAAAAAAACATACGGCCAAAAAAAAGTTTAATAGAACACTTTCAAGGGAATCAAAATTCATAGGGTAATTTTAGTTGACCTAGAATCCTGGAATTCGCCATGAAAGATAGTATCATAGCACAAGTATAGGAAAAAATCTGAAAACTGTTTTTTAAAAACAACTTTTTGCGATTCGGAAAAATCTTCATAACTCAATTCGGAAATTGAACTGTTTTCATAGGTTCTGACTCGCACTTACCCGGTCATTTTTTATTTTATTTATTGAACTCAAGTTTTTAACCACATGAATACGACGTCAACCCCATTGTGCCCTCATAGTTCTAGTTACACTAACTAAATAATTACTTTGAGTGAGAGAGAACCATCAATTAGAGGAATTCTTGATAAGTCTTGATTACGTCCCTAGCGTGATTGTGTGTGCGTGCGTAAGTACCAATATCCACACTCAGCCACTATAGTGCATCACTGTCTATATTAATTACCTACAATTAGAATAACTAATTTCATAAAAAAAAACACCACCTAAGCGCATTCAAGCCAAATTTCAGTACTTTTAATTATTAGATATGATTGTAACCAAATTTTCTAATTGTGATATACAAGGATGTGTTTTTTTTAAGTGGGATCCAATGCCTTCCCCCGCCCTTGACCGAAGCGGGAGGGCGTGTCAGACTTTTACTAACTAAAAACCCACCCCGTTTCTTCTAGCTTTCATACCGGGGCTCGAGCTCCCTTTCGGATAACCCTGGCCCCAGTAGGCTTCGACCCAGCTGGGCCTCTGTTGTTGCTGTCAACTCCTTGAGGCGCGCGGGAACAGTGCGCGCCGTATTAGAACGAAGGGACTAGGAGTAGGTTGTACACACTCCTAGTTCCTCTCCTTCATACCCCCTTCATTCAAGCGAATTCAGTTCCATATCTCTTCCCGCAACTATAATTGAACTGGCACCTTCATAATCAAATCAAAACATTTCTCCGCATGCCTCTGTGCTCAAAGAGCATCAATCTGAAACAATCATGGCGGTTAATCTTGACACATAATTACTGAACGTGTGCCATGTCGGTAGACATTGTTTCCCCTTGCTTGAGCCACAGAGCATTGAGACATAGCTCACTAGTCAAAACTTATTTTTAAATGGCGTTTATGCATTTATCTAGTGTCAATTTTAGAAAGTTTTTAATGCAGAATACTGTCACTTTGATTTCCATCACAATGCGAATATCACATTTACATTCTAATGGAAATAAAATGTGAATGTGTCACCATTCTAATGCTTTTTCAATACTCTTCTTCGTTCTTATTCCACCGCTTTTTGGCGTGCAATAGACTGTTTCCACACTAGTTTAAAAAACTGCGCGTGCAGGCTCCATAATATACTCGGCTACAGCTCGTGCGAATTATGCCTCAGACGCAATGACAAACTTTCTGCACTTGTATCTATTTATCCGGAAATGTAACTAAGGTAGCGAATACTACAATAAAAATCTCAGCTCTATTTACTCGAGATCGCGCTCGTTTTAATTAATCCACATCATTATTATCCACTAGAACTCATTCTTCAAATAATTAAAAACGCTACTGAAATTTACTCAAAAAAAAAACGCCGAAACACTATAAAACATCCAATACAAATTATCAGTTTCACAAAATTTCCAACTACAAAATAAATATGTCAGCTGAAATTCATGCTAATGCAACAATGGCATATCTAGCCGCTCCAAACGCAGTGCTTTGTGCTCTGTGCACATTACCCCTTGCTAACAATAGATATACGTAATGTAGAGTTATATTATATACATACGATAGTAGGATTAGGTGGGCAATAGAGTACTCTATCATTCTGCAACGCATGCCGTAGGGTAGCCATGCATTGAGAGCTCGATATGATATATACGCATCCTATATCGCAAAGTTACTTATATCTCAACAAGAATATGGCATATATATGTTGGCGAAACATATGTATACTTATCTACTTCATAATGAAATAAGTTTAGTTGATATGTGTCCGCATGAAGGCTAGCGGCATAGATTAAAAAAAAAAAAAACAAAATACATATATTTATAGAAAAATGAAAAAACAGATGAACGTTGTAAAAGTTGGTATTAAGAGGGTCCTTCTCCACTCGCTTATCGTAAATATCGAAAATGGTTTAAAAGCTTGTTACTTCATTTAATGCAATCCAACGCGATGTTTGATGAAAAGGTATCGCAAAAAAAGAGAGATAACGCCTGGAAACTCTGTTAGTATTCGGTAATTCCGAGTTTTATTCGAAAATTTCACAAAACTTGCTCCAGGATATAGCTTTTTTTTTTAAACCCTTAAAAGTTTTTGGAAAAAGTTGTCATTATTTAGAATCTTAATGAAATTTGCAAGGTCTCCAGAGGATTACTTTTTTGACTTTTTTAATTTTTAGGCAAATTATGAAGTGTCAAAGTTCATACGAAATAGGACATTTTCAGAGGTTTTTACTGGATTAGTTTTACACAAATTTAAAAATTGGCTTCTTTAGAAACCTAGATAATATAAACAAGATACTGTGTTTCCAAAATATCTAATGAAAAATGTGTAATAACGTCATAATCAGTTATGAGCGGTTGTATAAAAAACAGTGAAAATGTGAGTCGTGATGCACCACCTTAATACAGAATTTTAAAAGCTGATAAAAAAGGTGTTTATTTCTGCCATCCGTGTAACTTTTCCATCCCACATATATATGTCGGGTAATTGACACTATACCGAAACCATACAAGGATGTATGCCCACTATGTGTCGTGGCCCACCCCACGGCGACATATATAATATTTAATAAGCTTTAGAAATCATTTAGAACATATTTTATCTATACTAATATTATAAAGAGGTAAAATTTGTAAGTTTGTATGTTTGTAAGTTTGTATGTAGGGGGTAATCTCTGGAAGTACTGGTCCGATTGCTAAAATTTTTTCACCGATAGAAAGCTGCTTTATTCCTGAGTGACATAGGCTATATTTTATGTACGCGGGCGAAGCCGCTGGCAAAAGCTAGTATTTGATATATTCTTGCTGAGACACAAGTAACTTTGAACAGTTTTAATGTTTCATAGTGGCGTATGGTGTAGACAGAGTTTACGAGTATCTTCATTTATTTGAAACTACTGTTTGCTCTAAACAGTATGCGCTAGATACAGGCAAATGGTTTATTTTAAATAACGTTTATTTATTGATTCATCATCATCATCACCATTTCAGCCGATATACGTCCACTGTTGGACATAGGCCTACCCCAAGCGTCGCCACAACGAACGATCCTTTGCGTCTCGCATCCATCGGTTTCCCGCAACCTTCACCAGGTCATCAGTCCAACTTGTTGGAGGCCTTCCAACGCTGCATCTTCCGGTATGTAAGCGGCACTCCAGAACCTGTCGGCCCCAATTTATTGATTGCGTGATGAGATTTACCATCGATAGAAATTACGAACTTTTAACCCCTTAATGAGATGAATAGTCGAGATTATTTCTAATGTAACCTTAGATAAACAAGAAATTTTTGTGCGTAGATAATTTCTTGCTTCTTTTGTTGTCTCTATTTGTTTTTGACTGCGAAACAATTTTTTAAAATTATTTTGCAGTCACCATACCATATAGGGCGACTATAAAATACATGTCATATCGGACATAATTTTATTATTTCCTTGGTCTTCTTTAATACACAAAAGAACAAATAAATATACAAAACTATCCCTTTAAACCTCATTTCCTACTCACCTCTACCTCCATCATCAATTCATTTAGTGACAGCGTCACCTCGACAGATTGTCATCGGGGCCTTGGCTTTTGAGCCGTGCACAGATTATATATTCAAATCAGCTAAGAGAAATGTATGCGTGTTTGTTTTCATTAGTCTATACCTATTGTCTTTGGTATAGATTAACTAGTTTAAGTCAAAGATTTTATATATTCTACTAGAGTAGACTAGATTGACTACGAAGAAATATGACAGTCTTTAAAGTGTTCTTTATTCTCATTAGCATTAAGTTCATGTGTGTTATTGACACTCAAAAGGGAAAAATGGCCTGGAGCAAGACACTAAGATAAATCCTCTCTGTCCCTTTCTCACATACTACCAGAAAAAAATGAGAAACAGATGGTAGTTTTTAGATTGTTCCAGTTATCGTTAAATAGTCCGTGTTCATGCATTTTGATAGGTTTATGCGACATACAGTGAATTGCAACTAAATGTTTTATTTCAAATAATGCTTCTTGAAATTTTATACGCATTCTTCTTGTATTTAATGATGATTTCATTTAGATATAGTAGCTATCCGTAGTAATTTTAAAATTATGAAAGGCAACATTTAGGAGGTTTCAATTTGACAGAATTTGACATCAATAACCAATATGGCTGATGCTTCATAGGGCCAAAGTTGTATTTTTAATTGTTACAAGTTTTTATCTCAATATTTAGTAAAGTATAAAGTGTGCAAGATGTTCAAAACGTTGCTGTGTAAAGTTTCGCAATAGTGATGAGTATCCTGGTTGTGGAATTTAGTTTTTTTTGGTAAGTTTTCTGTTTTGTTTACAAAATATTTATGTAGGGTGACAACAAACATCGTTTTGAATTTCATGCGGGAATTAAAACATATTAACTGCCTGTAAAAATACATAGAGAAGGGGCATCATAAACGATTCAGAAGACGGACTGGGTGCTAAATTTTATATAATTTTGTTGTCTACTGTTCAAGTTTTATATTATTATAAGCAAATTTCTAAATATCTGAGGAGGCTCAATATTTTTTTTTTTAAATAAATCAAGCGCGTACCAATTGTACTAATTTTATCTTTTTTGTTGATCGGGTGCCTTTGGCCGCTCGGCAATCTTCGGCTGCTCTCGTAACACAACGAAAAGCGGCGAGCAGCGGCGGCCAGATGTGCGGCATGCGGGACGTGTCTTCGGACCAATTCAGTATATAGTTATCTGTGACCAGTTCTTAAAACGACGCGCGTGCGCTCCAAAATCTTCTCCACATCGATATAGTACATTCGAGAATTATATTCATTTTAAATCATAGTCTACTGTCTTTAAGTTTAGTCCTGAGGTAGGTCCCTAATAAATGCCGCACGCAATGCTGCGCGTATGTGGCTTAACCGTTAACTACTAGTAATATATTATTTTTTATGTTTTGTTGTAGATTTCCAAGAAACGAGAACCATCGGCAACAATGGCTTTGAAGTTGTGCCATTAAATTTTTTTTTCAGCAACAGTTTTATTTGTAGTCTGAAGATGTAATAGTTCATAAAGTTAAATCAACACTAAACCTAATTCTATTCCATCTAGTTGTTAAAAATCCGTTCAGTAGTTTTTGAGTTGATTGCAAACAGATATAGATAAACAAACATAGTGGGAGACTTTTTTTGATGTGGTAAAATTTCCAATAACTTATCCTGCTCTAAGGTAGAGCGCCTTACGCTCCATCTTAGAGCAGGATAAGTTATTTGGGGTTTATACTGAATAAACCTACCCGTGTCCTTCAGTTGCCCTTTGTGTTCCAGGACCGTGGTATCCCTTTCGGAAATTCCCTGTGGCGCTAACGGGCATCGGCAATAATTAGTAGTAGTAGTAGTTATTATAAATAAATTTATAAACCAGTCGAGGATTATTTATTTAATGTTTTATTTATTTGTTAGTTAATAAGTGCAATGTAACGTAATAAAAAAATGTCACGCATCAGTCTATTTTTACCGACTACTAAAGGAGGAGGTACTACGTTCGGCTGTTTGTATGTTTTTTTTTTTTTTTTTTTGTATGTTTGTTCGTCGAATACTCCCCCAAATGTGGACGGATTTTCAAAATTCTTTTTTTGTTCGAAAGTAGATAGTTCTGAGGTGGTCCCATTATCACCAAATTAGGATCTGATGATGGGATCTTGGAGAAATCGAGGGCAACCTTCAAATTTTATAGGCTCACTTATGGATTTTCGCATATTTTATGAAGTATCTTGTGTATTTGCGTATGGTCGTCACCATCTCAGGTAGCTGGGCTGATGATGGAAGGTACAACTCCTTAACAGTAAGAAGTTACTCGAACAGGCAAGGACTGTTTTAGTAAATTGTTTTGATGTTTGATAGGGCATTTGCCACATTTGGTCTCATGATCATCAAGACATGACCTGATGCTGCAGTCAGGATAGTCTGCAGAGTACCTAAGTCCTCGACAACAAACAGCAGATATATCGAGTTTAGGCTTATTGAAATCGGCTCGATGTGTGGATAAACGTACTGCTAATAAAGAACACCGAAGTACATAGAGACCTGATGCTGAAGCCAGGAGCATCAGGAAAAGTACAAACCTTGAAATTACAGCACCGTAGTCGTGTTTGGGCTCATTTTAAACAGGACTAAATTTTAAGTTCATTGCAATGTTGACATAAATCTGGCCTGATGCTACAGCCGGGATTATCAGCATCTAGTCTAATGACTGATTGAAAGATTTACCTTTCGGCTTCATCATCAGATCAGTTCGATATATCCTTTCCCTCTCCAGCATCTAGTCTAATGACTGTTTGAAAGAAGAGGGGGAGAGGATATATCGAACTGATCTGATGATGAAGCCGAAAGGTAAATTAATGTAATCTAATCGTGTTTGGGATTATTAGAACCGTTATGAGATGCGCTCTGACTATAAGGTATTTAAGTTTGACTGAGGGGTACTTTTTAGTGGTGGTACCATAACTAAAAAGTGTAAAATAAAAAAAACTTTTTACAAAAAAAATATAACCGACTTCAATGATAAAAAACACTGAAAAGTATCAAATAACTTTAATTTTGGAAGTCGGTGTTAAATAACGAAGAGACTAAACTATTATAGAAACACCGACTTCCAAAATTTAAGTTATTTGATACTTTTCAGTGTTTTTTATCATTGAAGTCGGTTATATTTTTTTTGTAAAAAGTTTTTTAATTTAGTTTTATTATAAACTAACTAGTTTTTTCTTTCAGACAAACCTTATTCTGATAGGTGCAGCCGTTCAGAAGTGATCTTCTTACGTAGGTACACACACATTAGGCACTTTTTTTATCAGTGTAGATATTTCATACTCGCATAAGAGGATATTGCTATTATATATACTATACGGACATCAGCTATTTCCTAGTCATTACAGAGACAACTCACAGTTCCCTTTTGGTAGCTTATTATACATATTAATTGTTTTTGAACTTGCATGTCTATTTTAATGTATCAAAAATATCTTTAACTAACTTTTGAGCAAAATTGTCCCGTAGTATGTAGCTAGTGTATGGACACACTAGTAGAACGAGATGACAGGACTCTTTCTGACTTTCCTTATCAGGTACGCTTTTGAGGTTGTCGTAGTCAATCTAGTACTAGGATATATAAAATCTTTGGTTTAAGTAGCAATATTGTCGCTAAACTGAGGAATGACAATTGCATCACATTTCAAGATGTACAGGCCAAAAGTCACATAGGTAGTCCTTTTATCTAAGCCATCGTTGTCGTGTCTTAGGGAACTTTCCGTTATCATCATCATTTCAGATAAAAGACGTCCATTGTTGGACATAGGCCTCCCCAAGTGTCGCCACAATGACCGGTCCTGTTCAACAAGGAACTTTAAGTTGAAGAAAATGTTCAAGATGTAGAAGTCATTATAAATGAATAAATCGAATTCCCTACTTTGAGCATTTGAAGCTGAGCATTTCTACTTTAGCATGAAAACGTCAACGCGGTCCTAGATCGCAAAGGTCAACTGGAGAAAAACGACGGCTTTAGTCAGTAAAATTCTGAATCTTATCGATTTACTCAGAGCGATAAAAGTTATTTGATGATTTCCTCCTGAAAAATTAACTTTGTCATCTTTCACGACGTCCAAATATTTTTTTGTTCATTTAATCTATGTTATTGTTTTATTTTATTTTAGCTGATTTTAATTTTTAAGCATACAAGCGTCCCAAACGGACTACCAAACCAAGTATGCTCATACATTCCATATTCGAAATTCCTAATTTAAATACTTATTCCCAATAGCGTTATGATTTATTTGGCGATACAACATTGTCCTAGATATTACTCGCGTTGTTTTTCTAGACAAATATGTCCCTTGGGGGGCATAAATAACGAGTGGGTTGCTTGCTGTTGGGTTATTGTGTTGATTTCACCCCCTCCAGAGACCTCTTAACAGGTTAAATGAGTTAATTACGTTTGAAATAATGACCTCTGCTGGGGTCTTAGGTGTGAAAGTTAGTTTAGGGTAATTCGGTACTGACATGAAATTTGTTGAGTACTTAATAAGTTTTGGTTATGTTGAAGGTAGATAGATAAATGATAGGATAGCCGCTACCAGGGCTGCAGAGGGAATAAGAGTTATCGCTGCCCGAGAACTAAAAGGGCAACGGGTGGTTTAAGATAGTAAAAGTCTGACGCTCCCTTTCGCTAGAAAATATTAAATCGTGGTGTTTCATATTTTTCTATCATTAGATATTATACATTGTCCCAAAATTTGGACTAAAGTATGATCTGAACCCTACGGAACCCCAAAAACAAATTCCACAGTGATAATTTCGATTACCAGGAGTTCATGAGAGCGAAAGATATTGAACCGTACGTACCTACTCGCACAATATGATTAATTAATTTAAAAGTGAACTTTTATTCCTAATTAAGACTGATTATAATTATAACGAACGCGGTACGGTATAATATTGGTTTTTCTTGAAATCGAGACGTAAGTACATGTTGATAAACATGTTGATAAAACTTTTTTATATAAAGCGAATCGAGTCAATATATTTAAGTATAGATACAAAAATACGTGGATATACCTATATGACACTATATCTTGGGATGGAGTGAATGTTTCAATAATAGTTTTGTCTCTTCATTATTTAACACCGATTTCCGAAATTAAAGTGGTTTTGCACTTTTTAGAAGTCGTTTGTATTTTTTTTTTGGAAAAGAAAATATATTGAAAAGAGCTGCTGTGGTGGTTTAGTGCAAGTAATCCGCCCCTAAGATGACACACTGATCAGTTTTTTTTGTTGTTTATAATAGTGTCTATAGACAGCCTGAAAATAAACCATTATTGTTATAAAAATTTAAAAAAAATGCATGTGAGTTGTTTTTTCTAAAACGTTCTACATTCGGACACCAAACAAAATCAGCGAAGCAATGATGTCAGCTCGTCAATAGAGTTCCATCGTACTGTAGCGAGTGGAATTAACCCTCTGCGCGTTCGTCGCGTGAAGCCGTGCGTACGGCCAGTGATAGCGCTCATGCGTGCTGTGTTCCTGGTACACGTGCACCGCTATTCGCTTTACGTGCATCAAAGTCAATGGACTTAATACTTACTAAGTCGTACTTTGACAAGTTGAAAGGTAGTATTACTGAAACTGGGCATTATTCTGGCAAACCGAGCTAGTTTTTAGGGTTCTGTACCGAAAAGGTACAGAACCCTAAAAAGTGTTTTTTTTTTTCCTTTTTTCTATAGACGGTACGGAACACTTCCTGCGCGAATGCGACTCGTACTTGACAGTTTTTTTTTAATTTCTATTGACCAGTCGGTCACTTACCGATAAGTCGTAGTAGTCGACGATGAAGCATGTAGACTGGCCTGTTGGTCTAGTGGTTAGTAACCCTGACTGCATTGCTGGAGGTCGGGGGTTCGATTCCCACCCAGGACAAATGTTTGTGTGATGAGCATAATCATTTGTTCTGTATCTGGGTGTAATTTATCTATAATATGTATTTAATGTGTATTTAGAAATATATAGGTATGTTTATCAGTTGTCTTGTACCCAAAACACAAGCTCTGCTTAGCTTGGGACTAGATGGCGTTGTGTGTTAGTTGTGGAATATTATATTATATTGTTATGTTGGCCTATAAGTAACTTTTGACTTAAATACGGCCGGATTGTAGTTATTAGGAAAAGCATAGTCGATTAGGGTCCACTAATGTTCTCTGCGTAGGATGGGATATCCATCGCCATACCCCTGATGGACAGACAATGGAACAAGGGCTTAGTGAAATTAAATTACGCAATTCCATGGCACATTCCTCGAAATGCAACCTATAGAAAACTGACAGGCTAGTAACTCGGCGTCGATACTCAAGGCCGAAGCTCGACAAGTGCATCACAGCTAGTATTGTAGAGTATTGTACAGATAGAGTAGGCCATACGTTAGACAACACTTTGATTGTATGCTGGATTAGCGTAGTAGAGTAGAGTAGTGCGTGAAGTATCTATCTATCTACAGAGTTACAATCAAATGCAAAGACAGCTTTTACTGATTTTAGTAATTCTATCATGTGGTCCATCATGGTACATGAATGTTGGCCAGGGTAATCCGATAGGAGGCTCGAGCCCCGGTATGAAGCTTCTAGGCTTCATCAGAACGGGGTGGGTTTTTAGTCAGTAAGAGTCTGACACTATGGTACATTAATGTTCCATAAAAACTCCATTGCCAAGTTTTTAGTTAGCGACCATCATTTCTATACTATTTATTTCACAAACAATTTATCACAATAGACCAAAAAAAGACGAAGGTTTGCGAATATTTTTTTTATGTTTGTTACTTCTTCCCGTTCGAATGCCTAATCGGATTTCGATGAAACTTTGTACACGGATAGGTTGATTTTTTGGGAGCAAAACCGCTGGCGGCAGCAAGTTGCTTTTAAATACTTGTTCTTTTTTCAGAAAAGAAATAAATAACAATGAATTGTTTGTCGAGTAACACGTTATTAAACAAAAGTTTGATGATTATTTTATAAAGTGAATTATCTGACGTATTTTATAAAAAAATGAGTGTTAACAACACTCGTTAAAAAATAAAAGGCTCTTTTTGCCATTTGAGAAATACCCTAGAATGTAACTGACAGAAACAATAAATTAAAAATGTGGGGTCCAGTGAGTATTACAAGCTTTTATTTAGTTTCACCTGTCCCGATGTTTGTCTGTAATCAAATCTTGTAAATTAAATTTGACCCACTTCTCGGTTACAGATTGTGCTGAAATTTTGCATGCAACTGTAAATCAGATGACAATGCAAAATTATTATGACAAGGAGCTGATTTGATGATGAAACCGGTATGTGGCTACAGGAACTTGGTAGTTAAACGACACAACCCCATCAAGTTTGGGCACGTATGATTTGTCTTAACGAGTATTAATTATACAAGGTGTAACGTTAAATGCGCAAAACCTGGATTAGAATAACGAGCAAAATTAATTAAACCGCTTTTTAATATAGGTTACATTTTTCAAAAAATCTTCATTAAAAACTTTGACCTGTCTATTTATGAATAGGTCAAGCCATCACGTGCGCAAACCCGCTGAAATAGGTAAACAAACACAAATAGTAGTAATCCAATCAAATTTTCTGATACACGGGATAATAAAAGTTCTTATTTCAATGCAGATATGAATTATAAACAAACTAAAACTGCTCATAAAACCTTTAATTTTTTTTTCTCACATAATTAGCTCAATCGAATTAAAAATCATTTGGGGTGTCTGAGGTTATGCGCATTTAACGTTACACGTTGTATAGGTATACCGAGCTATAAAAGCTTGCTAAGAAAAAATGATTTTCATTAAACGCTTGTTTTAGTAGTAGCTTCACTACACCGGACAAGCCGCTAGGTAGTCGAAATTGAAATGTCAAAACGGCCCTTTTATTTTTTGACAACTCTAGTATGTCTGTAATTACAACAACCAAAATGTCTGACACATAATACTCGTACACCTCTCACTCATCACAATCATTATACATTTACAATGCTATGCGAGCTAGAACTGAGGAGTACAAACATCCCTCAACTAGCTGAACAATATCTTGTATTCAAATAGGTTGCCAAGTGTTATAGTATTAATTCTACGTTCATCACAAAACATCAGGTATTTACATAGAAGCTAGAAACAATTTGAGACGCCCACACATTACGAATTCCATTTAAATAAATATAAAATAGACTAAATTATTTTAGATACTAACTCTTTTAGTAATAAATTGTTTTCATCAAGTAAAGTTTATCTTGCATCAATTTATAAGTAGTATAAAATAGCATATATTCTAGAATGTAGGCGTCCATATAGACACTAGCCTTTCTTGGGATGTCCATATAGCGGATGTTAGTAGGAAGGTCTTCTACTCTTTTCAGTCCCTTAAACGTCTCCAAAAATTCCTACCATTTCATACTAAGGTCACTCTTGCGCAATCTCTTCTTCTACCGCTAATAGACTATGCGGATGTCTGTTTTCTAGATGCAACGGAGGTTCTCCTTAACAAACTCGAGCGACTGCAGAACTTGTGCATCCGCTTCATTTTTGCCCTCCGCAAATACGACCATGTGTCGGATTTTCGGGCCAGATTGAAGTGGTTGCCGATTCGGCGTCGCCGTGATACCCATATCCTATCTCTTCTCTACACTATCCTGCACAACCCTAATTCTCCACAATACCTTCGTGAACGCTTTGAGTACTTCGTCCCGAGGGGTAAACCCTGCCGCACTGCAAATTCTCTTCTTCTTCGTACCCCGTTTCACACTTCTAGTCGTTATGATGGTTCCTTCACTGTCACTGCAGTGCGTCTGTGGAATTCCCTTCCGCACTCCCTACGTGACAGCCCTTCTTTAGATGTTTTCAAGAGGAAAATTAAAGAGCATTTCCTCTCTCAATGACATAGTATATAGTATGTGTGTATTTATGTATGTAGTTATACTTATTTATGTCTTATTATTTTATTCATAGTATTTCTAATTTTCAAATTGTGCACTGGACCCCACCCTCTATCATCTATTTTATTTGGAACTAGCTTTTGCCCGCGCGGCTTCGCTCCCGCTCTTCCCTACTCCACCCTACTATACCCAACTCTACCCTACCCTACTCTACCCTACTCTACATTACTTCTACCCTACTCTACCCTACTCTACCCTACTTCTACCCTACTCTACCCTACTCTACCCTACTCTACCCTACTCTACCCTACTCTACCCTACTCTACTCTACTCTACCCTACTCTACCCTACTCTACTCTACTCTACTCTACCCTTCTCTACCCTACTACTCTACCCTACTCTACCCTACTCTACCCTACTCTACCCTACTACTCTACCCTACTCTACCCTACTCTACCCTACCCTACCCTACTCTACCCTACCCTACCCTACTCTACCATACCCTACTCTACCCTACCCAACCCTACTCTTATTTTTTTTCCATAAGAACCTTGTCCTCACGATAACAATCACAACAAAAAAAAATCAGCCAAATCGGTCAAGCCGTTTTCATGCCAAGTCGTGACAACGGAAAACGGGGCTCATTTTTATATATATAGACTAGCTTCTGCCCGCGACTTCGTCCGCGGAAAATTTCTTGTTTTAAAATAAGATTACACTCGATTAGACGATGCGCATGTTCAGCGCTAGATTCCTGAGCACGGGCCTGTGATGTTATGGCATTTTGCCTAGCGAGCCGCTGCGAGCGCTCAGCGCTAGTCTCCCTATCCCTTGTCTCAGAGACATGCTGCCTTAAATGAGATGGACGCTGCGCACGTTCAGCGCTAGATTCCCGAGCACGGGCCTGCGATGTTATGACATTTTGCCTACCAAGCCGCCGCGAGCGTTTAGCGCTAGTCTCCCTATCCCTTGTCTCAGAGACATGCTGCCTTAACTCAGATAGACGGTGCGCACGTTCAGCGCTAGTTCCTCGAGCAGGGGCCGCGATGTCCTCACATTTTGGCTAGCGAGGCGCTGTGAGCGCTCGGAGCTAGATTCTCTAGCGCGTGCTTGCGAAATATATTCTCTATTTCTCGAGAGGCGCTGCTCATTTTCAGGGGCAGATTCTTCCGTACGGCGTACTCGAGCGGCTCTTGTCTGTGATGTCTGCCGGGACAGTTGAGATTTCCTTTTAGACATGCTCTCAACAAACTACGCACAGACTTGAAAACAATTATGAACAAAAGGAGAGCGAGTCGAACACCGTCCGCCTTTACAAAACAAACCAATCGTAATATCGAATAACTCGTATCGATTATTACGATAGAACGAAGTACGAAACTACGAACATACAAAAACGTACAGCGAAATTACGATATTTTCGATTATGAGGTATCTATCAACAACAACAACCATACGAACGAAACAACCGAAACCAATAAGCAACTGACAGAAGAACTCCAACTAACGACAACGTGGGCATAATAATTCGAGAGGGTCATCAATCCACAGAAAGTCTTAACACCGCGATTCAGAAAAATTACGTAATTGCAGAACGCCATCTATGGGCAAATAGGTGAAACGTTGGGCACGCCACAATTATGGCGGTAAGTCCCCTCTTTGAGGCGTGGCTGGAAAGACCTCACGGCGTCCTTACCTTCCGCATGACACAGGTCCTCACCGAACATGGCAAGTTCGGGAGGTTCCTGCACCGAATTAAAGCGGAAGAGACGCCCGAGTGTCGCCACTGTGCGGAACGCCCGGAGGACACGGTGGAGCACACAGTCGAGGTGTGCCCTGCCTGGGCAGAGCATCGCCGTGCCCTCGTGGGGGCAATCGGCGGCGGACACCTCTCGCGGCGGGCTCTGGTTGAGGCCATGGTCCTTAGCGAGGAGGAATGGCAGGTGGTCGCCTCCTTCTGCGAAGCAGTAATGCTAGCAAAGGCGGAGGCAGACCGCATCAGGCAACGGCGCCCCCGCCGCCGCCGCCGGGATTCCAGTCCCGATTTCCGGCCACCGTAGACGCGGGCTCGCGGACGGCGAGCCATGGGTAGCTTGCTGTCCGATCGTCCGGTAATGGACCGAGCCCAAGACGTCGACGGCGCGCACTGTTCCCGCGCGCCTCAAGAAGTTGTCAGCAACAGCAGAGGCCCAGCTGGGTCGAAGCCTACCGGGTCCAGGGTTATCCGAAAGGGAACTCGTGCCCTGGTTTGAAGGCTAGAAGGAACGGGGTGGGTTTTTAGTCAGTAAGAGTCTGACACTATCTCTCGCTCCACCCAAGGGCGGGGGTTGTCATAAGATGATTTTTGCCCACCATAAAAAAAAATAGGTAAAACGTCTGCACAATGAAAGTTACGCTAGGGGCATTTTGCGTTTTAGTAATTTTATATTATCTTCGAAACTGTATGACCAATTGCTATGCTGTAAATGGCACATCTTATCTGTATAATGTTCTTGTGATACTGAAATAATTTATTGTCATAAGAATTAATATTTTGTTGCTCAAATAATCAACCAAACGTAAGTATGCCGAAAAAATATATTTTTAATGCAAGAAAAGAAGTATAAAAGATGAAATATAAAAGATAGAGGTATGGTACCGCGGACTTTTTTGTAGAAATAATTAAGACGAACCAGGTAGCCATACATTGTTTTTAATTTTAAGCAACTGTTTAGGCAGCGCACGCAAATAATTCGGTTTTATGAGGTATTTTTTTCCGACTTGCTAGACAAAAGTTGTGATAGCTCGGTTAATATACATGCTATAGAAACAATTTATAGCCTATAGCACTCAGGAATAATGTAGCTTTCTGCCAGTAAAAAAAATTTTAGAATTGGATTATTAGTTCCAGAGATTACCCCCTACATACAAACTTACAAACTTACAAACTTACAAACTTACAAACTTACAAATTTTACCTCTTTATAATATTAGTATAGATGAAGTTCGTCCGGTCAACTAGTGTATAATAAGACTGACAAATATGTGTGTAACACAAATTACATCAAATTAATATAAAACCTGTAAGTAAGATAGGCGCCAAATAAGAGTGGAATAATGGTCATTGATTGACATTCTTAATTTCAAAGACTGAATTAAAGAGTAAGGCTGTCTTGAATCGACATCTATCGTGATCCTTTAGCTTTTCTGAAAAATCGTTTATTGATAGTTTTTCGGGTTCCTTCGATATATTGTAGATATTAGAAAAAGGTCAATGTACTTTGTTTTAAGTTTATCTGGCGCCATGTATAACTGTTTGAAGCCTCACTGACACAGTCACACATTGGCCGTAATAAAAAAAAGAAAATAGTATAGAAATGTTGTCAGCTTGGTCTTTAGAGTTAATCAGTAGAGTGGTCCAATAGTCGCGTCAGTTCGCATTCGGCTCAGTCACAGAACAATAATGTACAGAAGTCAATCTACATACAAAGCACGCTCCGCATACTGACACGATTTTGGAGCGCTCGGACTAGTGCGAGCGCGAGTGCATCCGCTTGAGGCACGCATGTGTAAACTTTTTTTTATAAGAGTTTTGAGCAAGAAAAAGTTATTTTAACTGTGTTTGTTTAAATTCAAGTTTAAATGGTGTTTTTTTTTTTTAGATGGAGTGGAAGAAACAGTTAGGTGGGTAGGTGAGCTCCCGTAGGTAATCAGTAAAGACAAGAACTGTTCGCACAGCCATCGGCCGCGCCACCGCCGCAAACGGGCCCGCAAGAATCTCGCGACAGGAGGGCAACCCTAGGACGACCGCCAAGTATCAAAAGTGAAGAACAGAACACAATTTGACTTCTGTACCTATCTGTTTTGTGGCTCAGTTTTGTTCAATTTTGTGACGAACAAACACATGCACGCCAGTTTTATGCGAACTCTGACGGGTTTAATGAAGCAAATTGGGTCAATGTCTTTCTTTTAGTTTATGTAATGTAATGACATTTGCGAGGTCACCTCCCTAGCCTTTTCCCAACTAGCTATTTTTTAACCGACTTCGAAAAGGAGGAGGTTCTATGTTCGGCTGAATGTATGTTTTTTTTTTTGTATGTATGTTCACCGATATTTCGGTCAATTGTGGACCGATTTTGAAAATTTTTTTTTGATTGAAAGGTTATGCTTCCAAGTTGGTCCCATAGAAATATTGTTATGATCTGATTATGAAATTCGAAGATATGGAACAGAACTCCTCATAGAATCATGGCAGAATTGTCGTAACAAGTAAAATTGCTTTGTTTATACGTGTAGTCGATGACTGACTAAAAGAAAAGGGGGAGGGGAAAGGGGGAGGGGGTAAATTCATGTAATATAACCGTATTTGGGATTATTAGAATCGTTATGAGATGCACTCTGGCTATAAGGTAATTTATGTTTAGCTGAAGGGTAGGTACTTTTTAGTGGTGCTACCATAACAAAAAAGTGAAAAATAAAAAACTTTTTCCAAAAAAAAAAATTAAACCGACTTCAAAAAGTACAAAATAACTTTAATTTCGGAAGTCGGTGTTAAATAACGAAGATACAAGATCTATTATAGAAACACCTACTTCTGAAATTAAAGTTATTTTGTACGAGTACTTTTTGAAGTCGGTTTAATTTTTTTTCGTAAAAAGGTTTTTTTTATGGTAGGAAATCATCCAATGACTTGTCCCGCTTAAGGGCAGAGTGGGAGGGCGTGTCAGACTTTACTGACTAAAACCACACATATGCTCCCTTCTTTCAGTCCATCCAAAGGTTGTCTGTAAGAGATCGCCATGTGCGATAAGACCGCCCATTGTACACTTTTTTCTTTAAATGTTTGTCCTATGTATTTGTTTATGTAGTGTACAATAAAGTATATAATAAATAAATATGTTCCTTTTTTGCCTTGCGTTCCAGGACCCCGGGGTTCCCATTCAGATTACCCATGGTTCCAACTATCAACCAGGTGAGGGTCTTTTTTTCGGTGGGAAAAAATCATCCCCCACCGTTGGACCTGGCAGGAGATAGTGTCAAACTCTTACTGACTAAAAACTTCCATCTTGCCTTTCATACCGGGGCCGAACTTCCCTTTCGGTAAGAGACGCTGGTCCCTGTAGGTCTCGACCCAGCTGAGCTCCTACGGTTGCTGACAATTCCTTGAGGCGTGCGGGTGACGCGCGTCGTCGACGACTTGGGCTCGGTCCGGACAATTTACCGGACTGCCGGACAGCGAGCAACCCATTGCTCGCTGTCCGCAAGCCCGCGCACCAGGTGAGAGTCTCGGGAATCCGATGCATGTGAGGCGCAAGGATCGATCATTGTGTCGACGCTTGAGAGCCGGTATGCAGCAGTGGACATCTTTCGGCTAGACTGATGATGATGAGGTTGACACTTCATTTCGTTATGGTTTTTCGTTTTATCTGCATCCAGGGTTCCGGAATTGTTAGAAAGAGTCACGGAACTCAAAAGGCAACTAACACATGGGTGAGTTTTACTCAGTTTCAACTAGCCTGTTAGTCTAGTGGTTAGTGGCCCTGACTACTGAGCCGGAGGTCGGGGGTTCGGTCCCCACCCAGGACAAATGTTTGTGTGATGTGCACGATAATTTGTTCTGTCTCTGGGTGTAATTTATCTATTGTATGTATTTAGAATTATATTAGTATGTTTATCAGTTGTTTAGTATCCATAACACAATCTCTGCTTAACTTGGGACTAGACGGCGTTGTGTGATAGTTGTGGAATATTATTATTACATGGGTGAGTTTTACTCAGTAATAATCTGCCACTACCTCTCGCTCCAACCAGAGTAGGTTTTAATGATTACCTATCTACCCAAAAAGGAACTTAATATATCAGGGCTACATATGTATTCAAAAGGTTTAATTTGCCAGCAACCGTAATTTTCATTCAATCCTTTTCTTCTTAAGGCTCAACCCTTTTTCGTTTCAATTTAACATTTTAAAGCTTGAAAGCGTTTTAAGTATTTCTTTTTTAGGGTTCCGAACCTCAAAAATAAAAAACGAAACCTTTTTAGGATCACTTTGTTGTCCGTCTGTCTGTCTGTCAAGACAACATGTGCAGGTATCGGGTGGGAATTAAAATCATATACTCAAGTTTGCGGTCTCTTTTTATACTGTGAAAAAAAATTCTATTTAACAGAAAAAAAAAATCATACGGCCGATTATGACGCAAAAAAAAAACGTATTTTCGACACTCTCAAGGAAATCAAAATTAATAGAGTACTTTCCGTTAACCCAGAATCCTGAAATTTGGCATGAAGCAAGGTCTTATAACACAAATACAGGAATAAGCCTAAAAACAGAAAATTTGTTGTTACGTCACAAAATAAAAATACTTTTATTGCTATTCGGAAAAATCATCAAAACTCCATTCGAGAATTAAACTATTTACACAGTGTGTACGGAACCCTCAGTGCGCGAGTCCGGCTCACACTTGCCCAGTTTTTATATTTCTCATTTTTCTAGAAACAATTTCGTAAAATATATAAGTTTTAAAGTACTATCAGTGTGGGTTCTATGTGAGGGAGACATCTGTGACAGCAGGTCGCCGACAGTTTGATAAGTGATAAGGGTATCATGTATCGCTGAAGCCGATCTACGTTTTATGAAACTGAATTTATAATACGGCTGATATGTTTACATATATTAACTATATATATCTGCAGCTTTGCTTATATGTTCTCTCTTTTTAGAGTCCCGTACCTCATTTGGCAAAAAATTCCATTTTTGAACCCTTACTCTCTTACTTAATAACCCGTAGTTATGAAGGTGGAAATGGATCTACAGTAATATTATAAAGAAAAGAGCATTGGTGGAGTGGTAACGGCCCCGACCTACGAGTTGTAGGTCGCGGTTCAAACCCAGCCAGGCTTATTACTTTCCATCACCACTGCTCTCAAAACGGTGAAGGAAAACATTGTGAGGAAATTGGCATGTCCTAGGACCAAAAATTCGAAGACATGTGACATCAACTAATCCGCACAGGGCCTGCGTGGTGAATTACGGCCCTTTCCCTCTCCCAGAGAGCAGCCCCCCTAGCCAAGTTACAACCGTTTCGCTCGCATCGAACGCTTCGAGTTGACCTTGCCGCCAATTCTTTTGTTCTGACCACGTGACTGAGCGTTGAGAGCGCGTCATTCCCATACATTTGAAGCTTTCTACTAGCGTTAACTACTGCAGATTAGTAACTTGGCTAGGGGTACAGGTCTGAGTCCCAACAGTGGGAATATTATATGGCCGACTGTGCTATATTATAAAGACGTTTAACGTTTGTTTTTATTCTGATAAATAATCTCTTAGAATATTTTTATCTAAAGAATCTATGTACGAATTTTGATAACTGTATCATAAAAAATCACAAAGTTATAAGCTTGTTAAGTCAGCAAAAATACATAGTCACCGGGCCATCCTGACGACTGAAAGGTAGTTTTGCATTGGTGCTCAGCTTTTTAATGGCGCCTAATACCCGTTATGACTTGCCATGACCTGTGTTGTACTTAGTGTCGGTGGTGTCTAACTTGTGACTGTTTTTAAATATTTTCGGGAAAAAATATAACATGGTGTAAAAAATTTTGGAATCCTATCAATTACTGATTCTGGACAAACTATATTCAGGTTTTGCATAAACTAAAAATAATTGTAAGTGTAATTACCTACCTATAAATTTAAATTAAACTAATGTAAAACGGATAAAGGTCAAAATGGAGGCACGTGTAGTGTATGTAAAACACGGAATTATCAAACAATTCAGGAAATGAAAAGTTTGGTACTGATAACAGCAATGTTATAACACAGGACCAGATTGAGATAATTGATGTCACGCACGATGGTTCAACATGGACTAAGCGCGGAATCGAAATCCAGATAAATAGTAATGGTGTGGTATTGTATAACTAATCCCATAAATAATTATGAAGATCTGCTATTATAAAGTAACTATTTCTTTATTTACAAGCACTTACATACAAATTATATAATTTAGCTTTTAGAAAGAAAGAAAAAACATTTATAATAATAATAATAATAACCATTTATTTCAGGCATCGAAGGCCCATAGAAAAAATACATAAAATAATCTTATAAAATAATAAACTAATAAATATCATAACAACAAAACTTGAACTATTTATAATTAAACACGTAACATCGGCGTCGTGTTCCGCTGCGTGGTGTCGCGTAGCCGACCTCGGAAACGTCGATACACGACACCTTTCGGCCAAAAGTCCTCTCTCAAAAAGGTCTCCAGATGGTGGGTTGGAACTCGTATCACGAACGACTTGAAGTTGGTGTCGTGGCGCGAATCCAGCCTTTCGACCCTCAGAGTCCAGTTGCTTTTTATCTTCATATACTCTACGACTTCCTCAACCTTCGTAGAGCAATGTAGACGTGAAATATACAGCTGCGTCGTAGGCACAGCAGGACGCAGCAGCATATTTGGTCCAGTCGGTGCGGTACCGCACAGGTTACGGGAACAGGGCTTCTTTTTCTTCTTCTTTTCCACTCTAGTGAAACCCTCTTCATCAACTTGGCCCATTTTTGGCAAGGAGCCCCGGACCGCTGTCAGGGTAGTTTGAGAACCCGTTTTCACTTTGTCCCCTATTTTTGCTGGTCGCTTAGGTTGCGATGTACCTGGTTTTCTGGTGGTGGCAACAGCAGCGTAGGCACGTTTAGGGGTCAACGTACCTACGTGTGACGTTTCCGCAACCGGTGTAGAGGCGCGGGCGACGGCGACGGCGGGCGGCGCTTGCTCAGCATTTTCGGCAGCCGGTGACGCACTTGTGTTCGTCGATTTAAAACCGCCGACTGATACAATTTGCGCCTTCTGACATGTGCTCACCTTTGAGGCCTCAGGTGACCCAGTTACTGAACCAACGTTGCGCAATAATGCTATTTCCACACGTAGCTCAGCATTGGATTTTTCTGACGCCTCCATTCTGGACTGCATCTTGGTCATCTCCACTTTCAAGGTAGTGATGTCCTTTACCAGCCGTGTAACATCGACGTGGTCGAACGTGACGGGGGGCAGCTTACTCAGCTCCTTCGCCACGAAATCTGGCACGTCGTCCGGGTCTGTCTTCTTCAACATATCAATGATATCTTGGATGCTCTTCTCTGTTCCATCTCTTCGGCGAGACGGCATCTGGTCCAGTTTTTCAAGAGACTGGAACAGTAGCAGTTTACCACTGCTGATCTCGTCCTCCTTGAAGTTGGACCGGCATATCTGCAGGATGCTCACCTCGTCCATGTAGTCAATAGCATGGACTAGGAATGCCAGCAATTCGTTGACTATGAGTTTTTTGGAACTCATAGTGTTTTCGGGCGGCGGTTATTGCCGCGCAACACGCGAATAAAATTCGTACCGTGCACAGTGGAAACACGACCGTATTCGAGCATGCATCGCACTGCACTGATAACTGATAACTATAACATTTATTTGGCGACTCTCACCAGGATCACACATCTTAAATAAAAAACAAAAAAAATATGTAAAAAGTAAATAAAAACAATATCATTGTGTGTGCCTCACGGACGCGCCAAAAAGGTTCATTTCAGCAATGTTGCCAGACAGAAAAATACTGTCTGACGCTGGTCTTCCAATGAACCTTATCATTAGCTTTTAAGCTTAGCCAACTTAGCTTAGTAACATGGTTCCCCTTTCAGCTTATTTTTTCCCGACATCTTCAACAAAAACCGTTAATGTACACAAACCGAAAGGGGAACCGTCTTACCCCGAATTTAACGCGAGCAAAGCCGCGGGCAAAAGCTAGTTGAAAATAAAAAGAAAAATTTTGTGAATATTTGAATGAATGACGAAACTTACCGAATGCCAACAGATCGTTCAGGCGTTATCTCTTTTTTTCACGTTACTTCTTTGTCAAACTCTAGATTTTGCCCGCTACTGCGCCCACATGCCTACATAAAAATAGCCTATGTCACTCAAGAATAAAGCTGCTTTCTATCGGTGAAAACATTTTTGCAATCCGACCAGTATTCCCAGAGATTACCTCCTACAAAACAAAAAAACAAACTTGACCTGTTTATAATATTAGTACCTAAAGATAGTGTTGAATTGCGTTGGTTGAAACAAAAAGCTTTTAAACTAATCCCACGTTGATAGACAAATCGGAAAAGGACTTATGTCAACGAGGACAATGTCACACTAGTTTTCAGTCGCAGCCTATTTACAAGATTTACTCAATGTCATCCGCACGAAGACTTTCACAAATGAGGTGGCATTCAAATCGTGTCGATTGCTTCAAGACGACGAGATAAGACAAGACGAGACGACAAGACGATTTGGTACAAGATAAACAAACAAACGCGAACGTAAATAATACGTTACAAAATTATTTGTAAGCACGGGTGATCGTTTTCACTAGGTATGTAAGGGTAATCTGAAAGGGTTTTCACTTGGTTGCCAAATTGGGAGCGTGGGTTCGAGGTCGATTTACTCTGAGCTATGTGCGTAAAAACATATGGGTTACTTTGTGTATTGTGTTGTGGTAGCTCTATAGTTTTTCACGGCATTATTTTGAAGTTATTTTGTGGAGTTAACTGGTAATATGGGGTGAAATTAGGAGGTGAAACTACTCGTAAGTGTGTTTTTTAAGAGGTTAAAGTATTTGTGAGTGAGTACAAACAGTTTTTAGTTTTAGTGTGGGGTCAATGCGAAAATAGAAAGAAGCTGTTCAGTATGTGTCGTTTTTTTCTTGATTTCTAGTTTGATGTTTTTTTTTTTTTGTCACTATACTAATAATTGTCACTATATAATTGATCACCCTGAAAAAAAAATTAAGTTATCATTTCAGCCAATAGACATCCACTGCTAGACATAGGCCTCTCTTTAATGTCGCCATAACAAATGAACAGAGAAATGCGTCTCGCATCCCCAATGGATGCGACTTCCATACGATTTCATCTGATTCCGGGAACCATAACCAAGTCATCGGTCCACCTTGTGTTAGGCCTTCCAACACTAAAACTTCCAGTAAGTACACGGTTTTCACTAGAACCTTCCAGCCCCATTGACCATCAGGTCTGTGAGCAATGTGTCCAGCCCACACCACTACTGTCCCCACCAACCGTGTTCCCACGTTGTCGTCGTGGTGGGGCTTGCGTGTCTCAATGACCTTGAGGGCTATGCCGGTAGAGCTACTCATGCCGGAAGGCCTCAAGCGAGAGACCAGACCAAGAGGAACACACGGCGGAGTCCAGTCGGACCGCCCGGCGGGTGCGCTGTCCAGGAGCGCTGGCACCAATAGCTGTTGGCGCCTTCTGGACAGCGATTTTGGAGAGTGGGTTCGCCTCGGGTACGTGTCTGCTCATCAGACACGACCACGATGGCGAACGTGTATTGGGGACCCCACCCCATAAAAAAGGCAAAGCTGTGGTCAGCCAACAATGGACGCGTTTCTCCAAAAGACACTACCCCAGGAGGGTACCGCCTGCCCCGCAGGCGGAGAATCCCTCCCCGAGCAGAGCTCGGGCTGCCCCTCGTATTCTGGGGGGGGCAAAGAGCGCGCCAGGTCCGTACCTGTCCGTACCGACCTGTTACCGTCCTTCGTGGACGCATTGAGCCAGGGTGGCTCACTAGCCGGCAGCGCGGAGTCCCTGGGACCAGTTCCCAGCACGTCCGCGACGCCGGTGGAGGCCGGGCGTAGCTTCGGCCTCAGGGAGTTGAGTGAAGGCGCGGCGTCGGACTCTGATGCCGCGTCTTCACACAACTCTGACGTAATGGAGGTAGAAGAATCTACCTCCAACAAAAGGAAGGCGGAGTTTCTACGCTCCGTCTCCGACGAAGACACGGCACCTGCCCGGAAGGTCTCGACCTCGGGGCGGGGTACCGCCCGAAAGACGGGTAAAGTGAGAGGGCTCCCCGCCGAGAGCGCCAGCGAGGGACGCCAGGCCAGCCTCATACCGCCGGAGATCCCTACCGAGCTGCCGGAGGGAATGGCGGAGGCCATGGCCAAATTTAAGGAGGTCGTGGCAGCCGCCATCATGAGTGTGGCCAACAAGCGGGAGAGAGTGGCCAAGAAGCGCTCCATCGAGTTGGCCAATGCCACTATTGGGGGGGCTCTGGGGTTCGTGTTTGAGCCCTACGAGCTGACCCTGAATGGGAGGATTGGCCGACTCGAGGCCTTGGCCGGTCTCCAGGACTCCCCTCCTGAACAGTCACCGGAAGGACGGAGCACGAAGGCGGAAAGCGAGGTACTGTCCTTGCTGCGGCAAGAGCTGGCTGCTGCCAGGGAGCAGCAGCAGCAGCAGCAGCAACGCTTCCAGGAGCAGATTCAGCGCCAGCTTTCCGTCCTGGAGAGCATCGTGCTGCGTCCCCCGCTCGCGGCCTCCAACCCGAAAAGGGTGGCGTCCTATGCCGCCGTCGCCGCGGCCACGACGACTACTGCACCCAGGGCAGGTCCGTCGGGGCAAGTCGCGCGCAAGGCCGCGGCGCCGGAAGCGGCAAGGTCGGGTCCGGTGACCAGAAAGCAGCAGCAGGGGAAGCCTGCCGCCCCCCCGAAGGGCAAGGTGGCGGCTGCCACCAAACCGGCGGGGCCTCCTGCCGTGGCGGCGACTAGGTCGCGCCTGCCGGCTTCTCCGCCCGAAGACTCCTCGGCTGGCGCCGAGTGGACGGTCGTCGGCGCCAAGGAGAAGGCGAGCAAGGCGGCTAGGGCGACCAATAGGCGCAAACGGCGACGGGAGCGCAAGAAGCGGGCCATGGCTGCCAGACTTCGCGCCCCGACTTCCGCAGCTGTAGTGATAACACTACAGCCGGCTGCGGAAAAGAAGGGCGTAAACTACGACGTAGTCATGGCCAAGGCGAAGCAGGCGGTGGTGGGCCACCTCGACGAGTTCGGAGCCTCCGGGGGCTTCCGAATAAGGAAGACCGTGACCGGAGCCCGAATTTTGGAGGTCCCCGGGGCGGACAGCGGCGAACTCGCCGACGCTCTGGCCGACAAGATCAGGGCGTCCCTGGACGTCGAGGAGGCCCGAGTGTCCAGACCCACCAAGAGCGTAGACATGCGCATTATGGGTCTGGACGACTCTGTCAGGGTGGATGAAGTGGTGGCCGCCATCGTCAGGGCGGGAGGGTGCACGACCGATCAAGTTCGGGCGGGCACCATCCGCGCTGACAGCACGGGCATGCGAGCCGTCACGGTGAGCTGCCCCGTGTCGGTGGCCAAGGCCATCACGACCGAGGGCCGAAGGCTGTTGGTGGGCTGGGTTTCAGCCCAAGTCAAGATGCTGGAACCCAGACCTCTGCGGTGCTACCGATGCCACGTCGGGCACCACGTGGGCGCCTATTGCGCCGCAGAGGTGGATCGCAGCGACCGCTGCCACCAGTGCGGACAGCCTGGTCATAAGGCCGCCGAATGCCGTGCATTGCCGCACTGCTACGCATGTGCGGCTGCCGGCAAGCCGGCTGACCACCGGGCTGGGGGTAGGTCCTGCGACCCTCCCACCAAGGCCAAGGGCAAGGTCAGGAGGGGCATCCACCCTGACGTCCTCACCGCCGCAGCCACTACCCTGGCTGCCGCTGCTATCGCCGCCACTCCCGCCGCCGCGGCAGGACCCTCACAAAGGGCTCAGGAGGAGACGATAATGGAATGTCAATAACGACACCATTACGTCTCCTCCAGGCGAACATCAACCACTGCGCCGCCGCTCAGGATCTGTTGCTCCAGAGCATGGCGCAGTGGTCGATCAATATCGCCGTCGTCGCCGAGCCGTACTTTGTCCAACCCCGTGGAGACTGGGTTCAGGACTTGGACGGCTCGGTGACGTTAATTTCGTCGGCCGCCGCCGGTACCCCGCCCCCCGAGTCCGTCACGAGAGGGCGGGGTTGCGTGGCAGCACGGTTCGGGGACATCGCCGTGGTAGGCGTCTACCTGCCCCCGAACAGATCTCTCGACGTGTTCCAACTCTCCCTGATGGAGCTAAATTCCGTCGTCGCTGGGTTCGGTTCCCTCCCCGTGGTCGTTTGCGGGGACTTCAATGCCTGGAATACGGCTTGGGGTTCTCGGCACACGAACCGACGGGGTCGGATGGTGGAGGACTGGGCCTTGGAGCTGGGCCTGGTCGTCCTGAACCGGGGCTCTGTCCCCACGTTGGTGCGGATGCGGGGTGAGTCGGTGGTGGACATTTCGTTCGCCAGCCCCGCTCTGTCGCCGCGTGTCGTCGACTGGCGCGTTATGGAGGAGGTGGAGACGTACTCCGACCACCGGTACATCCGGTTGGACGTCTCCGCCGAAACCTCGGCCGCGCCGGTCCGACAGAGCCCTTGTGGTCCGCGGTGGGCGCTTAAGCAGATGGACCGGGAGCTCCTCCTGGAAGCCGCGACGGTACAGGCCTGGGTGCAAGCACCGGACAGGCCTGTCGACATCGACGTCGAGGCGGAGTGGTTCCTGGAGGCCATGTCGCAAATCTGCGACGCGGCAATGCCCCGAGTCCCTCCAGGTCGTGCTAAGCGCCGCGTGTACTGGTGGTCGCCGGAGATCGGCGCACTGCGCAACGCGTGCAACCACGCGCGCCGCCGGTACGACAGACACTGCAGGCGCCGCAACCGCCAGCCGGATGCGGAGGTCAGAGAAGCGGAGCTGTATGAGGGGTACAGAGAGGCAAAGCGCACCCTCCGAACGGAGATAAGGCGGGCCAAACTCGAGGCCCGCAACGTGTGGCTGGGGTCTCTGAACGCGGATCCGTGGGGGCGCCCGTACAAATTGGTACGGGACAAGCTACGCCCCTGGGCTCCGCCACTGACTCAGAGTCTCCGGCCCCAACTCGTGGAGGGTGTGGTAACCACTCTGTTCCCTGCGCGAGGGGAACACTCCCCCCCGCCCATGGCTCCGCCCCCGCCAGCAGTGTCTGACGCGGACCACAACAGCGACGACGACGACAACGCTCCAGAGGTGACCGAGGTAGAGGTGAGAGTGGCGGTGCGAAGGCTGAGTGCCAAGAACACCGCCCCAGGACCCGACGGCTTGCCAGGGAAAGCCTGGGTCCTGGCCATGGAGGCTCTCGGGCCTCGACTAAGAGGGCTCTTCAGCGCATGTATGGAGAGGGGCCAGTTTCCACTTCGCTGGAAGACGGGGAAACTGGTCCTCATCGCGAAGCCAGGGCGCCCTGCGGACTCTCCGTCCGCGTACCGGCCCATTGTGCTGCTCGACGAGGTGGGCAAGCTCTTTGAAAGAGTCATTGCAAACCGCCTCGTCGCGCGGCTATCACGGGTGGGGCCGGACTTGTCGGACGGACAGTTCGGCTTTCGCAGGGCGCGCTCTACGGTGGACGCCATCATGCGCGTGCGAGCCCTCACGACAGGGGTTGCGGTGTCCCGGGGCAGGAGCGTTGTGGCAGTGTCCTTGGACATTGCCAACGCATTCAACTCCCTGCCCTGGAGTACGATCCGGAGGGCACTCCGGTACCACCGGGTGCCCGAATACCTCTGTCGAGTGGTCGAGGCTTACCTGTCGGACAGGTCCATTATCTACCCCGGTCACCAGGGAGAGTGGAAACGTCGGGAGATGTCGTGCGGTGTTCCGCAGGGGTCGGTTCTAGGCCCACCCTTGTGGAACATCGGCTACGACTACGTGCTGCGCGGCGACCTCCCTGACGGGGTCAGCGTGGTCTGCTACGCAGACGACACGCTGGTTCTAGCGCAGGGAGAGTCGCACCAGGCGGCGGTCGCTCTAGCGACACGCGGGGTTGCGATAATCGTTGGTAGGATCCAGGAGTTGGGACTCGAGGTGGCGCTGCACAAATCCGAGGCCATGTTTTTCCACGGCCCTCGGAATGCGCCACCATCAGACTCCCAACTTACGGTAGGAGGAGTTCGCATCGGCGTCGGGTCGACGATGAAGTACCTGGGACTCGTTCTCGACAGCCGATGGAATTTCGGAGAACACTTCCGACGTTTGGCTCCCAAACTCAACCGGGCCGGGGCTGCTCTCAAGCGGCTCCTGCCCAACCTTGGGGGTCCAGACGCCTCCTGCCGGAGGCTCTACGCGGGGATCGTTCGGTCCATGGCCCTCTACGGGGCGCCGGTGTGGGCGCCGTCGCTGGCAAAGCGACCGGCGTCCATACTGAACGCCTGCCAGAGGGTCATGGCAATACGGATGGTGCGGGGTTACCGCACGATCTCCCGCGAAGCGGCGAGCCTTCTGGCTGGCCTACCACCGTGGGATCTGGAGGCAACAGTCCTTGCACACATGCACAATAAGCGCGTGGAGATGCAACGCCGGGGTGAAAGTCCACTACCGCGACAGGTCGAGGTATGGCGGACAGAGCTCCGGCGGGATCTCACGGTGAAATGGCGTCAGCGACTATCGCAACCCAGTGCTGGGCACGCCACAATTATGGCGGTAAGTCCCCTCTTTGAGGCGTGGCTGGAAAGACCTCACGGTGTCCTTACCTTCCGCATGACGCAGGTCCTCACCGGACATGGCAAGTTCGGGAGGTTCCTGCATCGGATTCGAGCGGAAGAGACGCCCGGGTGCCGCCACTGTGCGGAACGCCCGGAGGACACGGTGGAGCACACAGTTGAGGTGTGCCCTGCTTGGGCGGAGCAACGCCGTGTCCTCGTGGGGGCGATCGGCGGCGGAGACCTCTCGCGCCGGGCCTTGGTTCAGGCCATGGTCCGGAGCGAGGAGGAGTGGCAGGCGGTCGCCTCCTTCTGCGAAGCAGTAATGCTAGCAAAGGAGGAGGCAGACCGCATCAGGCAACGGCGCCCCCGCCGCCGCCGCCGGGATTCCGATCCCGATTTCCGGCCACCGTAGACGCGGGCTCGCGGACGGCGAGCCATGGGTAGCTCGCTGTCCGATCGTCCGGTAACTGTCCGGACCGAGCCAAGGCGTCGACGGCGCGCACTGTTCCCGCGCGCCTCAAGGAGTTGTCAGCAACAGGAGGGGCCCATCTGGGTCGAAGCCTACCGGGGTCGGGGTTATCCGAAAGGAAACTAGAGCCCCGGTATGAAGGCTAGAAGGAACGGCGCGGGGTTTTTAGTCAGTAAGACTCTGACACTGTCTCCCGCTCCACCCAAAAGCGGGTTTCGTCAATGATGATTTTCCCCGTCGAGAGAAAAAAAAAAAAAAAAAAAAACACCACTACTGTTACAAAAACAGGTAATTTATTTAAATTAAATAATTGGAAATGATCAAAGTGGCTTTCGCGAAACCACAACCGCTCAGATTTCTCAAAACAAAATTACAATTAATGAAATAAAATATGAAAGAACAAAATGCTATGTACGTAATACGATTTTCTGTGTAAACTAATTATAACAAATTGACTATTAGTTGGAAAACCTACGAAATATGTCAGGGCCAGTATTTAACTTGTGGTCCTAAATAAACAAATCATTTGAGTCTAGATTCTACATAGGTTGTTGACTCAGTACTAGGTAGAACGTAGGTACTGTTGTAATCTATTCGCGACAAAGAACTTAAATGCCGACTAGTATAGATTTAGGACGAGTGTGTGTTTAGGAGAGCGAAGGAATATAAAATAATCGAGCTTTGTTTATGTTGATACGGTAATACGAAGGGCCCAGAAACAAAACTGCTCAGGCCCCCGTAGGCGCGGGCTTGCAGACGGCAAGCAACGGATAGCTCGCCGTTCGACCGTCCGGTAACCATCCAGCCCGAGCCTTAAACGCACGCTGGAGTTGTCTGCAAACTGCAGGGTCGAGGCCTACTGAGGCCAATGGTCTGCTTTTGAAAGGAAGATTCGGCACCGGTGCGAAAAGCAATGAAGGAACAGGAGTGGATTTTTAGTCAGTAAAAGTCTGACACTATTTCCCGCTCCGCTCAAGGGCGCGGAGAGGTCATAGGATGATTTTCCCACCTACAAAAAAAGACACAAAACTGTAATGCGACATTGCATCGTAAAAAACTGCGAGATTGCGTGACGCATCGCAAGGACTTGCGCACTTGATTCGCATCGCATATTGTATGGTCACCTGAACCGATGCTTTACCACAGGAAATCTCACGTTTCTGAGATGCGTTGTCGTATTCATTTGAAAACAAAACTGTGATAGTGTAGGTTTTAAGAAACCTTTTAGACTTTCCGCAGCCTTAGAATGCAAAGGGAAACTGAAGGAACAGAAATGGGTTTTAGTTCACAGCGAGAGAAGTCATTTAATTTTGATGATTTCAATGAAACTTAATGGCGCTCACTAAATCGTGGTTTTGATAAAATAAAAAACCTTTTTATAAAAAAAAAAATTACCGACTTCACTAAAAAATTGAATTAAATTTGAGGAGTTCCCTTGATTTCGCCAAAATTCCAGCATCAGATCCTAACTTGGTGACTATGGGACCATTGGGGAAGTATACCCTTTCCAATTAAAAAAAGATTCAAATCGGTTGGCAATCGACGAAATTTTGTGCGAACAAACAGAAAAATAAAACACAAACATCCGAATTGAAAACGTCCTCCTTTTTTAGAAGTCGGTTAGAAAAACTATAATGATTAACAATCTCATCCATCTACACTAATGTTATAAAGTGGTAAAAATTGTATTTTGTTTTTATGTTTTTTTTTTGTACTGAAAGTACTCCAATTGCTAACATTTTTTCCCCGATAGAAAGCTGCTTTATTTGATATCTATATATATAAAAATCAATGCCACTTTTCGTTGTTATTTTATAACTCAAGAACGGGCTCACCTATCCAAACCAAATTTTTAGGCTTTGTTCGGACTATTTAGTAGATGGTTTATGTGAAGTTTGGTAGGGTAGAGTAGGGTATAGTAGGGTAAAGTAGGGTAGAGTAGTGTTGAGTAGAGTAGTGTAGAGTAGTGTAGAGTAGTGTAGTGTAGTGTAGAGTAGTGTAGAGTAGTGTAGGGTAGAGTAGGGTAGAGTAGTGTAGAGTCGTGTAGGGTAGATTAGGGTATAGTTAGGGTAGAGCGGGAGCGAAGCCGTGCGGGCAAAAGCTAGTAGGCTATATATCTTAAACGCGGGCGATGCCACGGGCGTAGGTACAACATATACCGCTCAATAACAACCGACACTCAAACTAAAAACAAACCAAAAAATAATTTCACGAAAAACAAAAAAGCCGGGGTACTGAGGCCACAAAAATATTCATAACGCAAATGTGAACAAAAAAAAAATTCTAAATTTGAAACTATCCACTACGGGTCACGTATGACAACGTTGTTTCACGGTCTAAAGGCACTCAAACATATTTTAAAATGGCCGCTCACATTGTGATCACACCAACATATTCAAAACAAAGCCATTTCAATAGTTTTCCGCATTGTTCAAACAACAATTGTGGAAACAGATCTTTCAATTCATTGGTTAGGTTATCAACTGAATGATTGTTTCGTTTAATGGATGTTTTAGCGATTGAACGTGGATATTTTGGGTTTAGTGATGGGTTAATCGGGTTTATATATAAGCTTGTATTAATTTATATTAATATAAATTAATTGTAACGTGTATTGTGAAGTACTAATAAAGGGCAAGTGACGTATACCTATAGGATGGTACAAAAGGGGCATTACTTGTTCAACCGTCAGCGGGTGTGCACGTGTCTACGGCAGCTTGGTGAACCTATTCTGAGTGACTTTTATTTATCCACCTACCAGCAACCCTGGACACCACATCACAAAATATCGCTTGAGGAACAACTATTTTTTTAGGGTTTTGTACCCTATTACTAACCCTCAGCTGTCAGCGGGCTGTGTCTAATAAACCATTAGAGGTTGAGTAGAGAGTTGAAAATTCCATAGAATGTGTCCATATAGCTGTTGGCTACAACGACAAAATTTTGCTATAACGATATAATAAAATTATAAAATGAAGGGGCTCCCTCACAAGAAACGTTGTTTTACCCTTTTTAGCTCGATTTTAATAATTGTAGTACGAAAACCTTAGTGTGCCTCCGACTCGCACTTGGCCAGATTTTTTTGGAGTTTTGACGTATAAGATTTACAAAAAAAGATTTTATTTATCGATTGAATATTAAAAGAGCAGATTATATATGATATAATTGTGATGTCTTCTCTTTCATCAACATATGATTAAAGTCGAAACACACACATACATACACACAACACACCCATCTAAAGCGTCGACGTATAGCCAAAAACTGCTTCTCGCATCTAATGAATTCTCGCAGCATTCACTAGGCTTGTCTTGCGGTAGACCTTCCAACGCTGCGTCTTTTAGTACGCAGTCACTACTCCGAAACCTATTGGCCGCCAACTACCTTTACATAAAAATAATGAGTTCAGAGTAAAGGTTTCTGCCTTTTAAGCTGACGTCATACATAAATGAATTGTGAAAATTGTGCCTTAACTCTTTGAAACATCTAACTTTTCCTGGCGTGTAGAAAACTCTCAGCTAATCAATACCTCCATACCATAAAACTTAGAACCCCACATAAAAACCCTTCTCAAACAGTTATGTCAGATGAAAACAACGTTCTATAACTATCTCGGAGTTAACTAGACATACATTTTGAATACTATCCGTAGTCTCACGATATCTAAGAACACAGAGTTACTGAACTGTTAGAGTTGGCATTGTCTAAACTTTTCCAATAAACCAATCGCGTCAATGAGTAGGCAGCTGGATTGTTCAAAAGAGTTACTGCGGCCCTGTGTGTCAGCGTCAACTTATAAACGTTGGCAAACAACAATTCTTACAGTAATTTCAATTTAGTTTTTGGTAGATATTGCTGTCAGCGATAAACCGAAAATAATCCCAAGGGAACATAATCTTGTAGTAAAAAGTTTTCCATGTTCTATTTCAGGAAATGGCTACCCGTGTGCGAGTATTTTCATTAAATTCGGTTCGGTCGTTACAGCTTGAAGAAATAACAAATATACCTACACACAGTCACCAATTTTCGCCTTTATAATATTATGTATTTATTTAAACGTCATGTATTACTGTCATGTGGTATGGCATTCTCTACCAGTCAACCTTTGGTTTAACAAAAACAACACTGTAGTAGGTGTGCACAATAAATAAATAACAAATATTTTAAATAGAAAATTAGTGTTACAGATGTGTAGCCTAGTGAGAATAAATCATTACTTCTTCTTAAAGGTGCGTCCAGTCGCTGCCGTCGCCGTGCTTCCAAGGTCTGTGACTCGGACCAGCTCCGTTAGAGGTCCGTCCATTAACTATTCAGGGGCTTTAAATAGAATCGAAAACGTGCCAAGTCGGCTGTAACCTCACCATGTCGAGGTACACGATGCGAGACGTCATATTATATTAATGCTGAAGCCGTATTGTGGGAGGAATTGAGGTGTGAAGATAGAATTGAGGAAGATACGAGATAGGTGTCAAGAGTAACAGTGAGAACTACCAGGGGAAAATGAATGTCGAGAAGTTGAGGGTTAAATCGAACATGTACCTACTGAATTTGACATCCTTCTTATGTTGCTATTTGTTTGAAACAAAGCTTATGTTACATTATTTTTTACGTTTTTAAATTGATATAAACTAGTTCATGACTGCGATCCTAGCTGATGGTATACAGTAGGGCAACCCTTGATGGTGAGGCGCACTAGTTTATTAATTCACTCTCGCCTTGAAAACACCTAGATTGTAATCAGACCCGAAGACCGCAGCAAGTAAATTGTTCCAGTCGTGTACTGGATTTGACATTCTTCCAAGATTACAAGACTAGGTAGAAATAGGTTCCTTCTAGCGTGCTCCATCGTCAACAATATCGTTGCTTTCCATTTGGTGACATAGTGGTCAAACACCAGCCTATCAATAACAAAAAAATAAGTAAAAATTTTGCTACTTCTTTTAAACAAAGCACCATTATTTTTCATTAATTATTAGAAATTAATATTTCATTCGCGACTGATGTGACTAAGACTTTTAGTGACTTCATAAACAATTAATTTAATAATCTGATAATTAAAAATCTCATGTAGTGTTTGCTGTCGACATAATCCGGAACGGCTTGATCGTTTATTTTTTGTGTTTATTTGCTAAGTCTGAAAATAAGTTATGTAGGCCATTATTATTATTCTACCCTCACACTTCATTTTTTAAACTTTCCAGTCTACGTTTGCCGAGTCAGCTAATATAGCCATTGTACTTATTATATAAACTTACGGCACATTAATATTAAAATGCGAAGGTTTGTGTATGTTTGTAACTAATTTAAGCTCAAACGCCTGAAGCCAATGCTAAAGCAGGTTGAACCTAAAACAAAAGAAAAACTAATCTAAAATTCGTGTTCTATAAAGTTCACGAACGTGATCGTTTTGATTCGAAATTATATAGGGTGACTGGTAATTAGTAACCGATACGTATACACGTTATTGTAGACATGATTAAAAACAATTTTCCCAAAGAAACTTTTTTTTATACTCATTAGTTTTATCACAATAACAAAGCAGCTGTTCGCGCAAATTCACGCGCGCGCCTGCGGCTACTGTCTCTCAACTGATAGCCACGCTTTTGTCTCATGTACCTTAAGTAAAATACCATCGGTGTATGTAATCAGTGTAGGTTCTACATGTTCCGGTTAAATGATATAAGTTTAATAATGAGTATAAAAAAAGTTTTTTTGGGAAAATTGTACAAATCATGAGTATAATCACGTGTATTATAATTAGCGGTCACTAATTACCAGTCACCCTACATAGTGATTATATGTTTCTGTCAATTTGTTTTGATGAATTCATCTTGAAGCATAACTATAGCATAAGAGAATGATCAAAGTCACAGCAAATTCTTGAGCATCGACGCCGAGTTACTAGCCTGTCGGTTTTCCATCGTGTACAAGTTTGGGGAGGTGCATTGAAATTGCAGAATTTAATTTCACCAAGTCCGTTCCGTTATCGGACCAGAAGACGTACGGCGTTGCACCACCGGTACACACAACATAGTTTTTAAGTCAGGAATGAACAGGTTGCGAATTGTGACGATGGAGTAGAATTCGCAAGAAGGCAAGCGTATTCAATCATCGCTTTCCATCAGCTGAGATAGTGGTCAAACGCAAGCCTATCCATAATAAAAAAGTGTCTTATTATAATTCTCTCATTGCTGGGACTCAGGCCTCCTATCATCTAGAAGAGCGAATGGATCTTAATCTACCACGCGGGCTAAGTGCGAGTTTGTGAATCTCGTATGTCTTCGAATTTTTTATTCTTCACGAGGTTTTCAGAAACGCGGTGGTGATGGCAAAAATTACCTAAAGTACTACCTACCTGGGTTGGAACCCACCACCTACAACTTGTAAGTCAGGGCCATTATCACTAGGCCACCACAGCTCACTTAGAAGGCTGTCTGATTATTCTAAGAACATAAGTCAAAAAAAGTTTTCAAAAGAAAAGTTTGTGACAAGTTAGATAAAACATCAGAAACAAAACTAACAGAAGGAACAAAATTATTCCAACAACCATTCGTGTTGAACTTGTTTATTCAAATAGATGTAATCTAATGGAACTGTCGCAGCCAACTAAATTCGTCATTTAGTAAACTGCCTAGCCTGATCACTAAACAGCGCTGTTCAACTAGCGGCCTCTTTTTTTATTATGGGGAAAATTAATAACAGCTCATACGTGTAATGAACTGGCTGCCATTCATACAATAAGGTAACGAAGATAACTTAGGGCACCCGACACGGACAGTTTAGTTTCAGAGGAAATGACAATAATAAGCAGGCAAATGAATCTCTAGTCATCCACTTCATGTTAGGATCCATTAAACCTTTTTTTCTGTTTTGAGGTGGTAATTCTTCAAATTACTCCTTTCGCTCTGCGTGGAGTGAGTAGTGACAGACTGTTGCTGACTAAACCCATTCTGCATTCTTTCAGTTGCCCTTAGCATACCAAGACCACAGCAACTCTTTCGAGCAATACCGCAGTTTTATTAGACTCTGCTGACAGAAATACGAGCGTCGTCATCACGTCCCGGCAGAATGGAAATCTAAATCAATTTTACTACTTGTCATTAGTTAGGCAGGTAATTAAACGCTAGGCGGTGGCGCAGTGGTCACGTGCGGCCGTGGTCAGTGAGGCTCAGGAGTGACAGTTGCACAGTCCGTTGCACAGTCTCCTCGAAGATGTGTCGTAACAGGTGTTGCAAAGAGGGGGTTCAGAAGCGGTTTTTTAAGAAGTAACGGGGCCTTTTCTATGTGCTAATCTTGATCACCGGGGTGGTGGTAGTGAGGTAAATATTTCATACTTCTTGGACTTTTCCCCAAAGTCCGGACGCCTTTTGAAGGTATCCATTCGAAAACAAAAAAGTTTCCTTTGTTCTTTTTCTGATGTCACTCGTTACATCGTCTTTTCAAGTTAAAGCCTCAAGTGCCCATCCTCCTACACTGGAAAGGTTTTAATGAGTACCACCGATTCTGCAGTTAACGTAGCTACCTACTGGGGACCAGTTTGACGAGTTTACAATCGATACTAAAAAAAGATTTAGTTGTTTGGTTGAATGGCTGAGTATCACTCGGGCCACCACCGTTTAGTAAAAAGGTTAGACAAGTTGCAAAATGCCAAATTAAGCTAGTTGACTGCGACAGAACTACAAACAAACTTAGGTATTCGGATACCCCTCAAAGCAAACTTGGAAATGAAGTTAAAACTTTCGACTCTACTGTATGATATTATATTATTTTCTGGCTTCAGTAATTTGCTGTAATTTGCGTTGATTAGCTCTTGTACTAATAGTGGAATAAGATACTTGCTTGATCTTTTCTTATTAGCTTGAATTGCCCCACTTCTAGATAAGCAGCCTTCGCTCAAGAGATTACATACATATATACATGAACACACGCCTCATTCCCATGAGGATAGGCAGGAACTACGCACTAGGTACTTTCCTTTTTTTCGTTTATGTTCATACTAGCAGCTAACAGCGGGTTTGCCCGTGTAATAGTAGAAAATAAACCCTAGGAAACATATTCCCGGGACAAAAAGTATTCTATATGCTATTTCATGGTCTACCGTTGTGCAAAATTTCATGCAAAACCGTTCAGGGTTCGAGCATGAAGAAGTAACAAACATACTCATACACATTCACAAATTTACTTACGCTTCTATAAAATACTAGCCTTTGCCCGCGGCTTCGCCTGCGTAGAAAATATATAGCCCATTTAGAAATAAAGCAGCTTTCTATCGGTGACAAAATTTTCGCAACCGGACCAGTACTTTCAGATATTATCATTATTATCCTACAAGCAAGAAATAAGCTTTACCTCTTTATTATATTATTGTGGACGGACGGACCTCATCAAAACCGTGACACACTGCAGCTTAAAAGAAGGCTCCCAAGCTGCCAAACCAGAGCTGCATGGCATCGTATCGCGAGAGAGGCGGTGGTGCGGGACTCGACCGAGACATGACCACGACCAAAAGTGGTCAAAAGTGTACGACTGAGAAGAGAAAATATTAGTGTAGAAGTGTAGATATAGTGTGATGTGGTATCTGTTTGTATACGCATGCAAGTTACAGAAAATTATCAATCATATCACAAGAGATCACTCATAGGCACACTATAATCATGGCCGGTCTTTGAGGAGACGTTCCCCATGACGTAGGATTTCATCGGACATGGCCCTATTATGCGAACCGCCGCCCGGAAGACAGGGTGGATCTGTGCCCCGCTTGAGCGGAGTACAGCCGTGTCCTTGAAGAGGCATTTTCGGCAGTGACTTGTTGCGGAGACTGCCGAATGCGTTAGGGAACGAGCGACCTCTCTCCCAAGCCGCTGAAACCCAGACTACCAGTCATGACGTGCGACGGCCGGACGGCGTGCTACTGTCCGGCCGTCCGGTAAACGTCCGGACCGAGCTCAAGTCATCGCGTGGAACACGGGCCTAGTCCTTACACGACGATGAGGTATGGTAATTCCTTACCCTTCAAAACTGAAAGCTCAACCGACCGAGCCCAATTCGTCCAAGGCGCGTACCGTTTCCACGCGCCTCAAGCAGTGGTCAGCAACCATAAGGGCCCAGCAGGGTCGTAGCCTACTTAGCGACACGCGGGGTTGCGATAGTCGTTGGTAGGATCCAGGAGTTGGGACTCGAGGTGGCGCTGCACAAATCTGAGGCCATGTTTTTCCACGGCCCTCGGAATGCGCCACCATCGGACTCCCAACTTACGGTAGGAGGAGTTCGCATCGGCGTCGGGTCGACGATGAAGTACCTGGGACTCGTTCTCGACAGCCGATGTAATTTCGGAGAACACTTCCGACGTTTGGCTCCCAAACTCAACCGGGCCGGGGCTGCTCTCAAGCGGCTCCTGCCCAACCTTGGGGGTCCAGACGCCTCCTGCCGGAGGCTCTACGCGGGGATCGTTCGGTCCATGGCCCTCTACGGGGCGCCGGTGTGGGCGCCGTCGCTGGCAAAGCGACCGGCGTCCATACTGAACGCCTGCCAGAGGCTCATGGCAATACGGATGGTGCGGGGTTACCGCACGATCTCCCGCGAAGCGGCGAGCCTTCTGGCTGGCCTACCACCGTGGGATCTGGAGGCAACAGTCCTTGCACACATGCACGATAAGCGCGTGGAGATGCAACGCCGGGGTGAAAGTCCACTACCGCGACAGGTCGAGGTATGGCGGACAGAGCTCCGGCGGGATCTCACGGTAAAATGGCGTCAGCGACTATCGCAACCCAGTGCTGGGCACGCCACAATTATGGCGGTAAGTCCCCTCTTTGAGGCGTGGCTGGAAAGACCTCACGGCGTCCTTACCTTCCGCATGACGCAGGTCCTCACCGGACATGGCAAGTTCGGGAGGTTCCTGCATCGGATTCGAGCGGAAGAGACGCCCGGGTGCCGCCACTGTGCGGAACGCCCGGAGGACACGGTGGAGCACACAGTAGAGGTGTGCCCTGCTTGGGCGGAGCAACGCCGTGCCCTCGTGGGGGCGATCGGCGGCGGATACCTCTCGCGCCGGGCCTTGGTTCAGGCCATGGTCCGGAGCGAGGAGGAGTGGCAGGCGGTCGCCTCCTTCTGCGAAGCAGTAATGCTAGCAAAGGAGGAGGCAGACCGCATCAGGCAACGGCGCCCCCGCCGCCGCCGCCGGGATTCCGATCCCGATTTCCAGCCACCGTAGACGCGGGCTCGCGGACGGCGAGCCATGGGTAGCTCGCTGTCCGATCGTCCGGTAACTGTCCGGACCGAGCCAAGGCATCGACGGCGCGCACTGTTCCCGCGCGCCTCAAGGAGTTGTCAGCAACAGGAGGGGCCCATCTGGGTCGAAGCCTACCGGGGTCGGGGTTATCCGAAAGGAAACTAGAGCCCCGGTATGAAGGCTAGAAGGAACGGCGCGGGGTTTTTAGTCAGTAAGACTCTGACACTGTCTCCCGCTCCACCCAAGAGCGGGTTTCGTCAATGATGATTTTCCCCGTCGAAAGAAAAAAAAAAAAAAAAAAAGGGTCGTAGCCTACTGGGGTCAAGGGTCTGTTTCTGAAAGAAAAGCTCGGCCTTGGTATGAAAGGCAACGAAGGAACGGAGTAAGTTTTTTAGTAAGTAAAAGTCTGTCACTATCTACCGCTCGGCCCAAAGGCGTGGGATGTCACTTGGATCATTTTGACCAAAGGGAAAAATCCCTTTAAAACTGAACAGGAAAAAAATCCCTAGAACATTTGTCATAAAATCTTCAGTAACAATAAAATTTAAGTAATGGTCCACTAATTAATTGTCATTACGGTATAATTATTTTGCTAAGAGCTTTTCAACTCAAGATTTTAGTAAACAAGTTGGACTTGAGAACAGATCTTTAATTAATGTTTTGCTAATTATTTCTAATCTACGCAACGGTATATCTAGGTCGTAAGTCACATTATGTACGACTTTTGTACGCCGTATTTAATCTAGTTATAGGTGGTCTATATGCCTTGAAGACCTTCCCGACCGAATTTCAATCACGATGACAAATATCATTCCCTCCTAGAGAGGAGGCCTCAGTTTTGAAAGAGGGAACATTAGAAGGCCGCCTACGCTATGAGTATGACAAATCTCAACAAATATTAGCCTATAGTCTGTCTAAAATTCAACGACTCGGAAATTTTTAAAAGAATTTAATAAATTGTTATATTTATTATGTAAATACAATACTTTTTAACCGACTTCGAAAAGGAGGAGGTTCTATGTTCGGCTGAATGTATGTTTTTTTTTTTTTTGTATGTATTTTCACCGATATTTCGGTCAATTGTGGACCGATTTTGAAAAAAATTTTTTTTAATAAGATTTTGTTAGTGAACTATAATTATCTCTTTGCAACCTTGATTGTTCAACCAATGTTGACTACATCAGCTTTCAAGAATTTGATTATTTGATTAGTTTACCCAAGTCGTTTGACTTTTTAGACAGACTCTAACACACAAAATAGTGCACAAGCGTGTGCGCAGAGACAGGCGCACTCTCTGTTCTTCTGTTTTCCTAGTCCCATGGTACGGCAATCAGACACGACTGACTGGAGCGTGATCAGGGGCATGACCAACTTTTACATACTTTTCGAGGTACGGGAGTGTCATACATAATGCACCTGATATTATGTAGCTCAAAGAATAAGCCACTTCAGTAGCAGTAGACTCGTAGACCGGTTAGCCAATGGGGCACTAAAGTCCGTATCGGTAACCAAAGTATTGGAAGGTTTTTACTACTCTGGTGGACTAATGCCCTGGTGAAGGCCGCAGGATCTCATTGGATGCGATTAGCATAAGTCCAATATCTTTCGGTTGAAATGATTATAAAATCCGGTTGAAATAGTCTTTGAACCGATACTATGTCGATATCGCAACCATACCACCCTGGACATTCAGAATACTGTCCCACATGTTGCATTATAAAGGTAGTCAAGTCGGTTAGCAATAAATTTAAAAATGTATGCGTCTTGCTCCCTGGTATTTTATTACGTGAAACCCAATTCAGCGTAGATGTATATGGATAAGATTTTTATCCGAATCACGTTAGAAGTTCAAATGGAAATTTCTAGGAATATGGTCTAAAGTAAAAAGATTAATAAAGTACTTCGGTGCAATGTTTTAAAAAACATTTTGCGATAAATATGAAGACTAAAGACGGTAAAATGGTTGGAAGAGTTAGTTCAGGATTATTCTAAAGATATTTTCTTAAGTTAAATAGTCATGGTTTTAGTTTTTTTCGTGTGTAGCTGTCCAAATATCGCGAATATTTAAGTCTAACAATCCGCAACTGTAGTATGTTAACTAGATTTCTATGTAGTTTTTTCTACAAAATTTTAGACAGGTAAAAAAGTCCAAATAGACCTTCTCTATGAAAAGGTGAAAGTGTGTATGTTTGTTACATCTTTACGCTTAAACGGCTGACCAGATTGTGATGAATTTTGTTACCAAGATAACTAACGGATTAACACGTACGCTATGATTTATAAAGGTGAGCCTTAGGCGGTAGCAAGTAGTGTTTATTTTAGTGATGCCTACAGTTTTTCGCAGTCTAAACCGAAAAAGTTGGTTGACGTAAGTATTTATTGTTTTCTGTTTTTAACCGTCTTCGAAAAGGAGGTGGTTTTAATTATGTTCGGCTGAATGTTTGTTCACCGATATCTTAGTTAATTGTGAAATTGAAAATTATTTTTTATATACATATATACATATCTTCGAATTTCATGACCTGATCATGAAACAGAACAGAACTCCTCATAGGATCACAGCAGAATTGTCGTAACAAGTAAAATTGCTTTGTTTATACGTGTAATCGATGACTGACTGAAAGAAAAGGGGGAGGGGATGTATCGAACCGATCTAGCCGGCTGCCGGACCGATCTATCGATTAAGCCGGAAGGTAACTTGACCGTGTATAATGTAATTAAATGCACTCTAGATATAAGGTATTTAAGTGTAGTTGAGGGTACTTTTTAGTGGTGGTACAATAACTAAAAATTTAAAAATAAAAACTTTTCACAAAAAAATTAAAAACCGTTAAGTCGGTTTAATTTAAAAAAAAAAAACACTGATAAGTACAAAATAACTTAAACTTCGGCAGTCGGTGTTAAATAACGAAGAGACAAAACTCTATTTATAGAAACACCGACTTCCGAAATTTAAGTTATTTTGTACTTATCAGGGTTTTATATTTCCTTACCTATTGCATACAATATTAATAATTATGAGAGGACAATGTAGACCAGTCAACATTATAACCAAAAGCATGAGCGTAGCCAAAGTGGGGGTTTTTGGACCCCTCCAAAATATTCAACATTTAATTTAAGCCCGATAAACATTTTTTTATTAATATGGATATTTTGAATTTTACACGTAAATATAAAAAGTAATTTTTAGCATATCTTTGCTTTATTTTCTTAAACCCCACCCTCCACCCTTTCATATTAGGGCTTGATAACGCTCGTGCACACAAGCATAAAAACCATACTCAAAATTAAACATCCACCTACCATTTCAGTCCATTTTATGCACTTCCACAATTTAACGGAAAACGGAGTATCAAAGAGATCCGAAGTCCCTGACCCTTCTCATTATCAATTCGATTTCGTGTGCCCAAGGTATCCGAATTCCAATATTATATTCCCGGAACCGACAGCCAGCTACTGAAGGCTTTGAGGGATATCTATAGACCGCTTTTGTGCTATCCGACGACCCTAGCAAAAACGTCATGGAATTTATTCTCATGTGGCTTATGTAATACTATTATAGATTTAATCCTTATAAGCAATTTAGATGTTTAAGCTGATGTGGGTTGGCATGGATGATGTAATTAGGGATGTCTGGGTGTACGACACAATGTTTTGGGCTTGTGGCGACCTTGAATCTATTGATGAGTGACGTTGTCTTAGTTTAGGTCTTGAATTTAGCTGGAGAAGACTTTTGTCTTTGAGTAAATGTCTGGCGGTCATGTATATATTTTTTAGAGGTACGCCACTAGATGTAAAGTCCCGCTAATCGAACGTTGAAAAGGGAAGGTTCTCTGACCAGGCGGATGTTGTGTCAAGTCAGGCAATTGCCCGATAGTTGATTCTGGACTGTTGCACATTTTTTAATCATGTGGAGAACTCTAATACCACAATGCAGGTTTATAGATTTTTAATTCCTGGCTGCAAAATTGTACAAGACCATAAATGTTACAATGAGATGAATTTTTGTTTCTAGTTACAATGAGTAAGTTATTATGGAAAGCAAAGATACAAAACACTGAGAATACAGAAGTCTACATTCTTGAATTTAGATGTCATTTTTACTTATTAGATACTAGTTTCTTTCTAGCGGTTTTGCCTGCGTGAAAGTAGAAATTAGGCACTTAATAAACTTGTGCGCACCACCATCACCATCATTCCTCTTTATAATATCAGTTATAGATTGTTTTAAATACAGATCGCTTAAATATAAGTTTTGTATACAGTCCGGTCAATATATTCAATCAAATAAACATACATTTTGCTCCCTTGATACTCGCTTTGATCTGATTTATTATTTGTACCAATTTCTTCGCCTTCCCTCAATCACTGAGATAAAAGATGCCTCAGGGATGATAACAATAATATCAGGGGCTATCGAATCTTGGTCGTGTGGTAATAGTATCATTTTGTGGTCGATAAATAATATCTATTCGACGGTCGAGATCATTAATGGTTGTCTGATGGCCTATAAGGGAAATCGGCTAATAGTCACTTAACTAATTATTATTTGGTTGCTCTACATTGATTATATTTAGAAAATAATTTAGTCATTGTACTAGGAGAGAATAAAGCATGTAGAGTTTTAAGAGGGACTCATTAAATGTATTAACAGATTCAATAAGACATTTAGAACCTAAGACGTGTATTGCCTTATATGTACTAGGATAGAATAAAGCAAGTGGAGTTTTAAAAGTGAATCATTAGATTCAATAAGACACTTAAAACCAAAGATGTAAATTATATAACACGTATAGTTGTTACCTACCTAGTGCATTTTTTTTGGATGGGAAAAATATGCAAATATTTTCTACTTTTCTGAGAGAAGCGCGAAGGAGTGTCAGACTTTTACCAACTAAAATACTCTCATGTTCCTTAAATTACTCTTGGTTCTTTGAAACAATCCTGCTGCCCATTTAAAAAACTTTTCCAAGAAAGCTTCGCATGTAGAATTACAATAAAAAAATAATTTTGGTCGTTATATAATCCTCTCTACTATGATATTTGACGTCTAAAACCCCTATTTCTTAGTAAAGAGGTATTTAGGTATTCAAATCTGCGTACCAAAATACCACGAAATTCAACCATTAAACGCCTAATAGGTACCTTCACGTTAACTTCACTTCACTGCCAACACATGTTAATGATAAATTCCGCATTTAGTAAGTTGACGAGAACTGGAGCCCTAGTCATGACGTCTTAAAATCAGTATAATTCCGGTGTGGGAGAAAGAGACACAGCTATACAGAGCCAATAGCAACATCCCTTTCTAATGCCGGAATTAAATGATGATACTGCGGTGGTTAGCGCATAGCTATCACGTTGAGCAAGACTTAATTACTCGCAACGTCTTTAAGTGGGTCCTTCCCGGTTCCACTATCGTTAATGTGAGCAACGCGAAAAAAGAAAGATATGCCTTAACGCTCGGTTAGCACTCTGTAAAATCCGTCACTCACTTGAATATTTTATAAACCTTGTTCCAGGAAAAACGTGTTTTAAAAACCTTAAGAGTTTTTGAAAAACATTTTCTTTTCGTCATTCAAAATGTCGAATAAATGTGCAGTTTCCTTATATATATTTTCTTTACTTTTTATCTGCACTAATATTGAAATATAATTGTAAAGAGGTACAGTTGGTTATTTGTTTGTAATCTCTGGAAGTCCTGGTCCGATTGTTAATTTTTTATCCGCTAGAAAACTGTTTTAGTATATTTTATGCACGCGGGCAAAGCTGCGGGCAAAAGCTAGTACATTATAAAGGGCCAAAGTTTAAGTAAAAGTGCAAAATAATAATATCTATTAACTCGTAACGCGTTTACATTTAACTGACTCGTGTGTGGCTGACATCCATTGGAAATCGTACAAAGTTGTAGAAAATATTACAATAACCAATGAGAGATTTTTTTGTCCTATTGTTTGATTTTCACCGAATGTAATTACTGATAGATTGGTTTAAACTAACTTTTTCTCATTTTTTTTTCAGGTCCCAAGTTTTCATCAGAGCCAGGGAGTATGCAGTTATCACAAATATTGACATAAACCCCATTACGTACAACTTTATCGAAGAACTAGCTTGAATCTGTAAATTTTATAACACAGCTTTTATATTATTACTCTCCGAGAAAAACATTTGGTATTTTTCAGTCTCCATCCTTGTTCGTTTCAAAAGAGACTGGCACGTGTTACTTTTTGCAAACAATTTTCCTTTGTTTTAATTTCGAGAAAAGAGGAGGCTTACCTGTTTTTGTCTTTTACGTATTTACATACCAGGCCGACATAAGAACTACAAGACAATGCGACGAGTTTCACTCGTTAAAGTTCTTGGCGCAACCTAAATCCTGTTCTGTGTATGTGTGTGTGATAGAAAAAAATACCAGAGGAACATGAAGCGACGTAGTTCTGCAATAAAAAATCGCTCTATTCGGAGTTCCCGACCCGTAAATTGTTGCCAGCGTCCCCTTTTCTTCTAATACGCGGTTGGTTTGCGATTCCGTGTTATTGTACCGTTCAGAATGTTTGTATGAATGGAATAAAAATTGCATCGTGCCGAGTTCGTGTAAAAATATATTTTTAGTTACCTGTAAAATGCGGAAGAATGAATGTTGTTTGTGCTCCGAGATGCTGGGAATAAATGTGTTTGCAATTGTTTTGCAATTCGTGAGATTCTCACGGCACTAAGTATTATTTTTAAAGAACATTCTGCTGATCCATCTTACTTGTTGTTTTTTGTTAAAATAATAGACTCACCCGACCCTCTGATCTGACTTTATTTTTAAGCAATGTTGTTAAAAGGTTTCACAAAATTAAAATGCAAACAATTCATTAAATACATTTATTTATCGCCATTAAGAACGTGACACCCAATGACAATATTAATATGGTACATATATTTATATAATGCAATATTAAACTAACAAACAAATGTATCACAGAATATTTTGATAGTGTTCAAAATTGACCAATATTTATACAACGTGGACGATCACTAGTCAAATAAATACAAAGTCACGTGGAAATTAATTCACAATTATATTTGATTTTAAATAAATTGGGAGACTAAGAGAATGAAGTCAAAAGAACACAGCTGCAGAAGTACGAAAAATTGTAAAAAAAAGTAATAATACTTTCACTATGTTTATTTACAAAAGCTATTTCTACGGAACCTGAAGTTTTAAAAACAGTTTTGGGGCAAACAGAACACACTGAAAATTAAAAAGTTACAAAAGTCAAACATATATATAATTTACCTCTTTGAATTGTAATGAAGAGAGCAACCAACGTTTTGTTTAATTAAAAACGTACTATAATGAGCTTCACATTATTAATTAAGAACACAATTAAAAGATCTCCCAATTACTTAAAACAAATCACAAAAAGATTCGTCAATAGATTTTCATAGATTTATTAAATTTAGACATTTTTAACTACCTAGCTGTCTTTAATTTTATATACAATTTACACAATAATATAATAACTTTAACATTAATATTTGGCACAACGAGTGACAGAAGAATTCTTTGCATTAAAATGTTTGCAACAGCTGAAAGCGTTTCTCCTTTGCATTTCTCGGAGACAATGTAATATCGCGATGTTATTAGCAAAGAAAACTCCGTGAATAAACTTTGAAACTACGATGTTTCATAGTTCATGTAGTTTTTATAACATTGTGGGTACAAATTCTGCAAAGAAAATACGCTACATGTTTTGATAACAAAGGAAAATGAAAATGTAATGCAATCATTAAGCAGGTGGAATTAACTTTCGATAAGAATGCATGTATAGTTTAAAGGTTATTCCAATGCAACTGATGTGAACTGACCAGGGTATCATAATTGAACGGCGATGGCGATGTGTCGAAACTATGATCCAATCAGGCAGTAGAACATGTCGATTGACTTTGATCGAAACCATTGTCGATCCTGCGGGTGTGATATCACACAAGACGACGGATCATGAAATCGTATCTCGTAGACAATGTGTCGTCGACAATCGGAGCCTGTGATTTGGAACCATTGTACTTATTCTCGTCTCTCCCGACCTTGTTACGAACGTGCGAATTCGGATTTTGCGATAGAAATCAAGTTTATGCCTTCATTAGTACCCTTATTATGTAAGGTCGTAGATTTTTTTATTGTTGGAGTTAGATTGCTTCATGTGGGAGCTCCGTAGTATTGATGAGCCTCGATGAGAAAGTCTCGAGTCGTAAGTATTGAGAAAATCTTTCAGTAAAAAGGTTTATTGGAAATTTTTCTTTTTGCTGTTCTGATAAGTCTCGGAATTGGTAAGTAGCTAGAATTTTATTGCTGAAAGAAATACGAGAAATTATTAAATTATAAATATAACAGACCGCCTCCAGAAATGTTGTTCTCATTAACAGCGATACTGGCCTATTTATAAAACTCGCTAACCATTATGTCTGATTAGAGCGGATTCGTAATTTCAATTATCCGGATATTTTGAATTAAGAACCTGATACCTAATCAATGTTTAAAGTAATCACATGGAGATGTTTTTTTTTCTTCTAAATAAGCTCCTAGAAAACTTTCTGCAAATGGATAGGTAAAATTGTATTATTTATTGTTTATTTTCTCAAAATATTATTGTTCTATTCTATAATACAATGAAATTAGAACATGAAAGCTGATCTAATGAAAAAAGTTCCTGTAATTAAATTACACTAGCGATTCGCCCTAACATCGCACGGGAATAAAAAAAAACACTAAATTTCAAATGCATAATTAATACATTGCTTTTGTCCAAGTAATGTATTAATTATGCATTATAAATCTTCTTCACGAATTATTTTATCTATTGGTGAAAACCACATGAAAATTCGTTTAATTTTTTTTTTTTAGTTTATCGCAAACATACAGACAGAACGACACATAGACACGGTAGCGATCTTGTTTTATAATATACATGAAATTTTTTATACATTTTATAATAATACCTGAAATAACTTAATGAGCTCTTGATTCTGTAATACCAGGAGAGTAGCACATGAAAGCTGCTCAAATGTAACACGTAGTGACGTGACGCCTGTTCCGCGCCTGTCAGTCGTTTTTAAATCACATTACGTTCGGGATTGTTCGGTTTCATGAATTTTGATGACGACACTACGATTTTGCGCGGGATCTGAGTTTTTGCAACCATGCGGTGTCAAACATTAAAAGTAGATTTTTGGGAATAAAATTAGAGATGTTGTTTTTTGAATAAGGTTTTAGTGTTTTTACTCACTTTATTTTTTGTGGAGCTAAACTACAAATAGAAGCTCCACAAAAAATATCGGGTAGTATAAGTTAGTTTTTAAACGTTTTCATTTAGAATTTTCGCTGTCTGAAAGCAGATTAATCTATAAAAATTATCTTTTCTCTTCGCGCGTCAAAAGGCTATTCAGCTGTCAAAAACATTTTAAAATGCCAAGACTAGAATTTGAGTGATTCGCTATTAACAAATACCTAGAATTTGGCACCAAAGTAATATATAAATACTATATACAATAGAAGAATTTTAGGAACGTCAGGACTTGGAAAAATACTGAAGAGGAAAAACAATAACATCTATTTTTAATTCACATTAAGGTAACTTACACAAACTGTTCTCCTGGTAGAAAAGGTAGCCAACTGCAGAAAAAAAAAAATATTACCAAGGAAAGATTTGACGTTTAGAAAATTTTGTTCTTTTTTGCAGATTTTGTATTGTATTTTTTTATATCAGTAAAAAAATCAAAGATAAATTTTGAATAAGTTCTAGATGGCGTAGACAAAGTGACAATTTGTATGACATAGAGATAAGAAGATTGTTATCACATGGTCAGTCTCAATTATTTTATACTCCAGGAATGTATGTGGTTAATACTGCCCCGTTAGTAAAAAAGACGCATCTAATTTTTTTTTTCAGTTTTGAGTCATATACATTGCCGGAATCAGGAATAAAAAGCGCATCTGCCTGTATTTTTTATATTTTGCTAACTTTCTCCAGTGTGGTTTTAACACAAGGAAAAAAGGCCCGATTTCCCGTTTCATTCATTAAATTACTTTTTTTTCCGTTTTCGTTTTTGTTAGACACGTCTCTGTAACTATCAGGGGCTGAATAGAATATGTACTTTTGCCTTTAATCCAGGACCTATTGTATTTTTTTTCTTTTGGCTTCACAAAATTTAAAATTTATTTAGCCAGTGTCAAATTTAGAAAGTTGATATATATAATTTATTGAACGCCAATAATATTATAAACCCTATTGTTTCATTATATTAATGTTTAGTTTTTGATACAGTAAAATATTATTTTCCTTTTTACCGAAATCGTGCCTGTTTCAATGATTTCAGATTTATGTTGAATATAAAATTACACCAATTTTATATCACAATGCCCACTAGGAATCAATTTGCGAATAATTAAAACAGCCACAGCACTTCACTCAAAACAATTTCGCCAAAAACCCCTATTCACTTTTAGACCATAAACCAAAGTTACCGCAATAAAAATATATCAAACGAATTTTGCATTTACATATTTGGAACAAACGTCATTTTCCAGGCAGTGTATGTGTCAAAAAACATATGAACAATATTCGGATTATTCAAAATGAGAACGCAGATACTCGTATGCTGCCTGCGCCGTAATTCATTGGAATACGACTTTTGCAAAAAAAAAGATATTTTATTTTGGAATACATCGATTTGCTTCACTTCATATGCTCCTAGTACGTTTTTATAACATAGTTTATTATTTACAATATTTTCTCATTCATAGATTATTATTAGAAATTTACAACAGATATAAATTTAATTCTGCATTGGCTACCTTGTCATCAGGATTATATTATTGCATAAAATGCAGTCTTGCACTTATAAACTAGCACAAGAATATTACTTATCAATTTCAATTATAGTAATGCATAGATAAAAAGACACAATAGCAACGAAATTCCTTGAAAAATATGAAAATACAAAAAAAAATTCGTTGCAAAACTAAACAACGTACAAATAATTTATTTAACATGTATTCTAACAACAATTTGACAGCGCTGTGTTGACAGTCAAATTTTAATAATAATGGCGGCGCCGGCGGTGCAAAAATACATAATTTGTATTTTTAAACACCACGGGGATTTCTTGAGAATAATTATGAAAGTATTGCATTATTTGTAAAAAGTATTTCGTTCAATGAAAGAAATATCATACTTGCAACTGATATCGGAATACTTGCAAAAGAAGCGTTGTAGCAACAATGAGTATTATTAAATTTCAGTCATGTATTTATTTAAAACTATTCATAAGTAATAAACAGAAAATCAGACAGATTAATTTTACGAGATTTAATTATAGTTGTCATTTAATCTCGTAAAATTATTCTGTTTTATTTTCCGTTTATTATTTTATAGTTTCTTCTTTACAGATACTTAAAGCATGATGGCTTTGTAACTAGCAACTTAAGTTACAAACTTAACACTTTAGCTAAACTTAAGTTTAACGCTTAACTGTCAACACAACTTGTCCCTGCCTTAGTCTGTACATTACATTAACTTAATCTTATTCGCATCAGCCCTTCCCAACATATGTAAATATTACAAATTTTTATTTTTTCTCGTGACATAAAACATCGAAATTCAGTGCTTGCTATTTATAGAATAATTGATTTTATAATATAATTTTATTTTTACGACATTTTTTATTACAATTATCACAAGTAACGTAGATGTTTCTGTCGTTTTAATATTTTTTTTTTTATATATTATAAAAGAACGTGCACACTTACATACTAATTTAAATCAATAGAACTCCCTCCCTTTTCCCTTAATAACTAAAGTTTGCCACACTCCTATCTACAATTCACTGAGCATTATTTTCACATTAACGCCTATCTAATTCATATCTTCCCACGATTCCTTACAGGGAAACAAACAAAAACAAACTTCCAACTCAAATCTCTGCCGTTTGCATGGAAACTTTCATGACACCCCCATGAAAAGTCATATCACATCAAATATGAACGTGATAACAGAAAACAACGCGTTATTGCGAGTAAAACAGTGGGCAGGCACGGGCAAAGTGCTCTAAAAGCTTATTGGGCCTGACAAAGGATTGAACCTCGAATTCCCAGCTCCATTGCAAAGGATGTACCAACATTCAGGCGCACGGACGGTGCAAATTCACTCAAATATTAACATTTATTTGCAAAGCGATGTTTTACTCCACATTGGTCCTTCGAGCCTGGTACTTTTTTTGCATGTGCTACATGGTCGACATTTTTAAATTGAATCTGTTCTACGGTATTTTTTTTTAAAGTTAGTATTTGTACAATATTGTCATGGGCTCAAACCTGTTGCCACTTTAAAATAACTATTGTACGTTTAGCAAATTAAACTGATATAGGGATTCAATAATTTCGACTCGTAGACGTAAAGGTTTCATACAAACAGACTATCATGTAACTAGTCTATTTAAATTCATAACATAGTTTTCGATGAATAGCTCAAGAAAATAGCTTTCAGACTTCAATTTATTAGATTAAAACCAACTTTAGATAAAAAAAAAGAAACTTGTATCGGACACTTAGCGCAATATCCTCTACAGTTTATTTGGCACTGTGCGTTTTGAATGAATAAACAATGAATTCGCTACCAGATATTTATTCATCACTTAAATGGTAATTTTGATTCTTAGGACCAAGTCACTTCTAATGAACCAATGTGTTAGAAGACCGCAAAACTTAGTTTTTGTATTGACCAATTCTGTTTTAATTTACCTAATTGCTAGCTAAAAAAATAAACACAAAACACGCTTTTCATCACATACACTTTGCAATTTTACACAAACGACAGAATACTGCTACGTTATACAATGTTTACACGCTAAAAGAGACTTGCATCGCATTTGATTGCACAATGTACCAGGATTTCATAAATATTGAATGGTATACGGAAATAAAAGATTATTGAATGCTCCTACGATTGTTGGTGTTATGTATTTACGAGGATACAATTGATACGACTCTTTGATACTTTTTGTATACTATGGAGCATGTATGATATAAATATTTATAATTTTATTCTTTGTTTGAGGGTGAAATGCTTTGACGTCGACATGGCATAATAAAACGTAGAACCGAATGGAAGCTTATTTTTTGTAACAGATGGGACACGCCTTTTTACCCGACGGCCCCAAAAAGAGGATAATGTTTTTTGAAAGTATGTGTACCTATAGGTGTGTTCATATGCATTTCTATTTCTATGGCATATGTCTATTTTTCTAGCTTAAACTGCTAGATGGATTTCATTAGATGATGAATAACTAGATCGGGTTTGACTGCCGAAGTGACATAATAACTACATGAATTTTGGCTTTTATCAAAAGAGGGAATTGAGGAGGCGATTCCAAAAATTTAGAAAATCTGAGATTGAACTTTTAAAAAGATTGCAAGTGACTGTATCAGACTGCCAGCAAATAGGTTAGTTTGATTTTTTTCTTTTTTGCAAGAATTTTTTGACAATATTCAAATGTTTTATGTGAAAAATATGTTATACCATTGTCTACAGACAACTTTGCACGTAATTATAATAGTGAAGGTTTCTACTTTAACTACTGTCATTTGCTTGAGATGTACTAAAAGGATAGTGTTATTATGATACTTTCAGCACTGCGTCTAATTGCGCTTTTTATGCCTTTTGCGAAGAAGTATCAGGAGAACAGCGGAAGCTAGGAGAGTGACTATAGAAAACTGTGCTCGAGTTTAGTGTATTGTGAAGTAATGTTCTAAAATATAAAACCAAAACTCACTTTATATTTCCTATTTTAATGAAAATATGGTTTTCACATTTTCCTTTTTCTTTTATTATTTATTTGATTTTCTACTAGAAACACTTGTAAGAAGCATTTCCTACTTTCTCTGTTTTAAATAGTTCGCTTTCTGATTTCTTGGTACAGTTTGTACTGAAAAGTTACTGAGCCACGATATTCAAAGGCAAACCCTCATTAGAATTGCTTTCAGAAGAAAGTTCTTTTTAAACGTTACTATGAGCAACCATATCAATTAAAAATCGGTTTAGCATCCAGTGGGACTTTTTCATTTATAAGCTTACTTTTTTACTTTGACGTAAATTTCTTTTTTTAGTGTTGTTGAAGTATTCAAGGAAAACTAAAAGCTAACATATCATGTGCAGATTCTACAATGTTGCAGCAATATTATAGAAATATCACCTGATAATATGACCAAGCGGTAATACGATCGACGATCAAGCACGCTTGCTTATAAACCTATTCACTTTCGACTTGAATATCACTAGATTAATCTACCAGGAAAACAGACACCAGCAGGAAATTACACTCCTTAGCTAAAGAAATCTTGAAAGTATTTCTAATTTGGAATTGCTGCAACAATGTTGCGAAATTTCTATTGATGTACTAAGAATATAGGAGTTTAAAGTATGTAATAACAGCTTTTTCGTCTCTCCGTGTAAACATTGTCGTGATACAAATTGTTATCTAACTATGCTAGACGCTCGACACTTAAGCTGACCTACAGCATCGGTTAGACTTCACTCAAGGCACTGTATTTAGAAAATATATGTACTGAGATACACAACGCGGTTAACAGTACTGTTGCATCCAACTTGGTTGAGCTTGAACCTGTGGACAACGAGATATTAGTTAATTTATTTTATCAAATTAAGGCATCATGTTAATAATTAGATTTGCGACAACGCAACCACGAAGCGACACCACGTTTCCACAAAAGTTGTTCTAGATGTACCTTAAAACAGGTTGTCTCATCAAGTTATCAACATAACCCGTCGTGTCTGACAGCTGGTGCACATCGATTTGATCCGCAATGCAATGCATCGCAAAACTTTTTTTATCACTTATGGGTACCTAGTACCTACACCACTGATCTTTTGGTACGAAAATTTAAATAAACGGGACAAAAACATAAACTCAAATATCAAATTTAATTTCAATAGGAATATTAAATATCATCAATATGTCCATCAAATTTTACCGCAATATTTATAGTATCAATCACAAACTTTAACTTTATCAAGATCTTAAATACCTCTTAAAATACCTATCCACCTCCTATAGCAAGACACAATCAAATTCACAAACTATCAACTCAATCATTTCTTCGTTCATTGAGCCATAAATATACAGGCTATTAACTTTTCTTTGATAACAGGGAAAGTCATTCAACCAATAACAGATTTGCTATCGAGCATACAGACAAAGTTCCATGAGAGTCATGTGCGTCCATGTTAACTCATAATTGCTCCTACTCCATTGATCAACCATTTGAGCAAGAAATTGCGCATTGCTCGATAAAGGTGCTATTTCGATGGAAATGTGTGAAGTAACTAAGCGGTGCGAGGATGTGAAATTGTCTGATTGTTTCCATTAAAATTATGCGCGGAGCTTGAGCGGTGAGACGCGGTGAAATGGTACGTAATGTAGCTAAATGATATCTAACGGACTCTTTTCAAGTGTACTATATACACACACGTCGATTACACAATCTATACTCGCATCCTTCAAATACAACTCTCGCTTTACAATAACATACAAATACATAGCATTGATAGCGCTTATCTCCCAGAGTCACGCTAACACTGACTATATTTTTATCTACGCACTACCTAGCTACTACCTCGCACATCTCTTATGGAAAAGCACCCTAAAGTTCTCTGAAATGTTGAATTTCATATCCAATCAAAAGTTGGACTATTATTTATACTATAGCCAAATGAAAAGTATTGTGTCAGTTTTATGAATGAAATGAAATTGAGTGCTTTTGAATGGATCATTCCGTTTTCCCTTTTTGCTTTTGTGAAATATAATAAATATTTGAGTAAAATACTTTGATCTTTGGAATGCTGTTGCAGTTTTGCAAATGATACAATAAAAATCATTAGGATAAATAAAGCTAAATTCTCGATAAGCATGATATCAATTTCGACATCAACACCAAATTATGCTCAAAATACAGGATAAACAGACAAACTTCAGCTGCTCAAGTATCTCGCGAGTTTCCGAATAGTTGAAAGCTTCCACCAAACTCGCAGACTCTTAAACTTTGAGACCCTTTGCAAAATTAGACAAATAACCTCTAAAGAGTATTAAGCGGTTTTCACCGGAATCGTGGAACGGAATGCAAGTCATCTCCGCCATGTCTTAATTACGTCTACCCGGGTACCAGGATAGCATAGTATGTTAATTAGTCGCTTGACGGAAACTAGTTGTCGTAGATAGGTAGTAACTACGAGTAGTTAGCTTGACGTGGTGAAGCAAAGTAAGGGCAATCTAATTTCGAAATTCAACGATGTTCTACACGCAAGAGATAACTTTCGCTGCCAATTCGGTAATTATGCATTGAACTTAAATTAAATAGAGGAAATATTTTCGATTTTAATAGTTAATATAATATGTTTTTATAATAATTTTTTACCATAACTAAAGGCATTTTAATTCATCATTAAATAATCTATGAAAAAAAGTTCTTCCTTTGATCCCTCCCGACACAAGTTGTTATGTTACTGGGTGGAAAGAGTTAAAACACTATTCTGCCTTTTTTATATTCAAAGTTTAAAATTCACTTATGGTGAAAAAACGTGTTTATGGTGAAAAAACGTGTTTATGGTGTAAACGGACCGAATCAAAAAACGATAAACTAGTATTAATAACAGTGAACCATAAACCCACCTGCAGCTGTAAACATAGATAAATGCGGCGACCTCGCAACTACCAGGGTCGCATTGGCGACTCGAACATACGGCGGCCGTACTGGCTGCGAGGCCTCGCAGCGTAAGGCCATGAAGCCTTTGGACGTGGCCACTCGCAGTCGGAGGGCTCGCCAGCTCGACCGAAGGCCGAAGTCATTGGCTGAGGAGACTTGTGTATTGTTCAACATCCCGAGTTCTGTCTGTTGGCAATTTAAAGGATACCTGTCAATAACAGACATACAGAGACATAATTCTTATAATGCTTCTCTTCATCTAAATTGCAAGTACCAACTGTACCATAACTTATCATAATATCATAATTATGGCATTTTTGCTTCTAATATAATAATTATTAACATTCAACCAACAAATGACCATTTTGGGACATAGGCCTCCTATCAAGCATTATTTGTCCTGATTCTCCCACTTCTAGCGAATTTCTGCGCTCTTAATAATTAGTACAGTTTCAGAGAAATGATTTTAGGTAGGTATTACCTAAAATCACATATGTTGGATATGTGATTTTATTTATCTTACTAGGAATATTCTTAGTACTACATTTATCATCGTTTCAGCCGAAAGACAACTACTGCTGGACAAAGGCCTCCTCCAAGCGTCGTTGAGTAATAATATCTACCTACCTGCCTACTTATGTGATTTTGTTTCTCTTATTAGAAATATTCTTTGTACTACCTACATTTATCATCGTTCAGCCGAAAGACATCTACTGCTGGACATAGGCCTCCCCAAGCGTCGTCACAAGCAACGACTAGTCATGCACGTTTTGCATCTATCGGATTCCAACAGCCTTCACAAAGTCATTGGTCCACTTTGTAGGAGGCCTCTCAACGCTGCGTCCTACCTTTCGGGCCCATCGACTTTCTTTTCTGCGAGCAATGTGCTCGGTCTACTGCCCTTGTAGTACCGTAAAAATATATTGGCCACTCTGGACTTGGGTGTTCCGAAATAGGCGCTTACTTAAAAAAATATGCATTGGCCGTGTCTAGGCTGTTACTTAATGTACATTTGCGGATGTTACGAGTGCGGAGTAATCCCGCATGCGTGATCAAAACCGAATGATATTAAAAATACCCTAAGAAAGAATTACTGCGCAATTTTTTCTTTGAATATGAATTGATGATGAACTAATTGACATACTAACCCTATCAGGTCTTCCGTCGATGTACCACACGATGTTCGCCGGCGGCATCGCCGGCTGCGTGGTGCAGTTGAGCAGCACGTCTTCACCGAGCTGCACAGTGCCAGGCAAGCCTGTTATCACTGGGTCTTCTTTTAACGTCACTGTGAAAGGAAAATCAAAATTAGACCAGTGTCATTAAAAATTTACACTAAATTTTTACAATAGGTACTATATTTTGGGATATGAATGTATCACAAACTCATGTTTCTTAGGGTCTTTAGAATCAGCTCACACAAAAAAGCGATAGGATGCGGCGATGCTTGAAGAGGCTAATTGTCGGATCGGTGTGTTCCTATCCTTATTAATGTCTCAGAAATAGTATCATATTAATTCATGAATCCCCAAGCGACCACTGGTGGCCGCGCATCTATTGTCTTACTATTGTGTCTCTAATTGACGGTATCTGAAGGGTTAAGAGTGAGCTCAGACTTGACATTTTCAAGATACAAACTTTACAATAAAGTGTCAATTAACAAGAAAATGTCGCTTATATTTAGACTATTACTTTCTGGAATAAGAAATTAAGTTCATCAAATTTTTACACCATTTTTAGCTAATCTTTCACCGGATAATATATCATCTACCTACAACGCGATCATTATCGGTTCAGAGTGATTTTATGCGAAAAGTTAGACTTTATGATCCCGTGTCACGGCTATATTTATTCCTGCAAAGTCACCATTCTTGAGAGGTAGACAGAGACGGGAGGATAACGGCGAGTAAAAACCAGGATTTTTTGGAAAAAAATGTGAAGAAACTTACCAGCCACAGTTAAATTTTTCGTTTGCTTGACAACCGCAAACCTGGGCCCCTCAGTGGAGACCTCACAAGTGAAAGACAGCTTTGTGTTATAATTCCTTGGTAGCACCACGCTGATGGCGCAGCTGTTGAGGTTGCACGTGCCTTTGGACACACCCCCAGCTGTGGAGTTGAAGGTCCTTGTAGGAGGCTGTGGAAGATGGTCACCATTAGACATCAATCACGCCTTTATCCAGAAAGGATAGGCAGATAACTAGAGAAAGACGTGAGAGAGAGAGAGGCATAGCAGCATGCCACAATTTGCCAGTTACGTAAACTGGTATGAAATAGCGGAGATCAAATTGCCATCATCTGGACGCAAAACCTCAGTTGGTTACGCTAAAATCCTGATGAAAATGTGCTATGTAAATTTTGCCCATTTTTTTACAAAACAATTGTAAAGTGATCCCTATAGAGGTTTGGTTAAACATAACCTAAAACCAAACAAAGTAATAGAATAGCTATAGCACAAACACGTTTACGAAATCTACGTTTAGGTACACAATCATTGTATTTACAGACCTGAAAAAATACTCAGAAACAAGTCCATTCCTATTTCATTTAGTGTTATTTATTTTTCTTACCACAACGACCCGATTTGGTCTAATCCAGCGGCTATTATGTTTCAAACAAAAAATATAAATACACACATTTTAGGTACCAGGGCACCATAATACACAGAGAGATTGCTAATAGTTGCCAGCTTTTTTATTAGGTCAATTTAAAAAATGGTCAGTAATTTTTTTTTCTAAGAAATGGAATTTACTAACTAGGTACTATAATTAATATTCACTGGTGTTTTTAGCTGCCATAGCGACAATGGTTGCTATAGTCTTTCTCTAACTAAGCTTTCTTATTCTGAAATATGTAATAAAAATACCATTATTCAGGATCGGAACGGTCTACGGTTGGCAACAAAAATCGTGAATAAAATTATCTGTTAAAAATAAAATTATAGCAGTACATTTAACTTGTATGATAAGTCTGTAAATTGTTCAAATGTATTAATGTCATTTTAATTGGAATTATACTATTCGCAAGTCTACTTTGCCCACCGTACCGTGTTTTCCAAGATACTTTCATCAGACCTACATTACACCCCATTAGAGTAATGTTCAAGGGTTCTTTAATACAATTTATTTTCAAAGCACTTCAGCTACTTAAAAGGTTCATGTATCGCTACTTTTTTTTTTTGTTTTGTTTTTTTACTAATGGACTTTTTATTTTAATGGATGGGTAGGTGAAGGCACAGTAAAGGTTAGGACCTCTTTCTCACCTGGGCTCTTAGTCTTTAGGACTCGTGTCCTTAAGGTGGTGCATCACGACTCACATTTTCACTGTTTTTTATACAACCGCTCATAACTGATTATGACGTTATTACACACTTTTCATTAGATATTTTGGAAACCCAGTATCTTGTGGATATTATCTAGGTTTCTAAAGAAACCAATTTTTAAATTTGTGTAAAACTAATCCAGTAAAAACCTCTGAAAATGTCCTATTTTGTATGAACTTTTGACACTTCATAATTTGTCTAAAAATTAAAAAGTCAAAAAAGTAATCCTCTAGAGACCTTGCAAATTTTATTAAGATTCTAAATGACGACAACTTTTTCCAAAAACTTTTGAGTGTTTAAAAAAAACAGCTATTTCCTGGAGCAAGTTTTGTGAAATTTTCGAGTAAATCTCGGAATTACCGAATACTAACAGAGTTTCCAGGCGTTATCTCTCTTTTTTTGCGTTGCCTTTTCGTCAAACATCGCGTTGGATTGCATTAAATGAAGTAACAAGCTTTTAAACCTTTTTCTATGTTTACGATAAGCGAGTGGAGAAGGACCCTCTTAAGTTTATTTGCCGAAAACATAACTCATAACGAAACTCTGAAATACCTACTAGGCAAACATATAAATAAGGAGTATACAGAAGGATAATGGCTACGAGTTATGTAGAAAATACTGGATATGATAGGTACAAGCTTCGATCAACAGTGTACTGCAGGGTACATCATTCTCATCGATTTATAGTCGTTTGACAATCTCTTTCAGAGTGTATGTTATGTACATTTTCATCGATTATATCGGCAATTTTTCAGGGTGTCTTAAATATTTACCAATTTTTCTATGTAACCATAAAATCGACTTATTGTAGAATTTTCGGAACATAGCCTGCTGTGCTGAACAGTTACATTTATAAAAGTATCCAAGATAACTTACGACTTCTGAAAGATTAATCATTAATAAGGAGTATTCAGGCAGATAGGTACTCAGCCAACACAACAACACAATTCAAATATAAGTGCCACCCACCTGTTGTCCGGGCGTGAACCTGAAGATTTCGTTGCTGCCCCGGTACCATTTGACGGAGTGGAGGTCCGGGTCACCCTGGTCGTTCATGTAGTGACAGACCAGGTTAGCCTCCTGGTGAGGGTCTCCGTAGGGAGGCACCTCGAGGAATGTGATGTTATGTGCTGTGGCTATTACTGGGGACAACAGAAAATTAGATTATAATATTTTTTTACCACAACTGTATGCTTGTTTTCCCCGAAGACATGGATGTATATTTCATCAGTTATATTTAATGCCTGTCACACCTATACGGTATACCTGACAGGTTTACCTGTACAGTTGAGTTTTACAGGTGAACCGGAACGTGTATGTTGCACAAGTCTGCAGGTCAACAACAAGCTCACATGACAGGTATAACTGTGCAGGCAAACCTGCCAGGGATACCCTAGCGTGTATCGCTACCTTATAGGGTGTATCGCTACCATATAGGGCGATTGAAAATAATGCATGAATGACGTGCCTAAGAACCGAGTTTCCAAACGTACCGCATGCTCCCCGCATATACTTCGCGCAAAAACCACCCTGTCGCTCATCATCCTCTCTTCTTCTTCGTTTTCCTCCCCACTCTTCAAGTCGCTACAGTGGATCTTTTACCGTTCGTGCTGTGCGCCAATGGAATTCTCTTCCGCATTCATTAAGGGCTTTTTTTTTTTTTTTTTTTTTTTTTTTTTTTTTTTTTTTTTTTCTGTCGACGGGGAAAATCATCATTGACGAAACCCGCTCTTGGGTGGAGCGGGAGACAGTGTCAGAGTCTTACTGACTAAAAACCCCGCGCCGTTCCTTCTAGCCTTCATACCGGGGCTCTAGTTTCCTTTCGGATAACCCCGACCCCGGTAGGCTTCGACCCCGATGGGCCCCTCCTGTTGCTGACAACTCCTTGAGGCGCGCGGGAACAGTGCGCGCCGTCGACGCCTTAGCTCGGTCCGGACAGTTACCGGACGATCGGACAGCGAGCTACCCATGGCTCGCCGTCCGCGAGCCCGCGTCTACGGTGGCTGGAAATCGGATTCATCATTCATTAAGGGCTAGCCCTGCGTTGGAAGTTTTCAGGAGAAAGATTAAGGAACATTTCCTGTCAACATGACCCATATATATGTATGTTTATAAGTATTTATTTATTGTATATGTTGTTTATGTAAAGGGTGCTATGCACATATCTGTTAAGTATATTGTTAGTTTTAAGTTAGATTTAATTTATGTGTTTAATTTTAATTTGGTTAAATTGCGTTGTTTAATTTTTATTATATATTTTCTTTATTGTACATTGAAGGTTCCTCAAATGAGATTTTCATCGTCCATTGTGTGGTTTGCTGTAAGAAAACCAAGCAGTAGGTTAAGCTCGCTAATGTGCATCAACAATAGTTTTTTTTAACTGTTTGTATAAATGATTTAGTACAATAAAGAATAAAGAACAACCATTCTAATAATAAATTATATTCTTGCATAGGCACAACCTAGTAGCCAGGATTATACATCAGCAACTTGCTCTGAAGTACTCTCTTGTAGAATCAGAAGTGCCATACTACAGGTATGAGCCCGACACAGTTCTTGATAATGGCCATATCACTTTCTACTGGGACCGGTCCATCATCACTGACAGGACTATTTTAGCTAATAAGCCTGATATAGTGGTGGTGGACCGAAGTGAGAGGCGTGCAGTGATTGTTGATGTTTCTATTCCACATGACGAGAACCTCGTGAAAGCCGAGAATGAAAAACAAATTAAGTGTATTGACTTGGCTCGCGAGGTTGTCGACATGTGGGATGTGGACACTGCGATCATTGTACCGATAGTCGTGTCGGGTAATGGCTTAATAGCCAAGAGCCTCGACCAACACCTTAGGAGGCTCTCGTTAGGCGGCTGGATCAAGGGCTTGATTCAGAAAGCGGTACTCCTGGACACGGCTCGTATAGTCAGGAGGTTCCTTTCTCTGGAGCCCTGACCGCCGGTAGCTTGGACCCTGTTCCCGATACCGGTGGGACACTATTTTTTATATTTTTAAATGTTTTTTTTTTTTATTTTTTATTTAAATATTTAAAAATATAATTTATATGTTTGTATAATGAATAAAGATAATAATTATATTAACTTTCTCACTTATTTAAGTAAATAAACAAACAACGATAAATATTAGATACGATTTCTGAATTTTAGATTGCAAATTAAAGTTTATTAGTATCTTTATTAAGTTTTTGTCTTTTAAATAGCAAATTCAAGTTTCTTTGGCGGCACGTTATAGCAACAGTGTTTCTTATTTAGCGGCACGTTTTTCAATAAACGTTCGCATCCCTGCTATTATTGGTTAAGTTTTTTTAATAATAGGTACTTATTTAGTTTTTTTTTTTTATTCTGTTGTAAATTTAATATTAATGTTTTGTGATACTGAAGTACAATTGAAATATTATAAATAAAAATACGTATCTTAATATCGTCAACTTCATATTTAATGTAGGTGCTAAAAAGACTCGCAAACTACCAGGAGATTAGAATCAAGATGGAGTAGAATTTTAATAGGAGGGATACTGTGTAGATTTAATTTAAATGAGACTCAGTAGTCATTAAAATGCGGGTGCAACACATCTTAATGTTTTTATAGTATTTGACCGAAAATGTATCGACTTAACCTTCTCGGCAAGCTTCGCTGATGTAGTCACTACTACAATAAAACTCTCAGCTTTATTTTGCCGCGATCACACCAGCTGATGTTCTATACTAGGAATCAATTTGCGAATAATTAAAACAAAACCACCAAAAACAACCCAATTGGTACCGTGCACTAGTTTCTAATGTTTTCTAAGTGCACATGTAGACCTATTTGTCCCCACACACGGGCTTGGAAAAAATGCCGCTTCAATTTTGATTTTGAGGCGGCCTTTCTTTGTGGCTCGTGTGCGGCAGTGCCGCTACAAAAAAACGCTTCAAGCCAGCCACAAGCTGTCGCGCGATTCAGCTGTTATCTACGGTGGATTCTAGCTTTTTTTTGTGGCCGCTTCTAGCGTTTTTTTGTGGCGGCGTTTTTTGAGAAGTGTGCGGGGACAGTATTGGAAACAAAAATATTTCTGAACTTGAAGTTCAACTTGATAAGTATCAGTCTATCATCACTAATATCTAATATAAATAAAATAAGCCTTTATTGCTGTTATAAGCTAATTTAACAATAAATTTAAAATAAAACTTTGAAAAATTTTAACTAAAATCTTTAACTTAATATCTACTCGGCATTCGGTTAGTCTTCCTTATTATCAGCTTGTCTTTCGACAAAGGCCTCCTCTAAGGCTTTCCAATTATACCTGTCTTGTGCTATTCGTATCCATTCTGGACCTGCTGTTTTCTTAATATCGTCTTCCCATAGCTTAGGTTGTCTTCCTCTGTTTCTTGTGTTTTCTCTCGGGTACCATTCCGTTATTATTTTGGTCCATTTTTCTTTCTTTTCTCTCGCCATATGGCCGAATATCTATTATAAAGGCCTATTATATACTCGTTACTCCCTCATGCTCAAATAGCTGAAAAAGATGTGTATGAAACTTGGCACTGGGGCATACCGTGTGTAAATTTATACCATGACTTGGAATAGAACATACATGGGATACTGTTACTCCCAGAGTTTATTCACTAAGGATGATTTCTGATTTTCACCCGGGCGAAACCGCTGGCCCATATTCTGGTTTTAGTCTAGTTAAATAATAACAGATATATTTTATGTTTAATTCGTTTTTCTTACATTTAAGCATACATAGCGTGAACACTAAAATATACCCCACCACAACCAGCCCACCTAATGCGGTCCCAATTGCTTATATTTATTTCATATACAAAAACTTTTGACGTAAGAAAAACTTAAATAATTATTTCTGTAACTACGGTAAAACTATGGTCGAATGAGTCTTGAAAGTTATTTTATACCATCTTAAGGTTCGTATTATAAATACATGTTATAGGATGAGCCTATGGTTATCAACACGACACAAATCTAATCCATGCTGCTACTGGCAGAGTACCTAAGGCCTCTCGCCTACGACGATTTTTGTAGCGATGCTGTGACGCGTTTCGTAAGCGCGCGACAACATCGCTACTAACGTGTGTTAGTCGCATTTGCAAGCGCTGTAGAAAAAGTGCCAACGCGCTGCCAACGCGCGACAACATCGCGACTATTTCGATGCGAACGCGCTACTACATCGCTACAAAAAGCCGTTGTGGGCGAGGGGCCTTATGTAGCTATTTTCAGTTTTGTAATACCACAAAGTTGTGTTATACTAACAAACCAAAACATTCCTTAAACCAAACCAAGGATGACACATACAGTTTGACGGCTAGTGAGAATTCTCACTATAATTTGTACTATAATGGACCGCCGCAACTTCTCTCGTTGGTGACGACACGGTATCCGTGATATGTGGGGAATACTAAATAACACTTTCTCTATCTAGGGCTTAAACTTGCAATAATGAACTGCGTACACAGCAAAAACCTTTCATTAATTACACATACCCCTTTAAATCTTAGAGAAACAATATTGGAATATTAAGGGATCATAATCACCTAAACCCTAAGTCCCAACTACTCCATTCTGAAGACTCAGCAACTAGCAAGATAAGCGTCCTTCAATACATGCTGTCCTGGTAGTTTCAAAAAGCCGTATACGTGTTTATGTATTAAAACCAGCTTATCTCAGTGTCAATACGAAACGACTTGGTAACATCTAAGGACAATTTATGGGAGCTTGCCAAATGTTTATCTAGGCTTTTTTAGATCAAGATAAGACAGATCTTTTGTTTTAAAGGTCAAAAGCACACAGCTGTTGGGTCGCAGACTAAATTAAATCTACCTTTAATATTTTTACCTTCAGGTGAAACAAGAAAAGCGTCTATTTTGCCTAAATGAGCACAATTTTAAGCGTGCCTATTTTTTATCATAAATAAAACTACATTATTTAAGTTCTGTAAAAACTGTACTTTTACTAACAGACTCTTTCAGTCAAGAGTAAGACTACAAATTACAAGCAGGTTAAAATGCCAGTGGCATTAAGGGCATAACCGTTTGCAAATCTAATTCTGTGAGGTACCGTGTATAACAGTAGTCCACTATTACAACATTCATACACTGCTCTCACAAAGGGTGGCTAAAAAACTAACACAAAAGAGAACGCTCCAAAACGGACAGAATAAAAACAGTTTGAAAAATGCAATATACGAACCGCATAGCATACATGATAAGAGTATCGACCTACATGACAGTTTTGTGAAAAAGAACACCAAAATTGCAAGGAAAGCCATTAAAATATCGTAATTGTAGTCTATATTCACCATCATTTTCAATAAAAATGAAGTAACTTTACCAGGAGCTCATATCTTTTTACGATCTATTTTCTACAAAGAAAATTACTGCTACACACAAGAAGCAAAAACCATTGAGCAGATTTTGCAATACCGATAACATTGTGCAATACACAAGTTTGCAGGAACTTGTTGCAGTTTTTGTTAAGCATGGACGCTGATTAAGAAGTTTCAAACTAATTTTGCAAAGTGTAACAGATTTGGGTTATAGTGTTGTCTGTTTGTGTATTGTACCGGAGTATTGTGAAACAATTAGAAACTTTGGGTATACGTATGCTCTTGTATTGTTTTCATTCGGATTGCGCAATTAGAGCTTGGGTTAATATAGAACACTAAGAAATTTACACATTTCATAAGGTTTTCAGTTATTTAAGACTTATTAATAAAGCCATATTAACAAAAACCATTCATAAGCATTGCTTTCGTACCATGGGCTACTAAGCAAAATCATTATTTATTTGAGTGGTTTTTTTGTGGAGTGATATCATCCAATGACTTCTCTCTCTCTCTCTCTGGGTGGAGTGTCAGAATTTTACTGACTTAAACTACAACTATATCCTTCAGTTGCCCTTGCGTTCTAGGACTACAGGTTTCCTTTTCAAAAAATCCCCGCTGTTTTATTTGACAGGTGACTGCCGTTCTATTAAAACCACAAAATAAACTGCTGTACCAGGCATGCATAAATGAATAAGGTAGTCACCATTCCAGTACCTATACACGCTAATCTCCATTCAGCACAATCACGTCCATATCGCACATGATGTAGCAACTATCGCTAAGCCTGTACTTAACAGATTGCTAGCTCAACGCTGAAAGCGCTAGATTGTAGAATTAGCATAATACCCCAATTTTGCTGTAGTATGCGATAGCTAGCTAATTAGGGCCGTGCAGCGAATAGGAAAGCGATTTAATAGCTTAGTTCCGATGTTCTGTTGAGAATTTTAATCAATTATGTGCCTCATTGTGTTCGCCAACCAATGTTGTTTGGCAAGCGAACTGAATGGGAACAAGCTTCCAACGTCTATGATTACGCTGTAATAGATTTTAAGGGTACATTGATGCTTACATATTTTGGTTGTTACATGTAACAACTTATTATCCTATGAACTCCTAGTACTTATGTGAAATACTACTTATGTTATAATTGATTTTAAACAAGAAATAGTACATTGTTACACTAGGGGTGAAAGTTACTTATTTAGTCCCTCGAATTAGCGACCTTGCTACGCTCGGCCGCCAACTCCTTCTCGGGACGAAATAAGTAACTTTCACCCCGAGGTAAGCACTGTGCTTTTCATTACGAATACAAGGAAAGCAAAAATAAAATAATAAAAAGTTTGTTAAACCTGAGTTATCGACCTAGGAGTTTAGGTAGGTTCTCTTCTGATTTAGGCGGTAAATGGTTCCACTACTGCTTTAGCCTCTTCTCTTATAAAATTATTACTATCACTATTTTAATCTGATCAACTTATCAGGTTAATACAAATCTTTGCAGTACGGAAATGTAAACAAAACTCAAAAAAACCAACGTCTGATTTGTCACTTTCCCGCCATTTTGTTTTTTTTTCTGTAGCCGGCCAGCTAGGCCGGCTACAGCCTCATTAATGGAAAATTAGAAATTAATTGTAAACTTTTACAAATAAAGTATTTTAAAGAAATACTTGAACAAATAAGGCACTTAAAAATATAATATTATTTAATTAATACTTATCTTTAAGTTATTTGAATTTTATATCGCGTTGTGATTGACAGGCTGTATGGAAAATTGGAACATGGTTCAATAGAAATGTGAAGATAGAACTAGTTTTTTTTTAAATGATTTGACAGCTCTCAGTTGAAAGTAAAACTCCTTAGGGATGAAAAGTATCATCATTTCAACCCGCTCCACAGGCAACTTCAGACCTACTTTCAGAGTATGAGTAATGAAAAAAGCATTTACAATGTGTTTTTGAACAATTTCCTCGGGCAAGTAGCGCAAATTGAAAATAAACAACTGAATTGTTGTCATAAGCCTTGGCATTTGATTCGCCAAGCGTTTGAAATACATTGAGTCAAATCGTGTGTTTATTTAGTAGCTATATAATCATAGACTGATTGATTCCTCTGATCTAATAATAACAAGATCTAGTACTGGAATAGGTTTAAGATATTAATTTGGAGTCCTGTTCGTAATAGATATTTCGGTCGGACTTTCAATAGAAACTAGATAACAATGGTACGGTTCACCGAAATGTAATAACTTTTGAGATTAAGAAATAATAAAAAAAATACATAGGTACCAACGCATTATGAGTTTTAGGAGGTTTTCTTGAATATTGAAAAAAAACAACGTCTATTTTTATTACATTATGTAGTTTTTATGACTAGTTCTTTTACATATTTCAAAGTCGATTTAAACACAAAAGAGTTCAAATTCATGAGTGCTTACAACCTTTAAACTATTTCTAATTAAATTAAAAGCCAAGTATACTTTTAATGATCAATCAGATAGCAAACTTGTTGTGTTGGCTGGCATATTTAAACTCCAACAACACCCGCCCACTCGTGAGACGACCTACATAATATATAGGTATAATGAATCTCTCTTAGATTTTTTTGTGTGGCCTAGATTTAATTTTCCATGATTATTCCAAAACAACCAATACTTTATCCTAAAGTCCAAAATTGTAAGATTGTCGTTCTGACTTCGGCGGCAAGGTGGTAGAAATTTTCTGAAATTGCTCGCGGGATAAAATCTAATTTATTCGTATGAGGATACGACTGGATGAGATTGGTACAGGAACATGAAATTTGGCAAAAAAAAATTAGAAGCCTTATACTCTGCAGTGGGCAAATTCAGGCTGTAGATAATAATAATAAAAGTTCCTATAAGTAATTGTACTTGCCGGAAAAAGGTACGAAAAATACATCAACAATATGAATGTGTTATCTTAGTAACAAGATTGGATTAATAAAAACGCTGTTCTTTTCTCACAAATACACTAACTTTTTTCCTCAGAAAACTTAGTCCGGCAATTTCCCCACTGCAAATACAAAGTAGTTCTGAAGAAAAACATAATTAAAACAAAATGCTCCGAGTTCCCAACTACTATTACCAGGAGAGCATAGCACACAAACAATGAATATAAAATTAATTTATGAGATACAAGGAAACAGAGTTTGCATCAAAATGGACTCGTAAAATCTCCTTTGCTAATATTTTTATGCTGATGAATCTGTTTATGTCCTTATGGGAATTTTAGCCGACTTGTATATAACTAGCTGGAAACCGTAACGTCTCTGGAGCGGAATAAGACTTTATTGCTCGGTATATTCAAAGAGAGCAGCGTATTACTCTTCTTTGTTGCTTGCGAAGCAAATATAGTCGAAGTATGATTTCTCTTGATAGGCGAAGCTATGAAGTATAGAAAACTATTACTAGGCCTGATAATTTTATATTTTTCTAGAAACGAATTTCATAAATTCTACTTTTAAAACAATAATGGCAGTTAAAGACGATGTCGATAATTCTAGCAATGTGGTTGCTACTTATAGAAAATCGTATGTAACCAAATAGAAAATATAATATCATTATTGTGGATTAATAAATGCTCTGAACGCGTTCAGTTTCATTTTTAAAAGTCTCTCATTTACATTTTTTTTCCATATTTATTATAACCGCGTAAAATTACTCACACACTCTATAATAATCAAAATAATGCCCTCATCATATCTCTCATTACCATACGCGATCTTCTAAATTCATAAAAAAAAACAACAACAATAAACGGCTTGACAAAAATATCTACTCACTTTTTCTACATGCCTGGTACTTCGTGATGATTACACTAGTATTCTAAAGGCGAAAATTTGTGTGTGATGGTGTGTAGGTTTTAGACAATGTCCTGAAAAATTCCAACATAGGATATTTTTTAACCCGGGAGTATGTTCCTTTGAGATAATTTCCCATTTTCACGCAAACAAAGCCGCTGGAAGAAACTAGTGATTTATAATAACAAGACACACTTCATGTTACAGAGAAGATTACCGTCGAAATTACGATGAGTAGTCATCTACTCATCGTAATTTCACTCTCACTGCAAAATTTATGAATATTTTATTCAGTAATGTTCTTTGTTAAAAGGCAAGAAGGTGCTTGATAACTTTTCCTAAGTCGCACATAAATTATGAACAAAGGTTAAGCACAGGGATAAGTGGGTCTAGTAAGGAAGACGAAATTCTCTGATGAAATTTTCATTATAACGTTGAAAGCTCTGGAAACACCTTAGCCCTTCAGATACCGTCAATTAGAGACACAATAGTAAGACAATAGAATCGCGGCCACCGGGTGTCGCTTGGGGATTCATGAATTAGTAATCTTTTAAAGTAAACGTGATATGGGGAAGCCTAAATTGGGTGGCGTTAAAAATAAGCTTGGTATTAATGAAGTTTCTTTAATGTATTCGGGAATCGTCAGACTTTATGAAGTCCTAGTACTTTGTTAAGTAAGACCTTGCAGTCTTATAAGTACTTTCCGCATAACAGACAAATTATAAAGCCTAATTTGTCTTCTTTCAGGTCGTGTTTATTCAATGAGATTGTTATTATTTGTAATAAAACGGAAATTTCTGCTACTATAATTTTCTACAGGAGACACTCCGGGCGTCGGTACTCGCAAAGCGGTTCCCGGCCACCGTAGGCGCAAGATTGCGGACGACAAGCAATGAGTAGCTCCACTCGGTCGTAAGGCCAGATCACAGAATAGCCAGAGTCCGAATCGACGCGGTAACGGAGCGTAGTGTTTAACCCGTGCGTCAAAGAGCTGTCAGCAAAACCAAAGGGCCCAGCCATGCCGAATGCCTGCTAAGGTTACGCGAACGTATGAAACAGTTACCGTGGCCCTAAAACACAAAGGGCAAATAAAAGAACATAGGTGAGTTTTTTGACATGCCCTCTCGCTTTAACCTAGAGTGACAAAAGTTATAAGACGATTGTCTATTGATGAACATACTGAATTGATTTTGTAATTTCAGTTTATATCAAAATATTTAACTAAATATCAACCAACTACGATAATTTATAAACTAACTACATAACAAAAATCAAATACATTTGGCAACGAAGTTGTCGCTCACATCGCTATCATCTGGACGTCGTGTCCAAGAATTAGCATTGCCACGTTGAATGGCAATGCTAATTTTTTGGGTAAAGAACATAGTAAAGAACGCGCCAGCTTTCTGGTCACGTATAGTGTCGATCTTTGACTTATAATTGTCTGATATTTTTATTTGCAACAGAAAATGCTGTCATTCAGCTGCATTCAACTTAGATTGGAAACCAACCAGACAAAGTTAGGAAAATAAAATAAAAACAGCACCGAACCTAAAAGAAAAGGATACCAATAAAATATTCTATCGTGTAAAAAACTAACAAAGTATCAAGATAGTTTCATCCCAAAATGTTCAACAAACCTTTCGCTTTGTACCAAAAATAGGGCAGAGGAGAAGTCAAAAATAAACTCGGCCGGTTTTAGACAACAACATGAAAAAAGGGGTCTTATTTTCTGCCCAGTGGTCAGCCTTTGATCTTGGGCTCGCAGAATAAATAAATCATGTTCGGTGACTAAGTGACTGCCTTCTGGCCCACTTTGTTTGTGTTACAAGTGGGTGCAGGGTTGCCACACTTCACAATAATATTCACCTAGATGATCATAGACACTGTTAAAGCAAAAACATTATATTTGGTCTGTTAACTTCTTAATTATTATTTCGTTTATTGGTAATTTTAATTTATTATTAAGTTAGTGATGGTGTGACGAGTGACAGGACAGAATGGAAGAAAAAAACGTGTTGCGCCGACCCCAAATAAAACGGGACAAGGGCAGGAAGATAATGATGAGATGATGATGATGGTCATTTTAATTTATTAAGTACTATTTTAAATCTATACCTACATATAATACATCTGTGGAAGTTTTTACTTTGTTTTAGTCATTTAGTCAAATGTATGAAATCGATGCAGATAACTTTTATACATTAAAACTGTCTGCAACTTAATTTGCTTGGGTTTTGTTTCATCGCAATCTGCTGTCTATATCGAATGATATTATACTAAATTCATTAACCCTTCAGATACCGTCAATTAGAGACACAATAGTAAGACAATAGATGCGCGGCCACCGGTGGTCGCTTGGGGATTCATGAATTAAATGTTAGGCGGTACGAAGTTTGCCAGGTCAGCTAGTATTTCTTAAAAAGCTATAAAAAAAAACGACATTTAAAAATATCATATATAAAATAGCTGGTGTCGGGAACAAGGTCCAGAGAAAAAACTTCTCTACTCTATGAACCATGTCCAGAAGTACCGCTTTCTAAATCAAGCCCTCGGTCCAACCACCTAACGAGAGCGTCCTTGTTGGTCACCTGGCTAATAAACCATTGACCAACAAAATGATTAATGATTTTTATTTTGTTGATTTATTATATTCTTACTCATCAAAACAATTTCTTTAAAAAAAATATCGTATAACAAATATTATTAGAAAAAAATAAGAACACATTTATTTGAGACTCGCACAGGACAAATAACAATAAGATAAAAAGTAACTAATTCATCTATAAATACTTAACTTAAAATTAAAAAAAAAATATGTGACAAAACCAATATTAAAAACTTTAAAATAAAAGGCCCGCCGAGGCCAAAAAGGCAAAGTATAGTAACGCAGCGCTGGTATCCTGATAGGGCCTGGTGATTCTTCTTTATTATTATTACTTCGCACAAAAATCGGCTTTTCTCATCCGTTTATTTATTCGCTCATTACTCCTAAAAAACATAACAGATTTGGATGCACTCTTTGCTAATAGAAAGATCGAGTAAACGAAGAAGATTTCTGTGTATAAAAAGCTTCCAATCGAAGTCAGAGAGGGTCACTAGTCTATACTAATATTATAAAGAGGTAAAATTTGTAAGTTTGTATGTAGGGGGTAATATCTGGAAGTACTGGTCCGATTGCTAAAATTTTTTCACCGATAGAAAGCCGCTTTATTCCTGAGAGACATCGGCTATATTTTTTGTACGCGGGCGAAGCCGCTGGCAAAAGCTAGTATCCAATAAAAAGATAAAACAAAGATGATTTATCATTTCGTTCATTCGTCGATCCCACGGAAATCGAGTGATTATTTCAAAAGTATGAAATGAAGCTAACACTCAGCAATATTGTAATTTTCATAATCGGATCAGTAGGTACTTCCAGAGATGAATGGTACCTACTGAAAACAAATAATTTCAAGATGGAAAAATCTAACCACAATTTATTTGGTTTTTCTTTCAAGATTTTGACAGAGGCTGTATTTATTGATGGTAACAAACTCTAATCTCTATTTTATATAGGACTTTGGATAAAAATAGGCTAGCACATTTCTTCCATACTCTTCAGGAAAACAGAAGTGGTGTTACGTTGTTAAAAAATAAACACTTTTATACCACCCTTTTTTGGAGGTTCAGTTAGGGTTTCAGTTTTTTATCGGCTATGTTCCACCAGTTGATCTTTGACTACCAGGGCTGCAGTAAGTTTGAACAATTCCGCAATCCTCTTCAGGCCAACCCTAAGTTTCGAAATATCGTCGAGTATCATTTTAGTCGTGTAAATACACATAAATAATTATGACAGTCATGAATAATGGTGCCCTGGTAGATTTGGGAATTAAAGCAACAAATGGAATTTTGTAATTGTTGGTTAAATAAGGTCTCAACAAACAATATAATTGATGTGTAATTTCACACTGAAAATTGTGTTAATTAAAAATCTGTTAAATGTGGTAAGATATTTAAATAATACTTAAGTCAAAATATTTGCAGAATAAAACTTGGTAAGTAATTATATTAAACTAGCTTTTGCCCGCACGGCTTCTCTCTCGCTCTTCCCTTCTCTACTCTACCCTACTCTACCCTACTCTACCCTACTCTACCCTACTCTACCCTACTCTACCCTACTCTACCCTACCCTACTCTACCCTACTCTACCCTACTCTACCCTACTCTACCCTACTCTACCCTACTCTACCCTACTCTACCCTACTCTACACTACTCTACCCTACTCTACCCTACTCTACCCTACTATACTATACTCTACCCTACTCTACCCTACTATACCCTACTATACTCTACTCTACCCTACTCTACCCTACTCTACCCTACTCTACCCTACTATAATCTACTCTACCCTACTCTACATTACACTACTCTACTCTACACTACTCTACCCTACTATACCCTACTCTACCCTACTCTACCCTACTCTACCCTACTCTACCCTACTATACCCTACTCTACCCTACTCTACCCTACTCTACCCTACTCTACCCTACTCTACCCTACTCTACCCTACTATACCCTACTCTACCCTACTCTACCCTACTCTACCCTACTCTGCCCTACTCTATCCTACTCTACCCTACTCTACCCTACTCTACCCTACTCTACCCTACTCTACCCTACTCTACCCTACTCTACCCTACTCTACCCTACTCTACCCTACCAAACTTCACATAAACCATCTACCAAATAGTCCGAAGAAAGCCTAAAAATTTGGTTTGGATAGGTGAGCCCGTTCTTGAGTTATAAAATAACAACGAAAAGTGGCATTGATTTTTATATATATAGACTAGCTTTTGCCCGCACGGCTTCGCTCCCGCTCTTCCCTACTATACACTACTCTGCCCTAGTCTACCCTACTCTACCCTACACTACACTACTCTACACTACTCTATCCTACTATACCCTTCTTATCTTATCTTATCTTTTAAGATAAGATACTATACCCTACTCTACCCTACACTACTCTACACTACTCTACTCTACTCTACACTACTCTACCCTACTCTACCCTACTAATTACTATACCCTACTATACCCTACTCTACCCTACCAAACTTCACATAAACCATCTACTAAATAGTCCGAACAAAGCCTAAAAATTTGGATTGGATAGGTGAGCCCGTTCTTGAGTTATAAAATAACAACGAAAAGTGGCATTGATTTTTATATATATAGATTAAGCAATTATTTGATAGGCCTGGGGAATTATAACGATACTTTCCTATCCTATTTATGCACACCAGCTTAACGGGTGATGTAATTTATGATATTGCGTATAATGTGATTTTTTATTATGTTTTTTACGCAAAAAGTCGAATTAATATGTTTTGTTTTATCACTATTATTTATACCTACAAGGACTTTATATAGGTAAATAGCTTTGAGAGATATCGCAGTTTGTCTATTTATCTAATTAGAAGCAAATTATAACGTTACGTTACTTGAAGTCCTCTCAACCTTAGTTCGGTCTTCGTCAGAGATCTTAATGATTTGATATTTTTTGTTATTTTAGCATATTTATATATTTTATTATTATAAATAACTTATTTTATATTTTTCCGTTTGTAGTATCTGTTATTTGTTTATTGTGCAAACCTACCACAGTGTTGTCTTTTTAACCCAAAGGTTGACTGGTAGAGAATGCCTTGTTGCATTAAGTCCGCCTATGTACCACTACTGTACATGAAGTTTAAATAAATAAATAAACGTTACAGAAGATGTATAAGGCGTTGTACTATCGAAACTCATAAACTAAAAATATATTTAATAAAACAATAATAACATAATAACAAATCCACATTAAAGAATATTAAAAAAATATGTCTATGTGTCCCGTTATTTTTATGACGCAGTGTAATCCCTGTTTCTATACATTCTTAGTTAATTATCGAAACGAAACCTGAATAGACACAGTACTTTCACTGTTCTCTACGAAAAACATACACTTTCACCTCATAAAATCCTGGAAGAGCTAATGGACATAACTAGAGCAACTATTTGCGTCGTGATAATGGCTTTCAGCCTGTTTTCGGCTTCGCAATTGTTTACTGTGAAAAACTTGTGTAATTAATGGAACTGAGTTAACTCCGTGAACTGTGGTTCACTAGTGGGAGACAACATGCTTTTAAAATGTTTTCAACCTCTGTTTTGGATGCAGTGGCTCTGCCCAAAGGGGTGTTCTGCGAAGTTGTAATTATTTTTGAATACTTGCTGAGTTTTGTTGTGTGTAGTGCTACAACTGGTATTCGTTAATGTGTGTCGTTTTTGTAGTTTGAAATTTGAGAGTTATAATAAGTACACTGCAAAGTTTGCACCAGAATAAAGAGTAGTTTTAAGTATTGATGTTTCGCAATTTTACTAATGAATATTCATTTAAGGGTGTAGTACAAGGTCACAAGAAAATATCTCGACACGCGGGTGCGTACAAAAAACCGGCCAAGTGCGAGTCGGACTTGCGCACGAAGGGTTCTGTACCGTCCGTTGCAAAAAACGGCAAAATATTCACGTTTGATGTTTCGATTAACTATTTATTTTATTCTGTGTTTTACTGGCAATAGAAATATATCATCTGTGAAAATTTCAACTGTCTAACTATCACGGTTCATGAGATAAAGCTTGGTGACAAACGAACGGACGGACAGCGAAATTTCAGTAATAGGGTCCACATTCTACCTTCCAGGTAAGGAACCATAAAAACATGTTAAGCTCTAAAGAACAGCTAAACAAATATTAAAGCTGTTCTTTGATGCAGTTTCTTTGAAGGCCAGCGTAATATTTTTATTTATTTCTATTTATCAAAGTAGCTGAACGCGATTATTTTATCTGTGTTCAAGAGCTGTCAATGTCATAATTGTTTTGGAATATTTCACGAATATTTACTTGTTTTAGTTACTGCTGATCGCGTTTACTTTTTTCTTTAATAATCCGCCTTTCTGCTTAGTTGCGCTCAGCGATAGAAATGTTGTTGGTTGCTTTTTTTTTAGAAAATTAAATGTTTAGATTAAAGGAGCATCAATTCTAATAATAAAATAAAAATTACATTCGGTTATTCTTTAGAAAGTAAATTCAGATTTTTCCTTGTTCAAACGTAAATATAATCCCAAAAGTAAATAGTAAGAGTAAATACAAGGAAAAGCTTGCAAATAATCAACTGAACAGAAAAGAGTATTATGAAATAACTGTTTTTTACATAAATAATGTAAAAACTAAAAACGACTTCTCAATATATACGTCGTTTATCATTTACCTGTTTTGTAGTACTAATTTTACTTGTACCAGGGAAGCAGTAGTAGGTAGGTAGTAAACTGTGCCGGTGATCAATCTCAGCTACACCCACATGGACAGATCCTAATTACCGACAATGACTCGTAATGTCTTACAGTTCGGAGTAACAAACTGTTTCACCACCTTCAGATAAGTTTCAGTTTGAGTACGTCACGGATAATTTGGCACAAATTGTTCTACTATCAGACGATAAATCTGTACCTTCTGTAGATTACTGAAAAATAAATGTTGTTAATTGCTTAAAATAACTTAGATAATTTTAACGAGAAAATTAGCATTTCTAGTGCTAGTAATGTATATAAAATATTACCTTAAGTGGTAAAAATATTTGTCTGAAGAATCTAATAGAAATAACCTCTGTAAGTACTTTAAGATCTGTGTATTTATATTTTTCTTTTTATTATTATTGGTCTAAGCTCACGCTTGACCACTATTTCACCTGATGATAAGTGATAATGTGGTCGATGATGGAACACGCTTGCATAGAAGTAACCTAAACCTAACTAGTAAAATACCTCCAGCAGCTATCAGGAAATACATACTCCGGCAGAGAATTCCACACCTTGGCTATACGCATAATGAATGAGTTCCTAAAACGTTTTGAGCGTATGGTGATTAGCGGAATTAAGCTACGCAATTGCGATGCACACTTCCCGAAATATAACCGGTACTAAAACGGACAGGCTGGCCAATCGTTGGCAATGCTCAAGATTTTGGACTTATGACTCTACAATTGCATCGTTGCTGATTTTCCTCTTTTTCACCTTTATAAAACTGATTTTTAGGTAAGTGTACTTGACTTTTATCCCGAAAAATTGCTCGGATCCTGAGGGACCAGCAATAGGAGCAATTACTATAGCAAAGACTAGTTTCTAATAACTGAACTCTTTCCTTCTAATCGGTAATGTATCCAGAAACTACATAAATGATCATCTCTTAACACTTATGCATGCCTAAGTAACGCTCAAGCCGACCAAGCGTACATAATATCAATGTCAATGATAAGGCAAGCCGACCGTTGGTTCTGTCGCACTATATTATACGTACCATATAATACTATATATTAATGCTATCTACGTGCCGATAGCTTCCAAACTGTCGCAGTAAATAGGTCGAGCCTGCTAATATCATAGATATTGAGGTTTCGGCTTTAAGTCTTCTATAGGATCAAGACGTGGATGCTCGGAAATGAAAATCTATTAGATATTCTATATTTTATGAGATCCTGGTAGATTTTATGCTCATTGTAGGATTTTGGCTTTTGAGATTGGACACGAGTTTGATATGACATTGAATATTTAATAATAAAATACTTTTGAGTAGGCATATTATCGTGCAATTAATGTGTATTACGTATATACACATTAATTGCACGATTGTTTATGAAAGAGATAATCAAATTTTTTTAGGAAGTCAGCTCTGGCAGTACCTGGATCATTTCTTTAAAAACAATCCGCAAACCGCTGTAAAAGCAATCTGGCCAAATGGGGCTTCCTCGACCCATCTCTAGCACAGTGCCAGTGTGGTGCCTCTCCACAGGACATGCGCCACCTGCTATGCTGCCCATCCTGCATTACCACCTGCAGTTTTCAAGATCTAAATGAGGCCAACAATAGAGCCGTACAGGTTGCTAAATATTGGTCAGAGAAAGTATAGTTTGAGAACATTCGACACGAAAAGAAGAAGAAGACTGATGAGTGCATGCCAATTTTTTGTTGCTTTTAATTTCTGTTTTCCTGGTAGTTCTAATAAATTAGGACAGTTGAATAAATCGTCTATCGATTTTAACTCGACATTTCATCATTGGTGTGTTTAGAGGAATACTTTTGATGCACAGCCCTCATCCTACTACCAAAGTTTGAAAACAATAGATTGAACCTAAGCCTAACCCATTCAGGCCATGAAACAATTCAACATTCTACCAACGTTACGTCAGTAACAATTCTCAATATTTGGTCAGTGATTGAACCGGTTTCCAGCAGTTCAAATCATTGCATAACTGAATGCATTCGGATGAGTGTTCTTGCTGAAATATCAATAACTAGTTAGCAGACCAAACGAAAGCAAAAATACATAAAAGGAATTGACAAAAAGAGTGATGCTATAATATCTGAAGAATTAAAAACGACGCATACATACTCCTGCTGTCTATGTCAAACACTTTTTGAAATAAAAATCAAATTGATATAATTAAAACTTTTTACAAGTAGATATACACAAATATTTCAACATTGATTTTTGTCGACATAAAATTGTTTTTCCAACGAAAACGCAAAAGCAAAGCCTTTAAATAGTGTTAATAAATAAGATTAAATGAATATTTTTTATTATTGTCATCTATCATATTCACTGCGAATCTATTCTAGAACTACAAAATCCTTAAAAGTATATTTTACAAGCCAGTCCGTTGGCTATATAAAAAAACAACTCATGTGATCTTTTTTTTTTAATTATTATAAAACTAGTGCTTGACTGCGATCCCACCTGATGGTAAGCAGAGATGCAATCTTTTATGGTTAGGCGCACTAGTTTATTAAAAGTCCACTCTAGTATGGAAGACACAGATCTCCTTTCGATATCACATGAACTACCTTTGATCACTAGACATCGATAGATTAAAACTATCACTAGAATAAAATATGTTTTACAACAAAAAATGCACAGTCAGCCATTACAAATGAAATACCGATTTAAATTCGCAACACAAATGCATTCAGTCAGGAATTGAATCAGGATGGCAGTGATTATCGAATCACTCAGCGATCGAGGCGGCCAAGTGAATAAGTGGCGATGAGGCTTGCACCCTCGCAACGCGATGTGGGTCACTACTCGCTTGAGTACGTCTTCTTCACTGGACAAATGAATCACTATTAGAATATTAGGAATGCATTTTTTGAGAGTGAGCCGAGGGCACCGGAAGACACAATGTTGGAAGGCGACAATAAAGAACGTTTAATCAACCGACGATTATGCGCTATGCTAATGCATAAAGCCTCGATTGGGGGAGAAACTATTACGATAAATCAGACTATTACAGAATAAAGCCCATGTTCCTTCCGTTGCCTTTTGTGTTCCAGGACCACAGCCAAACGCGTATCCAACAGTTTTAAATAAATTGTTTAAATTGGTGCATAATGTTATAAGTCATCCGAAAAAACTGGATGAAGTATGAGGATGACATGGCTGTGAAGAAATATACACCATATTGCGGTGAAGATTACAGAACAGGAATGTTGGCAATTTAAATGATGATGATTATCTTCGTAGTATTCTCGGGGTCAAAAGAACCGATCGCATAAGGAACAGTATACTTCGTTCCAAAACACAAATCGCAGACGTAGGTAACTCAGCCGCCAAACTAAAGTGGAACTGGGCAGGTCACATCTGCCGCATGTCGCAACAGAATTGGGCGAAAGTAACTACTGACTGGATTCCGAACAGCAGGAGCCGGCGACGCGGTAGGCCCAGAAGGAGATGGCGTGACGATTTGGACTCCTACCTTAAGGATTGGCCAGAAGTGGCTAAGGACAGAAAAGAGTGGAATAACGGAAGGGAGGCCTTTGCCCTGCAGTGGGACACAACGGGCTCATAATAATAATAATCTTCGTTACTCAGCCATATGTTTGCGGGATTGATCAAATGCGTCATCGTGGTACACCCTCTCACTCCAACCTAGGGCGCAAGAAGTGCTAAGATCATTTTTCATCTCAAAAACAAGTCCTTTTAAAATTGTGTAAAAATCTCTATTTACTAAATTATATTAACTCAAGCATCAAAGATGGTCTCCAAATCATGTTTATATAATAACTTAAGATGTACGAAATTGAAATGAACATTGTTTATTTCTCTTTTTACGTATAAAAGGAAAATCAAGCAGAACTTTAAATTATACGGATATTTAGACAGAACCGAGTGGTGACCGAGTGGTAATGGCTCCCCTTGTGAGTGCGGGTTCTTACTCAGCCAGGCGCATTACTTTATTTATTTTATTTCATTACCACACAAAAACGGTGAAGGAAAATATCGTGAGGAAACCGGCATGTCCAGAACCAAAAATTTGAAAACATAAATGACATCCACCAACTCACACTGGGCCCGCGTGGTGGATTACGGCCCTTTCCCTCTCCTAGAGAAAAGGCCTGAGTCTCAACAATGGGAACATAATAAGTCCGACTATGCTATTTAGACAGTTATCAAAATGAGTAATAACTTATAGTCACATGTCCATAAAGCAGAGTGTGATAATCGCAATCGAAAAACTACTATTCGAAAAGTATAATGTAGCTCAAACTCGACAACTTACTAGCGTGACAGTTCCTTGACTCGATGCTTCAAAATCTCTAAGCTCGAAACATCTATTCTCGTACAACCGCCAAATTGAATTTTCATACTCCTGTCGTTCGAAACTAGGATCTGTGGCAATTTTATTACGACTGCCTTAAAATACCGTGTTTCTTCTAAGGTGAATGCGTATAAACATATCTATATACATATGTTTATACGCATGTATATATTTAAACTGTCTGTGTATAAACATATCTATATGTATTAGTTTATACACAGACACAGAGAGTTTATCCACAGTCAGACCGTCCTGTCTTTACCTATTTAAGTATATGTTCCAAAAAATATATAAACACAAAATAAAAACTTTATCTTTTGGTTGACTGATAATGACTTTAAATCAACCGACATTCTTTTTTTTAGTATAAATTCATTTAGGAATCATCGCCAAACAACGCACAACAACATATTAGGTATATAAACATTTGCTGATCCTTTAATCAGCAAATGTTTATTATACCTAATAACGTACGACTAAAAATTTACTTATTCTAAGTTCTGTCAGTCCTAGATTCCAAGTTAATTTGAACTTATAAACCAGACTATCCATGACCAAGACCACTGCGACTCAAACCGACTTCAAATATATTATTACTATTTTACCACTGTTCGTTTTCTTTATTAAATAAAAGACGCTACTTTGAAACTAATAAATCATCTGAAACTGCGATTACTTTATCTCTGACTAAAGAGCAGTTATCTGAGACTTACCTATAACTATTCGTAGTAAATGAACTTCTCAATGACTCGAGTTAGAACTGCTCGCAAAACTTTGAAGTGTCTTTACAGAGTTTACAATTTAGAAGGTCGTCCAGGTAAATTGGCAATCAAAACACCAAACGTTCGTCTGCATAGTTTAGCAACGATATCTCACTGAGAAACTCAATTAAAACATTTAATATAGATTTACTTGGGTTCCTCAACATTATATTTTGAATAATGATTATAATCTACACTAATAATAAAGAAGTAAAGTTTGTTTTTTTGTTTGTAAGGTGATCCAGTTGCTAAAATTTTTTCACCGATAGAAAGCTGTTTTATACCTGAGTGACATAGACAATGTTTTATCTACGAGGGTGAAGTCACGGGCAAAAGCTAGTAATCTATATATGTACATAAAAGGACAAAACTGACTGATTGACATAATACTACATGGACTACAGAAAACCGAGAGTTGGCAGGTACATAACACTCTGGGGCAAGTCGTGTAGAAAATGAAAGGCTAATTAGTAAGATTTTAATGATCACTAATCAAAAGGCACAAATGAAATTCTAAACAATCAAAAGAATCGAATGAAAGAATGTTAAATCGCGTAATGTTAAACGTGCTAACGAATGTTAAAGTACGTAGTATCACGTTTTTTAAATATAGCTTGTGTACCTATACATAGTAGAAACATAGTAGAAGTATTATCCTACGATTTTTTTTTTGTCTATTATATTATGGACGAATTACGATTTTTTTTCTATAGAAAATCGGACATAAAATATTTATTTTTATTTTTTATTAATAATTGATAAACTCGCACTTGACCACTATCTCACCTGATGGAAAGCGAAGTTGCGGTCGACGATGGGACGCGCTTACCTAGAAGAAACCGATTCACTCTCGACTTAAAGACACACAAATCCGGCAAGGAATCCCACTCCTTAGCTGCACGCAGAATGAATGTGTTCCCAAAACGTTTTGTGCGTGTGGTGATTCACTCTTGGCCTTAAGACCAGGCCTTATGGTAATAGATATTAGCGAACACAGAGTCCACAGGTAATTCTACTCCTTAGCTGTACGTACAGTTATTTCCCGAAAAGGACCTTTATTTTCTTACCTTTAGGTTAGGTTAGGTATAATTCACCCTTATAGTCTCAATGTTATGATCAAATAAACTATGCAAAAAGCAATGTTTCTTGCGCAATTTGTTTAGCGACCAGTCGTTTGCTCTCCGTCAAGGCTAGCATATATGTATATGTGTTGCCGTGTCTATTGTAAGAAGGTTATGTTAGCACTCGGATTTAGTAACTGCTAAATAGACTTCATTTACAGAAGAAAAAAAAACTTTTTTTGAACATTGCTTTTTGCATAGCTGGCATTTTAATGCTTGTGATATGTAATTTATTACTTTATGTATTGTATATAAGTAAATAGTAGGTACACCACGAACTACCTGCGTATCTTTTTTCTCCTCCTCGGTCAAATCCACCCAAAGATTGTCTGTAAAAAATCGCTTTTAGCGATAAGACCGCCCATTGTGACTCCCTATTCATTTTAAGTTTCTAATGTAATTTTTATTTTTGGTGCACAATAAAGAACATAATTATCTATCTTCTAATCTCCACTAATATTAATCCATGTACCAATATAATGATCCTCGAGGTTTTTACCTTTTTTTTGCATCAAAAGCAAAATTCACGTACCTACAACTTCAGCATCAAAGAGCAAATCTCAGAGTTGACTAATCGCCAATGAACACCTAATCCATTGCACACGACTGGGTTCTTACACGCGTCATCAAGAGCGGCCCGTAAAATGTCGGCCGGAAAGTTTACGTACCATAAGGCTAACTTTTCACTCGCCAAGTTTATAGCAAACGTGGAGGAAGGAAAGTATTTGTAAACCATTTCTTAGAAAAAGGTTTATTAAATAAAACTAACTAGCTGCTGCCAATGGCTTTTGGTTGCGTTTTAATAGAAAATTAACCCCAAGAAATATACTTTGGATAAAAACTAAAGTAGTGTATAATATTGTAAAACTCGCACTATTTTATAAGTGCCCATGTAGGCATACGTGAAAAAAATCTGAAAGAAAGAATCTGACCCAATCAATAAAGATCAGCTTTACGTTATGAAGCTGAGATCCATACGAAAATTAAATCAATTAGCTTGCTAGCTATTCATGGATTAGCTGCACGACAAACTAATAACTCAGCAATGAAATTACACTATCTAGAAATGATGCAACCCTGGTACTTGAAACAAATAAAACTTTTAAAATAAAGAAAAGGAAAGAAAATGTGTTATTTAATAAGTATTAATTATATATTCTTTTGTAAATGTCGATTGTAAATTTAAAAATGCGCAGAAACTTGCAAAAAAAAAACTAGGAATTCAACTGCATTAATTAAAACCTTCCATCCGTTTGAGGTGATGAAGTAGTCTGTTCGTACTCGACACCACAAAACGACCGGAGTGGAAGGAAAGTGGAAAAATTACTTTTTTTAGTTTTCCGAGCAATGCTTTCAACATTCCTTTTACAGTGGAAAGCGTCTTTCATGTAACAAAATTGAAATAACGAATGCCGTTTTATTTGATAGTAACCATTTTCTATGTAGAAGAGGGAATCGCTTTGATTGCCAATCTAAGTTTTCGTTAAAAGGGAAAATTGCATAAATCATAACACAATCACACTACTGTAACTTTTCAATCAATTTCATAAAACAAAGTCGTGTTAATTACACCATTTATAACTTTAGAACGGCTGGAACGATTCCCCTTCAGTGCCAATTTTACATACGTCTGTAAAACTTTAATGACCTTGAAAAACGCTTAATTGTCTTTTTGTGCACACATTTGTACGAATTTTTTTTTACCGAAAATTTTGTTTTCTATAATCTTTGTAAGAAAAATCCAGAAAAAGATTTTTTTTTTGTGTTATGCGTAAAAACGCGCAATTACGTAATAATAATATTCCACCGTCGCGCGAGGATTTAATTATTAGCTTTGTCTTATTAGATCCATCTACGCCCCGTATGACAGAATAAATAGGTACCTAATAAAATATCGGGAAAAAAAACTCCAAATTCATCAAAAAATTACAGCAACTGTCAAATAAATTGGTCTCAATCATTCAATTAATCATTCGTTCAATAAGTGTAGCTAAAAGGTGATTCATTCATTGACTGTTAGGCGGTATGAATTTCGCTGGGTCAGCTATTTTAACTTAAACTTCAATTTATATTAAAACTAAATAAGCAATTAATTAACGTTTATTGTTCATTGTTACAGTAAATGACGAATACCTTAAAACTATTACATAATCATTAATTGTCTGTAATTGTAATTGTATATGTTTTTGTTGTTATTTTATTGTGTGTGTGCTATATGATCCTATGATGGTCACATGTGACATCTAGACTTTAGAATTTACTTGAAAATAGATAACAAATAGACAAAGGTACCTACTTGGCATACAAACGCTGTCACACGCGTCCCACGTAAGTAGTCTGTTTTCAAGTAATTTCAAGAGTTTAGATAAATAATACGTGGCATGCGTGGGCTCAGTTTGTATTTAACTTACGAGTAATAGGCCTGTAATTATTTATATTTATTTAAAATAATAGTTTCAAAACATTCAAATCACCCTTCTAGTTTACCAATAAAAAGATACTTTGCTAAAAACAAAAGATAACATTTATAATTGATAACACCAATCGTTATTATAAACATCATCGTCATCTTTTTTCTGTTCTTGTTCCATGTTGCTTAAGGTCAGCCAACCGCCTCCCTAACACCGACTCCCTTTCCTTTCATATCACTACTCACACAATCCATCCTTTCTTTGGCTTCCCTCTCCCTCGGCATTCATCCACACGTATTTGTATATCAATAACTCTTTTAGTAAAAAACCAAACCAAGATAAACGATTACCCTTGAAATTTTCAGTCACTGGCACCACTTTTAAACTGCCTCTAATATACTAATTTCTCACTTTATTCTCGGGACATTAAATATTTAATACATAAGTAATTATATGTGTACATTTTGCGATATATAATTATATATTCTAAAATATTGTGCTACTTCTCTCAAACGTTTGAAGTAGATGTAGTCAGAATTATGTTTTAGACATGTTTGACATTAAATAAATTCATTGCTTATTCAGTGATGAGTTACCAGAACTTACTTGTCTGATCTGAATTTAAACAATATTATATTTGTATTTTATTAAAACTAAAATATTTACAAAACGTATCTATACTAAAAAAAAACTATTAAAGTTATGGAAGAGCGGTCTCTTTATAAAAATATTTCATATAAAAATTATTATTATTTTATAAAATATTTTTAGCCCACGTTCCAAGTCAGATTAAAAGACCTCCAATCGATTCTGTGATCCTAGTCAACGGAAAAAAATCTTGATTAATGTCTCTAATAATAAGCGATAATTGTCAATTGTAGCGAAATGATCTAGACGCATACCATGAGAACTGGTTCGAGACTTGGGGGAGGTCTTTACCCAGTAGTGGGACAGTAATAGCTAGAAAATAAAAACTATCAATTTGATGGCTCCGGTAGAGTCAAGTTGGAGGACATCGCTTGGAATATTAGGGGTTATTATAAATAGTTACTTGCATAATCTGACTCTCCCTCTCAATCTACATAGAGTGCTAGGTAACAAAAACAAACAAAAAGAAAGCTAAAAACTGAACAAAACTGAGAGCTAGCTCCTATTAAAAATATCGTGGAAATCTTCAAACAATGAACCCTGTCTTCATGAAAGATTCCCATTATCCTATTAGAAACGAGCAGGATATCCAGTTTAAAATTCCGTAGTCATTACTGAACATTATGTCCGTTCATAGCATCATTCGTCACACTCACTCAACCAACAATTGAACACCTACATGTTCGTTCATTCATTCATTGAAACTATTCAACTGTCATGATTTCCTAGTCATGGTTCCTACATTAAAGTGATGTTACTCGCGAAAATAGGCACGAAGAAAGCCCCTAACAAACCTACAGTTGCGGTAATATTCGAAATGGTTATCATGGCTCTGGACTACTAAACAACTGAAGGAACACCGGTGGAATTTAGTCACTAAAAGTCTCTTTCGCTCCAACCAGACTGGGACTACTTTATTATATAGACAACTGCATCAATTGGTTATCCCACTCACATTAAAATACCTTAGAAAAGGGTTTAACCAGTTTATGACGCTATCCACACCTAATCGATAAAATTTATAAACAGTAAATCCTAATAAGTCTTAAAATCAAGAGTGAATGAGTTACTTTGATGAAATGTGCCATTACGGAGCACATCAACGCTTGCCATCAAATGAAACTGTGGTGAAAAGCGAGTCTATCAATAAATACGAGAGTATCACACACTGATCAATTTAAAAGTCTGAAAGAAAGAAAAACCATTTATTCGCGACCCGCACATGACAATAAGATAAAACCAAAATACTAATTAATCAACGGTTAACTTATCCTATCTCAAAAAAGTAAATAACCCGGTGCTGGTATTCTGAAAGAACCTGGTGATGTCTAAGAACTATGTCAACTGCACGAAAATCAACGACATGTCAAAATTAAACTCATGTCAATCAACTGTCTGATTGGCTGTTGATAATTCCGTCAGCCAATCACAGAAGTTGATACCTATGCGTTTGACAATTTGTCAGTTAATTTGAACGTCGTCTTTTAGTTTTAAAAGTGGGTATGATTCAGTAATAACCGTACAAGATCGTTTAAAATTTTGGCCATTTTACTGTTTTATCAAGATTTGAATTTCAATTTGTTCGAGTCATGCCGTTTCAGGGCGGTAACCCCGCGCCTATCTGCTTATTAGCAATAACCCTTCCGTTTTCTCACTTGTACAACACGCGGGAATGATACGCATCTGGCGTTTTTCCTTGTTTTTCCTTGTCATCCCAGATTTGCATGAAAATTGCGCAACACAGGATATCTATATGAAAATCGAGAATTTTTCGCTGGATTTTTTGATATTCGAAAGATTGTAAAAATGTCTAAACTTACCCACAAAAAGTCCAAAAACTAGAAGTACTGGCATATTGAAAATAAAAACTAAATATCCGTAACACAGCAAAAACTTTTTCCTTCACTATACATTTCACATTTTTAATCAAACATTATTCCATTTTGTCACTATCCTAACTTTTAATTACGATTAACACTTTTGAAGCCATGAGATGATCTGAAAATCACGCACGATAACCACGCAAATAATTTTCGCGACGCGAGATCGGCTGCGAAAATGGGGACGTAGGGACGTGCGGATGGCGCGGGTGCCTTCAGTCGACTGCGGTACAGCATCCAGTCCTGCACCTCCCCTGCCCTCCTCAAATTTCTTCCTTCTCACCCCCTCTCGCGCCCTTATCGCGATCCCGTAATTAGATAAATGTCATTGCTTTTGTCTGTGTTTTTTTGCTCTTTCCTCGACGAATTTTGTCGGCCAATGTAATAGACTCCGTGTCGTTTGAGTCGCTCATTTACGTAAATGCTGTTTGTCTTACGTCTTGTACGACTGTGTGTGTGTACTTCAATTCCGCGCGAAAATATGTCTCGCCCGTATTGCTAGTAGTTTACGAGGCTTCCGTCTCATGTTCGCAGTTTCCACCCACTTCAGATTTGTTTTTATAGCCATATTTTTAGGCAACAAGGTTTAGTTGTTTTTATTGTCTGATGGTGTTACAAGTTCGTGAGCGGTTGTTAAAAAGATATGGACATGTATGATATGAACGGGTTCATAAATGTAATGCAGAATCAAGACTAGATGTGGGTTTATATCTAGATCATAAAACGGGAGTATCATCTCAGGTTTAAGGAGCTGTTGGAGAGTTAGTGCTTATCATGATATCTAGGTTGTAAAACGGGTGAATGGTAATTGTGACGGCATCAAGATATGTCATAATATAAACAGAGTCTACCTATATACATAGTACATATATCTATGTCAAATTTTAAATTTTGAATATTTAAATTAATAGCATAGTCAGCCTTTTAATGTTGGGAACATTTATTTATTTATTGGCACACCAACAGCATTACATACAGGATTATTTTGTAGAGTATATTATTAAAATTAAGGCACTGGTATGCATGCCTATTACAGGTATGCACAGCTTACACCTATGACATTTATGATTGAAAATAAAAATAAAGTTACCACAAAAAATCAAACATCAATCAACGTGTGTGAAGTGGAAAAAAAAACACACATACAATTATAAAAATATAAAAAATAAAAAATAGAAATAGAACTTTATCATTATTAAAAAAAAAGAAGAGTAGGTTAGGTCATACCTCCGAGATTGCTCTCCTAAACTTGATGAGTGAGACACCGTGCAAATCGGTGTCTGGTGATTTGCAAAAACTATTGTGAGTTTTGCTCATTCGGAGCAAGGGTGCGTTCAGGCCAAGGTTGGTTTTACGGAAAGGAATGTGGAGTAATCTAGAGATGGGATGTCTGGGAAGTTTTGAAGGGACTGAATACTGAATACGCTCTACTAAATCACTGCATTTTACAGACCCATTAACTATTTTATAAAGGAATATTAGATCACGCGAACGGCGACGGTCACGCAGTGTCTTTATTCTGAAAAAAATCTAGGCGCTGTTCATAGGGACAGCGATGGCTAATTTCTTTTGATATAAATGCAAGATGTCTGGTGAATGCTCTTTGTATTTGTTCAACCCTTTGAGAATGAGCTGCGTAGACATTAAAAGGCTACTGAAACTTCTATTTAAAAGAAAGAATGGGCCGTAGGTAATCCACCACGCGGGTCCAGTGCGGGTTGTGGATATCACAAGTTTTCGAACTTTTTGTTCTAGGACATGTCGGTTTCATCACGATGCTTCCTGTACCGTTTTGAGAGCTGCTGTGGTGATGAAATAAATCCTTACTAATATTATAAAAGCAAACGTTTGTTTGTTTATTTATTTGTTTGTAACGTCTTCACGCCTAAATGGGAAAACCGATTTTTATGAAACTTGGTACACGGATAGACCATGTCCTGGAATAGTATATAGGATATTCTTTATCCCGAAATTATGTTCACATGGGATAATTTTCTGCTATCACGCGGGCGAAGCCGCAAAGAGCAGCTAGTATTATATAAAATAAACAAAGTAATTTATCTGACTGAGTGTACTAAGCCATTACTAGGCCACCACTGTTCAGTCAAATTTTAAATGCAGTATGCAAACCAGGCGCAATAACAAGCATAGCAGTCACGAGAACAACGGAACTAGGACCACAACTGCGATTTTTCAATGAATTTAAAGTTTAGCTCCACTCAATAAAGTAGGAACGAAGACTCGTTTGTCAGAGTCAAATCTCCCTGCTTTTATATGAAGAGTTTTATGAAAATGAACGCAAAAGACTTGAGAGAGAAGATTGCATTCATTTCTCTTGGATAGATATAGCATAGGTCTGCACTTTAAAGTCTTTGCAATTCCCTGTCGAAGGAACTCATCTGATTTGATGATGGAACGGATAATGCGGTCTTAGATTCAATTCGTCGCAGAGTGCCGATATTGGGTTGATGTCTGTGCAATATTGGAGCTATAACATTTTTTTTATTAGGAAACGAATTGAGTATTTACGTAGGTATCTATTTTTGTATTTGCCTCAAACTAGTAATTACTCCTATATCATGGGTGCGTTTATAGAAATTTGAACTTACATACTTATACCACGAAACCCGGAAAAAATTTGACGGCCATAAAATGTACCAAGAAATGAACCCGTGACACAGAGCGCAGCAGCCAATCGCTCAACCACTGCTACAACAGTAGCGTGATGTGGAAAAAATGTGTTAATGTGTTGTTATTTTTTTTATTATTGATGGTATAATATAATATAATATATTCCACAACTATCACACAACGCCGTCTAGTCCCAAGCTAAGCAGAGGTTGTGTTATGAGTACTAGACAACTGATAAACATACTTATATATTTCTAAAAATATACATATTATAGATAAATATTAGTATCTTTACCTGATGGAAAGCGACGATGTGGTCGACGATGGGGCGCGCTTACCTAGAATAAACCTATTCACTCTCGATATGTTTTTTTTATTATTATTTGTAACGGTATAATATAGGAATCTGATTAATTTCCTGCTAGGTCAACAATATAATTGTATGAAACGAAAACTGTAGCGAAGTTACATTGCTCACGATATTTTAAACCACTAAAGGGTTCACCAGCGTAGACAGGATGTTACCATTCACGCAGTAGATGCTTTAAATCTTACCAAAATGGGCGTTTATTCCTATCAAAAGAAACCACGGTCCAATCGGAAAACGGGAATAAAATACGAGCTTAAAATATTGAGATAATGGGTACATGGTGACAAATGGCTGGACTATCACCGAGCTTGACCCATTTCCATAAGTAGACTTGAGCACAAGATAAACATGATACCACTATACGATCCCCTTTTTAGCTCTTGTTTTTCTGTTGTTATCAGAATTTAAAACGACTTTGTGTATGTGGAACGGAAAGTAATCATTCTGTTTGGGCAGTGTGTTACTTTTTGTTTTGTTTGAGTTTTAATTCTTTTTTATTTATTTTGACTTAATGTGTAATAGTGAAACAAGTGGACTTAAGAGGGTCACAGGGCGTAAAGCGCGACGGCGCGCACTGTTCCCGCGCGCCTCAAGGAATTGTCAGCAACAGCAGAATCGAAGCCTACTGGGGCCAGGGTTATCTGAAAGGGAGCTCGAGCCCCGGTATGAAGTCTAGAAGGAACGGGGTAAGTTTTTAGTCAAGTCTGACACTATTTACCGCTCCACCCAAGAGTCATTGGATGGTAAAAAAAGAGCCTAAAGCGCGGTCACTCTTGGACTACATCGTACTATTATCTACACTAATATAGTAGAGCTAAAATTTGTTTTTTTTTTTGTTTGTAGTAGGTAATCTCTGGAAATACTGGTCTGATTACTAAAATTTTTTCACAAGAAAGCTGCTGGATTCCTGAGGACATAGACTATATTTTCTATACGCGGGTGAAGCTGCGGGCAAAAACTAGTGTATTATAAACATCGACTTATATTCTAGTGATAGGCAAGCCCTTTCAAGGAAACTATTTGTCAAAAAATCTGAAAAGTTAAAACAAAAGTTTGCTACAGCGCTACATTGGCATTATGTCGTCTAACAGAACTATTAAAACATGCAGCGCTAAAATAGCTTTTAGAGGATACTTTTTCGCGACCAAAAATGTCTTAAGCGCCATGAATTTCGTGGCACTTACGCGTTTCATGCAACATACTAACATATTCAAGGTGTACAGTAGACATTACACCTGAGTCGACTGAAATGAGTGTTTGTCAAGCCTAGTCTACATACATATTATAATATCGATGATTATAAATGCTAAAGTTCGTATGTATGGATGTTTTTTACTCTTTCTCGCAATAACTATTGGATGGATTTTGTTGAAACCTTGTACACACTTGGTATTCTATCATGATGCACTTTATCCCAGGAGTATGTTCCCTTCAAATATTTTTACACATAAATAAACACATAGACATATAAATAAACAATGCTGTAGTGAAAAAACAAATCCAACCAATCGTGCCTTCAAGGAAACCTCCTTGAAGGCACGTGAAATGGTCACCTTAAAGGAAAATCAGCTAGTCGCCATCCTGATATTCAGAGGGAGCACATTCCAAAGAGATATCGCCTGGACGAAAAAGGAAGAGGGGGATAGGCCCAGATTCGTAAATACACTGTAGCGACATCTATGACGCCACATAAGAACTACGAAGAAAACACGAAATCCTGCATCGCGCAATCAGAGTTCTCCGCGCGATTTGAACATATACGGCAGCCCGACATCAACTATTGGGCAGTCGCCCACCAGACCATAACACCCGGTCTGGACGGAGGATCCTCCCTTTTCAACGGAGGTTTGTGGGACTTTACTCTCTGTTCCGCCTACCTCCAAAACACAATGCTTGCAAATATGAAACATCTTAGCAATTTATTAAAATTTTACAGATTTGATTATAAAATTAAAACATATTACGACAACACTGTGTTGCTTGTAGATTAATTTTACAAAAAATCACAGTTTTTTTTATATTCCACAACTATCACACAACGCCGTCTAGTCCCAAGCTAAGCAGAGCTTATGTTATGGGTACTAGACAACTGATAAACATACTTATATATTTCTTATACATATATACATATAACAGACAAATTACACCCAGACACAGAACAAAATGATCATGCTCATCACATAAACATTTGTCCTGGGTGGGAATCGAACCCACGACCTCCGACTTAGCAGTCAGAGCCACTAACCACTAGACCAACAGGCCAGTCCAATTGATTGGATGTATGTTAGTCCAGTTTTTAATCGAGAAAAGTAAATTTTTGAATCATCCTTTTTTTATTTACTACAGTGGATCATGCACTTTTGCGGAATAAAAAACCCACGGTTGGTTTTAAAATAAATTCTTCAATGCCTCTATTTCCTCTCTATTTTGTGCGTGACATTAGTTTGGAGATTAATGGTGCTATATCGGCAACCCTGGTTCTCCTGCGGATTTCTTCATTCATGATTAAACTAAAATAAATAAATAAAATACAATTTATCATATTGACACAAGTAATGTTATAATAATCACATGTGTTCAAACATACTGTTACTCTTTAATATATCATTTTCGATTTTGAGAAGAAAAGTAACCTACCATTACATTATAATTCAGAAATTATTTTTCATCGTAGATTCCAGCGACATAAATCAAGAAAGTTGGAACCTTCAACATTGTTCTTTTGACCTGTGTAAAATAAACGACCCGAAAAAACTTTCATGAACACACTAAAACCCGAGGTCTTGTTTCTCCCAAAAAAAATAAGAAAGTATTTTTTCAGAGAAACTTTACTTTGAACCAAACAAACAGTGGAATTTCTTTATTAGTACCTGAAGATGGGAAATAACGTTATCTGTGTCTTCATGAATCCTATCACAACATATCATTACTGTATCAACTTTAGAAACTTTATCTCTCACAGAAACCGAGGATTTTTGCAGTATAAACAGTACGTCATGAAACTAAATCAGTAATGCTGTACTTTTCTATAGTTCCAGAATTCTTTTTATAAAACATTATTGTCCAATTCAGTTTTCCTTGCGTCTTATTACTGTTCTGCTCCCGTGGGTCATAGCTTGATGTTATATAACCTACTTACATTTGCCTGCGTTACCAGCGTATATAAAAGATAGCCTATGTCACTCAGGAATAAAGCAACTTTCTATCAGTGAAAAAATTTTAGCAATCGGACCAGGACTTTCAGAGATTACCTCCTACAAATAAAAAAAAACAAACTTTACCGCTTTATTATATTATTTATTGCAATTTTTTTGCCTGAAAGCAAAAACCCCAGAGCTGTAATTGTCAAGCTGCGTAGCATGCTGTTGAGGGATACCATCTTAACCTCAGTGATTAAATTTAATAAAGCACACCCCGAAAAAAAAATCAAATCGCAGCAGCTTGGGTATGGTAACGTGGCAAACCCTGTCTTTGTAACGGAGCACTTGTCACCGCTGAACAAAAAAATTCACGCGGCTGCCAGAAAAGTAGCGAAAGAAAAGGGATACAAGTACGTATGGGTTCGTGATGGCAAAATCCTAATAAGAAAAGAGGATGGACAACAAGCTAAACAAATAAAAAGTCTGGAGGCCATTTCTTTACTATAAATTGTCCAAAATGCATAAATACCGTGACCAAGCGTCTAGAATTCAACATTTACTATCAGAACTTTAGAGGTCTTAAGACCAAGTTGCATATTCTCAGGCTGGCTGCACATCTCAGTAACTACGATGTAATAATTGGAACGGAGACATGGCTTGATGACAGCGTAAATGATGGTGAACTACTCGACTCCCGATACATCATTTACCGTAGAGATAGAGCCTCTACTCCTCTTGGTAACAAAAAGGGCGGAGGTGTGTTGATCGCCGTTTCTAGGGCTATAGACTCAACACGTATAAGAAAATGGGAATCAGATGCCGAGGATCTGTGGGTTAAGCTCAAGACTAACAACAGGAAAGGCAACCTATACATCTATTCTGTGCGGTCTATCTCCCGCCACCTGTGCATTATGACCCATTTAATTTGTTTCTGGACAACGTGGGTGCAGCGATTGAAGCAACGGGCGATGACGTAATTATTGCTGGGGATTTTAATCTCAGTTTCATCGATTGGTGCGCGGACAATACTCTCTCCGGCTCAACGTGTACAACTGCTAAAAACTACGCAAACAAGTTGGGCTACTCACTGATAGATTTTATGTCGTCGAATAGCATTGAGCAGATCAACCATGTCAGGAACTGTCACAACAGGACTCTGGACCTTATTTTGTGTAACTTTCACGGTGGATCTGTCAGTGTGTGTAAAGACCCGATGACGCTAGTTGATGTTCATCATCCTCCTCTTGAAATCATCGTTAACAATAATTCACCCACACTATTAAAGGGTAAGAGGTCTCTCAAATATAACTACTGGAAGGCAAACTATTCGATTGTCAATGAGAGGCTGAGGGGCATCGATTGGTGGTATTTGTTTTCGGGTCTGGCGGATGTGGACTTGATGGTTGATGTGTTGTACGAACATTTGAATAGAATAGTTGATGAGTGTGTTCCTAGATATACCAAACGTAATAATAAGTTTCCTATCTGGTTTTCTAAATGTCTGATCAGACTACTCAATGAAAAAGAAAAATTAAGACTTCGTTTCAAAAAATACAAAAACCCTAGGGATAAACATGAATACCGTATATTGGAGGAACGTTCTAAAGAAATGATTAAAAAGTGCTACAGTACATACGTTAATAATACTGAAAATAACATCAGACTTAATCCAAAGGCTTTTTGGTCATTTGTTAAGGCTAAAAAAGCAAAGTCAAATGACATTCCATCCGAAGTTTTATTTTTTTATAACTGAAGAAATAGCGCTTTTCCACCCTCCTATCACTTACTCAAGACCTCACGCACAGCAAATGCTGTAGAAAACAATACACCACAACGTCAGCATCCGGGAAGTAATCCAGAAATGGATTTTGCATTTCTGCACGTATCACAAAGAAACTTTATTCTTTGGGACCCTATAAAAGTACTCCGTGCCAACAACGAAACAGAAAATGGAGTGACAATTTGAAGTGAATGAAACATTTTTACTAAAAGGATCATTGCTGCGGCAGTCACTTAGTTCAGTCAACCGCACAATAGTGTTTATAATTTGAACTATTTGTGACTCTTTAACTCGTATTAGTAAGAGAATATGGCATAGTGTAAATACATAAGTAGTGATACTGATGTACGGTTAACTAGTAGGAAATACCTACTCAGGTATAATGAGAGGACGATAAAGTAAGAAGTACGAGAGGAATAATTGCGAGAACTGGTATGAAAAGGTGTCGAAGGTTAAAGTCTCTAAAGACGCTGGAGGTAGCAAGACAAAACATACTTACCAGAGTAACCCAAAAATGTGCATTTGATTTTTTTCGCAGGCACGTATATGCATCTTACAGAGTGTCACCAAGACAATTCAATTACCTTTTGACCTTCTAATAATGTCAAAAATTCTGTGCTTAATTCAATCCACGAGAAAAGAGCGCTCCATTTATACTTATTCTATGTTATCCACCATACGGATGGTCACGTACTGGACAGTGCGTGGAATGTAAGAATATTCGGCGGGGATCACGTACGGCCGCCGCTGGGAGCTGCCTATAGCCCGACAATCCTTCTGAATTCCTGGTAATGACTCCACGAGTAGGAAGTTTGTGCCATGTTACATGGCGCGTGATTATCTTTTCATTCAGCCTACGTATTGTTTAGTTGTACCGGGACACTTTTCGTTCGGGTTTTTTTTTGATTTGGGTAAACATGAAATCTACCAAATCATATTCCCTCAATTACCTTTTGCATTCCGGGGTAACGGCGAGTCTTTCAAACAATTCTACTTTAGACATGATGTTATACCTTTTTAGGATTATTCAGAACTGATTTTCTCATTCTGATATCCTCGTTAGCATTGCTGAATTCGTGACACTGTTATAGCTGTTTCTTTTTTAGATTGTTGTTAAAAAATCTCATCTTTTGCCAAGTTCTCTCATAATAATAAATTGACCTGCACACTTTTTTTCAGTACCTATCTACCAGCTCTTGCGCCAGGCCTTGGTACAGGCCATAATCCGAAGCGAAGAGGAGTGGCAGGTGGTCGCCTTCTTGTGCAAAGCAGTAGTGTTAGCAAAGGAGGAAGCCACACCTGCATACGCGAGGGAACGACCCTCACGCCCCAGCCGCCGGGATCCTGACCCCGATTTCTGGCCAGCGTAGGCGCGAGCTTGCGGACGGCGAACAATGGGTAGCTCTCCGTGCGACCGTCCGGTAACCGCCCGGACCGAGCTCAAGTCGTCGATGGCACGAAATGTTCCACACGCGCCTCAAGAAGATGTCAGCAAACCGTAGGAGCCCTGGAGCCAAGGGTTTGTTTCTGAAAGGAAAACTCGGCAGTATGAAGGCAACGAAGGAATAGGAGTGGGTTAGTCAGTAAAAGTCTCACTCTCCCGCCCCGCTAAAGAACGGAAGATGTCATTGGATGATTTTCCGGAAAAAAAAATCATACCAGGAAAATAGCAATCAAAGGAGTTCAATCTACAAAAAGACTATAAACAACTCTCTACTAAATAACCCTTACTAACTGCTTAATACGGGTAATACTGTCGGACGCATAATATTTCAGACGGCACATACAAGCTGTCTGAGGCCATTAATCACACAGTGGAGCCGATATGCTGCAATTAAGCGAAGCCGGGCGACGCAGCATAGTTCATTGTCAGCGCTAGATCCTGTCACATAGCACCGTGGTTAGCGTTTTGATGTTTTGAATTTAAGGATAATTTTACAGCTGAGATCTCCTTGTTTTAATGGGCGCCTGGTAGCTGGATACAATGAGTTTTTAATTGTTTGACCTGTTGATCAAGCTATTTTACTTTAGACGTTTGTTTATTTTAAAGTTATTTGCTATAAAATAAACAGGCTTGCTTACAAGGCAACAATTAGGTTAAGAGGATTTTTAGTACGTTAAAAAAGTCTCATAAGAAGACTCCATTAAAAGAAGGCATTCCGCGCTACCAAAAAACCGACTAAAAGACAAAGCCTTTCATTTCTGGTGGAACCGATACCGGATTTCAAGCAATTCCACGATTGAAAAATAAAGTGGAAACATCGCGGCTTACTGACAGCTCGTGGAAACTGACAGGCCCTCAGGCATTTTGTCAAACAAAGGGACGGATATAGTCTAAGGGCGCTTTCAAAGGACTGCACGGAATTCATTTATCACAACAGATTTAAAATCCCATTTCCTGAAAATTTGGCAAATTCTCTTGGTAGATTGACCAAGGATATTGTTATGATTATTCGTCTAGAAAATATGCGTGCATGAAAGTTGAATTCCGGTTATTTTGTTTAACGAAACGGTTGGTGTAGTTGTTAAGCGAGTGACTGTTACGCTGAGTGTCGCGGGTTCAATTGCCGCACGAAACAAATGACCTACAGATAAGTGTTTCAGATCAGGGTGTCTTGTGTATGTGAGTTCAAATGTCTGTGAACACACCCACAATATACGAGTAATTTCTAATGTGAGAAAATGTTATTTTAATTTTGTCGTGTTATCCAATGATGGCCACTGCGTACCAGAAGCCGCAGCGTTGAAAGGCTTCTCACGAGGTGGACCGGTGACCTGGTGAAGGTTGCGGGAATCTGTTGGATGCGAGACGCACAGGAACGGTCTTTGTGGCGATGCTTGGGGACAGTAGATTTCTTTCGGCTGAAATGATGATGATGTTAATTCGATGGTAGAAAGGTGATGACGGAATCAAGTTATATGATTGCTGCGCACATTCCAAAATGTATCCATTTAAATACCGAAAGGCTGGCTACCCTCATGGATCCCATCATCAGAACTAAATTTTGAAGAAAAAAATGAACAATCAGAAAGCATATCTTTTTAATTCATGAATCCCCAAGCGACCACCGGTGGCCGCGCATCTATTGTCTTACTATTGTGTCTCTAATTGACGGTATCTGAAGGGTTAAATGAAAAATGACGGAGTTCTGAGGTAATAAACCCAAAAAAATACAACCGAATTGAGAAACTTTTTTTGAAGTTGGTTGAAAATACAAACCACTTACCAAAGTACGTTTCCGGAACCAATATTCGTATGGTTGAGCAATCCGTTATTAACCACAAGCATGTCGAATGAACCCGTCCTTCCGTTACTGTGCGCAGTAACAATCAGTAAATATACCGCAAATATTATGTAAAACGGCCTTTTATTTAACGGCGCGAATGTAAGCAGTTTTTTGTTCACAATAATCATGTGTGGGGGCGTATGCTCAAACCACAGTGCACGGAATGACCACTTTAAATTAGAGGCACCTTTCAAGCTGCTTTAGGTACTATTGCGGCCATTTCTGTCTGACCACTTAAAAAAAAATTCGCTTGAATCTTGCAGCGCGGTGACAAGTTTTCGTTTCGAGTGCAAGTAAAAATGAACTTAGCGGTGGTCAGGCGGAAGTGTCTTTGATGGTACGTGCTTACAGTGGGTATCTCGCAGTCCGATAAGGACTAGAATAGGGTCGATAGCGCGTCCTCTATGACAACGGTACTGAAACTGCGTGTTAAAACTATGTAATGCTCAAGGTTCCAGATGAACCAAATAAAAGACGAACAAGGTTGGTATAACAATTTATGCAGATAGACTATCAGGATAATCCAACTAAATAATAACAATTTATCAACTAAGACAGATTCCTTAAAACCGCGAATAATATAGGTAATCTAATCATATATCGGGATCGAACCCGTGGCAAAGGAAATGCCATTCCGCAGGCTTCGCCTAGAAGCCGATCACTCCTTGATAACTGCGGCGAATATGACGCTTGCCACTTTGTCAGTCGAACAACGAGTCTGATGCAATATGAGTTGGAGTCGAAAGCCTTGATCAATGTCCAGGTACAGGGGCGTTTCCGCAAGCTGAGAACAATAATAAATGCGTCAGCATTGTAGAACTGAGCCTGATCACAAAAGAACCATTTTTGTAAAATAGACGCAAACACTTACCCCCTTTCCTTCACAACTCGCACTCAAAGGTACTACAACTGCTCAATACACCACTGATACTCGTATAGTACGTATTACGTTGGGTATATTCCAATAAAATTACTCAATTAGCCAAAATAAAATAATAATGTGAAACAGCTTTACACGATCGTTCGAGTCTCTTTGTTATTTTTCATTATCGCGGTCTCACTAATTTCCTGCCACCGTCACTTGTCTAATAATAAATTAATAAGTGATGTTCTTACGAAGTGGTGAGCCTAGTGACGCCATCTATTTTAAAACTATGGAACAAGATCCTCGATCATTACAACTACTTCCTAATAACGTTGGTGCCCGTGCATCATAATTAGTTTAAGCATAATCAGCCTAATAATGTTCTACCGCTGGGAATCATGCCTCCACTCAAAGAGATATAAGTTTTAGTGAGACTTAGTGTCACCGCACATGGGCCACCGGCCACAACTACAAACGCCGCCACGAGAAACTGGAAGTGGCCACAAAGAAAGCTGAAGCGATTACTACTACTACCACATAGAGAGCTAATTTTTTAACCACCCATACGCGCAATAATATAATGGACTCAGACAAAGAAAGTTTAATTGCGCAAGTGGCGTGTGACAACGTTTATTGACCAGTGCGGGCTACAAGAAGCGAGCAGCGGCGATTTGTAGCGTGTAGCGGCCAAAAGCGTCAACCGTGTGCGGCGAATCCATATATAAAATATATGAGAACTATAGAAAATATGCCGCTGGCGGCGTTTTGTGCTTTTTAATCCTTGCAGCAATAACCCACGAGGCGTCGCAGTACTCTATGGCTTACTGTTTGCTGTTTACTGGACTTTATTTCATTCAAATGCTTTTACACTTTAATTCATGAATCCCCAAGCGACCACCGGTGGCCGCGCATCTATTGTCTTACTATTGTGTCTCTAATTGACGGTATCTGAAGGGTTAATGGGAGGGACTTAATGTTATTCACGTAAACATTAACAGTGGCTTTATGTGAAGTTTACTAAGTCTCATCACCTGCTGAGCAACCTTATCTCGTTTAGGTATACTTTCAATTAATGTGGATACCAAAACTCTACCAATTTGTTAAGTTTGCTCATGTTCTCATTTATTTACTAGCAAGCTATTGAAGCTATACTGCCCCAGTAGCTGCACGGGAGTTAAAAATTCTTGAGAAGGCCTTTTCCGACTCATTTATCGTCGACTTGTTGTTCAAAGCTTGTTATTTAATTCAAGTATCCAACGCAATGTTAGATCAAGAGACAACATGAAAAAAGAGAGCTAACACTCTGTTGGCATTCGGTAATTCCGACTTTCAGTCGAATATTTCACAAAACTAGTTGTAGGAAAAGTTTTTGAAAAAAATTCAAGACCTCGTTCAAATGTGCAAGATTTCTGTTTTTTAAATTTATGGGTAGGTACATACTTTATGAATAAAGAAGAACCTACATTATGAATTAAAAAAATTGAGCCAAGATCACGAAAATAGCAGATTTTCAGAGGTTTTATCTGGATAAGTTTTACGGGAAATAATTTGATTTAGACCTAGATCCACAAGACTTTTGGTTTTTTTTTAAATAGGTATCTAGAGATAGATAACATATAACGCTATAATCACGTACTAATCCCGAATTGGATACTTTTGAAATTCACGAGTTAACCTAACTAATATATAATGTGAACAATCTGACATCTAAAACTAAAGAATCTACTCATAATAATAATAAGTAATCAGTTGGAATGAAATAATTCATGAATCCCCAAGCGACACCCGGTGGCCGCGCATCTATTGTCTTACTATTGTGTCTCTAATTGACGGTATCTGAAGGGTTAAACAACATAATAGATATTCAGATAAGAAAATTAAATACTTATGTATATTAGCGCTCTTCCTCTCTCCTACCATTATAATGTTGCTGTGCCCGACAGGGTCCATAATTGTTTCATCATCTTCCTGCCCTTATCCCGTTTTATTTGGGGTCGGCGCAACACGTTTTTTTCTTCCATTCTGTCCTGTCGCTCGTCACGCTATCACTAACTCCCTTTTCATTCATATCACTTCTCACACAATCCATCCATCTTTTCTTTGGCCTCCCTCTCCCTCTCCATCCATCCAGGGTCCATAATTGTTTCAATTTTTTATTATTTGTGACCTCTTATGTACATTATGGATTGCAATAAAGATTTGAGATTTGATTTGAGATTTTAACTCTTTCTCATGAATCAATCCGTCTAGTAGTGAGTTTATCGCGAACATACAGACAGATGCAGTGGGGACCTTGTTTCAAAATGTTGTTATACGAGTAAGCAAGCTAAGTACCTACATAGGATTTCCAAGTGGTTGTTTTACCCTAGCACTTACTGTACAATAACACTACTGCAGGCTTTTCCACATAAGATAATGTATACTTTTAGAAACATACAATCTCAACGAAACGCCTAACAACAAAAAACAACATTAAAAGCCATAAAATAGTAAAAAATAAATTATTATTTCTGTATGTAAATCAGTGTTTGGCGCAATGAATGGTAAATTTTCCCCGTCGCAGATGGTATTACCATAAAATACCACTTAAACCCGTTAAGTAGATTTATGTTTACACCGACAAGCTATGTTTTCCTAGTAGATGTTTCTTCGCGATATTAAATTATAGGCACGCTAAAATATTTCGAGGGGAAACGCGAAAAATGTAAGGGAATTACTCTGGGTTGACAGTCGGCCAAGAATTTACCTAGCCTCTGTATTAATCTTAGCATAGTAAAGTATTTCTATTATATTTAGAAGAGTTTTTTTTAGGTAGCCAACCATCTTTTAAAGAAATAACTGCAGTTCTGTAACACACAAGGCAAATTAATAGACAGGTTTAGTCTCAGCAACCGCAGGGCCTCAGCAGGGTCGAAGCCAACTGGGGCCACGATTTATGCGAAAGAAATCTCCGGGGTCCCGGAACAATGAAAGAAGAAAGAAAGAAAGAAAATTATTATTTGGCGACATTCACCAAGATCACACAACTTAAATACAATGGCAAAGAAGAAACAGGAAAAGTCTGACAATATCTCCCGCTCCGCCCAAGAGCGGGGATGTCATTACATGATTTTCCTTCCTAAAAAAAGGTGGTTTTGGTCAATATATTCTAAAATGAGCTCTTGCTCCACCCTAGCGCGTGAGAAGTTAAATTTAAGTATTTTACCTGTGATGCTTTGCATTTCTTCGTGGTTTCATTATACTGTTTCTGTTTACTTATTATAATTATCTATAAACATCCAACCCTTTCCGTTAAGATAACATTGTTAATACCAAAACAAACCTGCTTAGCATTTACAGGAAAAATCAAGTAGAAAACCTGTACATATTTCAGTATTAAGATTACAAAGAAAACGTTCACAAACATATTGTATTCAGGGAAGAGAGGAATGTAGAGAGACAGGCGGAAATTAAGCCTGCAAGCAAAGCCGGGCGGCGGAACAATATGAGCTGATAATGTAGCGAGATACAGTGGATCTAGGTGTTATTTACTACTATATATACAAACTATTGATTATTGTGGCTCAAATTGTTTTGAAATTTTATGAAACGAAAAAAATGAGAGGGTGGACCCCTTTTCTTCCTTATCACTCGTCACACATTCCATCCATCTATTCTTTGGCCTCCCTCTCTCTGTCTCATTCATCCGTTTCAAAATAAAAATGATAAGCCTTGAAAAGAGGTATCTTTTGCGATGACAGTTATTAAGAACGCATGTTACAAGAAGCAATATACCGCAGATTACCTCCTTTTTTAGTTTAAGTGATTAAATTAGTCTATCCTAAGGTGGTCTGATAGATATCGCTGCTAGCGATAAAATTGCCATTAGCATAGCATAGCACAGTCGGCCTTTTTAATATTCCCAACTGCTGCGACTCAGGCTTCCTCTCTAGGAGAGGGAAATGGGCCGCAATCCACCACGCGGGCCCAGTGCGGGTTTTTGAATGTCACATGTCTTCAGATTTTGGTTCTAGGACATGCCGGTTTCCTCAAGATATTTTCCTTCACCGTTTTGAGAGCAGATAAGATTGCCATTGCACCCATAAATTTAATTATCTATGAAATTATGTTACTTTTGTACTGTAAGTCGCGAGCATATGCATTGTGATATTTTCTGTTTAGCTGAATTTTTCCTATTCAAGCAATATGTATCCAACAATTGATTCTAAATTATCCATTTCATGAATAGGCACTTATTTCTTGAATAGGCGAAGTTGAGATAAATATACAATTTGACTATGTAAAAAACTTTAATGTATGATTGTACATTAAAGTTTTTTCTATTCTACCGAACAACAATAAAGCAGTGTGATTAAAAGTATAAAGCATTAAACAAAATTGTTGATGGATTTTCTTAAAGGTAAACTATTAAGTTTTTTATCAATTACTCCTTAGAATTAATCTTTAAATTTTTTTGTGCCCAAGCTTCCAGACGAAATTCCTTTATAAAGAATATAATTAATGGATTTTTTTACGTTTTAAAAGAATGAATGGTACGCCGAGAGACTAGGCGAGAATTTAAGAAATAAGTGGCAGGTACAGCCGACTGTAATTCTGTGGTTACACTAAGAGCTTGAGCTGGCTGAAATTTGGTTTTGGATAAGTTTTTGTTTATATTTAACCAAAAAATACATACTCAAACTTCCAGATAAATGCAAAAATTAAAAGAAAAATAACTCGGATCGTCCCCATATTTTCAATAAAAAAGTACAAAAGTGCATATAAAGTAATTCTTTATAAAATATACATACGTAAACAAGAGTCATCAAAATATCATCATCAAAGTTAAAAATAACAAATTGTAAAATAAAAATCTTCTTAAAAAAAGTTCAGTGTTACAGTATAGATAGTCAGCAGAGAAGCTACAATACACTCTGACAGATGAATCCAGTTACTCCACGATTTGGGTGGCTTCCGGGGGCGAAGTATCTATTTCTTAGGAAAAAAGGCTTTGGTAGGATGCTATACATTAGTTTATAATCATTCTCAGCTCATTTCAGAGCTCAATTAAAAAAACGATAATTAAAACCAAAAAAATGCGATCAAATCTTCACTAAATACAGAAATCCCAATGGAATACACATGGAAAACCATCTCTACATTTATTTATTGGATTAAAACTTGAAAATTTAAATTCGAATTTGGAATGGTGGTACACTATTGTGTAGACTAAACTGCCAGCTATTTTTTAACCGACTTCTAAAAAAGGAGGAGGTTCTCAATTCGGATGTTTGTATGTTTTTTTTATGTTTGTTCGCGCATTACTTCGTCGCTTGCCAACCGATTTGAAAAATTATTTTTTTGTTGGAAAGGGTATACTTCCCAAATGGTCCCATAGTCACCAAGTTGGGATCTGATGATGGAATCTTGGCGAAATCGAGGAAACTCCTTAAATTCAATTCAATTTTTTAGTGAAGTCGGTTAGTTTTTTTTTATAAAAAGGTTTTAATGATATCAATTCTCTGTTTTGTTTAAATAACGCCTGGATACTTGCAGTCCTGTTTCGATTTTTGGGTTTCTGGTTTCTGGAGTGGCGACCGCATACTGGAGGAACCAGCATTGGTAGACCTCCCTAAACATGACCTAATGGGAGAACTGTACCTATATTTTAATTTTAGCTAGGTGTTTTAATTTATCATTTTCAAGTTTTATTGCAGTAACAAATTACTAAAGTACTAGAACTGCAGATATGAGGAAGAGCTCAAAATACCAAATATTTCGACGTCAATGGATAAGACAGGTGCCCGAGGGCATGTTGCACCGAAATGCTAATGACAGCTGGAAATGAGTTCCCACTGACCGCCTACCTATCCGAATGACTGGAAATTATTGAGCTATGTCAAAGGAATCGACGCCGTTTATTGTTTAAATGCTACTTCAGTAATTTTGTACAGTTTTTTGACGTTTCATGAAATACGTGCAAATATAAAATAAAAAGGACAAATAGTCATTTTGCAAGTCAAAGACAAAAAGTTTAATTTTTTTAATATTTTAAATAATATTTTTAACATTTTGTTTTAATCAATGCTCTAACATCTGTTTTATTTACGTAAAGGAAGAGTTATTTATTTGAAGTGAGAAATCATCATATTTACGTAAAGGAAGAGTTATTTATTTGAAGTGAGAAATCATCATATTTCTCATCTAGAGTGTCAGACTTTTAGTGACGACGTGGTAAAGGATACTTTTAGGCAACTCCTTTCCCTAAAAGTTACCTTTTCACTCTTGGTTGCTACCAGGAGCACAGACTCCGGTAGGAAATAAAAAAAAATATTTTCAAATGCGGAGCTAAACGTTCGAATTTTAAAATACCTAAAAATGATTCTGTTCTGACCCGTGCTTTGGCTATCAGTACCATTTGACACGTGCTGTCTCCGTCCTCGCGTTACCTACAGTTTTCATTTATCGACTTGTCAAAAACAGAACAGAAATACTTTTTGAAGAGTTCGCTTCGTTTGAATGTAGCCTGAATTACGTTTTTTTTTGTTTTTACGTTCACCGATGCGGTTGCGTTTTGATCAATATTTTTGAGAGTGGAAACCGTGGATATTAGTTATAGATTGGGTTTGGAAGCTGTTTTTACCAAAGCTACACGCGCCGCAAATTTTCGTAGTAATTGGTTCGGTGGATCGTTTTCGTTACGACGAATCTGCCCTGATTCCTGGAAATCATTTTATCACATATCTACGATATACAGATTCCTTGAATTTATAATTGATGACAACTTATTACATCGTAAGCCGACAGCATCGTTACTAACGCGCATTAGTCGCATTTGCAACGCGCTGCAGAAGCGCTGCTAACGCGCTTCAACATTGCTACTGACACTGTATCGATACAAACGCTCGACAGAATCGCTACTGCATCGCTACAAAAAGTAGCCGTGGCCGAAGGTCATAAGGACCTTTTATTTATTTTGTTATTTATGTGGACTCCTAGTGCATCTTCTATTAATATTTTTAAACGGACAGTAATTTAATGGTCCTTTTTTAATATTTAGTCTGCTGAAAATATTTTTTGTCTTTTACTCCTGTGCATCTCGCAACCCTTACCTTGTTTGTGGAAGGCCTTCCATCGCTGCGACTTCCGGTATGTTATCGCAACTATAGAATCTTTCGTGATTATTATTATAGATTTGTCATCATTAATTATATCTGTGTTATTATTTATTCATAGCACCAAACACCTAAAACGAAATAAAACGACATCTACTTTTTAGTGTACAATAAATCAGTGAAATTAACAAGAACTTGAAGGGCCCAGTGACGTGTACAGATGGGGTGCCAGCCTCGACACTGCCTCGGTTATCAATCACCAGGCCAAATTACGAGAGATGTAGTGCTATATGAAATTGGACTGAACACACTATTGTATTGTTGTGGTTTTGTATTCAATTAGATTGCTGTTGCGTTATGTTGGGTTTTCGAGCTAGAGTGAAAAATATTGTTGGTTACATTTTTTGGGCGATCACAATGTATAATATCATCAACCATGGTTTTATGGTGGAGAGCAGTACAGCAGTGACCAGTGGTGGCCGAGTGGTAATGGCCCCGACTTACGAGTTGTAGGTTGCGGATTCGAACCCAGCCAGGCGTATTACTTTGTGTAATTTATTCCATCACCACTGCTCTCAAAACGGTGAAGAAAAAGATCGTGAGGAAGCCGGCATGTCCTGGAACCAAAAATTCAAAGACATGTGACATTCACATGTCCAATAACAACCCCCGCTCTTGGGCGGAGCGGTATATAGAGTCAGACTCTTACTGACTAAAAACCCACGCCGTTCCTTCTAGCCTTCATACTGGGGCTCGAGCTCCCTTTCGGATAACCCTGGCCCCAAATCTAGTCACCTTACATTACCATATTATTATCCTTTAATCAGACAATTCTTCGATTTTTTGCACTTTCCCTCTTTTTATATCTATACACATACAGACTCGTTACTTTCCTCACAAAATATTTCCTCATTCCTTCGCATCAAATAAGTGACAAGGGATTTTCACAAAACCTTTCAGTCTTCAAGCCTTTTTTTCTCATTGAGTTATGCCTATTTTAAGATAATATTATATGAATAAGGTACCAGGAAAACATGTTATAAAAGGAGGTTTATCAAACTCCGCAGATGATGATTCATGCTTGCCATTAATGATAAATAAAGATTTGTTTTTTTAAATGGAAAATCACCCAATAACTTCTCCCATACTGATTGGAGTGAAAAGAAGTATCAGGATTTTTAAATCGACGGCACTTGAGGCAGTCCACCGTGTGGCTCATGTCCTGAACAGGAATTACGCTCACATTGGGTATCTAACGGGTCTATAAAACCCTATTTCGCCAAGTTGTGTTCACAAAAACCTACATGGGGGTGAGCAGCCGATTTAGTGCTTTCCGTATAAGCCACTACAATAATTCACATCCAGATGGCAGATGTTACTAGGGTAGCAGGAAGTCAGAGGTGGTATTCTTCCCAAAACTTGATTCTTTCTTTAGGTAGTGGGTAGGATTTTCTTTGTGCTTCAACTTTTGCTGGCTAAAACCCACCCATTTTTCTTTATTTGCCCTTCACGTTTCAGGGCCGCGGTATATATTTCAAACAGTGGTGCACCACTTAATAATGATCAAGGCAAATTCTGCATTAGAAAAATCCACAAAGGAACGGCGCGTAGTGTTCCACGCACGACTCAAAGAGGTATCGCAAAACGGTTGAAGCCTACTGGAACCATGGTTTAACTTCTAAAAGGGAAACCTGTAGTCTTGGAATGCAAAGCAAAGAAGGAACATAAGTGTGGTTGTGCCAGTAAAAGGCTGACACACCCATTCGCTTCGCCAAGAAGTAATTGAATGATTTTCCGCCTTATAAAAGCCATTATTGGAAAATTTACTCACAAAATAATATAAATAAACAAGGTAATATCCTCTCTATTGCTTCGCTATCAATCAATACCTTACCCGAATTTAACAACAATTGTGTCATCAATGACTTGGACAAACAATCTCCTGTTGACTCACGCAATATTGATGTAACGTCCTACAAGTTGCCACAGCAACGGACTAGGCTCGTCAAACGTACCGTATTGCTGAGACCGATATAACAGGCCATCGTCTTTATGGAAAATGGTTGTTCTTGAGCGAATCATGCTGTTAAGATGTGCTATTTATTGCAAATGAATTATTAGGTTGGACATATCCAGTTATCATATATGATAACTAAAGATCAAAAGAGATACCATGACTTGTTATCTAACTAGTTTACTAATAAATACACAAAAATAGAATCTTAACAGTGAAAACAATTGATAGAAAAGCTAAAATAACAAGACAAAAGAAATATAACAATTTTAAATATACTTGTCGCTCTCGTCAAAACATCGTTTCTATGGCGTGATGAACTTTGACATCAACACCCACGTCGGAATTTTTTTATTGATGAAGATATTTAAAAAATTGTTGTTTAATTCTCCATATTGTTAAATCAGAAATCTTTGGGGTATCAGGTTTAAGTTTAGAATCAGATATATGTGCTTACTGACTAGTATTGCCATTAGCAGAGGTTTTAATGTTCCCCAAAAGCGTGTTCCTGAGAAAGACAATAAAAATCTCACATTCTAAAAAACCATCAAACTCCAATTGCAATCATATCGCGACAACGTATTGCTAAATAATACGATTTTTACAGATAAAACGCGAACGGAAAAAAATATATATGTGAATTGAATCAAACAAATGCCTACCAGGGACCCATAAACTAGTAGTACAGTTATTTTCATAGGCCACCGGATAACAAGTCAATTTAGTCTAGCACAGTTTCCCCTTTGCATAATAAGTCGAGTGAATTCAATTTTCCTAGAACGCAGCAATCTGTGGGGAAAGGCTTGGGTTCGATAGCAACAATATAATACCAGGCTTATTTATTTTTTCTAGGAAATTTGATTTACTAAGTTTTTTCTTATAATTTTATTGAATTTATTTATAGTTATTTTTCTTCACTCAGTATGATTCTTAATAAATGTGTATCTATCACTAAACTGCAGCTACGATTATTTATTATTTTTCATGTACACATTGCTGGCAGAACAGATGGTCGATGGAGACAAAAGGTTCTGGAGTGGCGATCGTGTACTCCCACAAGTTGGACCGATCTGATGAGGGTAGCGGGAATCCGATAGATGCGATACGCACCAAACCGTTCGTTATAGCGACACTTGGGGAGGGCCCAACATTGAACGTCTTTCAGCTGAAATGATGATAATGATATTTACTATACTATACAAAGTAAGGTTCAGCTGACAACAATTAACGTTGACATTATACTGAATACCTATTTAACGCGTCTCAAAGCCAGCCATGAGACACACAATGTTAGTTTTATTTGTGTTTTGTGCTACTAGTTGTCTACCAAATAAACATGTTTTTTCTTATTCTCTTTAGCTATAATTTTGCAGTCAAAATGTCGTTTGATTTAATATTTTTGCTATAAACAAGACCGATTTTGACTAAATATCCCTGGATATAACCCATATCATACAGCGTATGTTCTACATGAGCAAAGATGATTATCTATTTCTATACTATGGGCGCCTAAAAATATTTCTCATTTTTCTAAAAAAAACGGTGAAGGAAAACATCGTGAGGAAACGGCATGTCCTACAACCAAAAATTCGGTGACATGTGACGTTCACCAACCCGCATTAGGCCCGCGTGGTGGATTACGGCACATTCTCTCTCCTAGAGAGAAAGCCTGTGTCCCATCAGTGGACACATGGCTGATGATGATGATTTCTAATTTTTCTACTAGGGTAGCAGAAAGCCCAGAAAGCAACGCACTACTGAAAACCCTTACATACTCCTTTAACATCGTCTACATCTAATCATCTCAAATCAAAATGGCCGCGGCATTGCTCATATTAAACCTGTTCCCGTCATACTCTTGTATGAGTATCGGACATAAATGTTTGCACAAATACTTCGTGGCGACAATATTATTTTGACCAATATGAACAATATATCATAACAAAGTTTAACTTCGGTCGCTGTGGTTTACTCCACTTTGTGCCCGTCACATAAACGCACTGCGACGAAATTAAATGGAGCCCAGTTTTCGTTTAATGTATTTGCTTTTAATTACTAGGATAACAGAAAACCGAAATAGAAGATAGATTACATTCTGTAATGGAGTTTATAATGCAGGGGACTAATATTTTTTTTTTAATTGTCTCTTACTGTGACTTGTGAAAACTAGAGACAAAAACTTCTTTTTATGAATTTTGTTGCATCAAATGTTACGTGACCACCATGATGGTACACTAGAGCTAAAAAAAAACCATCCCTTCAAACAAGCTTCACAAACATATTTTAATAGAAAACTTAATAAATGTACACAGAAAGCATGTTTATCACCCTAATTAGCTAATTACGAACGATTGTGCCGAGGACTTAATTAGGTAAGATCCCAACCGTTAATTAAAATGCTCATAAACGAAATAATAATGCGACTGTGTGGAAGGAATATGTTTATTAAATTAATTGAAGATAGCTTTACTTGAGTATGTTTACCTAGTACCTGTTTACTCTAAGCTTTTTTATAATAATCTTATTCGTTCTTGTATAAAATAAATATTTACATAGTTGATGTTATTTAAAAAAGAAGATATTTCATTACTAAAAATAGAGCTTTTTAAATATTTTGTTTATTATTTATTTATTTTATTTATTTAAATCTTTATGCACAAAGTTGTACAAAGGCGGACTTAATGCCTTAGGCATTATCTGCCAGTCGACCTTAGGGTGGTGCAGAAACATAACATGGCAGGTGCAACTTAATAAATGAGAAAACAAATGAGAAAAAAATAATGTAAATACATACTTAGATACATACATATAAATAAACAGAGCTATAGTGAAAAAAAGAAATCAGTGCGATGATGATTCTGCCAACATCCTGCGAATATGCTCTCGTGCCTTCACTTTAAAAGAATATCGGCTAGTCGCCATCCTGATATTCGGAGGCAGCGCATTCCAAAGGGATATCGCTTGAACGAAAAAGGAGGAGTGGATAAGCCCGGAACGGTGTGAGGGACATCGTAGAAGTCGATTATTGGTAGACCGAAGATTTTTATTGTGCCCAGAGCAAAGAAATTGAAGTTCTGAAATCAGATAAGAAGGGGAAGAAGGATTATCTAAAAAAGAGAACAGGGTAGTTAAGGCCCTTAGCGCTCTGCGCTGACGAATGGGTAACCATTTTAAAAACGAACGATGCTCAGATACATGATCGTACTTACGTAGGTTGAAAACGAATCGAATGCAGTTATTCAGAAGACGGTCAAGTTTATTGAGGAGATCTGCATTCAGGTCGTAGTAGCACACATCAGCATAGTCGATTATGGGAAAGATTAGGGACTGTACAAGCATTGCCTTAATGTGAGCTGGGAGAATATTCTTCAAACGATAGAGAGACCGTAACGTTCCAGTGACTTTTTGACTGACATTTGTGATCTGCTTCCGCCAATCAAGACAAGCATCGACATACAGACCAAGATCCTTGACCTCCGAGCCAAACGGGATCACCGTGTTGTTGAAGATTACGGGTGGTACGGCTAGTCCATCCAGCTTTCTCAGGCTATGAGGGCTCCCAACTATAATAGCCTGACACTTCGTAGGATTTACCGCCACCCCGAATCTATCTGACCAGTTTTTAATTACTTGTAAATCCCGATTTAGCTCCTCGATCGCATCCGATATGTTGTCCACACTTGACCGACAATACAGTTGCAAATCGTCAGCATACAGATGATACGCACACTGAAGCTTAGTAGTAATAAAGTTTATAAAAACAGAGAATAAAAGAGGAGACAAAATACCGCCTTGAGGGACGCCGGCTACAAGGTCGCACCACCCTGAAGCAGAGTCTCCAGCACGAACTGACTGCTGGCGCCCCCGAAGATAGGAAGAAAACCATTCCAGTACCTCGTGAGAGACCATGAGACAAGAAAGGATTGATAAGAGGACTTCGTGACTGACGGTATTAAAAGCATTAGAGAAGTCGATTAACACCAAAGTAGTAACTTTGGTGTCTTCCATTCCCCGCCTTATATCGTCAGTCACTTTAAGGAGGGCTGTCACAGTACTATGCCCAGGCCTGAATCCAGATTGGAATGGGCTGATGAGAGAGTTCTGGTAAATGAAGTTGGAGAACTGTTTATGAACACAGGCCTCAAGCACCTTTGACAGGAACGGTAGGATAGAAATTGGACGAAAGTGCCCGGAAAGGGAGGGGTTAGGAACCTTGGGTAATGGCCGAACATAAGCTTTACGCCATAGAGAAGGAAATAAACAAGAGGATAGTGAAAAGTTAACAATGTGGGATATAGCAGGAAGGAGTTGATCCAAAGCAGAAACGATCATGTGACGACTGATGTTATCACAACCCACTGCTTTGGATTTAATGGAGAGGATAATCTTTTTGATCTCTTCCGGAGTGACTGGGGTGAAAACAAATGGAGTGATGTTGGGACGCTTTAGACCAGTAAGATAACCAATAGTTTGACATTTGGTTGGATTATCAAGCATAGGAACAGTGGAGAAAAAACAGTTTAGCTCGTCCAAACCAATTGTGTTAGGAAGGTCTGAATGTGCGGGTTTACCGATGCCTAGAGTTCTGAGGAACTTCCAAATATCGGCAGAAGAAGAGGAAGTGATATTATTTAGAATATGTCGGCGTTTTGCGTTACGTATCATCTGGTTGCACCGGTTCCTGGCAGTCTTAAAGAACGCCCAGTTGTCCTCCGAGCGATCCCTCTTAAATTTCCGAAATGCACGGTCCCTCCGTCGCATAGCCATCTCAATTTCTCTGTTCATCCAGGGTGCAGGAGGGCGCTTCAACTTAATTCTCCTAACAGGAGCATGCTTGTCGTATAGCTTGGTCACAGTATTATTGATAGTTCGTGCTTGATCACTATCTCTCCTCATAGTAAAAGATGATGTCGACGATGGAACACGATAGCCTAGAAGTAACTTATTCACTCTTAACATAAAGAACCCCAGGTTATCAGGAAACAGATTCCCGCAGAGCAATCCACTCCATAGCTATACGCACAATGAATGTGGTCCCAATACGTTTTGTTCGTATGTGGGGTATTTTTCAAGGGGTTAATAATCTACATCTATTTTGTATCATCACTCAAATATAGTAGTAGCTACTTTGACCAAGGACATGTTCTCGAAAGACTTTCGAAAAACCTTGTCAATACGATTTGCATGGTAAATAACTTTGTCATTCTGGAGCCCTAATCACCGCTGACTTTTACTGAGATCAATTATGTAAGTCAGCTTATTATTTACTCATCTTCATCATTTCAGCCGTATACGTCCACTGTTGGACATGGACCTCCCCCAAGTATCGCCACAATGAACGATCCTGTGCGTCTCGCATCCATCGGATCCCTACAACCTTCACCAGGTCAATCCTCATCATCAGGCCATCTGTTCTGCGAGCAATGTGCCCTGCCCATTGCCACTTAAGTTTGGCTATTCTTCGTGCTAGTTATTATTACTAATCTTTGTAAATAATAAGAAAATTATAAATTTCATAAATGTTTTATTTTTAAAAGGTTCCATAAGGAGCGAACTGGCGCAATATATACAGGGTGTGTGCGGTGTCAGCGGCCGGAGATCAAGACACCGCCCACCAGGAAATGAAGCCGACTTAGAGCCACCACGTTATTATACCCTGGTATCTACACAATGTTGCTGTAAAAAGATAGATATAAGGAAAATATTACGATTGAGCACTGATATTTGAGAAATCTTGGCGGCCATAAAAATATATATTTCCTAGGATTGACAATTTTCAAGATAAATGGAGAATAACGCCTTTTTCACAATGGCTGGGTTGGTACTATCTGATAAATCACTCTTAAGGCGAGGTTGCACTGATTTTGAACTTTTTTGAACCTCTGGAAATCTACAAATATAAACAAAACACAAAAAAAATATATTAAAATTGACCATTTATAACCAACCGTTGGGTAAAAATCAAAACCATAATAAAAATTTGTTGAAACGATAAAATAAAAATCACAAATCTGACCCTAACTTAAAATGTCAAACGTATGTTTATCTATTACGATTACGTAACGATAGGATTTGAAAGTTACATAAAATAATAAGACTTGTTTTTAAAAGGGTCTTGAAAAAACAAAAATCTTGAATAGTTACTATGTTTTGTTTTTTAATAAAAACTTCAATCTATAACACGGGGTCGCGAAGTCAACATAGACCCTGGTCAGTATCTACAAGATACTCTGAAACTACAACCGGCTCTTAAATAATGTAAAAAAAAATCCACGTAAGGGTAAATCTCTCATCAGTCATATTTGTATAATTAGAGTAAGCAGTTGCATCATTAGCAGCCAATACAGCGACAAAACTGAAATGTCTCATGTGCTGTTTTTTTCTTCTTCTTCTTCTTCTTGCCCTTATCCCATATTACTTGAGATCGGCGCAAAATGTTCTTTTCTTCCATTCTGTCCTGTCACCCGTCAAACTATCACTAACTCCCTTTTCTTTCATATCATTCCTCACACAATCCATCCATCTTTGCTTTGTCCTTCCTCTCCCTCTCCATCCATCTACACGTGTTTCCTAATATAATGAAACAAACTCGGCCCTGTCATTTGCCGCAAGCAACAACATTTTACGTCATTAATTTATCAGATAACAACACACGCGATGGAAACAAATAAAAGCCAAGTTTTGTGAAGTTACCTCCGCGATGCCTTGAAACGTATCTCGTGTAGCGACCATTTTGAAACCACTTTACTTTGACCTCCCAGGCTCTATCAACTCTCCATAATTTCGTCCCAACCTTTTATCAGTAAGAGGGGAAGGGTAGGTCTTCGTATGGTTGTCGTTAGTCATATATTATTCAATATCATTTCCTCTATTATGTGCCTTTTCCTATATTTTTGTGCCGTTAACCGTGTAAAGGTGGACGGTTTAAGGCGCGTCCACAGCTGTCTGATGGTTTTTGACAATGATCATTATCATTTTTTTTATTAGGGTACTTAGCGATCATCAGAAATCATTTAGGGTAATGAATTCTTGATAACATGACGTAAGAGCTAAAATAGGTAAGTATTTTCATAATTTAAGTTCACCTTAATGGGACTTCGAAACAAGTCAAACAATCCAAAAAAGCCCATATTATTCGGTTGGAAACTTTTATATAATCGTTATATGAAGTTCTTTTATCGTCTAGTTAACATTCGTTTAGTTTTCTGTGAACACATCCCCTAACTGCGCATAAAACTTGATGTTTAGAAAAGTGCGAGTGAAGAGATAAAAAAGTTTTCGCCAGGTTTACGACGAACATCAAACTATATGTACCAGGGTGTTATGAAGCAGAAGGAACTATTAAGATATCAGTAGAAAAGTGCTCGGTGACGTAAATCTAAAATGCTGTTTCAAACAGGGGTTCAAAATAATGTTGATAGGCCATTAAATCGTTTCTACTTTGTGTTAGTTCTAGTTGATGGTATTCCGCACTATTTCCATTATATGTTTGTACAATACAAGAGCTCATTACCAACCGCGCATTATTTCAGGAAAGCGTCGTGTTGCCGACAGCCGGAAATAAAACCGTGCCGCGCGGTGTCGTCGCGTTCGACACTAACCGAAGTCATCATGAGTAAATTATTCCGGGAACTGCACGGATGTTATGGTATCCTGGTACTCATCGATCATGTCAGTGTTTTAGTTTTGAAGTTATTGACTGGATAAAGAAAAAAGTACAAAGATTTGATAAACTGAGAGCTACTGAACTCTCCAAATTAACGTTATTTCATTTAGGCACGTAATAGACTTTTTTCCGCACTAGTGCAGAAGAGTACACGTGCTCTCCCCGACTTAATGTCATTTTTGACATTGACATTTATCGTATCAGGCTGGGCGCGCGTCAACCCCCGTTTATTAATTTCTTCGTAAGTGTATTGAAAAAAGTCGTTTGATACACGTGCAATTTTGTCTCTGCAGCCCTTGGCTCCATAACATACCTACTCGCCTACAGCTCGTGCGAATTTTGCCTCGGTCACAATGACAAACTCTCTGCACTTGTATCAAACTGAACTATTATAGAGAGGAACTAGGAACGGTAACTACAACCTGGCAAGTTTCAACCCTGCAAGTCATCAACTAAGCTATTTTGAGAAGTTCACTGTAAACTTGAAATTTTAATATCATCAAGGCAGTTCAAGCATAAATATTTTTTTCAAAGATTTCTGATTTTGAATTCAAGAATGATAATGATCATCTCATTATTATTATCCCCAGACCAAAAGCTAAACTAAGTTTCTAGTGATGCTGAATTGATTCCTCCCTCTAAGCAAAAATGTAATTTTCCTCCCTAAATAAATCACGGTCTGATTGTTATCTGGGTTAATCTTAAACGCGAAGTATTCTCTCGAGATTATTTTATTTACCAACATTATTTTATTAGCTTTTAACAAACGAAACAAAGCTTCTTCTTCTTATGTTTTAAATAAAACCTTAAAAAAAAATATCTCTTGCGTAATAAGTAAACTAATTTTATACAATCGCTCTCTCTCCCTCTCTCTCTCTCTCTTGAGATGATACATTGTATACGATAAAAATGATAGCAAGAATTTTACTAGTGTCAAATTAGTCAAAATTTCGTTTGCCATGCAATTTTAGACGTGATTTCAGAATGTGTACATTAACAGTAAGTTGTGAATGGTAAGAATACAAAGAAGTGCATCACGTACATAAGCTAATTTGACAGAATTAAAATTATTGCCATCTCTGTCTAGTTTTAACGATGAGTAAAAGAGTGCGATAGTTTAAAATAAGTTGTACAAGAGAATCGGCGCCATTATTATATTTTTTAATTCATGAATCCCCAAGCGACACCCGGTGGCCGCGCATCTATTGTCTTACTATTGTGTCTCTAATTGACGGTATCTGAAGGGTTAATTATTTTTTATCATACTTTTACCTTGAACTACCAGGCGCACATGAGTTCAAGAAACTTTCATACAACCATTCCTTACTTGAAGCCTCACATGTTTCACATACATTTGGCTACATTTATTCAGCTGCAACAAAGGCGTCGTGAAGAGTTGGCGCTCACGTACCACCTATACAACCGCTATACAGCTGGAAATGCTGGAACGTTTAAACAACTGTACGTTTACCGGCGGCAAGGAGCCGTTGTTTGTAACTACATTTGTGGTTTAGATTCTGAAAGCAGTAAGCTACGTAAATGGCTCTGTTTCGGTAGGTTTTCGAAAATAGAGAATGTGAAATACTGGGTCCAGGTACGATCCCCAGGAGTGGCAAGTGGTCGCCTCCTTCTGCGGAGCAGTAATGCTAGCAAAAGAGGAGGCCGACCGCATCAGGCAACAGCGCTCTCGCCGCCGCCGCTGGAATTCCGGTCCCGATTTCCGGCCACCGTATACGCGGGCTCGCGGACGGCGAGCCATGAGTAGGTCGCTGCCCGACCTTCCGGTAACTGTCCGGACCGAGCCCAAGACGTCGACGGTGCTCACTGTTCCCGCGCGCCTCAAGGAGTTGTCAGCAACAGGAGGGATCCCGCAGCTCCAGCTGGGTCGAACCCTACTGGGGCCAAGGTTATTGGAAAGGGCGCTCGAGCCCCGGTATGAAGGCTAGAAGAAACGGGGTGGATTTTTAGTCAGTAAGAGTCTGACACTATCTTCCGCTCCACCCAAGAGCGGGGGTTGTCATCGGATGATTTTTGCCCACCAAAAAAAAAGGTTCGATCCCCAGGTCAGGGACATTTTTATTTAAAGGTAGTTTTTTAATAAGAATAGCTTAGTAACAGTGCAGTTTAAGGAAAGTCTATGACAAAACTGGAGTGTAAATATTACTTTGGGAAAAAAAATACTTTTCTCTAGAAACTTAAATATTATTTATATTTTTAGATTCCCGACTTTGACCAGGTCATCGGTCCATCCTATGGGAGGTGTTCCTAGGCGGCGTCTTGCGGTAGGTACGCGGTCGTCACTAAAGAAAATTTCGTCCCCATCGACTAACTGTTCTGCGTGCAATGTGTCTACGGACTTATAGGCTTCAATAAGTATATAAACACACTCAGCCCTGTTCTTTTTGCATCCAGCAAATTCCCGAGTACCTCCTTCATACAGTCGTCTACACGGAACCCATTAAACTCTATAGATATTCCACGCCCCCATCGGCCATCAATTCTGCCAGCAACATCCTCCGCGTAGTTTAGCAAGTCTTCGGGCTATGTCGGTTATCTATATAAAATAAACATATCTCCAACCTCAGGTAAAGCCGGAGCCTATCGGTAGTCTTGAGCTATCTCCTCTGCACGTTCGCTACGTTTCCCGTATTTTTCAGTTATGTTTATGTGTAGCGGTGTGGCACGCGACCAGAATAGATTGACTGCGAATAAATCTTCGCTTCGCTGTGGACTCCTAGTATCGGTGAACTGTTGCAGATTATGGAAAATGCTGGAAATATTGCGTTTACGCTGCTGTTTGGATCATTTTTATTTGGGTAAGATGGTTTTTATTATTATTCTGTCAGTTTTGTTTTATCTTCAAGGTTTTGATCTAGTCTATAATTCAGCACCATTGAATGCGATCCTAGTGCACAAATGCAGACCTCAGGCAGTGAAGTCCAATATCACATTGCCCGATCAAACATAGGCCACTTTGACCAACAGTTCCTTGTTAGCCGTATACCAACGAATCAGACACAAAAGGTGCGAGAACTCTAATGAATAACCAATAGAAATGGATGCGACAACTACGTGATCGGAGATTCCTATCCTATAGCTCATTTGACAATGATATCATGACAAAACATGCAATAGCAGATATACCACACCTACATATACACACATCTACAAATTCTGCATAATATAATCCCTACATGTGTGAAGCTTATCACGGTCCGACGTGCCTAAGATAGAGGTTGCAAGCACCGGCTTGCTTCAAACGCGAACTCAAAACGGTACGTGACCTGCACGAGTAACGTTTTATGTGCGTCACAATGATTTTATGTATATCATCTGTATTTTATTTTACTTTTATGTAAATACGGTTATTTTGAGTCTCTATCGTTATTTTTTGGGTAATGAAAATAGATCACGATGACAATCATATTCTTGTCATGATCTAATTTATTTATTTATTTATTCTAAGTGATATTCTTCGTCTAACAACGACCAGGCTTTCAGAATTCATGAGAGTTTTTCTAATAAAAACATCGATACCAATCGCAAGACTTACGGTCATTAGAGCCCGTCGTTTGATCTTTGGAGGTAGACGGAACAGAGAGTAAAGTCCCACATACCTCTGTTGAAAAGGGATGATCCTCCGACCAGACAGGTGTTATAGTCTAGTGGGCTACTGCCCGATAGATGATTTCGGGCTGTTCTTTATGTTCTAATAGCGTGAAGAACTTTGATTGCGCGATGCAGTATTAGTTCTTATATGACGCCATAGATGTCGCTACAGATCTCATATTGTGAGAAAAAGTTGTGGGACTTTTCAATAGTTCTTCCCTGAATTTTCACTAGGCTTGCTAATATAATATTATACATACATATTAATTGGTGTTTCAAAATAATGAATCAAAATACCTCTGCACTCTCACCTCTCAAAGAGGAAAATACCTATTTTATTTGCAAGTATATTCGTGAAATTGTCAAAAATAATTTACAATTTCCACATTCTCGTAAGACCTACGAAAATCTTGACAAGTAATAAATTAATTTAATAATCTTTGACGTAAAATATTTTAACATTTAATGTTTCGACTTGATTCTGAGTACGTCGTTTGACATGATTTTATGTTTTATATAATTTAAGCAACATTGGCAGTTTTTCGGAAATGAATAGTGTCAAATTATAAGAACCTATAATCCTACTAATATTATAAATGCGAAAGTTTGTATGTATGGATGGATGTATGGATGGATGTATGGATGGACGTATGGATGGATGTATGGATGGATGTATGGATGGATGTATGGATGGATGTATGGATGGATGTATGGATGGATGTATGGATGGATGTATGGATGGATGTATGGATGGATGTATGGATGGATGTATGGATGGATGTATGGATGGATGTATGGATGGATGTATGGATGGATGTATGGATGGATGTATAGATGGATGTATGGATGGATGTATGGATGGATGTATGGATGGATGTATGGATGTTTGTTACTCTTTCACGCAAAAACTACTGAACGGATCTATATGAAACTTGGCACACGAGTCGACCATATCCCAGAATAACACATAGGATACTTTTTATCCTGGGATTATGTACGCGGGTGAAGCCGCGGGCAAAAGCTAATATACTATAAAAGGAGAAACTGACTGACTGAATTTATATCAACGTACAGCCGAATCTACTGGAACTAGGAGCGTGAAAAGCACAGTTTCCTTTTATGACATCGACGAGCACTAAGTTTCTATGGAGTAATTACATTCACTCGAGTGAATCCGTTTGCAGAAGCTAGTCTTTAGTAACTCGAAAATGAAATGCTTTTCGAGTTCAGCAGACCGGTGTGGTGCAACTATGCGACAAAGTTGACCCTTTAAATTTGAATTATAATTTTGCATACAATTGATACAAATAGCTAAACATGTGGACTGTTGATTAATATCTGACTGTAACAACTTTATACCATGTTTAAGGCAAATAAAGACTTATCTTAACTTACCTCCCTTTTAATACCAACACATTTGGTACCAAGAATACGGGAGCTATCTCGTACAATAATTAAAAATCTTACATAATCTAAGTAGGTATACTGAACTTAGATTTTAGTTAGACTTGCTAGTCGGGTACTAGGTATGAAGTTATGAACACAAGTCAGAAATAACTATAGGGGCAGGTTTTGAATACACAAACGAATTACAGTACGTCTCGGACACACACCTTAAAAAAAACTCGTTGACGCATTGTCGCATCGCGAGAACCATAAAAGTTACCTAAGGTATGTGTGATGTGACAAAATATAGGCTATGTTGTGTCACTCAGAAATAAAGCAGCTTTCTATCAGTGAAAAAAGTTTACTAATCGTACCAGTACTTTCATAGATTATCTCCTACAAACAAAAAACAAACTGGTAAAGTTTGTTTTTATAATATTACTAGCTTTTGCCCGCACGGCTTCGCTCCCGCTCTTCCCTACTCTACCCTACTTTACCCTACTCTACCCTACTCTACCCTACTCTACCCTACTCTACCCTACTTTACCCTACTCTACCCTACTCTACCCTACTCTACCCTACTCTACCCTACTCTACCCTACCCTACCCTACTCTACCCTACTCTACCCTACTATACCCTACTCTACCCTACTATACCCTACTCTACCCTACTCTACCCTACACTACTCTACACTACACTACTCTACACTACACTACTCTACCCTACTCTACCCTACTATACCCTACTCTACCCTACCAAACTTCACATAAACCATCTACTAAATAGTCCGAACAAAGCCTAAAAATTTGGTTTGGATAGGTGAGGCCCGTTCTTGAGTTATAAAATAACAACGAAAAGTGGCATTGATTTTTATATATATAGAAGTGTGACTTTAGTACCAAAACAGCATAACGTAATATTGAAGCCAATTCATTTACCTTCACGAACTTGACTCATTTCATTACAAATCCAATTTAAAACATTTTACCTTCCATTTCGAGTCTTCACGAAAACTAGATTAAACACAAGACAGTACAATAATATTCGATTAGGAGTCCTCAGATATAAAAACTGGGTAAGAAACCCATTTTCTAATTGCGCCCAAGCGACGTTTAAAGTGCGCACATAAAAGTACACGATTCTACTGTATCACTACTGTTACGTTCCTTACAGAACCTTCTGTGCGACTTTTTATTTTCTTCTTTTCTAGCATAGAGTTGCTTTTTAGCTTTTTTAAATCCCTTAGCTCGGATTGTGTAGTACCTAGAATATCTACTCTGCTCCGCATTATTAGGTCTGTGTTCTACGTAGGCTACACCTTGTGTTGTTAGTGTTACGCTTTATGCAGTATTTGCGGAGTTATTTTACCTCTTAAAAGTCATGTTTTCCGTGTAGTTTTGATTTAGCCAGCTACTGGTTCTTGACCATAGAAAGTGATTAATGCTTTTTTTTAAAGTGCAGTATCATCAAATAAGTTCTTTCACTCTGGGTTTAGCGAGAGGAAGTATCAGGTTTTTACTAATCAAAACTTCTTTCAGTTGCCCATTTCGTTCCAGGACCATGGAAACTCTTTCAAACGCGTGAAGTGCTACTGTTGCTTTATACATGCGCTTTTAGTTCTATTTAATTTACCTCCGAACAGTCATGATGTCCGCGTAGTCCTAGTTAATCATACGTATAAAACGTTAATTGGCCGTTTTATTAGCTTCGTTAAAAATTAAACCAAGGTACCTACTTATCATTTATAAAAAAAAAACATCCCTTATTTCAAAGATTGTGAAAATAAATTACTATGCCAGGCATGTCATTCACGTCAATAAAGTCTCAGAGGTCATGCATAGGTCATTCGGATTCCTGAACCAGTGAGTTTTAATGAGAAGAATATTAATTGAGTGGATTTATAAGCTGTGTTTTCACTGGCAGCAATTTCTTGGTTATGCTATTTTATTTTAAGCCCTTGGATTGATTAACATATATTATAGTTGGTTAATGAAATGGGTTTTTAGAGATGGGTAGGTTTAGATCCAATGACTTCTCCCTCTCTAGGTTACAATGAAAAGGTGAGTCAGATTTTTACTGTACCACACCAGCTGTTCTTTTAAATGCAATCTAAGAACACGGGTAACCTTTTGAGAAGTCATGATGCCATAGTAGGCATCGGCTCTACTGGGCTAGTTCTATCAGCATAATTTTTAAGTTTCAAGCCACATTTGTGAACAGTGAATTCTCTGCTTTACAAGTCATGCTGAAACGACACCATTGGAATTTTTAGTCTAATGGAATTCCACTCTGAACGCGTGCCGTCGTTTTAAAATGGAGAATTGTAAAATACTCAACTTAGCTAAAGGTTTAATCTTTAAACTTTAATTGCCGCTAGAAGGTCTAACAGATTTAAATTTAATTTAAGTGGCGATTAAACTTTACTCAGTTAAGTCTAACTTCATTTGGAAATTAAAGAGAGTGTAGAATTTTAATTTTCAATTATATTTTACTGTCACGTACAGTCAATTGTCAATTTGAATTATCTATGGTAATAACAGCCAAATGATATGCCTTGGTTGATCTCCAAAGTTAAGCAACGGTTGCTAAGCTTGGTCTATAGATGGATGACCAACTAAACATACAAAGGTTACTCATACATCATGACAAGCGCTACGGAAAGCATGCAAACGACAAGCAATATTTAGCTCACCGTTCGCTTGTCCCATACGCACCGAGCCGGAATCATAGACGGCGCGTGGTATTGTACGCGCGCCTCAAAGAGATTTCAACAAATCGTAGGGGTCCAGTTGAGCCAAAGCCTGGTAAGATCATTGTTTTTAGGTCGAGGTCCGCGTGGTGAATTATAAACCATTCGCGCTCCTGAAGTGTAGGCCTGAGTCCCAGCAGTGGGAAATGTTAAAGCTGATTAATTGAAAATGCTATGCAAGTTTGACCCACATTCCAAAGTTGACCGGTACTAAAAGGAGCCCACCACATAGATTGCACTTTCGGGCACTTAAAGTAGAAGTCAAAACGTAGAGCAAAACTTAAAAGCTAGTAGTGGCTCAAACTGTCCCCGAGGGATGCCGACCGTCGCCGATCTCGTCCGAAGCTGCCCGAGTCTGCTATGCAGCTAATGTTGCGTTTTAACGCAAAGGAAAGGTGGCTGATTGAACAGCACGAAACATTTTTGTATCTCTTATAATATTTGTGCTCCTGGTAACAGCAGATGGTAAACAAATTAAATATCAAAGGGATTTGAAAGAAATGTTTTCCAGTGGCTAGACTTGTTTTGAACCTATACGACCCGTTTACGACCTTGTCGCTGTAAGCGGTAGCTAAGCACGGGGCGGTGAGAGGTAAGAACAAAAGTATGTAAGTGTTTGAAGCACGTCATGAGACGCTGCCACCCCTCTCTCCACGCCACTCGCCGTTACGCGCACTAACTAAATAGTCTACTTCTCCGACTCTGCGTTATACTCTACAATACTCTCAACTCACTTGCTTAAGAGGGTCCTTCTCCACTCGCTTATCGTAAACATCGAAAATGGTTTAAAAGCTTGTTACTTCATTTAAGGCAATCCAACGCGATGTTTGACGAAAAGGCAACGCAAAAAAAGAGAGATAACGCCTGGAAACTCTGTTAGTATTCGGTAATTGCGAGATTTACTCGAAAATTCACAAAACTTGCTCCAGGAAATAGCTGTTTTTTTTAAACCCTTAAAAGTTTTTGGAAAAAGTTGTCATCATTTAGAATCTTAATAAAATTTGCAAGGTCTCTAGAGGATTACTTTTTTGACTTTTTTAATTTTTAGGCAAATTATGAAGTGTCAAAGTTCATACGGAATAGGACATTTTCAGAGATTTTTACTGGATTAGTTTTACACAAATTTAGAAATTGGTTTCTTTAGAAACCTAGATAATATCCACAAGATACTGTGTTTCCAAAATATCTAATGAAAAATGTGTAATAACGTCATAATCAGTTATGAGCGGTTGTATGAAAAACAGTGAAAATGTGAGTCGTGATGCACCACCTTAACATCCTTCTACAATTCGAATCCTCAGCACACATTCGTTACTTTAATTAATATCGAAAAACTTAGCTCCATTGAACCTATTCCGCTAAAACTACTCTAAGTCAGACACCTCCATAACTATGCACTTTTTTTTTTTTTTTTTGTCGACGGGGAAAATCATCTTTGACGAAACCCGCTCTTGGGTGGAGCGGGAGACAGTGTCAGACTCTTACTGACTAAAAACCCCGCGCCGTTCCTTCTAGCCTTCATACCGGGGCACGAGCTCCCTTTCGGACAACCCTGTCCCCAGTAGGCTTCGACCCAGCTGGGCCCCTCCTGCTGCTGACAACTCCTTGAGGCGCGCGGGAACAGTGCGCGCCGTCGACGTCTTGGACTCGGTCCATTACCGGACGATCGGACAGCGAGCTACCCATGGCTCGCCGTCCGCGAGTCCGCGTCTACGGTGGCCGGAAATCGGGATCGGAATCCCGGCGGCGGCGGCGAGGGCGCCGTTGCCTGATGCGGTCGGCCTCCTCCTTTGCAAGCATTACTGCTTCGCAGAAGGAGGCGACCGCCTGCCATTCCTCCTCGCTCCGGACCATGGCCTCGACCAGGGCCCGGCGCGAGAGGTCTCCGCCGCCGATCGCCCCCACGAGGGCACGGCGATGCTCCGCCCAGGCAGGGCACACCTCGACGGTGTGCTCCACCGTGTCCTCCGGGCGTTGCGCACAGTGGCGACACCCGGGCGTCTCTTCCGCTTGAATCCGATGCAGGAACCTCCCGAACTTGCCATGTCCGGTGAGGACCTGCGTCATGCGGAAGGTAAGGACGCCGTGAGGTCTTTCCAGCCACGCCTCAAAGAGGGGACTTACCGCCATAATCGTGGCGTGCCCAGCACTGGGTTGCGATAGCCGTTGACGCCATTTCACCATGAGATCCCGCCGGAGCTCTGTCCGCCATGCCTTGACATGTTGCGGCAGTGGACTTTCACCCCGGCGTTGCATCTCCACGCGCATGTCGTGCATGTGTGCAAGGACTGTTGCCTCCAGATCCCACGGTGGTAGGCCAGCCAGAAGGCTCGCCGCTTCGCGGGAGATCGTGCGGTAACCCCGCACCATCCGTATTGCCATGACCCTCTGGCAGGCGTTCAGTATGGACGCCGGTCGCTTTGCCAGCGACGGCGCCCACACCGGCGCCCCGTAGAGGGCCATGGACCGAACGATCCCCGCGTAGAGCCTCCGGCAGGAGGCGTCTGGACCCCCAAGGTTGGGCAGGAGCCGCTTGAGAGCAGCCCCAGCCCGGAGAAGCTTGGGAGCCAGACGTCGGAAATGTTCTACGAAATTCCACCGGCTGTCGAGGACGAGTCCCAGGTACTTCATCGTCGACCCGACACCGATGCGAACTCCTCCTACCGTGAGCTGGGAGTCCGATGGTGGCGCGTTCCGAGGGCCGTGGAAGCACATTGCCTCGGATTTATGCAGCGCCACCTCGAGTCCCAACTCCTGGATCCTACCAACGGCTATCGCAACCCCGCGTGTCGCTAGAGCGACCGCCGCCTGGTGCGACTCTCCCTGCGCTAGGATCAGCGTGTCGTCTGCGTAGCAAACCACGCTGACCCCGTCAGGGAAGTCGCCGCGCAGCACGTAATCGTAGCCGATGTTCCACAAGGGTGGGCCTAGAACCGACCCCTGCGGAACACCGCACGACATCTCTCGACGTTTCCAGTCTCCCTGGTGACCGGGGTAGACAATGTACCTGTCTGACAGGTACGCCTCGACCACTAGACAGAGGTATTCGGGCACCCGGTGGTACCGGAGTGCCCTCCGGATCGTACTCCAGGGCAGGGAGTTGAAGGCGTTGGCAATGTCCAAGGACACTGCCACGACACACCTACCCTGGGACACCGCTTCCCCTGTCGTGAGGGCTCGCACGCGCATGATGGCGTCTATGGTAGAGCGCGCCCTGCGAAAGCCGAACTGTCCGTCCGACAAGTCCGGCCCTACCCGTGTTAGCCACACGACGAGGCGGTTTGCAATTACTCTTTCAAAGAGCTTGCCCACCTCGTCGAGCAGCACAATGGGCCGGTATGCGGACGGAGAGTCCGCAGGGCGCCCTGGCTTCGCTACGAGGACCAGTTTCCCCGTCTTCCAGCGAAGTGGGAACTGGCCCCTCTCCAGGCATGCGCTGAAGAGCCCTCTCAGTCGAGGCCCGAGAGCCTCCATGGCCAGGACCCAGGCTTTCCCTGGCAAGCCGTCGGGTCCTGGGGCGGTGTTTTTGGCACTCAGCCTTCGCACCGCCACTCTCAACTCTACCTCGGTCACTTCTAGAACATTGTCATCGTCGTCGCTGTTGCGGTCCGCGTTAGACACCGCTGGTGGAGGCGGAGCCATGGGCGGGGGGGAGTGTTCCCCCCGCGCAGGGAACAGAGTGCCAACAACACCCTCCACGAGTTGGGGCCGAAGACTCTGAGTCAGCGGCGGAGCCCAGGGGCGGAGCTTGTCCCGTACCAATTTGTACGGGCGCCCCCATGGGTCCGCGTTCAGAGACCCCAGCCACACGTTGCGGGCCTCGAGTTTGGCCCGCTTTATCTCCGTTCGGAGGGTGCGTTTTGCCTCTCTGTACCCCTCATACAGCTCCGCCTCTCTGGCCTCCGCATCCGGCGGGCGGATGCGGCGCCTGCAGTGTCTGGCGTACCGGCGTCGCGCGTGATTGCACGCGTTGCGCAGGGCGCCGATCTCCGGCGACCACCAGTACACCTGGCGCTTAGCTCGTCCTGGACGGACACGGGGCATTGCCGCATCGCAAATTTGCGACATGGCCTCCTGGAACCACTCCGCCTCGACGTCGATGTCGACAGGCCTGTCTGGTGCTTGCACCCAGGCCTGTACCGTCGCGGCTTCCAGGAGGAGCTCCCGGTCCATCTGCTTAAGCGCCCACCGTGGACCGCAAGGGCTCTGTCGGACCGGCGCGGCTGAGGTTTCGGCGGAGACGTCAAACCGGATGTACCGGTGGTCGGAGTACGTCTCCACCTCCTCCATAACGCGCCAGTCGATGACACGCGGCGACAGAGCGGGGCTGGCGAACGAAATGTCCACCACCGACTCACCCCGCATCCTCACCAACGTGGGGACAGAACCCCGGTTCAGTACGACCAGGCCCAGCTCTAAGGCCCAGTCCTCCACCATCCGACCCCTCTGGTTCGTGAACCGGGAACCCCAAGCCGTGTTCCAGGCGTTGAAGTCCCCGCAAACGACCACGGGGAGGGAACTGAACCCAGCGACGACGGAATTTAGCTCCAACAGGGAGATATGGAGTTCGTCGAGAGATCGGCTCGGGGACAGGTAGACGCCCACCACGACGATGTCCCCGAACCGTGCTGCCACGCAACCCCGCCCCCTCGTGACGGACTCGGGGGGCGGGGTACCGGCGGCGGTCGACGTAATTAAGGTCACCGAGCCGTCCAGGTCCTGAACCCAGTCACCCCTAGGCAGGACGAAATACGGCTCGGTGACTACGGCGACATTGATCAACCACTGCGCCATGCTCTGGAGCAACAGATCCTGAGCGGCGGCGCAGTGGTTGATATTCGCCTGCAGGAGACGTAATGGGGCCGTTATTGACACTCCATTACGGTCTCCTCCCGAGTCCCCCTAGGGGGCACTGCCGCGGCGGCGGGTGCGGCGGCGATGGCGGCGGCGGCCAAGGAGGCGGCTGCGGTGGCGAGGACATCAGCGGGGATGGACCTGCGGGCCTTGCCCTTGGCCTTGGCGGGGGGGTCGCAGGACCTGCCCCCAGCCCGGTGGTCGGCCGGCTTGCCGGCCGCCGCACATGCGTAGCAGTGCGGCGTAGCACGGCATTCTGCGGCCTTGTGACCGGGCTGGCCACACTGGTGGCAGCGGTCGCTGCGATCCTCCGCGGCGCAGTGGGCTCCCACATGGTGCCCCACGTGGCAGCGGAAGCACCGCAGAGGTCTGGGCTCCAGCAGCTTAACCTGCGCGGAGACCCAGCCCACCAAAAGCCGTCGGCCCTCCCCGATGATGGTTTGGGCCGCCTGCACTGGACAGCTCACCGTAACGGCTCGCATGCCCGTGCTGTCAGCACGGATGGCACCCGCCCGAACCTGTTCGGTCGTGCACCCACCCGCCCTGACAATGGCGGCCACCACCTCGTCCACCTTGACGGAATCGTCCAGGCCCATTATGCGCATGTCGATGCACTTGGTGGGCCTGGACACTCGGGCCTCTTCCGAACTGAGGGACGCCCTGATTCTTGCGGCCAGGGCGTCCGCTGCAGGACCGCTGGCCGCACCAGGGACCTCTAGGATTCGGGCCCCGGTGATCGTGCGCCTCATTCGGAAGCCCGCAGCGGCTCCGAGCTCGCCAAGGTGGGGCAACACCGCCTGTTTCGCCTTCTCCATGACGTCGTCGTACGTCACGCCCCTCTTTTCCGCTTCAGGCTGTAGCGTAATTACTACAGCCTCGGAATTCGGGGCGCGAAGACGCGCCGCCATGGCCCGCTTCCTGCGCTCCTGCCGCCTCGCTCGCTTTTTGGCCGCTCTGGCCACCTTGCCCGCCTGCTTTTTGGCGCCGACCACCGTCCATTCGGCGCCAGGCTCCTCGGGTGGAGGAGGTGGCAGGCGCGGCCTAGTCGCCACGGTGGCAGGAGGTCCTGCCAGTTTAGCGGCAGGCACCGCCGCACCCTTTTTTTCCGCCGCTGCTGCTTGCCCGTTGGGGCCGGCCTCGCAGGCTCCGGCCTTGGCCTCGCAGGCTCCGGCGCCGCAGCCCCGCGCCCCGCTTGCCCCGACGGGCCCGCCTTGGGCGTAGAAGCCGCGGCCGCAGCAGCGGCATAGGACGCCGCTTTTTTCGGGGCAGAGGCCGCCAGTGGAGGGCGCAGAACAATGCCCTCCAGGAAAGACAGCTGCTGCTGGACGCGCTGCTGGAACTCCAGCTGCTGCTTTTGCAGCCCCTGCTGCAAAGCTGCGAGTTCCCGCTGCACCAGTGTCAGCAGCTGACTCTCCGGCTCGGGCTGGGGCTGGGGCTGGGGCTGACTTTGCCCCTGCTCCTGCTCGCGCTCCTCCTCCATGGGCTCCTGGCGGCCTCCGTTCGGCGCTCTAGTGAGCTCCGCCCGGATCTCCGCCCGGAGCTCGGCCTGGAGCTCCGCCCGGAGCTGCGCCACCCTCTTCTCAACGGAGGCGTCTAGAGCCCCCTGGAGGGATTTGGCGTGGCGACGGATCGTCCTTTCGCGAGTGGCCTTATCCCTTTGGCGGGCCATGTCCCGAAGCAGGGTGACGGCCAGCTCCTTGAAGGGCATGGCCGCCTCCCCGCCTGACTCCGCCTCGGTGCGCCTCTCGCTGCCGGACGGCTCCGAGAGGTCCCTCCCAGAGTCACCCGCGCCGGGGTGGCGCCCCTCCGCGGCAAGCCTGTCGGCTCGCTCAGCGGAGTTTTTGGCCGTTAGGCCCCTCCCCTTCCCGCGGGCTCGGCCTGCGCCGCGACTGCTGGTAGGGATCTTTTTCGCCCCCCCCTCGGAGCAGGACGACCCGTCCTCCTTCCTAAAAGAAGCGGAGCGCTTCTTCTGGGAAAGGCTTGAGCCTCTCCCTGAAGTCCCCGCCGCCTCCTCGTTCTCCGAGCCCTCCGAGATAACTATGCACTTTGACTCTAGTGGAATCGCTGCCTTATTATTCTCATGACTAATAGTAGAACTACACTGCGCCTTATACTCATGACTAAAGGTACACTGCGCACACGTGGGTCACGTACACCGATCTAGGCTCGTCGGTCTCCACACATTTTATATGGAAACTAGACTTGTAGAGCTACACGTTAGATCCACGCCACGCGACGTTGTTCTACGTACAAATCAGGCGTGATCCACGTGAGTTTCGGTCTAATGTAGTTATAATTTAATTCTTATAAGTGAAGGTGAATGGACCTCTATTCAAGAAATTTTATTAATATAAAACTACCTTTTATAAACTAGAAATTATTTACTAAAACTTTAGTAGATAAAAATACAAGTACCTACTTAAAATATTTTCTTAAAAGCTTGAGGCGTCAACGTCCATCTTACTCAGTGTTAAGGATAAACTTTTAAGTTGTATTTTTAGTTCATTAAAACCTTGTTTAAAAAAAAAAAAAAATTGACAGTGATTGTCGCTGAAATTCGACTTAATTCATGAATCCCCAAGCGACCACCGGTGGCCGCGCATCTATTGTCTTACTATTGTGTCTCTAATTGACGGTATCTGGAGGGTTAAATTTGAATTAAAAAGTAAATTAAAAGTAAAAACAACTTGTTTTTAATAATTTTATGATTATTTTATGAACGGTAAATGCGCTAAAAATAATAAAATATAATTTTTTACTTTTACTAGCAACTTATAACGTCACTAGCCTTTACCCGCGGCTTTGCCCACATACATAAAATATAGCCTACGAACTATACTACTAAATCTTGCAAGAATAAAGCAGCTTTCTATCGGTGAAGAAAAATCGCAATCGGACCAATACTTTCAAAGATTACCTACTCGAAACAAAAAAAACATAAAAGCAAAAAACAAAGTTTAAATCTTTATAATATTTGTGTAGATTACACAATTATTCATGATATTATAAAAAGCTTACTGCGAGATTAATGTACTTGTATTTACTTTGTTTGAAAATATTAGGCTACATTGAATACGCTCGTATAAACTAGTGCGATTCACCATCAGGTGGGATCTATCTATCTATAGCTTATATCATACTTATTTAAATTAAAATCAATCAGATCGAGTTATTTGATTTTTCATATAAATTGTTTAATTATATTACAGTGCGAAAATTGACCTTTTAACCCTTCAGATACCGTCAATTAGAGACACAATAGTAAGACAATAGATGCGCGGCCACCGGTGGTCGCTTGGGGATTCATGAATTAATAACAAAATCTAAATGAGACCAACCGCTTTTCTCAATCAAAATATCTATGTTTTTTAAAAGATGTAGTAATAAATCGATGTACCTATCTAATAAAAGGAAAAAGACAGCTTACATTCATAGGTGGAAAAATTCTGCTTCGAAATTAGAACGAGCTTCGTTTTCCAAAAAGTGTCATGCCTTCCGGCGATAGAAAGCCTTTCTCTTTTTATGTCACCCTGGTACTTCTATGTTCTTTTTATGTCCCAACTATCTCTGTACCAAAATTCACCAAAATTGTGTTAAATATTTTATAATATTAGTAAGGATTGACTAATTTAGCGAAGCATACTGAGAAGACTAGCTCGATATATTTTTCGCCAATATTGTAAAATTATTAGTATATTATGTTACATCCGAATTCTAATGGATCTCAAAGATACTATTAAAACAACTGTGTCCAGTTTTGTCTATGGTGTAACAGGAGTCACTGTTTGTTTTAATTAGTGATACGTGGTAATCTTTGTAATTTATTGTATGTTTATTCAGTATATTAAAGTTATATTTTCTTTTTCTTTCTTTCTTAAAAAAATAGTACTTACCGAAATAAGTAAAACTTGAAAACACCGGCTACAAGCACAAAGCGTGTCAAGCTAAATAAAAAAAAAACAGTTTTTAAAGTGGGCAAAAACTAGGGATACATAAACATAATAAATTTAAATAAAAAACAGTTTTATGACATACCAGCGGTCCCTCCGGCGACTGACTATATCCTGTCTGAAAAATGTATTATTGTAAATAAATAAAAATGAGCACCCAATTGCAACGCCACCTACCGGCTAATTGTGGTTTTCCAACCATCAAAAGATCCACTCAAATATACATATAAGTACAAAAAAATCATGCAAATCGGTGGAGTTAAGAGACAAACACATGTATAGAAGAAATATTTACTCGTATAAAGATTGTATGTTTTGGCTAACTTTAAAATTCTACGTTACGAATCACAACCACAGTGGAACCCAACAAAGAGATTTCGATGCAGTGATTACCCCATGCTTTTCCTCTAATCAATCACAATTTGCCATCATTCTGCTAAATTACAAGGAGCCTCCACGTTGTCATCGGATTCCTACTGATTACGTGCAACTGCAGTGACACTCGAGCTGTCATCAAAAGTTTGGATTACAGAGTTGACGTCGAAACTGAAGAAGTTAATGAGCCTATTACTGAAGCATTAAATTAGGCGAGGACTTCTCAATCATTTGATGAAATGAAAACAAACAAATTAATTCATGAATCCCCAAGCGACCACCGGTGGCCGCGCATCTATTGTCTTACTATTGTGTCTCTAATTGTCGGTATCTGAAGGGTTAACATTCATTTGAAAAGAGTGATGTGTAGGTACAAAGATATTTTTTTATTTAATGTATAACATTTATTTATTTAATAAGGCTTATTGCACATAAAACTGTACAAAGGCGGACTTAATGCCTTAGGCATTATCTACCAGTCGACCTTAGCGTGACAAACATAACATGGTAGGTGCAACTTCAAGGCAAACAAACAAAAAGAAAATTAAAATCAAAACATCAAACATTGTGAGCATAATTAAATTGAGGCAGCCCAAGTTACAGTAGTGCTGTTGAGGAGTAGTTAAGTACGTAAATCTACCTAAATAATTGGATAGTTGGCTCCTATCAAGAAGTAACTTTATTCATAATCAAAAATAGAAAGAGTTTTCCAAATAGGTTCAAAATTAGGTCACAGTCAAGTTACAGAAAAAGGATGCACAGACCGATAGATATAGTACATTCCCCGAGAAGGAGTTGGCGGCCGAGCGTAGCGAGGTCGCTAATTCGAGGGACTAAATAAGTAACTTTAACCCCGAGGTAAGCATTGTGCTTTTCATTACGAATACAAGAAGATAGACCTAGTTTTTTTTTTTAATAATTTGACAGCTGTTAGTTGAAAGTAAAACTCCCTAGGGATGAAAAGTGTGATACTTTTCAGCCCGCTCCACAGGCAACTTCAGACCTACTTTCAGAGTATGAGTAATGAAAAATAATTTTCCCACCACTTTTCCTCATACCAATGTCTGAAATGGTGATTGCTGCGCCATTTAATCACAATTTTTTTATATTTTTTGTGTTATTTGTTGTTTCTGTGTCTGATCAACACCACAAGGGACAACCAATAAGATAAAACTGCTTCTAACATTCTTTATGAGAAATAAATTGATAATATCCCTAAACTCTTTAGACTGAGACTCAGAGGTAATGAACTCTGACTGAATTCTATGCTAAGTAGCCGTAACTAGATACTAAAACGACGTAACTAGATAAAAAAAAATAAGTACAATAAAATAGGCAAAATCTGTGCATTTACTAAAATTCCTCATGTTGAATGAGAAATTATTCAAAACTAACAGTAAAACTCATGAACTTAGTTTAACATAATAATTCAACCTTGCACAGTTTTTCATAATAACTCATTAATATGTCCCTAACGTAGGTATTCCCGAGACGTCCCAAACTTTGCTAGTTACAAGCAAAATATTTTGCGAACTAAAAACTTGCTCAATACTCTGTCTGACACAGGTGCCCGACGCGAAACTATGAAATTACAATTACATATTTTGAGTGAGTTTGAAACTTCGAAAAAGGGTATATTCTCTGTGTAAAATAGAATAATGTTTTGTTAGTGAAAAATAACACTAAAGTTGAACAAATAATAATGTAAGAAAATTAAATAATTGGACAATTATTTATTAATCAAGCTTTATACACATAACACTGTTCAAAGACGTTCTTAATGCCGTAAGCATTATCTATCAGTCGACCTTAGGGTGCAGTAACATAACATGGCAGATGCAACTTAATTATCTTTACTATAGGTACTTTTTCAGAATTTTTAATATCGGGTGGATTTCATCACGCATGCAGAAAATTCAAATTCCAAAAAAATGTGTCTCGCGTGCCATTCCACGCATTACAATAAATACTTGTATGTGCGGGACAATCCCGCGTGCGTGATCAAAACTACACGATATTAAAAACCCACCAAAATATTTAAAGAGAATTCTACACAATGATAAATGATGATTAAATTTTTCATTCTAGTCTACGTCACGTTCATTTAAAGGTAATAAACCCAAAAAAAAAAGAACAAAGCAGGATAAAAATCAGAAAAAATATCTAAACCACAATTCTTCAAAATGCTGAACCTTACATCACAATTATAACGAACAAATCTCGTAAGTCCAAAGCCATAAAGCCGTCCAATCAAATCATCCCACAACAGTATTACATTTTTTTTGTTTACAATCATAATAAAGAATCTTGTTCCGGCATCGCTAACTGTCAATAAACCGCGTCTGGTCTCGGGACGAAGCATTAAAATGAAGCAAAACAAAATGGAAGCGAGCACGGGGTTAGGGCGCCTGTCCGTTGCCGCGGACTCGTAATCGTCCTTTTCTTTTTTTAAGGTGGGCAAAAATCATCCAATGACAACCCTGCTCTTGGGCTAAAAACCTACCCCGTTCCTTCTAGCCTTCAAACCAGGGCTCGAGCTCCCTTTCGGATAACCCTGAGCCCAGTAGGCTTTAACCCAGCTGGGCCTCTGTTGTTGGTGACAACTCCATGAGGCAGGCGGGAACAGTCCGTGCCGTCAACGTCTTGGGCTCGGTCCGGTCAGTTACCGGACGGTCGGACAGCGAGCTACCCATGGCTAGCCGTCCGCAAGCCCGACCCGTAGTCGTCCTTGTTCTCTGTAACACGATACTTTATAAAACGAAAGTAACCATTGAACGGATAGTTTTGGGCTCGCGTTCATAAAATATAGCTAATATCTCCCAAGAATAAAGCAGCTTTTTATTGGTGAAAAAAAATTAACAATCGGACCAGTACTTTCACAGATTACCTCCAACAAACAAAAAAAACCACTTTACCTCTTTATTATAACAGTGTATATACGAGTAGTATAGACTACAAAATTCTTCCTTCCTCATTGCAAACCCATTGAAATAGGTTAGAGCAATGTGTATTTAGCGGAATTATATTAATCAAAGCTCTTCCTGTCCGTTCACTACTCCGCTCCTGTCCGCTTCAATGGAGTGTCACCCTAACGAACTTACGTAGTCGAAGAGCTTCGCGTAAACAGAGATAACGAGAGTATATCAGAGAATAAAATGGAAATAGATGTAAAAGAGCTTGGTTATCTTGAGGCGTTGGCGCTAATCAGAGAGTTAAAGTGCTAGTTAACGCGATAATGAGGTATGTAATGTAATGCCAGTTGAGATTAGATGTGTGTTTCACGAACGTGTCACAGCGAAGAACGCTGCAAATGCTAGGAATAAATTCGTGTGGTACTAGGCGCACAGGAATTGTGAGAGTAACACGCGATGTCACAAAAATACCTTTTTATTTATTAAATACATACTATAAAAGTTACGTTTTTATTTAATGTACTATAGAAGCGCAATGGAAAAGGCTATGTTTGGAGTTTCCTTGCGTGATCAAATAGAAATGAAGATATCCGCAGTAGAACCAAGTTGCAAGGTTGCGGGAATCCGATGGATGCGGGACGCACAGGATTGTTAATTCGGTGAGACTTGGGGGAGGCCTATGTCTAACAGAAGACGTCATTCGGTTGAAATGATGACGATGACTTCCAGTACGCGGTCGCCACTCCAGAACCTTTCGGCCCCAACGGCCATCTGTTCTGCGAGCAATGTGCCGTGCCCATTGCCACTTAAGTTTGGCGATTCTTCGTGCTATGTCGGCAACTTTGGTTGGCACTTTAGAAGTTGAGAAATTATCAATAAACAATAATAGAGTGCGTGGAAGCTAAGTAGTTAGTTAGATTTCGAGAGCGCAAATAAAATAGCGTTTGCGTGGAAGTAAGATTTTATTACGACCCGAGCTTTACAGAAGTTCATGTAAGACTAACTTAGCCTATCTTAATTTTATTACATAGCAAAACTTATCCATAGGCTGGTGCCGCTGGTGGCCGGCCACCTGCGGTCGCGACATACATCCTGTCACGTACGCCTCAACGCAAAGACGCTAAGTCAGCGTCTAGACTCTACCTCAGCGTTAGGTTGGGAACATAACTCCTCCCTCCTTAGATCAAAGTTATAGGAAAAACAGAGATTTTCCGAGAACTTTGCATAATTACAAATTAGAAACTTACGATTTGTCGCTTATATATGAAATAATAAAATGATCAAACTATTCCTATAATAAAATCATAACCTGAAAATTGTAAAGTTAATTACACTAATAGTATAGGTCTTTGATTAACTTGACCATCTTCAGGTTGAGCGGGATTATCTTCGATAGCTCTTAAACGACGATCTCGCTCTTTACACATTTTTCTTATATCATCCGAATACTTATATATAACTATAGCTAAAGACAATAAAATAACAACCGCGTATAAGACATAAAGGGCGACACTAACACTTTCACTTGTAATTTCACTTTTCACGTTATTATCACTATTCTTCAGAATATAATTCAGCTGGTGTATGTCATCCAAATTTACTCCTTTCAGATCTATAGGTTCGATCTTTGCTGCGTCAAGAGTTAGATCTCTCAAGTCAGGTAAGTTTAGCAGGGGAACAGGCATATAATCTGTTTGTAGTGAGTAAGAGCGTCGTCCATGGATTCGGATATTGTCTATAAAGACATCACATTGTCCTCCTACAGTTAGCAGGTATGTTCCTCGTATGCGTTCCTTTGTTTCATCGTTATTACAAGTCTGTGATATGACTTGATTGCGTTTCGAATACACTATCCAACTATTGGGACCAATTCTTTGAAGTTTCAGGAACTCAGATAATATCTTACGTGGCAAACAGCGTGCCGGGTGGTCGTGGTACTTCATTAGTTGCTCAACGCACGTTTCTTCCACATATTGGATCAGTTTATCTTCAGAGCAGAGGTATTCTTTAGCTGTTATCTCTTGACACGGTTGATCAGTTGGACGATACTTTGACCCTTCTACTAGTAGGTAAGGGAATTCAGGAATAACAGCAAAGGTAAGGTTTAAGGAATCATCTGACATAGGAATGGAATACAGTTTATAGTAACTATAAGTTGCATTATAAATTAGTGGAACTTCGATTACAAATGTTAGTTCTTCATTCTTAATGTAAGCTTTTACAGATAATGATTCTTCTATATTAATTAAATTTCGTTCATTTACAGGGTACATTAGATTATCATATTGGCTTATATATTTTAACACTTTCAACAGTTCATTAGGATTCATTACAGCCTTATGTAAAACAGACAATTTACTGAATGCAATAGCCGTTTCAAGTTCACTGAGTTTTATATAGAGAGTTCTAAAATTTACAATAAATTGATTAAGTAATCCGAAAACGTAGGTCATATAAATTGAATGATTTTCTTTTGTTGTGAGATCAGTTATAAGGCTTTCAAGTAATTTAATACGCGCGTCTATTATTTTTGTATTTTCATTGATTGTTTCGGTAGAGTTCAGAAAATGATCCAACATTTTAGATATCATCGTAAATTTGTTAGATATTGCTTGTTCCTGAGTCTGAATATTACTTATCAGATCGTCATATCTAACTGCGTCTTCATTGTCAAGATTACCCGTTATAATTTTGATGATTGACCCTAGAGGGTTGATAATACCACGTTTGAATCTTTTAGATGGAATTAATTGTTGTAATTTTTCTAGGCACTCATTTTTAATGTATTCCACCTATATTTTAAGACTCTTGAACTCATCTGAATACGATTTGTTTGGGTGTAACATTTGGCTAAATTCGGAATATTTTTTAATATTAAAGGAAAGATCAGTACCAATGCATTGGAGGTTGATTATTTTAACAATAGCCCATTTATCATATTGTAGAAACGCTTGGCCTAATTTCACCGGGAGAATTCCAGGGTTTTGGTTAATCTTTACCACTTGAAGGGCCTGGCTTGGGTGAGCCCAACTGGTTGTTGTCCATGTCACCAGGATCAAACACCACCTGTGGAGGACGTTTAACATTTTTAACTGGAGCTTTAGTATCTTTGTTTTTTACTTTTATCGGTACGATGTTACGTTCTATCTGACCTGTAACTACGGCCTTTTGATACCTAGGTTTATCTTTAGCTAGTCTTTTATTTACGGCTTTAGTGAAGATCGGTTGGCCTATTTCTAAGACTGGTCTAGATTCACCTCCTCGCTTTGCTACAATTCTTTCCTTATTACCTTTTACCTTTTCAGAAATATATTTATAAAGTGCTCGTGTTCTTTTCTTATGGTCCCTAATTAGTTGCTGATTGTATGCTTTGTCGAATTCGGAGTTAAAAGTAGAGTTTAATTCTGTATGACCAAACGCAGCTTCAAACGGTGTTAAATCAGTGGTACTGTGGATAGTGTTATTGTAAGCTATAACGGCGTAAGTCATAACTGATGCTGCGTCTGTAAATTTCTTTTCATATTTCGCTAATCGATATATTTCTATAATTGTGGAGTGAAACCGCTCTATGAGCCCCATAGAATTAGGGTTATTGGGTGTGCCTATGTGTAGTTTAATTTTATGTAAGTCTGTCAGCTCTTTTAGTAATTCATTATTAAATTCGGTTCCCGGATCAGAACTTATCTTTTGTGGTATGCCGTAAAAAGAAAAGTATTTCATTAATGCTCTGACCACATCGGGTGTAGAGCGGGATGCAATTTCTATGGCTTGTCCTAATTTGCTAAAGGCATCAATTAAAGTTAAATAGTATTTCGATTCTATACTAAACAAATCTATGAATACTTCCTGAAAGGGTTTGTTCTGAGTTTGTGTGAGCTGCAGTACAGGTTTAATTGGTTTTCTGTCATACTTAGAGGTTTTACAAAGATCACATGAATTGATTATGGCGGAAACGGTTTCGGATAAATTTGGCCAATGATAATAACGACGGATTCTTTTAACAGTTTCCGTAACGCCACGATGGCAGGTTTTGCCTTGGTGTAACTTAATCACAATAGCTTTCTGTTCTTGTTCATCTTCAACGTAAATAACGCGTTCGGTACATTCATAGAAATTAACCATATCTTTCTTAAATAGTGAAACTATGACATTACTAAAGTCTTTTCTATGTTCTAGATTCTCGAAATAAATGAAATACTTAATTTTCGGTTTTACATATTCTTTTAGAAATCGTTTAATATGATCTTGATTATGAAGAGGCAAAAACACTTCTAGCACTTTTTGTTTGTCTCTAGACAAGTCTTTTACGTGGAGCTCATTACGGAACCAGCTAAAAACTAAGATTTGGTTAGGCTTGGTATCTATTGCTTCCTTCAATATCGGTATTCCATGGGATTCGAGATCTCTGGCTGAATGAACTGTTTGTGTACTAGAAGATTCAGTCGGTATAGGGTAATTATTGGGTATTTCTTCCAGGTCTGTATCAGAATCTAAATTTATAGTCATTGGGCTAGCTGTCGCGGTCCTTTCAGAGTCGGAAATAGAAATAGTTCTTGAGTCATCAGAATTTAGTGTGGCCACGTCTTCTAAATAATTTTGAAGTCTACTTTCTTTCTCGTCTATATTAACAATCATGGAAATATCGTCAGAAACGTTGGCTTCTCTTAGTGCCTTAAGTTGAATTCGAGATAGCGCATCTGCAGTGACATTCTGTTTACCGTTTTTATATATAACATTAAAATCATATTCTTGTAATCGCAAGCGCCAACGCGTTAACTTGCTGTTGGGTTCCTTAAGTTGATACAGCCAGACTAACGGTCTATGGTCAGTGTAAATATCGAATTTATGTCCGTAAAGATAAGGTCTGAAGTGTTTTGTGGCCCACATGATTGCCAATAACTCGCGTTCAATAGTACTGTACTTCTTTTCTGTATCTGTCAAGGTCCGACTGGCATATGCTATCGGTTTGTCACTGCCTACAGGGCCCTGTGACAAAACCGCGCCAATTGCCACTTCAGACGCGTCAGTCGTTAATAAGAATGGTTTATTCATATCCGGGTATTGTAATATTGGTGCGTTTATTAGAAGTTCCTTGCATTTTTCAAAAGCTTCGGTATAATTTTGGTCCATGACTACCCTTTTACCCTTTTTTAAACAGGCTGTCAAAGGCTGTGTGATTTTGGAGAAGTCTTTAATAAACCGTCTGTAATAACCCACAAAACCTAAGAATCGTTTGATTTCTGTCTGTGTCCGTGGTAAGGGATATTTGAGAACTGCTTGTATTTTGTCGTTGTTTGGTCGTAGTCCGTCTTTAGTTAGTGTGTGTCCTAAGTACTGCACTTCCTTGCGTAAAAATTCGGATTTATCTAACTGAACCTTCAGGTTAGTTTGACGAAGTCTATCGAAGACAGAACGTAGTTTTTGAATATGTTCTACTATGCCATTTGAATATATTAGTATATCGTCCAAATAAACCAAGCAATGTATACCCTGTAGGCCTCTCAAGACATTATCGAGAGTTCTTTGAAAGGTGGCCGGAGCCGTTTTGAGGCCAAATGGCATACGGAGGAATTCATAATGTCCATTCTGTGTAGAAAAGGCTGTCTTCTCACTGTCAGATACTTCGATTTGGTGATACCCGGATGCTAAATCTAATGTAGTGAAGTAGTTGCTTTTGCCAAGTTTGTCAAATAAGTCGCATATATTAGGAAGTGGGTACTTGTCATCGATCGTTATGTCGTTGAGTCGGCGGTAGTCTATAACCATTCTATATTTAACCTGACCGGAGGCATCTGCCTTTTTTGGTACTAAATGAACAGGTGCACTCCAGGGTGAATGTGATTCTCGGATCACATTGTCCTTGAGAAGTTTTTCGACCTGTCGTTTGATTTCTTCGGCCTGTGCTGGAGCTTGCCTATAAGGTTTAATATAGATTGGATCTTCATTAGTAGTCCGTATGTGGTGCTTTACTTGATTTGTAAAAGTCAAAGGCAAGTCTTCACAGTAAAATATGTCCTTATACTCGTCGCATAATACACTAATTAGTTCATGTTCTTCTTGGTTAAGATGATCAAGTCTCAATTTCTGTAAGTTGGCTGTCAGTAACGAGTCAATGTCAGTTAACCCAGTTGTGTAATTTACTATACACTCTTCAGAGAAGTTGGTGACTTTGAAAGGAGCAGTTATAGTCAGCCTTACTTCAAAATCAGTTGCATTCTGAATTATAGTGGAGGCAAGGTAATTTTCACACTTTACAATCGCAGCTGGCATTCTAACACATTCGTGAAACTGTGTGTACTCTAATATAGCATAGCCGTCTTTCTTATTTACGGGTAGCTTCACCCTATGTTCCGTGCGAGGTTCAAGTTTAAGTTCATGGTCAGTGTTATAAATTATAGGAATATTAATATCGTTTATCTTTAAAATTCTATTCTTGAAACATATACTAGCATTAAGTTGAGACATAAGATCCATTCCTATCAATCCGTCATATCTATTATCCACATCATAAATATAAAACTTATGATAACCGTTTACTTTAAAAATTGAAAAAAGGGGAATATTAGCTACTTCATTATGTTCACTAGTAGCATGTGTACTTGTAACTGTAAATGGTTCGTAGAATTTTGACTGTGGGAAATATTCATCAACTTTCCTAGGGCTTATGAAAGATCTGGTGCTTCCTGTATCCAACATAAATTTACCGTTTATATCGGGAATGGTTATATAAGGATGTTTAAGATTAGCGTCAAACTTAAGTTCTATCATTTCGGGCGAACACAAACTAAATTTATTTGAAAATTTGGGACATCTTTCGAGTCTACTTTGTTTTCAGTTGGATGCGAATCATCAACTTTTTCAATAGCTTTAGGAATTTCAGAATTTAGGTTCTGCTCCCCGCAATCGTTATTAATATACATATTTGTATAGTCATAGTCATAGTATCCCACATTACATATGCCATAATCATTGTAATTGGGGTCATAATAGTACTGTTCATTACTGGTATAAAGTTCGTTTATAGGAAAACTTTGTGGTTGCTTAAGAGGTGCTGGAGCAGTTCTCATTGTCACATCACGGTCGCCTGATAAATTGTTAGGGGGACGGTAGCCCGAAGGTTGTGGAGCTCTATAGCCGAAATGTCCTACTTGAGGTCTATAACCGAATTGTGCTGCTTGGGGTCCATAACCAAATTGTGCTGCTTGGGGCCTATAACCGAATTGTTGAGGTTGTTTATTCCCGAGTTGTGGCAGTTGTGGTCGAAAACCTATTTGTTGATTCGGCATATTTGGACGTACAAAAACTTGGTTAGGTATACCGAATTTAAATTGAGTTTGATTTGTAAAAGGCCTGTAGTGATTATGTTGCAACTGAGGCGCTGTAACCGTAGGTTTCGGATTGTTCGAACCTAAAATAACGCCTTTTTCAGATGAGGGCAATAACTGATGACCCTGTGGCCGGTGTTGTAACATTTTACTGCGTAAATTGTATTGTTCCTGGAAGTTAACCTCTTCAAGAACGAATTGTAAGGCTTCTTCCAGGCTACTAGGATTTTTAATTCGAACAATCCGTACCATATGTTCTGGTAAATTGTACATAAAAACGTTAAGAGAAGTATTATTATAAATAACTTTCTTAGCTTCTCTTAGTGTAGCGGAACCGTTCTGATTAACCTTGGATATTAATACGGCGCGAATATCTTGAATACGGCTGCAAAATTCTAAATATGATTCATTTGATTTTATTTTTAGGGTTTCGAGCTCAATTGCCACGCATTCCTCACTCCTAGGATCACCAAAATGTTGGATCATCAAAGATTTGAATTCGGAATAAGTTTCAAGGTCGCCTCTTTCACTTAAAAGAGCCGCTGCCTTACCCTTTAATTTACTTGTAATATTCTGCATTAAAAATTCGTTTCGCTCTGAAGTCCCTTGATATTTTCCAATGACATATTCGCACTTCCGTAAAAATAAACTAAGTATATTAGTTTCACCACTAAATTCGGGAATTAATTTTAAAACATCGTGAGGTATCAAAGTGTCTGACGATTGCATTGGATACGGTGTTTCAGAACGAACCGAAGGGGTCGCCGCGGCCGCCGTCGCGGTTAAAGGAACTTGACCTTGATTCATTTTATATAAAAATAAAACCTATATGTATAAAAATCAAAAATTAACGATGCAATTAAATTGTAAAATTTAAAACAAAAATAAATCTCAATTTATATGTTAAATCACACCATAGAGTTAACAAGAATAAAGAGAAACACTAATTTCACTTCTTTTTACTAACCTAACTAACTAAATTAAGCTACTAAAATACTAATTACGTCTAATCACAATTTTTAATGAAGGGAATGAGGAAGGATGTAGAAGGTTACTCACATGCCAACCGCTTGATATATTATCACCATCTCTGCTCACTCATATAATTTGCGCGTTATCTAAGCTTATTTATTTGGTTCGAAGATTGCCCAATATAGAATGTCTCACTGATTTTAAGCACGACGACTCTATATATAGTCAGTAACCACTCGCGAAACACAGTCCACGTGTTTTAATGTATTTCACAGGTTTTCGCACTTGACTTTTCGCGGCGGAAACAGTTTGCGACAATCCTACCGGCTGCGCCAGTTAGATTTCGAGAGCGCAAATAAAATAGCGTTTGCGTGGAAGTAAGATTTTATTACGACCCGAGCTTTACAGAAGTTCATGTAAGACTAACTTAGCCTATCTTAATTTTATTACATAGCAAAACTTATCCATAGGCTGGTGCCGCTGGTGGCCGGCCACCTGCGGTCGCGACATACATCCTGTCACGTACGCCTCAACGCAAAGACGCTAAGTCAGCGTCTAGACTCTACCTCAGCGTTAGGTTGGGAACATAACTAGTTACTAACAAAACAAAGTTTACTAATTTTGATGTTAATTTTAGTGTTTCGGTCTATTTCTATTTTGGGCGTCCATATTCACGTGTTCACTAACATACACGTGTAACCGATTTCTACGTCTATCGAAACTGTTAACTTTATTCATTTCGGTTTGTGTTTGTAAATAACTAGATTTTACCCTCGGCTTCCCCCGCGTCTATAAAATATAGCATAATTGTCACTCAGGAATAACGCAGTTTTTTATTGGTGAAAAAAATTTAGCAATCGGATCAGTTTACCCGTTTAAAATATTAGTGTACCTACAATGTAAGTACTTACACTTATAATATATGACGGATATAGTGTCATTATGTTTCGTCATATTTTATTATTGTTAATATCTATCACATGTCAGTAATGACAAATGTGTTCTATGTTTGTTATACCATCCGTATTACTACTTTGAGATTTACTACTTTGGGGGCCTAAAAACGTTACGTACCTAGACTAAATATCAAAATTGCTGTATGCGGTAACCAACGTGTGTACCATGTGCTAAATTTTATTACCTACGATTGTAAATATTGCTGAAAAGATCATGTTTTTCTGGTGAGCTAAGCTTTTCACAAGCTCTTTGCAGACTGGATGATAGTAACAAGATTAGAGGAGCCACGGGTCTACTTGAATGATGGGTAATTTTAGAGGCTTTGGTCTAGCAGGGTCTAGCAGGAAACTGCCATAGGCTAAGATCATGATGATAGGCACACCTATGTAATCTTGGTATTAAGACGACCTTTTCTGGCCCGTCTGTTGTCAACCTGAGCATACTTTAAAAACTTGTTGGTTCATCCAAAGTAATGTTTGATAAAGAGGCAATATGAAAAAAGAGAGTACCAGTACGCTCTTTCTATGGGCATTAGTATTTCACAAAACGGGTGCCAGGAAATACTTTTTTTTTCAACTTTAAAAGTTTTTTGAAAACATTTTCATCATTCTAAATTTTGATCAAAATGTGCATCGTTTTTAATTCATGAATCCCCAAGCGACCACCGGTGGCCGCGCATCTATTGTCTTACTATTGTGTCTCTAATTGACGGTATCTGAAGGGTTAATTTAAAATATATTATTATGAGTACCTTATGAAGAGTCAAAATTCACGCAACATGGTAAATTTTAAAACGTGTTTACTGGATTGGTTTTACACAAAATATGATTTGAATTTTCTATAGAAGATTAGATAATGTCCACAGATATCTATGTTTCCAAAATGTCTAGAGAAAAATGTAGAATGTCATAATCATGTATGAGCGGTTGTATGAAAATGTATCTGGGCTTGGGCGCTAGAGGTAGACTTTTTCCAAGACTCAAGGAACTTCACATCTTCGGCGCTTAACAGGTGATCACCGCTGTTGATTCTAGCTTTCAGGATCAGCAGGAATTGAAAATAGGTGTCTAGACTACACCCCAAATTCATTTTCATACGTTTTGTAAATCTTAGGGCAAACTTTCTTAGCCAGTTTAACGAATGGTGAGTTCTTGTGAATTTTTAGCGAGCTTGTCAATATGTTCCATGAACTGTATGTGAATGGTTCCCCTTTTACATCAGGTAAAGGTCCTGCTTTGATCAACGAGTGCGCCTTAGACATTGGGATGGGGTAGAACAATTCATCGCCGTAGATTGTGATTCCTGAAAAATAAAACAATGGCAATGAATTATTTTGTTATAATCTATATGTCGCAGGTTTTTCACAAAATTAGGTTTTTGATCAAAAACCTAGGTTTTTGATGAAAAACCGGACGATGACAAATTTTAAACTCAATTTCATCATAAACCTGTTACAGTCCAGATTTTTTATCAAAAACCTGAACTAGTTTAGGTTTATGATCAATCTGCTACTGCCTTTAACGAACTTGTATCGACCAATTAACTGAGTTTGCGTGAAATTGCTTCAAAAGTGTCTTTATTTGGAGGTCAAGGTTTTAAGAAATGCTCGTATGAAAAATCTAAAGTACGCTGCAAGACTAATCGGTGTGCATGCAAAAAAAAAATGTTTTACGCAACTCTAGATGTCACAAGTCTACAAACTGTCATAATAAATAATTTATAATAAGAGATTTATAAAACGACAGCGACATATATACTTATAATAAATCTATAGAAGTGAAAATTCTGTACATTGAAAATATCCAAAAAATAAATGGCAGGTCGGTGTTACTAGACCGACACCAAACCCAAAAACGTGATTAATTCATGAATCCCCAAGCGACACCCGGTGGCCGCGCATCTATTGTCTTACTATTGTGTCTCTAATTGACGGTATCTGAAGGGTTAAAGAAATTTTTGTCTGTCTCTCTGTTTGTTCAGGCATCACGCAAAAACACCGCAGGCGCGGGCTTGCGTACAATGAGCAATGGGTAGCTCGCTGTCCGACCTCCACTGTAACTGTCCGGACCGAGCCCAAGTCGTTGACGGCGCACATTGTTCTTGCTTGCTTGCTTTTTTCCTTTTATTCCATTCTGAAGGTTGTTCCTTGGAGTAGGTAGACACTAGACCACAGAACACAGGAATCATCATTCTTCGGTTCTGCGCACTAGACAACTTACCTCGACAGTCTCCTGTTTTCTTCATGACTTCTTTACATCTTCTCAGCAACACTCGTTCTATTGCCGACGCTCCATTATAAGACCAGCTGACAGGATTATATGTTGAAGCTATTTGCCTGGACATAGACAACCATATTCTAAATTAATCACAGTAATATTATAAAGACCTCCAACAAGTTGGACGGATTACCTGGTCAGGGTCGCGGAAATCCGATGGATGCGTGACGCACAGGACCGGTCGTTGTGGCGACGTTTGAGGGAGGCCTATGTCCAGCAGTGGACGTATTTCGGCTGATATGATGATGATGATGAATATTTAAAATCAAAATATTGTACGTATGAGTGTCTGTTTGTTATGTACTCCTTCACGGTCTAACGGTTGAACGATTTTGTGGTTGAACGGTTTTGGATGAAACTTTTTATCCCAGGAGTCTGTTCCCTTGAGATAATTTTCTATGTTATACGCAGAAAAGCCGCTAGCAGAAGTTTCATTACTAATTCAATCGTATGATTGTTGTTTATTTGTACCAAAATTGTTTGTACCCATTCGTTGTGTGTTCCAAACAATCATTTGTGTCTCTTTCTAGATATATAGATAGATTTGTTAATTTTTTTATGTGAACTGAGTGTCCATTGTCCAGTAGAGTAGGATAGAATTTAGCCCTACTCCACCCCACTATACGGGTGGAGTAGGGTAGAGTGGCAGTGATGCCGCGGGAAAAGCTAGTTAAATGACACCAAATCAATCTATATGACCACAGATAAAAAATAAACTGTTATTGTACCTATGACCGTAACATAAAACTAACTCACCGAAGAATTTGTTTGGTTAAATTCCGTCCAACCATATTTTTAGAGAACCTCATAACTCCAGAAGCTAAAAGGTAAGGGGACTCTTTCGCAATCCAATTGCTAGGTAGACAGTTGAATGACCTCATCACCAGTATATCCAGGTCTAAGCTGACACCTCCCCATCTGTTTAAAGTCAACATCTTCATGATGTCTGCAGTATGCTGGACGGACTTCTTGCTCTTCCACAGTTTCTCGCTAACTATCCGACTTACTGCTGTTTTCCTGGTATAGCTGTACGCATGTATCCTAGCAACTTTTATGTTAGGGTACTGCAGAAGTTTCGCTATGCAGCTCCTCTTGAGCATGACTTCAGTGACCGGTGACGTGAACAGCAGATATACGTCCCAGTCTGGGTGTACTAGGGCAGCAGACTCGACGGCACATGCTTGCCGTGAATCTATTCCGCCCCGACAAGACGTCTCATGGAAGAATATTGATTTAGTCTTCGGAGAAAAAGCAGGATCTTCTACCGATGTTAAAGCATCATTGGCAACTACACTATAACACTGAATATTATCTGCATCGACTCGTGGCCAATGTAAGATAACTGGAGATACATTCCACAAGTTGTTAAACTTTTCCAAAATCACCAGGAGCACATGAATTAATAAGAACATTGTGATGACATAAATCATGTATAAGTACGGTATTTTTGTGTACAACATTTTATTTTTTATTTTCTGATTTTGATTTTACTTGTTGATACTTATGCTATTACTGTGCTATTTAATAAAATACTATTATTTGTATTTAATAACGTGATAGATGATTAATTTCGTTTGTTTCTCATGCGTATTATTGCTAATTAAAAACTACACAGTAATGTTTTACGGAACTAAATAATGAACTGTAAAGTCCCAAGGTCTTTAGCGTAACATGCAAATACGTGTATTTCTTTTGTTATAGTATAACATCGCGCTGGTATTTCTCAGAGGGTAAGACAAAGGTCATTTTACTAGTTAAATATCATATTGATGGTAATGTTTTTTATTGTGGTGGGAAATCAACTTCTCACGCTCTTGGGCAGAAAGGGCGGAGTGTCAAACTTTTACTGACTAAACACTTATTCCTTCTTTGCCTTTGTTCCAGGGCCCTGGGGTTGGCGTCCACTTAATCCATGACCCCAGTAGGCTTCGCCCCAGTAGGCTTCGCCCCAGTAGGCTTCGCCCCAGTAGGCTTCGCCCCAGTAGGCTTCGCCCCAGTAGGCTTCGCCCCAGTAGGCTTCGCCCCAGTAGGCTTGAAGCGCGCGTGGAACACTACGCGCCATCGACGTGGCTCGGTCTGGACTATTACTGGACGGCCGTACGGTCCGCAAGCCTACAGCTACGGTGGCTGGAAACGGAGATCGGGATCCTAGCGGCTGGAGCGTCAGGGCTGTTCCCTCACGCGTGCCTCCGACTTCTTGGCTAGCATTACTGCTTCGCAGAAGGAGGCGTCCGCCTGTCATTTCTTCTTGCTCCGGATCATGGCATGTACAAGGGCCATGAGAGGTCGTTGCCGCAGATTGTCTTTATTTTTTTATTTATTCAGGTTAACCAACAATTGTTAACTACAAACAATTCTGATTTAATGACTAGAGTAAGATTTACAAGAGTAACAATTAATGAAAAGTTAACCCCACATGCACAAAATTGGTGGTGATGGTTTGCAGAATTCTTCGAAAAAGTTGTTGAGGTCCTCCACGTAGACGGAGGAGTTATTTGATGTTTTCTCACTCAAAAAAATGGCGGCAAGCCTTTACCGTCAATGGCAGAAATACAGACTCTTAGCACCAGGAGCTTTTATCTAGACTAATATTATTAAAAGGTCAGGTTTTTTTTTTTTTGTAGGAAGTAATCTCTGAAAGTACTGGTCCGATGGCGAATTTTTTTTTCCCTATAGAAAGCTGCTTAATTCTATAGTAACATAGGCTATATTTTATGAATGCGGGCGAAGCCGCGGCCAAAAGCTGGTTATTGATAGACCTGACCACTAACCCACTACAGATGGTAAGTGACGATGTGGTCAACGATGGAGCAGTCATTGCCCAGAAGTCAATTATTCACTCTTGACTTAAAGATAAGACAATACAGAACTTTTATTCTTTTAATAGAATAAACTATAGAAATCTGCTGGTTTGTATAAAGGTAACCATACAACCTAGTGTATACCTGACAGGATTGCCTGCACAGTTATATCTGTTAGGAAAGCTTGTTCCCGCGCGCCTCAAGGAGTTCAGCTCAAGGGCCCAGCTGGGTCGAAGCCTACTGGGGCCAGGGTTATCCGAAAGGAAACTCGAGCCCCGGTATGAAGAAGCTAGAAGGAACGGGGTGGGTTTTTAGTCTGACACTATCTCCCTCTCCACCCAAGAGCGGGGTTGTCATAAGATGATTTTTACCTACCTTGTAAAAAAAGGTTGTGTGGAAACCTGCTCATTTGTGCAATATACATGCTCCGGTTTACCTGTAGGTAAAACTCAACTGTACAGGCAAACCTGTCAGATATACCCTAGCGTGTATGGCTTTCTTAAGATTGTCTTTTTGCTGGTATCTATACTCTATTCAAAATAACATAAGACATTTATGAAAACCTTTTATTACTGTCCATTCAACCGATTTTGTTTTTTATTACGTTGGTGGTATGTCAAATAGCGGCTGCAGTAAATAGTTGGTACTGTAACCACATTTTTGCTTTTAATGCCATCCTTATGCCTACGAAATAGAAGTTAAAATCGATTGAACAGACAGTAAAAAAGGTTTCTTTAAATGTTTAATCTTCATTTTTTTTGTTTTCGATGGGGAAAATGAACTTATGACAACCCCCGCTCTTGGGTGGGGCGGGAGATAGTGTCAGACTCTTACTGACTAAACCCCAACCCGTTCCTTCTAGCCTTGATACCGAGGCTCGAATTTCTTTTCAGATAACCTTGGCCCCAGTAGGCTTCGACCCAGCTGGGCCCCTCCTGTTAGCTGGGCCCCTCCTGTTTAATCTTCATGTGAATAGGGTATAGAAGAGAGTAGGTAAAATTTATAACTAAAACATTAAAGAATAGCAGTGGTTACACAAGAATACAATATAAAGAACATTCATTGAATCTCACAATAACGTTTCAAATACGACGCAATTTTCTCCGAGCAACACTCTGGCACTTGTATTGGACTTTTTATTTTTATTTAAAGACAATATAAACCCTTTTTAAGGTCTTGTCGAGACGAAGTACTATGGCAATGCAATTTGATAATAATAGCGTAATAAAATGAGATATCGTGGAGATGCTGGGTGTGGCCATAGAGGCAGCGGAAACCGACAATGTATTTCTTTTTTCCAAATCAAGACCTAGACCATGACGTTTAAAGTAAGATTATTTTGATCTTGTTTCAGTGTGGGTAAGAGACAGAGCTATACGGGTTGGACAGGTTGGCTAGCGCCATCTCTTACCCACTCTGGAACAAGATTAAAATAATCTTACTTTGAACGTCATGGTAACCCCGCGAGTGTGTTACATAATTCAAAAAGATGTAACATCGAATAACACGTCCCTGTAACTTTGCTAATAGGAAACGCTATACAACGAATCCACGCTACCACGAAAAACCAGACGCCGTAGTCATGTAATCTTGAATAACCAAATCTCTTAATCATTATTATTGACTGGCCTGTTGGTCTAGTGGTTAGTGACCCTGACTGCTATGCCGGAGGTCGTGGGTTCGATACCCACCCAGGACAAATGTTTGTGTGATGAGCATAATCATTTGTTCTATGTCTGGGTGTAATTTATCTATAATATGTATGTATTTAGAAATATATAAGTATGTTTATCAGTTGTCCCATAACACAAGCTCCACTTAGCTTGGGACTAGACGGCGTTGTGTGATAGTTGTGGAATATATTATATTATATTATTAATATTTCGAATAAAAAATCCGCGCTTATACGAATAACTTATCGCCGAAGCCACGTTACTATGTATTGTCGTTCCAGGTTTGGTTAAGCTAGGTCATGTCCTGTGGTTTCTTCGTAGAAGCAAATAGCCTCAAGATTCGAAATGGTGATTTAGAGATTTGGGTATTCGAGAGCCCATGACTTCGGCGTCTGGTTTTTAGGTAGCGTGGATTCGTTGTTCAAAATCTCCAAAACGAAGTCGGTACTGACAAAGCTTATAAAAAAAAAATTCTACACAATTTATTTGATTTATGAAAACCTCGCAATTTTTTGCGCACCTTCTAATGTCGTTTCAATTCGGAATGGTGTTTATGGGTGTTTGTGTGTGTACAAACATACGTTATGCATTAATGACAGAGCGTCTAACTGTTTATACTTGATACTATCGCTGTCAGATACGATGTCAGATGAGACGTCGCACATTTTGGCATCATCCATCAGCGAGTAGTTTATAATCGCTGGTTTGATGGACTGAAGGGTGTGGCCTCTAAATAAACCACAACAAGGAGCTGGAGGGGTCGTTGCACGCGACCTCACAGTTCACGTGGCGACGTCTGAACCTCGCTCATTCATAATACACATCGCTTTTTATCCTCATGCATATTTAAGGCAAACGTCTGGACAAATTAGGAGACGTCGTATGTTGTGGTTTGATAAGAAATAATAGCTTAAAGAACTAGCCATTGATTTTATTATACAACTATACTCCTTGCGCAATAGGATTATACATTTAATCCATTGATATATTATAACGGACTAGCGACCCGCCCCGGCTTCGCTCGGGTAACAGTATTTCTCCACTATTTAATGGATGTTATTATACATATAAACCTTCTTCTTTAATCACTCTATCTATTAAAAAAAATGCATCAAAATCCGTTGCGTAGTTTTAAAGATTTAAGCGTACAAAGGGATATAGGGACAGAAAAAGCGACTTGGTTTTATACTATGTAGTGAAGATAGGTACGTTACGCGGTAATATTGCTATCAGAAAAACCTGGACTCTGTGTCTACATGCACAAGTAAAATGTGATTCCTTGTTATTCAATTTGTTTTTGTATGATTTGTACAACGCAAAAATGCACACAAAGGTACTTTGGTAACCTTTATCCCACTTAAACGAATAATAATTTTGCATAACACGCACGTTTATGTGACCGAGTGAAATTAAGCCACGGAGGCTTGAGTTGGTTTCAGCGGTCCACGTGCTAGAGGCGATATCTTACGCTGTTTTGATTGAAATTAAGATTTAAACAAATGTTTTTTACTGTCCGTTCAATTTCATTTTTTTTTTTATCTGATATAAACTAGTACTTGACTGCGATCCCACCTGATGGTAAGCAGTGATGCAATCGTTGGTGGTGAAGCGCGAAGTTTATTAAGAGCCTATTCACTCTAAGGCTAGAGTTAGAAGACGCTTAAATTGTAATCGGACGGGAAGACCGCAGCTGGCAAATTGTTCCAGTCCCTCGAAGTACGCGGTATAAACGACGAAGCGATACGCTTAGTCCGGATCGTAGAGGTTTCAACAACGTAAGGGTACTATACTCGCCGTACGTCGGTTTGTCCGATGGTAGAAATGAGATGGCGGAATCAAGTCATGCAATTCCTGCGCACACTCTCCAAAATGCAACCTGTAAAACACCGAAAGGCTGGCTATCCTACGCCTGTGCTCAAGGCTTTGAAGATTGGGCTTAACTATATCTGGATCACCAATCAGCCTCTTCGCACGCCTTTCCACCGAGTTCAAAGCTGCTAGGTGGCACTTTGCAGCTCCAGCCCATATGTGGCTGCAGTACTCCACACACGATCGGACCTGTGCTTTGTATAACATTAAAAGCTGTCCCGGTGTGAAGTACCGCCGAACCTTTGCAAGAACGCCTAGTTTCCTAGCAGCAACTTTGGCTTTGGACTCGATGAACCGCCCAAAGTTGAGGTCGGAGGAAATTTCAACACCCAAGAGCTGAAGACGGTCGGTACAATCCAATGATACATTTTGAAAAGTAGGAGCCAAGGTGAATGTGCTCCTTTTGGCGGTGAACAGACACACCTGTGTTTTGGTGGCGTTGAATCCCACCAGATTGGTTTCGCCCCACTTGGAGACTGCCTGAAGTGAGATATTTATACGCTCTACCATAGACTCTCGTTCGGACCGGATTTGCTCCTTACTAGCCCGAGCACCTGGCAGGTATCTCTCTACAACTGTGCTGTCATCTGCATACCCATAGATACCGGGCATCGGCAGGTCATTAATATGCAACAGGAAAAGAGTTGCAGAGAGAACTGACACCAGAGGAACTCCGGCATCAGTCGTCATGGGCTCTGATGAGCATCCGTCGACAACAACACGAAGAGAAGGCAATGTGGGCCGACAGAAGTTCGCTTCGACCGATTTGGCAAGGTACCAGAATGCTCTGCTACCGGATGGCTGTGCAGAGAGCTTTGTGCCAATATGGACAATACGGTCAAAGCGAGCCTTCTTTAGTGCCTTTTTTGCAGGACTTGGCAGCACGGTTAAAGGCTCTCTTCTTTGAGCTCAGATCCAGGGATTTGCGGTCACGAGCATCAACCCAGGTTAAAAACGCTGAATGTTTATGCTCTTCAGCTTTAACGCAATCAGCGCTGAACCATGGGTGAGCTGAGCTTCCGATGGGTACGTCGCTATAAAGAATGAAATACTCCATAGTTTGACGTATCACATCGGATACAGCATCCGCACAGATCGACGGATTTTCAGAAGAGAAGCAGACCCGCTGCCAAGGATAAGACGCAAAAATGTGACGCATCTCATCCCAATCTGCTGACCTGTAACGCCACATTGAGCCAACGCCTCATTGCGTTAGTGACATGATAAATGGCGCCTGTAGTTATTAGTTGGCATTGTAATTACTTTTTTGCTTACAATGCTATCCTTATATGTACAGAATAGAAGTCAAAATCGATTGAACGGACAGTAAAAAAAGGCTTGTTTAAATGTCTAATCATATTACAAATGAAGTATTGTTGTTAAAATTTCGCATTTCCTACATTTGTAAAACCCTACAGCTTTAATAAACAAGGTCACATCAGTCAGTCAAAAATAAATACAACACACAAACGACATTAGTCTAAATAATTCCTCGTAGTCATATATAATTAGTCCAATTTATATTCGTCTACATAATAATGCGAAACTTAAAGAAAAAATTACAGGAGGCTTTTAGCTTTTATTTACGTTGTCATAGCTCAGAGTGGTTCGGTGCTTGTGGCCCCATTAAACCGACCGTAGCGAGGGGGTGTAATGTTTTAAACTCGAAACTTGACTCTCGTTAACTTTGCAGACTGAGAGACTGAAAAGTTGGCCTTAATTTTGGGGGCAACTTTTTTTTTTTCATTTTGTTTTTGCATTAGGGGAAATATCGTGCTAAATTTAAGGCAGTATTTTGGGGCTTAGCGTGAAAAAAATGACCTAAAAGTAGCAAAGTACGGTTGTGGATAATGGTGATTGTTTTAAGATATAGTGCCAGTATAACGCATCAATACCTCTGTATTCAGAAAAGATGTGATAATTATTTATACATCCACGTCTTCTTGTCACATATTACTTAAGCATAACATAACTACCGTGTTTAAGTCTTAATTAAACACGAAGGTCCTTTTATCATGTGGAAGGCCTTCCAATGTTTGTCGTGATCGCCACTGCTAAAACTTTTCATTCCCATCGACCATCTGTTCTGCAAGCAATGTGTTACGATAAATTCCAGTTCAAAAATTTCAAAGACACTTCAACACTTCAACCTAGAAATCAAACAGGTCCATGCATGTACAAAAAAAAATGTATATAAAAAGTTACCATGTCGCCAACTTCTCAGTCGCCCGTCTGTTTCACCTAAAATGTTTATCGCAAATGGGGTTTATTAGGCATAATGAGCGGCGTAGTCGTACATTAGCGTATTATTTGTGACTCCAACGAGGCCACGCCTGGCATTAGTCCCACGTATGGCAACACAGTAATGTCACCTGTCACTTGTTTTATTTAATTTACAAAAAAATGGAGTTGTAATCAACTTGATGTTGGTTTTCATTATTAACATGTTTTTGCGTTCATGTGATTATGGAGGTACTTTTTTACCAAGAACCGGATGGGTAATTCCTGTATTTTTAAAGGTCTTTCACATTCACATCGCAATCTCAATTTGTCAAAGTAGGTACGCGTCTAATCCTTGAAATTGGATAAATTTTTGACATTTATTGAAACCGTGATGATATTGCGACTAGAATTTAAAGCACGAGAGTTAACCTTCAGGTACCAGTGGCCCATAAATCTAATGAAACTTCTCTTTATCAGTGTTATTGAGAGGTCAAACTTTAAAACAAGATTATCGTAATTTGCCAATATCCTAGTTACCTTTATCGATGACAGGCATTATAAATAAAATCCAAGCAATCAATGTACCAGGACATCATAAATAAAAGTTAGTCTTACGTAAGCGCCAATAAAATACCCAAGTTATAGCTATTAAGTCGTATCTTCCTCGAAACTGCGTCTAAGAAGCATCTAAATTCGATTTAAACCCAATACCCTGGATATAATCCCTGCAGATGGAAGTTTAAATCGCAGTTTCGCTATTAAGTTTTTGACTAGTGGCCAATTTATTGTTTATTCGCCAGCGTTCGGTTCCGTTTGATGCAGAACTTTATTATTGTACGTGCTCATACTTTAGTTGTTCTATTCAGCTCATAGCTCTCTGTTTGTCTGAAAAACTTCTGAGAGATATGTTTGCCTGGTATCTGGATTGAATTAGTCTTCCTGTGTTAATTCTTTTTACATCGTTTTTTTTAGTTTTCTGGGTTTCCCGTGATCTATGGTTTTATGGTTACTTGGTTAGTGAAAATTGATATGAAAGTCGTTCTATCAATCCTTTACTCAGCCAAATTAAACTGAAATCCTTCTCCCAAATAATTAAAGGCTGATAAATGAAAGTGCCTTTCGTCCAAAATACAGCCATTTAACGGGAGACTAATAACAGATTTATAAAGTACAGGGTGTTCAATAATAGCAACAGTTTATTTGCGAGCAAAGCGGTGACACGGTGAATTTATAGCCTGTGGTTGGGCTGGCTTCTGCTGGCACTGAATTAACATTAAAATAACTCGCAAATTGCACACTAACTACTTAGAGTGACCATGGTGGCGAGCGCATTAGGATACAAGTGCTGTATGCTCTTTTTTTTCGTCCATAAAAGTACTAGGGTAAACCTACGATTTTTTTTTAAATTATATTTTGCAGCTCAATGTCAGTGTAGGCAAGGTAGGATTATCTTTATATGTATAACTAGAATTTGCCCGCGGCTTCGCCCGCGTACATAAAATATAGCCTATGTCACTCAGGAATAAAATAGCTTTGGCGAAAAAATTTTTGCAGTCGAAAAAAAATATCAAAAAAAGAATAAAACAAACTATACTTCTTTATAATATTAGTGTACGAGTAGATTCTTATGTACTTGTGTTTGTCACCTGACTCCTCTTAAACCGTTTGACCGATTCGAATGTAATTTTGTGTGTACATTTGAGTGGATCTTTGGATGGTTTTAACATACAATTCGACACGGCGGTAGGTGGCGTAGCAATCGGGTTTTATTTTTTCTGTTAAAATGCCAGCTTGCGGGGATCGCTAGTATTGATTATAATTCCGTAAATAAAAACGATTTACGGCCACTAACCATATTTTAATCAACATACAACTTTAAACTAAAATGCTAAAAATATTAGAATCCTTATTAATCATTATATTAATATTCCTAATCCAAAATATTCTGCAAATATTGCATGACTTATAAACCTACCATGTTACATGAACATTTTAAAGTCGTAATTTTTTAACGTGCAACACAAAAATATTAACACGTCTCTTTCAGATTTATCCAACAGTATAAAAACCAGTTAATACACTCCCTATCTCCCGTAATAAACGAAGAACATTGTAGGTAAACGTTCCACGGTGTTGCCAGTCTATTCCGTTATACAACCTTATTAATTTAATAAAAGGAAAATCCTGGCTTGTGCCGTAGTTATGGCTATGCTAAGCCACAGCGGCGCAGCAAGTTAAAATGTGCTTGTTCTAAAAACACGATGAAAAGCTGCCAAATGTACGTTATTTAGCTGTGTCGATATATGGGATCCTATTGCGGTGTGAAACGTCACAGGAACGCTCCTTTTTTTGTCTTGAGAAATCACTGCTTACCATCAAGTGGGATCGCAGTAGTATTACTTTATATTATATTTTTTTTAAACATTAACTTTTTGGCCGCTAGGTATGTCAAAAGAGAAAAGCGTGCTTCTCGTGATTTCAACTATTGTCGACATCTCGTGCTGCGTCCTGGTTTAGACATTGGTCCAGAGTAAGAGGGATAGGTTGTGGTCGCCTCCTTCTGCGTTGCAGCAGTGAGGAAATGGATATCCTCACGCCCCAGCTGCCGGAACTGTGATCCAGACTACCAGTCACCGTATGCGGGGGCTTGGACCGAGCCCGAGTTATCAAACACGTGTTCTTCAAAAAGGTGCTAGTAAAGCCGTAAGGTAAGGTTTAAGGTTTAAGGTTTAAGGTTTAAGGTTTAAGGCCGTAAGGTTTTAGTCACTGAAAATGTAACACTCCCTTCCGTTCCGCTCTAGAGTGAGAAAAGCCATTAGATGATTTACCATATAAAAAAAACTGTTCGTTTTGTAATCTCATACTAATATGGATGAAATAAATAGTAAGCAGTTTACAAAATATAAATTGGGATTTGCGCTACCAATTTTGCTAGTGCTCTCAAAAATATAAAATCACAGCGGTTTCCAACAAAATATACTTTCGTATATCACCCACACTATGTTGATATGGCGTATGTTTATTTTATGATAGTATTTTGAAAAGTTTTAATGTGCACTTTAATAAAACATCAGCACAAATTCCGCATAAAATTATCATAATAAATGATGTATTGAAGAAGAGAATAATTACATCGTATCGCTATAGAACTACTAGGACTTTAGGGATACAAGAAGTAATAGTTTCATTTTCGGACACTCACAATAATAAATCAGTAAGTTTAGTTGGTTTAATCTCATTGGAGTCCATGTAAATTACTTTATTTGACTGACTTACATCTTGGTCTTTGCTGATTTCCTGGTTGCAAAGACGTCTGCTGAATGGGTTTCTTGCTAAGATTTCAAGATTGGGAGTAGTATTACTGGGTTTTGTCAGACAGATGCGGCAAAAGTATTAGTCATGCAAAAAAAAAAACATGTCTTAATCACGTTACATATGACGCGTCTAAAATTTGGCGATTCTTCGGGTTATACGGGTAACCTCGGTTCTCCTGTGGAAATCATCATTTTTTATGTGATTACGGAAGGAAACTCCGAGCATAGCCCTTTTGATTGCCCTTTGGATGACTTCAACCTTCAGATGAGGCCCTGAAGCGACCACGCTTCGGAACCATATGTCAATATTGACAATACGCACTGGTCATAGACTTTCGTTTTAAGTCACTACATACAATACCATACATACAAAAAAATTTTATACCTACTAAAAATCTTCTGCCTAACTTTTCCAAGAAAAGTAAAGTGAGCTTGTTCACTAGAGTATGACTATTTTTAAAACTTCCAAGACAACTTTGAATCCCACTTTAAACGACTTATAGTTAATTGACTCTATGCCTTGCTTGTTCTGGCTATAACACCTATCGGGATTAAAAGTGGTTCAAGTGGGTTAAAGTTGGTTCTAGGTGATGATCATCATCAACCTAAACTGAATTGACAAGACACTTTGCTCTTTATCTCACTAATATTATAAAAGAAAAAGTGTCTTTAGTGTGTTTTTTTTTTTTCTCGACGGGGAAAATCATCTTTGACGAAACCCGCTCTTGGGTGGAGCGGGAGACAGTGTCAGACTCTTACTGACTAAAAACCCCGCGCCGTTCCTTCTAGCCTTCATACCGGGGCACGAGCTCCCTTTCGGACAACCCTGTCCCCAGTAGGCTTCGACCCAGCTGGGCCCCTCCTGCTGCTGACAACTCCTTGAGGCGCGCGGGAACAGTGCGCGCCGTCGATGTCTTGGACTCGGTCCATTACCGGACGATCGGACAGCGAGCTACCCATGGCTCGCCGTCCGCGAGCCCGCGTCTACGGTGGCCGGAAATCGGGATCGGAATCCCGGCGACGGCGGCGAGGGCGCCGTTGCCTGATGCGGTCGGCCTCCTCCTTTGCAAGCATTACTGCTTCGCAGAAGGAGGCGACCGCCTGCCATTCCTCCTCGCTCCGGACCATGGCCTCGACCAGGGCCCGGCGCGAGAGGTCTCCGCCGCCGATCGCCCCCACGAGGGTACGGCGATGCTCCGCCCAGGCAGGGCACACCTCGACGGTGTGCTCCACCGTGTCCTCCGGGCGTTGCGCACAGTGCCGACACCCGGGCGTCTCTTCCGCCTGAATCCGATGCAGGAACCTCCCGAACTTGCCATGTCCGGTGAGGACCTGCGTCATGCGGAAGGTAAGGACGCCGTGAGGTCTTTCCAGCCACGCCTCAAAGAGGGGACTTACCGCCATAATCGTGGCGTGCCCAGGTCTTTAGTGTGTGTGTGTATGTTTGTTACTTCTTCACGCTCAACGGGTGGTTATGCTTTTTATACCACGGAGTTAGTATGGAAGAGGAGGCGGCCTAAACAACTGTGCACTGTGACTCTCAACTGAGTCCTGACGTCATCACGGTGGGCGTGGCTTAAATCAGTGTATTGTTGGCGTTCGTCCTGTGCACAACTTCGTAAACCTACTTATTTGGCATCATATTCGCGATAGAAAAACAAAAAAATTAAGTGTTGTATTTTATCTTGTAAAAACTACTTGGATAGACGTTCTGATGCTATGGATGCCATCACATTTCATTTGTAAGTAATTTTAGGCATAATTTATTAAAATACTTCTAGAACAATCTCTTAAAGTCAGCATTTCCAAATATAATTCTACTCGACATTAGATGGCGACACTTTGTGTCATGGGAACTAAATATATTTAGGCACGTAGAGCTCAGTATTAATATATTTTAATAATCATACGTACTGAAATTTGATCAACATTCATTCCTAAAGGTACTTTAATCGCCAAAATATTATTTTTGTAGTTTTTATATAATTTTGTAAACAGGTCGCCATCTATCGTCAAATAGCAAAAATACAGGGCAGTATTTAGAAGCCAATTATTTTACCGAATGTCCCACGGCTTATGAACTTGTAAATACGAGTATAATACTTGTATTTCTTTAATATATGATTTGGTCGACCAAATTGTTTTTTAATTACCTCACATTTGGTGTAAAAAGTAGAGTATGCAACACGGGGATAACGCTATCTTTGTCTTGGGCGGCTTGAATTCCTCACTTCACTCTGGTTTCTTTATAATCTCCCTCTCAATGCTCGGGAGTTAATTATATAAATCCCTCACTAACGTTCGGGATTAAAATCAGCAACCTTCGTTTCGTTCGGAATTCAACATGCAGCCCGCGACTTTCAAGACACTGCTTTATCCCCTAGTCACATAAATTACTATTATTGAATGGTTTCGGACGTTAACACGTGTTTTTTTTTTTAAACTAGCTTTAATGTAATCAATCTTGATCATTCTTTCTATCAAAATAAGCCTTTAAAAAAGTAAAACCTAAAAAAAGTGGAATTAAAAAAAATGTTACAATAAAAAGGTTTTTGATGAATTTCGAATGATCTTTATTCGTCATTCATCAAATAATAGTATCACTATTTCAATGAAAAATATACGTATCGGATGGTTTACACTTACACAATTAATTTAAAAAACTAATATCCCTGGTAATTCTGAGTGCGACCCTGTTGCATCCTGCACTTAATGACATCTAGTGTGAGATAGTTACGTAACTACAAAATAAAATCAACAGAACGAGCAAGTAGTTTTGCTATTGACCGGCAGGTGGCAAATAAAAAAATGGGCGGAGTCTAACACCCCGTCACCCCGCAAAATGTCACGCTTTTTTACTTAGGGAAATCTTATTACAACATCTCCTCTTTTATACTAACTCCGTGTTTTATACCGAGTATGAGATCAATTAGGATCACTTTCAACAATTTTCACGCGAGTGAAACCTCTATCAGAAGCTAGTTCTTGATAAAATTTAAAATGTATTTAGACAAATTTAGATTTACTATTATACCATTTTTTTAAAATTGATCTGACCTAGTGCTTGATTGCAATCCCACCTAATATTGGGTACTGATGCAATCGTTGATGGCGAGGCGCACCAGTTTATTAAGAGCCAATTAACTATATCCTTGAAGATACCCAAATTATAATCGAACGGGAAAACTGCAGCAAGCAAAATGTCGTGGTATAAACAACGAGGCGAAATGCTTAGTCCGGACCGTAGAGGTTTCAACAACTTAAGAGTGGATACTCGTCGTTCGTCGGGTTGGTCATTTACCATAATCTATATAATATACTATAATGCAAGTTTCACAGACGATATGGGCCATCAAATACTAATTCTAAAAAACACAACAGGTTTCCCTTTTTATTTTGCAAATGAAGAGCATTGTTCAAAAATTCCACAAAAATCCTTTGCACTTCCGACATTAACTAAATCCACAACATTGAATTCTTTTGTACTATTTAATACATTTCCTAGCAGTTTTTTTTTTTTAATTAAACAACAGACTAAAGTCGGCAGCATTCCCAGGCTAATTTAAGAGCTAATGAGTTCTAGCTAATCCCAGGAACTAGCGGAATTTAGTGCAGTTTTCACGACCACTGAGAGTTGAAGCTGGGTTTAATAATATTAAATCTTGCTGTAGCATGTAAAATAATTACCGTTTCGCTGTTTTCTGACAAAGACGAAAAGTCTGAGTTAAAGTTGTGGGCATACATCGTCATCTTGTTATCCTTGTTCCATATTACTTGGGGTCGTTTCGTTTTTTCTTTCATTCTCCCGTCATGTTATGGAGCTCCGCAGAATCGAAGCCTACTAGAGCCATAAGCGAAAGAGAACTCAAAGGCCCTGGAACGAAAGCAAAGAAAGAACAGGAGTGGGTCAGGAGAACTCTGACACGCCCTCCCACTCCACCCAAAAGAAGGAGCAGTCATTGGATGATTTTCCACCTGACAAAACCAATCGATTTCAGCTATTTTTTACCGACTTCCCAAAAAGGAGGAGGTACTACGTTCGGCTGTTTGTATGTTTTTTTTTTTTTTTTTGTATGTTTGTTCGTCGAATACTCCCCCAAATGTGGACGGATTTTCAAAATTCTTTTTTTGTTCGAAAGTAGATAGTTCTGAGGTGGTCCCATTATCACCAAATTAGGATCTGATGATGGGATCTTGGAGAAATCGAGGGCAACCTTCAAATTTTATAGGCTCACTTATTGATTTTCGCATATTTTATGAAGTATCTTGTGTATTTGCGTATGGTCGTCACCATCTCAGGTAGCTGGGCTGATGATGGAAGGTACAACTCCTTAACAGTAAGAAGTTACTCGAACAGGCAAGGACTGTTTTAGTAAATTGTTTTGATGTTTGATAGGGCATTGGCCACATTTGGTCTTATGATCATCAAGTCATGACCTGATGCTGCAGTCAGGATAGTCTGCAGAGTACCTAAGTCCTCGACAACAAACAGCAGATATATCGAGTTTAGGCTCATTGAAAACGGCTCGATGTGTGGATAAACGTACTGCTAATAAAGAACACCGAAGTACATAGAGACCTGATGCTGAAGCCAGGAGCATCAGGAAAAGTACAAACCTTGAAATTACAGCACCGTAGTCGTGTTTGGGCTCATTTTAAACAGGACTAAATTTTAAGTTCATTGCAATGTTGACATAAATCTGGCCTGATGCTACAGCCGGGATTATCAGCATCTAGTCTAATGACTGATTGAAAGATTTACCTTTCGGCTTCATCATCAGATCAGTTCGATATATCCTTTCCCTCTCCAGCATCTAGTCTAATGACTGTTTGAAAGAAGAGGGGGAGAGGATATATCGAACTGATCTGATGATGAAGCCGAAAGGTAAATTAATGTAATCTAACCGTGTTTGGGATTATTAGAACCGTTATGAGATGCGCTCTGACTATAAGGTATTTAAGTTTGACTGAGGGGTACTTTTTAGTAGTGGTACCATAACTAAAAAGTGTAAAATAAAAAAAACTTGTTACAAAAAAAAATATAACCGACTTCAATGATAAAAAACACTGAAAAGTATCAAATAACTTTAATTTTGGAAGTCGGTGTTAAATAACGAAGAGACTAAACTATTATAGAAACACCGACTTCCAAAATTAAAGTTATTTGATACTTTTCAGTGTTTTTTATCATTGAAGTCGGTTATATTTTTTTTTTAAATACCAAATTTATTAAACAAAAAATTATTATGGATTAATTTAGAATAAAAATGACCTATTTTGACCAATTCTTTATAAATCTTGATTTAAGGTGTTTGCGTGTGCCAACGGGCGGTGCGGGATACCAACAGTCGGTAATCTTTCGGCTAAAATGATGTTGATGATGAAACGTAATTTATATTGCGTACCTTTCGAAACACGTTGTTTTCATGTGCTCCTAGTACTAATATTCCAAAGTAGCAAGATTTTTCTTAGATTTTATACAAAAAAAAATAGGTAGTAAGCTGCGACATTACGAAAAACTAGGTACGAAAAAAAAATCAGTTTTTTTAATGCGAAAATTACAACTCAAATTATTCAACGCCAAATATAATAATTACGTAAAACTTAAGGTCAATTATCTCTTGTCAACTGAGGTCAATAGAAAATCTGACAGCAGTCTTGAGTATCATGTTCTGTTCATCCCAGTCACTGTATTTTAGAGATCATACTGGTTGTTGACATAGCGTTCCATGTAATATATACTGCTATTTAGCTGCATCCATGCCCCAGATGTCCCCAATCTATTTCAGAAAAGGTGTGGCAGATTGATTAAGGTACCAGGAAAACAAAGCTGTAAGGAGTCAACTTTTAGTATAACAAATAGCTGAGCGAAAAGCCCACTGATACGAGTAGAAAAAGCAACGCATTGTGTTGATCTGAGTGATTTTCGACATGCGTCAAAATATCATATTTTATACCTTATTATATTCTATTTCTGGAAAGATTAATTAATTAAGTGTTGCTTTAGATACCGATTTTTTTTCAGAAAATTTAATTAAATGAATTATAAAAATATCTATAGCAAGTACCAATCTTAGTCCTAACAAAAAATCTTATAATGCTTGCAGCTGGCAAAATTGTGTCATTGGTCTAGTGGTTAGAAGCATACCACTACTATTAAGTACGAACCTTTTGCAGTTTCAGTTTGATTCCAGAGTTGACCAAATTGTTGTTCTCTTTGTCGACGGGGAAAATCATCTTATGACAAAACCCGCTCTTGGGTGGAGCGGGAGATAGTGTCAGACTCTTACTGACTAAAAACCCCGCGCAGTTCCTTCTAGCCTTCATACCGGGGCACGAGCTCCCTTTCGGACAACCCTGTCCCCAGTAGGCTTCGACCCAGCTGGGCCCCTCCTGCTGCTGACAACTCCTTGAGACGCGCGGGAACAGTGCGCGCCGTTGACGTCTTGGACTCGGTCCATTACCGGACTATCGGACAGCGAGCTACCCATAGCTCGCCGTCCGCGAGCCCGCGTCTACGGTGGCCGGAAATCGGGATCGGAATCCCGGCGACGGCGGCGAGGGCGCCGTTGCCTGATGCGGTCGGCCTCCTCCTTTGCAAGCATTACTGCTTCGCAGAAGGAGGCGACCGCCTGCCATTCCTCCTCGCTCCTGACCATGGCCTCGACCAGGGCCCGGCGCGAGAGGTCTCCGCCGCCGATCGCCCCCACGAGGGCACGGCGATGCTCCGCCCAGGCAGGGACCAAATTGTTGTTTGGTTTCCCATTTAAAATTTCCTCAATTACAGCTCGAAATTAGTTTTGTGCTCATTTTAGGGCAATAATTTGGATAATACAGGCACGATGTTAATATTACATTCTTGATTATAAAGGACTAGGCTTACATAAAGAGTAAACATTAATTAAGTCTACAGATCCTCCATGTTTAAGTACCTAAATATTAATCTCTTTATGAAAAACTTCCTTCCCGTTCACGAAGTGGTTGAAGTTCTTAAAAGTGGTGTTTTTTACGAAGATGACCAGCGTCATAAGTACCATGAACCCTACGCGTCTGAAAGTTGGTGATGAGTTGGACTGGTGAATTGAATTCTGGTTGTAAAAGATTTCTAAGAAGTGCTGCTATCCCAGTACCCATAGTTGCGTGTCTTGTTGATTTGGTTTTAGTGATTTTTAATTGGTTTGGTTTATTATTTCTATTGATAATTCTTAATTTTAATTCTTCTGAAGCTAACTACACAATGATGCTTCAGCTACCTGTCATTACATCCAAAAAGCATCCACTACGATAGTTATATTACAGGCCTTTTTCTCACGTATCGTCGCACCACTTCTAAATTTCTTGTTTTATAATCCAAATCCTGATAGAGTACATAATTAAGTTAAGAAAATATAACAGACTTACCTTTCATTTGAGATCGCCGCCTAAACAACATAAATATGGTATTTATCGCAAAAATACTCTAGAAAGTGTTTAACCACATTACTAAATAATTCAATATTATGTATACTTAGTTTGGATTTATTGAACCAATGGCATACGTTCAAATGATTATATATCTGAAAGCGTATCGAGATTTTATAATTATTTGACCAATTTATTTAAGGAGAACATAAATATTAGTTTCTGTTTTAATTTATTTCTATATCCACTAATTATAATAATTATGTTATTTAACGCTCAAAAAAATTGAAGCAATGAAACTCAACGGTGAAATTTTATTGATAAAATAATGCAGTTTTTATTAACAAATTCATGAAACATAAAATTATTCTCTCTTCTGGAATTTAACCCATGTTCCGTCCATGGCCCTGATATTAAAGTTATGAGGCCTCAACTTGATGGGATCCAAGGTCTTTTCAGTTTTTACAATGGTGAAGTTCAGCATTATAAGATATATGAGCACCTTGATCTCCATCATCGCAAACCTCATACCTGTGAAAAATATTCTTTTGCCATTATGCACGCCTAGTACATTATTATCAAGGTCACAAAAACAAAATCCAAGAAAAAAGTAAGTGAAAGAAAGAAACGGAGAAGTATGGCTCTCTATCTTGCTCCCAAATGTAGTTGTTTTTTTAAATCGCATCTTGTGTACGAGTCTTTTTATTCGGCTTCTACTCTTATGTTCAATGTTTTTGCTAGCTACGATTGCGCTTTTAATGTAAAACATCAATAATATACGAGTAGTCACTTAGATTTGTTAATGATAACTTACCGATGCATATTCTCGGGCCCCCTCCGAAAGGCGAATAGGTACATGGTTTAATATTGTGTTTATTCTCTTCAGAAAACCTTTCAGGATCGAACTTGTGTGGGTCAGGGAAGTAATGTGGATCCATTTGTACGCAGTTCACCATGTTGTAGACGACGTCGCCGGGTTTTAACTATCAACAATTAAATTGTAAATAGGTAATTCGACTAACAATTAAATTCCGACGCTTCAAGTGTAGCTGCGTATTGTATAACTTACAGTGTAAGGTTTTCCTCCTTCATGTGGTGGAGGCAGCTCATAGGTCTTCAGACAGGTCCTATCCATAAAAATAGCAGGAGTCCATTTCCTTAGGGTTTCTAAAATATCATGAGAATTTCATTGGACATTAAAACCATAAAACACTATATATCTTTTTTACTATATTAGTGGACAAAGTCACTAACCGTTAATTACACACTCCAAATACTTCAGTTCGCTGAGTTTTTCAAATGTTAGTGGTTCTTTGTCCTTCTTCAACCGTCTGCACTCTTGGTACAATTTTTCTTGTACGTCAGGATTTATGGCAATCTCGTGGATTACCATTGTTAGACTGGATGCTGAAGTGTCAAAGCCAGCAGCGAAGAATATGAAGACTTGAGCAGTCAAATCGTCTGGTGTCCAGTCTGTAAGGGGAAATAGACGTGTAAATAAACCTTTTTCCTTTTTTTTCTGTTTCGTGTCAACTAAGGATTTATTCGTCTGTTACAAATACCATCAGTGTAGTTTACTAAATGATCCATATTATAATAGCATGCAATATGGCTGACTGTCATAAAGATAATTACCTCCCTTAGCTTCCATGAGCAATTGAAGCATATCAGGTCGCTCCACATGTTCTTTCTTCCTATATTCCATGGTAGAAGCCACAATATTCCTGAAGAAACGATTCGTTTTTTCAGGGAATATATGAATCGCTAATTTCTGTTTGGAGAAAGAAACAATAATTAGTTTAGTACCTTCTGGTTTATCTACTTTACTTCTTAGATCATCACAGAGACATCAATGACCGCTGTTAGTGTACTGATTACATCTTCTGTTGCCTTAGTACCACTACGATACTACTCCTCTTTTCTAAAAAGTTTTGTAATATAAATTTTGAATTCTATTTCACAATACTTAATTTTTGAAGTCCATACTGTGTTACTATTGGCTTGCTACATAAAATTCTCTACCCAGTGTAAGTATTTTCGGGTTTTCAATCTAAAATACAGTAGTCGTTCAGAGGGCTTATACCCGATTGATGGCTATAGGGTCACACCTATTTAACCCCCAACCATAGGACAAAGCGTGTTATTAAACCCTGACCAAAAAAGAGGTGTTATTTTGACTTGTTAATGTATGTGTGTATTTATAATTTTGTGCACAAAATAGCTAATAATATAATATCACACAACGCCGTTTAGTCCCAAGCTAAGCAGAGCTTGTGTTATGGGTGCCTACTAGACAACTTATAAACATTCTTACTTATATACTTCTAAATACATACATATTATAGATAAATTACACCCAGACACAGAACAAATGATCATGCTCATCACATAAACATTTGTCACGACCTCCGGTACAGCAGTCAGCCCTGACACCAACCACTAGACCAACAGGCCAGTCATTAAATATATTGTAGATCAAGTATGTACTATTTAAAATATATATATTTTTAATCGTTTCATCTACTTATTTTTTTGTTAATGTTTTTAACACCAGCATAGCAGTCTGAGCTGCTATGCTGGAGGTCAGGGGTTCGATTCCAACCCAGGACAAATGTTTGTGTGATGAGCACGATTATTTGTTATGTGTCTGGGTGTAATTTATCTATAACATGAATGTATTTAGAAATATATAAGTATGTTTATTAGTTCTCTCGTACTCATAACTCAAGCTCTGCGTAGCTTGAGACTAGACGGCGTTGTGGAATATTTTATTATTATTGATCAACCGGCTGATGATCATCAGTTCTTTTATAATTAGGTGATGAAAGACTGTGAGCTACTTCTACAACGTGGATCTAAAACTTACCTTAGACAGTTGAGGGAACAAAGTGTTTATGATCAAAGTGATTCTCTGTTTCCAGTTGAAGTCAAATAAGAGAGATCCAATCTTAAAGAACTCGTTGTCTCGGTCCTCCAGAGAGTTGATCTTGAGCCCGAAGCCTGCTGATGCGATGACGTCATTGGTGTAGCGACGCATCAGGTCATCCACTTCAATGTTCTCGTTTTGATGACCTAGAAAATAACGTTGATGATGTAGCGACATCTATAAGGTCACATGAGAACTAATTCTGCAGCCGGCAATCAAAGTTTTTCGCGCGATTTGAATACATACGACGGCGCGGCATCACCTATCGGGCAGTTGCCCACCAGACATAACACCCATCTAGTCTGAGGATCCTCACTTTTCAATGGATGTATGCGGGACTTTACTCTCTGTTCCGCATACCTCTAAAGAGACTTGAAGAAATAGTTTGCTTATTAGAAAATTTACTGTTTTTCTTTCTTATTATTATTATTATAAGTAAAATCTATTAGAACGGTCGCCTATGCATGACCCATTGATTTTTTTTAAACTTTGTACCACACTAGGAATTACTCCTGCATCGTCAGGGCGTTTACAAACATGTAAACTCACAGTCACAAAACACACGGACGAGGAACAATATCAGTAGGCAGCAAGATTCCTGTGTTCAGTGCTGTAGGCCATACAAATATTTGTTCCGGGCGGGAATTGAACCCGTGACATGCAGAGTAGTAGCCAATCGCTTAACCACGCCAACCATGTCTTCGAATTTATTCTGAGTCATTCATACAGTAGCGATTCAATCGCGATTCAGTCCGCGTTGTAAATACGAAGAATGGACAAAGTAACGATGCAGCGACGCGTTTATAAGACGTGCTACTTGGTCCGGCCCTTAGCGCGCTGGGGCTTACCATGACGTCTACAAATGTCAGTCGTGCGAGTGAGATAGAGCTAAAGCTATTTGAAAGCTATACAGCCTTTAACAGTTCAGTTTAGGTCGCAAAATAAATCGCGTTAAGAGGTCGTTTTAGCTCTGCCAATCTTCAATATAAAGTTTAATGTACTAGGAATACATAAGTAGAAGGTAGTATGTAACATACCGTGAAGGTACTCGACAATGTTGTTGGCATTTTCCACAATCAAGGGAAGCATCAATTTCATTTTGGATGCGGTGAATGCTGGGCTCAGGATGGATCTCATTTCCCGCCATTTCTCACCTGAAAGTAATTTTTCAAACAACTTGCAATAAAATAAGAAAGAAAGAAAGAAAGAAAGAAAACAGTTTATTTGAACCTCACACATATTAAAAATATAAATTAAAAAATAGGTACAATAAACACATAAGAATTTGTGCAAGGTCAAAAAGGCACCTAACTCAGCATATGCTGCGATATCTATAAAAATAAATAACGCAGCGCTGGTATTCTGTTAGGGCCCGCGGTGATGCCACGGTCATACTTACGGAGACTAAATAAACTATATATTAGGTATAGTAGTAAACTATATGTAGGTATCGGAACAAAATAAAAAATACGAAAAAACATAGGAAAAATAATAATAATTAATACATAACATTGGTAAAAAGCGTGAATTTATGTTAATAAGTGTCATGTGTTATAGATATATTATAGAGACAATGTAATAAATAATGAACCATAGACAGACGCCTGACAGCGCGCTCCAAAAGCATTTGTCTAATTCATAGACAAACAGATGAACGGTAGCGTACGGCGACGACGGCAACAGGTCACGAATATTCGATTCGAGTGTTTAGCATCTATAACTAATCTGTGGAGTGTATAATCTATAGATATTAGTATTCTGTGGCATGATCCATCGACTAGCAGAGTTGCAATCGACTGTCAAAAAAGTGGGTGGATTGGTTATTATACAAATAAACAAAGGTTGAGTAATAATACATACATATAATACATTAATACGTCTAAAACAAAAGTAAATCGGGTGCATCTGAAATGTTATTGTGTGAAGTGTAATGTTGTGTTGTATTGGACGCAAGAGAGAGATGTCAAACTGAGCGACAAAGTCACCATCGCAAACCGTGCAGAATTTTCCGGTTAAATTATGTGGTGGTCTCTTTTTGGTTGCGTAATAAATACTGTTTGTATTTGGAACTAAAAGCACCAACCGTCTTTAAAGCACGAAAAGGTGGTGGCAGGTCATTCCAGACCTTGCTACTGGCGTATTTGAAGCTTCCACGGAATGCAGCAGTTTTATGGGTCAAAGCTAATAAAAGGTAAGATGATGCTCTCGTTTTAACCTTGTTTACATCCCGTGACCAAGTTAATTTATTATATAGATAAGTAGGCTTTTTTGTGAGGATTATGCCAAAGAGTAGGGTAGCCAGATGGAGTTTTCTACGATCTGTCATTTTCATTAAATTACCTCTATTTAAAAATGGTGTTATGTGAGATCTTGGAGGGACATTAAAACAAAACCTAGCACATGCATTTTGTACTCGCTGGATTAACTTATCACTTCTACCGAGAATGCACGCCCCGTACACAGTGTCAGCATAGTTCAGCTTGGATAAAACAAGTGACTCACAGAGCATGATACGCATATCCACACTTAAGTATGGGCGTACACGGTATAAAAGCTTGAGACGATAGAAGCAATTACGCACAGCTTCTGTAATATGAGTCTCAAAATGCAAGTGTTCATCAAATACTACTCCAAGATTACGCGCTTCCTGCACCCTCTCAATGGAACAACCATCAATCCTCACATCCAAATTGCTGTTGCTCAATTTGCTCAAGAAATCTCGTGATCCTATGATCAAATATTTGGACTTGACTGGGTTTAAAACCAGCGAGTTTCTCGAAGACCAGGCTGTGATTCTATCCAAATCCTCATTCACTCTTTTTACAGTGTTAACAGTCTGCTGAGGATGGAAAGACAGATACATCTGTAAATCATCCGCATAAAGGTGGAACTTGGTGTTTAGCAGGCAGTTGGTGATGTCAGCACTGTACAGTATGAAAAGAAGAGGCCCCATGATCGATCCCTGGGGCACACCCCTGCCCACGTACCTTGGAGCAGAAGACTCAATGCTTCCATCACTTTCACTTGTCACCTGGACAAACTGAGAACAGTGAGTCAAGTAGCTTTTAAACCACTGAACCGTCTCAGGCTGACATCCATAGTACGACAGCTTGGAAAGGAGAAGTGACGTATTAATTGAGTCAAAGGCGCGTGAGAAGTCCAGTAGGACCAGCATAGCACCCATTCCCTTATGGGCTGTGGCTGTACTATGTCCCTTGCGAAAACCAGATTGAGCGAGCGGCAATATGTTGTGTTCCTCGAGATACGCTCTGAGCTGGTTGGACACTACCTTTTCTAGAACCTTGGAGAGAAGGCAGTAAGCTAATAGGGCGAAGTTCTTTAACGCTGGTAGGGTTAGAGACTTTAGGGATTGGTCTAACTATTGCCAATTTCCACAGATCCGGAAAAGAGGAGGAGGAGATGGACCGGTTGACGATAGCCGTTATAGCTGCGAGCGTACGAGGAAGAGTCATCATCAACATTTCAAGCGAGATGTGGTCACAACCCAGAGCATTAGAATTTAGACCACGTAGCAGCCTCAACACCACATCCTCCTGAACGGGCTCCAGCTGGAAATTAGTGTTGCTGAATCTGTGTTGCTCATAATATTGTAAGTCGGCAGCTGTGACTGTACCACTACCTGGTACATCCAAAAAGTGTGCATTAATTTTTTCAGCATCACTACAGGGGTTTGGTAAACTGTGCTCTGGGGTTTTAGAGATAGCTATGGAGGATTTTATGTGACTCCATAGCTTCTTTGGTTTTTTAATATTTTTATTTATACAAGTTTTAAAATATGCACGCTTCTCACTGTCCAGCGCTGCCCTAACAAGGTATTTAAGCTCTTTGTATGAATCAAAATGATGTGATGCTTTAGTAGCTTTTGCCTTGTTGTGGCTCTTGTCACGCAGCTTCATCATGTCTTTGATAGTATCAGTTATCCATGGAGGGGATTTATCTTTGATGAGAACTTTTTTAAGGGGAGCATGTAAATCAAACAAATTTAAAATATAGTTATTAAAAGTTTCCACCATGGAATTGACATCATCCAGACTTTCAATGTATTCCCAGTCCATCTTATTTGGATCCTTGTTGAAATGGTTCACGGTGGACGGCCTATCTAATTTAAAATTAAATTCAGCAGATATCATTGCATGCTGGCCGAGCTCTGGTATGTGTGATGCAGAAACTTCACGCACACGGGCATCGGTGCATATAACGTCAATTAATGTCTCGCTGTGGTCTGTGAAATGGGTTGGCTGTGATACAATTTGATTTAACTTGCAGCATAGCAGAAAATTGTTTAGGAGTTTTGTTTTATTATTTGTATGACTTAACATGTTAATATTGAAGTCGCCCAGCAAAATAATTTTATCCACTTTAGAAAAAGAGAAAAGAGAGTCTGTAATTGCATCCAGGAAAACATTGACATCGAGCCACGGCGGTATATATGCAGTGCCGACGATGACAGAATGGGAGTTAACACTTAGCCGAAATAAGGTTTTATAGTAGGTGAGTGCAGAAATTCGATGGACGCGGGACGCAACGGATCGGTTGTTGTAGCATCACTTGGGAGAGGCCTATGTATATCAGTTGTCGTCTTTAGGCTGAAATGATGATGGTGATTGTTGAGTAGATGAGTGGCTACGACAGTTTCCGTTAACTTTTTTTATAAATACAAAAGCTAGGTTTAGTTTTTTAGGTAGGGACGTCCGTTGCCTCACGGGTGCCGCCGCCTTCTTTGCTAGCATTACTGTTTTACAGAAGGAGATGACCGCTATTTCTCCGATGCCGAACCGGGTTGGATAAACTAGTGCTTATTTCGACTATCCTCTTGTTTACTGTATAAAATTAAGACTTTTAATTTTTTTTTCTCCTATAAAACACCATCTTGGTGATGGTATCAGGTGAGATAGTGGTTATGCGCGAGCCTATTAATAATAAAAAGAGGTGGAATTTTGGTGAAAATGGGTATTATGCGATTCTTTAAATTGCTTTTGTTAAGTATTCATTCAATCACAGTTTCACAGCAATAATACCATAATAAATAAACACAAGAATTCTTTATAATCTTATTGTACTATTATTTCTGTTAACTTTATAGAACACGCTTGTCAATACTGCAACACGTTTAATTAAAATAAAATTAACTACAAAATACGGACTATGCGTTTAATTATGTCATCGTATCAGCGAGTTAATATTCGACAATCTATAATTTTGTTTACGAAAATTACTTCACAATTTTATTAATATTGAATGCCTTTAAATAAGGCCAGACAGTTAATCGTGTTGAAAGGTGAATAAAAATGTCCAATGAAGGCCTTAGTTAAATGTAAGAGGTACTGAAGGAAAGCTTGTTTACGTATGTTTTAAGTTAATTAGGAGTACTAGGGTATTAAAATACTAACTGAAAATCAGAGGAAAATAAGCATCAAGCTTTTTAATGTTTAGACAAGTTATTCAACAGTGAATAGATTACTTCTAAGCAATGACTGTGGTTTTATTCTCTTTGCTTCTAAGCAAGCATGCTCCATCGTCGGCCACATCATCGCTTACCATCAGGTGATATAGTGGTCAAAGGTAAGCCTATCAATAATAAAATAAGATATTGAAATGTTTTAAAGATATAGTAATAGAATGGTGCCCTGGTACCATGACATATTAAAATGTCAGGAGTATAAGGCGACCAATACACAGTCATACAAACGTCAATCAATTCCATCAATAATGAATGGTGAATGATGGTTTTCGTCAATCAGTACTAAAAAAGTCATGCAACGCATTAGACGGTGGATTTTTCGTCAATTAAGTTTTTGACCGTGGCAAAGCCTACCGAGTAATGCTCAAATGTTCGCCTGACCTCAAAAATACAGATAGAGCTACACACCCTACATAGATCCTTCCCTTTCACAGTCCAGTTTAGGTCGTAAAATGAATCGCGTTAAGAGGTCAAGGTAGAGCCACAGCAGACATACGTATATAACTAGCTTCTGCTAGCGGCTTCGCTCGCGCGAAAACAGGATTCCCTATACAAACTTTGGACCCCCGTTTCATCCACTTAGGGAGTAAATTTTGGTAAACCTTTTCTTTACTCGCCAAGATACCTAATCTTGAAGGTTTCTTTATAAGGAAACCTTATGCAAAATTTCATTCTTAGTTCCAGTAGTTTCAGCTGTTCATTGATATAATGTCATTCTTACCTGGTTTCGAATTCAAAAGACCATGAACCCACCAAAATAGACCACTTACCTAAATTCCTACATCAATCAACTCCATTGTCTGCAATTCATATCAATCTGACATTGGCCCCTTTTGAGTCCTGGTGTTATGACCAAATTATAGGGGAGCTGACAAGATCATTCGGACAGTACAGGCGCGTCTAAACGAGTCACGTGGGATATGTATGGTTACGTAATAGCAGCTATCTGCTTATGTTTGCCTAGTAAATAGCTCACATCATTAACCAACCCACGCTGGGCCAATTTGAGTGTGTTTTTAGGTGAGAATTCGTCTAATGACTTCTCCCGCTCTAGGACGGAGTGAAAGGGCGTGTCAAATATAAGAAGTACCGTTTGACGTTTGACACTTTGCTATAAAAATATAATTGTATACGCGTAACTCACACTATTTCTATTTATTTATTTAAACTTGGGGGATCACTGTTGCTCGCGTCCGTAGGAGTTACCACCTAATCCTAGGCCCACCCTACACGTGTCCCCTGGGTGGTGCTAAATGAGCAACAACGCCGAGTCTTGGGCGGCGGCAAATAACCCGATCTAGCAAGCCTAACCAGCTTGTCCTTGTTGAAGGTAGGAAATGACCCCAACAACCCAGTTTCTCGTGAGGCTGGGGGTCTTGACTTCATTGCCCGGACCAAGGGGAAGACAACCCCATATAAAATTACCCCAATCCTAAGGTGAGGACTGCGCTGATAGGATGAATGGCTGGAGGGATTCCAGTTACTAGCACCAACCTCAATGGACCCGGCTCACATTGTTGTATAGTGCCTTCACATGGGAATGGGCGTTACCCTGTGTGTGACCTGCTTAAATCGACCCTACTCGTGGGAAAAAAATGGAAAATAAAGAACCAATAAATACTTTCTCTCAACCTGAGAAACCTACTACTGAAGCCTTTTCAGGAGCGAGTAACCAGGCTCCTGAACCAATTAATACTACTGGAAAGAAAAAATTTATACAGCAATCATTTCATCCTGCCTTGTTTACTGCAAGACCAAGAAGCGCTTCAATGGGAAACAAAGGAAATGATTCTGCCACTACTGCGTCAACCCAGACTAGCCACCTCACGTTTGCCGGTGAAAGTAACGTCAGTGCACAGCCTCCAGACTGGCAGAAAATACCCACAGCAAGAGGTGCAAAACGGAAGAAACTAGCTGACAGCCCACCTGCAATACCAACCTCAAACAGGTTTGAAGAGCTTGCTATTGATCTAACTGGTAATGACGACGCTGTCGAACAAAAAAAGCCATCTAAGCCTCCTCCAATAGTCCTCTATGGAGTTAAAGATGTCAACAAACTTACAGAATTATTGAGAACTGTAGCCGAACAAACTGATTTCACGTACAAGGTAGTCAATAAAAATCAGATACGAGTTAGTAGTACCACAACTGAAACGTACAAGAAACTTATTCAATTGGTGCGGGAACATCATTTAATTGGTCATACATTTAATACAAAAGAGGACAGGTGCTATAGAATTGTCATTAGAAATTTACATCACTCAACACCACCTAGTGTAATAAAAGAGGAAATAGAACTAACTGGCAATGTTGTTGTAGGCGAAATCATAAACTCAAAATATGGCCCAGACAAAAAACCAACCTCGACCTTTTTTGTCAATCTGATGCCAGGTCCAAATAATAAGGCCTCTAAAGATATAAAATATATCTACCATCAAGCCGTTGTCATAGAGGATCCCAGGAGGAAAAAGTCCATAGTACAATGCCAAAGATGCCAGCAGTATGGGCATACGAAGAATTATTGTATGAGACCCTACCGATGCGTAAAATGCGCCCAGTCTCACAAAACATCAGAGTGTCCAAAGGTCGATCGAAACACTCCGGCAATGTGTGCACTGTGCCAGGGAGCTCATCCTGCCAATTATAAAGGCTGTGAAGTCTACCAAGAAATTCTATCCCGTAAAACATCCAGGCCCACATATAGAACGCAAGTAAACAAACAGGGTACAAAAGTGAAAACACCTACAGATACCATGACTAACCAACCTGGCGAAGAAAATGCTAGCAAGATATTATACTCTGAAAAACTAAAGGCTGCAAAAACCCAAGGAGATTCCTCTGACAAGCAACAGGTCCACTTATGGAGTAATTCTGTAGAAACAATACTATTAAAACAGGCAGAAAAACTTGACCTACTCTTTCAACAAATGAGCACCATGATAGGTCTCTTGACAACCTTGATCAACAAGATGACAAAATGATTGCCTTAAAGATAGCAACTTGGAACATAAATGGTCTTGCGCCAAACAAAGATGAAATGCAAATCCTGATAAACGAACATAAGCTAGATATAGTTCTTGTTTCGGAAACACACTGTACCAACTCCAGCAAAATTAAGTTTGACGGTTGCCACACCTATCTTACAAATCATCCAGATGGAACAGGTCATGCGGGGACGGCTATAATCGTTCGAAAGTCCATAAAACATCATTTAATGCCCGAATATAAAACAGATTACCTACAAGCTACAACAATCTCTGTTACGGACAAGTGTGGATATTTCAACGTATCTTCTATCTACTGTCCACCCAAACACAAAATAGAGCAACATATGTTTAATCGTTTCTTCTTAACTCTTGGACACCGATTTATAGCGGGTGGTGACTGGAACGCTAAGCATAGCCATTGGGGATCTAGGCTTACTACAACTAGAGGTCGACAATTAAAGACCAGCATTGACAGTAACCACCTTACCACAGTGTCGGCTTGTGAACCAACTTATTGGCCTACAGATCCAAACAAAGTGCCTGACCTCCTGGACTTCTTTGTTGTGGGTGGGCTCTCGAGGCATTATTTTAAAGCCGAGTCCTGTCTTGACAGTTCCTCTGACCATACGCCAGTCATCCTGACAGCCAGCACAACACTGATAGAATATGAGACACAAGTCACACTCAGCAATAAACGAACGGATTGGCAGGCTTTTCGTGAGTACATTGAGGCAAATATCCAGCTAAAAGTGGCTCTCAAATCGCCGGATGATATCGAGGAAGCTGCCAAATATATAACATCCCTTATACAGGAAGGTTGCTGGAAGTGTACTCCTGAACTGAAAAACAATAATGTCTCCACAAACCAGCCCTCCCACATTAAGCAACAGATCCTTGAAAAACGTCGCCTAAGAAGAGTTTGGCATCTGACAAGGCACCCAATGGACAAAAGTGCCTTAAATAAAGCGACAGCCAACCTTAAGACCGAGATAACTCGACTCCATGAAGAAACCTTGCAGTCAAAGCTAGAGTCACTGACACCCGGTGCAATTACAAACTATTCGCTCTGGAAATTTACTAGATCCCTAGACCGACCTCAAACATCGAAACCGCCTATAAGAACAGCTTTAAATGGATGGGCAAGGACACAACAGGACAAAGCAAATGCATTTGCAGAGCATCTTGCGAAAGTATTTACTCCCAATGTGAATAGCGATGTTGCTTTTGAAAGAAGCGTTGAGGAGACCCTCTGCCAACCGTTGCAGCTGGACTTACCACCAAAACCAGTCACAACTCGGGAGGTGTGGGGAGTAATAAAGACACTTAAAGACAAAAAAGCGCCAGGTTTCGATTTAATAACAAAGGAGGTACTAAAAGAACTACCAAAAAAAGCGGTGACCTATTTAACTACTCTTTTTAATGGCATCATGCGGGTACAATATTTCCCACGTTTGTGGAAAATCTCTCAAATAATAATGATCCACAAGTTGGGGAAACCTGCTCATGAGGTTACCTCTTATCGGCCGATCAGCTTGTTGCCAATCCTATCGAAATTGTTTGAGAGAATACTGCTCCGCAGACTGTTACCCATACTTGCTAGCAACAACACAATACCGGATCATCAGTTTGGATTTAGACAACAACACTCCACAATAGAACAAGTCCACCGAGTTTGCAATGAAATAAGAAGTACATTTGAAGAGAAAGAATATTGCTCATCGGCGTTTCTCGACATCCAGCAAGCATTTGACAAAGTTTGGCACATTGGGTTGCTCTATAAAATCAAATATAATATTCCTCACAGCTACTACCTACTACTGGCTTCGTATTTGGCTGATAGAATATTTCAAGTCAAAGAAGGTACTTCCACATCATCGTTCCATGACATCGGTGCGGGTGTCCCCCAAGGGTCAATTCTTGGTCCGATGTTATATACGATTTACACAGCAGACCTGCCACAAGTACCAGGAACTATAACCGCCACATACGCTGATGACACAGCCATTCTAGCCCGGAATAGAGACCCTGTTGCTGCGTCAGAAACGCTGCAAAGGGGTCTTGATGAAATTAGCATCTGGTTAAACAAGTGGAGAATAAAAGCTAGTGCCAGCAAATCGGTGCAAGTAACATTTACCCTAAGACGCGGTGACTGTCCATCTGTCACTCTCGACAGCAATATTCTAACCCAGAGTGAAAGCGTACGATACCTCGGTATGCATCTGGACCGCCGATTGACCTGGAAGAACCACATTAAAAGTAAAAGAGATGAGCTTAACATCCGCTATAAAAATCTTTACTGGTTAATGGGACGAAACTCAAAACTCTCCGTAGATAATAAACTCTTGATCTACAAAAGCATACTCAGACCAAGCTGGATGTATGGTGTCCAACTGTGGGGAAGCGCTAGTGACTCCAATATAAACATCCTGCAGCGGCTCCAAAACATCATACTGAGGCATATAACGAGTGTGCCATGGTTTGTCACAAATGCCGAAATACATACGAACCTGCAAATAAACACTGTGAGGGAAGAAATCCAGTACAGTGTCAAATCTTACAAGAAGAGACTGGCAAATCATCCGAATGATCTGGCTCTCCGGCTAATGCGTGCCAGGCAGGACTCCCGCTTGAAGCGGCGTTTGATCCTGGGACAATTCTATTGAGGAGCTGTCTCCGCTGGGAGGCACACTCGGCATGACACGGCGCACTTCACAAATTTGCTTATAGTCAGCGACTGATTGCAAATGAACACAGAGAAGAAAAAAAAAAAAAAAAAAAAAAAAAAAAATTATTTAAACTTCATGTACAGTAGTGGTACATAGGCGGACTTAATGCAACAAGGCATTCTCTACCAGTCAACCTTTGGGTTAAAAAAGACAACACTGTGGAAGGTTTGCACAATAAACAAATAACAGATAGGTACTACAAACGGAAAAATATAAAATAAGTTATTTATAATAATAAAATACATAAATATGCTAAAATAATAAACTAATAAATACTATGATAAATATCAAATCATTACGATAACTCAATAATAACAATTCTGACGAAGACCGAACAAAAGTTGAGAGGACTTCAAGTAGTAGTTCCGAATTTTACGTTTGAAGGATAATTTACTTTCAGATTTTTTGATGTCAAGGGGAAGGAAGCACATTCCAGCGTTTTATGGTGGAAATAGCGTAAGAATTGGACATAAAGCCAGTACGATGAGAAGGAATATGAAGAAGCATGTGTGTGTGATGTGTGTGTGTGTGTTCTATTAGCTTTTCAGTAAAACCATTTAAATACAAAGCTATTTTTATTTTATTATTAGTTTTAATCAAAAAATTAAAATGTACTTACGTGTAGAACTGTCAAACGGTACTTTTTAGATTTACCGGGCTTTAGTTGTCATACTTAAAAAATATATACTTTCTCCAACTCAAGTAAACAACTATAACGTAACAAACAAACTCACTTTCACTTTTATAATATTAGTTAGGATATTAGATGGAGACAGAAACATAGAATCTGAATACTAAAAAGGAAAAGGTAAAGGTAGCACCTATTAATGTATATTACTCAATAATTAACCCGCGTAATTTGCTTTTAACGTAACGCGAGCCACAGTCTTTACATATTTACCTTTCATCAATACCAGGCTGCCAGCAAACAAAGGATCCGACTCTTCGGAGAAAAACTCCCGGTGATCAGTGAAATATTCGAAGTCTTTGACAGTGATGGTTTTGATCAGGTCAGGGTCACGGATCAGGATTATTGGCATCGTGAACTCCGCGAAACCCACGTACCTGAAAATATTATAAGCCATTTATTAAAATTAATTAAAGTTAAAAGTAAAAATAACCATTAATTAATTTTAGTAATAATTTGATGTTTTCATTCGGACATAAAATGAAGAAGGATATATTCCATCATGTTAAGTTAAACAGCGATGAGATACTAGGAGTACATAAATAACGCGTCGTTTATAAATAAACACGAGGGTCCATAGAAGGTCATAGTTACTGATCTGATTGATGATGTCCTTCAATTAGATCAGCTGCGCAGTAGCTGGCGCGAACGTGTGCCCAGAATATGTATGAAGTAGGAAAAGCCTTCTGTAACTTCTGCCAACCTAGTACATTAACTTAATTGTTTGCGTTGCAGCGAACAATCACTTTGTGAACAATCACACAAAATATGTAGCAAAAATAATTGTAAAAAAATATTTACATCCATCTGTTGCCCTAACCACAATTTATTCTTGTATCTTTATTACTGCAATAAATAATTTATTTTTCTTTCCAGTTCATGATAATAAATTTCAGCTGATTTCCAATGAAATAGTTTGATCATAATTATGATAAAGAATCAAAAAAGTGAAGTAAGGAAAATTTAGAGCATGAAATCGGGCATTAGATTTCGATGTAGTTTCAGATGTATTTTTTATTTTTCAATATAATTAAGTGAAATATACTTTTCACAGCGTGAATATTTCCTCTTATACCACTAAAAAAAATAATTATTTATTTAAACATCATGTACAATAGTGGTACATAGGTAGGCCGACTTAATGCAACAAAGCATTCTCTACCAGTCAACCTTTGGGTTAAAAAAGATAACAATGTCGTAGATGTGCACAATAAATAAATAACAGAAATAGACTAATAACTACACTGACTAATACTATAGTTAAATTTAGTTACATATAATAATACAATGTAGCATTGCCATCCAGCGTGGCAATGCTTTATAAAATAAAATGTTGAAAAAAAAAACTATATATATATATAAGCTAATATAACAAACTAATAAATACTATTAAATATGAAACCATTATAATTAAAAGAACTTACAATAATGTGACGAAGACCAAACTAAGGTTGAGAGGACTTCAAGACTTTTACGCGTAAAGGAAAATTTACTTTCAGCATTTTTGATGTCAAGGGGAAGCACATTCCAGAGAAAATTCTTTAAATTTCTTTTGCCACTATCATCTCATTGTCGTCCGAAGGTCTTCGTCCCAGTAGCTCCTTTTTTTTTCTAAAAAACTTACTGGGAGCCAGATTTAAACTTACCAACTTACGTCCAAAAAATGTGTATAAATTATTAGTATTTGTATGATTGTGTATAAATTATATGTACAAAACAAAATAACTCACTTTTCATCGGGAAACGCATCATGGGCCTCTTGAAGTTCATCCAAAAAATGTTTCTTCCAGAACGTAGACTGGTACATATTGCCGAAAAACGGCACTCCAGAAACATATTTTACACCTCGTTCATTGAAAAAACTGTAAATTTGTTTATAACTGTAGATATAGTACACTATAATGAAAGTTAGTAGGAATATAATGATCTCGAGTATCATGTTGATAAGCGTCGCGCGCCAAGTTACGACTGTGATTGTACGCTGCGCACGGACATATAGATGTGATATAAACGGAGACGAAAACATACCTACATAGCCGTAAAAATATCGGGTCACTTAGACCCACTTCCTTGCAATACCTCCCAAAGTTAATTACATGGATCGCTCGTATAAATAATACGTTATAACTAAAAAGAGGTTTCGTTTGTACAATTAAAAATCAGATTCTCTGATTAAAAACATACAAGAAGTTATTAACATAACTCCTAAGTTGAGCTATACTCGTACGCATGCTTGGACTGACTGAACAACCACTCAAACCTGTGCAGTTTATTCCTCAAAATACCATCTCAGACACTAATTTGCATAGTTCTCATATACGAGTAAAATGATCATTGCATGATTGCTGTATCGACTTTAAAAGAGAGTTCGACCTCTCAGTTTGTTCAGGTGGTTTTTCACAGGGTAATCAGCTAGAAAACACCAGCTTCAACTAGTTTGAGCTGACGGGAAAAAGGGTGTTTTAAAACCTATTCGCAGTATAAATATTGTTTATCAATGCAATTAAAAATTCCTGTACTATGTACGACTATAGTGCTAATATGGTCAATTCATATATGCGAGACGTCATGAAGTAACCAGCTTGCAGCTGACTTAAGGTGGTGCATCATGACTCACATTTTCACTGTTTTTCATCCAACCGCTCATAACTGATTATGACGTTATTACACATTTTTCATTAGATATTTTGGAAACACAGTATCTTATGGATATTATCTAGGTTTCTAAAAAACCAATTTCTAAATTTGTGTAAAACTAATCCAGTAAAAACCTCTGAAAATGTCCTATTTTGTATGAATTTTGACACTTCATAATTTGCCTAAAAATTAAAAAAGTCAAATAAGTAATCCTCTAGAGACCTTGCAAATTTTATTAGGATTCCAAATGACGACCACTTTTTCGAAAAACATTTAAGGGTTTAAAAAAAAACAACTATTTCCTGGAGCAAGTTTTGTGAAATTTTCGAGTAAATCTCGAAATTACCGAATACTAACAGAGTTTTCAGGCGCTATCTCTCTTTTTTGCGTTGCCTTTTCGTTAAACATCGCGTTGGATTGCATTAAATGAAGTAACAAGCTTCTATACCATTTTCGATGTTTACGATAGGCGAGTGGAGAAGGACCCTCTTAAGTCTAAGTCAACAGTCGTGTGCGACGATCGTGGATAGCCACGGACATCACTTACATTTAAAAAAAACGCTTGTAAAATCCTTGGCCTCACCGCCCAATGAACTAAACAATAAACTACTGAAGTCATACAAATTGACCCAAGAATGACATCAATTGATAATCCAGACGATTTAAAGGGGCCATCGCGTGTCAATTGACAAGCAATTTTGAACTTTAGTTTTCAGTAATAGACTTGTTTTTCGATGATCCGACAGTAAGTTGATAAAAAGTATTGTTTTGTACCTACACGATAAAAAGGGCTCGGTAATCAGTGCAACAATAATAATATGTTGTGAATAACTTTTATGTTTTATTATTTTTATTTGATCACATTTTTTTTATAATTTACTTGGTCGAGTATGGGCTGTAAGTGACAAATTCACCACATTGTTTTCTTCATTTGCAATTTTTTTTAATGTATAATAAGTGAACGAGTCTTTGGTAGTAAATAATAAATGAGAATATTTTTAAAACACATAGCTCACTTTATCCTAAAATAATGAAGCACTATTTTTGCAGTCTTGCAATCGTTGATGGTAAATCGCACTATATCGCAGTTTATTAAGAGCCTATTTAATCACTCTAGCCTTGAATACATCTAAATTACAATTGGACGGGAAGACCGCAGCAGTCAAACTGTTCTCCTTAGATGTACGCGATATATACCATTTAAAAGATTAAAAAATAAAATTCTTAGATAAAGTTCTTGATAAGTCTTGATTGCGTCATGGGGGTGTTTGAGTGTGTCTCATTTTGATTACAAAAAGGATAACAAAAATCCTAAAAAAAAAACATTACTAAAGTCTATTTAAGTAAAAAAGTTGTGGTTAAATATAATTGTAACTTAATTTTCTAATTGGAGTGTATAAATAAAGGTGTGTATTTCCAGTTACATATTGTATACACACGCACATATGTATGTACTAGGACCACATAAACTAAAAATACTTGCCTATGAACAGGCTGTGATCTGTAATGAGTAGGTACCGCTATAATTTATTAATTAGCGTCAGCACTAATTGAAACCACGACAAATATAATAAATAGTTGCGATCGAATTGATGTCAAGTTATCTGAAGTTATTTATGTAGGTTTCATGTCGGTAGAGGGTGACTTTTTAATATTTTTGATAAATGAGTTAAAATGAGTGTAGGTACTCACACACACCAGATGATAAGTAACAATACGGTTCTTGAAGATGGAGCACGCTTGTCTCAAACTAACATTTTAAATTTTGACTAAAAAGATATCTTGCTCTTGACTACCTGAAAAAGCAAAATTCTACATTAAATTCCACACTTTAGCTTCTTAGCAATTCTTGTAAACCGGTAACAAATTCAGATTACGAACTGATGATAAAAACCAATAGGTACTTTTCCAGCATGAGTATAAACCCAGGAATTTAAGTTCAGTTTAATCACTTGTAATTACTAGATCATCAATGCTTTGTTTTTACCAATTCTGCCGTCGTTATAAAAAAGGATACATCTGAAATTGTTTTTTTCTTCGAAATTGAGTTAAATAGATACCATATTTGGAAACAGAAAAACAAATCAGATTGTATTTAACTCAATTTCAAAAGAAATGTTAGTTTTGGTCTTTTCAATAACGATGGCAGAATTATTATCATCAGTTGAAAAACGTCCATTGTTGGACATAGGCCTCCGGCCTCCCCAAGTGTCGCCATACCGACCGGTCCCGTGCGTCTCACATAAATTGAATTTCTGCAACGCACGCTCACCAGGTCATGGTTCTACCTTGGGGAGGCCTTCTAACGCTGCGTCTTCCGGTACGTGGTCGCTACTCCAGAAGTTTTCGGCCCCTTCGACCATCTGCTCTGTGAGCAATGTGCCCGTATGTAAAATAGGCGATTACGCCTATTTCAATTGGCACAGATATTTTTTTATAAGCTTTAATAAATAATTTCCCGCTGCTAAGCAAAGGCTTTCCTCCTTCTAAACCTCTCTTTCTAAGACGATCTCTAGATAATATTGCCTCACGAATATGATTAAGTCACCGCACCTTCGCCGCGGTCGACCTTGACGATGTCGTACATCAGGCGTCCAGCGAGTAATGATTTTCATCCCTCATCAGGCGCGACGTGGGCAGTCCACTACCACTTCAGCCTGTTTTTTTTCTCCGACATCTACTTAGTACTTAAACTATGTAGCTCAATTAATAACTCATTTAAGAAATCGAATAATTAATGCTATAAAAATATTATCATCGCTATCTAAACTAAGCTACAAATTATAATAAAATTAAACATTTGTATCTGATTGGATATTTTAGTTTCCAATTTAAATTATCAAACAAAGTGATTCCATAATATAAAATCAAATAATTGAAGTATTTTAACCAATGTTATTACATTGAAATCGGTTCTGTTTATGAAAGGATTTATACTAATTTATATTATTATCGTAGTAACTTAAACAAACAAAACACTGTATGAATGGTGGGATAATTTATTAGTGGAGTATCACGGTCCGTATTATAGTACAGTCAAAATATATTGGCCACTGTGAAGTTGGCGTTCCGAACTGTTGCGTATACTCGTACTCGTACTTGAAAAAATACTTAATACTTACGCATTCACTATCATTATCATTTCAGTCTATATAAATGCCTAACTATTTTTCTGGATCTGGCTAAGGCATTTGACACGGTCTCTCCAAATAAACTCTTGGAAAAGCTGGAAACCATGGGAATTAGGAGTTCGGCATTACTCCTTTTTAAGGACTACCTTAAATCTCGAACGCAGAGAGTGAGGATAGGTGACACGGTGAGCGGGGAGAGCTCTATGATTCTCGGAGTACCTCAGGGCAGTATTTTGGGCCCATCACTCTTCCTGTGCTACATTAATAACCTCTGCAAACTTAATCTCCGAAATTGCAAAATAACTTCATACGCTGATGACACAACCCTAACCTTTTACGGAGATACTTGGGACGAAGTCTTCAACTATGCCCAAGAAGGCTTCAACACGGTCTGCCACTGGCTTGCATCAAACCTTCTGACTCTCAACGCCACTAAAACCTATTTTCTGACTTTCTCATTGAGAAACACCACAATCCCAACTCACTCAATAATCGCACACTCTTGTTTTCAAAAATTAACCACAACTTGCAATTGTCCACATATTAATAAATCAAAATCCGTTAAATACCTGGGTATAATAATAGATGAAAACCTAAATTTCCAGGAACATATCTGTAATGTCTCTAAGAGAGTCCGGAAACTCACCTATGTCTTTAAAAACCTTCGACACGTAGCGGACTCTGAAGTCATGCGGACTATCTACCTAGCGCTATGTCAGTCAGTTCTCACCTACTGCATCTCTTCATGGGGCGGGGCCGCCAAAACTTACCTGCTGGATCTAGAAAGAGCTCAAAGACTTATTCTTAAGATCAGCCTTTTCAAACCACGGCTATTTCCAACGAAGGATCTGTACCAGCAAGCTAAAGTTTTAACAGTCAGACAACTATACGTTCTTGCCACTATTCTTAGGCAACATTCTAACTTGCATTACAATAGTCTTAATCCTGTCCTAAAAACGAGGCGCTGTCATCAGGTCTGTCAAGGTCCACCTACTAGGACAAGTTTTAGCCGATACTTTTTCTTCTTCCAAGGACCTCGTCTTTATGATATTGCTAATAAACAACTTGCAATCTATCCATCAACGAAACTTGAATGCAGGAAGAAGGTCTTAAAATGGCTCCTAACACTTTCCTACGATGATACGGAAAAACTTTTGCTCAGTTACAGAGAAATATAACACACATGCACTACACACACCTCTAAAACCATACAAGCACAACTCGTAAAATACACTCACACAACACTATACATAAAATAAGCTCTCACACAACACTCTAAACAGAATAAACACTCATCTACAAATCACAAACTTACCAAAACTGTAATTACTGTGTCTTTATACAATTTAATACAATATAATTCTTTAAAAAATTGTCTAATCTTCAAAATTTAATTCAATTTTAAAGCTCTGTTTTAATCTCATATTATAATTTAATGTAATAATTTGAATCTAATATCATAATAATTTAATTTTAATTTAATTCTTATCTGTACGAGTTGTAATCTGAACTTCCTATTACTGTAATGAATACTCCAACTTTGGCTTTTTATAATGTTTTTAAGATTAGGAGACCAGGAGACCCATAGCACAGGTTTCACCTAGTATGGGCTCCTGTCTCCCGTCTGTAAATTGTTTCTTGTAAATTGTACAAATCTTACGTATGGGAGAAAATAAATAAATATATTATTAAAATATATTATTAGTCTAAAAACGTCCACTGCTGAACATAGATCGCCCATAAGTGTCGCCACAACAAACGGTTCCGTGCGTCCCTCTAATACTTCTTGACGTTGTCCAGCATCCACGGATTTAAATACTGAATTTTTTTGGCAATACTCTGCTTTTTCAGCAGCAGTACCTACTGCCCAAAAATTCTGTTGAATGTCCCAATGGGCGTACAATAGTGCGGATAATACACAGTACGTCCATAGAGTTGTTATAATTCATTTTATAACAACTCTATGGACGTACTGTGTTATTATCCGCGAGGAGGAAAGACGAAAATATCGCAGGGATATACACTCGTTCGTGCAGGTCGCCAAAAGATTTAATCATATCTTCTTTTACATCTTCTATTCGTGCCGATGGACTAAAATTATTATTTTTCTGACCTGTATTTAGCATAGTACAGGTCTTTAATTGGCCTCGTATAAATCTATAACCAGTCTCAACTTCACGGAATTCATGGACACGACGCGTATTTTAGCATCACTCAGCCAGCTAATTATTGCTTTTATATCCCTAGGGGAAGCCAGAGGTGTAGCCTAATTTAGGAAGGAATGTTTCAATCCTTGATATAACAACATTCTGTTGACTATCTGGTTATTTTTCTGCTCGTGTAAGTAACGTATTCTCAAGGTGAAACTAGAAAAACATTGCGATGTAATTAATGTTTGCCTTTGAAGTTACCGTTTTATAAAACGCGCTTTGATATTAAAATTAACTTAAAATTATAAATTAAAATAATTCCTTTTTTAAATCTGTTATTCTATTGTTTATGTGCTTATAATAATAAAATATATATTCTTTAATTAACAACAAATAAAAATTCACATATGTACATAAAATTATGATTTATTTATATACACTGTGTCTACATCTCTCATTCAACTCTCCTGTCGCAGGTCTGCTGGAAAAAATCTTTCTGTATTTGATCATTTCATTTTTTAAGTGTTTGTGTGTACATAAATGAATGAATAAATAAACTATTTATACTTAAACCTAAATAAATACATAATGTATATAAGTTTATTCTATTCTAATGTATTAATTAATTGTTTATGAACATGCCCTGTATGTTGGTGAACCAAAGAAAAAAGGAATGATTAAAACCGGACCAGCCGTTCTCGAGTTTTAGCGAGACTAACGAACAGCAATTGATTTTTAAACAATTGTTATTTAGTTTTTGTAATAACACTGTATATATTTTGACGATCGACGGGGATGAAAGGTTCTGGAATAGCGACCATGTACATGAAGACGAAGCGTTGGATAGTAGCCTCCCACAAGGTGGACCGATGACCTGGTCAGGGTCGCGGGAATCACGGGGACATTTGACTATTCAAAAGTGCCTATAATAATAATAATAATAATTTAACTTTTATTTCAGACCAAGTCCATAGTGTTAGTAGTAACAAAAGCTTAATATGTAAAGTTAGTAGGTTTGGTCTGTTTGAAATAAATATTTTGAATTTAGAAGTGTGCCTTAAAAGATTGGGGGAGGTTATTTTAAATCCTATAAAAATTGCCTATTTTTATAAATTCTTGATAAATCTTCATTGCGTCACTAGCGTGTTTGTGTGTGCGTGCGCAGAACTAACACCGATGATCTGCCAACATAATGATAACGAATTTCTTAGAAAAAATACATTACCTAAGCGCATTTAATTCATGAATCCCCAAGCGACCACCGGTGGCCGCGCATCTATTGTCTTACTATTGTGTCTCTAATTGACGGTATCTGAAGGGTTAAAGCGTTATTTTTGAGTACTCGTATATTATGTCTTTGAACCTTAATTTTCTAATTGGAGTGTATAAAGGTGTGCAATAACCCAGTTACACTTATATTTTGCAAAGCGGTAGTAATAAGCTTTTATTTTTCTCCACCAAATACTTAATGCAAAAAAAATCGAATTGATGAAATTCAGTAGTTATTTACAATAGGTATCTACATTTATATGAAGCCTCCAAGCCTATTCTTAGGAATAAATGCTGCCCCTGGTAGTTAAAAAGACGTATCTAACAAAAACGAAAACGGATAAAAAAAATGTTTCAATGAATGAAACGGGAAATCGGGCCTTTTTTCCTTGTGTTAAACCCGCACTGGAGAAAGTTAGCAAAATATAAAAAATACAGGCAGATACGCTTTTTTTTTCCTGATTCCGACAATGTATATAACTCAAATCTGGAAAAAATGTTAGATGCGTCTTTTTTACTAACGGGGGCAGAATGTGTCCTATCATTCTGGAGTAGCCTCTATCGATGTGTTGTCTCCACTGCTATCTACAAAAGTTTTATTTAAAAACTTATTAAATATAAAATGTGCGGAACCCATGCAGTCAAAGTGCTGTCGTATGAGCCAGAGATAGCTAGACGACATATACTCGTTAGCCGCAATGACGCGAGCGCATCGATGCGGTAATCCGTTCAGCCAGATTATTTGTTGCCGAGTACGAACGATGTGTGATAGATGCGGCATACTAGTAACTCTTCGCGCAGCACGCGCCTCAAGGAATTGTCAGTAACCGTAGGGGTACACAGCAGGGTCAAAGCCTACAGGAGCCAAGGGTCTTTCTGAATGGAAGGCTCGACCTCGGTATGAAAGGCACGAAGGAACGGGGTGTGTTTTTACTCAGTAAGAGTCTGACTCTATCTCCCGCTCCGCCCAAGGGCAGGGTATGTCATCTAGTTGCTTAGCTTACGCTAGAGCTTGCGGACGGAGCGAGCTAGGCGCGAGCTTGCGGACGGCGAGCTACCCATCGCTCGGCGTCCGATCGTCCAGTAACCGTCCGGATCGAGCCCAAGACGTCGACGGCGCGTATTGTTTCACGCGCGCTTCAAGGAGTTGTCAGCAAACTGTAGGGGACCAGCAGGGTCAAAGCCTACTGGAGCCAAAGGTCTGTTTCTGAAAGGAAGACTTGGCCTCGGTACGAAAGGCAAGGAAGGAACAGGAGTAGGATTTTAGTCAGTAAAAATCTGATGCAATCTCCCGCTCCGCCCAAGAGCAGGGGTTGTCATTGGATGATTCCACCTAGAGAAAAAAAAAAGGTCAATCGTCATTTGCTTCGCATAATTTAACGTTTGCCACCTAATTCTTTTTTACAAGCTTTTTAACCCCCGACAAAAAAGAGGGGTGTTATAAGTTTAGGGTGTCTGTGTGTCTGTGTGTCTGTGTGTCTGTCTGTGGCATCATAGCGCTTAAACGAATGGACCGATTTGGATGCGGTTTTTTTTATAAGAAAGCTGACGTTACCGAGATGGTTCTTAAATACAATTCATGAAGATCTGATCAGGCGTTCAAGGTCAGCAGCACATTTGTTGGCTGTGGCTGGGATCTTAAACGCTTTACGGATGTATACTTTACTAATAAATACTTATGTGTGACCTAATGTTTGAAATACTTGTATACATTTTTCATGATGACGAGGACCTGATGCTAGAACTGGGAGATAGCTGATGGAACCCTGGAATTCTTACTAGTAAAGCCGTCGAGTTTGGGCTCATTAGATTTGTCTTAACCAGTTCCAAACATTTTTCATGATGACGAGGACCTGATGCTAGAACTGGGAGGTAGCTGATGGAACCTTGGGATGCCTTCTAGTAAACCCCTCGTGTTTGGGCTCATTAGATTCGTCTTAACCAGTTTTAAATACTTTTCATGATGACGAGGACCTGATGCTAGAACTGGGAGGTAGCTAATGGAACTCTGGAATCAATATTATAAAATAGGAATGAAATTTAATTTAATGAAATTAATTAATTATTATTATTTAGAGGGAATTAATTTTCTAATTGTCTTGTCAATCAAGTTTTGAATATGTATGCCAGAGTTGTTTAAAGATAAACCTTAATAAAAAGTACATCTAGCCAGTTTGCAGGTTAGTAGTATTAGTGTGGCCTTCATGATTGTTACAATATAGAAAAGATAATATCACAATAATGGATTCCTCGATTAATTAAAAAAAATTATAAATATTTAAAAAATATATAAAGGAATCTATAAATATTTAAAAGATGAATGTCACTAAGTCGGGGGACCGCAATTGTCGTTTTTAATTCGTTTAAGTAAAATAATAATTTTCATATTGCGGTCCCCCGACTTAGTGACACTCATCTTTTAAATATTTATAGATTCCTTTAATGACGTTAAAAGGTTGAAAGAGTAATTTACTAACTTATTTTTTTACTTTTTATAGTTCTTTTTGCGTCGGGAGTTTTTAAAAAATTTTAATTTTAGTTTTATATTTAGTTTCACCTCCCGATGTTTGTCTGTCATCAAATCTTGCAAAATAAATTTGACCCACTTCCCGGTTACCGATTGAGCTGCAATTTTGCATGCACGTGTAAATCAGATGACAATGCAAAATTATTATGACATGGAGCTGATCCGATGATGAAGAACTTGGTAGTTAAATGATACAACCCTATCGAGTTTGGGCTCGTATGATACGTCTTGACGAGTATTATGAGCTATGAAAAAAATGATTTTCATTAAAAGCTTGTTAACCACATACATAACACAAATTACAATATTTTTTTAAGTCAACAAAAGAAGATTATATCAGAACAGAAATAACAAACGAGATGTTTCACTTTCAGATAGAATATTAAATTGAAAAGTTGATCGTTTATTACGAACCGATCATTTTGTACCTATTTGTGGTAACAATACCGGGCTTGTTAAATATTACATCGTTTAATAAATACTAACGTGCAATTTCCGATGTAGATGTTTGAATTTTTTTTTTCTTCTTCTTTATTTGATACCGATTGGAACTCGGTTGTATTTTATTAAATTATTTTTTGCTGTATACCTATACAGTGTCGAACGTTTTAGTTATGAGAAAAAAATCCTATGAATCGTTTGCTGACAGTCTTTTTTTTCGAAATGTGCGAATGCAGTTCAGAATATCTTCGCATCCAAGAAGTTCACATAGTAATTTACTAGCCAATGCTTGAACAATGAGTAGCTCGCCGTCCAGTTTTTCGGTAAGGACCGAATTTGAGTTGTCGACGGTGCATAGATTTTCACGCGAGCCTCAAAAGATGTCAGTAAAATCGTTGAAGCTCGGGTCCATACGCACTACGGCCAAAGGGAATTTCTGAAAAGGCAACCCAACTAGCAACTGAAGGGACAAAGGTGGGTTTTAGTCGATAAAAGTCTGACACTTCCTCTCTCTCTCTCTCTACCGTAGAGCGGGTGAAGTCTCCTAAAAAAATAGAATATCTGATATTAACTTTTTCACCGCTTGTGTCGGATTAGTCGACGAGTTTCTTCGTGTTCTACTCGTATTTGCCAAGGTTGTATGTTTGCGACTTGGTATGGGTACTCCACGCATCAACGCAACGCATGTGACACCCACCAACACGCACTGGGCCCGCGTGGTGAATTACGGTCCATTCCCTCTCCTAGAGAGGAGACCTGAGTCCCAGCACTGGGAACATTAAAAAGGCTGATGATGATGATGACTCCACGCATAGCTCTTCAATCCCCATATGAGACAGAAAAGCTCACGAGATGGAGTATTTGGTCGTGGATGTGCGAGCCTGGTGGATTAAATAAAAGTGTTTATCGGATTTACCTAAAATCTGACGAAGGCCGTTAACACCAGCGTTCGCTTGGGGTTTAATGAATTAAAAGGTTAAGGAAAGTAAAGCTGGACTTAAAATGCCACATCTGTTTCTTCGCAGTTCCATCTCAGATTTCCTCCAGGAATGACTGTTAGGTTTTTGATAGATGTTCGCGAGCGAGCCGGGGAGACGAGACATATTTATCTGCTCCACAAAATAATTTTCCCCAATATATATTTTCTCTCCCCTATCACATTTAGGCGATACGTGATACGATAGATATTAAATAAACAGTTTGGTCAGATGGGCAAATATTTTTGTGATCTTATATTTTTGGGAACCTAAACCCTTACAATCAAATGAAATATATGTATTTTGTAGGACGTAGTGACATTGGATAAAGTTATGAACCTCTGTATTGATTGACTAGCTTCTGCCCGCGACTTCGTCCGCGGAAAATTTCTTGTTTTAAAATAAGATTACACTCGATTAGACACTGCGCACGTTCAGCGCTAGATTCCTGAGCACGGGCCTGCTATGTTATGGCATTCTGCCTAGCGAGCCGCTGCGAGCGCTCAGCGCTAGTCTCCCTATCCCTTGTTTCAGAGACATGCTGCCTTAAATGAGATAGACGCTGCGCACGTTCAGCGCTAGATTCTCGAGCACGGGCCTGCGATGTTATGACATTTTGCCTACCAAGCCGCTGCGAGCGCTCAGCGCTAGTCTCCCTATCCCTTGTCTCAGAGACATGCTGCCTTAACTCAGATAGACGGTGCGCACGTTCAGCGCTAGTTTCTCGAGCACGGGCCCGCGACGTCCTCACATTTTGGCTAGCGAGGCGCTGTGAGCGCTCAGAGCTAGATTCTCTAGCGCGTGCTTGCGAAATATATTCTCTATTTCTCGAGAGGCGCTGCTCATTTTCAGGGGCAGATTGTTCCGTACGGCGTACTCGAGCGGCTCTTGTCTGTGATGACCGACGGGACAGTTGAGATTTCCTTTTAGACATGCTCTCAACAAACTACGCACAGACTTGAAAACAATTATGAACAAAGGGAGAGCGACTCGAACACCGTCCGCCTTTACAAAACAAAACAATCGTAATATCGAATAACTCGTATCGATGATTACGATAGAACGAAGTACGAAACTATGAACATACAAAACAAACGTACAACGAAATTACGATATTTTCGATTATGAGGTATCTATCAATAACAACAACCATACGAACGAAACAACCGAAACCAATAAGCAACTGACAGAAGAACTCCAACTAACGACAACGTGGGCATAATAATTCGAGAGGGTCATCGATCCACTTTCTGTGGATTACCACCGCGATTACCACTTAACACCGCGATTCAGAAAAATTACGTAATTGCAGAACGCCATCTACAGGCAAATAGGTAAAACGTTGGGCACGCCACAATTATGGCGGTAAGTCCCCTCTTTGAGGCGTGGCTGGAAAGGCCTCACGGCATCCTTACCTTCCGCATGACACAGGTCCTCACCGGACATGGCAAGTTCGGGAGGTTCCTGCACCGAATTAAAGCGGAAGAGAAGCCCGGCTGTCACCACTGTGCGGAACACCCGGAGGACACGGTGGAGCACACAGTCGAGGTGTGCCCTCCCTGGGCAGAGCATCGCCGTGCCCTCGTGGGGGCGATCGGTGGCGGAGACCTCTCGCGCCGGGCTCTGGTTGAGGCCATAGTCTTTAGCGAGGAGGAATGGCAGGCGGTCGCCTCCTTTTGCGAAGCAGTAATGCTAGCAAAGGAGGAGGCAGACCGCATCAGGCAACGGCGCCCCCGCCGCCGCCGCCGGGATTCCGATTCCGATTTCCGGCCACCGTAGACGCGGGCTCGCGGACGGCGAGCCATGGGTAGCTTGCTGTCCGATCGTCCGGTAATGGACCGAGCCTAAGACGTCGACGGCGCGCACTGTTCCCGCGCGCCTCAAGAAGTTGTCAGCAACAGCAGTAGCCCAGCTGGGTCAAAGCCTACCGGGTCCAGGGTTATCCGAAAGGAAACTCGTGCCCTGGTTTGAAGGCTAGAAGGAACGGGGTGGGTTTTTAGTCAGTAAGAGTCTGACACTATCTCCCGCGCCACCCAAGGGCGGGGGTTGTCATAAGATGATTTTTGCCCAGCATAAAAAAAAATAAAAAAAAAAATAGGTAAAACGTCTGCACAATGAAAGTTATGCTATTTAGTATGCATTTTGCGTTTTAGTCATTTTAAATTATCTCCGAAACTGTATGACCAATTGATATGCTGTAAATGGCAAATCTTATCTATATGATGTTCTTGTGATACTGAAATAATTTAATGTCATAAGAATTAATATTTTGTTGCTCAAATAATCAGCCAAACGTAAGTATGCCGAAAAAAAATATTTTTAATGCAATAAAAGAAGTATAAAAGAAAAAATATAAAAGATAGAGATATGGTATCGCGGACTTTTTTGTAGAAATAATTAAGACGAACCAGGTAGCCATACATTGTTTTTAATTTTAAGCAACTGTTTAGGCAGCGCACGCAAATAATTCGGTTTTATGAGGTATTTTTTTCCGACTTGCTAGACAAAAGTTGTGATAGCTCGGTTAATATACATGCTATAGAAACAATTTATAGCCTATAGCACTCAGGAATAATGTGGCTTTCTGCCAGTTAAATTTTTTTTACAATTGGATTATGAGTTCCAGAGATTACCCCCTACATACAAACTTACAAACTTACAAACTTACAAATTTTACCTCTTTATAATATTAGTATAGATTATTGTCGCTTTTTGAGATTGTAATAAACAATTGAATACACTTTTTACAAAATAAATTTTAGTATATGCGAAACCTGAAACACGTGTCTAGTATTTTTATATAAAGAATCTGTTACCTGGTTGTCCACACAAATACATGGTCACCGGGACATAAGGCGACTAAGCGACTGCGGAGTTAATTTGCTCCCGCACGCAGCTGTGCGCTGACGCAAAAATCATGATACCCGCTATGATCTGCCGTGACCTATGTTGCACTTAGTTTCGGTGGTGTCCAACTTGTGACTTTTTTAATAATATTTTTGGGAAAAAATATAACATGGTGTAGAAACTATTGGAATCCATTCAGATACAGATTCTGAACAAACTATATTCAGGTTTCGCATGTATTAAAATAATGTACTCGTACATTGCGTACCTATATATTGTTATTCTAGGGCATAGTTTATCCGTGTACCAAGTTTTCTGGATGCATATTGGAGAGTGTGCGTGGGAATTGCTTGACTTGATTCCACCATCTCATTTTGTACCATCGAACAACCCGACGTACGGCATTATCCGCCCTTACGATGTTGAAACCTCTACGGTCCGGACTAAGCGTTTTGCCTCGTCGTTTATACCACGTACATCGAAGGACTGAAACAATTTGCTTGCTGCAGTCTTTAAGGCTAGAGTGAATAGGCTCTTTATAAACCATAGGCTCACAGTCAACGATTACATCACTACCTATCATCAGTTGGAGTGGCAGTCAAGCAATAGTATATATAAAAAAACTATAACATTTTGTTTTCATAGAATATAAACATGACAAAGTTTTCGAAGACTAGCTAGCACTAGGCTAGGCCTGTCCCGCAGCAAACTTACAAGTTCCTTTAGAGTCCTAAACTATATGTATGCGTAGAATAACAAGATAAAATATAATACTATATATATAATATATATATATATATAATATAATATATATATATAATAATAAATAACATATATATAATACTAATAGTATAACAAACACTGCAAAAATATTAGCGTACTAACTAGATTAGAGAAGTACAAGGTACAAGGATTTAATAAATTAGGTACTATTATAGAATATGGAAAACTTACAGCTTAAATACATTAAATACCTTTGAGTTATTTTAAAACTATGAGATTATTTCTCAGCAGCCCCCCTAACCAAGTTACAACCGTTTCGCATGCGTCGAACGCTTCGAGTTGACCTTGCCGCCAATTTTTTTGTTCTGATCACCTGACGACGTCGTTCCCATACATTTGAAGCTTTCTACTAGCGTTAACTATTGTAGATTAGCAACTTGGCTAGGGGTACTGAACATTATGCCCGCAATACACGGTTGGATATGCCTGACGGCTGACAGATATGCCTGTATAGGCGAGTTGTACAGGTAAATCGGAGCATGTATGTTGCACAACTGTGTAGGTTTCCATACAAGCTTACCTGACAGGTATAACTGTGCAGGCAGACCTGTCAGGTAGACCCTAGTGTGTATGGCTACCTTAATAACTTTGTTAGTTAGTTAGCCCATTAATGTCCCACTGCTGGGCGGAGGCCTCCCTTTCCCTACCTTAATAACATACGTATTTTTTTTTTTCCTTTTTGTATTTGATTTTTCAATTCAAGGGGAAGTTTGAAAGTGGCGCCAGTGACTGAAAAGTTGAAAGGGAATCGTTTGTCTTGGTATGGTCATGTGAAAAGAAGGGACGAAACGCATGTTGCTAAAAAAGTTATGAGTTTTCATGTGGATGGATGGATGTAGGGGGAGAGGGAGGCCAAAGAAAAGATGGATGGATTGTGTGAGAAGTGATATGAAAGAGAAGGGAGTTAGTGATGGCGTGACGGGTGACAGGACGGAATGGAAGAAAAAAAACGTGCTGCGCCGACCCCAAATAAAACGTGACAAGGGCAGGAAGATGATGAGATGATTTGATTTTTCAATTCAGTGTTTAAATATGATTTTGTTAAACCAGAGCCATTAAGTCAATTAACCAGAGCCTGAGAGACTTTGGTAAATTATTTGTAACACGATTTTAATTGACGCTTCTGAAAGGTATTGCAGGTAGGCAGTTGCCTATAGAAAATATACCAAATATTTTAAATAGGTAAACCAATTACCAGTAATATGAAAATGAGTCTTATTTGTATTAATTACAAACAACAATGCAATTTGATTTACACACCAGGATAGAGCATATTGAATTTAAATTCATCGAGTCAATTTAATTAACGATTAATGTCGACAATATCATTTGATATCGATACACTATAAAACTAATGATGGCGACGCTGCTAGTTTGACTACGTTTTTTTTAGTATTTACGTCATAAGACAACAAAGCATCATTGATAATTTATCTTAGAAGAACTACCAACCACCTTTCATCATCAACAACATAAATCAAAACAATCACTTACGCAGAAGATTAAGACAGAAGATTAAATATTTTTGACTAGGATAACAGAAAGCTAAAGATCTCATAAACCAAAAGAACAATACAATGTATCGATCAAACGATGACTCGCTGGCAGCAAACTTGCAGGCCGACCATAAATTGTATAATACAACAACCAGGGTAACAGAAATCAGTATTGGGCTGGGAGTCTGACGCACGTTAACTCTCCACAGGGTGCAAGCGTGACCTGACTGTTTAGGTGGCTGAGTACTAGGCGCAAGTTACAAGAGTGTAACCGATGAAGTTTGTGCAGTATCCGAGTGACAAGTGGAGAGAAAGTGACGGTCATATAGGTACGAATGAGATGGAATGACGCTCGACTCTAATTGGGTAATCGACACTTCCAAGCACGGCAAGCACCAATGTCAAAAAAAAGCTAAAGAATTTTACGTGTTTTTTTTTTTAAATACACGATGAATTTTTAAAATTAATTTTATCGTTTTGTTTTTAATGATAAAATTCCTACAAGATTTAGAGCCTAATTAAAACAATTAGCCATACTACCTATACCTAATGCAGAAAATACCCAACGCCTCTTTTTACCGAGGGATCATCATTTTAGTAGAAAGGTGTTAAGTATCGCAACAACTAACGGTCCTGCGTGTCTCGCATCCATCGGATTCCCGCGACACTCACAGTTGAGCAGTCCACCTTGTGGAAGACCTTCCAACGCAGCGTCTTCCGATGCACTCCATGATGTCGCCACTCCAGATCCTTTCGGCCCCATCGGCCCTATGTTTTGCGGGCAACCCAGGGATCATAATGGGCCATAATAAAATAAAATAATCTTTATTTCGGATAAGTGACATCCATATGGGTTAGTAACAATATAGAAAAAATTTAAACCTATGTTAGTAAACTTACTACTAAGTACCTATTTTTTATTTTAAAACTAGGTGGTTGTTCATGATACATCTATGAACAACATCACCTAACAGAGGAGAGTCGTACCTCCCCGCTATGGTCTTCAGGATGGAGTTGGAGCTAGCCCGCACTCTGCAGAGCAAAGAGGCAGACTTCTGTCTGATGATGGCGTGAAATCCATCGACGTGTGCCTCTGCGAACATACCTGATGCGCTGCAGAAACGGGGCAGCCCCATGAACATCCTGAATCCGTTATTATATTGGACCCGCAAGGCGCTGATAGTCCGCTGAGTATAGTTGGTCCACAGGCTGCACGTGTAAAACACTTGACAGTAGGCTTTAAAAAGTGTTATCTTAACTGGTCTGCTACACCGTACAAATCTGCGAGCCAACACATTACATCGAACTGCCAGCGCCCTACGTTCCCTTTCAATATCGTCTTGATCATTAAGGTCATCGGTGACATAATGCCCCAAGTACTTAAACTTACGCACCTGCACTATATCTTTCCCATTAAGTTTAATGGGGGGAATCAGGACATCAACTACACGGCTCGCTATAATTGTACAACTTGTACCCCACTCCCAATACAGTCGCGTTTCGGATACGAAATCAAACAAAATATTGTTTCGTTCGCTCTTCAGATTACGCTAGTTTTTCATCCAATTCTACTGAAGCGCTCTCAGTCGATATAATGATGATAAATTCTTACCATTCAGCGTAATTAGCAGCAAGATTTATTCTGAAATTGAAATCAGAACCGACTTCTTATTTTCTCTTGGTTAAAAGAGCGATAGCTGATCATAAGGTCCTGGTACTTATTTGTATTTATAGATTCTTGAAATGATCTGACAAAACGTTTTTCAGTCTGGAGTTTTAAATTTGTGCTTAGTTAATGGCATTTATGCTTTCCCATTATAATATAATTATAGTAATATAGGACAAAAGGAATCTTCCAGCAAGGTACACAAAGACGTATTTATTTTCTTTCCATTCTGGCTTGTCACCGATCACCGGCAAATTTTATGAGATAGTTAATTATAATATCGTTCCCCCCTTTATTTTACCGAAATCGCGCCTATTTCAATGATTCTACATAATATTATTGTCTAGCTGTGTGACTTGAGATACAAAAGTTGACCAATTTTACACATGACAATATCAACTAGATATTAATAGGTAGTATTGTGAATAATTAAAACAACAGTTGCTCGGGTAAATCCCGCCAAAAACCTCTTATTGTTAGGTATTATTCTTGTGGAATTTATTTTCAGATTAAGATTGTACCAGGCACACATAAATATCAGACGTTATTATTTGCGGGTTGAGATTCGCGGTGATGGAGATAAAGGTACTCAAAAACCATATTATGCTGAACTTCTCGATTAAGACTGATAAGTCTACTTGATGGCGATCAAGTAGATGCTTATTTTTTTTTATATCATTACCATGAATGGAACATGGGTAACGTTCCAAAAGAAACTATAACTTTATCATCATTCATCATCGTCATTTCAGCCGACAGACGTCCACTGTTAGACATAGGCCTCTCCCAAGTGTCGCCACAATGATCAATCCTGTGCGTGCCGCATCCATCGGATTCCCTAACTTTATCATTTGGTGATTATTTACCAAACTAAGTTCTGTTCATACTAGTGTCCACTAAGAATCCCTGTGCGCATAATTAAAACAGTTACTGACCTTCACTCGAAAAAAATCATTAAAAATAGCGAAATTAAACTTAGTATATTGACGATATGTTATGTTTTGGTAACACTAGCGATATTATGTACCTACAGTGTAGGTTTATTTTGTTTTATAATTATATACATCTTAACTATTAAAATTAAATTATAAAATAAACTTAAATAATTAAAAATAATATATACACTAAAGGCCTAACTAAATATGACGTCAAAAAACTCCTCCGCATCGCTGTCGACTGGAAGTGTGCCCAAAAGGCTGGCGGCATTGCCACGTTGTATGGCAATGCTTAATCTCTGACCGAGGTAGAAGCTAGCCCTTGGGTCACGCGAAGAGTCAACTAAGCGTTTAGATAAAACTTTAAAAAGCATATGAGCACTCGGACCCCACGGCCCAAGAGTTTCAACCCCAAACGGCTCAAAAATATAACTGCCAACGAGGCTGTTATATTTCCGCCGCTTGAGGTTCTCCGCAGCCGCCGCGGCAGCACCAGCACAGCACGATGAGCTAGGAAGATGGGATGGCGCAAGAGTATCGACACAGGTAGCGTCCCATACTAAAGGCCTACCCATCTTTCAAGGAAATAAAGACATACCGTCTGGTCTCTTACCATCGTCGCGTGCCAGGCCATGAGGTTCCAAAACAGCCGGAACGCCGACGGTGACAAGGGCTCGTCGGATGATGTCGTTAAGGTTCGCGTGCCGCGCTATGCGTCCCGCACTTCGACTGCATGACAGGCCGTGGTGACCGAGGCTGTTGACAACTTCGCCACAGTGGCAGCGATGAGGAGAACAGCAAGGCGCACCTAGACGTAGGGCAACAGCTAAGCGGAAAGTGGTATCATCGAACAAGGTGCCAATATTCGACGACGGCAGTGCGTGAAGCCAAAGACCTGACTCCCAATTTCCTACAGCCAGCAGGCGCGCACGCTCCGCAGTAGTAGCAGATGTTAGGATTAGGTTTTCCTGAACTACTTTGCAGAGCGGCTCATCCCACCGTCTCTGGGAAGTTGGGTTGTCAGGTGGATTTGTATTCGGGCAAGCGAGTCTCCACGCATCCATAGCCTCGGTGAAACACGGCACTTCTAAAGGAATCAGTTTGTACCTACAGTAAAAAAAATTGACCAGACAAAATTAATAACCTGTTCATACTTGCCAAAATAGACATAAACCATCTCGTTTTCAGTACATTACCGGCAGACAGCCTACTAATGAACCCAGCGGGAATGTTTGCAGTCCTCGGAGTTGTCAATTAAAAAACGAGATACTCTGTTAATGATATACAAACGGATCGCCCGCCCTTGCGAAAATATTGCTGTAATTGACGATATTTTATTCATACTGGTAAATAATTTTGAGGGATGTTGAATCGTGATGATTGAGGTGTAATTATGGTTTTGTAATTAATTATTTTGCTTTATAATTTAAGACTACATTTATAAAGTACCAGGAGTTCAGTAGCTCCTAAGAGTTCGGGTTTCCAAAGTAAGATTTGAAATATTATGATAAGTAATTATTGTATTCTACGGGTACAAAGCTATAATCACATTAACCGTTCGTATGCCGTAATTAGAGACACAATGAAAAAGCTATTGTGTCCCACGTAGATCTGCGCTCCGGCATACAACGGGTTTAATGGACGTGACATAAATAATACTATTGATAAATTATGTACTTCTAGTCACATCAAAGTCGCTTATTGCTCTGAATAGAGTGAACTATGTCTTATCTTTTGCTCAGCGATTCTTAGTTTAGGATATCTCAAAGAAAAGCGTTACCAGGATAAAATGTTTTGAAGGTACTTACCATTTTAATTTTTATGAATTGCTATATGAAGCCAACAAAAACCGTCTATTTTTTAAAAAGAACCGAGACATTCCATTAGCTAACATGGAAAACCTAAAAAAGCAGTACAAACAAACCCCTTTTCTAACAAAAACAGATTAAAAAAACAGGAACATTGGAAAAATGATCTGTCTGCCAACAAAAGGCAACAATAACTCATTGAATTGTGATTCTAAAGGCACACATCACGCCAATTAAATCGTTGTGGGACAGAATGGTATTTGCAGGCACCCAAAACATTTGTCAAAGCGAACGGAACGCTTGAAAAATTTCAACTGAGGCAATACGGCACGAATGAAAGATTAAATCGGAGCTGACACGGATGTGGTGCGGTGGAAGCGGCTACGGTGATCTTTCATCAATCATTTTATGAGTTCTGTTTTGTTCAAAAAGTGGTAGATGGTGAATATTTCGAATGTTAGGTATTTGCAAAAAGTCCAAACATCACCCGCTATGATATCCTAATATGCCATATCGTACCTATGTAGGTAAATGTTTTGAAAACGATTTCAGATTTTGCACAGTTAAACAAGAATATCATTGGGACCGAAACACAGGCGAGGGTGTTATGAAGCCGCCGAATGCTGGAGTGACTTTACATTTGTATCAGATGACGTTTTTAGTACACTTACGGAGAAAAGGGGTTGACCAGTACTTGGAGTCTCTTACCGCTCAGCTTGATACGTTAAATACAATCAATTATGGCGGGGCGAGCTCGAGTAGTTTTCCGCACTAGTGCAGGAACAGTATTGTGTAATTGTTGGCCTATTTTTTCAATGTACTTACTAAACTGTTATTGTACCTACAAAAATAAATAAAACAAAAAATGCAATCGACAAGAAAGATATAAGATATAAGAAAAAAAAGTGGCGAGATAATTTCCTATGTTTAACACAAGAGTTGAATACCGTAACAATATCTTTTCAAAAACAAAATGTATCACAAAAAGAATTATTCAAGGACACAGTAAAAGGAATTTCATTTTCCTCTGTTTACTTTATAAATAACTCACCATTTGAGCGACACGACAACGAAAAATTGAAATGTGTCCATATTTGATCGGATTTAACGTGATGTTTCTTTCACACGAGATGAGCAAATCGTTTGGGTAAATTGATGTTTGTTTTTCTTATGTTACATGTGAAACAAACACGTGTGACGCGATATTATGACAAATGCGTATTATGACGAAGATGAAGATTTTCTTCAAGGCTACAGTGAATAAGCTCCTCGTGAACGATTACATCACTGCTTACCATCAGGTGGGATTTATATTAATTTAAAAAACAAAATCATAGAAAATATTTAAAACGCCCTTTACATATATTTTCTACAAAACTACTTATACGAAAAATTTGCCCCATTGTTGCAATGGCACTATTACACTTATCAAGATTAAGCCTAAGATATAATAAGGGACAAAATGTCCCCCAGCATGTAGCGCAACGCTCAATCTACGCAACGCTATAACGTTGCCCAGTGTCCCGCAACTTGCCTTCTAACATTTTATAACGTATTCACGTGCCGCGAGACATGTTGGATAATTTGAGTGTTGGACGTGAATAATTTGACATCGTTGCGCGTCACGTTGGAGGACATTTTGTCTCATAGTTTTTCTGAGATTAGCTTTAATTGATTTGTTTTAAAAATAATATTTCTGAAATAGGGGTCTATTTTTTTTTTCTCTTTTTAATGCCATGTAGATATAGATGTCAAAGGATAGAATCCTAAAATCGTCGTCTCATCTAGTACCATACGTATTGTTAGTTCTGCGCATGAAATCCGGGGCGCATCGCTTTATCATTTTAATCGGTTTCCGGGCGGGCAGGTGCGAGCCGTCGTCGAGTTTCAACAATTTCATTTAACACCCGTGATCAAACTGCACGCTATAACCAGGGTACTAGGGTGTCAGGTTATACGAGGAGGTGGGTTCTATCTTATCGGATTTGTGTGTATTGGCCCGGGAATATATTGGAATTTAAGAAAGGATTAGTTTTGCGTTTTTAGTGTTGGGGTTTTTATAATAACATTTGGAGGTAAAATAAATATAAAAATATTCTCTTAAATTCAATTCTATGCTCATGTCAACGATGATTAACGTCAATGGCAGTGTTGGTAAATTAGAGTTGTTTGTGAAGGTCAGAATGTCAACGTTTAAAAAAAATAACCACATATTTTGATTCCAGGGTGCATAACCGATCAGCTCGTAGTCATCGTGTCCATCAACTATCTAAACTAAAATCAAAGGCAACCAGGACATGACCTATTTATACGCGAAGAAGCTCGTTAAATAAAGATAAAAAAGATGAGGTCATTAAAACGTTCTTGTAATTAATTTTATTTCAACTGGCAGACTAGCTGCCTGTTTTAGAGAAACTGACTGTCCGGATTGACAATTTCGAATAAAGATTGTATTCTAAACAAAACAATAAATTCAGATATATTTCCTAGTTTGATAAATACTCAACTTGAAATCCCGACTCAAAAACTGGCCATTAGAACCTCCCAGGCCCCATTAGCATTTCGGCTCCTTTTGGATATGGAATCCTAGTAGATAAGATACAGCACCTAAGTACTAAAACTCAAAAGTAATAAACATCGAGTATTCGTTTTAAACCACACTTACTTACTGACGACATTTTTATATCCTTGTGAGGAACACCTGCCTCTCATTCGACGACACGTGACATGAATGAGGAGCAGGTCTTGCAATCCATTTTCATCCAATTGTGCCAGAAAGAGGGTTATGTTTTTGAGTGCGTGTATGTAGACATATTTCTTTGGCTAGTGATTCGTCGCATTTGTGAGAGTGATACTGGGTTTATCAAAATTATTTAAAAAAATGGCGGATTTTGGGCACCAAATTATAAAGTAGGTTTTTGTCACACAGTCATGTAGGGTATTAAAATTAAGTGCTTGAGGACACGATTTTTTAAAGCATTATTATTTAAAAAAAAACAAGTCACTTGCAGTTATTGGAATTTATTTTAGTTCAATCATAGATTTGATGCATCAGGCTGCTTACAATGAACTGTTTAAGTTTTTTAAATAATATTTTTACTTCGAAAATAGATACTCATTCGTCAATACTCTGCGGAGTTCCACAGTTGTTTGATAAGATAACTTTTTTGTTTTTTTTTTTTTTAATTTAATAGATACTCAAAAGTAAGCGCTGAGTACGAACACTACAAATGATTTTAATAATTATTGACACTATTATGTGAAAATAAAATGTGCAAGCAAAGAACAGGTAATGTCACAATTTCTGTATTTTTCACTCCCACTTCACCCGGAGAAGTTATTTAATGACTTCTTACTTTCAAAAGACCTACAAACAAAATATTAGATTAGTAGATTCAAACCTTTTATTTTTTAACCAGTCAAAGCTGTGTGTTCCCCCTTAATCCACACGTTGGCCCACCGCCGTCAATTAGGACTCAATTAGTGCTGTCACTTAATTACTGACTATCCTAATAGACTTGTTCGACTAAGTGTCTTGACTTCGGTTAGAATCGGATTGAACAGGTAATCACCATCGTCAATTCAGCCGAAGAACGTACATTGTTGGACATAGACCTTCCCCAAGTTACTGATGACTTCTATAATGTCATGTCTTAAAAGAAATGAAGATACGCAGGAGAACCAAGGTTACTGACATAGCTCGAAGAATCGCCAAACTTAAGTGGCAATGGGCAGGGCATATTGCACGCAGAACAGATGGTCAACGGGGACGAAAGGTTCTGGAGTGGCGACGAACTGAGGGCCTTCAACAAGAAGAGTCGATGACCTGGTCAGGGTCGCAGAATCAGCAGAAATTGACAGGTTGTTGTAGCGCTGCTTGGAGAAGGACTATGTCCAACAGTGGACGTCTTTTGGCTAAAATGATGATGATGAGGAGTCTTTTAAACTATTGTATTTTAAAAGGCGGCCTATTAAAAGTCACTATATAAACAGTAACATTATATTTTTGACTAGGTACTACAGTAAACTAATTTTAGTTTGTAAAGTGTCGGCACAATTACCGGTCCTGGCGTCACATACATCGGATTCCCGCGACCCTGATCAGTCATCGATCCACCTTGTTCGCCTTCCAACACTGCATCTACTCCAGAAGCAGTGTTGGAAGTGTTGACATCTGTTCTGCGGCAAATATATCCTGTCCACTGCCACTACTCTTTATTACTTTTTAATTTATCGTTCATATCAATCTAAATCAATCCAATTTAATTTACAGAATTAATTAATCTAATCGATACTAATATTATAAATGGGAAAGTGTCTGTGTCTGTTTGTCCGTCTTTCACGGTCAAACGGAGCGACGAATTGACGTGATTTTTTTTAAGTGAAGACAGATGAAGGGATGGAGAGTGACATAGGCTACTTTTTGTCTCTTTCAAACCCCCATTTCCCTAAAATGGGGAAATTTAACGAATTTAAAGCCGCGGGCAAAAGCTAGTATAATTTAATTTCCATAAAATTTCCTAATTGTATAACATTTTATTGGTGTTCCTTGTAATAAATAAATAATTAAGTTCTTATACTTCTATATTTTTCAATGATTTCCGTTCTCAAAAAAAGTAGACATAAACTGGATGGACACGTAAACTCTTGATCACCGATTCAAAAACAGAATAATACCTTTGGATACATTATTGCTTAAAGAAAAATCTAACTTAAATACCTATTCAAAAATTCAAACATTGTTTTATCATGGGCATCTTTCCTATTTACCAACACCAACAAAACTAAATGATTTTAAATAAAAATTTTCGGAATATACCTATAAATTAAAAATTCATAAATTCTATCTATATATGGTGACCTTTTTCATGGAAAACTTTAACCGAAAGTTATAAAATGAAAACACCAAAAATACAAAAACAACTTTGGAGATGCTGGGATTTGAACCCAGGACTTTCAGCATGCGAAGCAGACACTCTACCACTGAGTTACATCCCCGATGGAGTAGATGGCGAAATAACGGTTCTGTTTCCAAACTACCGAGCATTATCACGCTATCACATTAATGGACTGCGTACTTTCACTAGCCTTCACGTAGGTGGCTATTAGACATTTGTAGGTCAGCCCAAGGCAAGTTCTATTGAACTAGACTTGTTTACCTGCATATCTATTTCATGCAAGTGACAAAGCAGTATATTGACTTCGAATAAAAGTAAATATCATATTCTTTTTTTACGTGTGAAAATCATCCAATGACATCTTCCACCATTGGGTGGGGCGGCAGGGCGGGTCAGACTTTTACTGACTAAAACCACACATGTGTCCTTCAGTTGCCCTTTGCGTTCTAGAACAACGAGTTTCCCCTTCAAAAATTCCCCGCGGTCCTATTTAGCGGGCAGCGACCCTGTTGGGCCCAGCGAATCTCTTTGAGGAGCGCGTGGATCATTACGCGCTGTTGTCGATTACCGGACTGCCGGACGGCAAGCTACCCGCTGCTCGACGTCCGCAAGCCCGATTGTCATACTCTTGCTCTTATACGAATTTACTTAGGATTGCGTAACAGGTTTTCTTTCTTTTAATTATTCAAATCAATCAAAAACATTTAAACCTGCTGTTACCAGCGGCTTCACCCGCGCGATAGTAGAAAATTATTGCAAGGGAACATAATCCCAGGATAAAAAGTAATGTGCTATTCTAGGACATGGGCTACCTGTGTACCACTACCAAGTTTCATCGTTTGATCAGTAGTTTTGCGTGAAAGAGTAACATAAATACATACAAAATCCAAAGCGTAGATTTCTTTTTTTTATTGATATAAACTAGTACTTGACTGCGATCCCACCTGATGGTAAGCAGTGATGCAATCTCTGATGGTTAGGCGCACTAGTTTATTAAGAGTCTATTCACTCTAGCCTTGAAGACACCTAAATTATAATCGGACGGGGAGACCGCAGCAGTCAAACTTTTCCAGTCCTTCGACGTACGCGGTATAAACGACGAGGCGAAACGCTTAGTCCGGGCCGTAGAGGTTTCAACAACGTAGGGGTAGATATTAGCCGTACGTTCTATGGAGAAAAACGTGCTAGAAACTCCTTGGATACTCTAAATCATGTTATGAGTTACAAAATCATGGTTAGGTACATATTTATTGTACAAGGCAAATAAATAATGAAAAAAAAAGTAATTAAAAGATTGAAATAATCTACCAACGATTCAACTACCGTCTCACATATTTTGGGGTTGTAAGGTCCCCACTAAATGTAAATAAAATACAAAAGAATTTTGTACACAAGATTGTGATCACAGATTTTCTATTTACCTGTAATTCTAAATTGTTTAGCTCTTGTGAGTGATTTTAAATTATTGGATCAATAAAACATATTACTTATTATTAAGAAAGGCGCTTCCAAAATCCTTCATTACTCAAGAATTTAAATGGGAACAGAATTATTATCACCATATAATATACACACATACAGGTTAAAGTCATAAGAGTCCTTTTAGCTTCAGGTAAAAATAGCTGTAAAATTATCTCAAAAAGTCCTTCTAATTAAAACGACCTTATTACCAGACTCATTATGGGAATAACGACAAAGTGGAAAAGAATATTTTTGATCAAAGCCTCCGGTCGCTTCATGCTCTCCTAGTAACACTTCAGCAGTTTTCGGTCGAACGGTCGCCGATCATTATGCTAATGAATTTAAACCTTCTTATGTTGGAAACTAGTTGCTGTGTACGGGTTTGTTCGATTCTTTTATTTTATTTTATTTTTGCAGTAGAATAAAATTCGAGTCTGTTAATAAGTCTGTAATAGAATAATTTGTAAAAGTGGGATACAAAAATGTTGTATGTGGAAAATGCGAACCAGTAAATGTAAAGCATAGAGTAGTCCTCCAATGACGAGGACGTATCAGACTTTTACTGACTGAAATCCACCCATGTTCTTCAGTTGCCTCTTGCATACTTCTAGTCTCGGTAGTTTCGGTTGTGCTTTGATATGTCAGTCAGTTTTTCCATTTATATATTTAAATATAGTATCACAGCCAGGAACTTCGCTCGCAAAGTATTAGGTAATAGCCAATGCCACTCAATTATAAAGTAGCATTCTACCAGTGATAGTTTTTTTTTAAATCGTTTCACTAGTTTTTGAGTTTATTCATTACAAACAATCTTTTTGCTTTATAATATTCTAAAGCAAAAGTCTCAATGACATCTTGATGGAACCTTAGTTCCATCATCGGACCACCAAACGTACGGTGATGCGCCACCGGTTCATGGTGGACCTCCCATACACGCACAAAACGTTTTAGGAACACATTCATTGTGCGTACAGCTAAGGAGTAGAATTCCCTGCTGGAGTCTGTGTTTCCTGATGACTAAAACCCGGGAATCTTTAAGTCAAGAGTGAATAGATTATTTCCAGGTAGGCGCGCTTTTTTTAAAAGAGTAACCATGGAGTTTCTTGCCGGTTCTTCTCCATAAGAAACGACCAATTTGGAATCGTGCACTAGCTTCTGACGTTTTATAAGTGGACATGTAGGCTTATGTGAAATAAAATATTTTGACGTTGACTTTGCTTTCCATCAGGTGAGATGTATGTAATGTCTAGCGCAAACCTATCAACAACAAAAAAAGTCCAAACAGGTAAAAACAAGTCGTTTATGGTAAAAACAACTTGTTAGTTATTAAAAAGCTTTATGATTACTTTCTTTTGATTTTGAGTAAATATTTGAATACTCTGGTACTTCTTATTTTGATAAAACATACGTAAACAAGCTTTCCTTTAGTAGCTCTTACAGTTATTTAAAGCCGTTGGCTATAATTATTAAACAAGGTTTTTCTTTGTAAATAAAAATTGTGAGCTAATTTCGTAAGCAAAATTAGTGTATTGAAAAACACCTCGTTTATCCAATGATACAATTTAAGTATGTCGTTGATTGATTATTACGAGTATTATAATTATATTCTTTATTGTAGGTACACCATATAACAAAAAAATTATGCTGATTATTTAGTGACAAGTGTTGAGAAGTTTTTTTTTAAAGCTAGCTATCCCCCGCGGTTTGACTCGCGTCTTTGATTACTCCTCCACTCCTGTGCATTACCTGCCGCAATATGCTTTCATAAACTAACTGTTGGTACAGTGGTCAGTAGCCCCGACTGCTATGCGTCGTGGATTTGATTCCCACCCAAGACAAATGTTAGTTGAGCACGTTCATTGGTTCTGTATCTGAGTGTAATTTATCTATTAGAAATAAATAAATATATTTATCAGTTGTTTTTTTTTGGTGTGAAAATCATTTAATGACAACTCCCGCCCTTGGGTGGAGTGGAAGGGCGTGTCAAACTTTTACTGACTAAAAACCCACCCGTTCCTTCTAGTCTTCATACCGGGGTTCGAGCTATCTTTCGAAATTAACCCTGGCCCCTCTGGAGCTGGGTCGAAGCCTACTTCGACCCAGCTCCCCCTGCTACTGCTGACAACTCCTTCAGGCGCACGGGAACAGTGCGCAAGCCATCAAATTCCTAAAACCACCTAAAGGGTAACTGAAAGGGCAATACGGAGTTGTCTTGAGCTATGGAATCAGAAATAAAGAGATCCGAAGGAAAACGAAAGTGACCGGCAAGGCCCGACCTGCCAAATGGATGAATCATTGGAAAATGGCTTACATAAGTACCTTTTTATGGTGGGGAAAACCACCCAATGACAACCTCCGCTCTTGCGCAGAGCGGGAGATAGTGTCAGTCTCTTACTGACTAAAAACCCACTCCGTTACTTCTAGCCTTCAAACGGGGGTTGACCTCCCTTTCGGATTACCCTGGCCCCAGATGGCTTACATACCTGAGAAGATAAAAATTTTACGTCATCTCATGGTTATATAAATTCACAAACTAACTTCTTTATACTCGTGGAAAAAAGCAGCACTTTGCGCTTTATATTGCAATAAAAAAGAGTTGTTAGTACTTACTTACCGTGTATGCTTGCGAAAAGAAAAAGTAATTTAATTTTTTTTTTTTTTTAAGTAAGTTTCAATTAAACCTGTCCCTTGCGCCATATCTAAAGGCACTCTGCTTTTATGCCTCGTCTATATGTAAGTACGGAGAGTGCCATCATATAACAAACAAGTCTATCTACCAAGTCGTTCGCTCAAGAAAAACAAAGCGCGCATCGGCAATCAAATCAAGACATCATAGCCAATGATCTGAACAAAAATCAAACGTTAGGTACCAGGGCGGCAGAGGCAGTGAGAGATGGCACTATAACGCGAAGTAAGGTAGTTGGGGGTCCGTATCGTAAAAAAGACCGAACGATCGACGTCCGGAGCTCTCGCCATTAAAGTGCGCACGGTTTGTGTGCGGTGCAGGAAGAAAGCTGAAGCGAAAATATGGTATTGAACTATTTACCTGTTCTAGAAGGTTTAGTTTAAACCAAATTTTGCTGACATATTTTTCATTCTTTATTTACGAAACATTGTAATAACAACAACCAACAGCCCTTTAAAAACAAGTAATAACAATACATTTTATTTCTACAATTTCTAAACATTACATCAATGTGGTCTCAACCTTTTTACTAGGACAACATGTTAAACAGGAGTTACCTCAACTCCTCGTTTACATTGGTCTGACTTGTGGAAGCTAAGGCGGATTAATTTACAAAAACAAAATGGTAATTGACAAAAATAAAATAAAATAAAGGTGTGAGGTGAAATGTATGCGGTATATGTTATAATGTTTCTGTAGTGTTTACTAGGGTAGAATATTGATAAGGTTTCGGTATCATCATAGCTTTACTTTTTCAACCAAAGTATTGTTTCTCTTTTTATACACACACTCCTTTTAATAAAGTGACAAACCTGCACTCTTAACTTTAATTGAAGATGCATTTTAAAAACGGCTTAGCCATTCCAGCTCCAAACAAAGCCTTAAGGTAATTTATGAGCACAACAACAGTAGTTTGAATCAGTAGAAAGTCTCTTAAATCCGTAAAAACTTAAAGTTCATAACTTAAACGTGGATCGTTAGCCGGATCCCATGGACTTAAACTATGGACGCGATTCTTGAAGTAACGCCTCCGAATGCCTTTGCGTCACTTGTGCGAAAAAAAAAACAGGAAATTGCGTTCCTTAAAGTTATGTAAAGGTTTAGATCGTATTACGTATTTTCAAGTAAAATTTATTTTGTACAGTGATCAAGTATTACGACAGGGTGGAACCGAGAATTTGAAACAATTTGGAATGGTGTCTCAGAAAAAAATCCCATTTGATACGAGGATATGGATGTATGACCATTATTTCACCTAAAGGTAAGTGATATGGTCGAACACTGCATTGTGATAGTCGCTGTCTCGTTTTAAAATTTATGAAAAATAGTCCTAGCGGATTTCGCCCATGTCAAAATTAGTCCACTTTACGCTTCTGAGGTTTCCCGTCCGATTATAATTTAGATATCGTCAAGGCTAGAGTGAATAGGCTCTTATTAAATTAGTGCAATTCGCTATCAACGATTAAATCACTGCTTACCATCAGGTGGGATCGCGGTCACAAATACTGGTTTATAACACTAAAAAAAAAAATTACATTAAATCACAGTTTCAAGAAACCAGGATGCGTTTCCGGTGGTTGTCTAGTTTTATGCCTGGATTTCCACCGCAGCAGTGCCTTAAAAGCCGGAACACTGCAACGCTGCTTAGCGGTAGAACAGGAGGTAGCACTCTCCCGGCGAAATCTTTTGCGAGGAGTACTACTGACTAAATAGCTTTTAAAATAAACGATACCGTTTTACACTGATACTATGTAACTATCTATGTATAAAAGATAACCGATTACCTTTCAACTTTTCAGTCACTGGCGCCACTTTCAAACTTCCTCTAATATAACAGTTTATTTAACAAGAAGAATCCTTACTGCCAATTTATTTCCCAGAATTTTCAGTTTTCTCTTCCAAATACCCAAGTCCTAAGTTACTCAACTAATAACCTCTCTACTTTATAGTCTAGCTAGAACAATGGTCTTACAGTTGGACTTCAGATATTGGAGATTCAAATGATAGGTCTTAAAGACCTCATTTTAGCGTTCCTTAGTACCAGGGCGCCATGAATAGAATAGAGGTTTTGTCATTCATCCGTTTGACCTTTTGTCGAAGACACTGCCCGATCAATCAATATAATGAATATGGAATTCTCGGACGATATTAGATAATGTACTTAACTGAATTAAAACTGGTTGCAAGGTTAATTTGTTGCGTATTTTTTTGTTTGCTGTTTTTTTAAGTGGTAAGAATGTCTTTTACTTTGTGATATAAGCATAATCAGTGTTATGATGTTCCTACTGCTGGCACTTAGGCCTCCTCTCTAGGGAAGGGAGTGGGCCATGATTCACCATGCGTGCCTTGTGCGGGTTGGTAAACATTGTGATATAAATAACACTACTTGTAAATAGTTGGTGTATAAGATATGGAGACAATAGGTAGGCAAAGGGGAAACTGACTGACTGATATATCAGTGCACAGCCGAAACTACTGGGACTAGAAAAAGCTATCAGGCAAAAGCTAATCCTACTAATATTATAAATGCGAAATTTTGTATGTATGGATGGATGTATGAATGGATGTGTGGATGGATGTATGGATGTTGGTACTCTTTCACGCAAAAACTACTGAACGGATCTCGATGAAACTTGGTACACGAGTAGACCATATCCCAGAATGACACATAGGATATTTTTTATCCTAATATTATCTACGCGGGTGAAGCCGCGGGCAAAAGCTAGTTAAAAATAAAATAAATAACATAAAATTGAGATGCAGAACCCAAAGCGTACGTTCGACGCGAACTTATCAACATTTTTACAATCTCGCCAGACCTTACAAAAAGGTTTTTTTTCTCTCTCAATGTCGATAGTAAGCAATAAAAAGGGTGAATGCTCCTAATTTGCTCCACTTAAACGTGATTTATTTTTATTAAAGACTTTTAGCTTTAAACTGGAACCACTTCGGCTTTTTAATTCCATTGTTTGGTCTCGAGTGCTATTGTGTTGTTTAAGTTTTGTTGAAGTTAAGAAAAACTGGGTTTTCTTGCTGCGGTTTTTATTTGTTAAGAATTTTGTTGCGCTAATTAACATTTGGTTTTTTTTTAATAATTTTTCTGTATTAAAATTTGCATGCTGATTACAAGGTGGAACATGATGAATCATGTACTATTAAAGACGTTTCTGCTTGACCATCGCTAAGTTTATTTTTACTTGCACTCGAAACGAAAACTTCAAAGGGTTTGGTTTGGCGCCGCACCTCAGGATTCAAGCCATTTTTTTTAGGTGATCCGGCAGAAATGACCGTGATGGTACTTATTTACTCCTTATATTTGATACCCTCTTTTAAATCGAATAATCAAGAACGATTTTATTACACTAAAACATATTTTTTGCCAACAATGAATATTTGATTGCTTAAAATTAAATAGAAAAAAGGTCGATTCGGAGTATCTTGGCCTTAATCTCTCGTTCCCTCGTTTCGGCAACCATTCAACGAAATTATAGTAATTATAATTAACTAATCCCATTTCCAAAGTGATCTCAATATGGAGGACTTACAGAATCCTCTCCCGAGGTCCCGCAAAGCATCAAAAGCTCCAACTGTGCTGCAACTGGATCTTGTACTAATTAAAACTTTCGACCAATCGCCGAACGCTAATTCCAACTCGGCAAGTTACTTATCCATTTAGACTTGAGATGGCAATTGTACGATTCACCCTATCTTGTGTTTGTGTTGCATTTGTATTGCTATATTTTTTTTCAATACACTTACTCGAACTCGCTTTTAGGTTTGCAATTTAATGTTTTCCACTCTAGCGTGGAAAAATGCAACACACGGTACACGTAGAAACTTGTCACTGCAGCACTCGGCTCCATAAAACCTTCGCCAGCAGATCGGGCAACTTCCGCCTCGGTCCTAATGACATTTTATCCACTTGTATCAAAATCCCGTCTGTCATTATATGTCATATGGTATGTTTGTGTGGAAACCTGCACAGTTTTGCAACGTATATGCTTCGGTTTATCTGTAAAACTCAACTGTACAGGCAAACATGTCAGGTATACCCTAGCTTGTGTATGACCAGTCTTGCAATAAGGGAATATTGATATCCAGTTATTTGGTTCTGAATATCTTAAAGGTAGTCGCTTCATTTTAAAATACTGATATTCAATTCCATACAAACAAACCTACCACAGTGTTGTCTTTTTAACCCAAAGGTTGACTGGTAGTAAATACCTCGTTGCGTTAAATCCGCCTATGTACCACTATTGTACATGAAGTTTAAATAAATAAATAATAATGTTCCCAGTGCTGGGACCCAGGCCACCTCTCTACTACAGTTCCATCACTTCCATCGAGTTAGAAAGCCGACTACAACATTTGATCAGGAAAAAATCTAAAAGACAAATTGATTTTCTTGTACCTATTTTCGAACCACTCGTTGACAACATCAAATTAGACTAATAAAGATGGCGGGTTAGTAATTAAACTGAAACACTTTATCCAGATTATACACATACAAACAGATAATATATACAAATGTATGTACACAATGTTTGTTTATAAACTTACTCCTAACACCCAGTTCATAGGCCCATGATAATGAAGTGAAGTTTACGAGCAACGAAGTACTAAGGACACATAAGTTTGTAACAAGTATCTAGTTCTCCACCTAAGGCGATTGTAGAATATTTAAATGACTTGGTAGTTTCCTAGACTACGACGATCTCCGTCATTTGTTGCGTCGTTTATACACTATGAATGAAGTTCACTTTGTTGCTTTGTTGCTGTTTGTTGTTGTTAGTTGCTTATACTTGATATAAATGGTTAGGTACTTACTGCTTAATTTATTTATCTTCAAACAAGACTTTATTACGTAATTAATTGAATACATTTTCAAGCTTCATGCTTTATTGATACTAATTTATTGTTTGGGAGACCGAGATGTTTCCTACTGAAAATATTGTGTTCATCCATTCTTTCAAATAAGTAAGTTAATCCGTAGGTACTATTACTTACCTAGAACCTCTGACGACCTCTCAAGGTAATGAAGCGAGTTTTACGAGCGTCGCAGTATCATGAGCTGAACTTTATAACGAGGTATCCAGTTCCTCCAAGATGGTGTAAATATGTAAATGTCGCGACAGTTACCTCCTCCTTGTCGCTGGGCTCCCGGTAACGCCACCTTTCGTCGTAGTTGGGAACTACCGGTGTTATGTCAGCCGGGAAAAGCTAATTTGGAAAACCAATAAATTTTTCGCTTTTTTTTATCTTTTCGTAATCGAGATATCTTTTATTTCAAGAGATTTTAAATGAATACGTTTTGTATATATTTTTTTATTATTAAGTTATTTATAAACTAGTTGTATGAATGAATGAATGTATGATTTATTTGCTAGGATATAGGTAGGTACATTTTGGTGGTATCAATTTCAGATGGTTCCATTATATTCAACCTTTATGTCGTGCAATTCTACATGGTCGGTAACACAGAAATCTTAATAATAAGGCAATTAAGAATTCTGGGGTCGGTACAGTTTAGCATTCATCACAATAATGTAGAGCATCAAACACCACTTGACCACAATTTCAGAGGTTTTTTTTTTTTGTTTTGAGTTAAACCTTACGTTTCTAAAAGCTAATGGCCAGTAAAAACCTCGTCAAAAACGGCCTTCTCGATTAACTGGAACAGACAGCTATTTTTGCAGTAATAAATACTGACAAAAAATAATAACTATTTACATTCCAGTTTTATTTATAATTGTAGATACAACAATAAAAATGAATCAGGATAAAATAGGTGTAGGCAGCAAGCACATAATGTATTATCGACATAATGACCAGGGTCACAAAGCGGCTAGAAGGCCGATTGATCCAAAACGAATTGACTTGGCTCGATTTAGCTTCGAGCCCCTCCAGGCATAACAGCGCCATTCTCCTCGGCTAAATGACTCTGACGTCACCTTCAAATTGATGAATCGCTACCAAAATGGCCCAATGTGTACAGGAAGTATCCATTTTAACTACGTTCAACAAATTGAATAACGAGGCTACTTTATTCTTCCTACTCCGTAATAAACATAGATTAAGATACCAGGGTATCATAGTAACAAGAAACTGAAGAAACTCAATATTACATTACGTCCATCTGACTGAACTCTAGTCCAGTTTCCACAAACTCTCAAGGCAGTTCAATTCTCGGATGCTATTGACAAAGTTATCCACTAAGATTACTTAAGGAAATACGTCTTGATTACTCAGTACGTTTTAGATCTATCAGATTTGTGACGGGAAGATTTAATCCTTGTTTATACAACCCTATCTAAAACATAATTGTTTTCTAAATATCTCAAAGTCGTGGACGAAGTCACGGTTTCTTATGACAAAGCTTTTATTTACTAAAAATGAAAATAGAAATTAATAGGTACCTATAAAAAATTCGCGAGAAAAATATAAAACAAATCTAAATGTGGAAGACAACAGTCAGAAACAGTTTTTTCTCTACACCTCTTTGCACATTCTTTTAAAAACCAACCCTTTTCTTAAATACAATCAGCAAATATTTCCTTTATATACCAGGCTCAAATAAAAGGAGTAGAGGTGATGAAACGACACGGCGGTGAATAAATCACGCTGTGTATGAGAGCGTTTAATCAAAATTCGCTTAAATCACAGTTGATGGAAGTTAGTTCCTGAGACGTGCGGGAACATGTTACTGTATAAACTGCTCCTAGTAGCTTGTGGAGTCCTAGTAAGGACGGGGCGTTAGATACAGGTAAACAAGACAAGTATATACCTACCGACCTACATATAGCGCAATTGTATTCCCTTTAAAATAAAATTGTTTCTAGTATCATCATCAACATCACTGTCATCAAAGATCTTTTTTGTGCCTCTATGCGATTCCTGCGACCTTCTCTATATTATCGGTTCATTATAAAGACTTGATCTATATGAAGAAGGAAAGTGTTTGGTTTCACCCATAAATTATATATAGTACTTAACATTTTTATTTAATTTAAAAGTGAAGATTTTAATTTTTTTTTTCACACATCAATTCCACAACAAAAAAAACTTATTAAACTTAGTAACAATTTAGCTTATAACCTATTAGCATCTGCGCTCACATAATAATCTTGATAAGATACATAGGTAATATACCTAATAACGGGGCGCTCGTTATCTCTATTAGCAATTACTTACACAAAGGTGTAGAAAATGCAGCCAACTCTATTTCTCAAAAGTAACTATGGTTTCATTGTAGTAAATGTTACGAAAAAGATTTTGTGACCACACGCACTGCATCTTGCACTCCGAAATTGTTCGGTTCACTCGCTAAAATATCATAAAAAGCATCAAAATCAGCGACAACACCGCAAACATCAGTCAACTCTCGTTTAATCTGAATTTATGACGCGCCCGACACCTCCCACAGAGCTGTCGTATCAGACGAAATGAATACAAAGTTTGTTATGAATGAGTCGTGCCCTTACTTACATACCTACGTGGGCAAAATACGCCGTGGAAACATCGCCGCCGTGAAAACACCGCCGTGAAAATATCGTCGCGGAAAATGGAGGATAATGACGCCAATGGGTTGAATGTGGACAATTTGTAAGGATTTTTTATGAGCTTATGAATAGGAAGTTTGTGTGTAAAATCTTTATTTACATGTTTTAAGTGGGTCGGCGAAAAGGTTTGGTGACTACGGGGTCTTAAACGTGACATAAAATTGGTTAGAATGTGACTTTTACGTACTCGGACGTTTCACGAATTAAGTATTATAGTTATATATACGAATATAATATTATATAATAATATTATATACGAATTAAGTATTATGTGTAAACTATATATGTATATATATTATTTAAGTACCATCACTGATATTAGATCACCTATATTGCACTCCAAAACCGGTTTTACGTCCGTTGCGTCACAGCCACAGGTTCAGTTGAAAACCAGCGTCAGGCACTTGTTGTCTGGCAATCATGCTGAACTGGACCTATTTTGGTGCAGCCATGAGGCACACAACAACTTTATTTTTTATCTTTATTTTTTTTTTTGGTATTGGTTTTTGTATTTGTGTTTGGGTCTTGTGCTGTGCCAAATAAATTATTTTTCTTTCTTTCTTTCTTTCTTTCTTATATTAAAAATTATAATTAAAACTAACTGAAAACTATAACGTCCAAAATTCCTCCGCATTGCTGTCGCCGTATTTATAAAGTACTCAAAAGACTTACGTTATTGCCATGCTTTATTGCAATGTTTATCTTCTGTCGATGGCAAAACCACTATTTGATCACGCGAAGTTTTAACATTTAGTTATGTGTATACGTGAAATGAATTAGCATCGTGATAAAATAAGACTAGAAAAATAAACCTTAAAATTGTAGGTATCTAACAAAATTACTAGGGAATCATCACACTATAAGAGCTTACATAAATAGCCTTGTCACATAAAATTTATCGCATATGAATGAGTGGAACACAAAATTGTCCACGTAAAAGCAAAACATATCGACTGGCTTCCAAAGCTTTGTGTTATGTGTTATCCCTTCACAAATTCATGCCATTGGTGTTCGTAACACGGTATATTGCACCCGTATAACAGTTTCAATATTGCAGTATACTGTGAAACTGAAGTCTGGTTTTAATTTAAAATTAAACTGACCAATGACCGAGCATCGCAAAGTTACTACTACCACCCTTAACTACAGAACCCCAGCTAAATTTATCACTTAATTTATTACAAAATTTGTTAAACAATACAACACTTTATCCTCATTGGTATAAGGTAAGAAATGTAGTGATTGATTCCCATATTTGAATAGTTAGGCCATGAAGATCGCGTTTGCGAAAGAGATACGCGTATCTTTGTAAATGTATGTTTGTATGGATCTTGAGATCTTTAAAAGGATTCTAATGGATTTTTATCTACAGTTTACGTTTCTCTGCTAAGATACATTGTGTTCTCAGTTTTTAATAGGTTTACAAAGAGCAATAAAAGAAATGAAAAATATATCGCAGATGGAAGGTATAACTATGATTTTAAGATAAAATAAATCTGTCAAATATTTGACAAAGAAATTATTCCCAAACAAGCTTAACTTTTAACACTTCCTAAAACTCTCAAGTACTTTTCATTCGGTAACCAGGAGCGCAGGAAGCAATCAGAGGTAAGCACAAATGAAACCACCCAACACCGCTAGTTTTTTGGCCTCGGATGAAAACTCTAAACGGCAGTGGCGTAGCCAATTAAAAGTTTTACCAATTAACCGGTTCCAATGACGCCACGCAGTTGCATGCTGTTATATACAACTTTATAACTTGCATAGCATATCCGTATGTTATCCTAGTACAAGTTGTTTGAATATTGCGACATTATTTTTGGTTTTAACCACGACAAGAGACCTAAAATATTACTATTATGAAAACAATAATATTATATTTGTGTATTTAGTTATACAAGAGTGTAAAGTTGCTTTGTAACCTAGTGCTCAATTTTGATGACTGAGCAAGCGAACAATTCTAAAATGAAAATAAAAATAGAATCAAAAGAGCACGAGGTGAAAAATCTTTGTACTGGTGCAACATGTAACTTTTCATCTCGCCTCAGCGAGATAATGCCTAAAGGAAAAAAAAAAACAGTACACCAAGGAGGTTCCGATGGCACCAAGGAGGTAGAAGTAAATAGGTTTAATGATGTTTTGAATAATCACAAACTTAGTGCACACGATGTCCTAAATTCAATTTACTTTATCCTCTAGAGGATAAAAACGGCTTTTGCGGCTCAGATATCGAGAAGCAAAAATACTCTTTCCGAGATGGGGGGATGAAAAAAGCTTATCTGATGTTAGATACAGCAAGAGTATCTAATCATCATCATTTCCTCCAAGCGGTGCCACATAAATCATCTGTTCCTATATTTCTCTCATCATTAGTTATCTTCTAGTTAGAAGGAAACCGCACTCCCGCGCAAAGGTTTTCGACCAAAAAAAAATATTTCGTACAAACAATACGGGAGTTTTCTATGCTACCAGGAGTGCAGAACAGACAGGAACTATCGATTACTGCTCGTTACCTGCCATGCACTGAAATAAATAACATGACAATCAGCTGGGTAGCGTAGTGAAACGAACAGTGAGTGAAGTCACTTGAATGTGTCTTTAGCTTGACTAAATATTATGCTGTTAAAATAACAAAAGAAATATTGCTGAAAATAGTTATAGTGTTCCAAATTCAAGTAGCATGTAAACAATACTACACATCATCATCATCAGCCTTTTAAATTTTCCCACTACTGGGACTTAGGTTTCCTCTCTAGGAGAGAGAATGGGCCGTAATCCATCACACGAGCCGAGTGCGGGTTAATGAATGCGACATGTCTACGAATTTTTTTAAAAATACAAAAAAATATCAAAAAGATAAACTGAATCAAACACTAAACAATGTCTCGAACAAAATTCATTGTTTCAGAGCCTAATTCAAACAGTTTAACCTACATAGACAGAATTAAAAGTAAATTTCCATTCCTACAAAACCCTGTAAGTAATTGGATTCATCAATTTCAACATCCAACATCAAATACAATAAAATAATTTCTCAACGGCCTCAAAAATTCACGCACTAACGCATTTATGTATTTCAGTTGACTTACCGCTTATTCATCGACAGGGGCGAGCCTCGTTCAAATTCAACACTGGCTCCGTCCGTGGCGGGGATTTTCCCGGGATTACGTCGAATCCCGTGACGTCATCGGTCCGGGACTTATACCCGGCTGACTTATCCGGGCACGTTTTTTTCTCCGCGGAAAATATCGTCTTCACAGTCGCTTAGCTGTTTCCAGAGTGACGCTTTTGAATTTTAATTTGCTTAGTCTGTGATGAATGAAATTTGAATTTTTTTGTATTGATTTTTATATTATTTACGCGACCCCGAACAGTTTAAGAGTTCTGTGATGTTTAAGTTTGTTTGTAAATTCGAGGCAAATGAGTTTTTGTTGGGCCGACATTTAACTTTATGTCCCTTAAGACTAACCCTCGCAGAACCCTTTTTAAATACTTATGATCTCGCTTTATAATCATGGGGTAGATAGTAAGTACGGGTCATGGTCAGTGGTGGTTATTTTGATAATGCTACTGTGGAGGCACGTGGTTATTATATTGAAATAAAGTGTCTTTAGTGTACGACGTATATTTAGAGACTGGCTTAGCTATAATGTGCCTGCTCTTATTAATCTAAGTATATCACTACACCACCCTCCTTAAAAGAAAAAAGAAAAAGTTATCTTCTTATTATTATTTTAATAAAATTTTCATCAAAGTTCATCAGGTTTATTCATAAAAGTATTTATACTGGATTATTTTGTTACCCAGATTCTAAATTCAAATTGTCTAAATATAATGTTTGAATTTGGAATCTGCGGTGCTAAACGATTCAGATTTAGATTATGAACACATGGTCTTACCTTTTATGGGTTTTTTTAGCGGGATCGTTTCAAGTAAAGGCAGTTTTATTTATTTGCAAATTTATTCCTAGAGGATTTATGATGAAAAATTAGTTTAGTCCTTTACCTTAACTCAATTGCCTACACAACTAGACAATATATGGAGACATTGAAACAGGACCGATCTCTGTAAAACTGGATCTGAGAATTTTGTTGTATTGACTATGTCAGCGATTCTTGCCGAGAAGATTGACTCAATAAATACATTTGCCGTCAAATTGTGCAAAACATTACAAAACTCATTGTAATGGAAAACTATGTGACTATGTATATGCCGTATAAAAAATAAATACCTATGTACATTTTCAATACACTTACTCGAAAACCCACTCTTGTCCCTACCGCGTTTAGACACACAATTTACTGTTTTCCGCACTAGTGTGGAAAATTGCGCGAACTCGCCTCGTCACAGTTTATTGAACCCCTGTTTATTTATATCTTCATGAGTGTATTGAAAAATCTCGTTTGATAAATGTGATAGCACTTGGCCACATAACACCCTCGCGCTTGGGCAAATTCTGCCTCGTCACAATGACAAACTTCCTTCGCTTGTATCAAAATGTCTTATTTCTAAACTTGACACTAACTAAATGTACAAGCCTGGATTCGCACGACAAAAAAAAACCTATATTTGTCTATACTTTTTGTACCACCAGTCGATCATACCGGCATTTACCTCAAACAAACATAGATATACCACTACTAAACCTGGCAGGATCAAAGTCTTGGTGGAAATAATAAATGGCAGCCAGTTAAACCTTGATAAGCTGACGTGAGCAGAGGCTCATCTTGTAACTGTGAGTGTATGGTCGTGCCTGCTGGCTAGTTGTGTTTGTTCGGGGAAATTGTTGCGGGTCGTGTTGTGTTTAGACCAGGGATAGTGAACCTTTATTGGTGACAGAGCCATTATACAACATTACTTTTAGTATATGCCAAACCCGAAATTCGTATCTAATATTTTTATGTAAAAAATCTATGTACTCACAAAATTTCATAATTGTATCTTTTTTTTTTTGGTGGACAAAAATCATCCAATGACAACCCCCGCTCTTGTATCAAGAAAAAATAGAAAGTTACAAGTCAGGTTGGCGACATTAATACATAGTCACCGGACCACCAGGTTGACTGAGGGGTTGTTTACAAGATAGGTATTGTAGATATACTACTCTGTCAAGAAAGTACCGGGAAAAGATCAATAATACACAAAGTGTCTGTTATTCATCCAAATTTATTTTATCACCTTCAAAGTATGCTCCTTTAGAAACGATACACTTGCGCCAACGAATAATCCATTCATCAAAACATTTTTTAAACGCTGCTTCCTGAATTGAGTTCAGTTCTCGCCGCGAATTCTCCTTTATGTCTTCTATCGATTGAAAACGGGTGCCACGAAGTGGTACTTTGAGTTTAGAAAAAAGAAAAAAGTCAGCAGGAGCCATATCTGGTGAATATGGTGGTTGCTGGATGGTATTTGTTGAGTGTTTGGTCAAAAATTCGTTCACAATGATAGCCTTGTGCGAAGGCGCATTGTCGTGGTGCAAAATCCAAGAATTTTCTTTCCACAAATCTGGCCTTTTTCGTCGAATTTGCTCTCTTAAACGCTGCATAATGCTCAAATAATATTCTTTATTTACCGTTAGACCTTCCGGTAAGAATTCAGAGTGCACAACACCGCGATAGTCAAAGAAAACAGTCAACATGACTTTGACTTTAGATCGACTTTGGCGTGGTTTTTTCGGTTTCGGATCAGTTGGAAGGCGCCACCCCGAAGCTTGTTGACTAGTTTGCATGTCAAACTCGTAAACTCACGTCTCGTCACCAGTAACAATGCGTTTCATGAATGTTGGGTCCGAACTGACTCGTTCTAGCATGTCCTCAGCGACTTTCATGCGATTGAGTTTTTGGAGAAAATTCAGATCTTTTGGGACTAGCCGAGCAGCAACATGTTTCATACCCAAATGATTAGTTAAAATGGTACGGATCGACTCGTGAGATACAGAAAGTTCGGCGGCTATCTCTCTCAGAGTTGAATGGGGATTTTCAGTCACTATTTCCTTCACTTTTGCGATGTTAACTTCAGTTGCAGACGTTGACGACCTACCAGAGCGAGGCAAATCTTCCATCACATCTCGACCGCTTTTGAACGCTTTGAACCACTCATAAGCACGAGTTTTTGATAAAGTCGATTCACCGTAAGCCTTCTGTAACATTTTCAGTAACTCCGAACACGAAATTCCATTGGCGATGCAAAATTTAAGACAAACTCTTTGTTCGATATTTTTGTCCATTATGAAATTCGCAATACACACTATATATGATATTACTAAAACCAGCACTGTATCTATATATATAAAAATCAATGCCACTTTTCGTTGTTAATTTATAACTCAAGAACGGGCTCACCTATCCAAACCAAATTTTTAGGCTTTGTTCGGACTATTTAGTAGATGGTTTATGTGAAGTTTGGTAGGGTAGAGTAGGGTAGAGAAGTGTAGAGTAGTGTAGAGTAGTGTAGGGTAGAGTAGGGTAGAGTAGGGTAGAGTAGGGTAGAATAGTGTAGAGTAGGGTAGAGTAGGGTAGAGTAGGGTAGAGTAGGGAAGAGTGGGGTAGAGTAGAGTAGAGTAGGGTAGAGTAGGGTAGAGTAGGGTATAGTAGGGTAGAGTAGGGTAGAGTAGGGTAGAGTAGGGTAGAGTAGGGTAGAGTAGGATAGAGTAGGGTATAGTAGGGTAGAGTAGGGTAGAGTAGGGTAGAGTAGGGTAGAGTAGGGTAGTGTAGGGTAGAGTAGGGTAGAGTAGGGTAGAGTAGGGTAGAGTAGGGTAGAGTAGGGTAGAGTAGGGTAGAGTAGGGAAGAGCGGGAGCGAAGCCGTGCGGGCAAAAGCTAGTCTATATATATAAAAATCAATGCCACTTTTCGTTGTTATTTTATAACTCAAGAACGGGCTCACCAACCCAAACCAAATTTTTAGGATTTGTTTGGACTATTTAGTAGATGGTTTATGTGAAGTTTGGTAGGGTAGAGTAGGGTAGAGTAGGGTAGAGTAGGGTAGAGTAGGGTAGAGTAGGGTAGAGTAGGGTAGAGTAGGGTAGAGTAGGGTAGAGTAGGGTAGAGTAGTGTAGAGTAGTGTAGAGTAGAGCAGTGTAGAGTAGTGTAGAGTAGGGTAGAGTTGGGTAGAGTAGGGTAGAGTAGGGTAGAGTAGGGTAGAGTAGGGTAGAGTAGGGTAGAGTAGGGTAGAGTAGGGTAGAGTAGGGTAGAGTAGGGTAGAGTAGGGTAGAGTAGGGTAGAGTAGGGTAGAGTAGGGTAGAGTAGGGTAGAGTAGGGTAGAGTAGGGTAGAGTAGGGTAGAGTAGGGTAGAGTAGGGTAGAGTAGGGTAGAGTAGGGTAGAGTAGGGTAGAGTAGGGTAGAGTAGGGTAGAGTAGGATAGACTAGGATAGAGTAGGGTAGAGTAGGGTAGAGTAGGGCAGAGTAGGGTAGAGTAGGGAAGAGCGGGAGCGAAGCCGTGCGGGCAAAAGCTAGTTTAATATAAATAACAGATGCAACTCAAACTCCGCGCCAAAATGGAAAACAGTTGTGCCAATCTAACAAATACAAAAAAACAAAAATTTGAATTTGGAACCATAAACAAATCATCCATTCCCGATACTTTTTTGACTGAATGTACCTTTACCTGCATAACCATTATGGTTAATATCTACAATTATCTTACACACTATCAGGGTTTTATTATTAGACATTTTATGAACTACGACTTAGGCATCGTAATTTATGACGGCACAAAAATAATTACGTAGCCTAACGATATTATGTCTCAAAGAAAACAGCTTAAAAGTACAAATAAACCAATATACAAACACAAGCGTAATTAAAATGCAAACAATACACTTTCTGAAAGACTTTCATATAAAAATATAATACTCGGTAAACAACAATACGGGTGGACAAGGAAATCCTTTATAAGGCCTGCCTGAGGCCAGAAACTACCAGGCGACAAGAACACGCGAAGAGATAAAAAAATAACGTACCATCGCTCATAATCAACGCTGTGCGAAGAACAAAGCGAATAACACAACAAGAAAGATTATATCAGACGACAGTGTGTTGCAGGAAAAACTGCACACACAGAGAGAATTATTTTTACTTGACATTGGATACAAAGAAAATAATACTGCATATCTATCTTTAGATGAAACTGAAGACAAAAGGATGCTTTTAAATTCAAAAAAGATAATTTTTCAAACGCATACATTAAAACGGACAACATAAAAATTGCAAAACGCTTTTATCTGCATCACAATCAGACATAACTGTAGAGTTATGAGTAAGTACTTAGTATGTAAAACGTTGCATTGCCATTCGTCCGTCGCTCTCGCAAAGCGTACGACTTCCACAAAGATTAAATAAAACGCAACGAGGCTGCGAATGAATGCATTTTATTATCCTTTCAAAAAGTTGAAGCTTTGTGAAAACTATTAATAAAACAAAACTGACATAAATAATAATATTTGAATTCATTTAAATCACTTCGCCTTTGTCTGAAATACGAGTCAGTTAGTTATGAGTTACTAGGAAAGCAAGAGATTAATTTCCATTTTCAATGAAATATGGGATCAAACAAAGTTCATTAGTACCAGCAGCTACTAAAATTTGGAGTTAGACTTTCTTGTTGCTAGCCTACTGATTTAACTTTGTTTCAAAAGGTTTGTTAGTCATTTATTCAGTTATTTCAACCCGGAGAACAGAAAACAATTTGTTTGTCGTAAAAACTCGATCATACAGTAAAAATCATAGTCGGTACACAGCAGTTCCATAACCTCACAGCCCGTAAAAGGCTACACCCTAATGACGTAGTCATCATAAAGCTTTATGCTACCCTAGTACTCCCTGACCTTTACGAGAAGAAAACTCGGGTGAAAAGTAAGTAATATAGCAAGCTGTATGGGGCACTTTGGCCGCCATTGTTTTAGCCCTGCGGTAAACCTCGCGTTATCCGCCATACGCGCGTCATCTATTTTGATTACCTTGCCTGGTAATGCGTTATATTATTTATATAACAGTTATGGAAGCAGAAACTATGTTAGGTTATGATTTTATGGGATTATTTTGAAGTGTACTTATATAAGCGGTTTGTAAAGTATGAAATAGTGTTGTGACGGTGGTTATCCCCTGTTATTGGGGTTGTTAGACTCGTTTGTTGCTGTTTGTTTGGTACAAATCAACATCGAATATACTGTACTGCAGAAATACCTGATGGAAAAACTCAATCACAGTTTTTCCGACTTAAGAGGGTCCTTCTCCACTCGACTATCGTAAACATCGAAAATTGTTTAAAAGCTTTTTACTTCATTTAATGCAATCCAACGCGATGTTTGACGAAAAGGCAACGCAAAAAAAGAGAGATAACGCCTGAAAAGTCTGTCAGTATTCGGTAATTCCGAGATTTACTCGAAAATTTCACAAAACTTGATCCAGGTAATAGCTGTTTTTTTTAAACCCTTTAAAGTTTTTGAAAAAAGTTATCGTCATTCAGAATCTTAATAAAATTTGCAAGGTCTCTAGAGGATTACTTTTTTGACTTTTTCAATTTTTAGGCAAATTATGAAGTGTCAAAGTTCATAAAAAATAGAACATTTTCAGAGGTTTTTACTGGATTAGTTTTACACAAATTAGAAATTGGTTTTTTTAGAAACCTAGATAATATCCACAAGACACTGTGTTTCCAAAATATCTAATGATAAATGTGTAATAACGTCATAATCAGTTATGAGCGGTTGTATGAAAAACAGTGAAAATATGAGTCATGATGCACCACCTTAAGGGTTTGCTTCTAGATAAGACTAAATGATTTCTGCAATAGTGGCTACAACAACTTAACCAGCAAACCACTGATTGTTACAAAATAAAAGGTTAGTGTGAACACTAGTGTGAAACCATTCAGCGCAACACGTGTGTAGCCGAGTCCCCAGCGAGGATTACCTGCCTGCCGCGTGTAACCTTATTTGTGTTTATAGGGCTGCGGCTCACAGTCAGTCTCGTGGATAAATAAAAACATCCACACTGCCGAGATCTGTGTGTGCATGAATATAATGTTTCACAACAATACAACTATCACACAACGCCATCTAGTCCCAAACTAAGCAGAGCTTGTTCTATAAGCACTAGACGACTGATAAACATATTTAATATATTTCTAAATACATATTATAGATAAATTACACCCAGATGAATGATCGTGCTAACACTAACATTTTCCCTAGGTGGGAATCTAACCTACGACCAGCATAGCAGTCAGGGCCACTGACCACTAGACCAACAAGACTGCCAAATGAATGAATGACCATCCATTCCACTATACTGGTAACACAAATCCTGAGCTTTAAGTACCTAATGCTAGCGCAGGAAAAAACGCAGCTATGAGGAAACAGACATCTATCAGGTGTCGGGAGCCGCAGAATTATCTGTTCATCGTAGGCAAGCAACGGGTAGACTTCTGTCTGACCGCTTGCCTTAAAGAGATTCAGTAAAACCGTCGGGGTCCAGCGGGGCCGAAGCCAACAAAGCCCATGAATTCGCTTCCGAAAGGTAAACACGAGGTACTGGAACGCAAGGCAAAGAATATCATTGGGTTTTAAGCAGTAAAAGTCTGACACGCCTTTCGCTCCGCCCAAGAAAGAAGAAAGAGAAAGAAAAAAAGAGGGGAAGAAAGAAGTCATTGGATGATTTCCCGCAGAAGAACTCATGGCTGTTAGTAATTATTTAATTTTGATAAGCAATAACAGACACACTTAAAAATGATGTAATTATTTGAACTGCAGACCAACCCTACTGTAACCGCCAAAGATGTATGTCTCCATTTGTAGCCGCGTGACTTATGTCCCGTGCTGTCTGCGAGCAGTGCTAGCTGCACTGAGTACATATTTCTATAGCACGTGTCATTTCAATAGCATTTTACGAACTGAACTCAATGGTAGTTAGTAGCTTAATCTTCAATGAGGCTATTGGTGAGTACTAGGGGGTTAGACGAGCGAAGAAGTCACGCGACAAGTGATAATGTCATGGTTATTGTGCAGCGACTAATTTGAGTCTGCTGTAGGTTAAGAGACTTCCAGATTAGCTACTGCACATCAGGAGGTTGAAGTGTGGAAGAAGGAGTGTCGTGTAAAAACTGCATAAACTACTTTCTATTCTCAATTGTATTCAAAACCTACATTTAACGAGAGTTTTGCTATAAAATTATGGATATATTTAGTGCCAACATGAGACTCGACCCATAGCTTCTAGGCGAACATGAATCAGAACAAAGTTTTCAACATCTAAAGGATCTCTGCTTAATTAACTTCCAATTATACAGCCACATTGGTGCCGAGAAAAGGAAGACAGTGATAGCTTGTCGTTGAAAAAACGATATGATAGAGAGAAAATAGAAAAACGTATTAAGCCAAGAAGTAATACGGGAAGAAGATGATGATGGAGACTGTAATCATGGTGTGCAATAAAGTATATATAAATAAATAAATAGATGGTACTAAGGTTGCATAAACACAAGACATAACAACTATAGTTTGCATGTAAATGCACTACCAATGACCATAGAATAGAATAAACAAAATAGTAACATAACTTACATGCAAACAAGTCTATGAGTACTTTTTGAACCTAGTACAAGGGCATGGGCTCAGATTCCAGAAACGTGTCCTCGAAAAAATCAAACTATCAACGAGTCTTTTCAATAATCTACATTTTTCCGTAAACCGATAACATTGCAATTCGAAATTTCTATATTGGCGTAAACCTTAAAAAATACATTTACCGTCCGCAAGTTAATAAGAGCAGTTGGTCATACGATCTCCGTTGATATCACAGTATAATGGCGGTCTTATCGCTGACAGCGATCAGACAACCTACATATTTGCTCGTCCCAAAATCAAAGCAACTCCTACTTGATCACATAATGGTTTATTTGAAGCGTGCACTGAAAAGCGTAGCACCCCTTATTAGATAATCTAAACGAGCCCGTTAGCACATAAAGTGTAGATAAAAATTCAGTAAAATATCAATTTACCGTGCTTCCTTTACTTACAAGACCATAGAGTTAAGAATATTGCGCTGCCAACAGCTTTAAAAGAGTTTTCAGAAACGCTACTATTTGGCGCTACTTATGCAAGAAGTTTTATACTTTTGACACAAGACGTTGAGATCAATTATTAATCTAATGTCAAAAACATACGCTGAACAGCTCGGTGGTTTAGCGATCGGCTGCTGCACTGAGTTCAATTTAGGCTTGTGAAATTTGAAAATTTTGCCTGTTGCCTGAGCCGGTTGTAGTCACTGAGAATTTTGTATGATTTCGCGGCCCCATAACCGCTGTTTCCAAGATTTTGGTTTTGGCAAGGCTCTTTTAAAAAACAAGCTTTATTATTTTTTTTAACCTTAAAATATTTCCGTGACGTATTCTCGTAGACAAACACGTTTAAAAATGTAAATTAGGGTCAGATACGTGATTTTTTTAAAATAAATACTATCAGACAGGCCGTCAATTTTTATGAGATAACGGTGACACACACTGACATTACATCTTTGTATTGTAGGTGTCGCCAATGCCACTTCTACCAGTGATGGAGTCTGTACACAAAACGTATTATCAACAGCCCCGCCTGTTTTCTCTCTCCTACGATTAATGTACGTTGTACACCTTTTTGTATCAGATACGAGGTTTTCATGAGCTTTTTATAAGGTGAGAAGCAACACCTGCTTATGAGTGGTAGCCTTGGAGGTAGATAACATGTTTAGGACATAATTTGTTTGAAGGAGGACTGAGAGTAATGGTAAACAATGTGAATGTAAATAAATACAATTTGTAAACAACTGCCTGCAGCTATTTCTGGTGCTCCGACCATAGGGAGCTTCAAGGCTCGTTTGAAAAAATGACATATCGCTTTTTATTCTTTTGACGAATTTATGTTCTAATTTAATTTAACTTTGACGTTGACGCGAATATTTATTTGGACTGAAAATTATTGTGACTTTCATTATGATTTATTTTGATTTGTGATTTGACTTCGATTTATTGGTTTTCTTATTTTTTCTTTTATTTGTTTGATATTTTTTATTTGAAATGGTGATGAAATCATTTTGTATTATAACTTGTAAGAATCCCTTACTAATAAACTACTATGACTACGACTTAAAAATTAGATTTTTAATTTTATTTGTCATTATAATTACGGTATATTAAAGACAAATGAAATGAAAAAATATAGCAAAAGCTTGTAAGTACATACTAGCTTCTGCCCGTGGCTTCGTCCGCGTAAAAGTAGATTTATCTATACAACTTTTGGACCCCAGTTTCATCCATCACAAAGAGGGTGAATTTTAGAAAATCCTCTCTTAGCTTCCTAAGAGAAACCTTGTGCATTTCAGGTAGGTACCTAGTACCGATAATTTCGACTGTGCGTTGATTTGTTATTCAGTCAGTTTTTTCGTTTACATATATAGATAAACAACAAAGTTATTAAGTCAACTTAGTTGTTAAGTTATTTTCAGTTATGTAAACACACAAAAAAGTAATTAAGTCACGTCGGGGTCACCAGTTTGGAGATATGCAGAACAGAGAGTAAAGTCCCGCAAACCTTCATTGAAAAGGGAGGATCCTTCGACCAGACAGGATGCTATAGTCTGGTGGGCGACTGCCCGATAGTTGTTGTCGGGCTGCCGTATATGTTCAAATCACGCGGAGAACTTTGATTGTGCGATGCAGGATTTCGTATTTTCTTCGTAGTTCTTATGTGGCGTCATAGATGTCGCTACAGCGCTTTATCCATTTCATTTAGGAGGTTGACTTTAGTGTATACAGTTTTAGTGTTTTTATTTTTCTTAGCGTAGCATAGTCGCTAAACAGAAGCGGTAAAGCCCTACAGGTGGTGGTAGGACAGTTATTTAAAACTCAAGTGAATTTTAGTGGACTGTATATTAAATAAACAAATTAAACTTAGAATTAAAGCGGCACGGCGAGAAAACAATAATAAACAGAAGATAAGGATGCGTGCGCTCGGTAGTAAGGTCGTAAGGTCGAGTGCCGGCGCGCCGGCCGGGCTGCGCCCGCGGCGAGCGCCTCTCCCCGCGACCTCTGCTTCACCCCGCTGTCGCCCGGCACGTAGTGGTGTCCGCGCTCTTTAGTGATGTGCAGACATGCTCCCGGCGTTGAAGATTTGTCTTCAATGGTTATACTGGAAGAGGACAGATAGTGTTGAAAGCGCGTCGGACTATGCCCCTTTTCGTCTTGACGTCTGCGACTCTGCTTATTCCGTCTCTTCCAGGAATCACTCGTACAATGCGGCCGAGTGGCCACATCAGTGGCGGTGTGTGTTGCTCCTTGAGCACCACCATGGCTCCTTCTTCAAGCGCCCCGTCGGAGTCCGTCCATTTGGTCCTCTGTTGGAGGTAGAAGATGTACTCATTAGCAAATCTGTGCCAGAACTGTTGCTTGAGGTGCTCGATTCGCTGGTAACGTCGGAGGCTGGTTATATTTTGGTTGGTGACTCGTGGATGCGGCAGAGACGTGAGAGATCTCCCAATCAGGAAGTGGGCCGGAGTTAATGGGTATAGGTCTGCTGGATCAGTGGACAGAGGAGTTAAGGGACGAGAGTTTAGAATGGCCTCAACCTGTATCAAACACGTTGACATCTCTTCGTACGTCAGGTGGGCCAAACCTAGTATGCGCCTAAGGTGATGTTTAGTAGACTTGACAGCAGATTCCCATAAGCCCCCAAAATGTGGGGTGTATGCCGGGATGAAACTAAAATTGATACCTGTCATCTCTGAAGAGAAATCTTGTTTTAGTATGTCAGCTATTTCATTACAGGTGCCAACAAAGGTAGTACCGTTGTCCGAGTAGATAGTTCTGGGCTTACCACGACGAGCAATGAACCTGTTCAGAGCTGCAATAAAGGCATGTTTGGTTAGGTCTGAGACAAGCTCCAGGTGAACCGCCCTGGTGGCTAGACAAACAAAAACGCATATGTAACCCTTTATCAATCTACACCCTCTACCTTTGCGGTCGGCTAGAAGGATGGGCCCGGCATAGTCCGTACCTGTCTCTAAAAATGGGAACTCTAATTGGACTCGTTCCTTAGGCAGATTACCCATGATGGGTTGAACTGTTCTGCCGCTGAACCGTTGGCACTTAACGCACTTGTGGACAGTCGATTTGGCTAAGTTTCTACCCCCCAAAGGCCAGTACTCATGTCTGATTGTGGCTAAGAGTAGCTGTGGACCGGCATGGAAAAGGCGTAAATGGTATGTCTTAAAAATAAGTTTAGCAAAGCTATGCTTGCTGCATATAATAATAGGATGTCTGACATTATAGTCGTAACAGGAATTGTCTAGTCTGCCTCCAACTCGAATAATGTCAGACTCGATAAAAGGGGATAGTTTCTTTAGGCGATTCTTATTAGGTAATGGCTTACCTGATGAAAGTATATCATATTCTTCAGGAAACATTTCCCTCTGAACTGTTTTAATCATGAATTCGGCACTGTAAGACAACTCTGAATTGGTAAGCGTACGACTATGGTTATGTTCCCCCTTTGAACGGTTAATGAATCTAAAAACGTATGCTAACACGCGTTGTAAACGTAAATAGTTTGAAGAATTATGAATTACGCTTTGAAATGAATTATTAGAATTAGTATTAGTAATGGGTAATGATCGATTAATTTGTATAGAATTTGATTTTAATATTTCCGGTAGTATAGTGTCAGCATCTGTGTTGGGCGTTGAAGGCCAAAGAGTTGGGTCTGTCAGTAAAAATGACGGCCCTGACCACCACATGGAAGATTGACCAATGAGATCAGCGCTCAGCCCACGGGAGACAAGATCTGCGGGGTTGTCTTTGGACGGCACATATCGCCAGGTGTAATCACCAAAACCTTCCCGTATCTCGGAAACACGATGCTTGACGAACGGCTTAAGTGTGCCAGGTGAAGTGGACAGCCAACCTAGCACAATCATTGAATCACTCCAGAATATGCATGTGTTAGGTTTTAATGTTAAGGACTCCAGTACCTTCGCACACAACCTTGTTCCTAGTAAGGCACCACAAAGTTCTAGCCTTGGGATTGTTGTTGATTTGATCGGTGCTACCTTGCTTTTAGATGTAAGCAAATGTGTATGTATGTTGCCGCTACTATCTACAGAACGAATGTATATGCAAGCCCCATATGCCTTCTCTGATGCATCTGTGAAGATATGCATTTCCACGGACGTAGGCCTGTCACCTACCACCCAGCGTGGTATGTTGAGACGATTGAGTTGTGACAACGTTTGTGTGAACTTAAGCCATAACTTTTTAATATCCTCGTTTACCTCGTCGTCCCATGCGCACTTTTCTATCCATAACTTTTGTAAGATTATCTTGACTTCGATAATACAAGGAGAGACGAGGCCCAAAGGATCGAAGACTTGTGCTATTGTAGACAGAATGTGTCGTTTTGTGATAGTAGTATCTGTATGGACTGATGTGTGTATGGAGAATGTGAGACAGTCTGAATGACAATGCCAATTAAGACCAAGAGTCTTGCTTGGTTCATCGATGCTTAAGCTCACTGTGTTATGTGTGTCTGTATGTGTTGTCGTAGCTATGTGACTTGTGTCTGCAGTGACTGCCTGTAATATTTGTGTGTTGTTAGACTGCCACTTGCGAAGATTAAGCTGTGCCGCCTTAAGCGTACTGGTGACGTCTCTACACAGTGCTATGGTACTCTCTATCGTGTCACTTCCTGATAGATAATCATCTACGTAAAAGTCGTGTTGTATAGAATGTTGTGTACGGGTGTGCGTGGCTTCCTTCGCCAATTGAGACAAACATCGTGTGCTAATGAACGGAGCTGATGCAGTTCCGTAAGTGACGGTGTTTAACCTGTAAGTTTTAAGAGGCAATGATGGGTCAGAGCGCCACAATATCTGCTGTAAAGATCGCTGTGACTCGTCGACTTCAATTTGTCGAAAGAACTTTTCGATGTCTGATGAAATGACGTACTTGTGCTGACGAAACCGCAGCAATATTGACAGCAAGTCGTCTTGCACTCTGGGTCCTATGCCTTGAATGTCGTTGAGTGACTTACCAGAAGTTGTGACGGCTGATGCGTCGAAGACAACTCGTAGTTTTGTCGTTGTACTGGACTCTCTGATTACTCCGTGGTGTGGGAGAAAGTATGAGTGGCATGAAGAAGGCTGCGAGGCTTCGCTCATATGACCTAATGCTTCATACTCTTGTAAGAACTCGACGTAGCGTTGCTTAAGTATCGGGTCTCTGTCAAGTCTACGCTCTAGCGATAGGAAGCGACGTTTGGCCATTTCAAAGGAGTTTCCTAACGCTTCTGGGGATTCCTTTAATGGAATGGTGACGACAAAGCGCCCATCAGCATTACGCCTTGTAGTACTTTTATAGTTCTGTTCACAAGCTCGCTCTTCGGCTGTGAAGTTGAACTTAGGCGAGATGGAGTCAAGTTCCCAGAATCTTGAGAGATCCATGGGCGCTCCTACGTGCGTGGTGCGTGGGTCGTGCGCGACCATACACACCGATGAGTGGGTTGAGTTAGGTTGAGGTATGGAGCCTGATATGAGCCATCCGAGTTTGGTCTCGAAAAGCGTCGGCATATGTCTACCTAACTGTATACGATTGCGACCAATCACACCCCAAAATATGTCGGCTCCAACAAGTATGTCGATGGTGGAAGGGACACTGAAGGATGGGTCGGCCAGACTTACTCCTGCTGGAAGTTGTATGTCTGCTATGTCTATGTATGTATGTGGAATATGATTGGTTACATTGGGCAAGATAAAACAGTCGATGTCAATATTGTATGACCCATCGCATGATTGTAAATGTATAGTACAAGATTGCGTGATGGTTGACATTTGGCTGTTAATGCCTGCAACGTGTGAGCTTACACTACGAATAGGTAATTGTAGCTTACCACAAAGGTCCTTGGTAATGAAATTTGCCGTGCTTCCATTGTCTAGTAAGACTCTGGCGCTGTGCGGCGCCCCGGATTTGTCCGTGACCCTTACCAAAGCTGTGGAAAGTAATACATGACGAGATGAGACATCATGATTAGTGCCTGTCAAAGCTATATGTTCTTTACTAGAGCTAGATTCATTGTCATGAGAATGCAGCATTGTATTATGCCTATTCTTGCAATATTTGCAGTGGCCAAGTGCGCAAGTAGCCTCGAAGTGACCCGGGCGTAAACAATTTAAACAAAGTTTTAATTCCTTCGCTTTAGATAAGCGTGCAGCGACTGTTAGCGCCTTAAACTGGTCACAACTAAATATGTAGTGACCCAGTTTACACATGGGACAAGAAATATTAAATCTACCCTTACTTGGTGTCACAGCAAAGCTTTTAGGCTTACTGTACGATGAATCTGGCTTTGACTTTAAATTTCTAGCTTCCTCGAGTGTTTCTAGGAGATTGCAACGGCTAGAAACAAATTTTGTGAACATGTCCAAGGATGGATAATCTGTTTGCGTGTTTCTATGTTCTTCCCAATGCCTGCTGGTAACTGAATCTAACTTTGATGCCATTAGATATATCACCACATCACCCCAATGTTGTACGGGCCGTCCCAGTGTTGCCAGTGATCTTAGATTTTTGCTGGTTACGTCAACAATCTCGCGCAACCCCTGACTACTCTCTTTTTGAAGCGGTTCGACACTAAATAAAGCCTGAATGTGGTTATTTACTAATAACTGCTTATTATCGTACCTCTCACAAAGTAGCTGCCATGCATTCTCGTAGTTGTCCCCTCTGAAATCTAAACTTTTTATAACTAGCGCTGCACTGCCATTAAGTGACGAACGCAAGTAATGGAACTTATTGATATTATCTATACCTTTTTCATCATGAATAAGTGATACGTAAATGTCCTTGAACTCCAACCAATCCTTATACCCGCCGCCAAAGTGAGGTAGATTTATTTTAGGAAGTCTTACATTGCTATGTCTATTAACCACTGAAAGCTGTTCACTGGAGCCTACCTTAGAAACCAGTTGTGCACGATGCCGTGACAGAAGCGCGCGTGCTGCTGCCAGTTGCCTGTAGTAGCTGGTCTCGAACTGCTCCCGTTCGGTAAATTGCTCGTCGGGCCTAGCAGACAGGTACTCCAGTTGACCCTGCAATGGATCATAGGTGGCATATAAGGTAACCATTTTCTCAATTCGGATCTCCAACTCGACAAGTTGTTCATCACTCAGCTGTTCGCAAGACTTAGTGGTTGTCAAATAGTTAGTGAACTGCGTAAGCTGTGATTTAATTGAGGCGCGTTTCCTTGTAAGCTCCTTATAGGTTGCTTCTTCAGCCATGACTAAAAAGCGAGATAAGCTCTAAGCACTTGAAAGGGAAATAAGTAGAAGAAAATTAAAAGGCTAAAGCAGAAGTCAACAGGCTGCCGAAAGTACTGCAACGAGCTTCAATACGCCTGTGAAATTACCATAAATAGCAACAGCTGATCGACGAAGCGGTGATATTTAAACCGGTAGGCGGTTAGAAAAAAATTTCAAATTCAAATTGAAAAAAAAAATGTTATGTGGGTACCCTGTAAAATTATATTAAGAATGTTTTAACTATATTATTAAGCACTTATTACTAATTATTATTAATGGATTGGGTTCTGCTATAATGGGGTTATTAGCTTATATGGATTGTACGTTGAAGTAAACTAAAACATGAAGGACAACACGGACAAAAAAAGCATGATTCTACTGGACGATTAAATGTACCGCATGAATTCACATTAAGCGCTACTACTGACTGGGATGAATGCCAACACTGTGATTTACTGGTCTAATGCACTATCTAATTCTCTTGGGGAATGATAAGTTAAAATATGAATATGTTGATGTTAGTAAGAATATGGAAAGATCTCACAAAATCCGGTGACTGCGACTCCAAACCAAACCGAACGTCTTCTTGCTTGCAACGGATGACGATGTTCTTGGGCTCTGCTTGGGCTGCTACGCTGCGATGACCCAGCTGAGATGACCACTGAAGAACTATGCTCGCTCCCGAAATAAGCTTCTGCACGATGATTGAAGACCTGGTACGCACGAACGACGAGGTGTCTTGATCTCGAAGTCCAGTTTTCCAACGGCCGTTTTCAAATTTTGAAAATAAACCGCTCGTTACTCCTGAAAACCGTTCAGCTACGTAATCTCGAAGGACCATAAACAGAAGCGGTAAAGCCCTACAGGTGGTGGTAGGACAGTTATTTAAAACTCAAGTGAATTTTAGTGGACTGTATATTAAATAAACAAATTAAACTTAGAATTAAAGCGGCACGGCGAGAAAACAATAATAAACAGAAGATAAGGATGCGTGCGCTCGGTAGTAAGGTCGTAAGGTCGAGTGCCGGCGCGCCGGCCGGGCTGCGCCCGCGGCGAGCGCCTCTCCCCGCGACCTCTGCTTCACCCCGCTGTCGCCCGGCACGTAGTGGTGTCCGCGCTCTTTAGTGATGTGCAGACAGTCGCCGTTACAATGTTCCCATTGCTGGGACTCAGGCCGGAGAGGAGAACGTAGGAGAGGGAATGGGTCGTAATCCACCACGCGTGGCCAGTGTAGATTTGTTGGTGTTGGTTATTTTTCTTTGTTAGTTTTTTATTTTAGGCATCAAAACTTATTTTATCATCTACACCGGTGTTCATCAGAAAAATTCCCTAAACGCTGACAGCATTGCCACGTTCAATAACAATGTTAATTCATTGACCACGTAAACATTCGACTAGCAGCTTACAGAAATAGAATAATAAATATTTGCTTAGCCAATAAAATCTTTATTGAGACCAGTATTTATTACCAAAAAGCCTTCACTACATCAAAATAACAATTTGCAAAAACAAATAGTTGCCTTCAAACATTGTTTCGAACACTGTAAACATAAATACACATAATTTTCACGTTCAACTGTAGCCGTAAATCTGAAATCGTCCCTCCACAACGATTTGTCACGATATTTGACATATTACCAACGAATCGCATCGGCAAAAAAGCTGAAAAATCGTTTTGCAAAGTTTTTTTCGAATATGCATGTAAACTATCGTATTTTACAGTTTCGTGATTTTTACGTGACAAATGGTGATTTTGTAAATGTTCGCTTTGTTAGTTTAAATTGTTGTAGGTATGATAAAACTTGAAACTAAAATATTGCGCATTGAAATTTAATTTGCGCTGTTTTGGTTAGTCGTTTTTCACACTGTCAATGAGTTTTTTTTTTTGGGAAAGTCTACATGACTAAAGTGGTCAAAAAATAAAAGGTCTGTTTTGACATTGGTATTTTGACTACCCAGCGGCTTGCCCGGTGTAGTGTAAATAGCTAAAATAGCTATAAATACACCAGACCTCTAATATTATTTTGTTGTTTCTTTCAGTTTCGTTCCAAGTTTTATACTTTTTCTCAAACATTGACTTGTTTTAGTACATATAAATATCGATATTCTCAAATGTCAAAACGGGACTTTTATATTTTTTTAACGAGTTTAGTTAGCGCCACTTAACCCAGAGGTCTTGTACTTTTGAAAACGTATACATGACGAATTTAATTAATGTCATTAACCTTTTAACTGTCTACGTCGGATATATGTGACAAACACTCTCGCGTTTAATCCATCAAGGGTCGCACATCCATGACCAAATACTCCACCTCGTCGGTTCTTCTGTCACCTATTGATTAAAGAGCTAAAAAAGATGGATGGTGCCCAGTTGCAAATACACGACCCTGGTGAATAGGACATGAAGACACTCGTCAGACCAATCCAACACATGAGCGTTTTGACAGGTGCCTAGACCTGCCAACTCAGTGCTGCCAACTGGTGAACGTCAGTTTTCGATAACCCTCATTCAAATGTGTTAGAATATTCTTCTATATTATTCTTCAGTTTCACGAAAACCCTGAAAACTTAACTAATCAACAAAACTGTGAATAAAATATGTTTCTCACTAATTAAAAACCCTCAAACACGCAAAACTTTAATTACTACACGCAAAGAACTAATTAAGCAGAAAAACTAATTTAAATGAAGAGGCGTAGACATTCATTCGCAAAACTGGTCCTAGTGAAGATTAATATATAAAAAAGCCATCTCTCTCGCATGTACAGATGTAGAGTATAAAGAGGTTGACATGCACTATGCACATGCTTCCAGCATGCCAACGCATATTTTATAATAAAGCCTAATTGGAGTCAGCGCACTAAATATTATAAAAGCTTGCCTCCATTAGTTGTCCCGTATTTTAACAACACACAATGATAAATGTGGTTTGTGGTATAAATGTCGTGTGGCTCTGAAACAAATATGGGCTCCTAGTACAACGAATGCCAACTTTATATTTTTTTAGGGTTCTGTACCTCAAGAGAGCCCCGTTGCCCTGAAATGAAGGCAAATAAGGAACAGGAGTGGGTTTTAGTCAGTAAAACACAACGCCCACACACGCCCTCTCGCACCGTCCTAGGGCGGGAGATGGAAAAACACCGGAACACATGGGATCACTTTGTTTTCCGTCTGCCTGCCTGTCAAGACTCTATTTCAGAAACGGCTTGAGGTAGCTTGAGGTATGGAGTTGAAATAATACTACATATACTACTCTGTCAAGAAAGTATCGGGAAAAGATCAATAATACACAAATTGTCTGTTATTCATCTAAATTTATTTTATCACCTTCAAAGTATGCTCCTTTAGAAACGATACACTTGCGCCAACGAATAATCCATTCATCAAAACATTTTTTAAACGCTGCTTCCTGAATTGAGTTCAGTTCTCGCCGCGAATTCTCCTTTATGTCTTCTATCGATTGAAAACGGGTGCCACGAAGTGGTAATTTAAGTTTAGGAAAAAGAAAAAAGTCAGCAGGAGCCATATCTGGTGAATATGGTGGTTGCTGGATGGTATTTGTTGAGTGTTTGGTCAAAAATTCGTTCACAATGATAGCCTTGTGCGAAGGCGCATTGTCGTGGTGCAAAATCCAAGAATTTTCTTTCCACAAATCTGGCCTTTTTCGTCGAATTTGCTCTCTTAAACGCCGCATAACGCTCAAATAATATTCTTTATTTACCGTTAGACCTTCCGGTAAGAATTCAGAGTGCACAACACCGCGATAGTCAAAGAAAACAGTCAACATGACTTTGACTTTTGATCGACTTTGGCGTGGTTTTTTCGGTTTCGGATCAGTTGGAAGGCGCCACTCCGAAGCTTGTTGACTAGTTTGCATGTCAAACTCGTAAACCCAAGTCTCTTCACCAGTAACAATGCGTTTCATGAATGTTGGGTCCGAACTGACTCGTTCTAGCATGTCCTCAGCGACTTTCATGCGATTGAGTTTTTGGAGAAAATTCAGATCTTTTGGGACTAGCCGAGCAGCAACATGTTTCATACCCAAGGTATAGGTATAGGTATAGGTAAAACGGGCTGGTATCCGCAACTCCATGACTAATGCGCGTATTTTGCGTACGGGTGGGACAAATGGGTTATTCGATCCACCCCAGCTCCTCAAGAAAGGCCAGCAGCGCCTTAGTGTTGCCGACCATTTCACGAAGGTTACCTGGGTTACCGAAGTGCTTGGCCCTGTAACCAGCGACCACAGGGCAGCTTAGAAGCAGATGAGCTGCTGTCTCTTCTTCCTCCATGCAGGCTCTGCAGAGTGGACTATCCGTAACTCCTATGACATAAAGGTGCTTGTTAAAGGTCCCGTGGCCAGTTGTAGCGGCCGTAACTTTTCGCAACCGTAGTTTCGTCAGTCGTAGGACCTTTTTCGTGAAACGGCCATCAATCGAGGGGAGCGCCTCCTTGGCCTGCCTGCACTCACCATGTTCTCTCCACAGTTTGTGATGTATGTCCCTGGTACGGTTCCTTACCAGATTGCGTAGATAACCGAAGGGAAGTGGCACAATGGGTTCAGGACCCACTGCTGCCATACTCGAACCCCTTCTGGCGAGTTCGTCCGCTGCATCGTTGCCTCGGGAATCGCTGTGCCCTTTGATCCATTGAATGGTTACTTGGTTGTGTTTACCCACCTGGTTAAGCCGTTGGTGACACTCGTATATTAGCCCTGAATTGGCTGTGTGATTGTTCAGCGCTTGCAGGACAGCCATGCTGTCTGAGAGTATGCGTATTGAGTGGTCCCTAACTTCCCTGATCAAGATGGCTGAAGCAGCCAGGGTAATGCCCACGCATTCAGCCTGGAACACCGTGTTATGAACCCCCAATGGAGTGGCTAAGTGAATGTTGAAATCCTCTGAGAAGACTCCCGCACCCGTTCCATTACCTGTTTTGGATCCATCCGTGAAGATCCGCAGCTCTGCAGGGCACAGCCCCTCGCAGCGGTCATCCTCATGCAGTTGGATCTTGTATTTCTTATCAAAGATGAATTGCCTAGGAATCCGATCGTTTATTGCTTTAGTAATAGGAATCTCATTATTGAGTTCCTCTAGCAGAGCGGTGTGTTGAGTTACTCTCTTACCCCAGAGATCCAGTATTTTGAGGCGTACTGCCGCCATCGTCGCTTCCTGTTGTATGAACAGGTGGAGTGGAGGGAGTCCCAGCATGGCCTCGAGCGCTGCAGTCGGAGTAGTCCTCATGCATCCCGTTGTTGCCATGCAGGCAAGCCTCTGCATTTGTTGAAGTTTGTTTACTGCAGTGGCCAGCTTAGTGCGAGTCCACCACACCACGGCGCCATAGGTAAGAAAAGAAAAAAAAAAGAAAGAAAGAAAACTATTTATTTGGCATACACACTCGTAGATACACACAATGGACCAACCATAGGCCATACCACCACACCACCATGGACCATAGGTAACCATGGGCCGTATTACGGCACTGTATAGCCAGAGTATGATTTTGGGAGATAGGCCCCACCTCTTACCTATCATTTTCCTGCATTGCCAGAAGGTGATACACGCCTTGCTTAGTTTGTTGTCCAAATGGGTGCCCCAGTTCAACTTACTGTCTAGGATGACTCCCAGGTACCTGACCTCGGTTGCCAGCTGGAGTTCCGTATTGAACAGTTTAGGCAGGTTGAAGCGGCCTAGTGCTCTCTTCTGCGTAAACATGACTAGCTCAGTTTTAGAGGGGTTCACTGACAGGTCATATTCCCTGCACCAGCGTTCCACGATGCAAAGTGCCTGCTGCATGAGGTTACAGATAGTTCCAGTCACCTTCCCAGGTACGAGGATTGCTAGGTCGTCTGCATACCCTACTGTATAATAACGATTCGCGTTGAGTATAGTGATCAGCTCGTTAATTACCAAGTTCCACAGAAGCGGTGAGAGTACACCACCCTGCGGACAGCCTCTAGCTATCAAGGCCAGCTGTTGTTCATCTCCAACGCGAACTATCCGTTTGCTTAACATGTTTGTGATCCAGTCGATTAGTACCTGTTCCACCCCGTGCTTGGTGAGGGCGGCGCCAATGCTGGAGAAGTTTGTTTTGTCGAAGGCTCCTTCGATGTCTATAAAAGTGCCCAGGCAGGTACCCTTCTGATGAATTGCATCCTCTATCTGGCTCACTACCAGATGAAGAGCAGACTCTGTCGACTTACCTGAGCTATATGCATGTTGGTTGCCATGTAATGGTATTGCTTTTAAGGCGCCATCCCGAAGTTCTCTTTCACATAGCCTTTCCATCGTCTTAAGTAAGAAAGAGGTCAGACTTATGGGTCGATAGGATTTGGCACTCGTATAATCACTCTTACCTGGCTTAGGAATGAATATTACCTTCACTTCCCTCCATCCTTTGGGAACGTATCTACAGGCCAGGCACGCTCTCAATAGGGGTAATAGGCGTGTTGCCAGCGGTGTTCCGCCCCATTGTAGTAGAGCAGGAAACACGCCGTCCGGACCTGGTGCCTTGAAAGGGTCGAAACTTTGGATGGCCCATTGTAGTTTTTCCAGCGTAATCACCCTGTGTGCATATTGTCAGTCGTCGTCTGTTGGTGTTAGGGTCACGTCAGACCAGTCCGTTACCTGTACAAGGACGCAGTCCGGGAAGTGAGCCTCAACTAAGACGCGTCTTGCCTCTTCAGGCGACGTGGTGAGTGTGCTGTCTGGTTTGCGCAGCATGACAGACCCAGGAGCATCTTGTTGTGCTAGTATTTTCCTCACCCTGTTTGCTTGTTGGCAGGATTCAATGCCACCGCAGAATTTCCGCCACCCTGTGGTACGCCTGTACCTTATGCATTTCTTGTAGCTGGATTTGGCCGCGTGGTATGCGTCCCAGTCCATCTCCGCACATGTGTTCATGGCTCTGTTCAGAGCTTTCCTTACCTTACTGCGTTTGCGCTCCAGCTCCGCGCCCCACCACGGCTGTTTACCCGGTTTATTGCGCGGGAGAGTTTCTGGGCAGGCAGTATGATAGCTGTTTATCAATGATTCAGTGAGTTGGTCGACTTGCACGTCGATTTGCGACGAGTCTCGAAATACCCACGAATCGCCTAGTAGAGGCACTAGCTTTGAGTCTAGGCTGCGTTTGTATACGGCTTTATCCGTGTTCCGTGGATTACGCCGCGGTAGTATAGGTGATGTACAAACCTGAATGTCAAAGCGGATCCACCTATGGTCTGAGCAGGAGGCCTCCTTGGAGACATGCCACCCAGTAGTTAATTCCGCTGCTCCCTCTGTTGCCAGAGTGAGATCTATTATTGTGCGACTGCGTCTGGTTACAAAAGTTGGTTCTGAACCTGTGTTTAGTATGGATAGGTTAGTAGTAAATAGGTATTCTACCAGTGCCTTACCCCTTGCATTTTGCGTGTCCATTCCCCACAGTGGATGGTGTGCGTTCGCATCCGTCCCGATCACCATCTCTTCCCCGTTGCTCTCGCAATGGGAAATCAGACGGATCAGGTCGTGGGGAGGCGGTTCCTCTGCCTCTGGCATGTACACCGAGGCAAGGACTAATGCCATGTCAGTGGCATCTCGCTGTATGTAAGCCTTGCTGCAGAGACATCTCTGCAACAGAAATCGTTTAGAAGCTGTGCTTTAATGTTACCTGTTATAAAGATGCACGATCTAGGATTCTCATGGTCCGTAGTGACGAGGATCTTACCACCAAGATTGGAGAGTCTGCATATGCGCCCGCCTCTAACCCACGGCTCCTGGATTAGAGCAATGGCCGCGTGTTGAACCTCCAGCCACTTGCGTAATTGGGCCGTCGCAGTCTGACTGTGGTGGAGATTCGCCTGCACAATTTTACTGGGCGAGAGGGAAGCCATTGCTGGCAGACCCCTCGTCCCCGCCCTCTAGGCGCAGCCCGGCAAACAAATCGCCCTCGTCGAAATCCACCCCCCCCGGGGTCGAAGCTGGGGACAACGTAATGTCGTCGGGCTCCTTCCCCTCCGGAGGGACGGCCTCCACGATAGCTGCGGCGGCGACTGGCTCTGCTTCCACAGCAGGGTCCGCCACTGGTGCGACCGGGTTGTTTGGTGGGGGAAGAGTCCCCCCTGCCTCCTGTAGCGTCTTGGCGTCACGGTCCCATCCCCGAGGAACTTCCACAAATTTCCCATTCAGACCCTGAAACTTGACGTACACCGTACCCACCTCCATCGCGAGTCGGCGTTCAGCGTTCATCAGGGTCGGAATCTGGTCCTCAGGTATGTCCAGCACCAAGAACCAGCACGCTGCTTGCTTATCTGCGTGTATTAATACCCACCTCTTGACGTCGACCCATGGGTTCTGATAACAGAGGCCTCGCCCGATGTTCTTCGAGTCCTCGTATACTCCATGGTCGTCTGGTATCGCGATGCCTATACGCACCCGCTTCTGGAGCTCAGACTGGCTACGGACGACTAGCGACGTGCTAGCCGGGAGAGCCAGCTCAGAGACTGCCTGCTTTAGCCAGGCTAGAGTGTGGTCGTTGCTGCACCACAGCTTGAGTACGCCACCGGCGTACAACGGCTTGGCGTTGAAGACCGGCGCGGGCTTGTCCTGCAGAGGGGACCAGGACTCGCCGATAATCCTCTTCTGGATAGCGGCGACGACCTGGTCCGATAGTACCTGGCTTATGATTCCCGTACGGTCGTCAACAATGGCGACGCTCAGGGCGGAGCTGGCAGCTTGAGCATAGCTTTTTGACACGACCCGCTCGGACTGGTCAAGCCGCAGCCGCTTATGCTCGCCACGAGGTGAAATGGTCTCGTTGAGAGCACGCTTAGCCACGGCCTGATCACCCCCAGCGGGCCGCTGCGTCGTGCTGGCTGATTGTGCCGGTCCACCTGTGGAGAAGCTTATCTTACCCTTGCTTGGGGCTGCGGCTGCAGCCTGCTTCCCCTGAGAGGCCTTCGCTTTGCCGACCCTTCTGCGTTCTTGCCGGCGCTCCTTACGCGCCGGCCTTTCCCTTCTCGTTTCATACCCAAATGATTAGTTAAAATGGTACGGATCGACTCGTGAGATACAGAAAGTTCGGCGGCTATCTCTCTCAGAGTTGATTTGGGGATTTTCAGTCACTATTTCCTTCACTTTTGCGATGTTAACTTCAGTTGCAGACGTTGACGGCCTACCAGAGCGAGGCAAATCTTCCATCACATCTCGACCGCTTTTGAACGCTTTGAACCACTCATAAGCACGAGTTTTTGATAAAGTCGATTCACCGTAAGCCTTCTGTAACATTTTCAGTGACTCCGAACACGAAATTCCATTGGCGATGCAAAATTTAAGACAAACTCTTTGTTCGATATTTTTGTCCATTATGAAATTCGCAATACACACTATATATTATATTACTAAAACCAGCACTGTATTTAATATAAATAACAGATGCAACTCAAACTCCGCGCCAAAATGGAAAACAGTTGTGCCAATCTAACAACTACAAAAAATCAAAAATTTGAATTTGGAACCATAAACAAATCATCCATTCCCGATACTTTTTTGACTGAATGTATACTCAGGTACCCTTGAAGCTGTGAAAAAATCAAACATCTTAGTTAACTCAGACCCATACCCATAGACGTAAGTTATTTTTTAAAAAAAAGTTACTGTTTTGGTGTACAATAAAGTTTATTCTTATCTATTCTTTAGTTTTACATAGCCATTGTTATCCCACAGCTGGGCAAAAGCCTCCCCCAAGTCCTTCCAGACATTCTTCTCTCGCGCCGCCATCTATTCTATTAACGAAATAAAAAAAGATACGCCCGCTTATGTCGCAAAAAAACGAATATTTCAATATTCACAAGGAATCAAATTCATAGGTTGCTTCCCATTAAGCCAGAATCTTGAAATTTGGTGTGAAGATCTTAAAGCACAGGCATAGAAATAAATCTGAAAACTGTACATTTGCTGTTACGTCTCAAATGAATTTTTTTTTTGTGAAAAAATTTCGTGACTTCATTCGACAATTGAACTATTTACAAAGGTAAGTTTGTACGGGACCCTCAGTGCCCAGTTTTTTTTTTTTATGAAACTCGAATAATTTATTGCGAATGTAGAGATTCTGCCCCTTAAGATCATCTTAGCAATCCATTAACCATTATTGAAGCGGTCTACTGGGGATTCATGAACTGTAGACTGTAGAAAAATGCGTATGTACTCGTACCTACAAACTTAAATGCGCTGTAGGCATTTTTGTCGATTGCTTTGGAAAAGAATGGATGTGATGAGGTTGAAATAAAAAGAAGCGCTTTATCTGCGCTTTTACGTAAATATGTAAACGAAAATTGTACGCGAAATGGCTTGGTTTGTTTTTTCATTTAATTTTGTACGAGTAACGTACGAAATTGATTATGATGTTGACTTGGCATTGAAAGAAGATAAGTTAGGTTCATAAAATAATAAGATTATGTGACTAGGGAATGTGAAGGTGTAGGAAAACATCGTAAGGAAACTGGCATGTCCTAGAACCAAAAATTCGAAGACATGTGACTGTACTTTGAATTAGTAAAAGTTATAGTGATTTGATAAAAAAATGTGTGAGCGTCTAAGTCTAACACCTACGAGTAAGAGTGTTAAGCATTTTGATGCTGAAAACATTATTTTGTATACTTTATTTTTGTTAAACAGTAAAAAGTATAATGTACTGATAAACAGTATAATACTTTTGGAGGTATGCAGAACAGAGAATAAAGTCCTACAAACCTCCGTTGAAAAGGTAGGATCCTCCGACCAGACAGGTGTTATGGTCTGATGGGCGACTGCCCTATAGTTGATTTCGGGCTGTCGTATATATTTAAATCGCGAGTAGAACTTTGATTGCGCGATGCAGGATTTCGTATTTTCTACGTAGTTCTTATGTGACGTCATAGATGTCGCTACACACTGTTTAAAAAAAAACCAACGAAAAACAATATAATACGGTTTTTAACAGTATAATTGGCAACCCTACCGAGGAGGAGGAGGAGGAGGAGGAATCACGAGCAAAATAAACGAAAGATTCGTTTGGTCTATCACATAACTCTTTAAAAATAAAAATATAATGCTCTACCACTTATAAGTTAAGCTGACGTATGTTATGCCTCCGCGAGAGCTCATATATTAGAATAATGTCTGGTTGGGCTCAGCGCGCGCCAAGTATAAAACAGAGCTCGGTATAACCACAAAATAGATAGGTACAGAAGTCAATCTCATGTATGTACTTCACTTTTTATACCTACGCGTAGGTACGCTAGACGATCGCACACACGTCAGCGCGTTGCCCCGAACTCTACGAGTCCGACCGGGCGATTGAGCCGAGATATCGTGTCCGTGAGCAGTGTCTATGTGTGCGTTCCTGGAGCGCGCTTTGAATGTAGATTGTCTTCTGTACCTATCTATTTTGTGGTATAACACAGTATATTACTTTTGCAGTAATTTGACAATACGCGCACCACAGCAGTGCAGTTGCCAGAACGCGTGTGTATTTTGATCTATTAGTACTTATTTCATTTACATAATTTATTTTTAGCTGAATTTTATGAACATTCTAGCTACTGCCAGAGGCGAAGATACGTTCTCCCGGGATAAAAAGGGTGCTATGTTATTTCAGGACATGATCTACACCAAGTTTTATCGAAATCGCCTCTACAACGTGTAACGTTAAATGCGCAAACCCTGAAATTAGTTTAATCAGAATGAGGAGCAGAATCAATTAAACCACTTTTATAGGTTACATTTTTCAAAAAAATCTTCATTAAAAACGTCGACCTGTCTATTTACGAATAAGTCAAACCATCACGAGTGCAAACCCGCCCAAATAGGTAGACAAACACAAATAGTTGTAGTCCAATCAAATTTTCTCATATACGGCATAATAATAGTACATTTTGATATACTTAAGTGTGTAATGTTAGTGATTACCGTTGAGGCGGTATTTAGACCCGAGCCATGGCGAGGGTCTTAAGATAGCCGAGAACGGTAATCATTAATTACTCACGTGTATCATACGACGTTTTTCAATACACTTAAGAAGAAAATAACTGTAAAACTAGTTAACTTTTGTGGTGGTAAAAATCTGTTTTCATATGCGCGCCCATATTTTTTTTCATTTCCTTGTGGGGGCAACCTGCGCCCATCCTGATACGATAAATGTAATACAACTATGGCGGGGGAGAGGTTGAACGAAACGGTTTTAATTACATTATAGCACTAGTGCATAATGGTAATCAAAATGTCACAGTTTGGTAACCATTATGTACCTAAGTGCAGTGCAATAAGAGTCACTTTCTGAGCTAGTGTATTGAAAGAGTACTTATTTCAATGCAGATATGAATTTTAAACAAACTAAAAATGCACATAAAACCTTCAATTATTTTTTTATGTTTTTTTTTGTCACATAATTAGGTCAATTGAAATCAAAATCATTTGGGGTGTCTGAGGTTTTGCGCATTTAACCCTTCAGATACCGTCAATTAGAGACACAATAGTAAGACAATAGATGCGCGGCCACCGGTGGTCGCTTGGGGATTCATGAATTAACGTTAAACGTTGTATATAATATTAATGTGATTAGTGTGATACTGTAGTTTTGTGTTGTGGAATATTATTATTATTCCATTTATTCATTGTAGTAACGTGGCAGTTACCAGCGCTGTTCCACTATTTCAAAGCTAAAAAAAAAACTGTTCTCTCATCGAGCAACACTGTTTGGATATGTCATTAGGTACATATTTATCACATTTTTAAATATTCGTTTTTTTATTATTATTATTCTTAAGCTTTACACCCATTACATACTTACATAACATACATATAATGGAAATCTCACCTTCGTATATGTTCATAAAGCCACTAATAACGTTAACATTTAGATGGCAATATAATAATATTTTAGTAGATTCCATTAACTGGCACAAGTCATTACGGCCATAATGCCAGTAATTGAATGGCATAATATTATGTATCATAGATAACACGATATTATGCAGCACGCGTCTGCTATTGCATCTGTAATTATTAAGCCGTGCACGCACGTGCGAACACGAACATAGCGAACACAAACATTAAACGTGAACATTTAGTTTGTTCGTATGGACGGCATTTTCGAACACGAACGCGAACACAGATCGAAACGAGTCGCGCATGGCAGTCGTGAGCCAAGGCGGCGTCGTTGGAGGTGGTCGATTGTGAAATCGCGAAAAGTTTTTTGGTGTTCGCATTAATTCATGAAGAACACTCTCCATACATAACATACTAATAGGATCGCCACAAACATGTTTAACGAACAGAGTGTTCGATGTTCATTAGTGATACACACGTGCGAACCAAGTTGTTGCGTATCTTGCAACGCAACAAATTTGTTCGTACGTGCGTTCACAGCTTTGTACTGGAAGATGGATTAGATATGTATCTACACATACATACATAAATAAAATTGAATTATCTGTTTGTAATATCAAAATAGTATTTTATTACTAAATGTATGTAGAAGTATATTCGATACTTAACAAAAATGCAATTTTTAATGCACCCATTCGAGCAGTGGTGGCCAAATGGTACCAACTTACGAGTTGTAGGTCGCATATTTAAATCCAGCTAACCGCATTACTTTGTGTAATTTATTTCATCACTAGCTTTCCGCCCGCGGCATCGCCCGCGTGGACTACAGTTTATATCGCGCGGGCAGAGACCCGTGCTCAGCAGTGGAATTATAGGTAGCCTATGTGTTATTCCAGTGTCTCTTCTACCTACCTACCAAATTTGATCTAAATCCGTTCAGTAGTTCTTGCGTGAAAGCGTAACAGACAGACAGACAGAGTTACTTTCGCATTTATAATATTAGTAGGGAAATAGGGATTACAGCTCTCTAAACGTTAAACGAAAACTTTGTGAGGAAACCGGCAAGTCCTAGTACCAAAAATTACCACCACCTCTGAGGCCTGACTCTCAGGAGTGGGAACATTATAAGGCCGACTATGCTATTCAAGCGTGAGCAAGTACGAACATACATAACACACACACTTTCACCTTTATAATTTTAATGTAATATCTACTGAAAACACAATAACTATTGAAATAACAATATCAAAGGGCTAAAAACCTCTTACTATAAAAAAAAAACTTGCGTTAATATCATACTCGGCTTTTGATCGACTCCTAAACTACATGCATTCCTAGTAAGTAATCAAAAAGCAATTCTAATGCACCAAGCCATATTTCAAAGTAAGTGCCCAATTTTCAAAGTTTCATAAGCATCTTATGAAGTAATAAAAACTTACCAAGAATAATAAGATAGAATAAAAGGCCGTAAAGATTAGCATTTAGGTTTTAAAAGCTTCTATAATTTAGTAAAAACATCAGAATAAGTACTAAGGCATCATAAATTCAAGATTGTTCTGAGTAAAAAAACATTTAAAAAAATGAAGTTAGAACAAACGATGGACAGTTATTGTATTAATTCAATGAAGTTAAAGTAAACGTTATTGTAAAACAAACGCAAAATTGAAACAAAATCTAGTAACACAATATTGTTCAAGCACACACTCGGAACGTTCCAGACAGTGTACAAAAAAGAATACCTAAGCAACTGCAATTAACAACCACTTTTTGATACAAAAAGTTTATTGCCTTCTCATTCACTCTATGCAAAATTTTATATGTGTGAGAGAGACAGGCGCAATATTGTCGGGTCGCATCTGCGTCCCCACTTACAGTTTTTCCTGCATTTTTCCCACCTACAGGGTATTTTTTATGTTAGTATGTCGGTTATGAGGTATTCTGATTAATGCAAAAACGTTTGATGCTAGTGGACATTAATTCGTATTCACGCACGCAATCATTATTACTTTAGAAGTATGTAGAACCATGTTTATAGTCCCAGAAACCTTCGTTGAAAAGGGAGGATCCTCCGACCTGTCTGGTTCCCTGGTGCCCAATAGTTGATATCGGACTGTTGAATATATTTTTCATTACTCATACTCTGAAAGTGGGTCTGAACTTGCCTGTGGAGCGGGCTGAAAAGTATCACACTTTTCATCCCTAGGGAGTTTTACTTTCAACTAACAGCTGTCAAATTATTTAAAAAAAAAACTAGGTCTATTTTCTTGTATTCGTAATGAAAAGCACAATGCTTACCTCGGGGTTAAAGTTACTTATTTCGTCCCTAGTGTAACAATGTACTATTAAATACGCGGTAAATTCTTATATCGCAATGAAATATTTAGATTTTTTAGTTTCTATATTGCGGTATACACACTTCTAATCAACAAAAGATTTTAAAAAAATCGTAAGTACACTAAAGCAAAAATTTTAATAATATCTCTGTTACACGAAAGGTCAAAGATAACAAGTGATTAATTATTGTAAATTACCTGCGCTTTATTTTAAACTACTTAAATATAATTTAGCAAATTGCTTCCTAAAATTTAAGTTTTAACCAATGTATAAAAACTAAGTAACGAAGAACAGAAGTCAAGGATGAAGATCACAAATCAAATCAGACATGATCACAACTTGATTACCCTGATCACCGAAATTGTTCTTCAGGTTCATCCTATAAAGACCAAGCCTGAGTCATCGACGTTGTGTAGAGTTCCATGCACAGGACAGAAAATACAAGCTGTTCTGAGGTTCCACGCGCACTTTATAGAGATCTCAGCAAAATTTTAGAGGCCCAGCAGAACCAAAGCCTAAAGGAGCCACGCTTAATCCGAAAGGGGACCTCAGGGTCCTGAATCGTAAGCCAAAGAAGAACATAGACATGATTTTAATCCGTAAAAGTCTGACGCGCCCTCCCGCTCTACCCTAAAGCGGGAAAAGTCATTGGATGATTTCCCTCTTTGAAAAAATTGTCTCACCCAGGAACATCAACATGAGAAGAGAATCGCATCGAGATAGTGGACCTTTATTGCCGTTACCTGCAATGAGTGGTCAGGTAGTGGAGATGAAATAAAAAATCGACAGGATGCGATTTGCCACCAGTTTATGGTGGACATCCCACCTATACGCTCAAAACGTTTTGGGAACACATTAATTGTGCGTACAGCTAACGAGAGGTATTCCCTGCCTGAATCTGTAATACCTGATACCTATTACCCGGGAATCTTTAAGTCAAGAGTGATAGGCTACTTCTAGGCAAGCACCCTCCATCGTCGCTTTCCATCAGTTGAGATGGTGATCAAGAATTAAAAAAGAAGGTATCGAAGCACTGGATCGAACTGGGTTCTCAGTGTTGTTTATACAAAATGTTTGACTCCAATAAGTTATTATTATGGGTTACTATATCTCAGAACCTAAGGAAGGCGTACATACGAAGAGTCGAAACCAACTCGCAGAGGCCACTTTGACGCTTTTAATGGCACGCGGTATCAACCGGCGATTATACTTGTACGCGCTGTGCTAGTGCATCCAAGGACAACCCTCGGCTTGGTGGGAAACTATTGCAACATATGGAAAACAAAAACAATAGGGCTATGGTTTTAGGATTCTTAAATGGACAAGTTACCAGAAACTATGTTATCATTATTTTCAATACAATTACTCATAAAGTGGCTCTTATTGCACTGCGCTTAGGTATATAATGGCACTTGTTACCAAACTGTGACATTTTGATTACCATTACGCACTAGTGCTATAATGTGGTTAAAACCTTCTTGTTCAACCTCTTCCCCGCCATAATTTTATTACATTTATCGTATCAAGATGGGCGCAGGTCGTCCCCCACGAGGAAAAGAAAAAAAAATGGGCGCGCATATGAAAACAGATTTTTACCGCCACAAAAGTTTACTAGTTTTATAGTTATTTTCTTCACAAGTGTATTGAAAAACGTCGTATGATACACGTGAGTAATTAATGATAGCCGTTCTCGGCTCTCATAAGACCCTCGCCATGGCTCGGGTCTAAATACCGTCTCAACGGTAATCACTAACATTGCACACTTGTAAGTATCATAATGTACTATCGCCACTCCATATTCTTAAAAATTGGTAATGGCGCCTGTCTGCAGTAACATTTAACCCGTAAACTTTCGATCTATTAGCAATGTGACCATCCCCGTACGCTAAGAGCCACAATAAAATTTATTGCCAGCTCTAAAATATATCTCGACTTTACGAAGGCTCTATCTACCAATTTTCAAAGAGAAAATTATGTCTTGAAGAGATCTCAATCGAACAGATTTAATGCCATGTTATCTAGATAAGTGTAAAATAATGGATTTTTCCGGCTGTCCGGGCCCTCCTTTGTAATTTATTTCCCGTTCATTTAGTGAATGCCTTTATCTTGTCGTTATTCTTTACATTTGATATCTACTTTTATTTGTAAACTAGCTTCTGCCAGCGACTTCGTACGCGGATCCTGTTGCTTATGCCAGCGACATTCAGTGTTATAAACGTAAGAGTAGACAAAAATAAACAGAAAGCTCAGAACTGCTAAGCTATCGGGAGTTACACGTGATATTGTGAGTTAACCATAAAAGATAGACGTATGCTGTCGTGGGACATTTTTTATATAATTTTGAGGAGAACATTTCCGTTATACATGTTTTCTGTGTAGCTTTAACCATTAAGGCTGCTAACGCGACGGAAGCTTAAAAAATGGAGTAATTTCTCCCGTGTTCCTAACATTTCCCTTCACTGCTCTGCTCCTATTGATCGTAGCGTGATGAAAAGTATACTATAACCTGCCCAGGAGTATGAAGAATGATTGTACCAAGTTTCGTTTAAATCCATCGAGTAGTTTTTGTTTCTATAAAGAACATACAGACAGACAGACAGACAGACAGACAAAAATTTTACTGTTTGCATTTTTAGCATCAGTATCGATCACTTATCACCCCCTGATAGTTATTTTGGAAATATATTTCATGTACAGAATTGACCTCTCTACAGTTTTATTATAAGTATAGATAACGAATTTATTTGAAGACTTGATTTACGCTAAAAATAAATAATTACTGCCTAATTAAGGGACTCAAATAAGTTTTTTTTTCTACACTCGTGTATAATGTTTGCATTCATAAACATATAAATTCATACACACGCACACATAAGTACGGTTAGCTAGCACAAAGGTTGAGTGAGCCGATCACTCTGCGCGCTGCGTATCGCAGGTTCATTCCCCCATATGTAACAAATATTTGTTTGGCCTACAGATAGTTTTTCAGGGTCTGGGTGTTTCGTGCATGTAAGTTGACATGTTCGTGAACACTCCCACGATAGATAAGACATTCCGTTTAAAAACGTTGTAACATTTAAAAGTAATAAGATTAATAAAACTAAAACCCGACTACGACAAAAAAAAAACGACGCTGAAAAAGTATGAAAAACATTTTCAGTATACTGAAATAAACAAGGTAACTGGAAAAACAAGAACAGAACAAAAAGACAAGTCGCTGTCACACGTTATATGTCTAAGTACCAACCGTAACACATTAATTTATTTTAAACCCCAAGCGAACGCCAGCGTTCGTTCTCTCATTCGTCTTTCTATTGTGTCTCTATACGGTATTTAAAAGGTTAATGACGTGTGAGCTGAATATACAGAGGACGCTTAAGACAGTTCTAACGATACCTCGTTTGTCGAGTTCTGATTAGGAATTTAGGAGCTATGAAGGAACAGATGAACTCACACACATACATACCCTGTCAAAATCAGCCTTCTTTGAGAGTGCCGTACTCGGGTAAAAACAACAAAGTTTAAAAGATAACTTGAATGTAAATAATATGCGTTACTAAAAGCTGCCTTTTTCTAGTTTCGTCCCCAGGGTCTCGAACCTTCCATTTTCCGGATTACAAAGTATCCTGTGACACTCAACGATGTTTTAGTTTTCTAACTGTGAAACTTTTTTCGGGTTTCGTACCTCAAAAGGAAAAAACGGGACCTTAGGATCACTTTATTGTCCGGCTGTCCGTTTGTCTGTCTGTCAAGGCCCATTATCTAGGAAACGCATGGAGGTCTCGAGTTGAAATTATAACCATATACTCAGATCTGCGGTCCCTTGAAGCTGTGAAAGAATCACACGTTAACGAAAAGAAATGATACATCCGTTTAGATAGATAGATAGATAGATAAATTCTTTCGCAAAAAACGTATATTTCGATACTTTCAAGGGAAACAAAATTCTAGGGTAGGTACTTCCCGTTGCAAAAACCAGAAATTTGCATAAAGCAAGGTCTTATAGCACAGGTATGGAAATAAATCTGAAAACAGTTTTTTTTTTACGTCACAATAAAAACTTATAATTTTTTTTTTATTTGGAAAAATCTTCGAGACTCCAGTCGGGAATTGAACTCTTCACTTAGGTGAGTTTGTACGGAACCCTCAGGGCGCGAGTCCAATTTGCACTTGCCCAGTTTTTTTTTTAAATTTACATTTACAAAAAAAATGTGCGTAAATATAAACTTTTTCATATATTCATTTATTCGTAATTAATCCTTTTAAATTAAGAGATTCAGCATTTTCACAAGTGTCTGATAAATAATTGCTGACTAAATTGGGTTAGCGACAAGACGGTGACAACTTGAATATACAACATTAAATTTTACAATTTTGTGATCCGCTCTTTTATGTATTTGATTTATGAAATTCCTGGGTGTCACTATTGTGCGGATCACGACCCTACCCTGCTTGAACAGAGCGCTGCTATGTCCTCGTGGGGCGATCGGCGCGGCAGCGACGTTTCACGATGGGCCCTAGGACCTAGGGCGAGGAGTAATAACAGGCGGTCGCCTTTTGCAGACCATTCAGATTATGCACATACAAACAGCTATCCTGCACATACATATTGTATGTGCAAAAGCGTTTATGAACTTGCCCTTAAAACCCAGATCGTCGACGCATGGTAGTAAAGTAAAATTGACAAGCGACAAAGTACTAGGGAAATATGAGTTCGTGAGAAGTATATTTAAAAAAATCAGGTAGTATCACGGTAGTATGTAGCGTAGTCGAAACACTTTCTTCGACTACCGTGTAAGCCATCTACTGGGTAATGGAGGTCAAGCAATTGTTCTTGGTAAAATACTGGTACTGCATCAGGTTAAATTGGAAGTCTACCCCTTCATAATATAAAAGACTACACAGGTCGGTAGACCCAATGCATGGTCAGGAACGGAAACACCTCAGTGTTCCACTTTTCCCCACGTTACACTTCCATTACTCTATTATGATGAGCGAATGTTTTGTCGTTTGCACGCCTCTCTGCCTGAATTATACTTTTTGTTATACTTTCCATTAAAAATACTTTTTTATTTGACATTTCGATAGAACACTGTGCTTAACGGTTGGGCAATAATAACCATTCTAGTCTCTGGAAGCGTTTATTTCTTCGAAGTATGGTATTTTGTGTTTAAATGTAAATACGCCGTTATTTCCATTAGTTTCATTAAACAGAAAGGTTCATTATACCTTCTTAAATTACCCGTAATATTTTGAAGTCAAAGATTTTGCGAAGTCAAATTGCCATTTAACTTTTCAATAGAGCGTAATTAAATTGATTAAGTAAAGGATACGTCTTCTAAAACTGAGAAGACTTAATTACTTGATTGTTCAGAACTTTTCCATGTTGTTGCGATGTTTACTAATTGAAATACGAATTTTCATAGTAATATCTGATTATAAATTACCGAATGTATGTTAATGTGATTGATAATGAAACCCTGTTGTTAAAAAGTCTTGACTTAAATACTACAAGAATAGAGCTACAGAAATTTCACTCCTTCCACGCTCAAAATATCACACACAGATTAAATGTTATCGTTGTATCATAGGTTTTTTCATATTATATTATTTATTGATGGCAAGCGTTGAACGTAACCGATATTATATAATTATGAAACCCAGTTGTTATAAAATAACCGGATAGGTTACTTTTTAAACTTGCTTCTCGATTTTAAAAACCACAAATACATGTACCAGGACAACAGACTTCGGCAGGAAATGTCACTTCTTCCACGCTCAAAGTATCTCACACAGATTTAATGTCATTATTGAAAGGGTTTTGATTCACTGAAAGCGTTTCATAGGAGGCTCAATAGCGATCAGTGCTGCTAATAAAATCGATGTGATGACGTTGTAACTTTTGAAGGAGATAAAAAGAAGGGCAGAGGGTAGGAAAGATTTGTATAGGTTGTCATGTAACAATGTAAGGGTAGCTCAAAGAGGGCCTTTGTGAGGAGTGAAAGACGGGGTTACATTGCGATCAATTAGTTCTTTCTATACTTTTATGTAGTCCTGTTATCCTAGTAAGATTAATCTGTTTTTACTTACTTACATATCAATAAAATGTTAGTGTCGGTTTGTAATATCAAAATATTTTTTTCTTTTAGATTATGTCGTCTGTTTTTATACCAATTTTCATATTTTTTTCACAGAGTTTTCTATTTTTGTGTATTTATTGCATATTCCCACAATTGCGTCAAAATAATACCTAAATTTTCCTCGTTCAAAATCCCTCTTACTCAAATATACGCCGAGGTTAAATTCCCCCATTTAACTTTATAATGTCGCGACAATATTGCTCAAACGAAAACATTATTCTTTCAAATTAAATACAAAACAAGAAACTCTTAACACTCCATAGGCCAGACTTAAGGCTTCAACTTTCAAAGTCGGCGACTTGTGAAGTCTTGTCAAAATATTTCGTTGGGCACTGCGAGCGACAAAGTTGGCTGAAGTTTTATTGTCGTATTTATGGTTGTTGTTCATTCATTGTTTTAATGTCACTAAATCTAAGAAACTTAGTTTGTTTCGCGTTTTATTTGACTTAGATATGCATGCGATATTTATGACCGTATAGGAAGAACATAAACAGACATTGTAAGACATGGCTCCCCGGGGAGTTCTTGCCGGTACTGTGTACTTTTTAATATTCTCAATTTTTGATTACTTATTCTTCTACTTCTATTTTCAAATGAAAGCTGACATTGTTGTTTTTCAAAGAGACCATTAGACAGGCACTCTTCAATATCAGCCGTTTTAATGTTCCCACTGCTGGGACTCAGGCCTTCTCTCTAGAAGAAGTGGGCCGTAATCCACCTCGAGGGCCCAGTACTGGTTGGTGAATGTCACATGTCTTCGAATTTTTGGTTCCAGGCTTCCGGCTTCAGGCCTCATCTCTAGGAGAGGGAACGGGCCGTAATCCATGACGCAGGCCCAGTGCTGATTGGTGGATATTACACATCTTGGATTTTTTTGTTCTAGAACCTTTCCTCACGATGTTTTTCTTCACCGTTTTGAGAGCAGTAGTAATGAAAGATATTTCACAAAGTAATGCGCCTGGCGGGGTTTGAACCAGCGACCTAAAACTCGTAAGTCGGATCCATTACCACTTTTTTTTTCTGTCGACGGGGAAAATCATCATTGACGAAACCCGCTCTTGGGTGGAGCGGGAGACAGTGTCAGAGTCTTACTGACTAAAAACCCCGCGCCGTTCCTTCTAGCCTTCATACCGGGGCTCTAGTTTCCTTTCGGATAACCCCGACCCCGGTAGGCTTCGACCCAGATGGGCCCCTCCTGTTGCTGACAACTCCTTGAGGCGCGCGGGAACAGTGCGCGCCGTCGACGCCTTGGCTCGGTCCGGACAGTTATCGGACGATCGGACAGCGTGCTACCCATGGCTCGCTGTCCGCGAGCCCGCGTCTACGGTGGCTGGAAATCGGGATCGGAATCCCGGCGGCGGCGGCGAGGGCGCCGTTGTCTGATGCGGTCTGCCTCCTCCTTTGCTAGCATTACTGCTTCGCAGAAGGAGGCGACCGCCTGCCACTCCTCCTCGCTCCGGACCATGGCCTGAACCAAGGCCCGGCGCGAGAGGTCTCCGCCGCCGATCGCCCCCACGAGGGCACGGCGTTGCTCCGCCCAAGCAGGGCACACCTCAACTGTGTGCTCCACCGTGTCCTCCGGGCGTTCCGCACAGTGGCGGCACCCAGACGTCTCTTCCGCTCGATCCATTACCACTCGTCCACCACTGCTCTCGCGTCAAAATGTCAGTTAGTCAAGAAAATAAGAAGCTAAAGTGAATAAATTGAATTTTATGAGTAGACTGTAGCACATAGGAAACACATTATCCTAAGATAATGAATACCTAACGTGTTTCCTTGGGTCAATTTTATACAAGAGATAAAGAAAGAAAAAACTATGCTAAACTAAACTCACATACACAAGACATCATCTGTACGCCACAAAAATAGTTATTCCATGCGGGAATCGAACTTTCAACCCGCAGCGCAGCAGCCAATCGCTCAACCACTACGCCAAACGTGCCGTCAAATTGATAATGTTATGGCTTTTTTTCCAGAGATATCGAGTGACACTATCGATAAGTGTAATAGGCTTTTTTCCGGAAAAATATTAAGGGTCCTTAATGCCTAATGCCATACTTTAAGTGCTGTGATGTCGAAGGAGGTCGCGTTGAAAAATGTTCGTTGTTAGCATGCGGGCTGATGGGGCTGATAACATAAATAGGTACTATAGGAACTGAATTTCAAACTGTAGGTAAATACAAAGCATGTATTGAAACATGAGCAGTGGAGGCCCAGTGATAACAACCTGGACTTATAAGTAGGAAACCGCAGGTTAAAACTCAGGCAGGCGCATTACTTTGTGTTATTTATTTCATCACCACTTATCTCGAAACGGTGAAGGAAAATATCGTGAGGAAAGGTTCTAGAACCAAAATACCAAAAATTCCAAGATTTTTTCCACCAATTTGCACTGGGCCTGCGTCATGGATTACGGCGCATTCCTTCTCCTAGAGAGGAAGCCTAAGTCCCAGCAGTGGGAACATTATAAGGCTGTAAGAAGGAAAAATACTCTCACGACAAAAAACAATTTGCTTTTTTTTTGTCCTCAGAGTACTTTTCCTTGGTATAAATTCCTATTTTCATGCGACTAAAACCGCTGGCCGAAGCCAATATGTACCAAAATAAAACAGCTACAAGCTAAAACTTAAAGTATAAACTGTCACAAAACTTATTTCGACGCTGTCACTTGCCGTTTCTAAAAGACAAGAAATTTGTTTAATGTGAGACAAGGGTGACCTTTATCATATGAATATCTCCTTAAAACTCAAATGTTTTTGTCCTTAAACTCTATTATATCTGCGTGAGATATAATAGAGTTTAAGGACAAACAAACAACCAAACAAACAAAAAAGGAATAACTTTGCCTAGTTTATTAAGTTCATTTATTTTAATTTCAACTTATTACATATATACATAAAAAAAAACTTAAATACTAAATAAACTATTTAAACTAAAACCTAACTATGTACATAAATATGATACAAAAAGACAAAGCACGCTCAGGCGTCAAAGTACTCCTCCACATCGCTGTCATCCGGTCACTTTGCCTTAGATAAAACTAACTTAGGTATGACAGGTTGATATGTTTAAAGTTTGTTAGAAGACTTTTATTAACTTTTACATAGATGAATGATAAAATAAAAGGTCTGTTGTGTACAATCCAGCCAAACAGTCAGGCAGTCAAATTGTCATTGCGGCACTGAAATGCAAAGGGCAACAGATCAAATACAAACTGAGCCCACGTATGCTACGCATTATGAAATCCGGATAAAAAAAAAATTCAAGACCGATTTACTTGAAAAAAATCCAAGTATGTTTCTAAGCCATCCGGGCTTAGAAACATACTTGGATATGCCATGCCACGCCGGCACATGCTTCCCACGCAAGATCAGCAGGCCTAGCCAAGTTACGACCATTTCGTTTAGAAAAATGTCGTAAGTGTAAGGACAAACTAATCGCACGAACACTACGTACTTGGTGCTACATCGAATTGCTGGTGTGCATACTCACGGCGACTTTGATCGATAGATCTACCTCCTTAGCCAAGTTACGACCGTTTAGTTTCGATTCTCTTGCGTCGTACGCCATGAGTGGGCCCCCATTCCTTTGTTCTGACGTCATCTCAACGCTCAATCATGTGGTCAGAACAAAGGAATCGGACGCGTGGCCGACTCGAGGCGTTCGACGCAAGAGAATCGAAACGAAACGGTCGTACTTGGGAGGCAGATCTATCGATTAAGACCGCCGTGAGTGTGCACACCAGCATTTCGATGTAGCACCACGCACGTGGGATTCGTGGAATTAGTTTGTGTTTACCTTAACTGAATTAAATCGATATTTTTCTTCTAAAATGTTGAAGAAATATAAGAAGAAGCTTTGATCTCATCTGTACTGTTAGATCCTAGGATTTAACTTCTAAACAGCTTGACCGTTTTGGTTGAAACTGTGTGCAATGACTATTTGTGTGTACATTCGATTGGCTTCCTAGACGGTTTGAAAGTATAATTGGAGCCGGTAGGTAGCGCTGCAATGGGGTTTTTTAATTGAATTTTGACAAAATGTCAGCTTTCGGGCAAGACGACTGCTAGTAATAATACAATTTAGCAGTAGGTACATATGAATACAAAATACACACTACCTCTAATGTATGTATTGCTCGGTTAATCTATGTAAAATAATAGTTTTCCGATAACGGCCATATACGTCGCCTAATTTTTAGGTATAGGATCACATAACTTACCAGCCAGTTTTAAAATAAAATATAAAACCCGAAGCCTCATTTTTAGTAACCAAAGGGTAAAAACGGGACGATGTTACTCAGACTCCACTATCCGTCTGTCTGTCTGTCACCAGGCTGTAGGTATCTCATGAACCGTAATAGCTAGATAGTTGAAATTTTCACAACTGACGTATTTCAGTTGCCGCTATAACAACAAGTTGATACTACATACAGAATAAAATAAATATTTAAGGGGTGCTCCCATACAACAAACGTGTTTTTTTTTGCCGTTTTTCAATATCAATGCGGAACCCTTCGTGTGCGAGTCCTATTCGCATTTGGCCGTTTGTTTTCATGATAAGTATTGTGTCATTAACCTTTTCATTATTTTAATGAACTAGTTTTAAAATACAGGTAGGTCTACTTTCAAAACACTTTATTTCGCATGCAAAGTTACAGTTTACACGCACAATAAATTAGATAGGCATTTAACTGAAAAATTAACCGCTAAAATTGGACTAGAAACAACTTGAATATTAATGTATTTATAAATATCACAACGTTGTCAATTCTAAAACGTAACAATTCGACTAGTTACTATTTGAAACCGATTTAACAATTGTAGTGAAATTATTATCCGTTTTAAAAATAAATGACCCAGCAGGGACGATGGCTACTGGGGCCAAGGTCTGTTTAAAAAAGGGAGGCTCGGCCCCGGTATGAAAAGCAACGAAGAAACGGTGTTTTTTTGTCAGTAAGAGACTGACACTATCTCCTGCTCCGCCCAAGGACGGGGGATGGCATCTGGATGATTTTTACACACCGGAAAAAAAGCTTAAATAAAAAAACATAATTTTTCACGGAATTTTAAACTTAATTGTTACTTGTTACACTATGGAACGGAAGTATCGATATAATGCCAGCCAAGTATTGGCCTAACATACATCATCATCATCATCAGCCTTTTAATGTTCCCACTGCTGGGACTCAGGCCTCCTCTCTAGGAGAGGGAATGGGCCATAATCCACCACGCAGGCCCAGTGCGGGTTGGTGAATGTCACATGTCTTCGAATTTTTGGTTCTCGGACATGCCGGTTTCCTCACGATGTTTTCCTTCACCGTTTTGAGAGCAGTGGTGTTGAAACCCTAACATACACTTCGGCCAAACTTTAGCAAAGGAGCCGACTTACTCTTTCATAGTTTAACTTGCTAACTCCGAATAAACAGCCCACCAGCCAAGTATAATGAAGCAGGGCAAACTCCGCTTCGGTTAGTTAAACTAACAAATATTTTACGTAAATAGCTAGTTTAAGGAAGGAAGGCCAATTCTCGTACAAAGAGTTCAAATTCATGCCGCGATCTCATCTCAAAGATGTCAAAAATTTGTTATAAAACACCGGATTATTTTTTGTCAGATTGAGATGCATTTTTTTTTATAATTATGACAACTGTGCGATGATCCATGATGATGGCGATGGCCGACCATGGCGCACGCTTGCCTAGAAGTAACCCATTCTCTCTTGACTTAAAGACCCCTAGGTTGTATCTACGAGGGTTGCCTTTTAAATTTTGACGTTTGTGGAACATAACTGGAACCTTAAAGTATTATTTATAGTTTTTCGAAGTATTTACATCGAAGTTTTATAATTTTTTTCATTCGCTCGAACCAGTAATTAAAACACTTATTCCACTCCAACGTCGGTATGTCCAAAATGGCCGACTTGAAAGCGTCGACTGCTTCTTCACTGGACTGGAACCTTTGCCCACGAAGAATTTTCATAAATTTAAGAAATTATGTGGGATGGTCAAGAATTTCTACGTTTTCCTGCTTCAAAAAATCAATTGTTTTACCAGCGGTATGTGAGCTTGCGTTGTCATGGTGTAGGATGATGCGTCGCTTTGGGTTAGATTTCTGAACTTCGGCGATGACTTGTGGCAAACCAATTGCGATATACCACTCTGCATTAACTGTTCTACGATCTTCAAGCGTAATTGTTGCAACGTGGCCGGTTTTCGCCACGAACGTAGCTACCACCTTCTTCGAAGTGCTTCGAGAGCGAACCACTTCAGCCGGCTTTGGCTCACCTCGGAAGATCTAGGTTGTTGATTGCTCTTTGGAATCAGGGCCGTAGGCAATTTATCACCTCTGATAATGACATAGAAGTGATTTGACTTTCTTCACTTGAATCTTTGGAAAGTGTCCTTACACCATCTGACGTGGGCCGCCTTATGATCATCGGAAAGCAAATACAGAATCCATCGGCAAACTAGCTTTCTCACACTAAGCTCCTCATGCAAGATCTTTTAAATAGTTGTCCTTGAGATGCTTATTAACTCGCCTCTATCTCCCGATATGTAACATGACGATCTTCGAGTATCAGTTGTCTCACAGTAACCTTGTTTTCTTCAGTAAAAGACGCCTGAGTGTACTTTGTGTATTTTATTTATGTACGTTATGTATGCAAGGTTTTAGTATAAGTAAGTAGTTTAAGTTTTTTTATGTACATATGTAAATTTTACTACAATAAAATGAAAGTCAGTAAAAGCGGATTTTAGACGTCCTCCACGAGATTTGTCACTAAGACTAGTATTTCCAAGCTGGAATTCTAAATATCAGCGTTCAACAGTCCCCAGACAAAGAACTTCATCATAAAATACAGATCTTAACTCCTCAAAACATTGAATCCGAGTTAGGCATCTCCGAAAGTTGTAAAAAATTATAGCACGAACGTTTTCCTTAGAGAGATTCATTTTAGTGCGCGACTTGATAGATTCAAAACAACGCTGTGACTAAATAGTTGCATCAGTAATGCCATTTTTCAATTAAAACAAATTTGAAAATTGAGCAATTCTAAATTCAAAATTAGCGGAAAATATTTAAACGATAGAACTTGAAAGACATGCCTAGTATCAGGAAAAACAGACTAGGTTTTTAAGTAATCCTTCCCCACACTAGGGAAAACTCCTGTGTCTACTGCGCCAAATACCATCAAATTAGAAAGTGAACGTTTTAAGGAATTGCACCTAAGAGGTAGTTACCGCGTAATTCAAGAAAGTACCTACTGAACACCATCACCTTGACCTGTCATGCACAACAATAGCCTTGTGCCATTATCATGGCACTGCAGGGCTTCGATGAAGATTGTTTGCAGTAAGTAGCAGCCCTTTTCAAGAGTACATAATTGGAAAAGTAACAAATATGACTCGTATGTACTGGGGCAGTATGACACAAAAGAGAGAAGTCTATACTCAGCAGAAGGTAGTACGAGACCCTAAAGTCTCTCTCTCTCGCTCTCTTTTGTCTCCTACCTTGAATCCTGAACCTATTACCACTTAAATTGTTTTAATTATTTAGATTTTCATAAAAATCTTCTAAGTAATTTTTTTACGAAAAGAAAAGAATTCGTGTCAGCTCTTACAGCATTAATGCGATTTAAAAGTGATGAAATAAGAATATATTTTCAAATTGTATTTAACTAGCCTACGCCAGCGGCTTCGCCCGCGGGTAAGTAGTTTTCTCTATACAATCTTTGGACCCCTCATTTCGACCGTTTAGGGGATGATTTTTGGAAAATACTCTCTTAATACTCGCCTACGTCATAAAAGTACATCTTGCGAAAAATGTCACTCGAGTAGTTTCAAGGGTGCGTTGATATATCAGTCAGTCAGTAGTGCCTTTTATATAAATAGATAATATTAGGATATAAACAAATAAATCAAATCAATATAATAATGTGCAATCATGCACATAATTATATAGATAATAATAAACTATTTCACATAACATGACATCAGATTCAATCGCAATTATTTATTACATCTGTCGTTGTTTCAATTAGTGCTGACGCTAATTAATTAATTGTAGCGATACCTACTCATTACAGATCATGCTGAGTCTGTACATACGTAGGTACTTATAGCCTATGTGCGCCTGGTACATACGGGCAGTAAGTACTGGAGTGTGAACTTGTAATTGGAAGGTCAATTAAACTCATTGACTACCGAACTTAATAATGCTGGCATGTAGTGCATGACCTTAAACAAAATTTAAGACGATGTTGTATTTAAAAAAAATAAAAAGGAAGTGATCGATCGTAGCCACATCTACGGCGCACGTAGGAACTAAAAACTTCCGAATCCTACATTGCGCAATTAAAGTTCTCGTGGACAATGGCCCGAAACCATCTAATGGGCAGTTTCCCAAACCAAACTAAACAACCTCCAAAAATTTGAATTCTTATATTATTATTCCTTCTCGCTCCACTCCAGAGCAGAAGAAACCATTTGATGATTGATGATGATGAAAAAAAACTGCCTGAAAACTAAAAAGGAAAAATCAGTTCAGTTATAGCACTGAAATAAATTCATACACGCATATATAAAAAAAGGGGAAACTGACTGACTGACATATCAAAGCAGAGCCAAAACACAACGGGGATTAAAAACGTGAAATTTTGCACAAAGCTTTCTTTTATGACGTAAGCTAGCCCTAAGAGAGGATTTTCCAAAATTTAACCCCTAAGGGAATGCTCAGTGGTTCAAAGTTAGTATGGAGAAACCAGTACATACATATATAGGTACATACAAGACATGTGCGAAAAACATAACCCTTCTTCATAGGGGCCCAGCTGGGTCAAAGCCTACTGGGGCTTGGGTCTGTTTCCGAAAGGGAGGCTCGGCCCCGGTATGAAAGAATGAACGGGGTGGGCTTTTTAGTCAGTAAGAGTCTGACACTATCTACCGCTCCGCTTAAGAGTGGGGGATTTCGGATGATTTTTATCCACCGGAAAAAATAACCTTTCTAGGCAGTCAGGTAAAAAGGACCTTTTTGGCGTGAATTGAAACAAAGCTACGATATCATAGATCAGAGGTTAGGTATCAACAATAACTTTACATAAAAAAAGAATGACAATGCCATAATGAGACAGATTGTAGAGGTAACGATTCAATATCGAACGCCTTGGCTATGGCGTAGTCAGTTATGTGCCTGTTATCACTATGATATGCACGTATGTTTACAAACTGCCACTCTACTATATGCCATTTACAAGCGATGCACTAATTGTCCCCTGCGGTTTTTCTTGCGGCTTGGTTTTGTTCCGTCTCCGTTAGTTGTAGCATGTTTGATTAAAATTAAAACCAAATTATTTACCTGTGCCACCCAGAGGGCCGGTAACTCCACAAGAAAAAAAAAAAACGTGCAGAGGCTAAGTGCTGTTTCAGATTTGGACAAAGCCTCGAACACAGGTGTAGGATAGCCAGCCTTTCGGTATTTTACAGGATGTATTTTGGAGTGTGCGCCGGAATTGCATGTCTCGATTCAGCCAACACCTCTCTACCAACGCACAACATGACGTACGGCGAGTTTCGACCGCTGCGTTGTTGAAACCTCTACAGTTTATATCTTCAAGGCTAGAGCGAATAGGCTCTTAATAAACTAGTTCGCTTCTCCATCAATGATTGCATCACTACTTACCATCAGCTAGGATCGCAGTCAAGCAATAGTTCTTATCAATTTAAAAGATTTTACTATCTAGGGGAAACCTTTAAAAGGCACCTGGACGTTTGGCGACCACACCAGGAAGTGCTAGCTTTTTTCCTCAATAAATCTACCCAATAGTCATTATCGGCGGGATGTTCTTTTAAATAGCATTAGCCTACTTCTTATGGGAAAGACCGCTGGTATAGCGAAACCGCGGGAAAAGGTATTTAGATATATAATTTACATAGTTATATATGTTAAGATTATATTAACCGCTTATGCTAATCGACAACGGTACGCTATTTTCTCGTCACTCACGTCTGCGCACCCGTGCGTGGCGCACAACCACAGTCGAGCGCCAGCGCACGCGCACCATGATCCTCGAGATACTATTGTTTCTACTAACCGCCCTAGCAGGGTGGTACTTCTACAGCTATGAGCCAATGAAGCAGTTCTACAAACGTCGAGGAGTCAAGCACTTTCCTCCAGCACCATTTTTCGGAAATATATATTACACAACGATCAGGAAAAAACATTTTCTGGATGAAATTCAACTCATCCATGATGCGTTTCCAGATGAAAAGTGAGTAAATTTTTACGTTGAACAAATTTGAAACTAGTTCGAGTTCACACGAAATTTTATCACTCTGGCAAGACGATGCACGGGATCTAGCAGCGTCACATCATAGTGGACATCCCATCCCATTTGCAACAAATGTATTCCCATAAGGAATACTCCCTATCACTCCCACTGGATCAAGCGGCATGATGGTGAGTGGCCACCATATCAGGCACTTCAATTTGCTTCTAGCATCACTCATTTATTTTGACAAAACTGGGACAAACAAAATAATTATGGTCATCATCATTTCAGCCGAAAAACGTCCACTGTTGGACATAGGCAGTCGAACAGCGTCGCCGCAGCGACCGATCCTGTGCGTCTCGCATCCACCGCATTCCCGTGATTCTCACCAGGTCGTCGGTCCATCTTGTAGGAGGCCTACCAATGCTGAATGCACTCTAGAACCTTTCGACCCCATTGTCCATCCGTTCTACGAGCAATATGCCCACTTCCACATTAGTTTGGTGATTCTTCGGGCTATGTCGGAGAACCTGCGGATATCTTCATTCCTGATGCGATCACGCAAGGAAACTCCGAGCATAGTCCTTTCCATTGCCCTTTGGGTGATTGTAAGCCTTCTGATGAGGCTCATTGTAAGCTACTATGTTTTAGTGCCACATGTCATCACTGGCAACACGCACTGGTAAAATTATGATAAATGAATAAAAATCAATCGTTAACTTCCAATAATTAACAACAGCAATTTCATTAGTTATTTTTTACCTTGTAATTATTATGTAAGTAAATAGGTACTACAATAGTACATTGTTACACTAGGGGTGAAAGTTACTTATTTAGTCCCTCGAATTAGCGACCTCGCTGCGCGCGGCCGCCAACTCCTTCTCGGGACGAAATAAGTAACTTTAACCCCGAGGTAAGCATTGTGCTTTTCATTACGAATACAAGAAGATAGACCTAGTTTTTTTTTTTAATAATTTGACAGCTGTTAGTTGAAAATAAAACTCCCTAGGGATGAAAAGTGTGATACTTTTCAGCCCGCTCCTCAGGCAACTTCAGACCTACTTTCAGAGTATGAGTAATGAAAAATATTTTTGCCATCTTTCAGTTTCCAAAGCATCGTACAGTACCAGGGGGAAATAAGTTGCCAAGAGTTAATGAAGTAATGAGGATAATGTGTCTTATAATATTCGGGAGATACTTCCTTATTATTTTCATTAATTGGTGGATGCCATGCTTTCTATAACGTAAACTTTGCTGTTAGAATTTACTGAAACTGAATCTGTTTTTGTTTGAAAAATCGATTCCAAGCGAGATCATAATTTACCCACTTTTATTATTTCAAATGAAGCATCATTGTGAACCTTCATAACCCAAGAGTTTTCCTTATGAAAAAACAAATAGACAGGTTAACGCGTGTAACGATCACACACACACACATACATATTTTTGGAAAGACCTCCCGAGTTTCATACTACTCTGGTCACACACATTTTTTTTTGTATTTTTTTAACGGCGGATATTATCCAATGACTTCTCCCGCTCTGGATGGGGTGAAAGGGTGTGTCAGAATTTTATTGACTAAAACCACACCTGTGTCCTTCAGTTGCTGATCATACACGTGCTCTAACTGTGAAGTTTTGAAGGACTTTGGTGTCAGCGGTGAAAATGTAGCCGCGATTGGATCCGAATGTTGGAGTTCTATGTCCAGTATTTCCACGTATCCTGGAAAGTCCTAATACATTTCTTGAAACGTTACCTGCATTGTACATTAAGATCGCAACATAATCATGGGTAATTTTGATACCCGACTACCAAGAAGGGTTATGTATTATTGGTTAGATTAGAATTTATTATTGGTTTTATTCTATGTGGGTAGCAACGGGACCCTATTACTAATACTCCACTGCCCATGGATCCAATGGCCATGACTCGTGATTGCTTGACAGTTGATATTTTCACAGATATAATAAGAAAAATTAAAAACAGAATAAAATAAATTGTATAAAAATTGTACTGGCTCGCATTTGGCCGATTTTATGTTTTCAATTTTTTTTTTATTTGTAGATACGTGGGTTTCATGGATTGCACGAAGCCTATACTCCTCATCCGTGACCCTGATCTGATCAAGACTATCACCGTCAAAGACTTCGACCACTTCACGGATCGCCGGGAGTTCTTCACCGAAGAGATGGATCCTCTGTTCGCTGGCAGTGTGTTATTCATGAAAGGTGCATAATTACCAGCCGATAGCGAAGTGGAGGAGTTTTTGACGCCATATTTTAGTTTCTTTTGTTGTCCATTTTCTTAGGAACGTGTAGAGCAAGCTGAAATTAATTTGAAATACTTAGACCTTATGAAAAAATCAAGCTTCTAAATTAACGCCACTTAAAGGTAACGCCATTTATACTCCGTTTAGATATATATTTTGACACTTGCAAAAAATATAAAACGTACGATACCCAGAATCTTGAAAACCAAAGCAAGGTCACATAGCATAAATCCAGGAAAATATCTTTAAGGTGGTGCATCATGACTCACATTTTCACTGTTTTTCATACAACCACTCATAACTGATTATGACGTTATTACACATTTTTCATTAGATATTTTGGAAACACAGTATCTTGTGGATATTATCTAGGTTTCTAAAGAAACCAATTTCTAAATTTGTGTAAAACTAATCCAGTAAAAACCTCTGAAAATGTCCTATTTTGTATGAACTTTGACACTTCATAATTTGCCTAAAAATAAAAAAAGTCAAAAAAGTAATCCTCTAGAGACCTTGCAAATTTTATTAAGATTCTAAATGATGGCCACTTTTTCCAAAAACTTTTAAGGGTGTAAAAAAAACAGCTATTTCCTGGAGCAAGTTTTGTGAAACTTTCAAGTAAATCTCGGAATTACCGAATACTAACAGAGTTTCCAGGCGTTATCTCTCTTTTTTTGCGTTGCCTTTTCGTCAAACATCGCGTTGGATTGCATTAAATGAAGTAACAAGCTTTTAAACCATTTTCGATGTTTACGATAAGCGAGTGGAGAAGGACCCTCTTAAGCCGTTTTGCAGAACAGTTACAACACAAAATAATTACTTTTTGCGATTCTAAAAAATCTCCGAAACTCCATTCCGAAATCCAACTAACTTTTGTTTTATCATTGTTTGTATATTTTTGCAGGTGAAAAGTGGCGAGAGATGAGAACTACGTTGACCCCAGCATTCACTGGTTCCAAAATGAAGTTTTTGCTCCCGCTAATTGTGGAAAACTCTAATAATACAATCCAATACCTGCATGGTATGTTAAAAGTTAAATAAAACTTGAAATTTTCTCAGGTATTACAAAACTGTACTCGCCTTTTTTTGTCAGATCATCAATCTGAAATTATAAACGTGGACGACCTGATACATCGATTCGCCCTTGACGTCATCGCATCAGCTGGCTTCGGACTCAAGATCAACTCTCAGGAGGACCGAGACAACGAGTTCTTTAAGGTTGTCAACAATCTCCTTGACTTCAAACTAAAACAAAGAGCACTTTTTATTTTAACTTCTATTTCCTCCGAACTGACCAAGGTAAGAATCATGTCAAAATCTATCAGAGAACTGATATTTCCTTTGTAATCAATAATAACTTAATCAGAGAAGGTACACTATTAATTTGTATTTTTTTTTGGTTCCAGAAACTAGGCGTACGTTTCTTCCCAAAGAGAACGTACAACTTCTTCAGAAATCTTGTGGCTTCTACCATGGAATACAGGAAGAGAGAAAACGTGGAGCGACCTGATATGATTCAACTACTCTTGGAGGCGAAGAGAGGTAAGTACCTGGCGACATTAAGTGACCAAAATGAGTACAAATATTTTTATCGCTTATACCATCACACTGTTTGAAGACTGAGGTTTGCAAGCCTTACATCTTTTCCATGTTGACTGAGGTGCCAATACAAGTACTGAGAGTTGCGTTCACCTCAGTCACATAAGATGCCATGGCGCCCGCCCAATTAAATTACGATCATAATTTCGGAATTAGAACTGGAGTCACCTCAGCAACAAACAAGCTGGAAGCATGTCCTGCTATCTTAATATTACTTTTCCAGAATGGTCCCCAGACGAGTTAACTGGACAAGCGTTTATATTTTTCGTTGCTGGCTTTGACACGACATCATCTGCTATTGTAATGGCCATCCACGAGCTAGCTCTACACCCTGAAGTTCAAGAGAGGTTGTACCAGGAATGCAGACAGATAAAAGAGGACAAAGGACTAACATTCGATAGTCTCAGTGAACTCAAATATTTGGACTGTGTGATAAACGGTAAGTTTAAAACCAAATTTAATAATAAAATTTCCTCGGATTTAAGTTTAAAAACATTCACCAGAATCTCTTTCCTCTCTGAGAACTAGCTGGAGTATGACGTAGGTCCTCATCGGACATTGTAAGTTCGAGAGGCTCCTGTATCTGACTCGCGAAATTTTTCTGAAAAGGAAACCCGTGGTCCTAGAACATAAAATATAAGTGAAGGACATAGGTGTGGTTTTTGTCAGTAAAAATTTAATTGGATGATTCTACACCCCGAATAAAAAAATCACTTGAATTCAAACCTGAAAAGTCTAAAAAATTTTTCTTTCATTCAGAAACCCTAAGGAAATGGACTGCAGGAATTTTCATGGACAGGACCTGTGTGAAGACGTACGAGTTGCCTCCACCGAGAGAAGGAGGACAGTCTTACACCGTAAGTAAGAGTAATAGAAGATGCAGTTGACTATGGCTTTCGTACTTTTGGGTTTCTTGCTCAAATAGTTCTGACTAGTAAGAATCGGATATGATTTGAAAGGAATATATTTCAAAGTTGGGTATTTTCTATTAATTTTGTTGAAACTGTATATATTTTACTTTTGCAGTTGAAACCCGGTGACGTAGTCTACAATATGATAAACTGCATCCTCATGGACCCAAATCACTTCCCTGACCCACACAAGTTCGATCCTGAGAGGTTTTCTGAAGAGAACAAACACAATATTAAACCATTTACCTTCATGCCCTTTGGAGCGGGCCCCAGAATATGTATCGGTAAGTTCTTCTTGATTACAAGTATCAGCCCCAGCATCTTGCTAAGCGCTGGCCGTTTTGCGTGAATGTGATGCATAACTTCACAATATAGTTGTTGTTATTGTTTTTTTATGGTATGCGCCATGTTTGATAGGTTTATTTTCGTTTTTTTCTTTCTCTTTCTATTTTAAAATTAAAGTTTAAGCTATAATGCAACAAGGCATTTGATGAAAATATCACGAAAAATGAATCTAAATAATCATCTTAGAATCAAGTGGTACCAGGCAAGCATAATTTACGAAGAGGTTTTGTTTCACAGGCAAGAGGTTCGCGTTGATGGAAGTCAAAGTGATCATATTCCAAATAATACTGAACTACACCATTGTTAAGACTGAGAAGACCATGGACCCGATAAAGTTGAAGCCTCACAACTTTAGTATCAAGGCATTGAATGGAACTTGGGTGAAATTCCAGAAAAGAGAATAAATTCTGTGTTATTAAGTGAATGTATTATTGTTTAGTGTTAAAGTAAACAGCTCTAAAAACTGCATTATTTTTACTCATTTAATAGTATATTTTGATACAAGTGGGGAAACTTTGTCGAAGGTGTTATGGAGAATAGTGCTGCTTAGATAAATATCTACGTGTAACAATATCATTTACGTTGAAATAAACTATTAGAACGAAAGAAAAGTAGTGTCTTTAAATAAAGACAAAATATTGAATTATTAAAGGTTAAAAAGTCGTCATACATCCTAATAATAAATAATTTTTTATATTTTTATTTAGAACTAGTTTTTACCCACAGCTTTACCCGCGTACATGAAATATCTATAGCGTATGTCACTAAGGAATAAAGCAGTTTTCTATCAGTGAAAAACTTTTAGCAAAAGGACCAGTACTTTCAGAGATAACCTCCTACAAACAAAAAAAAAACATAAAAAGTAGATAATATCATTATAAGTAGATAATTATCATTAGCGTCAACACATGAGGTGTTGACGCTAATGATAATTATCTATACTGTGTAGGGTGGGTAAATATCGCATGCCTACTTCTCGTGATATCTGTGGGATAGACATCTGGAGTGAAACCGCGGGAAGAACTAGTTAAATATATTGTTTACACGCGCTATATGTCATTAAAGTAACCGTCAATATAACACGCTATTTCCTCTTCAACTCTTCACTCGCGTCTGCGTGCCCGTGCGCAGTGCACAATCACAGTCGAGTCCCGGCGCGCGCGCATCATGATCCTCGAGATATTGTTGTTCCTACTAACCACCCTAGTAGGGTACATCATCTACAGTTACAAACAAATGAACCAGTTCTTCAAACATCGAGGAGTGAAGCATTTTCCTGGATTACCATTCTTCGGGAATATATACGACACAACATTCCAGAAAAAACATTTTCTGGATGAAATGCAAGCTGTACATGATGCGTTTCCAGATGAAAAGTGAGTTAATTTTACGTTGTTTAACAAATTTGAAACTAGTTCAAGTTCCCATTGATTTTCATCTCCAGACAACAAAATTTACGACGATGCGCGGGATGCCCCACCGATACATAATGGACATACCATTCCATTATAAAATATTCCCAAAAAGAACAGTCTTACCTCTCCCACTCCTACTGAATCGAGCAACACTATGGTGAGTGACCACACTGCAGTTTACTTGTAGCATCAGTCGTTTTGTTGGACAATACCGGGCAAAACAAAATAATTAGAAACACTCCAAAAAATAAAAAATCATTCTTTAGTTCAAAGTGCTTTCTGTGGTTTTTGTTTTGTATGTTATCTTAGTAAGAAACTAAAACAAAAAAAAAATTGTGTCATCTTCTAGTTCCTAAAGCATCATACAGTACTAGGAGGAAATAAGTCGCGAAGAGATAATGAAAATAATGTGTCTTATAATATTCGCCAAATACTTCCTTGTTATTAGCGTTAATCAGAGAATGACATATGATACTCGTAGTAAAATCAAATATTAAAACTTACAGTATTTTTTACCATACTTTCCTTAGTTAATATGTAACCATTTTGTCTGCTGTAAGAATGTAATGAGTCTGAACAACACGACGTAGGTATGCTAACCCCTATTTGTATGAAAAATCGAGGTCAGCTTATACTGACTATTATTATTTCACATGAAATATCATTGTATGTAGACCTTCAGAAACCCAGTATTCTCCTAGTGAAAACAAAAATTACAGATTACCACGTGTAATAATCTTAACATCTTTAGAAAGACCTCCTGAGTTTCATACTATCCTGGTCATACACGTTCACTGACAGTGATTGTTGATGTGATTGGTGGATGATTTTTGAAGGACTTTAATGACGGCCGTGGTAGTGTAACCGCGATAGGATGCAAGAGCATAAGACCGCTCGATCTTCATCTCTATGTCAATGTATCCTGGAAAGTCCTAATACATTTCATGAAACGACACCTGTATTTTACAATAAGGGTAATAGACAAAGTCTTTTGTGTTATGATTCCCTGGTCCATGCGCAACATAATCGTGGCTAATCTTATTTATAGATACGTGGGTTTTATGGAGTACACGATGCCTGTACTCCTGATCCGTGACCCTGACCTAATCAAGACCATCGTTGTCAAAGACTTCGACCACTTCACTGATCACCGGGAGTTCTTCACCGAAGAGTCGGATCCTCTGTTCGCTGGCAGCCTGTTTCTTATGAAAGGTACATTTTATAATAGTAATAGTTAGTTAGTTAGCTCATTTATGTCCCACTGCTGGTCGAAAGATATCATAGTCCAGTTATTGCAGCCACTTTAATAGTTTTGGTTGACGTGATTGTTTGGAAAAGGAGTATATTGTCAATATCGTATTTTTTTTGACACACTGCATTCTTGCTAAAACTGTGGCATTATAATTAACACAATAGATAGACAATGACAGCACCAAAGCTTGGGGTTTAATGAAATAAGCTGGGAGTGTTTGCGTAGGGTGGCATTCAAAACATATAGCTGGCGCACCGTCAAGACTCATAGAGGTCTTTGGTTGGATGTAGGAATGGCACGAAGTTACCTACTTTCCAAACTGCTCTCTCCTCACGCTCGAGTCTTAACATAATGTTTTATTTGCACCATCCCAAATGTTTACGCAATATGTAAACACTGACTGCCATAGTGTTTCTTCCAAAATGTAAATGTGTATGTGTGTATATATTAAATAAACATTAACTCATCGATATACATGTCGCTAGAATATAAATCGATGCGTTAACTTGTAAATTATCTACTTATCGATATATAATGTTTAATTCCTGTCAATTCCAGCGCAAATCTAATTTTTAGATTAGATTGGTTATTTATCAGTACCATGCAATTGCTTGTTTCCGGATACCAATAGATAAATCAGTACAATAGGCACGTTACTGGTCGTCACAAGCTAACCTTCAGTTTCATTGTAACTACTGAAGGCCCTATTACACTACGCGTTATTCAGCACACGACATTCAGACTCGTTTTATTTTTCATTCCAAGTAATACAGTCTAACCCTTATTACTCTACGCGACACGTCGCGACATCGTCTAAGTGTCCCCGCCACTCCGGGTCACAAAAAAAGCTGCTTCTGGCTTCTTTTTGTAGCAGCCTTTTTATGTGGTCCATGTGCGGCGGTGCCGCTACAAAAAAACTAGAAGCCGCTTCTAGCTTCTTTTTCTGGCGGCGCTTTTTTGTGGCAGCAGCATGCCATTTGCGCATTTAACCCTTCTTCGTCAGAGTCCATTATGATACTGCACGCATGGGTTAAAAAATGTAACAACCTCTGGCCACAAGCTGTCGCGCGGTTCAGCTTTTTTTTGTGATCGCTTCTACCTTTTTTTGAAGCGGCTTTTTTTATGGCCCGTGTGGGTGGACATTAAGACTGTCTGAATATCGAGTGGTGTAATAGACCCTTTAAATACACTCAAATATGTACTTAGGAACAAGGGCAAAATAATAATGATAATACGGCCCAGTTTTCAATTTCAAATTCAAATTCATTTATTATTTGTGAACACAGAGTACAATGATCTTATAATTATAAAGGTAGTGTGTGGTCACACCCATGTCCCGCCGAAAGGCATACAAAATAGTGCTGATGTGATCACAGTTAAATTAGTCGTAATACAAAACGTTATCCCAGATGATAAGTGTCTCAGATATTCGAATACGACAGTTAGGCCACTTGCTGGTTACTGTCCATGGACGGATAGCTTCATAGACGCATATTCGTCATTATTCGTTTGGTGCATAAACACTATCTCTATGATTGTGTAATTGTAACTCCCCTCCAGGTCATTACACCAAGTTCCGAACTACGTAAATCTATGATTGGTACAACTGCCTACACAATTGCTTGAGTCCGGATATTTAAAGATAGCAGCCCGTATGATAGGCCACTATAAAGGTAGAACTACATTACGCACATGTGGTCCACGTACGATGATCTGGGCGCATCAGTCTACATACATTTTTTTTTTATTTTGGCATCAAACAGTCAAATACAAAAATTTTATTACATTTTATATGGAAACTAGACTTGTAGAGCTACACTAGATTTGACTAGATCCACGCTACGCGACGTCGTTCTACGTACAAATTAGGCGTGATCCACGTGTATATATATCGGTCTAATTTAATTCTAGCTTTACTTCCTACTCAAATAAGCTAGATAAAAGAATGATGATAATGTATATTTTTAGGCCAGCCTGTATTTTATTTATTTATTTATTTATTGTGGCACTCCAACGAATAGTTCGTAGAAACATTTACAAAAAAATATTCTTATTAATAAACCAATATCACAAGTAATCACAACGAATTCTTCACTTAAAGGTGTGCACAGCACTTACAAAATTTGACTAACCAATATTAGTTATATTTTGGAGAATGAACAATTAATTAATTATTATCTAATAAGAAATACAAGACAAAAACAATGAGAAAAAAATCAACAGAATACAGAATAAACAATTATTAATTGGATTGGATACAAAACAAACAAAATAATTAATCAACAGATAATCAATCAAATTTTAAAATGAAATAGTAGAATCTTCTCCTAAATAACTCATTTTTAATTCATGAATCCCCAAGCGACCACCGGTGGCCGCGCATCTATTGTCTTACTATTGTGTCTCTAATTGACGGTATCTGAAGGGTTAAAGTTCTGTACCTCAGTCAACAAAAACGGAGCACCTATGCGATCACTTTGTTGTTTTTCTGTCCGTCTGTCAAGATCCTTTTTCTCAAGAGCGCGTCCCCTGGAACAGTGATAAAATCAAACGTCTAAGTCAACGCAATTTATAGATAAAGCCAATTTACCCCTTTTATGCGCATATTATGACACTCACGGCGAAATCTAAACCTTTAGGGCACTTATCGTTGACTTAGAATCCTAAAATTTGACAAGCAAGGTCTCAAAGCACGATATAGGAAAAAAAATCTGAAAACTATAAGTTTGCAGTTACATTAAAAAAAAACTTTTTTGTGTTCGATAAAATTGACACTCGACGAAGTTTGTACAGAACCCTAATTACTGTTTACATAAGTAAGTTTTTTTTTTGCATATTTTTACAGGTGATAGATGGCGGGAAATGAGGACTACATTGAGCCCAGCATTCACAGGTTCCAAGATGAAGTTTTTGTTTCCGCTTATGGTTGAAAACAGTAATAATATAGTCCAGTACCTTCACGGTATGTTAATTTTTAAAATAAGTAATTCAGAAAAAAAAACAATACTTTCTCAGGCATTACAAAACTGTACGTGTCGGTTGTTTTTTAGATCATCAATCTGAAATCATAGAAGTGGATGACTTGATGCGTCGGTACGCCAATGACGTCATCGCATCAGCTGGCTTCGGGCTCAAGATCAACTCTCTGGAGGATCGAGACAACGAGTTCTTCACGATTGGCAGCAGTGTCTTTGACTTTACTTTAAAACAAAGAGTTTTACTTGTTTTATCTACTCTTTTTCCTGAACTGAATAATGTAAGAGCCATGCCAAAATCTAATAGACGAGTATTATTTTCTTTCTAGAATAGTTAACAGGGTGCAGTATTAATTTGTATTTTTTTATCATACAGAAACTAGGCATACATTTCTTCCCAAAGAGAACGTACAACTTCTTCAGAAATCTTGTGGCTACAACCATGGAATACAGAAAAAGAGAAAATGTGGCGCGACCTGATATGATACAACTGCTCTTGGAGGCTAAAGGAGGTAAACACCTGGTTTACTGTTATGCCTTGATCACACGTACCTAGTACGTGGCGAGACAGTGCTGTCGGCCGAATACTCGGTACGTATAAACAAAGCGCCGCGTGCTCGGCCGAGTGTGTACCTCTACAGTTTACTTGACATCACTGTCTCTGCCGAGCAATATTTAACTGTCTTGCCATTTGACTCGGTGCGTGTGATCAAGGCATTAGAATTAAATATAGGCAAGTAAATTACTTAAGTGGCAAAAAATGAGAACAAGTGTTTTATTGCCTAAACCGTTGCACTGTTTGAGGGCTGAGATTTTCAAGACCGAGATGCCAAGCCTTGAGTACCGATAACTGGGTTTCACCAGTAACTCAGTCACTCAAGATGCCTCTTAATATAACAGAAGCTTTAAATTCCTCATCTAAACTATGTAGATAAGTCAATTATAAATTGAAATATAATGACCCTGTCAAAAATGCATGTATAATTTACTTTTCTTGACCGACATTTTGACAATCTCAAAAGCCTGTTTAGTTTATAAATTTAAACAAATTGTTATTATTTTTTGGAATTAAAACCAGAGACATCAGCAACAAGCAAACTGACAGCATGTTATTATTATTTCTTTACATTACTTTTCCAGATTGGTCTCCGGACGAGATAACTGGACAGGTGTTTATATTCTTCGCTGCTGGCTTTGATACAACAGCATCTGTTCTGGTAATGGCCATCCACGAGCTTGCCATAAACCCTGAAATCCAAGAGAGATTGTACCAGGAGTGCAGACAGCTAAAAGAGGACAAAGGACTAACATTCGATAGTCTCAATGAATTCAAATACATGGACTGTGTGATAAACGGTAAGTTGAAAATTTTCTTGTATAAATACAGTTTCCCAAGTTATTTTAAGTCAAAAAATACATCACGTATCCTGTTTCATTCCAAAGTCTACTATAAAGTACGAGTATTCAACTACATAAAATCTTGCCAAACATAACATGCAAAAATTATTGAACCACTCAAACCGGAATCTCGCAATATAAAAAATGCGAACCTGAAAAGTTTGACAAATCTTATTTCCTTCAGAAACCCTAAGGAAATGGACTCCAGCTATTTTCATGGACAGGACCTGTGTGAAGACGTACGAGCTGCCTCCTCCGAGAGAAGGAGGACAGCCTTACACTGTAAGTAAGAGTAATAGAAGATGCAGTGAGATATGATTTTCTTAATTTTGGGTTGTTTGCTGAAGTAGTTCTTACTAGTAGGAGTTGATTGTAATTACTAGGTATATGATTTGAAAGGTTGATTGTGTTTTTCAAAGTTAGGGTTTTCCTATCACTTTTGTTGAAACTGTATATTTTTCTTTTGGCAGTTGAAACCCGGTGACGTAATCTACAACATGGTAAATTGCTTGCACATGGATCCAACTCACTTCCCTGACCCACACAAGTTCGATCCTGAGAGGTTTTCTGAAGAGAACAAACATAATATTAAACCTTTCACCTTCTCACCGTTCGGAGGGGGCCCGAGATTTTGTATCGGTAAGTTCTCCTTAGCATAATATATTAAAGCTATATTAATATAAAAGAAAAATAAGTCTAAATGACTTCTTGATCAATTGATAAGTCACATCTTAGCATAAGTTGGTACCAGGCATGTATAATTTACCAAGAGGTCAATTTCACAGGTATGAGGTTCGCGATGATGGAGCTCAAAGTACTCATGTTAGAAATAATACTAAACTTCACCATCGTTAAGACTGAGAAGACCCTGGACCCGATAAAGTTGAAGCCTCATAACTTCAGTATCAAGGCACTCAATGGAACTTGGGTTAAATTCCAGAAGAGAGAATAAATTCTGTGTTTCTAATCAATTGTGCCATTGTTTAGTGTAAAAGTAAACAACTCTGAAACTGCATTGTGTGCGCATTACTCATCTGGTAATAGTATATTTTGATACAAGTGGAGAAACTATGTTATGGAACTGGTTGCTGCACAGCTGCAGTGATTTTCTACGTGTATCAAACGAGAATTTTTAATACACTTACGAAGAAATAAAATAAAAGTCCAGTCAAAGGTAAGAAGGTATAAGAGATTGCCCTGTGCGATAAGACCGCCCATTGTACACTTAGATTGAATAATGTTGGTAGTTTTAAAGATTTAAGCGTACATAGGGATATAGGGACAGAAAATGCGACTTTGTTTTATACTATGTAGTGATAAAGAAAACATTTTGGTCATCATCTTAATATTAAAAATACGAAATTCAAATATATTTTTTTTTAGTTTAGAACAAAGGTAAATGTTAATTTATTGATAAAAGCAAATTATTGAATAATAAATTAAACACGTTCGTTTATGATATTTTGATAATAAACATAATTAAAATTTTGATAAACTAAAATATAATTTGCCTTAAAAACATGCATTCTTTGCTGTGTAACAATCACCGAAGCATATAGAAAATTGAACAGATGTTTGTTGTTACGTGTAAATCAGAAAAAATAAAACTTGTGCATGTTGAACCTAATCGTAGTACGATAAGAGCTAGTTTTCGGGGAATTCTATTGTAATAGTACATTTTGATACAAGTGCAGAAAGTTGGTCATTGTGACCGAGGCGGAATCCGCACGAGCCATAAGCGAGTGTGTTATGGAGCCGAGGGCTGCAGTGACAAATTTGCACGTGTATCAAATGACTTTTTTCAATACACTTACGGAGGTTGATCAACAACTCGTGAGGGTCGACGCGTGCCCAGCCTGATACGATAAATATAATAACATTGTGGTGCTGATAGCATGCGCGCTTTTATGCACTAGTGCGGAAAACAGTCCATTACGTGCCTAAAAGCGGTATGACAAGAGCGGGTTTTCGAGTAAGAGTATTGAAAAATAACTTTAATGTGTATTAGAAGGCCAGCTATACTCATTTGGACATTCGAGATTAGATTTTAAGATTAAGTTAGCAACAGTGTAGTGACAAAACTATTCCTTCCTTTTCCTTTAGTAGTTGTAACAAAAATAGGATTAAGTGTTTCTGAATGTGGTATGCAATGTGTCTATTGTTTGTAATTACAATTAGCTTTTATTTATTTTCACCTGTCCCAATGTTTTTCTGTAATCAAATTTTGTAAATTAAACACCCACTTCCCGGTTATCGATTGAGCTGAAATTTTGCATGCATGTGTAAATCAGATGCAAAATTATTATGACAAGGAGCTGATCTGAGGATGGAACCAGAAGGTGGCCATAGGAACTTCGTAGTTAAACGACACAACCCCATCGAGTTTGGGCTCGTATAATTCGTCTTGACGATTATTAATTTAATCATACACCTATCTATGGTTATAAGAGCTGAGCTATAAAAACTAGCGATGAAAAAATGATTTTCATTAAAAGCTTATTTTTTTGTACCGTTAACAGTTAAATGGTATTAAATAAATTTTATTACATGTTTCTTTTCTTGTTTCATTTATTTAATATTTTTTATAAATTTTATTAAGTTTCATTATTCCTATTTATTTATCATCCCACTGATCGACAAAGGCCTCCCAATTCAAAAAGAGCCTTATAATATGATTTCTTGTCATCAACCGAAACAAAACTTTGGCGCCAAATTGGTCTTAGATATTGTAAATTAGTCAGTTGGTAGAGAGTAGGCAACAACCCTTAGGTGCCTGATAATAAAGAGTTATTATTATTTCCTTTATTTCACTAGTACACACATATTAATTATATTTTTAAATATTTCAAAAATTAAAATTAAAAAAAAGACAGTGTCCCACCGGATCGGGAACTGGGTCCAAGCTTCCGGCGGTCAGGGCTCCAGAGAAAGGAACCGCATAACAAAACGAGTCGTATACAGAAGTACCACTTTCTGAATCAAGCCAGTCGCCTAACACGAGCCTCCTAAAGGAGTTTGTTTTTGGTGGGTAAAAATCATCCAAACGACATCCCCCCCCCCCGCCCTTGGGCGGAGCGGGAGATAGTGTCAGACTCTTACCAACAGAAAAATCCACCCCGTTCCTTCTTGCCTTTCATACCGGGGCTGAGCTACCTTGCCCTAACCCTGGCCCCAGTACGCCTCCTAAGGTGTTGGTCTGGTCGAAGCTCTTGGCTATTAAACCATTGGCTGACACGACTATCGGTACAATGATCGTTGAGTCCACATCCCACATGTTGACAACCTCGCGAGCCAAGTCAATATTCTTGATTTGTTTATCTTTCTCGGCTTTCACGAGGTTCTCGTCATGCGAAACGGATATGTCAACAATTATTGCACGCTACCACCACTACATCAGGCGTATTCCTTTCAGTGATGATGGACCGACCCCAGTACAATGTGATACCGCCATTATCGAGAACTGGGTCTAGAACTTTATTATTATTATTATGAATAACTTAAGTGTCAACATGACAGTGCATAATAACATAACAACAATGACAATGCAATATCGATCACCTTGTGGATAGAATGTGGCTAGAAGATATAAGATCCATTAATATGTTTACAAACTGGGTACTGTTATCAACGCATTCAAAGGCGATGGCCTTTTTATCATCTCATTTATTAAAACAATTCTTTCTGCTTTGTAACGGTTTTTTTTAAGTTGAGAAGTCATCCAATGGCTTCTTCTGCTCAAGTATGGAGCGTGAGCGCAAGTCAGACTTTTACTGAATAAAACCAACACCCATGTTCTTTCTTTGAATTGCATTCCAGGACTCCGGGGTTTTTTTTTCGGACTACCCATGGCCCCAGTAGGCATCGGCTCTGCTGGGCCCCTACGATTTTGCCGACAACTCTTGGAACGCGTGGAACACTACGCGCTGTTGACGACTTGGACTCGAACCAAACGATTACCGGACGGACGGTCGGTGATCTATCTATTTTTCGTCGTCCACTAGCCCGCGCCTACAGTAACTAGAGATCGCTCTGCGGCTTTTAACGCCTGGGCTGAGGAGTGAGAATGTACGTTCCCTCACGCATGTGGCCGCCTCTTTCGCTAGCATTACTGCATTGCCGAAGGAGGCGACCACAACTCATTTCCTCGCGCTGTACCTGGGCCCAGCGCCAAAGGACACGGCTGCCGACCGCCTCCGCGAAGCGAATAGTCCGCTAAAACGGGGCACACCTCCACCGTGTCCGCTGACGATCTTCACAATGGTGACCGCCTGAATCTGAAACAGGAACCTCCCAAACTTACCATATCTGATGAGAACCTGTGTCATGAGAAAGGTGAAGACGCCGTGGCGCCTCTTCGACCACTCCTCAAAGAGGATAGACTTACAACCATAACTGTGGCATGCCCAAACTTCCCGGATTTGCCTACTTCACATCCCAAAAAAAGGCATCGTTCGTGTGGAGATAGACGGCCGGAGCGAAACCGCGGGAAAAGCTAGTTAACAAGGACGTACTATATGTCATTATATTAACTGCTCAAACTAAATGTCTATGCCACCCTATTTCCTCTTCACTCACGTCTGCGTGCCCGTGCGCAGTGCACTATTGCAGGCGAGTCCCGGCGCGCGCGCATCATGATCCTCGAGATACTATTGTTCCTACTAACCACCCTAGTAGGGTACATCATCTACAGTCACAAACAAATGAACCAGTTCTTCAAACATCGAGGAGTGAAGCATTTACCTGGATTACCATTTTTCGGGAATATGTACGACACAACATTCCATAAAAAACATTTTCTGGATGAAATTCAAGCTATCCATGATGCGTTTCCTGATGAAAAGTGAGTAAATTTTACGTTGTTTAACAATTTGGATACTACATAGTTCAAGTTCCCACAAATTTTCGTCACCAGACAACAAGACTTGTGACAGCGCGCGGGATGCGCAAGCGTCACACAGTGGATATCCCATCCCATTAGCAACAAACGTTTTGGGACTAAATAATTATGTGTCAGATTCCTTGCTGGATTTTGTGTTTCCTGATTGCTATACCAGGAACTTGAATAGATTAATTACTTCTAGATAAGCATACCATCTACATCTACTATGATAAAGAGGTAAAGTTTGTTTGTTTATTTTTTTTGTTAGTAGGAGGTAATCTTCAGAATTACAGGTCCGATTGTTAACTGTTTTTTTAAAGATAGAAAGCTGCTTTATTCCTATGCCCTCTATGTTCTTAACTAGCACCTAAAATGTTGCTAGTGTTTTACAAATAACCCTGTATATATTCACAAGAAAGTCCCTTGCATTTGCTAGCACACAACCACACACAGCTTTTTTTTACAGTTTATATTTTTAACATTTGCTGTTCAGTGTATTACAATTTTAAACCTACGTAAAAAATGTACTATTTGCTTCTACTGTTGAACGTTGATGCGTTTTATCTTTAATGTATCGATTTTTTATAGCAAAAAATGCATGCCCAATATTGTCTGAAAATCTGACGGGACTGAAAAGAATTTGTATTTTTTACCTAGGCTCTCTTGTTTTATAAACCACTTATACAATTTTTGTTAGACATTACAAATAACATACCGTTATGAATTGTGATGGTCACTGACCTTCAATCATGTCACTTGATCTAGTGGTTTGATGAAGCCAAACTAACCGTGTGTGGGGACACTTTTTGAATGGGTATGCTTCTTGACCCGCTTGGTTTGCGTGAACTAACTTCGCTACATATCGGTTAAACGTGAATGGTCTCGTCATGCCACTAGAGCAAGCGGCATGGTGGTGCGTGGCTACCATAACAGGTACTCCAGTTTGCACCAGTCGTTTTGTTGGACAATACCGTGAAAAACTAAATAACTAGAGAAATTCTTCAGGCGAAGCTACATTGGGTACCGTTTTCTAGTTACGATAAAACAATAAAAATCAATCTTTTAGTTTCAAGTTACTCAAACTGTTTCATTAATTACATTTTTACCTTATATGTAAGTAATTAAAATATTTTTATCATCTTCAACTAGAAGATGATAAAAATATTTTTTTACACCACCTGCTCGAAAATGTCAAATTATATGTCAAGCAACCTTAACCTAAAGTGAGTCATTAGTGGCCGGGGCATAGAAATAGTAGTAGTTCGTTCGGAATTCAACATGTCGCGAGCGGCATGTTGAATTCCGAACGAAACGAAGGTTGTTGATTTTAATCCCGAACGTAAGTGAGGGATTAATATAACTAACTCCCGAGCATTGCGAAGGAGTTAATAAAAAAAAACCTGAGTGAAGTGAGGAATTCAAGCCGCCCAAGACAAAGACAGCTTTATCCCCGTGTTGCATAGTCTACTTTTTACACCATCTGTGAGATAATTAAAAGACAATTTGTGATCAAATCATATATTAGAGATATATGTATAAGTATTATATTTACAAGTTCATCAAACAAACAAAATTCACTACTCCAAGATTCTATAGTTATTATTATTAGTTATTCTATAGTTTCAGTTTGCTATAAGTTTTATTCTATTTTCTTTTTTTTTTGTTAGTGGCCAGTTTAAATTTCGAGTCAACTTGTTCGATGCACGTACATTTTAATTCTGTTGATGATTTTTGATGTTCCAAATTGAAATCTCATTTTTCCCTAGGGATCGGCCATACTGCATTATTTCCCTAGAGAATAATGACTTGCTTTAATTGAGGTTTGTATGACGTATAAAACGACATTATCGAGCAGGTGGTGCAAAAAATATAATATCTATGGGCCGGGGGCACAGCCGGGCAATAATGTTGTACTGGATTTCATTATGACCCGCTGGTCAATAATGTGACTATTATTTTCTCACAGTAGGTGTAAAAAGTAGAGTATCCTCCTCTGGGCTAAAGGTGTCTTTGCCTTGGGCTAGCTTGAATCCCTCGCTGCATTCAGGATTCTTGTATTAACTCCCTCGCTTTGCTCGTGAGTTAAATCCCGAATCCTTTATTGCGCTCGAGATTCAATATGACGCCCGTGACATAAGACACAATTTTAGCCCCTCGGTGCATAATCTACTATTGCCATCTTCCAAAGCGTCATATAGTACCAGGGGGAAATAAATTGCGAAGAGTTAATGAAATTATGAGGATAATGTGTCTTATTATATTCGCCGGATACTTCCTTAGTTAATTAATACGAGTAAATAAACATTTGTGTGCTATTAGAATTAACTGAATCTGAATGCCGCAAGTAGGTAGGCTAACCTCTGTTTTTATAAAAAGCGAGGTCATAAGTTGACCTGAATTTTATTTTGTTTGTAACTACGAATTACCACTTGTAATCATCTCTTTGTACCGATGAGGGTGGCATAATCAGTTTGTGATTAAACCCTCTATAAATAAATAAAGAAAAAAAAAAACATCATCATCATCTTGACATCTTTAGAAAGACCTCCCGAGTGTCATACTACTCTGTCAAGAAAGTACTGGGAAAAGATCAATAATACACAAAATGTCTGTTATTCATCAAAATTTATTTTATCACCTTCAAAGTATGCTCCTTTAGAAACGATACACTTGCGCCAACGAATAATCCATTCATCAAAACATTTTTTAAACGCTGCTTCCTGAATTGAGTTCAGTTCTCGCCGCGAATTCTCCTTTATGTCTTCTATCGATTGAAAACGGGTGCCACGAAGTGGTAATTTGAGTTTAGGAAAAAGAAAAAAGTCAGCAGGAGCCATATCTGGTGAATATGGTGGTTGCTGGATGGTATTTGTTGAGTGTTTGGTCAAAAATTCGTTCACAATGATAGCTTTGTGCGAAGGCGCATTGTCGTGGTGCAAAATCCAAGAATTTTCTTTCCACAAATCTGGCCTTTTTCGTCGAATTTGCTCTCTTAAACGCCGCATAACGCTCAAATAATATTCTTTATTTACCGTTAGACCTTCCGGTAAGAATTCAGAGTGCACAACACCGCGATAGTCAAAGAAAACAGTCAACATGACTTTGACTTTTGATCGACTTTGGCGTGGTTTTTTCGGTTTCGGATCAGTTGGAAGGCGCCACTACGAAGCTTGTTGACTAGTTTGCATGTCAAACTCGTAAACCCACGTCTCGTCACCAGTAACAATGCGTTTCATGAATGTTGGGTCCGAACGGACTCGTTCTAGCATGTCCTCAGCGACTTTCATGCGATTGAGTTTTTGGAGACAATTCAAATATTTTGGGACTAGCCGAGCAGCAACATGTTTCATACCCAAATGATTAGTTAAAATGGTACGGATCGACTCGTGAGATACAGAAAGTTCGGCGGCTATGTCTCTCAGAGTTGAATGGGGATTTTCAGTCACTATTTCCTTCACTTTTGCGATGTTAACTTCAGTTGCAGACGTTGACGGCCTACCAGAGCGAGGCAAATCTTCCATCACATCTCGACCGCTTTTCAACGCTTTGAACCACTCAATTTAAGACAAACTCTTTGTTCGATATTTTTGTCCACTATGAAATTCGCAATACACACTATATATGATATTACTAAAACCAGCACTGTATTTAATATAAATAACAGATGCAACTCAAACTCCGCGCCAAAATGGAAAACAGTTGTGCCAGTCTAACAACTACAAAAAAACAAAAATATGAATTTGGAACCATAAACAAATCATCCATTCCCGATACTTTTTTGACTGAATGTACTACTCTGGTCATACACGTGCAATGACTGTGAACTTTTGAAAGACTTTGGACAAGAATGTTGCTGCTATTGGTTGGATGTGAGGGGTACAGGACTACTCAATTCTGAGGCCTATGTCAAGAATTCCTACGTCCACATAAACTGGAAAATCCTTATAAACATTTTCTGAACATCTGCATTTTACATTGAGCTGGGTAGTAGACGTCTTTTGTTTTATGATTCCCTGGCCCATGCGCAACATAATCATGGATAATCTTATTTCTAGATACGTGGGTTTCCTGGAGTTCACGATGCCTATACTACTGATTCGTGACCCCGACCTGATCAAGAGCATCACCGTCAAAGATTTCGACCATTTCACTGATCACCGGGAGTTCGTCACTGAAGAGTCGGATCCTCTGTTTGCTGGAAGCCTGTTACTCATGAAAGGTAATTACGTTATATTTATTATAATAGACTTTTTTTAAAGTAGATAAATAAATCGTTATTTTTTTAAATCTATCTAATAGTAGATTATGCACCGAGGGGCTAAAGTTGTGTCTTATGTCACGGGCGTCATATTGAATCTCGAGCGCAATGAAGGATTCGGGATTTAACTCACGAGCAAAGCGAGGGAGTTAATACAAGAATCCAGAATGCAGCGAGGGATTCAAGCTAGCCCAAGGCTTTACCACCACCTTCACCTTTAGCCCAGAGGAGGATACTCTACTTTTTACACCTACTGTGAGAAAATAATAGTCACATTAATGACCAGCGGGTCATAATGAAATCCATTACTGACCGGCTGTGCCCCCGGCCACTAATGACTCACTTTAGGTTTAGGTTGCTTGACATATAATTTGACATTTTCGAGCAGGTGGTGTGAAAAGAGCTTTTTTGCTGCAAATATGACACTCTGTGGGTAAAAAAACTTTTCAATTAAATAAAAATAAGTGTTTTACAGCTCAAAGCGAACTTAACCATTAAAATAGAGGCTAGAGTGAATAGGCTTTTAATAAACTAGTGCGCCTCACCATCAGAGATTGCATACCATCTGGTGGGATCGCAGTCAAGCACTAGTTTATACGACTTAATAAAAAAAATATTATGATAGGTGTCCTCGTCTTCGTTGCACGTACTATATATAAACAGGTGATATTAACTTTTTCACCATAAAACCGAATTTATTGGGAGGCAAAAATCTTCTTTGCATTAAATAAACATTAAATAGTAATTAATTATCGATAAATTATGTTTAATTGGTTTCCAGTCATTTAAATACAGAGCCCTCGAGAGAACTAGATATATTAAATATTTGAAATGACTTGCTTTACGAAAAGAAAGCATTGTTTTATATCAAAAAGAAAAACAAAACAGCATTTACAGATTTCTCAACAAGCTTACTTCAACCGGAAACAAGCCAACTAATAATGTTTTGAATTATAAGCTAATTGCTAGTCATAAAAAAAATAAACTTGTGCCAATTTTAATCCTCTAGTCGATATAGTCAGCAATTCTTGTTGTTTGAAAAAGTAAGTTTCTAATAAATCGAATTGTTCTTGAATTGTTTGTTTACTAGATATACAATTACGAAATGGAAGCAAAATAGACAAAAATGTTCAAAATGTTCGTTCGAATTTCAAAATTGCTGCTCCGGACCACAAACAAAGGTTTAAAACAAACGTTCCATTTTTACCCGATTGCTAGAAGGGTTCTGTTTGTAAAAGTTTTGCCAGAATGCTTCAAATATTCACAAGTTCCAGTTACATGATTATTATCTAGGTAAGTCAAAAAAGTATCCACTTAGAGATAAATTAGTAAGCTTGTACGTTCATAACAATGACGTTATACAAACAGTTATTAGAAAATGACTCGTGTATCTTCAATTTGTTGAAAGTGAACAGTTCTAGATAATTTTGACCAAAGCCCTTAAGTGCTAAATATTAGATTTCATAAATACCTTGTACAACAGACAAAGTATAAAACCTAATGTTTCTTCTAGATTTTTTTAATCTTTTAAATAGTGAACACTATCTTTTTCTTACATAATTTTTTAGGTATTAGTCCTCAATTCCAGATTTCGGGTTTACCTATTATGCTGTCTTAGATATTCAATTTTTTAGTCAAAGCAAGCTCAAAGACAGGCAGTCGGCGATGGAGTAGCGTTCTAACAGCAAAAGAATTGTTTGTATTTAGATCTATACTTCCAGAGATCAATTCCTAGTTGGGATCAGTGACAAACAACAAGGCAAATGCTTCAATCATATCATGTGACCGACATCTATATTTGGGTGAGCCAGTCTGTATGATTGTGTTATTGTAGCTCCCCTCCAGGTCATTACACCAAATTGCGAACTACGCAAATCTAAGATTGGTATAAACTGTGCAATTGCTTGTGACTGGGTACTTAAAGATCACAGCAGGTATACTGTGCCGCATGGAACTGGTCATCACAAGCAACTCTGGAGCTCCATTGTAACTCCGAACTAAAATACGCTAGGCTAAACCTATAAGGATACAAATGGTAGCGTAGCATAATCCCCACTGCTGGGACTCGGGTGCGCTCACTAGGAGAGAGAATCGGCCATAGTCCATCACGCTGGCCCAGTGCTTGTTGGTGGATCACGTGTCTTCGAATTATTGGTTCTTTAACCTGCCAGTTTACTCACGATGTTTTCCTTCACCGTTTCGAGAGCAGTGGGTACCGCCGAACGATATGTACGCATCAATTTGATTTGGATGATTTGGAACGCTTTTCGAATGGGAGTATCTCTTATTCTTTTGTACTTAGAGAATATTTCTTTATAAACAGACGTAGCATCGCCAATGTAAATCAACTGTACTTTTACTAGCTGTTTGTATAAATTGTTTATGTAAAATAAATAACAAAGACATCTAATGTTTATATTGGCTATTTAAGATTATTTGCAAGACTAAAGGAACGGTGGATGGTATGTGTGAAATGATAAGCCTAGAAGGATGAATGGGGGTGACTTCTGATTAGTTCTGATACGATAGAGAAATAAGTAATGTCTCGGATACGCTGAAAAATGATATATTTGACAAAATATTCTCCTAAATTAATTCATTAAACCCCAAGCGAACGTTGGCGTTCGCGCACCCATTGTCTTTGTATTGTGTGTCTAATTATCACGATTGAAGAATTAATTATTATATATCATTTTTTTATACATTTTTACAGGTGAAAAATGGCGGCAAATGAGGACTACATTGAGCCCAGCATTCACTGGTTCTAAGATGAAAATGATGCTTCCACTAATTGTGGAAAATACTAATAACATAATCGACTACCTTCATGGTACGTTATAAAAAAAAACTTCAGAGAAAGCTCTATATTTTTTCAGGAATCACAAAACTGTACGTGTCGTTTTTTTTATTTTTCAGATCGTCAATCAGAAAACATAGATGTGGATGACCTGATTCGTCGCTTCACCAATGACGTCATCGCATCAGCTGGCTTCGGGCTTAAGATCAACTCTCTGGAGGACCGAGACAACGAGTTCTTTAAAATCGGCAACAAAGTGTTTGATTTCAACCTTAAGCAAAGAGCACTATTTATTTTAGCTACACTTTTCCCAAATTTCACCAGGGTAAGAGTAATGTCAAAACCTAACAGAGAAGTGATATTTTTTTTTTACAATATTAATATCGAGGTATAATACATTATTAATTTGTTTTTTTTTGTCATCCAGAAAACAGGTGTACGATTCTTCCCGGAGAAAACTTACAACTTCTTCAGAAATCTGGTGGCTACCACCATGGAATACAGGAAGAGAGAAAACGTGGCGCGACCTGATATGATACAACTGCTCTTGGAGGCTAAAGGAGGTAAACACCTGACACACTGTTTCAATTAACATTGCAAGTTAATAAAAGCTTATAAAAATAAACAAGTGGCCAAAATGAGAAGTCTTTTTACCGCCTATACTGTTACACTGTTTAAAGGCTGAGGTTTTCAAGGCGTATATTGTCCATGTCTAAGCAGCCTAGAAGTGGGTTTAAGGCCTAAAATAGGTTAAAAAAATATATATGTTTATTATAGAATCATGAACAACATTATCAACATTTGGTTTTTTCGTGCGATTAATACTTTTGCCTAAAAAAAAATATTTAGCAATTTCGCAACTTTTCCCTACTCCTTCGAAACGGCTTGGAGCTTTAGAAACATTTTTACACATAAAAATTAAATTTGTGGTTAAATATTCTTCAAAGTGAACATAGCATAAGAAAATCAATAAATATTTCGCAAAGAAAACGGATTTAAAGGTCATCCGGGTGCAGCTAGCCACATTTAAATGCACAGATACGCGTACTGCCGCCTAGGCGGGTACGAGAGTTGTGTTCATTTAATTTCGGCCAGATGGTACAAGGCACAGTGTACAAGGGACTATAAGCCTTAAAAACCACTAACTGAGTCACACAAGATGCTATGGCGCCTGTCGGATTTTTTTTTTTTTAATTATGATTATTTTTTCAGTTATAAGTCTGAAAAAATACATAAATCACAATAACCTTGACAATAAACAAGCTGAGAGGCATGACATGACATCTTAATATTACTTTTCCAGGATGGTCCCCAGACGAGCTAACTGGGCAAGTGTTCATATTCTTTGCTGCTGGCTTTGACACGACAGCCTCTGTGCTGGTAATGAGTATCCATGAGCTTGCCATAAACCCTGAAATCCAAGAGAGATTGTACCAGGAGTGCAGACAGCTAAAAGAGGACAAAGGGCTTACATTCGAAACTGCATACACATGGATCCAAATCACTTCCCTGATCCACACAAGTTCGATCCTGAACGGTTTTCTGAAGAAAACAAGCCCAATATTAAACCTGGCACCTTCTCGCCCTTTGGAGGGGGTCCGAGAACATGTATCGGTAAGTTCTCCTTGAAATATTAAGGCTTTATCTCGATGCAACAAGGCATTTAATATCACTCAATCTTTGTTTAAAAGACTAATGAAAGAAAAATCAACCAATAAAACTGCGTGTTATAAATTATATTTATCACATACATAATTATCTTAAAGTGATACCAGGCATGCATAATTTACCAAGAGGTTTTTTTACAGGCATGAGGTTCGCGATGATGGAGATTAAAGTGCTCATATTTCAAATACTGTTGAACTTCACCATCGTTAAGACTGAGAAGACAACGGACCCGATACGGTTGAAGCCTCATAACTTTAATATCAAGGCACTGAATGGAACTTGGGTTAAATTCCAGAAAAGAGAATAAATCTTGTTTTTTTTTTTTCATTGTACGGACCAAGCCAAAATCACCATATGGGTCAGCTACACCAAAAGTTTACTGGAGGTCTTACGTGTCCAATATAACAATGTTTTTAGGATGCTGTTGGAACCTTGAAACTACCTTGTTTCGGCTTCCATGCAGTGATTTGCAAGAAAGTCGCATCACTGATGCAATATCATCTTGAAAATAGTGGTTAAGAATCCTTACTCTCCAGTTCTGAGACACCACGTGGAGAGAAAGGTCAGATAGTTTACTCCTTGCTAGATCGTTCCTCGATCGTTCATCTCGCCTCAGATACCCACTTCACAGTATGATTTTATTTTTGTATCCTTGTTTATGTAATTATGTAATTATAAGGTTTTACTAACAAAATGGACGATACTAACGTCATTTAAAATAAAATTATTATTATTATTAACTGAATCCGTTATTGCTTATTGTTACAGCTCTAAAAACCACACTTTTTATGATATAAACTAGTACTTGACTCCGATCCCTCCTGATAGTTGGGCACGCCACAATTATGGCGGTAAGTCCCCTCTTTGAGGCGTGGCTGGAAAGACCTCACGGCGTCCTTACCTTCCGCATGACGCAGGTCCTCACCGGACATGGCAAGTTCGGGAGGTTCCTGCATCGGATTCGAGCGGAAGAGACGCCCGGGTGCCGCCACTGTGCGGAACGCCCGGAGGACACGGTGGAGCACACAGTTGAGGTGTGCCCTGCTTGGGCGGAGCAACGCCGTGTCCTCGTGGGGGCGATCGGCGGCGGAGACCTCTCGCGCCGGGCCTTGGTTCAGGCCATGGTCCGGAGCGAGGAGGAGTGGCAGGCGGTCGCCTCCTTCTGCGAAGCAGTAATGCTAGCAAAGGAGGAGGCAGACCGCATCAGGCAACGGCGCCCCCGCCGCCGCCGCCGGGATTCCGATCCCGATTTCCGGCCACCGTAGACGCGGGCTCGCGGACGGCGAGCCATGGGTAGCTCGCTGTCCGATCGTCCGGTAACTGTCCGGGCCGAGCCAAGGCGTCGACGGCGCGCACTGTTCCCGCGCGCCTCAAGGAGTTGTCAGCAACAGGAGGGGCCCATCGGGGTCGAAGCCTACCGGGGTCGGGGTTATCCGAAAGGAAACTAGAGCCCCGGTATGAAGGCTAGAAGGAACGGCGCGGGGTTTTTAGTCAGTAAGACTCTGACACTGTCTCCCGCTCCACCCAAGAGCGGGTTTCGTCAATGATGATTTTCCCCGTCGAGAGAAAAAAAAAAAAAAAATATCCCTCCTGATAGTACGCAATGATCCAATTATTGATGGTGATGTGCAGTAGTTTACTAAAGCCTGTTCACTCTAGTCTTGATGACACCTAAATTATAATCGAATGGGAAAACCGCAGCAGGCAAATTGTTCTAGCCCTTCGATGTACGCGGTATAAACGACGAAGCGAAACTCTTAGTCTGCACCGTAGGTAGAGGTATCAACATTACGTTGTTGGGCATTGTTATTACTCGCCTGGTAAAATAACTCTCAGATGTATTTTTTTTCTGAATTCGCAATTATTTTAACAAGATCAGAGTTAAGATTAGGCTAGCGCCTAGCAATAATAGCTATTCGTTTAATAGATAGGTACTTTTGTAAGATAAGTTTGTGTGCAGCTTATTATTGTTTTACAGCTATTTGTTTTTTTAACAGTACAATGTAATTTATCTTTTACCCGCGGCTTCGCCCGCGTTTATTAATATACTTTAATACCTCTCCTCTTTTCTTCCCTCTTCTCCCCATTTTCCCAATTTAAAAATAAATAGCCTATGTCCGTCTCCAAGGTCCTAACTATCTCTGTACCAAAATTCATCAAAATCGGTTTTGTCATTTAGGTGTGAAGACGTAACAAACAAACAAACAAACTCACTTTCGCTTTTATATTATTAGTAAGGATATTGGTTGCACCTAACATATTAGGACATAATATGTTTTCTTGGTACCCGTTACTTTGTTCACTGTGCAAGTATCTGTCTACCAGTAACATAACAATTTCACTTTAACCGCAGCGGACGTAATATCACGAAATTTTAAACAGAAACTTACAAGAAAATAATTTTCAGTTTTTAATTAAGTGACTTAATTACGTACGAGGCGAAGCAGTCCTCTCACAGAGGGGTTCAAATCTTCACCAAGTTTCCACTTCATAATAATGTAGAATGCTGAATAAATAAAAAGTTCCAGTGGTCACCATTGGGAGGTTCTGGTAGCAAGTCATCCGTCGAGGTTTTTGAACATAATTTTTATTTATTAACTTTTAGTTGGACGCTAAGTAGATTTATATTACCATGGTATGGTCCCGAGAACCTTAAGTGCGCTAGCTGATAAACTCGTTTTGAATAAAATATGACGGTTATACGGTATTCTTTCAGACTATATTTTCCATGCAGAATGGTAATGTTTCCATGGCTATTAATAGAATAGAATAGAATAAAATGGAACAGAATATAATGGAATAGAATAGAATAGAATAGAATAGAATAGAATAGAATAGAATAGAATAGAATAGAATAGAATAGAATAGAATAGAATAGAATAGAATAGAATAGAATAGAATAGAATAGAATAGAATAGAATAGAATAGAATAGAATAGAATAGAATAGAATAGAATAGAATAGAATAGAATAGAATAGAATAGAATAGAATAGAATAGAATAGAATAGAATAGAATAGAATAGAATAGAATAGAATAGAATAGAATAGAATAGAATAGAATAGAATAGAATAGAATAGAATAGAATAGAATAGAATAGAATAGAATAGAATAGAATAGAATAGAATAGAATAGAATAGAATAGAATAGAATAATAATAATAATAATAATAACGCGGCAACACCAACAACGTCAAGTGCCAAATAAAATCTCTAAACCATTTTCAACAAATTAAAATTTTACACAGCAATTTATCAAACCCCAAATACAATAGCCAACAATAAAATAAATAAAGATCCTCATAAAATATAGATCATGACAAAATACAAATTTTATATTAATAAAACCGAGAAAAAAGTGAGTGACAACTGCTGTCACATGCCTTTACAATACTGAAAATGGGAAATTGAGAAAGATGTTGACGAGAGCCGCAGCTCGAAGAGCACGCCCACCATCTCCGGCCTCGTCGCTCAGCTCCGCCTCGCCGCCGCCGGAATCCAGCCCCATCGTGAGTGCTGTGACATCGGCCGCGGCAGTTGCGTCGAGCTCCAGCGACGAGTACTTCTCTCCGCCGACGACTCCACCACCTGCGCGTCGACGGGGAGGACGCCGGCCGCCGAGCGGCTTAGGACCTCGAGGCCCACCGGCCTCTGATAGGGTCCCAGCTCCCGGCGGAAGTGTGCAGCGCATGCGATGGACGAGATCTATCAACGAGAACGTCATGCGCTCATACTATGGGGCTACAGAGGGAGGAAACAACCTGACCGCGTACCGTGTTCGGATGCTCTCTTTGTTTCAGGTGCTTGAGCCAGCCGTCAACGTTTCGGCCCAACGACTGTCGGATCAGGTGCGGGTCATCCAGCGTAATCATATGTTGGACGATACTGTGCTTGATCGCCTCCGAACGGAAATGGGTAGCCATGCCATTGCCTCCTCGTCGCAGACGGTGTTACCTTTACTGGTATCACAGTCCAACCATCTCCCCAACCACGCTGACGAGGAGAGCACTGACATGGTTACACATGTAAGTACCCAATATAACAATGAATTGAGGAGTGCTTTGGAGTGTGCTATTCACGAGTATCGCAATATGCCGCTTGAACTTAGACCGCGTTTACCGCGTTTGCCCATGCATAATAAGAATAAGGCGCTGGTGGCTGCTCTGGATTCGCAGTTGTCAAACTATTTTGATAACTGCGAAGATCTTACCGATACACACTCGATCATGTACTGCGCGGCTGTAGCGGCATGTCGTGTAGCTCACGTTAAATTTCCAAACAGTGACGTAGCTACACGACCAAAATCAGCTGTGCCGGCCTGGCAGTGCAGGATCGAGCGTCGTATTAGTGGGGCCAGAGCACTCATCGGCAAGCTGATCTGCTTCAGGGAGGGCAACACTCGCCCACGAGTGATGCGCTTTGTGAGACGGGCATTTTCGGGGACTGACATAAGCCCCCGAGACTATATGTCACGTGTCACAGAGCGCATCGACTTCCTGAAGCAGAAGGTGTATGCATGGGCAAACCGTATACGAAGGTATAAGCGGCGGGTTGAGCGGTACATCCAGAACAGCACATTCCGGAGTAATGAAAGGTGGGTATACAGGGCTTGGGAGCAACCAGACCAAGGTGTGACTGACACGCGCCTACCAGATGATGACGCCATGTGTTCGTTTTGGCGCAACATCTGGTCGGTGCCTGTCAGTCATACTGAAGGTGGTTGGACTCGAGAGGTCGAACGAGCGTGTGAATCGATACCAGAAATGGGGGCAATCGCAATCAGCCCTCAGGATGTGGCCCGTGCAGTCCGTCCGTTGCCTAATTGGAAATCTCCAGGGCCGGATGGGCTGCACAACTTTTGGATAAAGTGGCTTCAAAGGTCGCACGCTCGTTTGGCATCTCAGTATCAGACCGCCTTAGAGTCTGGTTCGCTACCCGAGTTTCTTACAACAGGAGTTACCCACCTGCTCCACAAATCTGGTAGCACCGCGGAACCCAAAAACTATCGGCCGATAACGTGTTTGCCGACAGTTTACAAGGTTCTTACATCCATTTTGAGAGAAAAAATTAACCAACATGTAGATAATAACACCATCATGTCTGTCTCTCAAAATGGATGTAGGAATGGGTCCCGCGGTACTAAGGAGCTACTCCTCATTGATATGGCCATTAGCCAACAGGTTCGGCGTTCCCGAAAGGATCTGTCGACATGTTGGATAGACTATAAGAAGGCCTATGACTCAGTTCCTCATACATGGCTCATGAGGGTGCTGGAGTTGTATAAAGTTGATGCAACTCTTCGCACCTTCCTGATATCATGTATGAGGCAATGGAGGACGGTCCTTCGCTATCCAGGATGTCGACATACCCAGAGGAACAACGAAGCGATAAGGATTGAGCGAGGCATATTCCAGGGTGACAGTTTGAGTCCGCTTTGGTTCTGCCTAGCCTTGAATCCTCTGAGCACACTGCTGGAGAATTCAGGCCTAGGCTATAGGTTGAAGAGAGGTGGTCAGGTTATATCTCACCTCCTTTATATGGATGACTTAAAGCTTTTTGCCCCCAACAATCTGCAACTGATGGAGCTACTGAAGGTAACTGAAACCTTCAGTAGTGCCATCAGGATGGAGTTTGGTGTGGACAAATGTGCGGTCATGCATATAAAGCGAGGGGAGATAGTGGAATCCGTGGGTACCCAACTCTCGGATTCCATAAACCTGAGATCCCTCTCCCCAACCGAAACCTACAAGTATTTGGGTATGTCGGAAGCGTTAGGCATCAATGCCACTGACATGAAGCAATCGTTGAAGGATCGCTTCTTTGGCCGCCTGAAGAAGGTACTTAATAGCCTTCTGTCAGGTGGTAACAAGGTGCGTGCCTTCAACGGTTGGGTCATGCCGGTATTGATGTACGCTTTCGGTGTACTCAAATGGACTCAAACTGAACTTGATGCCCTGGATAGGAGGGTTCGTACACTGCTGACTGCATATCGAATGCATCACCCTCGGTCGTCGGTAATGAGACTGTATATCCCGCGGAAGTGTGGGGGTCGAGGATTTTTAAACGCTAAGACCCTGCACAATCGCGAGGTATGCAGTCTTAGGGAATACTTCCTAGCCGCCGACGTGGGTATGCATCGTGATGTAGTGGCAGTGGACAAGGGACTCACCCCGCTCTCCTTGGCTAACGAGAACTGGCGCAAACCTGTAGTGCTTGACACTAACGTACGCAAGGAAGTATGGCAGAGTAAGGAACTTCACGGACGCTTTTTCCGGGCCCTTCATGGGCCTGATGTAGACCAACTAGCGTCCGTAGCCTGGCTGCGCGTCGGTGACCTCTTTGGGGAAACCGAAGGTTTTGTCTGTGCAATTATGGACGAAGTTATCATGACGAATAACTACCGGAGATTTATTGTGAAGGACGGCACGGTTGACATCTGTCGGGCATGTCACCGACCGGGTGAATCAATCCGCCACATTATCTCTGGTTGTTCTCGTCTAGCTAACGGGGAATACTTGCATAGACATAACCTTGTAGCCAGGATTATCCATCAGCAACTTGCTCTGAAGTATTCTCTTGTGGAATCGGAGGTGCCATACTACAGGTATGTGCCCGACCCAGTTCTCGATAGTGGCGATATCACGTTGTACTGGGACCGGTCCATCATCACTGACAGGACTATTGTAGCCAATAAGCCTGATATAGTGGTGGTGGACCGAAGCGAGAGGCGTGCAATGATTGTTGACATATCCGTTCCACATGACGAGAACCTCGTGAAAGCCGAGAAAGATAAACAAATCAAGTATATTGACTTGGCTCGCGAGGTTGTCGACATGTGGGAAGTGGATTCAGCGATTATTGTACCGATAGTCGTTTCAGCCAATGGCTTAATAGCCAAGAGCCTCGACCAACACCTTAGGAGGCTCTCGTTAGGCGGCTGGATCAAGGGCTTGATTCAGAAAGCGGTACTCCTGGACACGGCTCGTATAGTCAGGAGGTTCCTTTCTCTGGAGCCCTGACCGCCGGTAGCTTGGACCCTGTTCCCGAAACCGGTGGGACACTATTTTTTATATTTTTAAATGTTTTTTTAGTTTTTATTTAAATATTTAAAAATATAATTTATATGTTTTTACAACGAATAAAGATAATAATAATTTATTCAAATAACGTTTACAAAAAATGAACGTAAAGCCAACAATAATAAGGTTTTTCATACAGTTCAGTGCCTAAAAATATACTAAAACTAAAATATTATTAAAGGTGCAAATAATCGTGGTTCGGATAAGCAATGTTTGTCAGTGGACCACCCGAACTAGGTTAATTTAAACCTGTGTTTCAGGCCATCACTTTACAGTTCAGTTTCAATGCGACAGTAAAATTTAAAATTAGAGTAATACTATTACAAAAATACATTCTATTTATATCTACGAAAATAAGCTTATGGTACGATAATACCTAAAAACTATGTCGATAAATGTATACAAAAATAAACATTAACGAGTATAAGGTATATATTATATTAGAGAACATTATGCCAAAATTGAAACATATATTAATTTGCGCACTTTCGTACACAAGAGTTCGATATGTTTACGGAAATTTAGATTTGAGTCAATCGTGACACCTAGATATTTTAAATCGTCAGCTCTGGCTAAAGTGGGGCAAGAGCATGCAGTGTCAGCATACGAATAATAAAATAAAAATAATAGAATAGAATAGAATAGAATAGAATAGAATAGAATAGAATAGAATAGAATAGAATAGAATAGAATAGAATAGAATAGAATAGAATAGAATAGAATAGAATAGAATAGAATAGAATAGAATAGAATAGAATAGAATAGAATAGAATAGAATAGAATAGAATAGAATAGAATAGAATAGAATAGAATAGAATAGACTTTATTGTACACCACACAAAACTTTTAAAATAACTTACATTTATGGGTATGTAGCGACATCTATGCCGCCACATAAGAACTAATCCTGCATCGTGCAATCAAAGTTCTCCGCGCGATATGAATATACCTATATGAAAGCTTGAAATTATCTATCGGGCAGTTGCCCACCAGACCATAAAACCTGCCTGGTCGGAGGATCCTCCCTTTTCAACGGAGGTATGTGGGACTTCACTCTCTGTTCCGCATACCTCCAAAAGGTATAATGGAGGTCATATCGCTAATAGCGATTTCTACCAAACAACCTTAGGATCGATAGATGGTTATGCTGCCTAGATACCTAGTCGGTTTTAATGAATCTACTAATCTCCACAGACAATATCAATTCATTTAATTACCAGGACCACATGAGTTACCAGAGAGTGCCACTTACTCATGCCAATAATATCAATAACAATTCAATTCAGTTTGAAATTATCGAGCTTTTCATTTCGAATCACTTGACACCAATTTTAGATTAATCGTTTGGCTATTAAAACAATAGGATGAACTGTGTAAATTCAACGCAACTGTTCGTATTGACACTGCCGCGTTGATTGTGTTTGTAGCCGCAATTCTGATTGTTGATATAGATTCAGTTTACTTCCATCCTTTTATAGTGACCTAGTAATATTAGATAGGTAACTAGTTTGATTTATTTTGAACGTTTTCTATGAATTGTTTTGGTATAATCACGGATGAATTAATTTTCGCTCAAATAAAATATCATAGCAGGACAGCATAGGTAGGATAGATATAATAATAGCATAATCAGCTAATAAAAGCTAAGTAATATCCCCACTGCAGTGGCACTCAGTTTTAGGCCTCCTCTCTAGGAGAAGAAGAAAGGGCCGTAACCCATCACGCCCAGATGTCACCACTGTGTGTGTGTGGACTACCCGGTTGACACGGTGAAGCATACGGTAGAGGTGTGCCCCGCCTGGGCAAAGCACCACCGTGTCCTCAGGGGGTGCTCGGCGGCAGCGGTCTCTCGCGCTGGACTTTGGTACGGACCATGGTCCAGAGCGAGGAAGAGTAACAGGCGGTCGTCTCCTTCTGCGAAGCAGTATTGCTAGCAAAGGAGGCGGCCGCACGCACGAGGCAATGGCCGGGATTCCGATCCGATTTCCGGCCAACGTAGGAGCGGGCTTGCGGACGGCGAGCAATGGGTAGCCGTCCGACCTTCCAGTAACCATCCGGACCGAGCCCAAGTCGTCGACAGCGCGTAGTGTTCCACGCGCGCCACAAGGAGATGTCAGCAACCGTAAGGCCAGCAAGGTCGAAGACTACTGGTGCCGTGGGTGATGTGAAAGGGGCCCTGGAACAAAGGTAAAGAAGGAACAGGAGTGGGCTTTAGTCAATAAAAGTCTAATACGCCCCGGTCAAAGACAGAAGATGTCTTTGAATGATTTCCCACTTTAAAAAAAACCCTCCACGCGGGCCCAGTTAGTTGATGTCACATATTTTCGAATTTTTTGTTTTCTCACGATGTTTTCAAAATTCAAATATCATTACTCAAAGAGCCTGGTTGGGTTTGAATCCACGACATACAACTCGTAAGTCGGGGGCGTTGGGGCCGGTACTAACTTTATTTTGACAAAAACAGAAGAGTATAATTCTAACATTATGTTTCCACTCATACAGACAATTAACCAACGCGCACTAGGCCCGCGTGGTGGATTATGGCCCATTTCCTCTCCTAGAGAGGAGGCCTGAGTCTCAGAAGTGGCAATATTAAAAAAGGCTGGTTAGGTATGCTATGCTAGACTAATAAAACCTGCAAAAAAAACAAACAAACTGATCTGCCTTTGCCAGTTCTGAAAACCCAGTAAAAACCACTTTCAAGTAGGCAATCAATTTCCCGTGGTCCAAAGTATTAGTGTTAAAAAAGAGAGGAGATTGTGGGAGTTCCTCGGAAGTCAATTTAATCTGTCCAAAGTTGTTGCTTTCTTCCAACTCGACCCACTTTGATTTGTGAATATTAATATCCGAGTAACAAATGTCAAAGGTCCTAACTTTTGTAATTAAGCCTGCGATTTTCTTCTTTAACTTTAATGAGAGTACCTACCTATACCTATTAGCATTTGTGTGATTCTGATTAGTGGAAAATTTCAGTTATGTAACTAAAAGTTTTAGGAAATATTGTTATATTCATCGTGATTGCACCTACATAGTACATACCCAATACCGGCGTGTCCTCCTGGGGGCGCTTGGTGGCAACAATCTCTCGCGCTGGGCCTTGGTACAGGCCATGGTCCGGAACGAGGAAGAGTGGCAGGCGGTCACATCCTTCTGTGAAGCAGTAATGCTAGCAAAGGAGGCAGCTGCACACGCGAGGTAATGGCCCTCGCGCCCCAGGCCGGGATTCCAATCCCGATTTTCGGCCGACAGTGAGCTGAAGGTTGTCAGCAACCGTAGGGCCATAGCAGGGTCGAAGCCCACTGGGCCATGGGTGATGCGAGAGGTAAACGGGGCCCTGGAACAATGGCAAAGAAGGAACAGGAGTGAGTTTTTAGTCACTATCTCCCGCTCCGCCCAAGAGCGAGGGATGTCATTGGATGATTTTCCCACCTTAAAAAAAAAACCTACAGAAACAATAGTACGATATAAATCACCTACATAAAAATAGTCAAATTAATGTGATACCAGGAAAACATAACCACGAGTTTTCCAATAAATGCTCTGGCAAAGGTCTAGTTCAAATCCTTTCATAAAACCCTTTCACTGAAGGACACAAATCAAATAAAACGTAACAAAACCACAAACTATTTGTCCACGTTCGCAGGGCCTTAACAAAGAGATTTCAATTTAAGTAAAGCAATCCAATTTCACACGGCCATGGATATAAATGGGTGTAATTTTATACCGCGGATGTAAGCCCCGCTTAAAATTAACGACTGTTAGTTATGACGACCTGGTAGCCGTGACTGATATTTTATTAGTTTTTATTGAAGATTAGGCGATAGGTCAATTTATTTGACACGTTATTTACTACATAAGTAAGACGATTTTGCTTATTAAATGGTCTTTGGATACTTTCATCAAGTATATATATTTTTTAAGATGAATCATAATTTTTAAAATTATGATCCAGCCTTCTAATTATACATATACAAAAGGTAAATGGTTTTCCTCGGTTTTCACAAAGTTTTTGCATGGGTACTCGATTATTATTACTAAGATATGTTCTCATAGTTATTACATACTTCATAAATAATAATCTGTGGAAGTACTAATTCAATTAAAAAGTTCTTTCACTGACGATAGAAGTCTGCTATTTATTTGTGTGAGTGCCATAGATAACTACACCTAATTGAAAACTTTATGTACCCGGTAACTATTATCACAAAATATATAAGTACAGAAGTCAATCTACATACAAAGCATGCTCGAGCAACGCACACAACATAGACACCGCTCACAGATACGATATCTCGGAGCGCCTCGGCCCGCTCATCTAACAGTTCCGGCTCAAACGCTCATTAGTGTGCGTCTACCGAGCGTAGGTAAAAAAGTGAAGTACATACATGAGATTGTCTACTGTACCTATCTATTTTGTGCTATTATGTAGAAACCTACGAATCCGCAAACAACATTCCAGCGTTGTTGTAGAAAACCGAACACGTTTCCTAGAAAGCAAGCAAAGTGAACACGGTGTTATATTGAGCACTGGAGCCCTGGTACCCTGTATTTTGTTGAGGGTAAATAAATGTTAGCTATATTGTGAACATTGGGGCATTTTAGATAGCCTGTGCCTGTCCGTAGCCTGTCGCTGACATCCGAGAGACATCCCGTCCCACAGCTTGAGAACGTAACGTTTTATGAAAGGTATATTCTTTTATTTTATTTTGTATCATTTTCTTCAGTTTTACACGATATTCTCTGGGCTGGAGAGCCAGGTAATGTGATAAGGAACCAATCTGAAAAGACAAATAATAGTATAATTCAATTAAATACTAATCATTAATAAATCGCACATTGTAATACTCTAAAAAAACATACATCTTTCAGAAAGAAAACTTTCTAAATCGGTAAATTATGCTGACTAATGCCAGTAGAGTTAGCTCAAAACCTAGCAATCAACCAATACCGGTATTTAAATTACAAAAAATATAACTGATTAAATTAAATAGAGAGTTAATCTTACACATTAACAAGGTTTACGTGCTATAGTGGTACAAGTCGGGCACGTCACTGAACGGATTAACGCTACGTCAAGCGCCCCGATACACCTGTTGGGTGCACTGCAGTTCCACGCAATGTACTCCATTATTATCTTCGTCTGTTCCTGTCGCCTTGGTATATCGTAATCGGGTTCAGCCTGCAAACAGCCTTACGACCCGAATGGCCTAATATGTTGGTGCTTTATGCAAGCCTAGTACTCCTGGAATGTAAGTCTGCCCACGCATATTATTTATGGCACAAACTATTCCATACTTGTTTCTAAATCCGGTTATTGAACGCCCTAAAAATTATGCGTCAGCCACTTACATTTATCTACACACAATGTTTGACAGTGCATTTTCTGCCATGACAGACATAAATGAATTCACATTACGATAGTTGTACTTACCGCACACTTCCACTTCCCCATCGCGATTCGCGAATGACTGACGTATTCACATTTCCGCTTAACAAATAAATGGCTTTTTGCGAACACCATCGTTCATCATACATCATAAAACTGACAAATAAAAAACATACAAATTGTCAAATGTTATTAATTCGCTGCCACTGGAGTTTAGGGTTTGTGGAAAGAGCTATTAATCTGATAACTTGTTTAATTGGAAACGGGTGATTATATTTCAAATAATTGGTTTAGTCTGACCTTTTACTGTTTTAGTTAAACCTAGCATAGTTTTGTTTCGGTACATTATTTTATAGATACTCCTCCCTCGTAGATACCTATTTGGGCAAATTTATCGCGCGTGCTTCTCTGTATCATGAGCTCCTAGTTCATCAGAAATGCCTCTGATTTTGATGAAATTTTACGGAAGGTTAGTTTTTGTTATGACACGATATTTTATGACACAAACTAACCAAAAAGATTGGTCCATAACGAAGCCGCTATGTTCCAGTACCAAGAAATTTGAGCGGTGTGAAACTTAGAAGTCAACTAAGTTTATCGTTGTTTCTACTATAAACGTGGATGAAATAATAAGTTTACTTAAGGTTCCAGACGAAAAATATAAACCTCTAAAGCGTATGGTTCTGAGAACATTTTGCTGCTGACCAAAAAAAACTTATTTAAGAATTGGATCAACCATTTGTAGTTTGTGGCGCATGCAAAGGCGATTTGAGGCGTGAGGCGTTTCTGATTTATAGTTTTCTTATTCGAAAAGAACGAATGAAGGAACTTTAAGAATGAAAGAAGAAATTGGAGGCTTTTGCAATTTACGGCTAAAATTACTATGACGATGATGAAAGAACTCTTTGTACTATTTCAAATTAACAGCACAACTTCGGCCTATTTTAGTTATCTCTTAACAAAAAGGTTCATCTGGACAGTGGAACAAGAAACATGATTACAACTCCCCAGTAGGGGGTACCCTGCTGGCTGCCGACAAAATGTGTAAATAGCGCTCCCGCTTAAAGTTGCTGCACACCGGTCCGAGCCAGTTTAAACTAGTTGTAAATGTTAGGGGCACTGTTGCGAAACTAAAGTTTGTACTAAAAATTATCGTTGTTACATACAATTGTTGTTCTTTTTACTTCGTTTCTCTACGTATTTTACATTTTCTCTGCATGAATGTCGATTTAGTACGATACTTAGATATATGTAACTTTAACGTTGGTTTGCATATCATAGTATAAGCATAATCAACCTTATAATGTTTCCACGGCTGGTACTCAGACCTCTTTTCCTTCACCGATTTGAGAGCAGTGGTCATGAAATAAATTACACAAAGTAATGCGCCTGCCTGGGTTTGAACACTTTGAACCCGGCTCCTACCTACAACTCGTAAGTCGGGGCCGTTACCACTGGGCCATCACTGCTCCAACGTTGCTTGATCCTCCGGAATACCTAAGCAAAAAGAACGCAAGCTTGTATAATAATAAAAACTAAGTGCCAGAACGCATAAGCTTTATCAAAATAATCCTCAATGGCCTTTCCAAACTGAATAGGAGAAATGTATTCTCTGTAAATCCTTGTAATAAACATAGATATAAGCTTGTAGCGAGACGTAGGCCTCCATTGTGGTACATAATTCGGTCACGGATTCGCCCGCGACACGTACCAACACTCGACACAATTATGACCCCCTACGTGACGCTTCTGTTGCCCTAATAGCACAGCGTGGCATGTATATGTGTTTGTTTAACATAAACACTACATAACAAATGAAGTCAGTACTCCCAAAAGGGATTGGCAGGGCCAGGGCTCCAGAAAAGTAATTTTCTGCCAGTGACAACGATTATTATAATCAAAATGTTAAAAAAAAACTAAGACTAGTTGACTTCGCAAACTTCGTATCGCATAACAGTCAATGAATGTAGTATATCTTTCGATACAGTCAACCAATTGCGATGAACCAAAGCCTTAGCAATATATCAAGATACACTAACATTTTTTTTTTTATTAATTTATGAATGCATAAGAAAAAAATTTGACATTTTGTATTTTTTTTTATTTATTTGTCGACGCTTGAACATATTTAATTTAAATTGTATTTTATTCTGAATCTTCTGATCTTTTAAATGTTGTTAAATTTATACATTTGTACGCCTTAAAGGTGAAACATGGACGGACAAAACCATAATTCTGTAACATCCTGCATGCTAAAACTGCATGCATACCCATGTTTTGACAAATAAAATGATCTTTATCTTTACTAAATTTAAATGTATTAAAGTCATCTACATCAATTACAAACACTACACTACTTCTTTACAACTAAAAACTTCTAAAGATTTATTGTATGTATAGATTGGCATAAGATACAAAAATTTCATGCCAACATTTTGTCAATCAAGTTTGTAATAGAAGCCAGCATATTGCCAAAATTACCATAGTATTAGTTAGGTAATTAACTCAGACTCAAGGTACTGAGTAATGCTTCAAAATCCTGTACAACAAATGGTGATGATGAATTCACTAAGGTAGTTTCTTCTAAGAAATATGTTATCCTAGTACCTGGCAGGCAAATAATATGGGCATCGATGCACACGCACATAGTCATGAAATACGTCCACTGTTGGTCATAGGCCATTACCAAGTGTCGTCATAACGACCCGCGACCCTCACTAAATCTAGAAAAGCAAGAATCACTTTCAATAATCTGCACCGTAACAAATAACAAGCAAAGGAATAATCCATACTCATTTCTTTTCTAAAAACCCGTCATAACCATGAAATCGCATGGCATCTGAGCTTGAATCGCCCTGAGGCTCAGGGGTCCTAAACCCTCGGCTCTCGACAGCCCCTTCAACTGTTACAATGACAATCGTCAAGCAGCGCACTGTATCTCAACAGCTCGCATCTCGACGACTCTGAATGGTACTCCCGTAAATATGTACCTACTTGTGTAGATCTGTGTAATGTCTGTGAGATAAAGAGTCACTTGTTCTATCTACCTACTTTAATTTTCATTTGCCATTCACAAACTAACACGATTTAGGCCTGATTTTCAGAGTTCCGTACCCAAAGGGTAAAAACGGGTCCCGGCCTATTACTAAAACTCCACCGTTCGTCTATCTGTCTATAACTAAGCTGTATTTTGTGAACTGTCTAGCTGTATTTTTCTTGCCGCTGTAACAACCAATAATAAAAACAGAATGTGTGAAAATAGATGTTTTTTTTTTTTTTTTTAATTGATGTAAACCAGAGCTTGACTGCGATCCCACCTGATGGTAAGCAGTGATGCAATCGTTGATGGTGAGGCGCTCTAGTTTATTAAGAGCCTATTCACTCTTGCCTTGAAGACACCTAAATTATAATCGGACGGGAAGACCGTAGCCGGCAAACTGTTCCAGTCCCTCGATGTACGTGGTATAAACGACGATGCGAAACGTTTGGTCCGGACCGTAGAGGTTTCAACAACATAAGGGTGGATACTCGCCGTTCGTCGGCTTGTCCGATTGTAGAAGTGAGAAGGTGGAATCAAGTCATGTAATTCCTGCGCACACTCTCCAAAATGCATCCTGTAAAACACCGAAAGGCTGGCTACCCTTCGCCTGTGCTCAAGACTTTGTAGATTGGACTCAAGCAGATCTGGATCACCAATTAGTCTTTTCGCACGCCTTTCCACCGAGTCCAAAGTAGCTAGGTGGCATTTTGCAGCACCAGCCCATATGTGGCTGCAGTACTCCACACACGAATACTCACTGCAGTACTCCACATGTTTAAGTATCCATTTTCGGCATTGCCATATTTTGATTTATTTTATTAATTTAATTTGTTTAAAATGTTTCCTGTATTTTTTGTTTATGTGGTGTATAATAAAGAACAAATCCGACTCGTCAAATGGCCGGTTTTTTCAATAGCCGGATAACATTTATCTATAAATTAGATATGGCGTATAACTATTGTCTATACAAAGCTGTCAGCAGCCATTTTTATTCATGAGTTAAAAAATGTGTTAATTTTTTTTTAATTATTGATAGGCTCGCGTTTGACCACCATCTCACCTGATTGTCAGCGATATGGTCGACGATGGAGCACGCTTGCCTAAAAGTAACCTATTCTCTCTTGACTTAAAGACCCCTGTTGTAACTATCAGGAAACACAGACTTCGGCAGCGAATTCCACTCCTTGGCTGTACGCAATAATAGTGTAATACGAAACGCTTTGTGCTTATGGGTGGGATGTCTACCATGTTTAGAAAAAGCAATGATATTTAAATAAACAGATTAGCTATGAGCGCGCACTCGTAAAGACTCGAAAGGATCCTAATTGGGGTCCTTGCCTTGCGTCACGCATCGGATCTAGTCATACGGTGCGCGCTGCTATGAAACTAAATAAAAAAAAGCCTTCGTGTGTCTTTAGAAAGTGTACCAATTATGATACCAAATTAAATTAAACACAGGGGATCTCATACCAAAAGTGCTGCCGCTGCTGCGCGGAACACATTTTTCGGTGGATTTGTGAGTGTATAACATGTCTGTTTATTAAAATGTAATTGTGAAAAACCACCTTTTGTACCACAAAGCAGCAGTCAGACAGTCAAAGTTCGACCCAAAAGGACACATAGGACTTAGGATAATCCTTACAACATTTAAAGTCTAAATACTCTAAGAAGTATTAAGGCGAATTGTGGTTTTCTATTCGTTTGGATAACAAAGCCGTCATTATTCGTAAAATATTTCTGTAATAATTAAAACTTATAGCAATCGAATTGGCATTACAAGTTCAGAACAATCTTAGGTAAGTATTTCAATAATAAATCATTTGATAGTCGAGAACTATGTTCACCTCTATGAACTTATTTCTCGAAGCCAGTTCTTTTCACTCAAGTTACAGATCGATCAAACGTTCCGTTAGCCCTTAGACGCAACCTTTCTTCTCATTTCGTCCCACAATTCAATATCATAAACCTAATTTTACGGTTGGCATCACAATTTACAAGTAGTCGTCTAGATTTGTGAGGAAAATGTCGACTGTTGTAATGGAGGCAACATTGGTAAAATACTTCAAAGAAACTTGTACAGATCATTACTTTCCCTTGAATAGAACATAATATACTTTCAATTTGCTTACGCTCTATACACGCTTCAATTTGATGAAAATATATTTAAATATGGCGATATTATAAAGCATGACCTTTGCTCCTGTACCTGTAATAATACAGATTTTTCAATACACTTACTCGAAAACTTACTCTTATCCCACCGTTCTTAGGCATGTAATAGACTGTTGGCCGCACTAGTCCAGAAAATTGCGCGTGCTCTCCCCACAATGTTATTATATTTATCGTATAAGGCAGGGCGCGCGTCGACCCGCAGGAGTCACCAATCAAACCCCGTTTATTAATTTCTTCGCAAGTGTATTGAAAAATATCGTTAGATACACGTGCAGATTGGTCACTGCAGCCCTCGACTCCATAACACACCCGACTATGGCTCGTGCAAATTCCACCTCGATCGCAATGACAAACTTTCTACGCTTGTATCAAAATGTACTATTTCACGCATTATACTATCGATCTTTTAACAGGTTTGTTTTTTCCAATGTAATTTTATTCCATTCTAATAAATCAAGTACCAGGATCCCATTACCCTTTAGAGCCCTATCCCATCGCCTCACACTACCAAAGTGAAGGAACGAAGAATAATACCCCCTAGCTGACATTGGCCACACAATCTGTGACACCGCATCACACACAGTGAAGACATTTTTTCAACAGAGCGAGACGTTGCCTTCCATAAAACGTATCATATGAAATTCTCAAAGAAAATAAAACCTGCTACGCGCGCTATCTTTATCCCTTTTATGGCAGAGCGCGGGCAGAGAGAAAAAAATACAATATTTCTTTCATGAAATGACTGTGCCCCTCAAACCGTTGAAGAGGAAAATACAAGTTTTCATATGAAAGTATTGTATATTTGATATAGAAGCTCAAAACGTTGTCGACGTTATAGTTTAGTAGTATATTAAAAATCAGGGAACGATGTCCTTACATATGAATTGAGGAAAATTCGGGAAAAATCATTCGATTTCCTTTGATATTCAATACTTTAACGTTGTAGAGGAATTGGAGTGTGTACTAGGGAACCAGAAGGACGTCCATATCTTTTGGCCTAGGAAATATTTAATATTCTTCTCTCTCCAATTTAGAGCTTCGGAATATAAATAATAAGAAATAGCTGCCGCCTATACGAAATCTCTGTAATTTATTTCCTTTGGTTGACAACCTAATAACAAACTGTCAGTCCTAAGCATTGTTGTGTTATTTATCGTTACGAAGTAAGCACGTACCTACTAGGAATCTAGGACTCCGAAGAGAAACCAAGCAGAATAATATTAGATGTTTTTAATTTAAACTTTTTTAATTTTCCTCTTCAAATTCGCTTCTCCCAACTCTTTCGCCGCGGCTGGCCCGCCTCGCGAGCTACACTCAATCACAAGTTGAACTCGAACCCAGTTCAGAACGTGCACAATTATCTACTAACTAACCAACTAACGAGAAAGTTAACCAGCACTTAAACAGCCACTTCGCCTCGGCCTTTTTGTTTACGATAGTACTCGCTTACTTCTCGTGTAAGTTCTATAACTTCTATAACACGACTTCAATTTGATTTATTTATGCATCTGTGAACTACTTAGGTTTGCAAACTTAGTACCAGGACAGCAGTACTGTTAGGTACTAAGTTTGTTTGAGCGAGACATGTTAGGAGTCCTCGGGGCTTACTATAAACTTAAATTCAACCAATAGCTGATGTTGTCTACACTAATACTATAAAGAGGTAAAGTTTGTTTTTTTTGTTTGTAGGAGGTAATCTCTGAAAGTACTGGTCCGATTGCTGAAATTATTTCACCGATAGAAAGCTGCTTTATTTCTGAGTGACATAGGTTATATTTCATGTACGCGGGTGAAGCCGCTGGCAAAAGCTAGTATTTTATATAGCTGAAGAGTTGGTTTGTTTGGTTGAAAGTGCTTATATGTATGAGGAACTACGGGTTCGACTTAATTCATGAATCCCCAAGCGACCACCGGTGGCCGCGCATCTATTGTCTTACTATTGTGTCTCTAATTGACGGTATCTGAAGGGTTAAAAAAATATTTTAGTATTGGATAGACCATTTATCGAAGATGGGTATAAGTTATATAATGTCACTCTATGACCAATAGAAGCGGACGCGGTAACCAAAGACGCAGGCGAACCCGCGTGGATCAATACGGTAACACAATTATAAAAATTGATTTTGTAGAGCTCTACAATTTTTATAATAGAGAAAAGAAAATAAAACGGATCTGGAACAGCTTAAGACGCGCACATGATAATGTATTTTAACCCTTCAGATACCGTCAATTAGAGACACAATAGTAAGACAATAGATGCGCGGCCACCGGTGGTCGCTTGGGGATTCATGAATTAAGGCGATATATAGAATGTCAAAATAAAGGGTTTTTTCTTATTTTTTTTAATGCTATAGGACTAGGCTTTGACTAGTAAGCAGTGATGCGATCGCCTCCATTAATAGGCATACTAGTTTAATAAGAGCCTATTCACTCTAGCCCTGAAGACACCTAAATTATAATCGGTCGGAAAAACCGTTGCAGGCAAATTTTCAGTTTAAATTCAGTGTTACAACCCAAAAATGACTGGGCTATCTGGACCCAAATAGGGTAGCGTCATATGAATGCAATACAACAGCAGTAAACAGCAGTGTTTCATCTCTTATTAGAGATGTGAGCCCCATTTGGCCCGACTGCTTTTACGCCAGCGGCCAACCTCGGTCCACAGTCGTTTAAGAGATTTTCAGATTGGCTTGCAGTTCGCATCCAGGAAGGAAATGTTCTGATGAAATGCTATATACAAATGACATATGCTGCGCCAGTCTGGAATTGTCTGACTGAAAAAAAAAACTACAACAAATTGCAAATTGTTCAGAACAAGGCAATTAAAACTTCATAGAACACTGCTTGCCAGAACAAATATTAAAACGACTGCATGAGCAAATTAAATTTCCCTTTATTAAAAATTTCATTTTAAAATCAGCTCGTAAATTCTATTTATTTAAAAATCCCAAACACTACAATCCGTTAGTTTTAGTTTAAAAGAAGATCAAATAATTTGCCGTATTTAAAAACTTATAATCGATATCGTTTACCACATCACTATTTCCTAGGTGAATAACAATATGGCTACCCTCACCTGGCCACCATAACAATTACAAATTACCCACAATTTAGGTAGTCTAATATAATAGTGAATGTAATCTGTTAGTAACATATTTATTCTGCGATCGAGTCGTATTACTTTGTGTAAATTAAATAGTGCAGTTATAGTGTTAATAAGTCAGTGCTAGGACTTCTTTGTGAATTTAATCATCTGTTCCTTATGAACTTGTCTAACAGATAACAGAATAGTCAACAATAATGTCAATGTGAAATGTTTGTAAAGGTAAGTGTTAACCTATAAACCAATTAAAGTTAAGGTTGTAAACAATTAATAAGATCTTATTGTATGCAATTTCAAAATTGTATGACAATATAAAGACCTTTAAAAAATCAATCAAAATCTGATGAAATGGGTGATGAAGTGTGAAGGAGCTGGGCGTTTCTGCTACCACAGCGGGCATCTATCCATCCTCTGCACTGCCATTCAAAGAGGTCGCAAATCGCATGAAACTTAAATGGCTTATCAGACGTGCAGATATTAGTTGAATTTTAAATGTTAAGTAAGTACCTACAAAAAAAAAAACAAAATCATAATTACTCTAGCAGGACATACATACCTACTCGTAGGTATGTGATATATGTCTACAAGAATTTGTTTATGTTATGAGTACCTATGTGTTTGTGTAGCTGATAAATAAGACTACCGATTGGAAAAAGTTACATGCTGTATAGTCGTATCTCTTACGGCATGACATATCATCTTCCTGCCCTTAACCCTTCAGATACCGTCAATTAGAGACACAATAGTAAGACAATAGATGCGCGGCCACCGGTGGTCGCTTGGGGATTCATGAATTAAACGTTTTTTGCGTGACTTGGGGTCTCGTCGATACGTATGTTTGTGTGTAGTTTCCGTACTGTTCCTTAACTATGCTGTGATGCTGTCCTGTCACCAGTCAAGCTATCACTAACTCCCTTTTCTTTTATATCACTTCTCACACAATCCATCCATCTCTTTTTTGGCCTCCCCCTCCATCCAGACCTTTATACTCTGACTTTGACATGTCAATACAAAACTATCAGGTAGAACTTTACCTTAATTTTCCGAGAATTTCCTCAGTCGGCTGCACAACGGTACCAGGCAAGCATACGACACAGGGTTCCTCGTGACATCATTCGAGAAAGTTGGACACAACAGAACTTGGAACTACTTTCCCCTTCGGAGTGCCTTAAAAGCTTCCGACTTTACCTTCACAACTAACATTACTTTGTGACATAGTTCCAAACTATAGTTTTAATGCTTTCGATATGTAGGCAGGTAAGTGAGGAAATAAGTTTGATGTACATACGGCTGCCATTTGTTCTTGTCTTCTCTAGAAATACCTACAGCTATTGTTTTTAAGTTCGATTTTCTTCGACAAAGGAAATAGCTCTATTATCTAATTATTTTCCAAGAACCATATGAGGATACAATTCGCACTTATTTGATAAGTGCAAATTATATAATGGGCGTCCTTCCTGTGGTACGATTCCATACAACCACATTTTCCTGGAGATATTTTGGAAAAAGATATGGCCCTCGCGCCCTAGCCACCGGGATTTCGATCCCGATTTCCGGCCATCTTAGGCGCGGGCTTGCGGACGGCGAGCAATGGGTAGTTCGCCGTCCGACCGTCCAGTAACCGTCCGGACTGAGCCCAAGTCGTTGACGGCGCGTGCGTAGTCTTACACGCGCGCCTCAAGGAGATGTCAGCAACCGTAGGGGCCCAGCAGGGTCGAACCTACTGGAGCCATGGATGATGAGAGAACCCCTGGGCCCTGAAACGAAGGCAAAGAAGTAACAGGAGTGAGTTTAAGTCAGTAAAAGTCTGACACATAAGGTTGGAAGATGTCATTAGATGATTTCCCACCTTAAGAAAAAAGATATCTTGTGGATATTATCTCAGGTTTCTGTTGTAATCAAACAAGCAAAGACAACAATCCAGTATAAACTGAAAGTTTTATGTGAAATTGGGCCGTTCATAATATACTCATAAATATAAAATATAGGTACGTAACTACGTACAGAAACCTTGCTCATTCAGTCGAGAATCTGAATGATCAGATATTTTGCCAAAAACTTTTAAGGTTTTAAAAAAAACACGTATTTCCTGGAAAAAGTTCTGTAAAATATTCAAATAAGTGAAGGAATTACTGAATGCCAACAGAGCGTTCATGCGTTATCTCTCTTTTGTCGCGTTGCCTCTTAATCAAAAATGGGTTGGATTTCGTTGAATGAAACAACAAAGTTTTAAACTATGCTTAATACATGTTGACGACAGACGACTCGAGAAGCGTTAAAATGTCACTCCAAACATTATAGACTTTCACATTCGGTTTTACTCATATGACTGTCGTATTATCTAAAGCCCTAGTAGAACAATTCGAATGAGAATACTTATAGGTTTTATATTTGCAGTTTATTTATATATTTGTCTTAATTCATGAATCCTCAAGCGACCATCGGTGGCCGCGCATCTATTGTCTTACTATTGTGTCTCTAATTGACGGTATCTGAAGGGTTAACTAGCTTCGATACAATATCTCTTTCCTCCTCCCATCTCGGAAAAAGTATTTTTGCTCTTCGATATCTGAGTTCAAAAACCGTTTTTATCCGCTAGAGGATAAAGTAAATTGAATTTAGAACATCGTGTGCACTAAGTTTGATAATTCAAAACATCATTAAACCTATTTACTTCTTCCTCCTTGGTGCCAAATTTATTATACATTTTTTTTTTAATTTGTTAGAAACTCAGACTCGGAACCTCCTTGGCGTATTTTTTTTGCATTAAATCATTTCTTCGCTGAGGTGGGATGAAAAGTTACGTGTTGCACTCGAGTGCAAAGATTTTTCACTTCGTGCTCTTTTGATTCTCTCGCTAACGCTCATTTTTGAATCCTTCGCTTGCTCGTTCATAAAAATTAAGCATGCGGTTAAAAAGCAACTTTGCACTCTTGTATAACAAATAACTATTATTGACTGATTGATACAAAATAAGCAATAATTCTTTCCAACATCAAACAGAACAGTTGTCAAGCGATGTAATTCAATTTCAGTGAACCGGTTCACTCCACAATAGCTCTCGTGGTATAATACTGTCGCAGCGTCTATATCAAACACAACTGAATGCAAGGAGCTCATTACAAGCCTCTCATTCATAGACTATTGGAAATTTCACGCACCACCAGGCAAGCAGGAGTATTCAATAATACTGTGGTTTTATAAAATTATTATTGAATACTCTTCGTGTTTTGCGCTCTTGAGAGTACTGCAATCCTGGTTTAACATTTTTAATACAACCTAGTTTATAAAGAGAAATATATTTCAAAGTAAATACTTTGAAAATAAACGTTTAAAATTCAGGAGTATCGAAATAAAATAGTAAACTTTAAATACATTACAGAAACTTGACAATCTTTTATTTGTCATATCTTCAAAGATTTCTTTTTAATCAGCGTGTGAAACTTCAGGTGATATTAAATTGGTACGAAATTAAGGAAGGTCAGTTAACAATAAAGACACAAGCCTAGAAGTTCTTGCTAGCTTTAGCCCGCAGCTTCACACGCGTACATTGATTTACAGCCTGTCACTCAGAAATAAAGCAGCTTTTTATTGGCGCAAGAATTTTAGCAATCGGACCAATACTTTCAGAGATTTCCTCCTACAAGCAAAAAACACATAATAACAAACTTTACTTCTTTATAATATTAGTGTAGAAACATTAAGAAAATTTCAATCATTTGGTTAACAATAAATCGATACTTGCCACTCACCGAGGGTTGCGCTGCCGTGTCTGGGCATACTAATACAGAGTGATTCCTACTAGTGGTTCAAATGAACCTTTCAGAGGCACTTCTGCCGTGAATATTTTAACGTCACTAATTGGTTTACATTGCTTCCCCTACCATATCTACCCCTTTTAATTGGCTATCGTGTTTTTCGTGTAAACAGCGTAATAGTATACGACTATAATTATGTACGGGCGAAAAAAAATGTCTGGTAGACTATGCATTCGATAGTAGTTTGCTTTTATGATTTCCTAGTACTTTTTAAAATAATTGTGTTCAAATTGATAGCCAAAATCTTAGGTTAGGAATAAAAGTTTGCTATTCAGATGTTTAAGGAAAGAAAAAAAATGTTTTTAAACTCAGAAATAAAATGTAGATCAGGCCATCATCATCAGTTTTCAGTCGAAAGACGGTCCACTGTTCAAATCAAGTCAACCTCGCTTTGTTCAAAAACCCGTACAGAATCGGATTTTTCTGTAAAAGTAGTTTTGTAAAAAGTAGTTAGGTATAACAGCCAATCCTTATAAATAAACGGTCACCTTAAACGCTTTTCGGGCCACAAAAAGCGAAGTTAATTTTAAAAACCTCGTTTATTTTCCAGGATGAGACTTTAAGTTAATCGGAGTGTCGGCCTCAATTCCCGAAAGCGCTTCGTTTTAATGAAACCAGAATACACACGAAACATGACTACGATCAAATAAAGAAGAGTTGCGAACTCTGCATGCCTTTAATTAAAATTAAGTAAACTTATAAGTGCTTTAATTAGTTACCTAAACTTAGATCATTAGGTACAATCTTATTCGTGTCAATCTAATCATTTTCACAAGCTTTTTTATAGCTAGTAGATTACGAAAGATTACGAGAAACATCACAGCACATTAAATACAATATGGCGATAATTTTGTTCAGTTTGTTTTTAAAAAGTGTTGTGGTTTCACACCCGTTTTCTTCTGAACTTCTAGTACTTGTTGTCTACTTTCAACAACTTGTTGTCAAAAGCGTGACCGCTCTCACTGACTTTCTTGTTTTTCGTTTCCATTCCTCAAACAATCCCTCCATATCCATACATACGAACATATTATTTTGTGTCGTCTTCCTAATTACATGAGTTTCATCCCTACTTCGCATGCCTACATCAAGAAAAACGACTCCCTTTCATGTTTTCTGTCACGCAACTTTCAAACATCTTGTAATTTATTACCGCCTAGTACCTAATTCTTAATTACAAATCAAATACTTCGTAAATAATCTGCTATCTCTCCCGATAACTATAACACAAAAATGCCCCTACCATGAGCTCGCTTTTGACGACCTAAACTGAACTGTTAAAAGGACGGAGCTATATTGAGTATATAGCTCCATCCCTCCTTCTCGCTCGCACGACTGACATTTTAACACGTCATGGTAAGGGCCCTATAGGTATCTATTTTATTGCACATCATATTTCACAGGCACCGAATAGTCGTCGTTACGCCATAGTGCCATATTTACGCCATGTCATCTGATTAAGTTGGGAAATCGAGCTGAACCTGATTGATGGATGGCGCCATCGTTAATTACGTTGTATGGATGATCTTGTTGCCAAAAAATCGTAAGTAAACCTTTACAGTTATTTACTCGGATTTTGGGAGATAATCTTCGGAAAAAATATGTCATGCCTTTTTAAGAAAAACGTCGTAAGCGACAGTTTGCGTTTTTTGCAGAAAGGGATTTTTTTTTCTTAACTGGGCCTGCGTAGTGGATAACGGCCCATTACCTCTCATAGAGAGGAGGCACATTATAAGGCTGATTATAATTATATGTTATGTGTAACCAAATATGAAAAAAAAAATCTCCATCAACAACAAAGTTATAATGCTTCAGAACAGCTATTATGAAAGAGAAGTCCAACATTGTCTTTGTAGTCAAAGAACACGATACCCGTACCGCCGCCATACAAAACGGCGTAATGGTGAGAAAAAGAAAGAAAGAAAGAATAAAAAACGTTTATCCGTGTCTCACACAACCGTATTATAAACGAAAAATACATAATAGAAATAGAGATAAAAATTGAAATCTGTGCGAGGTTAAAACTCGACAAATAACGCGATATTTAAAACGACAATTATTGCGATATTTAAAACGATAAATAACGCGAGAGAGACAGATACATTTGTTTAAAATTCATATATCACGTTTGCTTTCCTAACAATTTTGAAATTGTTTTCACAATAATTAGTATTCTATTTTTGTGTAATTATTGTTTGAATGGCTCAAAAATAGCTTTTAGCGATAAAACCATTGTTACACCTTATTAATATTAAGCAGCCACTTTTTATGGTGTATTCGTACAATAAAGAGAATATCTATCTATTATATATCTGACAAAAAAAAAATGAGTTAACAACATTTTTTTATGCATAGTTATTTTTATTTTTTTTTTATATGGGTCTTAATAATGGTACCTGAAATAAATGAATTTTATTTTATTTATTTATTTATAATCTATTAGCTGTCCCGGCGAACTTCGTAACGCCTAACAGGTAATCAATGTAGTTTAACTTTAGATATAATCAACCGATTGTAATTAAACAAGGCCCGAGTAATATATCAAGTTACACACAAATTTAGTGTATAAAAGTTATCACTGTACAGTTATACACAAGTATTAAGTGATGCATGCACAACTAAAAACTTTTACAGATTTATTATGTATATGTCTCTGACATCGACGCACAAACAAATACCACGGATCCAGTGCATGATTCTGGATTTCATGAAATAGGAAAAAAACCGACAAAAATTTCCACCTTTGGGGGTCCCGAATGATATACTGGATCCATGCTATTCATTTGTGCGTCGATGTCAGAGACATCTGACACCTGTATATATCTAGATGAAAAACAAGCTTTTAATGAAAATAATTTTTTCATAGCAAGCTTTTAATGAAAATATTTTTTTCATAGCAAGCTTTTAATGAAAATCATTTTTTCATAGCAAGCTTTAATACAAAATTTCTGCTCAATCAGTAAACGGGAAGTTGGTCAAATTTAAATTACAAGATCTGATGACAGACCGACATCGAGACAGGTGAAACTAAATAAAAGCTTGTAAGAATTTTTTCAAAACCGGGTCTATTTCCAGCCCAACCGGATGATTTGAAACTCAGTAATTTACATGTAGCAGCTACCTATCCGACCTCAATAACCCGGTACTGTTTAAAATAATATCCTTTGACAGGATTGGAGTAAGATTTTCAACGTTCTACAAAGGAAAATCCGGAATAAAACCGAGCCCGGACTAAAGTAGAAAAACCGAGACTTCTCAGAAGGCAGGTTAAGCCGATGGTAGCCTGCTTTCCAAGAAGTGTCGGTATGTAAGTAATAACATACCAATACATCCCGGAAAGCGCGCTTTACAAGAGCAGTGGTGGCCTAGTAGTAGCGGCTCTGACTTACGAGTTGTAGGTCACGGGTTCAAACCCAGTCAGGCGCATTACTTTGTGTAATTTATTTCATCACCACTGCTCTCAAAACGGTAAAAAAAACATTGTGAGAAAACTGGCATGTCCTAGAACCAAACATTCTAAGACATGTGACATCCACCAACCCGCACTGGACCCGCGTGGTGGATTACGGCTTATTCCTTCTCCTAGAGAGGAGGCCTGAGTCCCAACAGTGGGAAAATTATAAGGCTGACTATGCATTTTGCAAACTTGTGTCTAACCACCAGCTCTCCAAAATGTCAACGAGCATACATACAGCGGTAATAAAGCTAGAACTACACCGCACACACGTGTGCCACACACGCCGATCTGTGCACGTCGGTCTCCACACATTTTATACGGAAACTAGACTTGTAGAGCTACACTTGATCCACGCCACGCGACGTCATTCTACGTACAAAACAGGCCTGCTGCATGTGTGCGTCGGTCTAATGTAATTCTAGGTTTAATGTGGCTCAAACCCTTAAACGTAAACTTATGTACAAACTAAACTATTCTTTGTATTTTGATATGATGTTAGATCTCAAGTATCGTCGTTTACTGGTTTACGTAAATATTTTCACACTATAATGTATATGTACTATTTAAATTGACTTGCATAATAATTCATGTTCATCAGTTCCCCAATTTAAAGGTCGTCGGTCCATCCAATTGTATTCTGTCAGCCATTAAGCCTTCTGCCGGCTTAATCATCTATCAGCTCAAAGTCACTTCAAATAGCCAACTCTGACTGACTGACAAGCTATGTCAGTTACTTCATACAGACAAACCTTCCAATAAGAATTTCTAGTAACTGACAACTCAAGGTCGCTGCTAAGAATTTCCTGTTGTGAGATCCCAGTGAAGACAATTCTGTAACTACGTCGTAATTTAAATAATATATCCGAAGATCTTTAAATGAACAATGGTGATAATTATAAGGCTCCAATCAACAGGGATTACCATCTAATTAGTAATGCGTAAATGATGTACATTTGTCTATTTATTTACTCAAAGCTATGTGACATCGAAATCGGCGGCCATTACTCAGATAGGCTTAACTCGCTGAATTTTAACTGGGATTTAGTTTCAACGCTCGTTCACGCTTGTGTTGTGGTGTGCCAGTTACTTGAGCAAGTATTTGAAGCTTGCCCACGGATTACAAAGAAGTTTTATAACAACTGACAAGTAGAAAATTCTTTGCCTGCTGACTGGGTTTTAAAAAGACAGAAATAGAGGTTTGATTTTTCCACTGTTGCTTGTGGTAACTGACCTAAGTATTTGATATTCGTCGGATTCAAGGTAGAACTACATTTCGCAGACGTATGCCACATACGCTGATCCGGGCGCGTCGGTCTTTATACATTTTATATGGCAACTTGACTTGAAGTACATTAGATCCACGCCACGCGACGTCGTTCTACGTACAAAACAGGAGTGTTACACGTGTGTGTCGCCTTCCTGATAAAAAAGGTATTGACAGACGGACAAACACACATCAAAGTGATCCTATAAGGGTTCCGTTTTTGCCAACTTAATTACGGTACCCTAAATAGAGTCGATATTGCTCCATTCAGCCTTTCAACGTGAACACACAATTATCATCTTTTTAACATTTGTTACCTACGTTGTATTGTTTTATAAAATTATAAGTCAGTAATTTGTTCAAAATAGTCCGTGTGAACGAGGCACGAAGACGAAAGCCTTGCTTCGGTATTTACGATTTAAAATAAATGGTTGGGATTGGCGGCTAAGGCCCTTGCGACAACGACGGCTTACGCCAACCTAAGATGAGACGATACCGACATTGTTCCCTTCTAGAATTCAAGACCATTACTTTTCTACCTACTTTGATAAAATCACGCCTGGATTCCCAAATCGGATAGACAGAGTTGTCTAGAAGATAGTCTGTCTAAAAAGTCAAACGACTTGATAATTAGGGTAAAATGAAATCTGGTGTAGTCAACGATGGTTCAATATTCAAGGATAGGTTAGGGTGGTATATCTTCATCATTGTTTACTAATACAAAAACCTAATAAAAATGAACTACATATATAAGTATTTTTAAATTATATGATGAATATCCAAAAATTCCCAAGTCGTTTGACATTTAAATATTTTGTCATAGAGGACAACGCACAAAACGATTTAGGAATACTTTTACTGTGCATAGGTACCTACAGCTAAGGAGTGGAATTCCTTGCTCAGTTCTGAACTATTTCAGAAAAATTCAATTATTAGCTTACTACCTACTTGTTTTTTTTGTTTTGATATACCTACTCATGGGTGTCAGAATCAAGATATTTATATAATTTCAGATAATATAACATATTGATTGGTACCTACTATTATAATGATAACAAAGGTTCGATTTTCCAAATTATTATTACCCACATAGATAGCAAACGTTCATAATTTTTCAGCGAAATACTCTCAATAAAATATCCCTAGAGATCCGAATTTCGATGGGTATTTGTAAGAATTGGCAAAAAAATTAGTTATGTTTTTGTAATAAAATAACCTAACCTGAAATTCAAATAAAATAACCTGAAATTCATGCTTTGCAACAAACCTATTCATTAGAACGAGTTTTTGGTTATTATTTAGTGATACAAACCAAAACTTTAGACCACTAACAAATTGGATCCTAGTTATCTGAATTAAGGACGCGTTTACGATTTGACGCGCATCAATTTTAGGTATAGAGTCTTACTACTACACGTGCACGGCTCACACACACAGCGAAATGCGCGAAGCGGCGAAATTATGAGTAACTTGACACGACTTGATACTTGAGCTTACTTTTATTAAATTTTTGCCATGTTTTTTTTTTAACTTTACTTTAATTATTTTTCAAAAAGTTCGTAACGTGAAATGGTAACAAAAGTAGATATTTCATTGGACATTGATTGACTGGTAAGCAAGTACTTGCTAAAGTACCTATGTATTTACAATTTGCGCGACAAGCTTTTTGAAAACAAATAATTAAAAACATAATCTTATTTTATCTGCTGTATTTAGTATTTTTAACCGACTTCAAAAAAGGAGGATATTCTCAATTCGGATGATTATATTTATATATATTTTTTTATGTATGTTAGGGCATAACTCCGTCATAATATAGACGGATTTGCAAAATTATTTTTTGTTCGAAAGAGGTTTATTCCGAAATAGTCCCTTGTAAAGATCAGACGGGCAATTCTCGTAATTTTTAGAACGTTCACAGTCTAATCTGTCTCAATCTGTCAAAAATACCTCTAATTTCCCTACATTTTGAAAATTGTTTGACATTTGTTTGTTGCCGAGATGAGACTGCGAATAGATTTTGAACGTTTTTATGAGAATTGGTGTGTGTAGGAGAATTTTACGAGAATTGGCCTACTGATGAGGTCAGAGAGTTGTGGGATTGAAGAGTTTCAGAGACAGACAACGGAACTCTTCAATAAATGCCAGCAAATCAACCGCAATTGCTGCTTTCGCATATTATGTATGCATTGTTTGCGTAATCACACAGTATAAGATCATGCCTTTACCCTCTAAAGGGGTACGCAGATGTGTTCAGTATACCACGGCACACCGTCATTTCTCTCAAAGTTGTTATTGGGGTACCTTTAATCTTGCAAGTAAATTCGGGCAACCTTTTTTGTTTATGAATTGATTTAATTAACCGACTTAATTTAGATTAAATATTTTTTTTTTATGTAGGTATGTTTAGATGGATTTGCAAAATTCTGTCATTTTTTAATGGATAAGCTATGCATGCTCCAAGGGTAGTACAATATAAATTTTATGAAATCATAAAATGTTGAAATTGATGATGTTTAATTTCCTGACTGATATTCACATAGCAAGTAAAAAGTTTTAGGTACCTATATAATTTTGTTTTGGTATCAAATGGTTCTCGAAAACTAGAAAGAAAATACGTTTATTTGGCACATACATATAACACTGATAAGTACTTACAATTACTTTCAAGGTTAGGATTAGGTTCCAAACATTATTAATTGCTTCATAAAAAAAAAAAAATTTACAGAAAAATTAAACCGACTTCAAAAAGTACAAAATAACTTTAATTTCGGAAGTCGGTGTTTCAATAGATATCTAATCTTGTCTCTTCGTTATTTAACAACTTTTTGAAGTCGGTTTAATTTTTTTGTAAAAAGTTTTTTATTTTTCACTTTTTAGTTATGGTAGCACCACTAAAAAGTACCTACCCTTCAGCTAAACATAAATTACCTTATAGCCAGAGTGCATCTCATAACGATTCTTATAATCCCAAATACGGTTATATTACATGAATTTACCCTCTCCCCCTTTCCCCTCCCCCTTTTCTTTCAGTCAGTCATCGACTACACGTATAAACAAAGCAATTTTACTTGTTACGACAATTCTGCTATGATTTTATGAGGAGTTCTGTTCCATATCTTCGAAGTTCATGATCAGATCATAACAATATTTCTATGGGACCAACTTGGAAGCATAAACTTTCAATCAAAAAAAAATATTTTCAAAATCGGTCCACAATTGACCGAAATATCGGTGAACATACATACAAAAAAAAAAAAAACATACATTCAGCCGAACATAGAACCTCCTCCTTTTCGAAGTCGGTTAAAAAAAATCGTTTGCATGACAACAAGAACAACCCAATAGATATTGTTTATCTGTCAAATTGGAATGGATTGCCATTCTAAGTGTGTTACGTAATTAGGATGCCGTACGAAGCCAGGTCAGGAGCTAGTAAATGATAAAAGAAATGAGTAAAACTTACGAAAGACATAAAAAAAATATCAATTTTTATTTTTCATTATATTATTATGACAATGACAATTATAATATTATGATGAATGTTCCCGTAGTTCCATATTTCTTTTGAATCTCGTCTTAGGCCTTGGCATCTAAAACAAAAAAATTGTTATAAAAGGTATAAACTATACACACTCTTATCAGCTAGCTCTACTCGTCTATTAGTTCCAGTAGCAGTCTTCGAAGAACACCTGCAGGTATCGCCATCAAGTCCGGAGGTAAGGTCTCAACATAACTAACAAAACGAGCCCAAACTCGGCACACCTAGCTCTACTGGTATAATAGTTCCAGTAGCAGTCTTCGAAGTACACCTGCAGGTCTCTCCATCAAGTCCGGAGGTAAGGTCTCAACATAACTAACAAAACGAGCCCAAACTCGGCACACCTAGCTCTACTGGTATACTAGTTCCAGTAGCAGTCTTCGAAGTACACCTGCAGGTCTCTCCATCAAGTCCGGAGGTAAGGTCTCAACATAACTAACAAAACGAGTCCAAACTCGACACACCTAGCTCTACTGGTATAATAGTTCCAGTAGCAGTCTTCGAAGTACACCTGCAGGTCTCTCCATCAAGTCCGGAGGTAAGGTCTCAACATAACTAACAAAACGAGCCCAAACTCGGCACACCTAGCTCTACTGGTATAATAGTTCCAGTAGCAGTCTTCGAAGTACACCTGCAGGTCTCTCCATCAAGTCCGGAGGTAAGGTCTCAACATAACTAACAAAACGAGCCCAAACTCGGCACACCTAGCTCTACTGGTATACTAGTTCCAGTAGCAGTCTTCGAAGTACACCTGCAGGTCTCTCCATCAAGTCCGGAGGTAAGGTCTCAACATTATTAACAAAACGAGCCCAAACTCGGCACACCTAGCTCTACTGGTATAATAGTTCCAGTAGCAGTCTTCGAAGTACACCTGCAGGTTTCTTCATCAAGTCCGGAGGTAAGGTCTCAACATAACTAACAAAACGAGCCCAAACTCGACACACCTAGCTCTACTCGTCTATTAGTTCCAGTAGCAGTCTTCGAAGAACACCTGCAGGTCTCTCCATCAAGTCCGGAGGTAAGGTCTCAACATAACTAACAAAACGAGCCCAAACTCGGCACACCTAGCTCTACTGGTATAATAGTTCCAGTAGCAGTCTTCGAAGTACACCTGCAGGTCTCTCCATCAAGTCCGGAGGTAAGGTCTCAACATAACTAACAAAACGAGCCCAAACTCGACACACCTAGCTCTACTGGAATAATAGTTCCAGTAGCAGTCTTCGAAGTACACCTGCAGGTATCGCCATCAAGTCCGGAGGTAAGGTCTCAACATTATTAACAAAACGAGCCCAAACTCGGCACACCTAGCTCTACTGGTATAATAGTTCCAGTAGCAGTCTTCGAAGTACACCTGCAGGTTTCTTCATCAAGTTCGGAGGTAAGGTCTCAACATAACTAACAAAACGAGCCCAAACTCGGCACACCTAGCTCTACTGGTATAATAGTTCCAGTAGCAGTCTTCGAAGTACACCTGCAGGTCTCTCCATCAAGTCCGGAGGTAAGGTCTCAACATAACTAACAAAACGAGCCCAAACTCGGCACACCTAGCTCTACTGGTATACTAGTTCCAGTAGCAGTCTTCGAAGTACACCTGCAGGTCTCTCCATCAAGTCCGGAGGTAAGGTCTCAACATAACTAACAAAACGAGTCCAAACTCGACACACCTAGCTCTACTGGTATAATAGTTCCAGTAGCAGTCTTCGAAGTACACCTGCAGGTTTCTCCATCAAGTCCGGAGGTAAGGTCTCGACATAACTAACAAAACGAGCCCAAACTCGGCACACCTAGCTCTACTGGTACATTAGTTCCAGTAGCAGTCTTCGAAGTACATTTCAGGTCACTCCATCAAGTCCGAAATAAATATGAAATTTATAAGTACATATAAGAAACTGTGAATAAAATCTTACCTTGGTTGTCCGTAGTCCGTGCAGAATGCGTGAAGGATCAAGTTTATTAGGTCAAATATTTTGTATTCGTACAGCGATCTTTTCCAATACGAGGAGCTGCTTGCAAGCGTCACAGTGTCCACTCACGACGGCGGCCGAGCGCAGACTAAAATTTCATTACAAATTTTTGTGCAATAAATCAAGACAGTGACCAGTAAAATAACCCTTATTTCAATCCAATAAGAATCACACATTACCGCTAAATATGTGAAAAAATAAGACTCAATTTTATTTTTTTTCTGTGGCGTACTGTAACATTTTGATAGTTTTTTTTGCTACCTTTTTGAGTTGAACATGTCTTCTTACATAAAATATTTTTAAATACATAAATTTATGTTATTAAATAAAAGAAAAATCTCCCTAAAGTCAGTACGATGTCGTCGAATTTGTGGGAAGAGGTAACGGAAATTATTTTTTACAATATTAAAAACCAAAATTTTCGAATAAAAAATTGCTACCATTTGAAGATTAAGGAGTAATCTATCTGTGGTAATTATTAGTTACATTTGGTTTTGTATCATTTTGCCGCAAAATGCACCGAAAACTGCTTAGTTTTGTCAGATTCGTAAACGCGTCCTTAAATGTATTATTACACTAGTCGACAAAAATTTACTTTTTTTTGTAACAAGAACTTTTTTGCCATAAATGGCTTTATTTTGACTCCTTCTGGTAGGAAATAGATTTAGGAAAAAATTGGCATGAATAGTTTTTTTGTGACAGCCACTTTAGTTTTCATGACAAATATTGATACTTTACTTACTTGAAAATTCATTTTTTTAAACCATATGTTGCAATTTTCTGTAGTATTTAGCTTGAAGCTAGTCTACTACAAGCATTCAATTGAAAACTACTAATATTTAAGGAATCCATATCCACTGGTAAGTGTTTTCTTTTTTTTTTTGCTAAAAAAAACCTGCTGGAACCTTACTCCATTGCGTTGCCATTGCTCCGAGATTATTGATACAGGAGTCGTAATGTGATTGTAGAAAGTATATTTTAAGTGGCAAATTGTAACCCAACGCTTGATACATTTAAATTCGTTCCCATATGAGATCTTTGCAGAAATTTTTCTCGTAATATTAAAAAAAACCATGATGATTTTATAGGTCATTTTAAATCATGAAAAATATCATCTAGATCGGCTTGAGTCAGTTATTAGTATTTCTCTCTTTATTAGGTACAAAGGCTAGGTCATGAATTTCATCTGTAATCATATTACATGAAGGTAAATTGATGGCATTAGTTCCTGCACTATGTTTAATTTGGCACTTCATGTATTGGTACATCAGTCCTATGAGGAAGCGGTTATATCGCATGACGTACTTTTGCATATCTTACAGTATGTGTTTACATCAGATTTATCACATTTACCCATATAAGTCAGGCAATAAGACAACAGACACGTGGTGTGTCTGCGGTCTTTAGAAGCCTGTTCAAATCTAAGGGTTTTCGAAGCCATTTATCGCACTCCTTTTGTGTAAACTATATTTTTATTACTCATGTTGCAGAACTCATATCTAACGTCCAATTTATCTTGATGAAACACGGAAAAGCCAAAACAATCACGATAACACCGCTTTACCAGTCCAGCAAAATTTCGACACTGACTTTTAGAATTTGGTTCACCACATACATAGTAAAAACTGTTCAGGTGAACGATACAGCTCTTTTACATAGTGAGAAACCAACAGCAATTAGCTTATGCAGGCTAAACTCACAGTTGACCACTATTTTTAAGAAGAAGTCGTTGCAATTCGACTGAACGTAGTGAAAAATTCGGTATAATTTTAAGTGGGTGTCACAACAAATCTGTACGTGATAGAAAACACAGTATTATTAGTTTTGGTTTCTTTAAAAACTCACATGAACAAAGCTAGTTAAATAAAATACAGGCCTTGATTTATGTGTTACTTACCTTTTTTTCAGAAATCATTAAATTACTTACTTCTCCTGCCCTGAAGGAGAGAGAGTATCGTAGACTAAAATCCACCTGTGTTTCTTCAGTTACTCTTAGTTTTCCAGGTCCGCTGTAGCTCTTTCGAACAATCCCGTCTGCAATATGTATCTGTGTGTAATCTAACGTTGATGAAATTGTCCAAAACCTAGTTATTTTGATTCGTAATCAATTATATTGCCCATTTCTTCATTAACTTGGCATTCAGTTTCCAACATTTCAAATTCAATTTGAGATAAAATATAATTTGGTAGTAAAACTCAATGCTTTAAAAAAATGTAAATAAATCACTTGTTTCTACCGTGACTCGTGACTCAATATGAACGGCGCGTGTACCGTGGTGCTAGTGTTGTCGTGTTCCGTGATGCTGAGTTCCCTGAGCCACCCTTCTCCTGTACACAACTCGTCCCACACACGACGTCGCTCCCATGCATCGCACCGTTCGTCCCACAAACACCACCTGGCCCGCACGCACCATTCGCCCGAAAAACACCATTCACCCTTCAAACACCACCCGTCTCACACACACAACCTATCCCATATCCACCATCGGCCCCACAAATTATTATACTATTCTCACAAACTCCATCCTTCCTATGCAAATCGCTCGTCGCCCAGAAAGGCCTTTTCAAACAGACATCGTTCGTCTCATAGACACCGTTCGTCAAAAAAACACCGGACGCTCCTCGAGATCCGTTTACCCGATGACGTCCATTTGGAGCACAAATCCCATTCGCCCCACAAACACCGGTCGTCGAGGAAACACCATCCGTCCAAAAGACATCGTTCATCTCACAAGCACCATGCTCGATCGTCAAGTGAACAACGCGACAATGAAGTCAACACAACGACACTTCCGACCACAACTAAAGGGAACGTGACCTCATAACGTCACGACTGGCTCTTCCACCATCGCAACGGAGTATACCTATGAACTTCTGCTGTCGTGTCTTCTGCCTGGATCTTTTGAGTGTAACTTTAAAGGAAAAGGTTGGAATTACCATGTGTTTAGAATATGTTGGAGCGCTTTCTTCAATTCAACCGAACGATGTAAAAAAAGCGAGCCTTTAGGATATCAAAATTTTATATAGTACCTACTGCCATGAAGAAAAAGAATATGAAAACGAAGATCTCAATCCAAGGTTGCAAGCAGATCCGTTGCAGCCAGCCAGACGGTATGACTTCACGTCTTGTGAAGATACCAACCCAAAAGCAAAACATAATCTAGTGCGGAAATTCTAATATAGGAAGGCATTCAGAATTCTCAAGATAAATATAAATACATTTAAGATATTATTTTCTGTTTCATTTAGAAATTTGTTCTGGTGGCCATTAAGCTAGAACTACATTAGACCGACGCACACGTGTAACACGCCTCATTTGTACGTAAAACAACGTCGCATGGCGTCGCATGGCCTGTATCAAATGTAGCTCTACAAGTCTAGTTTCCATATAAAATATATGGAGACCGACGCGCCCACAGAACAGAAAAATATGATTCCTTTGTTCTGTGGACGCGCCAAAAATTGGCGTGTATGGCACACGTGTGAGCAGAGTAGTTCTACCTTTCTACGTGTGCCAGGGCGGACTTCATTCCATGCCACCTCTCTCCAAAAGCAAATGAGGCCTCTCATCTCAGCAAATCAGTTTACTCAGACCGTCTATAAAAGAATTTGGTGCTCTCAGGGATCAGTGTATTTCGCTGACGGCTGCGCACCCAGATCTTCGTTTCCTCAGACTTCACGCATGCTCTGCACAGACGATTACCCGTGATACTCATAGCGTGGAATTGTTTATTTAGTGGGCATTGTCCAGTGATGGTCTACGCCACCAGAAGCAAGCTATTCCTGTCCAGTCCAGTTCCTGGCCAGGGTTCTATTCAAGTGTGGCATGCATGCCCTCTTTAGTCTGCCTGCAGCCCAATGTCGTATATTAACATTTTTCCGCTTGTTTTGATGTGTTCCCGTGGCCAACCAACACCGCTGACTGAAGATGACCAGCACAATGGGTTCGGGTCCGAAAACCATGGCATTGGCACGACATTGTCTAGCCAGTTCATCAGCTGCATGGTTGTCCAATAAACCGCTTCATGTAGGCATAAGAACTAGGCACTAGCATTGCCCGCGACTTTCCGTGATTTTCAAGGAAAAAGTAGCGTAAGGAACTCTAGGATAGTAAAGCTTTCTATCAGAGAAAGAATGTACCTCATTGGATCAGTTATTCCAGAGAATACCTCCAACAAACAAACGAGTTTACCTCTTTACGTTATCACTTTAGGTTCAAAACATGTATTTCAATAAAGCCAGGTACAGGCACAGTTGTACTGCCAAGAACTCGGTTAGAAGATTTCACATTCCAAAGTCTAGATTTCAGTGGAGAAGAACGAGCAAGCAACTTCATGGACACTCTTTTATATCCTTAATACACTTTTGGAGGTATGCGGAATAGAGAGTAAAGTCCCGCAAACCTCTATTGAAAAGGGAGGATCCTCCGACCAGACTAGAAAACAAATGGCGTGTGTCAGCACCATTCAGCTCAACCATTTTAAAGGCACACAAAGCATTGATTTTAAAGGTATGCGGTACACGGTGTAAAGTTCCGCAAACCTCCATTGAAAAGGAAGGATCCTCCGACCAGACGGATGTTGTGTCTGGTCCGGGAAACTGCCTGACAGTTGGGTTCAGAATCTTTTTTTTATGTTCTGATTGCGCAGATAACTGAGTTTCTACAGATTTAGATGTCGCTACAGATTTGTTAAAATTTACTCCAACTTGTTTATCTTTTTCATTTTCGAACACCTGTTGCCGTTTTGATTTCAAGAATTAGATACCAAATTGGTAAATAAATACAGAAAATCATTGATTAAATATTTAATTCAAAACTTCATAATAAAATAATTATATTTACAAAATATCAACAAAATTGTACTAAATAATAATTCGTTTTTAAATACAAAATATAGTAGGTACTAGTCTTATCGCCTGCCGATTCTAACACTGTAAAACAGTTTTAGTAAAAAAAAACAGTATATTAAAATAAGAATATTATCAAACAATCAGATTTAAGTAACTTTTCATAATGATTATAATATTGTATCACATTCAGTTTCACTAACATTAAAATATTAAATTATTTACAGAAAAAAAAAAGTCAGAATGTAAAGCGGAAAACAAGTTGGGTTTATTTTTAATAAAGGATGATGCCAGGGTTTCTATGAACTCTGGTCCCACATTCCAATAGCTATGTATGTGGGTATCACTGACTGGCCTGTTAGTCCCGTCCTGGATAAATGTTTGTATGATGAGCATGATCATTTGTTCTGTTTCTGGGTATACTTATCTATAATATGTATGTATTTAGAAATATATAAGTATGTTTTCAATACACTTCCTCATAAAGTGACTCTTATTGCACTGCACTTAGGTATATAATGGCACTTGTTACCAAACTGTGACATTTTGATTATCATTATGCACTAGTGTTATAATGTGGTTAAAACCTTATTGTCCAACCTCTCCACCGCCATAATTTTATGACATTTATCGTATTAGGATGGGCGCAGGTCGTCCCCACGAGAAAAAAAAAATGAGCGCGCATATGAAAACAGATTTTTACAGCCTCAAAAGTTTACTAGTTTAATAGTTATTTTATTCACAAGTGTATTGAAAAACGTCGTATGATGCACGTGAGTAATTAATGATTACCGTTCTCGGCTCTCTTAAGACCCTCGCCATGGCTCCGGTCTAAATAGCGCCTCAACGGTAATCACTAACATTACACACTTACCATCATAATGTACTATTTATCAGTTGACTAAGATTTAGAACTTAGTGCCAAAGTAACTTTCATTCTGTTCAAAATACTTATCCAACTATACATAATATAGGAACACAAATAGCTATAGGAAGGCGGGACCAGAATTTGCATCGCCCTTTTAATAAAAAAATCTACATTTTATCTTACTTATGGAATGTTAAATATTGAGCACATTTTGGAAGTAAAATAATTATAACAGCTAAGAAGTAGCAATCAATTACTATTCTATTTAGTGGATACGAAATATCACTAGCGAGAAAACTTTTCACAGATCATTCATAACATAGTAACGCTATGACTAAAAGCACCTTTATTACGTAGTAGTAACGACTAATTCTGTAACTTTAGAATAATTTAACTACTAACATTAAACCTTATTCCGCATGAACATCAGTATCGATCTTGACCGAAGGATTTACTTATCGAGCGATGTCCAGAGCTGAAAATAAACACACATTTTGAAATAATTAAAACGTGGGTATATTGAAAAAAGTTGGAGAAACAGGCAAGCGTAGAGAGTGGAAATAGCGATGCTATAGGAGACGGAATCATTTTAAATATAGAAGAATTTACAAAACTCCGAGAAAAATATAAAATTTTCTTTACTGTGCCTATATCCAACAGTGGATAAATAAAGTAAATGATAATTCTTAATATTGAAGGATCAAAATTAGAAGTTTGTGTAGTAGGCTTAAAGATTGTTTTAGGAAAAAAAAAAAGGTTGAAATAGACAAAGAAGTCCAGCCACCCCATTCTCCGCACTTACCAGATTTTGGTCAGCTCTTTATAATACCCTAGTACGACTGGGTGACCAGCCAAACATACTTTATGGGTTAGCCTACGATGATGATAGTTCACAGCCTTGAAATTGTGCATGGGACATCAGTGTGTCCGTTGAGGTTTCGTGGGGCAACTGAAATGAGGATTATAATTTCTCAAAACAAACAAAAAAAAGCATAACAAAACAAAAATTGATTGTGTTAAGCGATCCAGGTGACGCGATTTTGGAACACCTATTATGCTATTATGTATTCCTAGTACATTTAATAAGAAATAAACACAACCGACTTCAAAAACAACGTGTTTCCGAAATTGTTTTTGCCACCAACTTCCGAACTTACATTTATATTGCAGTCATTAATTGTATTTTAAATTTTTGCAGTGGTTTTTAGTATGTTACTTAAAGGAAAATACTCTAATTACACATAACTTTGGAACAAAAAAAATTAAAATAAGCAATGGGATTGTCACGGAGTTGTAACTCGATCCGAACCAATTAACATCGGGTACATAAACAAAACAGTTATGCGTAAATTGCTAACCCCAATAACATGGAATTTGAACAAAATTGATGAAATAACCAGTGTGAACTTTACACCTATGCAGTTCACAGCGTACTGGCGTGACATTATGTTATGAAATGGAATTAACAAAAAACAAACATGTGATTGCAGCAATCCTGGAAGATATACTATCATTTGTTGAAGTATATGGCTCTATCTCACAAGTTTTTCATCAAATCTTTATCTTTAAATGTTAGCGAAATTGAGGGGTTTGAACACTGGACTAATTCAGCAGTACAAATAGCACAGTGAAGATAATATTTACCTAAAACATGTTGATCAATACTGGGCCCGTCCACGAAGTGGCTCTCGAACCCTCGGTGTATGTCCTCCATGAGCTTCTGATGGCTCTCCTTGAAGTTCCAGCACAGGAACCTGTGCCCTGCCTTCTCTAGGTCTACTATCACAGATATTAAGTTCTGGAAAGAAATAAAACAAGATTAAGATAAGACGACGTAATTTACCGAGATAAGATATTTTTATTGCAGCCTGCCCAGGTTCACTCAATCAAATGTGGACTGTAGGGTAATTTAACATTTTATGTAAATTGATTTTTTATTGTTCTATGAATAACTAGTTTTTTCCCGCAACTGCGTGAATGTCGACTATTGTGAACGCGAAGGCAAAATCGAAGGGAGGTACAAAATAGCCTGTGTCCTACATATCTTGGGGTTCAAGGTAAGTCTTCTCAATCCATGACACCTGAATGACTTGTTTTCAAAGTCATTGGTTTGCTGCTTACCACTTATGTACATACAAAAATAACAAAAAAAGATAATACATAAGAGACATTAGTACAAAGGTACTGCTTATTTCCAAAGAAATTTCTTCCAGAAGACCTCCGAAAGGAGAAATGAAAAAGAAATGTAGGTTGGCTGCTTAGTGATGTGTGCTCACTTTCTTGAGATTTTGGAACATCAACATCGTTCTTCAAAAATAAGCAAATACCTAACCTGTATGTACCTGTATGTTTTATAAAGCGTATTAACCTTTCGAATACCGTAATTAGAGACACAACAGAAAGACAATGAGAGAGCGATCGCTTGTGGTTTAATTAATTAAATCTTCGGTGCTTACCTCGGCGACTCCCAAGTCCATAGCATACAGCTGCCGGGCATCCAGCACGACGACGGCGACGTATGTCGGCACGTAGCGGCGGATCTTGTTCTGCACGTGCTGCGAGCTCGCGTACGACAACGCGCCAGATAGCGTGATGGACACGCAGTCTTGGTTGCCCACCTGTGGGACAAGTAAATAATAGATAGAATAAATAAAATGATACCAGTTTTTCTCTTTATAATTTTTTTATTTTTATGTAGGTACATCACCTTCTTTGAATCATTATTGTCGATGGAAGTTAACGATGCTCCAGCATTTAAGCGAATCTTTCATATCTTATTGATCGTCATCACAATTTCAACCAAAAGATGTCCACTGTTGACCGATCCTGTGTGTAATGTGTTGGTACTGTGGACTAGATCATAAATATCGAAAGACAATTCCAGTTGTCAAAAATAGAATACATCTGCAGGCACCATTTTATTGTATGTTATGAGTTAGTAATACATAATAATTTTCTAATATTGAAAATATTACATACAAAAAAAAAAGATATTATTTCGTAATAAATTTCAATCCCAATAGAATTTTCCTTTTTTACAAATGAGGAACAAAAATTGATGCAATTGTGGAATAACCTATATCACATTAGCTTCAAGTACCAGGAAATCATAAAATGGTTAGATGTTACCTTAAACGCAGTAGCGGAGACAGGCGGGCGCGCCGACTGTGCCAGCGCGCGCGCCGCGTCGGCCGCCGCGCCGCACACGATGCCGTACTCCAGGCCGGCCGCCGCGCCCGTTATCACTGTGATCAGGTACACTAGTAGCTCTATCTCTGTGGGGTGCAACCAGGATCGCAAGTTACTATAAGAGCTCATACAATCCAACTGCACGGCGGTAGTGTAGAATGGTAGGAGATACCTAAAAGTGTGAGAGCATGGGAGGATATTAAAAAACGGTATTTACTGCTTGTAGGTACTAGGCACACATAGACTATAAATACCTACCTAAGTAATAGACTCGGTGTGATCTGTAATGAGCATGATATAAAAATATCGCTCGCACACCTGAGACAGTACTTAGGTACTGGCCGTATGTAGGTACTAGGCACACATAAACTATAAATACTTGCCTATGAACAGGCTGTGATTTGTAGTGAGTAAGTACCTCTATAATTCATTAATCAGCATCAGCACTACTTGAAGCCACTACCAATTAATACAATAAATAATCGCTCGCACGCGAGTTCTTAACAGGTGATGGTAAGTAAGGCCCCAGCTCATACTCACTGCTGTTCCTCCACAGCTGCTTGACGATGGCGAGCTCCATAAGCGAGAACATGGCGACCACGATGATGCCCGCCAGCGTGGCGCGCGGGATGAAGTAGAACGCGTCCGACAGCAGCGTCACCGCCAGCAACACCAACATGGCTGAGATACAACACAAAAACTTGTTTAGTTGCAATGTGCCTCACATCCGTACAAAACGGCCCAGCGTTTAATGCACCCGCCTATCATACGTGAGGTTGTAAGTTCTAAATTGAACAAGTACCAAGAAAATAGGATAGAATAAAACTATATTGTGCACCGAAAAGTACTAAATTTATAGCTGACAGCGATTTTAAAAAAAAAAGAAGATTTTTCATCTTCATGTGAATTTTTCAAAGTGATATGAAAGAACAGGGAATTGATGATAGCGTGCCGAGTGGCAGGACAGAATGGAAGAAAAAACGTGTTGCGCCGACCTCAAATAAAACGGGATAAGGGCAGGAAGAAGAAGATGTATACTTTTTAACTAACTTTATCTACGTCATTACTGACACCACAGGTCTCGGAAAGCACGTAAAGCCGTTGCTCCCGGTTGTCATTTGTAAATTTTTGATAATCGATACAGGACGCCAAAAAATCTATACTATCTTTGACTGACCTGCTGGTCTAGTGGTTGCTGACGCTGACTGCTATACCGGAGGTCGTGGGTTCGATTCCCACCCAGGAATTGATTGGAATTGATGATGAGCATATTCATTTGTTATGTGCCTGGGTGTAATTTATCTATAATATGTATGTCATCATCATCATCTTCCTGCCCTTGTCCCGTTTTATTTGGGGTCGGCGCAACACGTTTTTTTCTTCCATTCTGTCCTGTCACTCGTCACGCTATCACTAACTCCCTTTTCTTTCATATCACTTCTCACACAATCCATCCATCTTTTCTTTGGCCTCCCTCTCCCCCGCCGTCCATCCACATGTAAACTCATAACTTTTTTAGCAACATGCGTTTCGTCCCTCCTTTTCACATGACCATACCAAGACAAACGATTTCCTTTCAACTTTTCAGTCACTGGCGCCACTTTCAAACTTCCCCTAATATACTCATTTCTCACTTCTATCTATAATATGTATGTATTTAGAAATATATAAGTATGTTTATCAGTTGTCTAGTACTCATAACACAAGCTCTGCTTAGCTTAGGACTAGATGGCGTTGTGTGATAGTTGTGGAATATTATTATTATATTATATTATTATTTATCAGTTTATACAAAAAGTACCTATCATGTTGTCTAGTAACTGAGTTGTGGAGGTCTGATAGGCAGTCACTCCATGTAAAACACGGATATTCACTATTCAGTCGTATCCAGGTAGAGTGGAAGCCGACCCTTAGCTGGTTGAAAAAAGGCCAGAGCAAGCTAATTCATTACCTTTGAAGAAGCAGCCGGCCGGCGTGACGACCCCACTGGCGTGGTTGAGCGCGGTGCGCGTGAAGGAGCCCGTGGACGGCATGCTCTGGCAGAACGACGACACCAGGTTGCACATGCCGATGGCCAGCATCTCCTGCGTCGCGTCTACCGTCGTGCTGCCGGCTACGTAGCCAAGAGAAATACATGTTAGAGTGGGTGGAATATATTTTAGATATTGGCTCTTATAATTCCACTTTTTTTTTTGAAATGGGAATCCAATGACCTCTCCCGCTCCTGACGAAAAGAAGAAGGCAAAGAAGGAACAGAAGGTTTAACCCATTCCTTTTCCTTTTTGCCTTCATTCCAGGGTCCGGGGTTATCTTTCGCACAACCGATGGACCCAGTAGGTTTCCACCCCGCTAGGCCCCTACGGTTTCCTTGAGGCGTGCGTGGAACACTACGCGCGGTCGACTTATTATTATGGTAAGTCAATCAACTCCTTACCAAACGCCTTAGCAATAGCGATGCTCTCGAGTATGGCGACGAGTGGCATGACCACTCCCTCCCCGCCGAACACGGCGAGCATGTCGTCGAACTGCAGCGACTGGTTGCCCACCTGCGTGTGGAAGGGCGGCGGCCCGAACCGCGGCAGGCCGCCCTCGATCGTACCTGGAACAAGGAGCACAGATTTCTAAGGAGTTTGCTCGCCAATTGTACTCTCAAGGTGAATGCTGCAGGGTAGCCCGCGAAATTCAAATTTCGTATTTTTTTGTAATATCTCCTTCCTTCTTCCTCACTGCTTCTCGCTCTCTCTAACTAATACTTTCTGTTGATATACTGTCAAAGGATACTTTCGAAGCAAGCATGTGCATCGTACATTACATGTGCAGCACACTTACCTAAAGCATTTATGCTGTACTAGGAACGCAAGAAGTACAAGCGGTGTACCATCAAACCAGTAAGAGCAACATAACTGACAAATGTGCAAACGGAATAGATTCCTTTCAGAACAAGTACAAAGACTGTTGGGGATTTATGTGATTTCAGTTACAGACTTGAAGAAATATAATATAATATAATTAAAGGAAACTCGGAGTAAAAAGAGAAATATTTACATTATAATTAAATATATATGAACAACGAACAAAAATATGTGCTACAATGACAGTCACTAAAAACAAAAAATAAATCAAAAGTTATCGACGGCCAGGCCGGCTATAAAACCTCTTTTAAGCTCAAACAAAATATTAAACATGCCCCCGGGGGTTGAGAGTTCTACTCTCAACCAGAATCTTTGGTGTGAGATACCGGCAGAGGGCATATCTTGCAGAATGCACGACGAACTACTCCACACGCCGTCTTTATATCAGCGACACGATTGATTCCGTCCCGTCCCGGGTGAACCGCCGTGACTCGACCCAATCGCCATTTTAGAGGAGGGAGATTGTCATCTTTTATGAGCACTAGAGTGTCTTTCTCTAATGGCTTCGTGTGGGTGCGCCATTTCACCCGCTGCTGCAGCTCCGACACGTACTCTTTACTCCATCTCACCCAGAAATGTTGACGAAGTTGCTCTATTCTCTGATATCTGGATAAGTAGTTCATGGAACGGTTTTCAAGACCAGGCGTAGGTAGTGCTGTAAGTGGCCGTCCTATTATGAAGTGTCCAGGCGTAAGCGGTGACAGGTCACTTGGGTCCGATGAAAGTGGTGTGAGTGGGCGAGAGTTCAATAATGCTTCTATTTGAACTAACACAGTGTTCAGCTCTTCAAAAGTAAGATTACAATTGCCCAGTACTCGTCGTAAATGGTATTTGGTAGATTTAATACCGGCCTCCCAAAGACCTCCAAAGTGAGGAGAGTGAGGAGGAATAAAATGAAAGTTTATGTCTTCATTTGCTAAGTCACTAGATAACGACCTGCAACTGCCTTTTATAAATTTACTAATTTCGTTACGTGCTCCAATAAACGAGGTCCCATTGTCAGAGTAGATGTGCTTAGGCTTACCTCTTCTCGAAATAAATCTACGAAGAACCGATAAAAAATTATTACTTGTTAAATCACCTGCCAACTCGATATGTACTGCTTTAGTTGTAAAGCATACGAAAAGAACAATATAAACTTTAGTGAGTCGGCAACCGCGACCTTGTCTACTTGCTGACATTACGGGTCCAGCATAATCGACGCCAACTGTTTCAAAGGGAAACCCTCCGGGAGACAAGCGCTGCTGTGGCAAATCACCCATGATAGGAGCGACTGTCTGTCCTTTCAGACGACAGCACAAAATGCATTTACGGTAAACTGATTTAGCTAAACATTTCCCGCCAATCGGCCAAAAATGTTCCCTAATGGACGCTAGCAATAAGTGCGGCCCTGCGTGCATGAGCTTTTTGTGCATATACTCAAATAACAGTTTTGTGACAATATGAGTGGACTGTAATAATAACGGATGTTTTACGTCATAACTGAACTGTGAATTGCTGAGCCGACCTCCTACACGCATTAATTGATTTTCATCTAAGAAAACTTTAAACTTGTTTAATGGACTTTTATTTGGCAAATCTTTCTTGTTTAGTAACATCGCATATGCCGGGAAAGAATCTATTTGCGATAGTCTTATAATGAAATGTAAAGACTGCTTTAATTCTTCTGTATTAAGGAATTGAGTTACAGGGGGTTGTTTTTTAATGTGCATTTTAATAAATCTTAATGCGTATGCCACTGACCGTTTGAGCGTGTTGAAATTAGAAAATCTATTAAATTCAACAACTGGTCGTGGATTTGCATGAGTAACTAGTAGGACAACTTCAGACCGCATTTCAGGAAGATCCTTTGTTACTGCTGGGTTACTAGGCCACTTAGATATATCATGTTTTAAAAATTCAGGACCTGACCACCATAAATCTAATGACTGTAAAAGACTTACATCTATTCCGCGAGATATATAATCAGCAGGATTTAAATTAGTGGGTACATGCCTCCAGGTACATGCAGGTGTCTTCTCCAAAATCTCTGCAACACGATTGCGGACAAACGGTTGCAGTTTACTTGGTGTCATCTTTAGCCAACCTAACACGACTGTCGAATCAGACCAAAAAGTGACATGTCTTATTTGAGCGCCAAGAGCGTACATCACTTTTTCGTACAGTCGGACACCAACTAACACTGCACACAACTCTAAGCGCGGTATGGTCGTTGGTTTAATTGGAGCTACTCGACTTTTGGCTGTGAGTAAACGAACCATAACCTTACTTCCGTCATTATTAGTACTTTGGAGATACATACATGCACCGTACGCGATTTGCGATGCATCACTAAATATGTGCAGGTCTATAGTTTTATGTGAATCACATAATACAATACGTGGAATACGTAGTTCATTTAACATTGATAAGTTACGTATTGCATTGGACCAAAGCTTTATTATATCTGGCGGCAACTGATCGTCCCACCCTAATTTATGTAGCCACAGTTTTTGCATGATAGTTTTCAAAGTAATAATGCAAGGAGCTAATAGACCGAGTGGATCAAAAATCTGTGAAATAGTAGAAAGAATCCCGCGTTTTGTCAATGCATTAGAAATGTTAATATCAATTGAAAAACATAATGTATCATGCTCTGTATTCCAATGAAGCCCTAAAGTTTTACAAGGTTCTATTGAACCAATGTTCAAACTTAACGAAGAGTGTTCTGTATCAGACACTACAAGCAAATTATTAGATTTCCATTTACGTAATGGCATTCCAGCTGAAGCCAACTCTGATGTTACCTTTTGACGAATATCAAGGACTTCTTCTATGGTATCCCCTCCTGATAGCAAATCGTCAACATAAAAATCATGTTTTATGATGTTAGCAATTTTACTATCAATGCAATCAAGCCCTAATTGTTTTAAACACCTGGTGGCAAGATATGGTGCGCTAGCGGTACCATACGTAATCGTATTTAATTGATATGCCTCCATAGGTTTTGAGGGGTTATCTCGCCATAGAATCTGCTGTAGATACCTGTCCTCGGGATGCACTAATATTTGGCGGTACATCTTCTCTACATCTGCGGAGATAACGTATTTATATTTCCTAAATCGGAGAAGAATTGACACCAAATCATCTTGTACGGTTGGACCTACCATTTGTAAATTATTTAGTGATACACCAGACGTAGTGGGACTACTCGCATTAAAAACTACCCTGAGTTTAGTTGTTGAGCTACTTTCCCTTACAACACCGTGGTGAGGAATAAAATAAGCGATTTTATTCGAATCTGGTATACATTTAGACATGTGTTGTAACTCAATGTATTCTTTCATAAAATCATAATAGCGCTCTTTATATGATGACTGACCCTTATGCCTGCGTTCAAGAGAAAGCAAACAGTGTTTTGCCCGTTGAAAAGAATCACCTAAGCTATCTGGAGATTGTTTTAACGGTAACTTTACACAGAAACGGCCATCTTTGAGACGCGTTGTATTTTGTGAGAAATGTTCTTCACACATTTGTTCTTCTCGAGATAAGACTGATGATTGAAGGCCAACTTCTTCGAGTTGCCAAAAACGCATTAAAAGGTTTTGAATGTCATCAGTACTCGAGATATCTTGTGTAACGCTAGGTTTGGTATGATTTATGTTTGCAAAATTGCAAAACATAGGAAAAGAACACGGTACTTGGCAGCTATGTAGCATAGGACCTGAAGCTATCCACCCTAGTCTAGTTTCAAATAGTACCGGCTTTCCAAAACCTAAGCTAATTTTCTCTGTACCTATAAGATCCCAAAAAATATCTGCTCCTATGATTAAATCAACAGAAGACGGAGTATAAAAATATGGGTCAGCTAGGCATAAATTACTCGGAATATTTAAATCTTTTATATTAAATTGACGACAAGGTACTTGTTCTGTAATAGAAGGAACCACAAAACAATCAATACTTCTTGAAAAGTTTTCGTTTAATGAAGCTATCGGAACGCAACACATTTTACTGATTAAAGACTTAGAACTATTGATACCCATTAGTGACTCATTAACTTTAATCGTGGGTAATTTTAATAAATTACATAATCTTTCTGTAATTAGGCACGACGTACTACCACTGTCCAAAATTGCACGACCGAGATGTTCACGGTTGTTGCCATCAATAAGTTTTATTAACGATGTGGCCAGAAGTACTTCACCTTTGTTTTGTACATTAGTCGTTACCTGTGCCGATAATGTGACGTTACTTGTAGGCAACTGTTCAGTAGACGAGACAGCAATGTTATCACGCTCGCTAAGAGGAGATGAAGATGGTTTAGTGTTGGATGACTTGGCTTTCGCATCTGTGATATGAACAAGTGTGTTGTGCTTGCGCTTACACACCTTACAACCAATCGATTTACAATGATTCGCATAGTGGCCCGTGCGGAAGCAATTATAACATATTTTATATTGTGGTAGCAATTCTAACCTCTCTTCATTGGTGAGTCCAAGAAACTGTGAACAGTTACTAAGCATATGCTCACCTTGGCATTTTGGACACGATTTTGGAGAGTTAGTACCACTGTTAGTGCTACTGTTAGGCCGACTAATTGATGTATTGGTTACCATGCTTTTGTGTTTATGAATTTTGGGATTAGAAGTGCTACTGTTATTGTTTTGCCTTTCAATAGTTTCAAGTAAATCTGAACGATTTCGCAAAAAATCAAGAAAATTATTCAACGTTATTGACTTATTTTTATCTATGCCACCTTTAAATTCTTCCCACTCACGGAAAGTTTTAGGATCTAATTTATGCGTGATCATTTGTATTAAAAGTGAGTCCCAATGTTTTATTGGCTCTCCTAAAGATTCTAATGAACGCAAGTTCTTGTTGATAGTATCAATAATGTATTTTAAAGCAATAGATGATTCTCTTTTGATAGGTTCGATGAGTATTAATTCGTTTATATGGTTTTGTATTAAAATCCGCTTATTGTCATACCGTTCGCATAATATTTCCCATGCAACAGGATAATTCAGTGCAGAGAATTCTATAGATTGTATTACCACAGCAGCCGCATCCTCGAGAGAAGCCCTGAGGTAATGGAATTTGTTGATATCGTCTATTTCATCATTATTGTGAATTAAACTAGAGAACGTATCTCGAAACTCCAACCATTTTTCATAAGTACCACAGTACTTCGGCAGTTGGATGGTAGGTAACTTGACAAGCTGGCGGTTACGCACTCGTGATGAATTGTTACAACTATCAAACAGTTCATCTTTGGTTGGCTTTGTGTTGCGTGAAAGCAAGTCTTGCGCTTTTGAGACAATCTTATAATAAGTCGATTCAAATTCGTTCCGGTCTAATAATTGAATTTTGTTATCATCAGTTAAGCACTCTAGTCTTAATTGGACCTCGTCATACTGAGTAAATAAATTTTCCATCTTACCTAAACGCAGTTGCAGTTCGCTTACCTGCGACAGATTTAAAGACTCTTCTAAGCCATTTATGTGATTACAGAACGCCGTCAAACGTCCCTTATAGCTTGCTCTCCTTCTAATTAGCTCCTTCTCCTCCTTGTCAGTCATTTTAATAAATATCTTCTCGTCGGTTACTGAAACTGAATTTCACCACATCCAAGCTCTTCTTAGTGGTTGAGTAATCAGGTATCCGAGTTTCGTTGTTATCGAATCCGGCTGATATGGACCATATGTTGGGGATTTATGTGATTTCAGTTACAGACTTGAAGAAATATAATATAATATAATTAAAGGAAACTCGGAGTAAAAAGAGAAATATTTACATTATAATTAAATATATATGAACAACGAACAAAAATATGTGCTACAATGACAGTCACTAAAAATAAAAAATAAATCAAAAGTTATCGACGGCCAGGCCGGCTATAAAACCTCTTTTAAGCTCAAACAAAATATTAAACAAAGACAGTATAATAGCTACCACGAATTTAAAAGTATCATCTCTCATCACAAAGTATTCGGGATCACCAAGTGCTGTATTTACTAACCAGTCTAAATCGTCTGAACATTTGCGAGATTATATCGGACTTCACCGACGTAAACCCAATCCCTACCAGTTTACCAGGAGTACATAAATCTTCGACGGTTACAACTCACCTGTGAGAGCAAAGGGAATGATTCCTTTCAAACTGAGAATGTAAGCAAGTATAGCGGCCGCGAACACTACGAGCGCGTTTCGCGCGCGCACGACGTTTAGCCAGCAGCTAGCCAGGCGCGCGCGGCATGGAGGCGTAGAGTCCGACACGGCTATTGTTGCTCGCTGAAAGTAAAGCAGAAAAAAATAGAATTTAGAATACATACTGAATTAAGTAAGTACTTATTAAATCTCTTGCAATGCATTCAAAACCATCATTTTGTTCTAAAACTGTTCCAAGAAAGACTAGGAGAACATATTGGTCCAACAGTAGGATTTCTCTATCAGACTATTAATAACGTAGGGACACATAATATGTAAAGCAGCAGCAGCAGTTCTCATAAAAAGCTTAGCACATTCTTGAACCCAAGAAACTGAAACCCAAATTATATTTTTAATAATTACCAAGAAATACTAGGAGAATATATTGACCCAGGAGTTGGATTTTAATTAGAATTTTTGCAATTATCGAGGCCCTTGGTTTTGTGAAACATAACTGTCGATGATGATGAGACGAAGATGAAAGTCTCTGCCTACATTTCCAAGCAATATAAGCTGTGATGTTATCTTAATTATAACTACTCACTTTAAGTAACAACAAAGCTATGATAGTGCTGATGCCTAGCACAGTATCCCAGAGCTGTACGGTCTTCAAGTTCCTGAAGAAATTGATCACAGCGGTGATAAATGTATTACCCGATGACCCTGGGAACAATATAAATAGAACTAAGTATTTGGTTTTGTAACTTACCTCTTGTTTTGAGGTGGGAAAATCATCAAAAAACATTCTCTGCTTTGGGCAGAACAATAAAGAGTCATCATAATCATCATCATTTCAGCCGAAAGACGTCCACTCCTGGATATAGGCCTGTCTCAAGCTTCGCTACAACGACCAGTCCTGTGCGTGTCGCATCCATCGGATTTCCGCGAGCCTCACCATGTCATCGGTTCAACTTGTTGGGAGGCCTTTTAACGCTGCGTCTTGTAGAGATTGTCTGACTTTTACTGATTAAACCCCAGTTCCTTCAGTTGCACTTTGCGATCCAGGGCCGCGGTAACTCTTTCGAATCATCCCGCAGCCTCGTCCATTTAACGGCCCGTGCACGACCTTGCCGTTGGGAGCGGTAGCTAAGCGCGAGGCGGCGAGCGGTAAGAACAAAAGTATGAAAATGTTTGAGGCACGCCACGAGACGCCGCTCATCGCCGCGCGCCCGCTTACCGATGCCGCGCCGCTCGCCTTTGAGATCTAAGCTGTGACTAACTTGCATTTGCAACTGGATAGGGTTGATATTCAATCACTATAAAATAAATCCATCAGCCGAAAGGTTCTGTAGTGGCGACCTCGCACCGGAAGACACAGCTTTGGAAAGCCTTCTACAAGGCGGAACGTAGCCTGATGAGAGTCGTGGCAATCCGATGGCTGCAAAACGCATAGAACCGTTCATTGTGGCGACACTTGGGGAAGGCTTATAGGGTTGATATTCAATCACAATAAAATCCTTCAGCCCAAAGGTTCTAGAGTAGCGACTGCGCACCGGAAGACGCAGCGTTGGAAGGCATCCCACAAGATGGACGATGGCCTGGTGAGTATCGCCGGAAGCAATGGATGCAAGACGCACAGGACCGTTTATTGTGGTGACACTTGGTAAAGGCGTACCTACATAGTGGATGTCTTTCGGCTGAAATGATGATGAATGATAAAATCCTTTTAAACGACACATTGTAACTATATATAACTATATGTAACTATATATATAGAAAACCTCATCACGTGTTGTCGAGCTGTCTCGTCGAGTACCAGTTGCAATCTTGCAATCATGTGACCACTTCATTACCCCACGTGCGATTACTATCTTATAATTATAGTACCATGTAATTTTTTTTTTTTTTTTTTTTTTTTCTCTTATCTATTCTGCGTCACGGCAATCTGTTGTACAAAACAATAAGCCACTAGTTTGTCCGATATATTATTTATCTGCCTATGGTTTTTAGCTTGGAGGGACACTGCTCAGTTGGGTGTCTCATTCCATCCTGGTAAATCTACTTTGTAGAGTTGGAACACTGTGTCTTTTCAATCTTCTGTATTGAAGGCTTTGATCTCCACTCAATCTGAGAGCAAGCTCATTTTTATGTTCAGACAGCCTTTTTTGATAGGCGTTGCTGTATTTTGTTATCTCCTGTTTGGCGGTTGGTAGTTTTAAGTCAAGGTATATAAGTTTATTACTGATGTAAAATGGGATGTTAAAAATGGCTCTCAGTGTTTTTGTTTGAAATCTTTCCAGAATCTCTAAGTTACTGTTGCTGGCTGTACCCCAGAGCTGGATACCGTATGTCCATATAGGTTTTAGGATGGCTTTGTATACTGTCAATTTACTGTGTGTGGTCATTTGTGAGTGGCGTCCTATTAACCAGTACATGCTGCGTAATTTCAAATCTAATTGTTTTCGCTTTGTCCATATATGTTTTTGCCACGTCAGCCTTCTGTCTAAATGCATGCCCAGGTATTTGGCATTGTCATCTTGCGGGAGTTCTTCATTGTGAAGTGTCACTGGTGGACACGTATCTCTCCTGAGAGTAAAGGTTACGTGTGTTGATTTGCTCTGATTGGCGTGGATTCTCCAAATTTCAAGCCATTCTTCTATTTTGTTGAGATGATGCTGAAGGTTTTCTGATGCAGTTACAGGGTTTGCGTGTGAGGATAAAAGTGCTGTGTCATCTGCATACGTTGCTGCCGTAGTCTTATCTGTTGTTGGTAGGTCAGCAGTAAATATGGTGTATAGAATCGGGCCGAGTATGCTTCCCTGTGGTACTCCTGATTTAATTTCGTACAAGATGGAGAGTTCGTCGTGAAATTTTACTTCAAAGCATCGTTCACTGAGATAGGACTTGATAATATGGAGAAATGAGTGAGGGAGCAACTTCTTGACTTTATATAACAAACCCTCATGCCATACTTTATCAAAGGCCTGGCTGATATCTAAAAAGACTGCAGAGCAATACTTTTTTTCCTCCAGTGATCTACTTATAACATCTACGATGCGGTGAACTTGCTCAATCGTTCCGTGATTTTCTCGAAACCCAAATTGATGGTCGGGAATGATGTCATCGAGGTATGGCCTCATTCTATTTAGTATGATCTTCTCGAATAGTTTGCCAATTAGTGGTAAAAGGCTTATAGGTCGGTATGAGGTAACTTCATTAGGTGGTTTATTGGGTTTGGGCAACATTATCACTTGTGCTATCTTCCATTGTCCTGGAAAGTGGTTAAGTCTAAGACAAGCATTGATAATGTTGACAACTGCTACCACCCCCTTTTTTGGCAAATTTTTCAAAAGAATGCTATCTATACTATCGTATCCCGGTGATTTTCCATCCTTGAGGAGTTTTATTTCCCTGGCTACTTCGGAAGGGGTCGTGTATTTTACCGGAAGGCACATCTGTTCTGCACTTTCCAGATATTTTTTTATATCAGCGGTATGTTCAGGTTTCAACTCGGGAAATGGCTGAAATACTTTGCTTAAGTGTTCAGCAAAGATTGCAGCCTTCTCTTTGTCTGATCTTGCCCACTCTCCACCGTTTTTCTTAATGGGGGGGATCTGGTTATTAGGACGTTTGATCTTTTGTGTTGCCTTCCATAGTGAGTAATTTGTGTCTGTACTTGGAGTTAAGTTAGAGAGAAATGCTTGGAGATTGTCGTTGGTAAAACTTTTGATGAGTTCTTTTAGTTCGTTTGACGATCTGTTGAACACTGTTTTGTCTGCGGGGTATCTAGTTCTGTGCCATTGCTTTCTTAGATTGCGACGTTCCATTATTTTGTCTTTGATAGATTTAGGATATTCGTTGAGTGTTAGGGGTAACTTTTTTCTCATTTTTGTGGAGATTGAAGCCGCTTCGTGTATCATTTTATTGAGGCTCTCAATAGCAATTTCTATATCTTCAGCTGTTTTCAATGGGTTTGTCAGTTTAAGCTCAGTTGTGATTTTGTCTTGGTACATCTTCCAGTTTGTAGCTTTGTTGTAAATTCTTTTTTCTGGTTGCACCATTACCACCGACGTACTTACATTCAATATGACTGGTGTATGGTCGGAAGATAGATCAGTGCAGGTTTGGATAGTCATGTAGTTTTGACTGATATTTTTCGTAATGTAGAAGTCAAGTAAGTCTGGTATCTTATTTCTATCTGTTGGCCAGTATGTAGGTTCCCTTGAAGTCATGCACTCGAGTCTTAGGTCCTGTATTGTGCTATACAGTTGTCTTCCACGATATGTGATTAATCTTGAGCCCCAAAAAGTGTGTTTTGCGTTCCAATCCCCTCCGCAAATAAATCTGGAGCCCAGCGTAGAGAAATACTTATTGTAATCATCTTTAAGTATCTTGTGTCTGGGTGGACAATAAATCGCAGACAATGTTGTCTCTACTTTTTCATTAACAACTATTTTTATTGATGTAGCTTGTATTTTATCTGTGTAGTATTTTTCCAGTTCGTAATGTTTAATATTATTTTTTACTATTACTGCAGTTCCACCGTGACTATTACCAGACGGATGGTTGGTTGTATACGTTGAGTAATTTTGTATGTTAATGTGAGATTTATCGGTGAATCTTGTTTCAGAAATTAATGCTATGTCAATTTTTTCTTGCTGAAGGAATGTTTGAAACTCTTGACGACGTTCCGTCAAGCCGTTGGCGTTCCAAGTTACTACTCGGAGGGTGTTAATCATTTTGTTACTAGACTTGAGACTAGCTGGATCATACGATCCATCATTTTATCCATCATGTTAATCATGATTTGTTGAAAATTGGCGAACATTAGTTCTAGTCTGTCTGAAAAGTTTTCTGAGTCGGGTTGATCCTGGATTGATCGATCTTTTGTTACATCTGCGTAGTTTCTTTTTACTTTATGGTTAATTTGTCTTAGCTTTGGTTTTGCTGTTTCTTCCATTTCTTCGGTTACTTTAGCAGCATGATTTGGATTTTCGTTTTTTGCCACACGGTTTGGATTTTCTTTTATCTTTGGTTTGGTTTTAAATATTCTTTCCTTGTATTGTTTATATTTTGTGCAACCTTTATAGCTTGCTGGATGATTTTCTTGGCAGTTTGCACATGTTGCCTGTGTATCTGGTGTTTTGGTGCAACAGGAGGTAGAATGATCATTGCCACACTTCACACATCTAAATGGTCTATAGCACTGATTTTTGGTATGTCCAAACCTCTGGCATCTTTTGCATTGCATTACTTCTTTTTTTTTATATGGAGCTTCAAATGTCACTTTCATGTGACTTAGATATCTTAGTTTAAATATTTCTTTATTGTTTTTATTAGGCTCTAGGTCCACGAAAAATAAGGGTAGTGCTTCTTTGGTGGACCTGTGTAAAACATTTACTATTTGTCTGACCTCATGTCCTTGTTCTTTTAGTTCTTGTTTGATAAGAGAAGTATCTTCGGAAGAGTGCAGTCCTCTTAATACAACTCTATATGCTCTTTCACATTTTAATTGGTAAGTGTAGTGTGATATGTTGTTTGTTATAAACTGTTCTCGGATTGCTTTGTACGTATTTATATCTTTGGGCATTAACTTGATGACATGACCAGATCTTAGGGTTGTCATAATATATGATTTGTTGTCAACTATTTTATTTATAGTAGCTTTTAACGCTGTAACGTCCAAGACACCTGTCACAAAGATTGGTTCAGGCTTGGGTGCATACTCTGTTACTTTCGCAAATTCATCTATTTCCTCGCAATTAAGAACATCAAATTTATTGTGCGTAGGCACAGTGAAGGTTTTTTTTTTTTTTTTTTTTTTCTCGACGGGGAAAATCATCTTTGACGAAACCCGCTCTTGGGTGGAGCGGGAGACAGTGTCAGACTCTTACTGACTAAAAACCCCGCGCCGTTCCTTCTAGCCTTCATACCGGGGCACGAGCTCCCTTTCGGACAACCCTGTCCCCAGTAGGCTTCGACCCAGCTGGGCCCCTCCTGCTGCTGACAACTCCTTGAGGCGCGCGGGAACAGTGCGCGCCGTCGACGCCTTAGACTCGGTCCATTACCGGACCATCGGACAGCGAGCTACCCATAGCTCGCCGTCCGCGAGCCTGCGTCTACGGTGGCCGGAAATCGGGATCGGAATCCCGGCGACGGCGGCGAGGGCGCCGTTGCCTGATGCGGTCGGCCTCCTCCTTTGCAAGCATTACTACTTCGCAGAAGGAGGCGACCGCCTGCCATTCCTCCTCGCTCCGGACCATGGCCTCGACCAGGGCCCGGCGTGAGAGGTCTCCGCCGCCGATCGCCCCCACGAGGGCACGGCGATGCTCCGCCCAGGCAGGGCACACCTCGACGGTGTGCTCCACCGTGTCCTCCGGGCGTTGCGCACGGCACAGTGAAGGTTAAGGCATTCTTGGATTTCTTTGTGTGATCCCCGTATCTTGGACTTGTTTCCTTTCTTTTTTGCCGTTTAGGGGGCACTTTATCATTTTGCCACGGAGCTAACGAGTTCTCTGCATCATTTGAGGAGTCCGTTTCGTTGTTTTCAATCTGTTTGTCACTAGCTTTGCTTGCTGCGTCTAATGGTAGACTGTTGCTACGATTTCTGATGAACATGCTTCTGTTCAATTGCTGTTGGATCATATTGTTAGGATTATTAGGAGTTTTATTAGTTTCATTCATTCTGTTCCCACGAGTTAGGACGATATAAGTAGTCGCTTGAAGGGTGACGCCTATTCCCCCAAGAAGGCTCCATACAACAACGTTGGCCGGGTCCGTTGAGGTTGGCGCTAACGACTTGTAACCTGCAAGCCATGCATCCTTTCGGCGCGTTTCCCACCTTAGGATTAGGGTGAATTTTTAGAGAGGCTTTCTACCTCATGACACGGGCGGTGAAGCCAATGTCCCCGTTTCCACAATTTGACCATGGAGTTGCGGGTTGTGGAGGTCATTTCCTACCCCCAGCGTGACTTGTTTGTTAGGCAAGTTGAGTCGGGATAATAGACCGCCGCCCGAGACTCGGCGTTGTTGCTCGTTTAGCACCACCCAGGGGACACGTGTAGGGTGGTTCAGGAAAAATGGTATAACCTACGGACGCGAGCAACTCCATCCCATACCATGTAATGTACTTATTTATATACACTCTGTCTACATCTCTCATTCAAATTTCTGGTCGCAGATTTGAAGATATTTCATTTAAAATAAGCAGATTGTGCTCTTATATCTGTATTTGTTCGTTTCATTTATAAGTTTTTGCGTGTAAGGTGGAAGGCCTTCCCACGCAAGCTCTTCCTATGTGGGATCGCCACTCTAGAACTTTTCAGCCCCATCGAGCATATATTTTGCTAGCGATGTGACTTGCCCACTGCCACTTAAGTTTGATGATTTTTGGCGATCACGCAAAGAAATTCCGAGCATAGCCCTTACCATTGCTCTTTGAGTGACTTCAAGCCTTCTGATGAGGCCGTTGTAAGCGACCACGTTTCAGAGCCATATGCACACTGGTCACAAACTTTTGTCATGACACTGTAATGCATGTACTATGCGACGGTCCAAATAAAATACATTGGTGCAAACCGTCCCAATCTGCGTCAGCCTTATGCGGTGTGTGTCGATTCAACGCCATCGCGATTGCGAAGCGATGCAGCGCGAATAGAACAAACAATTTACACTCTACTGTGGCCTACATGGCCAATCGTACGTGGGTGCGGCAGCGATGAGCAAAGCGGATGCATTTTATTATTTTGGATAGTGGATTTGACATTTTCGTGCGAACCTTTGCGTTGCGGTCCCTCGCCGCGTCGCGTTGAATTCGTGTAAACCGCACTGCATCGCTTCGCTGTCGCGTTTCGTTGAAGTAATTCTTACGTAAAAGTCTTTTACTCAAATTCAATAGGCTATAAAACGACCAGAGTACTTCAAAAGTGTGTTACCTGCTATCCTAAAGAGTGACTTGAGTTGCGAAGCACTGATCTGCAGCGCGGCCGCCGTTGTGAACCCGCTGATGACTGGCTTCGATATGAAGTCCAAAAGAAAACCTGGAACAACCACATTGTTTATGATAATGGAAATATAAAACATATAAACCTACTCCGCAAAAATTACTTTGTTTTAACAAAAAAAAAACACGCCGTTTGTACAATTGTACAAAAGCTGTAATTATTCTACCGTGAATGACAATTAAGTGAAAATTTATTTTATTACCTTTCTGTTTCTCCAGTAATTCAAGGCAAAAAAAAAATTAACATAAAACCTAAAAGCACTAACTAATACACGACAGTCATTTTTTTCCCAAGGGTAAAACGGGACTCTATTATTAAGACTCTGGTGTACGTCCGTACGTCCGTCCGTCTGTCTGTCTGTCTGTCACCAGGCTGTATCTCATGAACCGTGATAGCTAGATAGTTTTTTTTTATGGTGGGGAAAGTCATCCCAACATCTCTGTACCAATGACAACCCCCGCTCTTGGGCGGAGCGGGAGATAGTGTCAGACTCTTACCGACTAAAAACCCACCCCGATCCTTCGTTCCATCCACAGAACAGAAAATATAGGTAGAAGTGCCCCTAACGTGGCTAAGCACGGGAACCAGTGTCGCCAAACTCACACATTTGCGTATCAAATTGTACATTACACACATAAAAAACAGTAATATGATTGGCTACGAAGCTACGAATTACAAACTTAACTTTTACAAATCATATTCTTATTGCTTTCATAAATTAGGTCCTATTACAACGTAAGAAAGTTGTTATTATTTGACATGACACGAACAATAAAGAAGTTTTAACCAATTTACAACGAGTTCGGCTACTCAACGCTAGATGGCGCTGTAACCAATTTATTCTATTCAGAACGCTAGTGCCTTTGAAATAGATGCCATATTCACCTGCACTAGTATTTAATATGTAATAGGCGAATTTCGCCTACTGTTGACACACGCGCCATATTTAAGAGGCACTTCCTCTAGTTTTCTTTATTCCGTGGTTCCATCATACCGGGGCTCGAGCTACTAACCCTGTCCCCAGTAGGCATCGCCCCAGCTGGGTCCCTGCTGCTCCTGACAGCTCCTTGAGACGCGCGGGAACAGTGCGCGCTATCGATAGCTAGATAGGTAGTTAAAGTTATCACTGATGATGTACTTCTGTTGCCACTAAACAACAAATAAAAACAGAATAAAACAAACTAGTATTAATACAAATAACTATTACAAAACACGACCGTCATTTCTTTGTATTTCATCATGAAAAAAAAAAAAAAAAAAAAAAAAAAATTGTATCTAATACTTATATCTACAGCATCACGGATCTCGATCTTGCTCTTACTTTTGTTACATTGCGTTCAAGGCTACCTTGACAAAAGCTAAACTAAAACAGAATAAAAAGAAACAAGGTGAACTAGGTTTTTATATAAAAAAAATACTTGCATCATCCGTTGCAGTTTTAGGCCTCCTCCACATTAGGCGCGCGCTTTAGGACGCGACCGAGGATCACGCACGCCTAATGTGGTGTCAGCCTTAGGCTGCAAGCTGCAATAACCCAGCATGCGTGGCTTGATTATCCATCGTATAGTGCAGCTCAACCTTTTATCACACCCTACTCTATTTATTATAATATAATAGCTTTTACCCGCGGCTTCGCCCGTGTTTATTAGTATACTTTAATTTAATAATAATATTTGTACTTGACTTCCCCATTTTTACCCCTTTTCTCACTTGAAAAAAAATAGCCTATGTCCGTCTCCAGGGTCCCAATTATCTCTGTAATATTTGATATCTATTCACCACCCCAAACAAGTTAACTAGTAGATATGTCTAAGTCCGCCTTTGTACCTTTGTGTTACATAAATATTTGTTAAATAAATAAATAACCACTTTTTCAGGGAAGTCAACGACCCGGGGGCTCAACGACCCGGGAAGGAGGCTAACAGGTTTACATGAAAGTATGGCCCACTCATAAAAAACATTGTGATATTTTTTTACAATAATATAATCGAATATCCCTAATAAAATATAAGTATCCATTACCGCAATAGAAACCGATGTTAAAGTTTCGATAAAAAGCGGAAATGAAAATGCGGATTATAAGCGATTATTCCTCCTATATCCATATCTAGATCTTATGATCATCAGAATAAGGCATTTTATGCTAAAATGCCTTATTCTTTCTTATCAAAGGAGGACTTGTAATTGGCTTGCTATCGTCTATGTTAGTTTTTATTTTTTGCTTGTTTAAGCTGAAGTCCTCCAAGATGTAATAAATAAATAAAATAAATAAATAGTACTAATTATCGCGACCAGCTACTAATGTCTATACTCTTGCTAGTGCTAACTGGTAACTGTCCCCATATGCTTTAGTAAACACGGTTTCTGAACAACAACAATGAGCGCTAGAAGTTCAGTGTCTCGCATACATTAGCATAAGCAACACTTTCTCTCCACGTACCAGGGCGACAGATGCCCCAAGTAGTTAACACGCGATGAATGTTTTGTCAAGTAATTTAGGATCGGCACTATTTGATAACTGCGATGTTTATGATTGACTAGTAGTTCGGAAAGTTTTTCCATGAAACTGATTATTAAACCCATCTCAGGATAATCTAAATTACTTTTTTAATAGTATAATCTATTACTAATAGTTATAACAAAGCAGAAGGGTTTTTTTTTGTTTGATTAAACATGCTAAACTCTACAACCTACTTTCTTATATCTATGTCTACAACTATCACTCTTGTTGTAAAAAATCTTTGTGTATAGGATAGCCAGGTTCATGATGAGCAGTATATGATCGAGGAGGAGCAGTACCTAATCAACAATAACCACACACACACACACACACACACACATTAAACACACACACACACACACACACACACACACACACACACACACACACACACACACAACACACGCACATTTAATAAGTAGTATTTTTTTTACAAAGACGCGACAATGCGACAAGATTTCTCCAATGAAATGACCCTTAAATCACAGGAAAATTGCTGTAACTTGTTACGTCAAACGTTCAACTAGATTAATATTAAAAAGGCGAGGGCGCGCGTGTGTGTGTATGTTTGTTACACGGTATGTTACTTCTTCACGCTCGGACGGCTGAACGGATTGGGATGGGCACACGGGCAGACCATATCTTTTTATCCATACTTTTATCTCGGGAGTATATTCTCGTGGGGCAATTTGCCAATTGCAGGCGAAGCCGCTGGCAGGCTGAGAGCAGTGGTGGCCGAGTTGTAACGGCCCCGACTTACGAGTTGTAGGTCGCGGGTTCAAATCCAGCCAGGCACCCAGCCAGGCACATTACTTTGTGTAATTTATTTCATCACCATTGCTCTCAAAACGGTAAAGGAAAACATCGTGATGAAACCGACATGTCCTAGAACCAAAAATTCGAAGACATGTGACATCCACCAACCCGCACTGACCCCGCGTGATGGATTACGGCTACGGATTATGGAGGGAATCCTCTCCTAGAGAGGAGCCCTGAGTCCCAGCATTGCGAACATTATAAGGCCGACTATACTATGAAGCCTCTGACAGTAGTTAGTTAAACATAGATATTTAAAAAAACTTGGAACAGTTATTAAAAATTCGTCATTTATTGGCTGACAGACAAGTAATAACTTTATCTGCCGCAAGGAAATATTAACGTTAGCGGAAACTTAGAGATTTTTTGTTAAGGAAATATTAAAACTTGATTCAAGTTAGGTAATTGAGTATTTATAGATAATCAATCTTTTTTTTCTACAAACCATTATAAATTTAATGAAGTTAAAGATAATTAAAGAACCTTGTTTCTTAAATTGGTTGTTTTTTTACGTTGGCCAAAGTTGGTTTAAGCAATGTTGTTTTTAGGAGACTACTCTTCACGACACATGCAATCCTAGTAGAGAAACTACTCGTATCATCTCTCAAGCCTATTCCTAAATAACCTGGGGTCGGCTTCTAGTCTAACCGGATGCGACTGATTACCGTTTTACGTGGAGCGACTGCCTATCAGACTTCTACAACCCAGTTACTGGGCAACACGATACTCCTTGGATAAACAGATGGCCAGACTGTTTAGCGTCTAACTACTTATAACGACTGTCAGAGATCTACGAATGACAACCGACACCAACGGCTTTACGTGTTTTCCGAGGCTTGGGTTGTCAGTAATGTCCTAGAAAAACTTAGAAAAGTACACATGTATTAAAAAAATCTCATTGGTACTGTGGCGCCAGTAACAGAAAAGTTGAAAGGGAATCGATTGTCATGGTATGCCCATGTGAAGGGAAGGGATGAAACACATGTTACTAAAAGAGTTCTGAGTATACATGACGACAGGCCAAAGAAAAGATGGATGGATTGTTTGAGGACTGATATTAAAGAAAAGGTAGTTAGTGATTGCGTACGGATGACAGGTCAGAATGGAAGAAAAAACGTGTTGTGCCAACATCAAATAAAACGGGACAAGGGCAGGAAGATGATGATTAAATACTGGTAGACTCAATAGGATAATTTGGAGACGAGATAATATAATAATATTCCACAACTATCACACAACGCCATCTAGTCCCAAGCTAAGCAGAGCTTGTGTTATGGGTACTAGACAACTGATAAATATACTTATATATTTCTAAATACATACATATTATAGATCAATTACACCCAGACACAGAACAAATGATCAAGCTCATCACATAATCATTTGTCCTGGGTGGGAATCGAACCCACGACCTCCGGCATAGCAGTCAGGGCCACTAACCACTAGACCAACAGGCCAGTCAAATGAGATGGTAAATGTTTACTTACAACGTTACGTGAATATACTTGCTTTCAATAGCTTTTGTGTGCTATGGTAAATTAACTGATAACAGTAGAAATTCGTTACAGTTGGTATATTAAGATTTCTAGTTCATTAAGAAATTGTGTCAGTTGGTTTATATTGCATAAGATGGTGATATTTTCCAATTGTTGATTTGGACCAATTGTTTGACTAAATTAGTGAAGATACTCTTATGTAGTTTATTCATTTGAGTATATATTATATAATTGTATTAAATATATAGTTTATTAGAATGTATATTCTTGTATTCGTCTTCTCTCTCTGTTTTATTGCACCTACCTCTATTTTTCTCTGCATCACCCAAAGGTTGAATGGTAGAAAATGCCGAAGGCATGGGTGTACATCCGCTAAGAACGGATTTTCCGAAATCCACCATTAAGGTGATGAAACGTGGCTCCAAAGATTATAGGAAGAAACCGATTTTCACGTGGGCGAAGCCGCTGGCAGAAGCTAGTAGATACATAAATTAGATGTATATTTCACTACATAATCAGCCAGTAGTAAATCTCTCAAGGCTCTATGATAAGCTGAAGGTAAAGGGGCTGCAGTCAAGTTTAACCATACCTACATAATAACTAAGTATTCGTAATATACCATCTCGTCGGAATTTCGCCACAGTCACGTGGGAGTTACCCAGAGGAAAACAACTATTTTTAGTACAACTATTTTACAAAACCTACTTGGATCAGATTACGACGTGGTATCTTACATAAAACCAGGTGCTGTATTGAGTAAGATCCTAGAGTACTCGAATACCGAAATAAGTACACTAACAAAAAGCGACTACGTAGTTATATTGGGAGGATGCTGCGATAAAAATCCTCTTGATATCGATATAAATTTACATCGTTGGTTATCGTCAACTGCAAATACAAATGTCATTATAAGTGAAGTACCCAGTAACAGGTTTCTTAATGAATCAAAGATCAACTATTTATTACGATTTATCTGTAAGAAATATAAAAATGTACTATTCATGGACATGAATTATGCTAGGTTCCCACCTGGTAGACGCAATCATGTACTAAATCTTGCAAGGTCGTTATTAAAAGAAATTTTATGTATTCATTATCATTTCAAAGCATCGCAGTACGAACTGATGTGTCAATTTGAAGGTAGAAAGTGTTTTGAAAGTAAATACGTGCAAGTTAATTTAAATCTAGACCCAAGTGTAATAAATAGTATTAATAAAGACTGTATAAATGAATCGACCAATGAGCATGGTGCATCAGAATGTAACAAAATTGTAAACTCAAACTCGAATAATTTATTTCGTTTATAAATTTGTGTCTATCCTTCATCAGAACATTAACGGATTGATTAATAAATCTGACATGCTATCTGTTTGTATTAACGATTTGGCTACCCAGAACAATCCTGTTGACATACTCTGTATCACTGAACACAACATGATTGACGGTGACGAAGTGTACCTAACAATACCAAATTATAAACTTGCGTCTTACTTTATGAGACATAACAGACACGGCGGGTCCTGTATATTAATTAAAAATAATTTGAAATTCAGAATTCTTAATGACATGACTAAACTTTCCATATGTAACACAATAGAATGTTCTGCAATTGAGCTGTTGGAACATCAAATAGTTGTTCTATGCATTTACAGGCCACCTAACAACTCCGCAGGCTCTATGGACAGCTTTTTCACAACTCTTAATAAAATATTAAATAACGTCTGCAAACACGGTAGAAAGATCATAATGTGCGGAGATTTCAACATAGATACTTTGAAGCATACAAAACTTTCCATTGAATTTACAGAAATCTTAACCAGATATAATTTAAAACTGAAATTCAATCAAGTAACGAGATTTGCTAATAAAACGTGCATAGACAACATAGCCCATAACATAAGAGCTTGTAAAGGCTCTATAAAGGAATTAGCGCTATCAGACCATTATGCACAAATAGTGAAGGTTCCAGTTAAAAAGACCTGCAACATTAAATACTGGTTTATATTAAAACGGGATTACTCTCAAGGCAACAGAGCAATATTTATAAAATACTTAAATCAGCTAACCAATAGTGATGTCTATAGTTGCCTGGATGCGAATACTGCCTATAACATATTCCATGATAATTTCATTATGTTATATAATCTCTGTTTTCCTATTAGGAAAGTCAAGATGCATAACAGATCTAGACCGAAATGGATTTCACGTGGATTAAAAATATGTAGCAAACGTAAATGTCAACTACTGTGGCAATATAGGCATAATCCAAATCAAACCACTAAAACTACTTTCAAAGCATATGCAAAAAAATACAAAACTATAATCAGGCTTACTAAAAAATCTCAAAACGACTACTTTATTAAATCTGCTTTAAATAAAAACAAAGCTACTTGGAAAGTAATAAATGACATCAAAGGGAAGTACCCAAATGAAGGTGTGGCTCAATTAATTATAAATGACGTAACAATAAATAATCCTCAAGACATTGCTAATTCGTTTAATGACTTCTTTCTTGACATCAATAAAAATAATACTAGTGTTCCCCATGACTCATCCAATAAATTGACATACAATTCTAATTCAATCTTTATGAGACCAACTATCCCTGATGACATTAATAAAATAATAATTTCTCTAAAAAATAAAAACAGTGCCGGTTATGATAACGTTACGACAAATATTGTCAAAGATGTAGCCCATATTATATCAGAACCACTTAGCTTCATTATCAATTTATGTATAGAAGAAGGCACTTTCCCAGATAAACTAAAAATATCGGTTATAAAGCCAGTGTTCAAAAAAGGAGACAAAACTAACATGAGTAATTACAGGCCCATTGCATTAATACCTATTTTTGGAAAAATCTTTGAAAAGGTTATGTTTAACTGTCTTTATAATTTCTTTGAGGCAAAGAACATCTTAGCCCCCAATCAATATGGTTTTAGGAAAAACAAATCCATAAATGTGGCAGTTTATAACTTCTTACAGAAGGTAATGATTAATTTGGATAAAGGGTTGCCAGCTGTCGCATTATACATGGACATGTCGAAAGCTTTCGACCGTGTCGATCACAAAATCCTCTTAAGAAAGTTGTATGCATATGGTGTAAGAGGCAATGTGTACAAACTCATAGAATCATACCTTAGCAATAGACAACAATTCACAGAAGTGCGGAGGATAAATCTTAGTACTAAAACAGAAGAACTATACGTATCTGAGTCTAGAATAGTAGAATTCGGTGTTCCTCAAGGAACTATTGTCGGCCCTCTGTTCTTTCTTATTTATATAAATGACATGCCTTCGGTGACAGCTCACGACATTACACTGTTTGCTGATGATAGCACCGTCTTATTTACTAATGATAATTCAACTGATTTAGAATCTGACATTAACCAAACAATAGTATTGATTATAGATTGGCTTAGAATGAATAATTTAATGATTAATATTGATAAAACTAAAATAATGGATTTTAAAATACGAACCCGACGTACAGGTACTTTAAAAATTCATTACCTTGATAGTGACATTGAGGAAACGGAAGTAACGAAATTTCTAGGACTACATATTGACCACAAACTTAACTGGAAATTTCATATTGAGCATGTTTGCAAAAAGCTGGGACAATTTTCATATGCATTGTATAGATTAGGGAGAATAGCAAATCGGAGTACTTTGCTAGCGGCTTACCATGGTTATGTTGGCTCTATTCTCCGATACGGTGTAATATTTTGGGGCAACAGTACGGAAAGAGAGCGCGCTTTCATTGCTCAAAAACGCTGCATCAGGGCTATATTCAACTTGCGCGAAACTGACTCCTGTAAGCCATTCTTTAAAAACAATAAATTATTGACACTACCATGCATCTATATACTTGAGGCTGCAGTATTTGTTAAAAACAATATTCACATGTTTAACTACTACACGCGTATACGGCGTAAGGATCAATTACGCACAACGGCCAGTAAAACTCACCTGATGCATGAGAGCATCTTTTGTTCAGCTTCTCGCATCTATAATAATATACCAGGGCCTATCAGAACAATTATGAAAAATGATAATTTTAAAAGGACTCTCCATGATCTGTTAGTAAACAGGAGTTATTACTCTGTAAAAGAATTTCTGTCTGACAAATCTTTACTAAAATATAGTCCCACCGAGTCATGATGTGTTCAATGACCTGAATTATTATAATTATATTTTATGTTATGATTTTGCAATTCCTCATTTTAGTATTGTGATTAATTATACTTTTTTAATTTTATGTGTATAATTTGACATCTTACCTGTTTCAATTTGTTATGATTTTATTCTTTTTAATTTTTTGACCTTATATGCAATTAATTTTAATTTCTAGGTAATAATCTAAATTTGACATTTCCATTAATGTTTTATTATTATGCTAAATGAAAAAATATATTTTGTAATAATGTTAATTAAATTTAATATTAATTTATTGTTTATCCAGATGTAATTATTGTATGCCCAACGGCGGGACATAGCTGATCTAAATTTTCATATATTTAAGAACTGTACTGTACATACCTATGATCCACAATAAAATTTGATTGATTGATTGATTGATTGATAGTATTAAACGGTGCTGTGGCACGAAATATACATGTTCAAAACGTGTATTTATAAAAAAAAATGGTTAAGTGCAAGTCGGACTTGCGCTCGAAGGTTTTCGTACAATAAACGGCAAAAAATCACGTTTGCTAAATGGAAGCCCCACTTAAATATTTATTTTATTCTTTTTTGTTGGTATAGCGGCAACAGAAATACATCATCCGTGAAAATTTCAACGGTCTACCTATCACGGTGCATGAAATACAGACCTGGTGACGAGACACCGGACTGGACAGACAGCAGAGTGATAACTCTTTACTCTTTGGGTAAGGAACCCTAAAAAAGCGACTTAGTACAGTTTGCAAAAAAAAACCCGTGCAATAAAACGTCTCCATAAATCATCTTTTTTTTTTAAGTATTAGGTATTTATAGGTTCGCGTTTGACTACTATCTCACATGACGCGTTCAACTATTGAGCACACTTGCCTAGAAGCAACCTATTCACTCTAGACTTAAAGACCAGGTTGTATTTAGGTATCTAGTTATTATACCACTCACCTAACTGCAGTATTCCAAGCAGTAATATGACACATCCTGACAGGAACGCTGCCAAGTAAGCGAAGTCAGCTGACTTGGCGACATACTTGGCCAGCAGGGCTGCTAAGATGGCGGTGGGGCCGACTGTGACATCCTTACAGCTACCAAACAGCATGTACATGAGACCAGGGAATATGCTGGAGTATAGTCCCACCTGGAAAGAACATTAGAATATTTTTAAATTTCGTAACTGTTAAATTGTATGACGAGAGCAAGTACTAGGAGGCCAGGAGCGCAGAACAGGGCAATGTGGCGATTCTTGGAAGTGGCCTACATTCAGAACTAATATCTTTGGGCTGTATGATAATGATGTTGTTAATATCCATGCAATAATGTATGCAATATGCATTCAAAATATAATGAGGTAAAGTTAACTTGTCTTTTGGGAGCTAATACTAGGGCGCCAGAAGCGCAGAACAGGTCAATGTTTGGAAGAGGCCTATATTCAGAACGAATGTCTTTTAGCTGTATGATGATAATGTACTGCTAAATAAACTTCACTGCCTCTAACAATTACATGACAGTCTATAATGAACATAGTTACCAAGAAAAAAGGATTGGCGCAGTTGTGGCTTAGATCTATCGATTTTGAATCTAAGCTATACGACAATGGTTCAAAGCATTTTATTTCAAATAAACCATTTACACTTTTGAAATGTCAAGAAAGTCAGTCAGAAAAACGATGCTAATAGTTATGAAGAAAAATGTGCAAGAAACTCCATAGACACTCTTTTCAACCATTTTATGTATTACAATTATCCGGGTTTCATATCTCTTGTCGCTACTATTATGTGAGAACCATGTAAATAAAGTAAAAAAAAAAACTAATTATAAACCAATCTACGGTTTCGTTACAAAGATAGCTTATGGAGTTTTTTAAAATGAAGACGTGGTTTAAATGCCCCACAACATCAAATAAGACATGAATGAAATGCATAGGCTCCTCTATAAACATAAGGCTAAATTTGATGACAATCAACAAACTTTAACGTTAAAAACGATAAGTGGCCCTAGCCAAGAGGCATTGGCCTGTTTGACTTGACCATATTAAAAAGTGATCAATTTCTATGATCTCGCCACATCTCTATGAATTTGTATTGAGGTAGCCGCTTAGAGACCAAAATCGTTGAGTAGGTAGTAGGAAGGATCTAAGTAAACCAACCATAAAAAGAAAGTAGCATGATGTCACCTCTTTCAAACCAGTAAATGGTTACATACAAAGTTGTCATCTCACAAACAAGCTTGCTCAAAAGTTTCACCTACATTATACGGGATTGATCACAAGAGTAACCGCGGATCTGGAACACAAAAGGCAACTGAAGGAACAAGGGTGGATTTTAGTCAGTAAAGGTCTGACACTCTCTCTTGCTCCTCCTTATAGGAGAAAACGCAGAACAGATGGTATATAGTGACGAAAAGTTCTAAAATGGTGACCACGCTGGAAGACGCAGCTTTGGAAGGCCTCCCACAAGGTGGACCGAATAACTAATGGGGGCCCCGGGGAATACGATGGATGCGAGACAAACAGGACCGGTCGTTATGGCAACACTTATAAAAGGCCTATGTCTAACAGTGGACGTCTTTTTGTTGAAACGATGATGTTGATGATGATGACACTAATCATCAATAAGCTTTCGTATTAAATACGGTTAAGTTCAATGGTAGACTCTTCTGCATCAAAAATACATACCTTACCTTGTTTTCTGATGAATATCAGAAAACAATACAAAAACCGGATGAAATCACTCGCCTATGTTGAAGTAGTTACAATAGAATATGGAGTTTACCAACATTACATTCGATGTATTTTTGCATTTCAATGTTTTTGTTATATTTGGTAGCCAAAACTACAATAAAATTCTCAGTTCCATTTAACGACATCGCACTTATTTCAATAATACCTTACATTGTCCAGTTTCGCAGCCCTTGTGATAAAAAAACACCAATTTTACATCACAATATCTACTAGGAATCAATTTGGGAATACTTAATTATAACAGCCACTGAACTTTACCCAAAAAAAAATTTTTTTATTTCATTGGGATAACAAACTGCAGTATACAATACATACAATAATATCGGTACTTAGTAAATAGGAGTAACATATACACTTCATATTATTATGCAAAAATGCTGGCTGTTAAAAGACAGTATCGATAAAATTTAATTGATAGGAAAAAATAGAAGGATACAAATCTAGAAAAAGAAAAAAAAAACAAAGTAAGCTATCTCCATATGGACTCCGTAACAAGTCAAAAATGCCGCCAAAAGCTCCTTATAAACCAAATCTCGGCATTTTCGAAAAAAAAAAGCAGTTTTTGAAAGTTACCCTGGATTTTTTTGTTATTTTGGCACATTGGCTGCGTCCGGTTATTGCATTTAACAAGTGTCAACTTTAGAAAGTATTTAGCATGCAGCCATTGCGTAACTTTGAGTTCTATTACAAATATTACAATGCTTATGTACCACATTCTTCTGTTTTTGCAATATATGACGGCAAATGTAAATCAGCCTTCTTGACAAGCTTAACCGATACAGTAATAACATTTTCAGCTTCAAAACCGAAACCGCGCCTTTCGTGAAGGTAGTTGAGTAACAAAACTACACCAATTTTACATCACAATATCCACTAGGAATCAATTTGCAACAATAAGACAGCCACTGAACTTCACTAGAAGAAATTCCGTCCAAAAACCATCCTGCGCTTTGATGTGTTTTTTTGAACATCAGTGTAAATTTCGAATGTACTAATAATAGTTTATTTTATCTTACATATGTATACAAGGTGAAAGGGACAGCCCTCGGCAAACTTTACGGGCTTTTTTTTTGTCGCCGGGGAAAATCATCTTTGACGAAACCCGCTCTTGGGTGGAACGGGAGACAGTGTCAGACTCTTACTGACTAAAAACCCCGCGCTGTTCCTTCTAGCCTTCATACCGGGGCACGAACTCTCTTTCGGACAACCCTGTCCCCAGTAAGCTTCGACCCAGCTGGGCCCCTCCTGCTGCTGACAACTCCTTGAGGTGCGCGGGAACAGTGCGCGCCGTCGACGTCTTGGACTCGGTCCACTACCGGATGATCGGACAGCGAGCTACCCATGGCTCGCCGTCCGCGAGCCCGCGTCTACGGTGGCCGGAAATCGGGATCAGAATCCCGGCGACGGCGGCGAGGGCGCCGTTGCCTGATGCGGTCGGCCTCCTCCTTTGCAAGCATTACTGCTTCGCAGAAGGAGGCGACCGCAAACTTTACGGGCTTGCTCAGTACACGAAACTGAACAATATTCCACAATTATTATTTTTTTTCAGTGAAAAAAAATCGGACTCGCCATACAAACTGTCCAATCAAGTTTATAATTTTGTATGGTCAGGCCGATTTTGTCGTTATCTGAAATAAAATCTTTTGGGAGCTTGTTCATTTTCATCTACTGAGCAAGCCCTTAAAGTTTGCGGAGGGCAGTCCCTTATACCTTGTATACACATATGTCCCTTTTTTTCTTAATAATCTCTTCTTTTGTTCATGCACTTGCCATGTTTTCTCTTCACTAACCTTAGTAGACTGTTAGAGAATGCCTATGACATTAAGTCCGCCATAGTATCTTTGTGTTGCATGAAGTTTTAATAAATACCTACACAAATAAATAACTGGTTACATCAGCCAAATCTGAAAAGGCGAAAGTCAAAATAAAAAGAAATTACCTGTGGAGGCAAACCAGCTACCATGGCATACGCGATCCCCTGAGGTATTGAGGTCAAGCCCACCGTGATACCTGCAAAGGTAAAGTGGATCAACTTCTTTTTCAAAACATAATATACACATATATATCGTGAGAATCAGAAATGTTCATTTCAAATAGACCAATTACAGGCACTATTGATTTGTCAATATGTTGGTCAGTCAAAAAAAAGTGAAGCAAAATTGCTTACATTTATATTTTTCATATATATCTACACTAATTTGTATTGGAAATTTTGTTTTTTTGCGTGTATGTTTGTAATGAATAACCTCATAAACTATTGTGCCGATTTCAAAAATTCTTTATACATTTACCCTGTAACATAGGCTATATTTATTGCCCGTGCGAAGCCGGGACGGGCCGCTAGTCTTTTATATTATGTGTGTACTTGAATAGTTAAATAAATAAATACAAGGAAAATAGGTATTTTATTTTAATCCTTTTCACGGGTCAAGTTTGGTAACGCCTAAAGGATTTTATCGGTTGTTTTCCTCAAGGCTCGAGGTCAAATAAATAATAAAAAAGCCAAAAAAAACGAATTTCTTTTCCTCAACGAATTTTGCTAAGTCAAGCAAATAAGAAGAAAAAAACCTGTTTGAAAAAAAAACAGTAAAAGACGACGGACAAGCACAACCCTCTCCCCCTCCATCCATCCACATGATGTATACTCATATAACTCTTTTAGTGGCATGCGTTTCATGCCTCCTCTTTACATGACTATACCAATACAAACGATTCCCTTTCATCTTTTCAGTCACCGGCGCCACTTTCAAACTCCCTCTAATATACTCATTTCTCACTTTATCCATTCTCGTCACACCACATATGCATCTCAACATTCTCATCTCCGCTACGTGCAATCTTGTTCATCAGTCTTTTTCACAGTCCAACATCTCTGATCCATACAGTGGCATACAGTATGACAAATCTTAATAAATTGAGTAATTTATAATTAAAAATATATAAGCCTTGAAGCCGCCAAGTTTCATCCAAATCCGTTCGCCGTTCGAGCGTGAAGAAGTAACAAACACACTAACAAACTTTTTTTTTCGCTTTTACAATATTAATGTGATTATGTAGTATTATTGTAATATTTTATAATTTCTTAATTAGAATTAAAAAAGTCTTAATAGCAAGAAAAACTCTGTTTATCAGTGTGAATTTTAAGTATAAGTGACCTCACGGGTAAGTGGTCTCTGTCGTCTACAGACATCTGCAATACCAGGGTTACAGGATACCACAGATGTGTTGCCTAAACTTTTCGAAGAAGACTTCTATTTGTTGGAAGCCGTCTATATCGTACCTAGCTCATCTACATTTTACAGGAAACTATCGTTGGAAACTGGTTTTGGCACACTTTAAAAAAGAACCATCGAAAATAATTTTTGATTAATGGCAGAAACTACGCTCATAAAAATCAGTGCAAATTGCCTTATATAAGACTATAATGTGTTTTTCTCTTATACATGCAAGGCCTTGAATAAATCAATTAGACTTCAACACAATATAAAACGCGGTAGCTAAGGCAGACACACTTCATAAACTCCGTAAATTATACTACTGTTTAGATTTATAGAACTTGTTTTAACCAAAAAATTTACACAACATCGAGTCTAGGAGTGTTTAATGTGGTTTAACATCTTATGTAGGTACATGTTCTCCTAGTACACCATTCTGTTTAAAATCTTGCGTGTTCACAGAAGTAGATGATTTATTGTTATTTTTAAAAACTTCCCGGTAGACTACTCTGTTACCATAAAGAAAAAACGTGTATCTGACTAGAATAAAACTAAAAAAAAATCTACTAAAAATACATATAACAAATACTAACTGACCCGGCAAACGTTATATATTCGTACAAGAATCATCGTTCATATTCGTTTACGCTGTTCTGCCTTGTAAATTATCAAAGAAATCAAACGAAAGTAATTAATTCATTCATTTCCTTAGGAAATTAATTCTTTTATAATTAATTCCTCATAAGCACAACACCACACACACATACGTCACATTAATCCCAACTACTGCATGGTCTAAAAGTCAACAATGGTGAATCAGAATTGAGAGAAAGAAAATTGTCGAACGTTCTTAGATCCTACAACAAAATTAATCAGAAAAGTAGATACAGAAACAGAGCAAGAAAATCTAAATATCCATATCAGGCAGGAGATAGAACAGAGGTAGGCTAATAGAGACAATGGGACCACCTTGAACCATTCTCTGCGACAGTATTCACCAGGATTTCAGAAGAGAAGCGAATGTCGTTTCGTTAACCCAACCAACATTCTAAAACCATGAGTCACAAGTCACTGACCCAAAAGATGACCAAACAAGACTGTGAATGCCAAAATTAAGATGTACCACACCTCCAGATCCGCTTCACACCAGAATTTACCATATTCAATTACTTTAAAGAAGATTTAAATCTGGCTCACTCTCTGTTTCTACAATTCCGTGGGAAGATAAGATAGAATGTATTATATTCAGAGATTATCTACACACCGCAGACGTGCTCAGTATACAACCACGGTATGTTTACGTACGTAAAGTTTAACATCATAAACAGATAATTAAAATTCTAAACGCACAGGATATTACGGTTATTAGTTGGCACATAACGCGGTAATGTGTCGATTATTTTCTCACTAGCCGAAACAGGTGTTGTTTAAACTTTTGTGACCCTGGTACACATCAGGACGAACACGAAATAGAAAATTTTCGGCCAGCTTCGATTAGTTTAAAACCAAATTAACAGCTCCGAAAGACTTATGCTTACTGCATGTTGTTTGGGAAACCACAAAACTTCAGGCATTTTCAGGTATTGGCTTATAAAAGGTTATGAACTTTTCGAAGCTGCAAAATTAGTTTTACAACATTGGCTTAGGACTTTCCAAACAACATCCTAAATTACTTGCCTAAAAGTTAGTCATCTAATGACTTTTTATTACTGAAGCATTATCATTAAATAATCAAGCATATCAACGTAGAAATAGCTCAGAGAATAAATAAACTTTTATGAAAAACTAACTCTAATTATAGAATACTCAAACGATGCAACTGTTTATTTAAAGAAATGTTAAAAATTAAAAATCAGACGGGTTTTTTACGAGCTCAGATCTGCTGCTCTGTTATGTGCCCTCATGTGACTTGCATATCCAGCTTTGGCCGAAAAACTCCGAGCACAGAGTGGACATGTCAGAACACCATTAACGATATGATAAAGAAGTTAATAAGTCCTACATTACATACATACTCTCGAAAAACATTACCCTCTTTCTGGTTCAGTCGGGTAAAAACGGAAACATCGGAACCTGTTATCGTACGTTATGTCATCACAGAACCGGTTAATTTGTCGGTCAGGCGAACGAATTCGAGTACTTGCTATCAGCTGTCTGTGTTTTAAGTACTCGTCAGTCCTTGTACAAAATCTTCAGACAGGTTTCTGTGATATTTAGGACACATTTTCCTAATCGGCAACATAATTCAAGACGCGGTGTCCATTGCATCTCATTTTCTCTTCAGTAATACGATGTATAATGCTAAACTCGGTGTCATTAGATTAGCATGCATCCGGGAGAACCGTGCCAAGTTTTATTACACAGGACTTTAGAGAATCCTTAGTTTCAGAGCCCTGGTTAATAATGGTCATAGTAATCTGATAATCTTGAAATATTATTTAAAAAAACACTTCACGGGACTTAACTACTTCCTCAAAAAGGGGAGAAATCAAACTAGTCCTACAAGGCTACCAGGATCTTATAATCGCAAGTAGGTGCATCTCTATTGCATTTTGAAGTAGCATCTTACAACGACAACGAAAGTTGGGTCCCACAATGAACTATACGATAAAGTTACATCACAGCATTCGATGGAGTCACCAGGGTAATATGGACATTAGAGGGATGTCCCACTCGACACGTAGATAATTCACCGAACTGATACCACATGATACTGAGCCGATGAGACGTTCTTGTACCTACCTCCTAACCTAACCTAACCTATGTTAGTCAGTTATCAATGTCCATTGTTGACCAAAGGGTATTCAATTTAAGTCAGGCAAAAGAAATGCCACCGAAGAAACTGTAGACAAACGCTTGTCTTCGAAAATCTTGGGTGCCGTACACCCATGTTACCAGGATAACATAAAACAATAGAAGGAGTATCTTACCCGCAATCGCATCTCGCAGTAGAAACTCCAAGCTGTATTTCGATAACCATATTGTGATGGGCAGTCTTCTCTTCCATGACTCCATGCCACATAGCTTGGAGGACAACCGTTGTAGTCTGCTATTCGCCTGAACATTTCCTGGGTAATAGAAGGTGGAAGTTGAGAAAACAAAAATGTAATAGATTACAGATTTAATCCGGAAAACTTCATTTTTATTTTAACGCTGTTTAATTGTTTTTACATAACGAGTATTTAACCAGAACTATTATAATCCTATTAGTTCCCATACAAGGTCGATGATGGTGTGTTTCCTAGCTATTTACATTGCATAACATGAAACGAACTGATAAATAATATGTAGATATATCTAATGATAACAAACAATGGGCGATCTTGCAGATTCAAGATTTATGAAGTAATTTACGCTGAAGTGCATTTACGCCACTAGGCTTACATAAAAATATAGATAGGTAAAATGCGTTTCAAGGAATAAGAAAACCAATAACCTTGATCTGTCAAATGTTGAGGAATAAGTAGGGTTTGCAAAAAAAACTTATTTGGGTTTTTTTTTGCTTTGTATTTCTAAGTCTTAGTTAAATCTAGGTGAAGTAAAAACGTTATAAATCAGCAAAATATATTGTTTTAAGTCATAATTAGTTTGAGAAAAAACTATTTTCTTTCTTATTTTTATTAGGAACAAATCGCCTTCTTTTTCCATTTGCCACTAATCAGACACTTCACAGTGACGTAGAGACACGGTAATAGTATCATACAGTATTGTAACTCGGCCGTCTTTTTGAAATAAATGCCTACAACCGCGCGGTACGTAAACATGCGATAGGGCTGCCCGCCTCCAGTATTGTACGAAAGTACTGAACAGCTGACTACGAAAGTATTAAAATCACAACCCTCTCAAATATTTAAATTTATTTATAAATTATAGAAGCAGCAGAAATACTTAATCTGAAAAAATTTCAACTATCTAGTGACAGACGATAAAATTTATTTTTTCTAGTATTATTCATACACACACAGTAAGTGCAATAAACAACTATTATTAATAATAAAATACCACGTCTTTACTTTGAATTATACAAACTAACAAAACACACATGCCCCGAGGTTTTAACACAAACGTACCTACCTACCCTATTATGAACCGCCTATAACTACCTATTTCACTCTAGTTAATAACTTTCCTTTACTGTATTCACTTTATTTATTAATCCAGACATCGTTTTTTCGGGAGATAAAAGGAAATACATCCATTGAAAAGACAAACATTATGTACCTACCTACTAGTAAGTAAAATGATTTTTTAAGTAGTCTTACCTTTCAGAGTTTCCAGGTAATCTAAAAAAAGATATATCTGGATGCGTCATTGACGAATTCATGCACCCAAAAACAGCACAATATATCGTACCCGACATATTAAATATGTACTTGAACTTATTTTTAGTGAAAAGATCGCGCGGTTATTGTTAAAAAAACAACTCACAGTCCGTTCGTCAGTGCGGCACAGTCGCGACTGTCACCATGCCGGGCCCATGCTACGACCGAGGCGCGTAGGTATAGCTCGCGTTTCGTCCGTTTGTATGAAGTTGGAATACTGTATGATATTATTACCGTGGTAGAGATGAGCACAATTGAAAAACTTCACGATTTATAAATAAATTAGATTTAAATTGTTTTGTTCACACTACCCAATTTCTTCGATTTGACAGTATGACGTGACGTCACAACATGGCAAACGATCCTATTTTTATTTGGATCGCATAGTATTTACCGATTTAGTAATACTAAAAGACTATCAACCTCTTATCACTAGCATTGCAAACAGAAAAAAAATGTATAAAGTGTAGCGTAAGGGATCATCACACTTTTATCTTTCTGCTATAATCGCAATTAAAATCAAAACCAAGTAAGTATACGCTGAAAGATTTTCTATCTTAGCTATAAAGTGACTACGTCTTGCCAGAAAGGTAAACATAGATTGAAATTATCTATGTACCTAGACCTACATTGTTTGTCTAGGTTTAGCTATAGCGAACAATGTGGATTGTGGAACTTTATTCTGATTGTTATAAGAACTCTATTATGATAGCAGATTACCTACTAACTCCCTCCACTACAATCCTAGTACTAAAAGGTATCTATTGCTATCTTATTACCTATGAAATCTTTGTTATGGGAAATATTTCATAAAGCTATACAAACATCATATATGACATGAGGATTTTAGAATAAATTTCAGGCGTATGAACTAAGTTGCTGAAATCCCAGAAATTGTGGACACCTTAGGAAGTGTTGCACTTACCGTACGAAATGTTAAATGATATTTATTTTGCAAATAGGTTTTTTAAAAACACTTTTACACGTAATTTTTTCTGTCAGTTTAAACTACTCTGAGAAGAAACACCGAAATAAACTCAAGGGCCAAAGTCTCTTTTCAAGTCTATACAGCAAACCAGTAATGATCAAATCATATGAGAAACATGCAGATTAGTGTCTGAGATAGTCTGTAGAGGAAAATTAGATGATCTTTTGAGGAAAGAACCTCACAGATTTGAGTGGACTTGTCCAGTCAGTGCAAGCATTTGTCAGCAATAAATAGTAAACCAAAATTATAAAAAGTGGAATTGTTTATAAAACACACCACACTGGTTGCTGCTGCACTATCGTTGAGTTCTAAATAAATATAGGTTAAGGAAATGTAGGGTTCCTACGAGATGGGCCAAGAAAGAAGCAAACTGACGTACCTACTTAGTGCCTGATAAGCACGATATGAGTTCCAAAATTCCCGCGGACTTTCAGACCAAACATATATTTTTCAGGTTTCGGTATTCGAAGGGTGACCAATGAAAACCTATTATTAAACTTCCACTGTCTGTCCGTCTATCTATGAACGAGCTATCCTTACTAATATTATAAAAACGAAAGTGAGTTTGTTTGTTTGTTACGTCTTCACGCCTAAATGGCCAAACCGATTTTGATGAAACTTGGGACACGGATAGACCATGTCCTGGAATAGGACATAGGATACTTTTTATCCCGGAAGTATGTTCCCTTGGGATAATTTTCTGTTATCATGCGGGCGAAGCCGCTGGGAGCAGCTAGTATCTCATAAACCGTAATAAATACATCAATTGTTTAAATTTACTGAGAGCATAAACATCGCAGGGAACAATACTTGATCGAGTCGAGTCACACTCGAAAACCGGTTTTATCAAAGCTTACCTAAGAGTTAAGTTTTTTTTCAATGCATGAGTAATCAAATTTTAAATTAAATTGGTAAACATTTAGAAAAACTAACGCGATATGTTGTCTGAACTATTTGAATACGAGAAGTGGTTACAAGTGTGTTTTCTAATATTACATATCTATTTTATGATTAGTTATTTTAATAAGTATAACCACCGCTAGTACATTTGTGACGAATTAAACAATTATAATACCAGGACATCAGACGCACTGTAGAGAATTTAGGACATGTCTAGTGAAAATCACGTTTTTCGCCTTTTGATGCAGTTATCGAACTGTTATAAAAATAATATAATAAATAAGATAATCTACATGAATAAAAAATACTTATTAATAAATTTGTTAAAAACAAGATTTTTATTTATTAGTCAGACTTCAATTTAGTAAAAAAAAAAAATCACATAGATCTACACGGGACTTATGATATGTCAGAAGTTCCTCAATATAGAGAGGGACCTCTCCATCACACAACACAGGAACATCTCTTGGGTAGACAAAAATTTGAAAGAAGTTTCCCAGGGAGGCACAATTGAGTGCCTTTTTAATTTGCAACATACCCTCATCTTATTGAAAAAATAAATAACTAGGTAAACAAAAAACATTTTTCTTGCGGATCACGATCAATCAAAGAATTTTCACCGGTTACATACTCGTACACATTTTATTGCAAACAAAAATTTTAGGAAACAATTCACACATTACCGATTACTTCAATCATTTTTCACATAAAACTGAACACAAATAAAATTGTAACAATTTCAAACGCGTTACATTTCGAAAAACTATTTCTACAAGTCGTAAAACTACGATAGATCGTAAGAATTTTCCGCGACGGACTTGACAACCTCCTTCCTTGGAGCTTGTAAATATACTAAGCCAATAGCCGGTTCCATCGCTTCTTGATGAGCCAACGGTTCAACACGTCATGGTTAGCCCAAACATTGGCCGTCCAACATTAACAAACGTCCAACGCCTGCTGTTTACTACATTGACCATCCGTTTATGAACAAATGCAGCGTTGGATACCATGCATCCAACATTGGTCAGGCAGCAATACCAACAACGTCGTGCAATTGTTTGATTGCTTTTATTCCGATTCAATAACTTATCAATTTAGTATGAGATGATAATGATTTTGAAGGAGATCACTTCTGGAAAGTTACTTACATAACACTGCTTAAAAAGACCAGGTTTTTTTGTCTGTAAAAATAAAAGCCAAAAAAAGAAACAATAAAATAATAATTAGTAGTGTCCGGTAGCTATTTTAGCTACCTATTTCAATAGTAGCTACACTACACCGGTCAACTAGATAGTCAAAATATAAATGTCAAAACGGGCCTTTCATTTATTGACAACTTTAATACTTAGACTATCAGTAAGCGTGTTGAAAGCTAAGTTACGTTTTGAGCTAGTCGACTCTTCTTCTCGTTTTTTTTTTTTAATCTTCCGAACAATAACGCTAGCCTTAGCATCGACCCTGGCGAACTCCATCATTCGTGCTGACTCTGCTCTCTTTGAAGCACGCATGATCCGTCAACTAGGACCTTGTCCTTATAGGACGATGAGCTACCCATTGCTCACCGTCCGGCACACATGATCCAGCAGTTTACCGTACAGTTTGCAGCGCGCTTGAAGCGGCGCGTTGCCCAGGGCCCGATCTAAGGGAGGGCAAGCCAGGCATTTGCCCAGGAGCGGCAAAACTGAGGGGCGGCAAAATTAACTTATTCCTATCTTCCAACCTTGCCATCGACACCCAAGTTGGCAGGTTGAGAATTTTATGTGCCACCTTCTACCGGATTTCAGGTTGGATAGTAGAAATATTCTCATGATTTATATGGTTTTGTGTATGTAAAGGGCAGTGAAAATTATCTTTGCCCGGAGCGGCTAAATAGCTAGATCGGGCCTTGGCGGTGCTGTCCGGTAAACATGATCGTGTGTGGCTATCAGTAAGCTAGTCTACTTCTCAATACTTCAAGAATCGGAGAATATTGGAAGTAAAGCACATAATCCGTACGCCTCTAACTTGCACAAAACTATGCAAGCCACACCACGATACATACATATCAGAATTTGTTAAGGAACAATGGCCTGCCAGAAACTTGCATAGGTACTTTTGTGCTAGTTACAGGCATATATTTGTGGTTTTATACTAGCTATCAAGGACAGTCTGTTTTATAGATATAGTAACCACATTTTACATGCAATTAAGTATTAGGTAAATCCGTAGAAACGCTAATAAAAACAGAATTCCTTACATCGTATAAGTAATTACTTCTGGGTTGAAATTGCAATTTATTTTGCTCGTGCAACAAACCTGCTTGATAAGGTAATTAGCAATCCTAACAAAAACATAAATGAGAAATAATGTCGAGTTCTCCCGAAGTTCTTTAAATTATTGCTCCTGTCCGTCATAAATAACTTTGCTACGTACAAATATTTAGTTTTTTGTTTGTTCGAGTTTTGTATTTTCATACCCTACTAGCTTTTGCCCGCACGGCTTCGCTCCCGCTCTTCCCTACTCTACCCTACTATACCCTACCCTACCCTACTCTACCCTACTATACCCTACCCTACCCTACTCTACCCTACTATACCCTACCCTACCCTACCCTACCCTACCAAACTTCACATAAACCATCTACTAAATAGTCCGAACAAATCCTAAAAATTTGGTTTGGATAGGTGAGCCCGTTCTTGAGTTATAAAATAACAACGAAAAGTGGCATTGATTTTTATATATATAGATATGATCAACGATCATGTAATAAAAATTACCCCATCGTTCACCTAACAACGTTCGACATTTTATTTTTTTTCCCGAAATTCAAATCTCCTGTCACTTCGGCTATTACAACCATTGTAAATATTCGATTGCAATTGGATGGATTTGCCAAAATCAGCCGAATTGCTCGTAGAACCGATGGAAGTTAGGGCTGAAGGGTTCTGGAGTGGCGCCTGCGTACCGGAAGAAGAAAAGGCGGAAAGCTTCATACAAGGTGGACCATGCACCTGAGGATGGTCGCAGAAATCCGATGGATGCGAGACGCACAGAACTGGTCGTTGTGGCGACACTTGAGAAGGAGAGCTATGTCATACAGTGGACGTTTTTTGGTTAAAATGATGAAAACTAAATAATGAAAACCAAACACAAATGTGACATTTTCTCCAAAGCAAGTACTGCTTGGAATGTGAGCCTCATTTAAGTTTACAATCTTTGAAGAGATTTCACTAAGCCAGTGAGGGTTATCTCCTTGAAACAATTACTTAAATATAAACAAACATAGCATAGAATAATCAGCCTTATTATATTCCCACCGCTGGGATTCAGGCCTCCTCTGTGGAGTAGGAATGGGCCATAATCCACCACGCAGGCCCAATGGGGGTTCATGAATGTCCATGGCTTCGAATTTTTGGTCCTAGTACATACCGGTTTCCTCACGATGTTTTCCTTCACCGTTTTGAGAGCAGAGGTAATGAAATAAATTACACAAAGTAATGCTTCTGGCTGGGCATTTGTTCTGTATCTGGGTGTAATATATCTATAATATGTGTGTAATTAGAAATATATACATATGTTTATCAGTTGTCTAGTACTCATAACACAAGCTCTGCTTAGCTAGAGACTAGCTGACCGGCGTTTTTTGGAAAAATACTTTTGAAAATTAATAAAATTAAATATTAAAAAAAAAACTGATTTTAACCCAATTTTAAATTACATTTTTTTTTTCTAAATTACTTGGGCAATCTAAATCTTAAAGCTTTGACAGAGTTATCAACATTCCTAAACCATTTTAAAAATAGCTTGTCATAAAAGAAAACTACTCTCTCACGATTTCTTACAATGTCATCGCTGTTAAATTTTTTATTCCTCTATTATAGCCAGAGAGTCATTAAAACAGATTTAAGCAAATATGTGATTACAAAGTACAGATCATTATAAGCTTCAGTTTATATGTGGATAAGGTTTTAATGCTAAGAATTTAGTTACGTTGTTTGGTTAGTTTAATGTGTGACAATTAACCCTTTAGATACCGTCAATTAGAGACACAATAGTAAGACAATAGATGCGCGGCCACCGGTGGTCGCTTGGGGATTCATGAATTAAGAAAATACATGACTATGAAGGATTTCTTTTAAGTAATACGTTTATACGTATCGGGCACTCTATCTACACTATTCATTTATATTATAAAGAGGAAAAGTTAGTTTTTTTTGATTTTTTGTTTGTAGGAGGTAATCTCTGGAAGTACTGGTCGAATTGCTAAAATTTTTTCAACAAAAAATTGCTTTATATCTGAGTGACATAAGCTATGTTTTATGTACCCGGGCGAAGCCGCGGAAAAATGTTAGTTTAAAATATGGTATTCAATTAGTCTGGTAGTTGGCCCCCACACAGGTTTTTTTATCAAACTAAATTCTTTTTTTAATAAAAAAACTTTACCTCACACTAGGAATTATTACCGTAAGGGCCCAGCAGTGCCGATGCGGCCATTATGGAAATGCCTCATATCAAAAAAATCTCTTGTATAATTTTTTTTTAGTTTTCAGGCTGAACGGCATATGTTGACAAAATTGGATCTAGCTCTGTATAAATGGGAAAAGGAAAAAAGGAATAGAAATTATTCAAGGTGTGTTCAAGATGCATCCTCTTGAAAATAATCTTGCTATAGTCTATTTAACGTTTCGAATAACCTAATTAGAGACACAATAAAAAGACAATGAGAGAGCGAACACCGGCGGTTGCTCGGGGATCGAGAGGGCACAGATCTTACTGTTACGGATGCAGATGAATTGTTACAGACATAAGGAACTTAGCTTTGATCTGAAAAGAATTCACTTGAGCAATCGCAAGAGGTTTTATTTGTTTCATATTATTTTTGTGGTAAGCATCTAGAAATTGGTATTTAAAATGTCTAAAATACTGGCATGACAATTTAGTTACATTTCTGACAAATTGACCATAGAAGGTGAAATGTACAAAAAAAATAAAAATGAGGCTGTTACCTCCTCATGAGACAAAAGCAGTTAACTAAAAAACAGCTATGACAGACTTAACACCAATTAATTACCACCAACCAATTAATTTATGTTTTGATATACTTAATAATATCAAAACAAATATTAATCCATATAAGGGCACCAAGTGTAGAAGTATTTCATTTTGTTTTTTCTTTTCATAACAACTTCTTACATAAAATTATATTTTTTTTAAATACTTATGTACCTTTTTGTTCATTCTTTTTCATTATAATAATGTTTCAGAAACCAGTGTATCACATAAACTTAGGTAAGTAAGGCAAGACAATGGTGCAAACAAAATCACTATTATTGCTTGTCTTATTATACATATAATTATACTTATTTTTAAATAAATAACATAAGAATTGTCATATATGTTCCCACAGCTGGGTTACACGGCTCCTTTCTATGGTTTCAAACAAATAATATTACTTCCTTTCCATGCAACGTTTCTAATGCTGTCATAAAAATTATGATTATTACTGTAAATATGTTAGAAACAAGAGGTTTAATGGTTAGCGTTAGAAACCATCATCGTGATTCTATTGACATAGACTTGCTTAACAAAAAATTGATTTATTTGATTTAAAGATATGGTCTATGGTCTATAGTCTATTTGATGCAAAAGTTTGCATATAGCAGAGATAAGAATGTTAAGATGGATGTGTGGCAAGAATGGATAAAGTGAAAAATGAGTATATTAGAGGAGGTTTGAAAGTGGCACCAGTCACCAGTGATTAAAAAGTTGAAAGGAAATCGTTTGTCTTGGTATGGTCATGTACAGAGGAGAGATGAAACGCATGTTGCTAAAAGAGTTATGAATTTACATGTGGATAGATGGAGGGGGAGAGGGAGGCCAAAGAAAAGATGGATGGATTGTGTGAAAAGTGATATGAATGAAAAGGGAGTTAGTGATAGCGAGACGAGCGACAGGACAGAATGGAAGAAAAAAGCGTGTTGCATCGACCCCAAACAAAAAGGGATAAGGGCAGGAAGATGATGATGATACCAATAACAATATTGTTGAAAGACAAGCTAAAATGTGGTTGTAATTACCTTTATTTCATTCATTTATACTAGGGAATCAGGATTTGTAAACGTTCGCACTTAATTCTAATATATTACGAACCTAATAGCGGTCTCCGGGGGTCGTCAGCATCCATTTCCAGTTCACTATAGCCTCACTGTACACGTGATAATTGTACATTTATGTCATTTGAATAATCTTATCTATTAATGATAGAATTACATTATTATTTTGTTATTGTTTACAATTGATTTCATCCTATTGTCTTGAATTTGACATTCCAATGACAGCATTGACATTGACGTTTGACACTGACAGGCTAACGAGCTTGCGTTTGGATATTCCTTTTCACTAGTATTTCAGGAGTCTGTGATGAAAGAGACTCCTTTTATTCTACGACTTTAAAAACATATAATTTTCTAGAAAGAAAGAATCCGAAAATATATAACCATATTTATTATTCTAAAGATTTTATGAAAACATTGTTTTGTCAATTTGTATTCGATCTAAAAAAAAACTCATAAAGTGATGACTTACAACTTGTTTAAGGATCTAAAACTAAAACTAAATTTTCTGAACAATCACTTGTTAAAAAACTAAAAATTTTGATCACTAAAAAGAATATTTATCAACTCTATTACGACGACTTTTTTTATTAATTCATGAATCCCCAAGCGACACCCGGTGGCCGCGCATCTATTGTCTTACTATTGTGTCTCTAATTGACGGTATCTGAAGGGTTAAAGTAAAAGCTAACCTTAGCTTAAAACTGGCCATTTTTGCAAAAAAAAAAGTGTAAAAAGCCATAAGTTTCAAAACGAAATAATGTAGTTTCTTTTTTCTGAAATAAATATTATGAGCTAGTATTGCTGAAACCACTTACTTACATAAAACCTTTTACTTCTAATCTATGTATTTTGTCACTATGAATCGAATGCAATTTTGATAACCCTGCGAACGATAACCGTACAGATATATGTACCTAAATTACCTACCTAATTATGTCAATAAATAACTGTTAACAATCAAAACATCTATTTAGCAAGCAATGATCTCAAACTGGGGCGCACGTAATGCCGGGATCTATTCGAAGATAACCTATTACCTAGGCCCAAGAAGTTACATTCTACCGACCGTAACTGGTTGCTTTACCGGTTAAAATCAACAGAAGGGAATTAACTAACTAGTATAACTGACTTTTACTGGGTTCTTATGTCTATGACATGCTGAAGTTATTATAATATGAGAGCAAGCAACATATTCTTTCTCTGTGATTTATTTTTTTATAACCGTAGATTTGGGTAGGCGCTTTGATTACTTGTCAATACTGACAGACGACTCTTAAAACGTGAAACTTGATAACTAAAACAGACAAAGTATATCATCTGGTTACTAAAAAACTTAAGTTTCTTGCTTTCAACTTGATGATAATACAGTGTTTTTTTAAGCGTTGTTTCTTTTAAAAGTGCCTTAAATTTTGAATCCGCAAACTGCATGACTGTGAATGTGTGAATATAGGCAAATTTTTAAAAAGGTGAAATGTCATATTCTAAAAACAATCTCGGAGAATGTGGTTAGGTTTCCACCTTTTTTAGGTATTTTGTGGGGAAGATAAAACTTGAGTCATCTTCTGTACCGAATGCATACTAAAGTATAAGTAAGTATCTAATTATAATATAGGTATCACTAACATAACGTTTAAGGTAATTTTAATTTTTACTAACATTGTATATCTTTTGTTATCTGTGAAACAAAAATAGTAAAATAGTTTATATTTATTATTGTCTATAAAAAAAAAATCACTTTTGTTAAAGATTTCTGAAAGAAGAAGACGACGTTAAGACTTTCATCATCATCATCATTTCAGCCGATATGCGTCCACTGTTGGACATAGGCCTCCCCCAAGAGTCGCCACAACGAACGATCCTGTGCGTCTCGCATCCATCGGTTTCCCGCTACCTTCACCAGGTCATCAGTCCACCTTGTTGGAGGCCTTCCAACGCTGCGTCTTCCGGTACGCAGTCACCACTCCAGAACCTTTCGGCCCCAACGGCCATCTGTTCTGAGAGCAATGTGCTCTGCCCATTGCCACTTAAGTTTAGCAAATCTTTGCCTTAAGCTTTTGATGGCAGATTCTTGTAGGATTTTATTTTACAAGCAGGCAAAACTGGCGGGAAGTAGTGTGGCTTACCCTGACAAGTGACAGCTTCCAGAGAACTAACTTCGTGGTAAACACGACTACTCTGCAATAAAGAGCACGGAGTACCTACTTACTTTGTAACATATTGAAAGCTATGAGTGAAGCGACCATGAAAAAGGGATTAGTGTAACTATACCAAATCGGTTGCGCGCAATAGCAGACAGTGGCGGAAGCATTTATCGACTAAGGCCGTTTGTCCACCACCGCCGTCACCGGGACGTCACCGAGAACGAGATGACGGCGCCGATTTAGCGATACATAAATTTTTATGGCCATGTGTCCAACGCACGCCCGTCACCCGAGCGCATCTTAAACTTAACCCTTCAGATACCGTCAATTAGAGACACAATAGTAAGACAATAGATGCGCGGCCACCGGGTGTCGCTTGGGGATTCATGAATTAATTCATGAATCCCCAAGCATCTATTGTCTTACTATTGTGTCTCTAATTGACGGTATCTGAAGGGTTAAACTCGGCCCGAAATGTCGGTATCTGAAGGGTTAAACTCTAATTGACGGTATCTGAAGGGTTAAACTCGGCACCACGGTGACGGTGGACAAACGGCCTAAGACTGTCTGAATACCGAGTGGTGTAATAGGCCCTTACGTTGCTTTTATTAAACACTTATGTACATAAATAAGGGCAGTCAAACAAAACAAGTGATGTTTTTCATTGCAGGAAACACAGGGTTGAAATCTGACGATTGATAACTGTTTGTCACAATACCTACAATGATACGTGAAATAATCTATTAATAACTAAGTTATCATTTAATTTAATGTAACATCATAATTTTATTCCTATCAATCCAATAAATATAACGTCATTCATAAGACGAACGTCAATAAAGTCAAATGACGTGTAATAGTAAGACTTATATTCGTACGTAGATACCGTACGTACGAATGCATCTTTGCCTACGTCCATAGGAAGCTGTATGGTTGTTGATCTTTGGATTCTTTTAAGACATGACAATTTATTGGTCGTTTTCACTAGTTACACAGTCACAAGCCGACGAACGGCGAGTATCCACCGTTATAATAATAATAATAATTCTTTATTATCAGGCAACTAAGGCCCATAGATAAATACACAAATAATCTTACAAAATAATAAACTAATACATAAAAAGATACTAAAACTAATTATTATTAAACTACAAACTATTGCACACGAAGTGACGGCGTCGTGTTCCGCTGCGAGGTCGGTATCCTTCCACGAAATCGTCGATACACGACACCCTTCGGCCAAAACTCTCCTTTGAGGAAGGTCTCCAAATGATTAGTCGGCACCCGCACCACAAACGACTTGAAATTCGTATTATGACGCGGCTCCAACTGCTCAACTCTCAAAGTCCAGTTCGTCTTGACTCGTACATACTCCACGATCTCCTCAACCTTCGTGGTGTGATGTAGCCTCGAAACGTACAGCTGCGTCGTGGGTATTGCTGGACGCAGCAACATGTTTGGTCCTGCCAGCGCGGTACCGCACTGGTGGTTATGTTGTTGAAACCTCTACGGTCCGGACCAAGCGTTTTGCCTCGTCGTTTATACCGCGTACATCGAGGGACTTGACATACACTACGTGTATTTATAATAAACGATTGCATCACTGCTTACCATCAGGTGGGGTCGCAGTCAAGCACTAGTTTAGGTATATCAGATAAAAAATATATATAAGCGCGTGGTTGGCTTTTCAAACTTACTACCCTTCGAAATATTTGCATTTTATATTTATTGTTTACCAAATTACTTAGTTGATTTAATCAAATAGTTCAACTAATATAAATTACAAAATGAGTCAGTGGTCCTTATCACGGAATAACAAACTTGTTTGTTTTTGTTTTGTTTTGTTATTTAACATCAGCTTATCTGTGTAGGAAAATTCTTCTATGTTCGAGAAAAATGGATACAATGTTTGTATAAATGACCAAAAACTGTTATAATATAACAATAAATTACCCAAGTCAAGATCAAGTTTTCCATTGCTTTTGCGAACCATAGAGTCACTTCACGCGTCATAAATCATAAACATCAATACAAACAAAACATCTCCTACGTTCGCTGCACGCCTGGTGCAAAGGTTCCGTGTGTTACATCAGACACACAATCATGTAACTGTTTACACGTCGCTCCATAAGTCTGTTTCCCTGTTACAAAAAAAGGGTCAAAAAGGGCCTAGTTTACGGCAATGGCGTTTATTTGTTCATTAGGTTTCGGTGCAACTATACAAGGCCGGACCGGGGATGGGTAACTATCTTAACTCACCAAGATTTCCCCGTGCCTTTAATTTTTAAAGGGGGATAAGTTAAAAGTTCCTATTTCCTTTTTCAATGCTCAATTACTTGCAAAATAAGTATCCATAGAAACCTGCACTTTAGAGGACTTGTGATTTAATGAACGTAACTGACACTGTAATTAACCCTGCAGTGGTCACGCCTATGAAAGCGCGATTGCCCGCGTGGATTACATCATGTACAACATTTATAACCCATTTTAAAAGTAGAATAAAACTCGATTGACAGATATGTTTTGATTTTGTATGCATTAGCCTTTATACTTAGATACGTAGTATGCATAATATACTCTTACTTAAACTAATTAAAAAGTCTGTTCAATTTCTGACCTTACAGTGACTCCAATAAATATAAAATATGAAAATAGATTTCCAATCATGTGAAACACTGAACTCTGAAAAATTAAAGTACAATAAAATAAGAAAACTCCATAGGTAGAAACGAAATTCGGATATAATAATCTACACGGATTTTATAGATATCCGCAAAAATTATTAACTTTTAGAATCTTTAACATTAATGCCCGCCATATACCTTACAAATTTGTGTGTATGTTGCAAAACTGTACAGGTTTCCAAACGAGCTTACCTGACAGGTATACCTGTGCTGGCAAACCTGTCAGGTATACCTACCCTAGCGTGTAATGGCTAACTTTAGAATAGGGTTTTTACGACCAATGTAACTTTGACATTTGAGAAAACTAACTGGCAATGTGGTATTTATCCTATTAAACAACATTTCATGAAATAGCACATACATATCTACCTACCTGTATTCTAACATTTCTCCATAAAGCCGAAGGAGCTTTAAGGTTTTATCTCTTTTCTGTTCTACATCCATTTCAGCCGATACACGTCCACTGCTGGACATAGGCCTCCCCCAAGCGTCGCCACAACGAACGCTCCTGCGCGTCTCGCATCCATCGGCTTCCCGCAACCTTCACCAGGTCATCAGACCACCTTGTTTGAGGCCTTCCAACGTTGCGTCTTCCGGTACGCGGTCGCCACTCCAGAAACTTTCGGCCACCCAAAGGGCAATGGAAAGGGCTATGCTCGGGGTTACCTTGCGTGATCGAATCAAAAATGAAAACATCCGCAGGAGAACTAAGGTTGCCGACATAGCGCAAAGAATTGCCAAACTTAAGTGGCAATGGGCAGGGCACATTGCTCGCAGAACTGTTCTACATACTTAAGTCTTTTAAAAATTCACCCGCGGCAAATTATTAGCGCATCTTTGTATGCTTTTTTATTGAACAAAATAATGAAACAACTTGAAATATTATTATAGCACATATTTAACCATAGTATGAGTAGTATGAGTATGAGGAGTAGTTGAGAATTTTGAGATAGAAATAGAAATAGAAATAGGAAACTAATACTTTAAAAAATAATAATAAATGAAATTGAAACTTTTTTTTTTTTTTGATGAAATTGTGACTTCTGAAATAAGAAAATGAAACATAATTAGAACTAGCCATGAATGCATTTCAAAGATGATAATGTTGCGCTTAGTTTCCATTCGTAAGATTTGTAAATTCGTTATATTATGCCATTAACGAAGCTCACAAACATAAGTCGAAATGATGTTGGCACGAAAGAGCTATGTTTAACGCTTGATTTACCAAACATAATACACCCAAATTGACTTAAAAAAAAATAACTGGCTACTACTCATACTATGGTTAAATATGTGCTATAATAATATTTCAAGTTATTTCATTATTTTGTTCAAAAAAAAGCATACAAAGATGCGCTAATAATTTGCCGCGGGTGGATTTTAAAAGACCGCAGCCTTAATACAAAATAAAGTCGCTTTTCTGTTAATAGTAGAAAACTGTTTACGATCGCTCTGAAACGTTCCGTTTTAAAGTGGCGACCCCATACCGGAAAACATAGCGTTGGAAGGCCCCTAATAGGAAGACCTGATGATGGTCGCGGGAATCCAGTTGATGTGAGACGCACAAGACTGGTCGTGGTGGCGACACTTGGGGAGGCCTATAACCAACATAGGTCTTCTTTCAGGTGAAATGAAGATTACTAACGTACACCTATATAGCTATCACATCAATCTTACCATATGATTAGTTTAAATGACTTTAAACACTAATTAGCAGATTCATGTTGATGTGTCAGCGGATGAATAGAAGATGATAATGTTAGAATGTTTGATTTTTTGTGAGAAGGATGCATGACTGAGTTAAAAAAGAATTAGGCATAAGTTGAATTCATTAAACTCCAAGCGAACGCCGGCGCTCGCTATCTCATTGTCTTTCCATTGAGTCCCTAATTACGGTGTTCGAAAGATTTTAAATAGCGTAATTGGCTTCGGCCATTCTATTTAAAATAAATAAATATTTTCTACATAGGAATAGCTAATTAATGTTTAAAGTAAGTACTTACTAATCATATAGCTGTATTTATAAAATAAGTCTGTTTAATTATATCTTTATCAATTACTAAATATATTTTCAAAACTGTCATCTGAATCCTATTATGTAAAGGTTATTTCTTTCTCTTTCTAATGCAAGGCGTCTCCGTGTTGCATCAGTTAAGTTATGCGCGAAGAATTTCTACTACAGCACAACAAGAATGCATTCACATCAGGAGTATTTCGACACGCCTCTTGTAAACCGATAGTTTATTTCATCAGCTTGTAACTTTTTAATAGAATTGTTAGATTAAATGATTATCTACCTACGAATTTTGTAGCTTACAAAATTATTAAACTATGAAAATTTTGGTAGTTTCTGTCTTTGTAATGGACATGCATTCAAAATGAACAAATGCTTTTATGGACATGCATTGCAATGCGCTTCTATCCATCTTCTTAACTTGCTAACTCCTTAGTACCAGTAATAGTATACCTAAATAGGCTCACGAATATAAAAGGTGTAACTGTAGCTAAAAATATTAGAATTTTTTTTATGTTTAGGAAAGCGAGGTGTATGAAATAATTTTTTCACCTAGTATTAATACCTAATAAACCTAATTCAACTAGATAAGGCCGGCGCTATTGTTTATATTGCTCTCTCGCTCACACCGGAAGGTGTCTATAGATGTCTATGCAAGTCACTTGGCTTGTTTCGTCATTCATTGCGCCCACTTTAAGTTGGTCCCCGTCAACACCCGTCCGCATTTAAGCTTTACTAGAAACCCTATGATGATAAGAGATCTCGCTAAAATTGTTACCAGTCTCGCAGCAATATCTAGGACTGTCAGATAACAAGGTTGCCAATAGAGTCGACCCTTTTACGAAATACTCTAATGTTTATTAAATTTATTACCATTAGTGTATTATGAAGTCCTAAGCACCTATGTGAAAATTTGAAGGCTATATTTAAAAAATAAAATGTATAACTAGCCTATTTTTCCATCATGTCCTAGTAATAATGCGCCTGTATAGGTCAAACTACATATTATTAGAAGCCCGAAAAAATCTAGAATTGTAACCTATCTCCCATCGCCTGACCATTTTAATGCATAATTAGGAAAAAAATAAGCCGGTGCATTCAAGTTCTTATCTATTTCAAATTAATTTATAACGAGGCTAAGTAAGGTACAAAAATCAAAGCGTCATTTTTAAATTAATAAAATAAATAAGTATCTATACATATTTTTCAAAATAAATATCTAGTAGGTACTTATAATAGTTTTTCAGTTTTCCAATACTTAAATAAAAACAACTAACTTTGTATTACAAAAAAAAGGCTTAAGATATACATTTGCCCACGGCCATTAAATTCATAATTGAATATTATCAGATTACCCATTTATAGACTAATCTGTTGACAATATCGTCAATGTTTTGGCGGGAACGCGTCTGCAGTTGATGGCAAATAAAACCGCATCGCGCATGCGTCAACCGCATTTACTGTCCAAACATCGCCCAGTGCAGTCGTGTTATACGCGTCACAGTTACTTGCAGTTGTTGACGTTTCAGTGCATATTTTGTTGTTCAACCAGTGATTATTTTTTGAGAAAAAGGTAGGTTACATATTTTTATAAATTATTTATAAAATATTTTTACAATAATATTTCATATATATTTTTTTAATATTTTAGCGCATATCAAATTTAAAAAAAAAATCTGTTATCATTTCCGATCAAAAGTACAAAATTTTACATTATCTTTCTTTTTTACGTCATTAAAGAAAGTGATAAGTACTGGTAATACAACAAGGCTTTAGTACTTATGTACCCTAGGTAATATATAATACACCTAAGTACCTTTTTTATTAAAATTAAGTAACACCGAGCTCCCATATTCTTGCAAAAAAAAAGAAAATAAGTTTAAATTTAGTAATAATTTAGTAGAAACGCTATTTCCGGAAAATATTTAATAATATCTATATTGAAAACTATTTCAACTCCAATATTTTACACAAAATAATAATCAAATTACACAGAAATAAATTACAAGTTCTATCTCGTAATTTTCCTATCCCTAAATTTTCCCTCATGGCTATTTTCCATTCTGGCCAGTACCTTCTCTAGGTATTCTCTCATAAATCGTAACCATAGCCTCCATCTCTGGCATGACTAGTCCTCTAGTTCTGAAACCAGTCCTCCTCTAGTTCTGAAGTCCAATGAACTAACATCATTGAGCGATTGGCTTCTGTGCAGCGCGCGTGTCGCGGGTTCGATTCCCGCACGGAGCAAATAGTTCCGGGTCTGGGTGTCATGTGTACTGACGTGAGTTTACATGTGTGTGAAAAAACGTGAACGTGAACTGCGGGTTTTTTAAAAATAAATATAACATAAAAGTTACAGAGTTGGTTTCCCCTCGAAAACGAAAAAAAAATGTAGGTAGGTAAAGACTCTACCAGACAATTCAACGCTTTATAGTTCTGTAAATTTGCCCTATAAGCCTAAGATTAAGACTTTCGCTCCTTTTTTTAAGTCTAAATTATCGAATGACTTCTTTCGCTCTAGGGCGAGCCGGTAGGGCGTGTCAAACTTTTATTGACTAAAGAGCACTCGACCAATACGTAGACCAAAAGATAAATTACTTGGCCTATATGACATACAGGCTTGTATGTCAGTTACTTTGTCTCAGGGTGCACTGGCATGCATAATGTTATGTACACAGCTTCACGAGTCTCATCTCGGCTAGGTAGATAAAGAGATAGCTATAAGGTCATGTCACTCGGTCATACAACAAACTAACGCGGGAAAATCAGTCATCCGATATTCCAGACGCAGATATCTAGAGTAGAAATACTATACGAACCCATCAGGTGAACTGATGAGTCACATAATTTGAGGTACCTTTTTAAAAAAGATTCTTCACTAGACCAGGGGCCCGAGTCTGCTATTTTTATAAATTTCTCATTCCAACACGATACCATTGTCATTTTACTAAAAGTTTGTAATCTGCTAAATCATAATGATCGATCATTGATCGGTCAATGGGGGAGTGGTGGTAGAATGACAATATCGAGCTTATTAAAATCAATAATTGCACAATAACGTTCTAATGGTAGGTCACTGATCAAAACAACTGTCAAAAGTTATGCAAATTACCGCATACGTAGTACATACGCACGTTAATTTTAAGCCACTTCTTTCAATGAAGTGTCAGTGGTTGACCATTGGAAAGTCATTATGACGTCATTATCTTAGTAGATTACCAAAACTTGTCAAAATTCACAATTATGAAGGCAATGATAGACCATTCTGACACATTGTAATGGCAGACTTGAGTCAGCTCGGGGCCGCTCGGGCTCACATGACGATGTATTGTAAGTTGCGGGACGTACGAACCTAGACAGGCGTAATTATTTTAAATTCTAGGACCCGATCTAGCTATTGAGGAGCCGTTCCGGGTGTAGATAATTTTCGCCGCCTTTTACGTGCACAAAATGCACAAAACCATGTAACCCATGAGTCTTAAATATTTCCACTATCCAACCTGAAGTAGATTGGAAGGTGGCACATAAAATTCTCAACCTGCCAATTTGGGTGTGGATGGCTAGGTTGGAAGATAGGAATAAGCCAATTTTGCCACCCCTCATTTTTTGCTGCTCTGGGCTAATAATAAATACCCGGCTTGCCCCCCCTTAGATTGGGCCCTGGCTGCTTCCCTCTCAGCGACGGGATGCTTGTTCCCAGCCCAGATATGAGATCGGGACCTATAAGCTAGTTATGCGCTTGTGAAATCTACACATAATAAATCTGTAGAAGATTTTCGTTGTGCGCGCATCACGTGAAATGTACCAAATCGATGTAGAAAACTTTTATACATTAAAAGTGTGTGCAACTTGATATATTACTTAGGCTTAGTTTCATCGCTTTCGGTTGAATATATACCGGTACGAAGTGTGCCGGGTTAGCTAGTACTTAATATCGTAAGTACAAAGTCTCGACAACTATCAGCCAAAGCTATCGATGCTCGGTTTGATCAAGGGCATACAGTGACAGGAGGCAGTGTTCCTCAATACAGTTCGCATTATGATGAGGTTCCTGTCTCTGGAACCCTAACCACCGGTAGCTCGAGCCTTGCTCACGGTATTACTATTTTTCTTAATTAAACTTTTTTTTTAAGAAATATTTAAAAATGTAAAGAGAATGAATAAATGAAATAAGTATCGTGACTGCAAAGAAAATGCATTTTATTCAGGTGAACTCCAAAAGCACATAATTTTAATAAACAAATGGCTTATGAAGTTAAGAACCATAACATAGACAGATGATCTAAGACCCACGATAGACACGACAAATAACATAAACATGAACTTATATATTATTATATAATTAATATTTATATAACAAGATAGAAGCACTTAGGAAGGCAGATAAGCTAATGTTTAATGAAAAATATTGTTACGCCGTTAAATTTCAACACGTCATATCTCCGACAAATTAAAGAGTAGCAACGAATAATTAAAACGCATTACTGTTCGAAAGCTCTAGAACCAAAGTACCTACCTAGCCTGGCAAGATCTGGAACGTTCCGTGATAAGTACCCGTTGTACCTACTATTTAATAGGTATGTAATCTGTAGGTATCTGTAGGTGGATAAGGGAAATGGTACTTTCCGCCATTCACAATAGAGTCGAAATTCGCGTGAGTGACTCGCGAAGGACAAAGTAACAAAATTCGATTTATGGCCCCGCGATGCGACTCTATTGTTCTGGAACTATCCTGAGACGTCAGTATCTAGAATTTTCTTTGCTCCGCGTATAAATACGAGCCCCCGAACGGAAGTGAGTCAGTTCTGATTTCGACTGCGATCAAGAGCGATCTACCTAAGTGTGCAAAGTGATTTTATCTAACGACCGAGGCGATAGTATAACGGAACTCTACTGCTAACTGTGATTTGGATTACTGTTGACTGGACAAATTACTTATTGTTTGTGGTGAATAAAGTTCTCTGTTAATTGAACGGCATTTAATTACCTACGTACGTAACAATATGTATAAATTTTGAAAAAATATCTCACAACACTGTCGATAACTTATAACGCGATTCGAGTGGCTGTGACTAACGTATAGCTAGGTAATCTCACCAGGCTTACGACATTTTAATACAGGTAATGGCAGGAACCTTTATTAACTTTGCTAACTACACTGAAGTCAATCTGCAATTTGTGGTTGAGCAAGCTTTGACTAGCTCCGGATTAACTATCTAGAACCTCAATAGATTTAATAATATAGGTACTCGTATAGCAAGAAATCTCATGTTGCAAAACACTGCGTTTGATAAATTAGGTTCGGTGAAGGATGGAAATGATTCTGACGGGTAAAATTATTTTTGACTTTAAAAATGACATGATTCTTGAAAGCTTCCGAATTATAAAATTAAATCTAAGTTTAAAAATATGTAATTAATCTTATGGATGACCAAACGTGGCATACATAAATTAAAAAAAAGGTCAAGGGTTCGTACTCAAACAGATACTTTATGAAAATGTATCTATCTTATCGAATTATCGGTATTTTAAACTTCTTCTTCTTTTCGTGTCGATGCTCTCAAATTCTTCAATGGTATTTTAAACTAAAAAGTTTTTATTAATAAGGCTATACGAAACGAGTTATGAGAATACATGTGATTGCATGGAGAGGGAGAGGGAAGCCAAGCAAGAGATGAATGAATTATTGATAGCGAAAAAGGGAGTGATAGCGTGACAGGTGATGGGGCTGGATAGAAGGCAAATAGTGTTGCGTGGACCCCAAACAACATGGGACAAGAGCAAGAAGATGATTATGATATAAATTTATTCTAGGAAAGTTTAAATGAACAATAAACATTCTACATTATACGATTATCAGTGAGACAAACCGCGTATGCATACGTCTGTTACTAACTATTTCAATTCGCTTTTATCATAGTTTCCTCACACACATACTTTCAATGAACTTATACCCTAAGATCAACTGCAAGTTTGTTGCCCTTATCAAAGCATATGACGATATCTTCAGCCATCTTCCGTCATTCTGGCAGTGAACCAAATTCTAAGGGAGTGTCGCCAAGACATTGATATCGGCTATCACTTCAATAATCAACTTGTATTAGTTTACTTTTATAAACGATTGTTTGACAATTGAAGGCTCTTTTAAGTAGGAGTGTTTTGTAAATAGTGGCGTGAGTTTTAACATTTAACGTATTAGGACTTAGAATTTCTTTTTGATTTTGCACGATAGCATCTTCCTGCTTCATCCTATGTGTTTTGGCTTCGACACCACGCGTTATTCTTTCATTCCGTCTTGTCTACCGTCACGCTATCGCTGACTCCCTTTTCTTTTAAAAAATCCATCTATCTTTTCTTTAATACCTCCCACCTCTCATCATCTTTTATTTTATTAATATTTTTCCACACAAACCATTAATTAGATCAATTTTCCGACTAGTGCGGTGACGTGTTCTTGTAATGCATTCTATGCAATATTATGATCATTAATGCGCCATACGATATATTTCCATAGTAATAATGCATGGCAGTAAGTAATGCATGCATGTTATTTGACCTTATAGCTGCTTCCTTTATGCCGTATGCGGATCGGAGGCAGTTTCTCCACATCGCATCGGAAGTTCTTTATTTTATTAATAGGATTAATTAAACACTTCCGATATATTTTTTTTCATTAAAAATAAAAATTGCTGCCGTCCAGCCAAAATGTTATTTTTCTCTATGATCCTTTAAACAATATGAGTTTTAAAAGCTATAAAGATTAGCTAGGCGTGAGTTAGAGCCCTCTTTCATAGAATATTCGATCCTATTCCGTGGTATCTCAACAAAATCCAAGATTTTTCTAGAACGACACCTTCCTACCTTTCTAGCTAATCCTCACTGCTCTCATCAGCTAGGAAGCGGCTGAAGGTATCTGTCGGACTCATACTAACAAAAAACAACTCGAACTCCTGCTGCTACCTTTAACTCAAGCACCCTGCGCCGTAGTGCTGAGCATTTGAAAGCTTATAAAATCTGATGAATGGTACTCGTATTTAAAAAAGAGTTGGCAAAATTATTATTAGAAAAATGTTACTACTCGCTTAAAGATTTCTTTGAGGATAAAAGTTTATGCGAAAAGGATTTTTGATGCTGTATGTAATATTATAATTTTCTTTTTCTGTTAGTTTTAGTATGTTTTTTTTTTGTGTTCTATTAGTTTAGATTAAGCAGTAATAATGTGTTAAATTAATTAAATGAGTTTGCATGCTGTAAGGCAGAATGTATCGGGACTCTCCACAATTTAACACCATATCTGTTACCTACATTATTGGCAAATAAATGATTTCTATTCTATTCTATTTCTACACAAACCCATTGTTGTTATTTTCTTTTAAGTTCAAAATGTCTGGACGATTCACTAAAAGTTGCCAAGAAACTGATATGATGTGCTTACGGTCTGATAAGAGTTGCCAGGCTTTCCTAACAATTATAATTTTAATTATCATGACGAGACGAGTCCGATAAATGTCGGCTTTAAATGAACTCAACTACGGAAAAAGTAGGTCACAGAACCTGATAAGCTACTAGCTCTAGTATCCCAGAAAACTGGTCTATTTAAATTTTTATAGAATGACAAAATGATTTGTTCCGTACTCGAAGCACTTTTAACCCCAAAAATTGGGTCAAAACTAAACAAATCCTACTTTCACACTTTAAAGTAAGTACCAGGAACTCATAAGATTACCGGTCTTCTTTCAGCAATGGCTCGTGTTTGCGTGATCGGAGCAGGCGCGGCGGGTCTATGTGCTGCCCGCCACCTCCTGGAAGAGCCCTGTGTCAGCCAGGTGGACATTCTGGAGCAGGCACCCCAACTCGGAGGCACCTGGGTCTACACCGAGGATGTTGGATACGACGACTTTGGTCTGCCCATCCATACTAGCATGTACAAGAGTTTAAGGTAGGTTCAATATATATTTATTTTTGTATGATTTACTTGTAAGTGTTACCATTACTACTGAAATTTGTCCGGCCTCAACTAAGTTTTAAGTCAGCTTGCAAACTCAGTGGCAGACCGGAGTCTGAATTTGTAACCAATCCATTAGAATATCTAGTTGGCCCTGTCCCTTCTTAAATGGAACCTTTGTTTGTATTTCCTGGATAGTGGAAATAAAGGCATATTATCTTACAACAACAATCTACTCTAATTCTCAGATCTGTATTTTGCTAAGAACCAATGAGTTTCTGGATTATGAAGGCAAAACCATCCAGAAACTCCATCAATAAAGCAGTCGTAATATTGTTTTGTCTGTCTGGCAGACTGTCTGTCTTCGTTATCAGGATATTATTAATATTTAATACGAGTATTACGAGTTACAAAACAATGTTTTTTATCATAATTTATTTATGAAATTCTTCCTACGCCAGCTTGGCAACAACAATAACAAGATCTCAAGCTTACGACACGCTCGTATCGAGGGTCGAAGGCTATCAGGGCAGCATAGCTTGCTTGGAGATATTTACGAGCATTTCGGACATTCTATAAATGTGTGTTTAGAAACGTGGTTAAGTTAGGGAGTGTTAATTTTCAATTATCGTGAGCATGTGCTACCTATAACGTAGCTACATAAGTACGTTCTAAAATGTACAGACATTTGAAAATCTGTTTCCATTTTAAAACTCTGAGAAAGGAATCTACCTCCTATCGCTACGTCCTACACATTTGCTTTTCAAGTAATTGTTTTGTATGTAGGTACGACTATGCTAAGTTGTCGTGCCTAGCTCTAACATACACTAAACTATGTTTACTTGTCCACGTCCGTCTAAACATTTACATTGTCTACTATGACTTAAATTACTCACAATTTATAGAATTTGATTTACGATTCCACGTGGTTCAAGGAAGCGATTACAGGCTGCAGATTGTTTGTGTCACATTAATTAACCGTTAAATGTAGTTTTATGAAGATAATACGACAAACAACGTGAGGTCAACAGTAGTAAGGAAAAATAATGATTGTAAACAATCCAACGATAAAGCAATTTATTGATCCGATTCATACCTGTATCTGTATCTCCTGTACTTTCATACACTTCTGGACACATCTATTGGCCCACCTTGTATTTTCAGTTTCGTTTCGTCGTAGCTAAAATTTTATATTAGGTCGAGCAAAAAGTTTTTATGCAGTTTTGAACCTGGCACATTCACAATTTCATTCAATAGTCTTTTTTTGAATTTCGAACACAGAATTTAAAGAAACAAAAGACAATTTGGAGCCTGTTTGTTGATATCAAACAATCGAATACTAAGAAAACTTGGTTTTATTGGTTTACTTGGATTTAATTCTTGAAAAAGTGATTGATATCTTTGGTTTTGCAGCAAACATTACTTATTCTTAACATTAAGGTGAGGTTCTATCAATAATCTATGGATACTTCACCTGAAGTCGCCGCCCAAGCTGTGGCACTTATTCAGGCCGGACACAGCCAAAGAAACGTGAGTGCTCAACTTAATTTAAGTCGATCTGCGGTCCGAAATGTTTATCGGTACCTAGAGACTGGCGGCTTTGTTCGTCGCCAAGGAAAGCCACGATCTCGGGTCACAACTGAAAGGCAGGATCGATTCATCGTGACGACCAGCTTGAGAAATTGTCACCTTACCTCCATTGAGATACAAAACCAACTTCGCGGCTTCCACGGAGTATCTGTGAGCGCTCGAACTGTTCGGAGAAGGTTAAAAGAACGCGATATGGTAACACACAAGCCAGCTAATGGGCCCAAACTAACGCGAGCCCACCGAACAGCGCGCCTTCATTTCGCACGCAGTCATTTAAATTGAACACAGCAAGATTGGAGCCGTGTACTCTTTTCTGATGAGTCTAAAATTGTGTTACATGGCAATGATGGAAAGAAGAAGGTCTACCGACGTAAGGGAGAGCGTTTTGCACAATGCTGCTTTGAAGAGAGGGTTACTTATGGTGGTGGCTCATAGACTGTCTGGGGCGGTATATCCGCGAGCGGCAAAACTCAACTTGAGGTTGTTACAGGACCACGGCTGCCAACATTAAATGCTGAAAGGTACATTCGTGAGTGCTCTCACGTGATATCATACGCGGACTATGTGGGCCCAAATTTCCTTTTTATGCATGATAATGCAAGAGCCCATGCGGCCGGCATTGTCAGGGAATATCTTCGGGATGTGAACATCACAGTTATGGACTGGCCAGCCAGAAGCCCAGACATGAACCCCATTGAGCACATGTGGGACGAGCTAAAAAGACGTTAGGGCTCGTCAGCCAGTTGCCCAGACGATGCAGGAGTTGAAAACTGCCATAGAAGAGGAATGGGAGATGATCCTTCAAAATTTCATAGAGCGGTTAAACTCTATGCCTAATCGTATGAGAGCTGTAGTAGATGCCCATGGAGGCAACACACGTTATTAAATTAAACCTTTATTTGATAAAACATGTTTTTTATTCAAAAATCAATTGCCCTTAACAAGGCGCATATCCGACTTGTAAGGCGTAGCTCCATGTCGTATGGTATTCTGAATTCAAATTTAAAACAATACGATCGAAAAAGATGGTGAAATGTATCAGGTTTAAAACTGCATCAACAGTTTTTGTTCAATCTAGCAATCATATTTCGGTAGGGGCCATCGAAACCTAAACTCTAAGGTGGGCCAATAGATGTGTCCAGAAGTGTATAAGCCTGGTATTTGGTTCTGATTGCAATATTGTAACTGCCGAATTAACGAACGTATCCTTTAGGTATTGAAAACCGTAAAATGACTTTTTCATTCGTAAAATTTACACAAGCAGTGTTTTTATTTCAAAAACCCTAATTATTTCATAATAAAATGCATTTTTCAGTACCTAGCATTCGTTTTTTTGCCATGTAATTTTCTAATAACAAAGGACACTAAAAACTTTTTTAATTAACATATCTATGATGTTCTTTTCTTTTTACAGGACTAACCTTCCTAAAGAAATAATGGGATTTCCCGACTTCCCTGTACCGGAGAGCGACAAATCTTATCTGCCTGCGAAAGACATGTTGGCATTCTTGAAGCTATACGCAGACAAACACGGCGTCACGGAGAAAATCAAGGTTAATGAAATATTTTTTTTGGTTACACTGCTCTTCAAAAACCTAATGTTTGTAATACCTTTAAATTATTGACTAAATAAATTGCCACAGACAGCCCCCATCATTTCAAGTAGGTATCCCAAACCAGAATGAATGGCGCGCCTCAAGGAGTTGTCAGCAAACCGTAGGGGCCCAGCAAAGTCGAGGCCTACTGAGGCCAAGGATCTGTTTCTGAGAGGAAGATTCGTCCCGGTATGAAAGGCAACGAAGGGACAGAAGTAGGATTTTAGTCAGTAATAGTCTGATACTATCTCCAGCTCCGCCCAAAAGCGAGGGATGTCATTGGATGATTTTCCCACCTAAAAAAAAGACAAAAAATATTAATGTTGTGTTTCGTTTTCAGTTCAGCCACCATGTGCAATTAGTTATACCTAAACAAAGTCCCTCCGGGGAGCTGTGGGATGTCACCTTCAAGAGCATGCTCAGCGGAGTCACGGAGACCAGGGAATACGACTACGTGTTCGTCTGCAACGGGCATTATAACACGCCTTTTATACCACACATACCAGGGCTGAAGGAATTCAAAGGTATGTAAAGATTGAATATTTAGAAAGACCCATTTTGAGGACGTAGATTACGCCTGGTCCTAGAACGCAAAGTGGCATCGCGTGGTATGGATCTAATGCTACGTTTACATATGAGCCCAGCCTCGGCCAATCGCTATTGTGTAGCCGTTGTATAAAAGGGGAAACCCTGTTAACCCAATGGCGACTGGCCGAGGCTGGGCCCACGTGTAAAAGTAGCATAATGTATAATGTAGCTCTACAAGTCTAGTTTCCATATAAAATGCATGGAGATGGAGACCGACGCGCCCCGATCGGCGTACGTGGTCGACATATGCGCAATATAGTTCTACCTTTACTGCATCCACTTCTCTAAAAACCAAGCCCAAGTCTTATTTTCTAAATTTCTAACGTACGAAACCACCCGCAGGTGACGTGATGCACAGCCACGATTACCGAGTCCCCGACGTGTTCACCGACAAACGGGTCCTAGTCATCGGCGCGGGGCCCTCAGGCATGGACATCGCATTGGAGTTGACCAGCGTCTCCAAGAAGGTTGTCCTCAGCCATCACTTAAAGGAGCATCCTCGTACGGTGTTCCCAGAGAATTTGGTGCAAAAACCTGATGTGGACAGGCTTGAGGGGCACAAAGCTTACTACCTTGACGGCAGTGAAGATGATATTGATGTGGTGTTCTTATGTACTGGTGAGTAGACTTTTTACTTCAACTTTGGTATGTATGCTGGTATTTTAGGTAGAGTACTAAGTAGTTTATTTCATCATCATCTTCCTGCCCTTGTCCCGTTTTATTTGGCGTCGGCGCAACACGTATTTTTCTTCCATTCTGTCCTGTCACTCTCATACAATCCATCCATCTTTTCTTTGGCCTCCCTCTTCCCCTCCATCCATCCAATTTATTATTTACCAGCTGACCCGGCGAACTTCGTACCACCTAACAGTCAATGAATGTAGAGTAATCCGGTAGAATTAGACCCTCCATTGTTACAATTAGCTTGATTCGAATAACACAAGCCCTTAATGCGATCCATTTGACGACCTAAACTGAACTGTTATAGCTATATAGGGTGTATAGTTCCATCCCTCTTTCTCGCTTACTCAACTGAAATGCTAACACGTGATGGTATGTCCGCTGCGGTCCCCAGGCTACCTGTACAACTTCCCGTTCCTGCACGAGTCGTGCGGCATAGTGGTGGAGGACAACTGCGTGGAGCCCCTGTACAAGCACGTCGTCAACATGAACCACCCCAGCATGTGCTTCATCGGCGTGCCCTACTACGTCTGCGCCTTCTCCATGTTCGATTTACAGGTACAACTATTATATCTACACCTTCATAACACTCCCGTATGATTATTTACATCTACAACGTATAGTTTGTAACTACAAATACTCCATTCGTTTTCTGAATGCCTGGTACCTATCGGTCTCTTCAGTATTTGTATGATAGGAATAAAGAATATCTTTTTATTTTTATTGATAGGCTCATTTTCGCTCATCTGGTGGCAAGCGAAGATTTCAAACTCTTTATATTATGTATTGTGTACTAAACATAAATAAAAAAGTTGATGGACAAAAGCCCTTTGCGATCCCAGAATTCCAATCCTCGAATTTGGATAGCTGTTGGAAAAATTATCACCCAAAAGTTTAAATAACTGCCGAACCTCCTTTAAATCATAAACTCCTATTACTCAGGTCCGCTACTACGTGCGCTCAATGAACGGTACCTTCAGCCTGCCGACTCCTGAGGAGATGGCCGAGCATTGGGAAGAAGAGAAGCGAGACCGAGCGGCCAGGGGGTACACCAAGCGGCAGGCGCACATGATGGGGCCGGACCAGGTAAACAAATGGAAACCATCATTTATTCTTCGGTCAACCAGACACTATACTCCGTTACTTTCAACGTAGTACAACGGTATTGGCATTTGATTTCTTCCTAAGTTCTTATAAGGTTGAAATACTTAATTAAAACTACATACCTACTCACTTGGGCTTGCGGACGATGAGCAATGGGTAGATCACCGTCCGGCCGTCCGGTAACCATCCGAACCAAGCCCGAGTCGTCGACAGCGGGTAAACCACGAGCGCTTCAATGAGATGTCAGCAAACCGAAGGGGCCCAGTAGGGCCGAAGTCTACTGGGGTCATGGGTTAACTTTTGAAAGCGAAAACCGTTGTCCTGGAATGCAAAGGGCGATGCAAAAAGTTTGACACGTTCCACTCTAGAGGTAAACCACCCCTAGGGGAGAGACAAATTACAAACTGGAACAATGCAATTTACTTATTTCAAGCATTATGGAATGCAGCGGTAGTCACTTTCTATCGAAAAATAGCTCGATATTCAATAGATTAGGAAAACAATCGATTTAATCAGTTGTAGGTACATTTATTGCCTTACCAATGGTCGTTATCTGACTCGAATTTCATCATCGGAAGTCGATATGCAGTTTAGAGGCTAACCAGGTAATATAATATGTTTATTGACTAGTTAAAAGGTAGGAGCTAGCCAGCGAGTGCGTGTGAAAGGGAATGTAACCTTTACATGGTCGCTGTAAAACTCAACCGGCTTGCGGAAGGCGGTCTTGGAGAGATGTGGTAATCATTTGAGGTCGTAGACCTGGCTAGAAATGTCTGCTAGGTTGCTAACAATTGTGGTAGATACTTAACCAGTGTTGAATCTTATAAACTTTTGAAAATATCGAAAAGGTAGAGATAAATATACTTTATTGAACATACAATAGGTAAGTACCTAGTGCATTGACTAAAGGGGATTGAACCTTTTGAGTTAGTGAAGCTTGAAGTTAACTACCTGCACTCTTCATGACTTAAATGAAGCCAACGACAGAGCTGTCCAGGTGGCTAAATATTGGTCGGACAAAATTTGAGTAAAATCGACACAAGAAGAAGAAGTGATAAATACTGTGCATAATTAGAATTATTCTAAGTGTGCATAGTTACATATATTATTATAAAATACATGAAGACTAGGTCTTCATCATCATCATCATCAGCCTTTTTAATGTTCCCACTGCTCGGACTCAGGCCTCCTCTCTAGGAGAGGGAATGGGCCTTAATCCACCACGCGAGCCCAGTGCGTGTTGGTGGATATCACATGTTTTCGAATTTTTGGTTGTAGAACAGGTTTTCTCACGATGTTTTCTTTCACTGTTTTGAGAGCAGTGGTGATGAAATAAATTACACAAAGTAATACGCCTGGCTAGGTTCGAACTTGCGACCTACAACTCGTCAGTTGGGGCCATTACCACTCGGCCACCACTGCTCTCAATTCTCTTAGAATTGTTAGAATCGTCGTAATAGTCTTAGAATTGGTCGTAGGTTATTTTTAACCTTCTAGCCTCACTCCCCATTTTCTTCTTTTTTAAAAATAACTTGAAATACCAAGTCTAAGGCATTAGCCTCACCAGTCTTTCAAGTTATAGTTTTAATCAATATTTAAGAAATTTGTTTTAAAATAATATTAAAAACATTTTTGTTACCATATTCCTAATTCGGTCGGTTGGAATTATCATTAATACAAGAAAACTTTGAATTAACTGAATGATAGAGTAGATTAGGTTCATGAGCTTTATCACAACTTCTAGTGCCTATACCTCCTTAGCTTGGCGTATATAAGCGATTGCGAGAGTATCCCAGTGTCTATGGTCTATAACCGTCTTCATCCGATCTAGGCCGACTACTACGTGTCTCTGGCCCAGGAGTCAGGCACGGCGCCCCTGCCGCCAGTCTTCACCAAGGTGCACAATGACAGCAGCCAGAAATTCCTGGACAACCTTACAGACTATAGGAACGATGTGTATCGTATCTTGGATAGTGATAATTTTATCTGTTACTAAGAAATAGGGTCAAATTAAATTAGTTTGCGAAATTCCGCTAATGAGATGGCCAGCCATATACCTATAATGATAAATGATAAATGATAAATAATCTTTATTTTGTAAATAGGTTTTCAAAAAACACTTTTACACGTCAATTTTGTTTTCAGTCAGTTTTAACGAGATGAGGCCGGTGTTTCCTAGCTGACTACCCTGAGAAGAAACACCGAAACAAACTCAGGGGTCAAAGTCTCTTTTAAAGTCCATACAGTAAACATGTAATGGTCAAATCATATGAGAACCATGCAGACCAGTGTCTCAGATGGTCTTTTGAGGAAAGAACCACACAGATTTGAGTGGACCTGTCCAGTCAGTGCAAGCATTTGTCAGTATTCGTGTAGCTCAAACTTAGGACTACCAAGGAGCTCAACGACTTGACGAACAATACCAAAAATAGGACATTTGGGTAGGCCGCGTCAAATACTCAAAACTGCCAGACATCATATAAAAAAACAGAAAAGAAAAAGTAATCCACATAGTTCCCACATTCACAATAATAAAATACTAGTATTTACAAAATGTAACACTCGACATATATAAAATAAAAAATATTATTATCAATATTTATCAAATCATTAAAATATTATCAAATTAAAATAAAATAAAGAACCTTCTAAGTTCTAAGTCTAATTGTAAAATAAAGTTTTAAACAAGAATCATCAAATGTCAAAATGTAAATAAAAATAATCATTTTAATATATATAGTAGTAATCAGAAAATACTTATATAACAACTAATATAGACAGTACTGGAGCAGATCAATCCCAAGCTGTTTTGTCTTCAAGATACTCTTTTACAGTATAAAAAGCCTTCTGACAAAGTTTCCGCTTTACAAATGATTTAAACTTATTCAGGCTAACGCCATGTCCTACGTGGACGACTCAACGCGAACGCGATTGCGAAACGATCCGATGCGAATTTAATACGATGCGGAGCGATGCGGCTACTCTGTCCTACGTGCGCGCGAACCGTCCCCTCCGCGCCCTCCGCCGCCGTTCAGTTCAGTTAGCATTAAACATTTGTCATGGACGGACGGAAGCTAATGTTGTTGGAAAATTCATATCTTAAATATGAAATATTGAAGAAGTGTATAAAGCAGAGAAGTGGAACTAATACTGTGTACTTAGAAAGGCATACTCATGGGGAATTTCATAATTTGTACCAGGATTTACGTACTCAACCCCTGTTGTTCAAGGAATACTGTCGAATGTTACCTACAACGTTTGACTATATTGTACAAGCCATTAATTCATGAATCCCCAAGCGACCACCGGTGGCCGCGCATCTATTGTCTTACTATTGTGTCTCTAATTGACGGTATCTGAAGGGTTAAACCTATTCTGCATTTTACTACAACAAATTTTCAGGAACCTATTTCTGTAGAAGAACGACTTATGGTGACTTTGAGGTAAGAAAACTATGAAATAATAAACTATGAAATAAATGTTAGAAATTACATATAATATTAATTAAGTTTAATTAGTAGGTATGTACATAATTGCAATACTTTCACTTTTTCAATTTTTGCTTGAAAAAAAATAAGGTCGACGCGTCCACTTCGCGCGAAAATATCAAGCCAACTGATCGCGTTCGCTTCATTTCGCGCCGCTCCGCACCGCACCCCACGTGCGTTTGGTCACGTAGGCCACTTCAATAGGTTTCGAATGTTTGTTGTTTTCGCGCCGCGCCGCGCCGCTTCGCGTTCGCGTCTAGATCGCTCACGCAGGACGTCGCGTAAGTTCTTGAATGTGACTGGGAAGTCTATTATAAAAGTGTATACATTGGCATCTAAATGAGCCTCCTATTTTTTTGAGCCTGGTTGCAGGAACTACAAATTTGTGTTTGTTCCTAGTATTTACACTATGGATATCACTATATTTTTTAAACATGTTTTTGTTTTTATGAACATACAAAATATTGTCATAGATATACTGAGAAGGTACAGTCAAAATATTAATATTAATGAAAAAAGTCAATATATTAATATTAATGAAAAAATTTAGCGAAAATTACATCTGCGTTTGGTCTACTGATATTTTGAAGTATGTATAACTCTATAACGATGGCGATGGCGTCGAGTTCGCATTCAGATTTTGCTAAGTGAGTAGTAATTTAGTTTTATCGTCATAACATATGACTTTTTGTGCTCTTCTATCTGTATTTGTTCCTTTAATTTTTAAGTATTTTAAATAAATACATATATATAAATAATATGATATTGTATTATGCCAAGGAACCTTATCCTCCTGATAAGGTTCGTAGTGTATGGTTGTAGTTTCGCAAACTAATTAAATTGGTTCCTGTATTTTGAAAAAAATGTTATCTAATCTTAGGATCTCCGTAGGTATATTCGATGTTTTCATATTTTATGTAGGGATTCTACAAATATATTATTGTGTTTATATATCCACTTTAAATTATAATAATTCTAGTCTTATGTTTATTATAAGAACATTTTTATCAGTAGTGTGCCTAGATTATAGTTTTTACCTATAGCCTTCGATAACATGCTTATAACTTTGAGACATACTAAATAGTTTTAATCTTATTAAATCTAAAATTTAGGTTTCGAAATAATAAAAGTTGTATGAATTATTTTGTTTCCTTTTAGTGTAAACAAGTTATACATTATAATATTCTGTAACAATATAACTTTGGGACATCCAATTTTTTTAAAATTAAGTAACTTGTTGAAACCAGTCTTGAGAAAAAATTAAAACACAAGCAGTGATTTACAAAACTTTTATTAGAAAAATCACAATAATGTTATAAAGGCGAAAGTATGTGAGTGTGTTTGTTACTTCTTCACGCTCAAACAGCTGAACAAAGACTGAAATATGGTACACAGGTAGAGCAATATCATTGTCCAACCTCTTGGTTCAATTTATCTGGGGTCGCTGTAAATAGGTTGTACGATTTGTCATCATCACCTACATAGTCTACTTTCATCCATTGCCAATCCTTGGGCTCTTCAGTTTGGTTCGGAGGAGCGTAGCCACCGCAATCAATGCAAATGCTACCGCTATCAATAGTACGGAGCCTCCAGGTTTCAGGAGCCTCGATTTATGTACTTACCTAAGCATAAAATCGTAAAATGTTGTCCAGAAACTCAAAATTATAGTAGGCTCTCAAGTAGGTCTGCCGTGACATTTCAATGCTAGTTGAGCTTAAAATATATCCCTTTTACGCTTTGCCCTACAGGCTACAGGGCCCGTTGTAGGTTACTTAGGTAATACCATCTTTATTGCTGGATAAAGGCTTCCTCATAATTTACAACATAACAATGATAGTTCCTTAGTTTACCACATCGATTTCAAAGAACTTCACCAATATATCGATCTAACTTGAAAAGAGCTTTTTTTAATTTTCTTAAATTAATCCAACCCGCACTGGGCCCGCGTGGTGGATTACGGCCCATTCCCTCTCCTAGAGAGGAGGCCTATGAGTCCTAGCCTAGCAGAGCGAACATTAAAAAGGCTGATGATGATGATGATAAAAACAATAAGAAACTCTAGTATCTTAGGTGCGTTTACCATCGTTTAATCTCACATAAAAATATAGCTGTTCTTCGGGATTCGTATCTTACCGTCTATGCTCAACATATCTTTGCTTCAACTAACTATTCTTTTTCGGGGTGAACCATCAAGATACCTATATACCTTACCAATATCGTGAGGTAGTCAAACTTTGCCCAGCTGCTTTCCTGGTGTCGCGTTTTTCCTCGGTCATCAGATCGGCAGTCAATCATTGTCCAGACCTAGTCACCATGTATTTTGTCCTTTTGCATTACTACTGTATTTGTAAATTGCACGGCATTTTTGGGTTTTACTACTTTAGGTTTTGTGTCACCCGGGATAATAATTAGGTATTATACAATTATATATTGCAGATAAAATCATGTCAGAATAATTAAGAATTAGGTTAGTGTCTTATGTGTCCATTTCTACACCGTTCATAACGATCGGTTTGTGTACCTATTGATTTTACTGCTATTTAATTTACACAGCAAACTATTCGCACTTTACTCAATAAAATCGCCATATTAGTATTTAATAAATTCCACAATAAATTTATAATAAAAAAAGACTTACCTCGTTATAGGGTAAATGTTATTTGCCTAATATCCAATAAAAAACAAAAGAAACAATAATTTATTGTTCATATACACAGTAATCAATTATATACAAATACCAGGAGTTCAGAAACTGCAAGCGATTGCAGAATGTTCAAACTAGTATAGTCAGTACGCCCGCCACGTCTTGATACAGTCGGCACTTGTTTCGCACTGCTGACGGACTTGCCATTTACTGCAAGGAACGTAATAGCTGTAGTACTTTAGTTCAACCTAGTTGGAGGTTATCGAATGTTTGCCTTGGCTCGATCGTTCACTGCGACTATTGATACGTCTTCCTTGCATCAATCAAAACACGGACAATATTAACCGACCAAGTTTGCTGAATACTTCCTGTGCAGTGGTCATTTGTTAATGTTTATCGTTTCCTTTTATTACAGTGTTTATATTTTACTTTGCATTTTTATATAACGTTCTGTTTGTTATGGATTGGTAATAGGTATAGACCTCACATTTTCAACAGATAATTCAAATAGCAGTAGATGGACAATTATCTACATATTTAATCGACTAATTATCCCCGGCGGTTTCACCTTCATCTCTAATTGCTGCTTCGCTCCTTTCGGTCGTAACGTGATGTTATACTGTTATACTGTTAAAAACTAAAAGATTCTTTCAATTATATCCAGTAGTCCATATGATTAGTGCTATGATAATTATTTTGCTAATAGGTTTAAAAAACACACTTTTACTCGTCATTTTTTTTTCGTCAGTTTAATAAAAACTGGATGAGGCCGGTGTTTCCTAGCTAACTACCCTGAGAAGAAACACCGATACAAACTCAGGTGTCAAAGTCTCTTTTAAAGTCTATACAGTAAACATGTAAAGATCAAATCATATGAGAACCATGCAGATTAGTGTCTCAGATGGTCTTTTGAAGAAAGAACCACACAGATTTGAGTGGACCTGTCCAGTCAGTGCAAGCATTCGTCAGTATTCGTGTAGCTCAAAGTTAGGACTACTAAGGATTGCGTACAAGAACTCTTCAGCTTTATATTCAAACTAGCTTTTGCCAGCGGCTTCGCCCGCGTACATGAAATATAGCCTATATCACTCAGCAATACAACAGCTTTCTATCAGTGAAAAAATTTAGCAATCGGACCAGTAGTTTCAGAGATTACCTCCTCTCTTTATTATATTAGTCTAGAGTTGTCTCACTAGCGAGTCTTTCCTTGTATTCAGACTGCAGAATTCAGATTTTTTAATTTTACCTAAACTTATTTTTTTTTTATTTATGTAATTTTATAATTGGTTCCAGGAAAAATACTACGCGTCATTAGCCACAGAAGCAAAAACGAAGACCCTGCCGTCGGTGATGACGAAGATCCGCGACGAGAGCTCGATAAGGTTCCTCCACAACCTGAAGCACTACCGGCAAGACGTGTACAAGATCATCGACGACGACACCTACGAGATCCTCAGCAACGGCAAGAGGGAAGTTATTTGTTGAGCCTAAATTGAGAACTAAGTTTATTTCGTCATTTTAGTGTTCTTCCATAATTTACTTTTTACACCACCTGCTCGATAATGTCGTTTTATACGTCATACAAACTTCACTTAAAGCAGGTCATTATTCTCTAGGGAAATAATGCAGTATGGCCGATCCCTAGGGAAAAATAAGATTTCAATTTGGAACATCAAAAATCGTCAACATTGTGAATTAAAAATGTACGTGCATATGTCGTGCATCGAACAAGTTGACTCGAAATTCAAACTGGCCACTAACAAAAAAAAAAGAAAATAGAATATCTTGGAGTAGTGAATTTTGTTTGTTTGATGAACTTGTAAATATAATACTTATACTTAAATCTCTAATATATGATTTGGTCGACCAAATTGTCTTTTAATTATCTCACAGATGGTGTAAAAAGTAAACTATGCAACACGGGGATAAAGCTGTCTTTGTCTTGGGCGGCTTGAATTCCTCACTTCACTCAGGTAGACACTGCTTTATCCCCTATTAGATTTTATCATAATTTACTATAAGCTGTAAGGATCTTATGATAAAGACCTCGCCCATGACGTTAAAGTATGATTGTTTTAATCTTGTTTCAGTGTGGGTAAGAGACAGAGCTATACAGGTTGGCTAGCGCCATCTCTTACCCACACTGAAAGAAGATTAAAACATTCTTACTTTGAATGCCATGGTAACCCCGAAATTCATAAAATTAATTTATGAGTTACTTATTCGTTTAAGGTTTAATATTTAGCACACGTGTGCCACGAACGCCGATCTGGGCGCTTCGGTTTCCTTACATTTTGTATGGCAACTAGACTCGTAGAACCACATTAGAGCCACGCCACGCGACAAGAGTCGACAAAAGTCAACGTACAGGTGTGGTTCCCGCTTTACCTCTGTTTAAAACTGATATTATGGTTTTGTGTATTTGAACTTATTTAAATGTTAAAGTCAGAAATGCATCAACAACCATTTAACAAGTACAATAAACTTTGCTAAGGTAAAAGTGTGTAGTTTCAATAAAACACCACATTCAGCCAAAAATATTTTATTTAAGCGTATTTATAATCTTTATATTATCAATGCTGATATATTATTAATCTTTACTTCTAATATTTTTATGGCTTTCCCCATTCTATTACACGCTAAGATTGAGAGGAATAATTCATAAAATTTACAACAGTCTTATACTGTAGCATGCAATATGTCGTCCGTTTATTGCTTGTAAGACTGTTTTAACTTTTAATGAATTAAACCAGTGTTAGTATACGTCCACTGGGCCGAGCCAAATATCTTTCATCAACAAGTTTGTACTTATTGTAATAATAACATCGCTTCACATACTCGTACTATAAGTTTAAAAATAAAAATGTTACTTTTACGTTTAATATAAAAATACCACATTTTTCAATATTGTTACCGAAATTCGCACTTTTGTTTTTTCGAATATATTTTTTGTCTCAATTTTTGTCACCAATTTATATATCTTTTTTTTTTTGACTGTATGCAAAATCATAAAGAAATTAACTTACTTAAAACTTACAACAAAACTTATATCTAAAGCTATTTATTCGTTAACAAAAGTACGACGCACGCCAAATTATATAAAATTGTGTTTTTATTTAAAATAAATTGGAGGCTTGATAATTCAATCTTAACTAACTGCCAACCTACACACATTTGGCCACTTTCTCCGATAAATACCTTTCCCTAGTTGTTTGAGTTTTTTACAACCATATATTACAACTTGCCAACTTTGCCTCCATATTTCTTCCCTGGCCGTCCGTACAAAACCTACCCTACAGTCCTACCCTTGGTCGACCTACCTACATCCCTGTCTTTTCAGTCCCTTAAACTTCAAGATATGAATAAAAGGATCAAAAGAAGGGCTCAATCATACCCTGTCGAAATAATATAATTATGTACTAATTAAAAATATATATAAAAGTAGATTTTACAGTAAAATGGCAACGTTTAGGAGTACAAGCAGATGAAATGAAAATTCAGAACGAACCGTGAAGTTCGTCATACCAACTAGTTCCAAACTTATTTATATACATCTTAAGTTACTACTGCGAAACGTAAACGATAGCATCAAGCGTCTAGCACCATTTCGATATAAAAGTATACTTCAATTAACATAAAATTATCAACCAAGAAAATATAAATATCATTGATAAAAACAATAATATAACAAACAGCTCCAAGAACCTCACGCAAGATATTTTTCTTTCTCCGAAATTATCCAAAATAAGACTAATGTAAAGCACGGGTTAATTTTGAATAAAAGTGGGGACTAGCTGAAAAAGTATTGCGATAATAGATTTTACGATAATAGACATTTATACCAAGGAAAACTACGTATACATAAACTCTAATTGAATAATATACATGAAACATACATCTACACACTGAGATTACAGCGTTACACGTATAAAAAATAAAATCACATGTCATCACGATCGGTCGCACGCAGTCGACCAACAGCTCGCACAGATCAACATCGCCTCGCACTCGGCCCACCAACCAGAACTATTCAACATTCCAAATGGATACCACTAAATATAACGTAACGAGGGTAACTTTTTAAGATAATTCGAGTTTTATTACGTCAATATAAGTCGTCTCCTAAGGACGGGTGAATGTGAAAAAATTGCCACAATTTGAGCCTCAAAAATCTACATTGTACTTTAAGACCTGTATACCTGAATCTCCAAGCTACGACCAGTAAATGGAAGAAACACATTAATATTGCAAAAATCTATTTAAACACGCTAACACCGAGATAGATAAAAATGTGTACTTTTAAATTACGGCGCCACGATACAGTGACTGTACTGCGACTTTAGAAAATAAAACATTTAACGATCAAGATCGTTATTGCACTCTGTAAAATTAAACTTGCAATTTTTATTAGCTTTCCTTAACTCGATTACAATGACGTTGATGTCAAAGTACTAGGGCGACAGTACCGCTTAGGTGGTTGTTTTGTTCGCGAACGGTATGTCTGGCTCCATTCGCAAGGTTTGCGGCGTCGGGTCGTAGTTTCCTGCTAGATAGTACACGTCATTGTTATCGTAGACAGTGCTATATTTGACCGGGTCGTCGCCCATGCGCTCCTTGTACTGAGCGAGCGGCAACACCTCGCATTTGTGAGATATTGTTTGGACGTCGTTCTCGTCCGTGTGCGGAGATTCAAACAGGCCACCCTGAAAGGGAAAGAAAAGTTATTATAATCTAGATTAATCATTTTTATTTATAGTTATTAGTGTTATATTAAGTGGGAGGCGCGCGGCGCAGGTGGTGGGTACATACCGGGTAGTGCAGTTGGTCGGCACAGCCGACGGTCTCCTCGGGGTGGTAGAACCACTTGACGCGCACGGCCATGGCGCCGCGCGCCTCCCACAGCGCCACGATGCGCCCGATGTAGGGCCGGTCCGGCCGCCCGGTCGACAGGAACACTGCAGCGTCGCCAACCTGGACACAACATCGCAAAATGTAAAATTCAAGGCTCTTGTAAGAAAACAACGTAGTATTCAAAAGAAATTCGATCAAAAACCAATAACTATATCTAAGTTCAGTTTAGCTGTTGGTTCAAATTAACCAAGTAGCAGTACTTTTTGATGGTCAAAATACAACATTTATAGTCAGCCCCCAAACATTTCATAGCTTCCAGATAAAATACCGGAAAGAAGATAATGCAACTAATTCCCTAGTAACATACCAAGAGGTATCTTACCTTACTCAATAAGTACTTAACCGTCTATGGTTTTTCTTTTACTCGAGTTTTTCAATTCCCAGATAGAACCAGGTGTTACTGGGTTTTTACATTAGTAATTTCCCAGTAGCTTCCCTGGAGCTCAAGTCCTGAGTTAAAATATTACTTGCCGAATTGAAATGGCGTACAAACGACCCTTCGAACTTTGAGGGAACAAGAACAAGAATAATGTGTGCCTTTGTGTTTACTCACACACTTGTCTTGTGTACATCTATCTCTCTATATATATCTCGGTATATCTCTCTCACCGATGGGTAGTTTTACTTGAAATTGGTCGCTATGGTTAAAATTTTTGACCTATCAAAAGTCAGTCTGGAGGCTAAGAAGATGAAAGCAGTACTTACATTCAAGACCTCCTCGCCGCGTTGTATGGCGCGGTAGAACAGCTTGCGGTGGCGCGGCCGCGCCGTGCGGCGGTAGGCGGCGCCGTGCCAGCGCCACAGCGCGCCGCCGGGCAGGAAGGCGGCCATCTTGCTGACGCCGCCGCCGCCGCCCTCCGACGACGTCGACGACACCGTGCGACGCTTCGCCTTCTGGAACACCAACAACGATGCTCAGATGATCCACGTTAGCTCGATGATACTACCGAAGTCACGGAGAACTACTTCCTATACCCACACAGAAGTGGGTCATTCCTCATTCCAGGTCATCCCCCACCCAACCCAAACTCTTCCATTAGTTCACTCATCATAGTCATCATCATCATTATAGGAACAGTATCATCTAACACACATTAGAAAGGTTAATTCAACCTACCTCAGACACGGACTTCAAAATATTTCGTGAAAGGGAAACATGATGAAGGGTGAATTCGTTCTCAGAACAAATCTCAAACTAACAACTGAACCTATTATAACAAACCTAAAGAAGTTCAGTGATATTTTAAAATATTATTAAACTGACATACCTTTTTAGTGTCACTCGTAGAAGCAACAGCTGGCTCTTCTTCCAGCCCTATTCCACTATCCTTCAAATTGTCTTTATTCTCTTCTTCTTTCTTCGCCGTGACTTTGCCCAAACTGCTGAAATCCAAAACAGCGGTTTTGACCAAACTCTTTTTGGACAACACCGCTTTCTTTATCACAGTCTTCATTTTGTCTTCTGGGGACTTTTCCATCGCGATCAAAGTGGAAAGTCTGTCATTAGAGTCCACCGAGTCTTCATTCGATTTGTTCGAGTCAATGTAGTCTGAAGAAGACTTGACCCTCTGTTGTTCATCACCAGATGAACTAGAATGTTCCTTGCAACTTGAGTGATGTCTTTTCCGATGTTTCCTGTGGTGTTTCTTATGATGCCTTCTGTGTTTGCAGTGTTCCTCACAACATTTATGCTTCTTCTTTTTCTTCTTCACGTATTCCACTAAGACGGGATCATCCTCACTGGAATGACGCTTTATTTTGTCTTTTCGATGCTTTTTAAGTTTCTTTCTGTCTTTTCTATCATCATCTTCTTTTGGAGTCGCGACCATTGGCTCTGCTGCAGCTGGTTTAACCTCAGTACTTGTATTGTTAGCAAGAGGTAACAAAGATACAGCGGCGACTTTCTTCTCCTCTGTGCTTACACCGCTAACACTGGCATTTCGTCTTCTTTTACCAAGAGTAAATAACGGGTTTTCATATTCTGAAAAATAAAGAAGATAAAATGTAGAAGATAGAACTTGAAGTACTAGGGCAATATAATTTTCAAGAGGAAGATTAGTTACTGACCTACAACTGGGTAGTTTGGTTCCAAGAACCTTATATCCTCGATAGCTATTCTGCCTGAGTCTCCGTCGTCGAACTCCACTGCGACGAACTTGTCATCGTGAGGATCAGGAGAGGAGACTGCCACGGTGCCAGGGTACAGGCATCGGTATTGCTGTGACCAATACGCGCAAACTCTCGTGCCAGACGGTAGTTCTGCTACTGAAGTGGGGCTTACTTCCAGGATCTGAAATGAGTGAAAAATTGGTTAAAATTAATTTGACCATCATAATGAGATTTTTATTTAAAATGTCTTACACACAAAAACTTACAGCATCTCTCAAAGTTTCTTCTCTTGACATAATATGTGGTTTGTTCCCCCGCTCTCCATCAAGAGTGATGGCGTACACGTCAGGTGCGGTCACAGCGCTCAGTTTCCCCGCATAGAATAACCCTCCCATAGCAGTAAGTACACGAGGCGACTGGTCTACTTTGTCTTCTGTTAAAGTACACTTGGACACCGGTGGCGGTGCAGCCGGTTCTGCAGGAGGTTGTTTTACTTCCTCTCCAGTCCTCTCTTTTGATTTGTGACTCTTTCGCCTCTTTTTTGCACGCCGCTTCTCTTTGTCACTATCACTAGAAGCACTAGTACGACGCAGCGCAAACTCAAGCTCCGGAATGTCATCTCTCGAATGTTTCCGAGCTAAGCGATCAACTTTCTCTCTATTCTTCTGTCGGACTTCATTGAGACTCTCCATTGAAGAACTCGCTGACCGGTTAAGCGCCCACTCGGCTTCCTCCGGATCTGAACATGCCTTCATAATCGGTTCAGCTTTCAACTTGGGACGCACTTTGCTTGTCCGGTGATCCTCCTTTCTTGAAGGTTCTCCTCTTGTGCATAATATACCGCCTTTGAGTTTGCCCTTTGCCAAAAGAAAGCCGACAAGACTACTCTTTGATTTTGGCTTCTTTGCTACTATTGTCTCTGTGGAGTCTGGACTCGACACCTTTCGTGGTCTCCCTACTTTACGTTTCTTGGACGATCCCCTGTCTGAATCAGGCGACAATGCTGGAGTGGATGGTGCTGGAGATGCTGATAACGTGGGTAAAGGCGGGTTTAAAGCTTTGAGCTGAGCTTTCCTCTCATCAAACTGTCTTTCCAATGCTAATAATCTCTCACGCATGTCTTTTTCTATTGCACTGGCGAGCGCGTGAGCCGACCTTACATTGGTGTTGTGAGTACACGTCACAGAATTACAAGAGCACGCTGTGACGCGTCTCAGACTTGTCTCCAATTCTCCTCCGCTACTTCTGCCCTCGTCTCTTTCCCTGTCCCGCTTGTGTCGCCGCATTTTTTCCAATTTGTGCCGTAACCTTTCTTCTCTGTCACGGCTTCTTATTTTTCTTCTTTCGCCGCTCGAATCCCCGTCTCTATGTCTGTGTCTGTCTTTTTTATTTGTAGCAGAGTCTGCAGAACGACTTCTGTCGGTGGGACTTAGTAAGGGCTCACTTTTAATGAAGGGACGGGAAGAAATTGGCATATTTGATGGGGGATTTTCCACTACTTCCTCCATAAACCTCTGTTCTGCTAGAGCACATAATAAGCCCAAACCGTCAAGGGAAGGTTTGCCTTGTTCACCAGTAGTGGGATCTGTCGGAGGAAACTCGAACCGCCTGTGAGGGTCAGTTTCAGTTCTGGGTGGTGATTTGGGAGATGTCTTTATTAAAATATTTAATTTAGTTGGTGTTCTCGTATCGACGGTCAATGGCACCGGATCTAACGGCGGCATGCTAGTTCCTGGTGTAGTGCGTTCGAACTGCTCAATACTGTTCGAGAGAAGCTCCAGACCACTCACATCTACTGGTGGTCTGGAGTTTTGTGAAGCATGTGAGACTGGCGTCGTTCTCGCTGTGTCTATCACCAGATCATTAGAAGTATTGCTACTTGAGTTATCTAAACTATCGTCCCTATCTATTGAATCTACTGATTTTTCTACAGTTCCGATAATCGGTAGGCCTTCCGAGGAAGAGTCTTCAGCATGATCAATAGGCGGGTGGTGTAATAATTGCGAATGATTTTGCATCATGTTTTCTTCAGGGTAGTGTGCGACACCTACACATGCTACGTCCCTTTCATCATCATCCGCGTGATTCGGTGATTCATCCTCTTCATCGATGTGATCAGTTTGGTTGGACGCGTCCCTGTGTGCCGGGAGCTCAGGACCTTCTGGAGGTGGCGTCGGTGGAGCAGCAGGTGATGTTGCCTGACTTCGGCACGCCTGCTCCGAGTAATCAGGCTGGTAGTACAAGTGCGTTGTGAGCATCGGCTGCTGAACCGGTTCTGGTGCATACGACGGCTGCGGTTTCTCATGCTGTGGTTCTGGTTCAATTTTTATTAAATGTGGTGTGATAAGCGGCTGCATTATTGGTTTTCTCTTGTCTGCTGAATGCGAAGGGTGGGGTTGTTGTTGAGGCGCTGGCGCTAGAGTTACCAGGCGCGTAGAATGCGTGTGGGTATGTTGTAAGGTTGCTGTACTAGCGAGCAGGTCTCCTGGTAGCAATTGTAGGTGGTGTGAGGGGTGCGGCGCTTGCGGCAGGAGCAGCGGTGCTGACTGGTAGGGCATGCCGCCCCACACGACGGCGTGCGGCAGGTCGGGCGGCGCGGGCAGCAGCAGCAGCGCACCCGACGTGGGCTCGCGCACGAGCTGGAAGCCGCTCGACATGCCGCCGCCCACGGAGCCCACGCCGCCGACGCCGACACCACCCACCATCATGCTTTCCATTGACACTTGAGCTGAAAACAGTGATTGATTGATATAACAAATGCAAGAATAACTTTAAAAAAATACTTGGAGCATGGAGTTAATAGTTTGTACTTTTTTTTGGCTTTGTTTTTAAAAAAAGGTTTCTGAATTAAGTACCTATTTTGAGTTAAGGTGCATCACGAAACACATTTTCACTGTTTTTCATACAACCGCTCTTTACCGATTATGACGTTATTACACATTTTTCATTAGATATTTTGGGAACACAGTATCTTGTGGATATTACCTAGGCTTCAATTGAAATCTATTTCTAAATTTGTGTAAAACTAATCCAGTAAAGACCTCTGAAAATCTCCTATTTTGTATGAACTTTGACACTTCATAATTTGCCTAAAAATTAAAAAAGTCAAAAAAGTAAAACTATAGAAGCCTTGCAAATTTTATGAGGATTCTTAATGACGACAATTTTTTCAAAAACTTTTAAGGGTTTAAAAAAACAGCTATTTCCTGGAGCAAGTATTGTGAAATATTAGAGTAAATCTCGGAATTACCGAATACTAACAGGAATTTTCAGGCGTTATCTCTCTTTTTTTTGCGTTGCCTTTTCGTCAAACGTCGCATTGGATTGCGTTAGATGAAGTAACAAGCTTTTAAACCTTTTTCGATGTTGACGATAGGGGAGTGGGGACCCTCCTAAGAACGTTTTAACCCAATTTTAATAGCAAAAAACAGTTGGAAGAAAGTGGAGAAGAATGGAGGTAAGAAGATATTTTCAAAAGTTCACGTATGGTATAATTTTCTCTACTTAATACCAAGGCAACATAACTATAAAGCGAGTACGCTGCATTAATGACGGAGGCCACGGAGTAGTGAATCAATGAAGTGCCAATGAAAAAGAAATTTGGAGGCATGTTCACACACGGTCATAGATACATATAACACCTGGTACCAGCAATAGGTGCACATTCGTCCATATAAATACTCCACTAGTTTATTTAGCAGTCTATGAGTACGGCTCATCACTTAGTCACAATACAGCATATGAGCCGATCACTTAATATTCAGTGGCCGCGCTTCCGGAGACGAGCAGGAATGTTAATGTTTTCGATGGGAAATTACTCTTTATGACGGGTTTCCAATGGCGGTTAAGAAAATATGCATCGGAACTATAAATTTAAAAATACTTTGAAAACCTATTAAGAACTGGGTGTTTATGACTTAATTTTAATTTGAGTGCCTACAAACAGGTTATAATTCTGTCTATGACACTTTGCTATCTGTGTAACTAATCTACATATAGCTAGGTAGGTAATTAATATTTTTCATCGTTACTTCATTCATTATTCATGTCTTTAGCTATTTACATAAAATGTGTAAACCTCAATGGCTGCTTACCCACCAAGTACCATAAATAAATACCTACCTACATATTGTTCTACAGGTACCTATCATAATAAATTATGGAATAAACGGAGGAGTCATAAAAAAGTAATTATAATTTTTGTAATGAAAAACAATTAAGTGCAACCATAATAAAAAGTTTCGCAAATGTGAAATTTATTTATAGTTGTAACTTACTCCAAACACGGGACAAGAAAGAATGGAGTTGCCTTTAATAAAACATTTCTTCTTTCGTCATTGCTGTGTTTACAATTAACTTCAGAATAGAGGCACGTCATGTCATCCATACTTACAAAGCAATACAAACCCAAAACCGGGAACGTAAACCGATCAATAAAAAATCAAACAACAAAAAAATCCCATTGATTGCTTAAAATTCATTTTGAATAGCCCAGCGCTGCGTCGAAACACATCTTAATGACTTGCATTTTACTGTTCCAATTAATCCATTATTCTTTTCACATCCCTACCGAGAGCGAACGAGGTGGTGCATACAGGAAATAACCACGTTAGAAAGAGATGAAACGAAACCATTAGCATCGCTTTAATTTTAAACGTTTCTGAAAAGCGGCCGGTTTTTTAAACAGTCTGATTTAGTTTAAATTGAGTGATGCGTTGAATGTGAAATAGTATCGAATATTTACGATGTGAAGTGTTTTTTCTGAAAGGCGCCTCGATGAAGTAGATATTGTCCACCTTTTTTATTTAAATATTTAGTCAATTGTGGGCATTAAATTGGAGTGTTTGTTACTGCTAACAAATTTACTTAATTACAAGGTTTATTTAAGTTCAAGTACCTATATTAAACGCGGGATCTGATCAATAAGTAAAACACCATAATTATATTTGTTGCTACATATTTTATTAGTAGATTGTTTTACTACATTTTCGCCTTTTCAGTACAGTTTTTGGTCTGTTTGTAAGCAAATCAAGGATAAAACTCATCTCGTAAGATTTCCTTTAAACTTAAGTCAAAAATTTCATAACGCAAGGATATGACCATTAGATTTCAATTTACACAATGACCAGTCCAAGCTGTGAGACGCGTGATTGCCTGAAGGAGGTATTACAGTGTTGGATGCTGGGCCCAACCTCCTTATTAAAGAGGTGATTTCCTCTTAGGTACGAGTATCGCGTCAGGTAGATTGCTACATTCCGACAGAATGTAGTTATGTAGAGAAAAGCATGAATTTACTGCTTTCGTAACGCTAAATTACTAGGACTAGGTATTCAACTTCTATTGGAAATTAAAACGGTGTAGATAAACTCATTTAATTACCAGTTTAGCGTCATTGAACATCGCAAAGATAATAGACACATATTTTTCTTTGCACGTTTTTTTTTTTTAACTTTGTGTATTATCATTTCAGCAATCAATTAGATGCTTGATTAATGTTACAATTAAGCTAAAAGCAAGCTGAGTCCAAGTATACAACGTATGCGTCGCATTATAACAGCTAGAATTTGATTGAAAACTACTTGGCATTCGCAAGCGCAACGCTGTACCACATAAGTCGTCCCTATTCAAACCAAACGTTGCATACGTGTTTAGACCACGTATGCAAAGCTATATGTTATGACCTCAGGCGAGCTTCGTTTGTTAAAATGTTAGTAGTTCCCAACTAATAGTCGTATTAAAAAAAATTATAAATGTTCAAATCCAAATTATTTCAAATTTCATTTAAGCTATTTCATCTCGGAGACAATCGGTGTCAAAAACTGGTCAAAAAGTAAGTATGTTCAGTTGCGGTGATCGCTCCATTTTGACTTCCTACTTACTCCGTGGTACTAAATTCTTGGATAAATTAGGCATCTTAGCATTGCTACGTCTTACACCTACTTTACTTTGCCTAATTTACTTTGTTCAGATTCAGTATCAGGTCACTTATATTGGATTAATCTCTTGAATCGTGACATTACTCGTATATCGTCGACAACGACCAATATCAATGAGATTTCGACTGTATTTGCCGTGAAAATTCGGTTGTTGATAACTGCACGGGTTGGCACAGTGGTTGAGCGATTGGCTGCTGCGTGGCGATCTCAGGTTCAATTTCTGCACGCAACAAATATTTGTATGGCGTAGACATATTTGTTCCGGGTCAGTGTGACTTGGGTGGGATTATACCTAGGTATGTGTTTCTGAACGTATGTCACGAACCCACGATACAGGAATAATTTCTAGTGTGGGGACAATTTTTTTTTAAGAAAAGCAGGTACTTAGCTAAATACCTACTTTCAGGAGAGACATTATCAAAGCGATCAAAAAATGCACAGGTCTATGCGCAATGTTCAACGCAAATAAACTCTTTTTCTTTCTGACTTTCTTGTTTTCTTTGTCTATCTATTTACCCAAGTTCTGTACATATCTTTAATTTATATCTCAAGTGTCAATCATTTGTCAGCTTTTATCAATCATTTATCAACGTGTCTCAAATCAACAGGCTGCCTCTGTGTCTAGCAGTACCCAGGCAGAAAATAGGTACCTACTAGATTAAAAGGATTCAAGCAAAAACTGCTTCGTCAGCTAACTTTGTCAGCACAGTAAAGAATAGGTAAGTCTAGAAATAAGTAATCTTTTTTTTTTTTAATTGATATGAACTTACACCCTATTCAGGCAGCCGTGAGACATACACCGTGAACAATCACCATCATCATCATCATTTCAGCCGATAGACGTCCACTGTTGGACATAGGCTTCCTCCAAGTGTCGCCACAATGAACGATCCTGTGTCCCGCATCCATCGGATTCATCGGTCATCGTAAAAGTAAACAAACTAGGTAGGTATAGGTAAAAAGGTTGTTTAAAAACATGAGTGAATTTGGACCTACCTGAAGCAAAGCACGCTTTTCTTCACCGAAGAAAACTCGTGGAAAGTAAACGCCAATGCATTCAGCAGAAAAGGAAGCTGTTATCAATGTAGATAGGTATTTTTTGTTTGTTATAGTTTTCTTTGTTTACATTTTGTCTCAAGCCCAGAAAAATAGGGTATAGTGCTTGACTGCGATCCCATCTGATAGTAAGCAGTGATGAAATTGTTGATGGTGAGGCGCACTAGTTTATAATTATAATTATAGTTTATAAGCCTAAATTTATAATTGGACGAGAAGACCGCAGCAGGCAAGTTGTTCCAGTGCTTCGACGTAAGTATGTAGTACCTATAAACGACGAGGCGAAACGCTTAGTCCGGACCGTAAAGGTTTTAACAGCGTAAGGGTGGATTATTACCAGGTTGTAGTTCTTTCTAAGTAGTTCGTAATTTGCGATTACCTGTTGGAAAATAATGTTTTTGCTTTATAGGTAACCTACGCCAGCAACTTGGTAATCTCTTTTGGTGAGGAAGTTTTAGATAAGTGTCAAAGGTGAGTTGAGTAGGTAAGTAGCTATCAAAATATAATTTTCTTTTCCTGTTTACAAAAGTTTATCGCGCAGTAAATACCTAACTATTAAATAATAATTTTCTTATCAGATATGTATCAAAGCCACCAATTACGGTGCCATCAATCATTGTAGCGCTCGCGTTATTTCTTCAACGGTCGCGTGAGGTGTCAAGCGCGGCGTGCGCTAAGACGCGGCAAAAATCGCCATTACCGCACCACTTGTTATTACCAGAAAAACATAAACGCAAAAAAGTCATTCACAACACTAAAAAGATCGAGGCGGCGAAGATGAAGTACTGCCTTTAGAGGCGCGACGGCTTCTTATTGGCCGAGACGCCGAGGAGGCGGAGTTTTGTGGGAGGAGCTGTAAATGTTAGGGCTGCACGTAAGTCGACTCCAGTTTTATCGATAAATGAGTTTTTATGTTTTTTTATGGTGTTATAATTTATGGCGTGGAAGTGACAGAGTTCCGTTCGTGGGGAACGATTTAGCGGATGGATGCGGGTGAGCGATGGATGCCTACGGTACAGTTTTTTTACCTTGACTTAAGACGCATGACGTCATTTATTCAAAGTGGTCAACACATGAGAAATATTTGGTGATTACTGTATCGCGAGTATTAGTTTACGCGTTCTTAATTTTTTATTGGTTTGTTCATACCGGTTTGTGGGATTAATCTTTTTTTTTACGATTTGTAACATTTTATTTTTATGCTTTGAGATTTTAAACAGGTTTGTCGGGAAATTCATAAAGGAAGGTATTTAAGTTTGATTGCATTTTAAATCGCCTTTGAAACTTATGATGACCATTTAAAGCACTTTCTAGTTAACTCTATTGAATGACTTTTTCATGAAATACCCATTCTATAGGGATAAACGAATTGAGAGGATTCTAATGACGATTAGGTATAAAGATTTATAAATTCATTTTGTTTTTTTGTAGGTAAATAAATAAAAGTTACGGCCGCAATCATATTTTAACCAACATAATCTTAAGTAGATAATGACACTGATCTGTAGCGCTTCACTATGAAGACTTCATACTTATTGTTCTCTACGAGAATAAAAAAACCTTTTTATAAAAAAAATAACCGACTTCAATAAAAACTTGAATTGAATTTGAGAAGTTTCCTCGATTTCGCCGAGATTCCATCATCAGATCCCAACTTGGTGACTACGGGACTATTTGGAAAGTAGGTATACCTACTCTTTCCAATAAAAAAAGGAATTTTTCAAATCGGTTGGCAAGCGACGAAGTTATGCGCGAAAAACATTTTAAAAAAATACAAACAACCGAATTGAGAACCTCCTCCTTTTTTAGAAGTCGGTTAAAACACGTATTGTATCATTTGAAAGCATTTATAAACATCCAAAGATTAGTAGACTTGGGTGCCTAGTCTTTTAGGTCCTTCTGCGCAACACTGACCAAGATTTAAAGCAGTCACTACGCCGATGCTGGATATCTTTGTTGACCACGCAAATGTAATTTGATAACGTTAATAATATATTCAATTCACAAGCGACAAGAAAATGAATCAAACAGGAGTCATAAATATAAACCTATTCAGATGTCTGTGGGCAATATTTCTCTATTATCCATTAACTTATCTAGTTTATACGCCGTTAACCGGACAAGTGCTGCCGGCTCCGATCTAACTTTGAGTTATTGAAGTGATTAGGAATGCAATTGTGTCTCTTTAAGCATAGTCAGCTTTACAAAGTTCCCACTGTTGGGACTCAGGCTTCCTCTCTAGGAGAGGGTCGTAACACGCCACACGGGCCCAGTGCTGGTTGGTGGATGTCACATGTTTTCTTTCACCATTTTGAGAGATTGCACCCCGAACAAGCCCAGCATACTATAGTAAGTCTATAACGATCCCGCTGCTGGGACACAGACTTCCGCTTTATAAAAAGGAGCAGATCCAGATCCAGCGCTGGTTGCCGGGTAGATACTTCATAACTTATTTTCCTGATCAAATATACTTATTATACGCTGATTTCATGTTGGATGTTGTAATTCCTATATCTGACATCTCGTTGACTCCCATATTTTTCAATAGCGTCGTTGAATGATCCTGTGAAATGTTGCGTCAGGGTTCAAAATATTCCGCATTCCTATCTAGTTTTTAGTGTAAGAATTAATGGGTGATCAGACGGTTGCAAACTAGCGTTCCAACCAAGGTGCCTGGCTAGTTTGAATCCGTGTTGACCTTCAACGCCCTTGGTTGGGAGGCGCATTTTTCCAAACACCAAACCTGTTAGCGCGTGGCCTACATCCGTGTAACAACACAAACCAAACACATAAACCAAGGTTACTATGGTTGGAACACTAGTTTGCAACCATCTGGTAACCCCATTTAGAATCACGCTAATATGTAAGTATTAGGTGTATGTTTGTCTGTCTGAATGCTTAGGCAGTCAGAACAAAGAAAAGGTTGACCTTTTCCCAACTATACTGAAGTCGGCTTACCAACCTAAAGTCTAACTAGATGTAGTAGAATACCAGATATATGGAACGACTGCCTATCCGACCTCCACAACCCAGTAATGGATGACACGATACGCCTGGGCCAGACTGGTGGTAGATTTCCTATCTACTGACTATCCGCAACGATTGTCAAAGATCCCCAAATTACAACCGGGAACATTGGCTTAGGTGAATCTGGTAGCGAACACTCAGTGACAAGTTTCGCAATGCATCGATATTAATAAAGTTATTTACGTTGTCAGTACAGAATCGTAAAAAAAAAAAAACATGTTGCACCGGCTGGTGCAACATGTTTTTGTCAAGAAAATAACATGGGAAACAAGGAAGATTTACGTTATCGAACATAAGATTTGTGACGTATTGAAAGCAGTGCATGTAGCCAGTGATGATGACATATGGCTCTGAAACATGGTCGCACACAATGGGCCTCATCAGAAAGCTTAAAGTCACCCAAGGGGCAATGGAAAGGGTTACACTTGGGAGTTTCCTTGCGTTGTTGCATCAGGAATGAAGGAAGATATCCGCAGAATCTAAGTAGGTAGTTCATTTTTTATGGCACGTAGATTAATCTTAGTCCATAGAGTTTCTTGCTAATTCTTCTTTAATTTGGCACGGGTTTACGATTCACCGGCCGACTAAACAATCTCCATCCATAATTCTTCGATTACGTATCTACCATTTTATATTCAGGCAACTTATCAAGAAGAACCTAGAACGATAGTAGCTACTAGGTTTGCAGTTTCTTAAAATAATGCAGTTTTCAATCAATTAAATCGTTTATTTAAAATAGACCATTTGCAGGCACTTTTGAATAGTCAAATGTCGGTCAGTTCAAGAAAAGTGAAGCTAAATTGCAATCCTCAACTATCTACACTTAAAAATATTTCCTCGCAAGAAGCTATATTTCAAATCGGCAGCAAAAAATTTTGCAAAAAGAGTTAATTTTTCCGTATGACCTTAAAAGTTGGACCTAAGTGCAGCATAAATTCATTGAAACTGCCATTAGAAAAGAATAAACGTGTTTCTAAGTCAACACAAGTAGGTAATATATTAAGCAAATAAAGCCATATTTCCAAGTGCTTATTTATCTAGAAGCTATTAATTACTTTGTAGTACAATTAGACAGGTGTTTTACCATCTGCATTAGAAATACCTATAAAGGCAGACAATTGCAAAGGTGCGACCGTAAAAGAACCATTACAAAAAGCTGAATAAAGACTAGGGACGCAAGAAATTGAGAATAATACAAAAAAATTGATAGACATATGGAGGAATTGCCCCATCCTCGATAGCAGAGCTATTCCTAATAAGTACACACCAGAGCCAATTTAACAAAAACCAAAGAAATTTAACTTAACGTTACATAGTATGCTCAAAAGAAATTAAACAAAAAGGATAATAAGTATGGAAGAATTGCCACACCTTTGATGGCAAAGCTAAGAAATTAACAAAGAGCAAATCAACTATAGAAATTGAAAAGAACCATAATAAAAAGCAGATTATAGACTAGGCTCGCAAGAAATTGAGGATGTTACAAAAGGATGACATGAAGGAACTATCACCATCTATGATAGCAACGCCAGGCAATTTAATAAACACCATCAAAATGCGTTTGCCCCGGGCTTCAGCTGCGAGTAATGAATGCGATATCATATTTCAGCGGATGGTCGTAAAAGGTGACTAAAGCATAATTGCAGTGTTCAACAGTGGCCACTTGCGAATTATAATATTATCTTACCAGAGCAATCATTCCTCCATCCTGTCTATTCAATTTGCTCGATTCACTGAATCATGATTTAAATATTTCGAGTTCCTAAAGTTATTAAGTACTTACCTAAAAACATAGGAAGGCTAACTAAGTCCTAAAGAAGGACTATCCTGTTCCTTTAAAGAATTAAAACACCTGCTTACAGCTAAACGATACTAGGACAGCAAAGCTCTAAGGTTGGTACTTCTTAGGTAGTTGTGAATCGTGCAATTAGAAACCACATTCCAACGAAATTCATTAAAGTTTATCGTATTTCGTCACATTCACCAATTAACTTTTGTCGTCGAGTGTACCTTCCATTCATTCAGTATAATCAGTAAAGGTGAGTGCGAAACTCAACGCCACGTTTTAATGGCAAAGGATTTCATTAATTTATACCTAATGATGAGAAAGAGATAAAAAAAGTATGGTGCGCAATGAAAAGAGCCGATGTGGCCCGATGTGGCCCGATCGACGTTATAAACGCGATCGGGTTACGAGCTGCTGTGCTGTTTTGTAACGTGTGGTTCCGCATAAATTATGGCAGAAAACTTTGTGAGTTTATGGAATTAACAAAAAAATACTGAAAAGTTTCGTTTGATTGATTCTTAGTTTTAGATACTGTGAACGAATCAAAATCTCGAATTAATTAAACCTACTTGGACATTTGGACACAAAAATATGGTGTAAATTGGTAATAAGTAATAGATTATAAGCGGGATAAGAATCCAAAAGGCCGGTATAATTTTAATGCGTATAATCAATTTAATTACCTATGCTCAATTATCTAGAACAGAAAACATTTGAAACTACAATATTTAGCTTATAAATTGTTAAATAATTAACTTTGACAAAAATATGATGTGAGTTGGAGATGGAAGATAATATGATTACGACAAACTGGAATTTTGTTGCATTTTTTTAATTTTCTTTTGGTGTTTTTTATCAAGGCTGCTGATACTGATAATTTTTTATTTCTTTTATAAAAAAATACACGTAACCCTGAAAATAAAATAAAAGAAAGAGAAGTATAAAATGTACCAAAGTAGCTACGCGCGAATTTGCCGTCATTATAAAACCAAGCCGATTTTAAAAGACATTTTAGTTTAAGCGATCCAGAGGAACATGCAGCCACATCACTTGGTTGGATAACCGAAACCGGTCAACAACGACTATTGACCGGACGAGTACAGTTGCAATGCTTCTACCAAAGCAACATGACTGAAGAGGTGGTATATCTAAACGGACGGCATTCTCATTCAGAATTAGACGCCTATTTCCTTTGGCTTATTTTTTATCTCTTTTTTGTTTTGGAAAAAAGAAGGAGGCTGATATACCGGTTTAGGAAGGAGTGTTTGATAAATTTTAATTTCTGGCCGGGGTCTGATGTCGCTGAAACGGCGGTCTCGCAATGCAGTTGGCGCGTAGCTACCAGGGTCGCAGATATCAGTAGGAGGTGACTCACCGGGGTAGGGCCAGAGGGGCGCGGGCGGCGCGGCTGGGGGCGGGGCCGGCCACGCCAGGGGGGCGGGGCGCTCGTCGCACAGCACGTTCGCCACGCCGACCGTCATGGCCGCCTGCGCCGCTTCTGCACAACAACACAGTGACGTGGCGGCTGCAACGCGCGACACGCGTACAACACATGAATTATTACTTCACACGTGAAATCATAACAACTCTTCTATGTCTTAGCTTCCTAGTTTTTCCAATCGAATTGCATGCATTAGAAATAAAGATCCTCGTTGTCTTCACACAAAATACTGTCGGCTCATTGAATACAGCGTTTTATTTTATTAAAATTATTGCAACTTTTGTTGAATCATTAACTGAATATTAGAATGAATCAAGTTTTAATCGCTTTATTAAGTAAATGTAAGTGTTTTACGACTTCAAGCACTAACCCTACATAGAAAATACCAGTACTCTTCGGTATTGTGTAACCAAATCGAAATTTTCTTTCATATCCTTTGCAAATTCAACAACATATCAAGCTAGATAATCGATTCGACAAAACTTTCAGTCATGCAGCTAAACTAAGACTTTTAAGTTTATGTAGGCAGATAATAAAGCACTGTCAGAAAAACAACATGATAGGTAGGTAGTCCTACGCCTATTACACTAAACCTCTTTCTGTCTCTGTTAACCTCATAAAGATGACTAATTGGGAGTTATTAATAAGTATCTACTTATTATTTGTATCAAAAAGTATCTTTTTCCAAAACCGTAAATATAAAGAATTTTACAAATTCGTATATTAAACAAATTCACCTTTCAAATCCGGTGGAAGGAGAAAACGATATGTAACAGAATAAGGATGCACATACTGAAATGTGACGTCACTATCATTAGGGTACCTACGTTGTACAAAAGAGAGAGAGTGTGATATTCCCACCATGCACCCACTCTTCTTCTTAAATTATCATGAAATGCTAATTACTGCTTTATTTACGAGTAAAATCCGATTTTGATGTTGTTTTCGGAAAAAGATTTCTTTTTAGTGTTATTTTGTAAAAATATATTTAGGTAGTAAAAAAATGAATAGGTGCTTACAGGCGAATAACAAAATTCAAAATCTTACTCGTGCCTCTTTATTAACCGACTTCTAAAAAAGGAGGAGGTTCTCAATTCGGCTGTTTGTATTTTTTTTTTATGTTGGTTCGCGCATAACTTCGTCGCTTGCCAACCGATTTGAAAAATTCTTTTTTCGTTGGAAAGAGTATACTTCTCAAATGGTCCCATAGTCACCAAGTCGGGATCTGATAATGGTAACTTGGCGAAATCGAGGGAACTCCTTAAATATTAATTATAGGCTTTCTTATCTAAAAGGCTGTCATAAGGTTCCATAACTAAAATAAATTACCATTGCGCTTGTTAAATGTAGGTATAATGTAACGAATAAGTAGATTTTTTTTAAATTCCTAGTCAGTTATAACCAGGAGAACATAAAAAAGCTAGTAAAAGGGAACTCGCATGTAATTATCCGTGTTTACTGTAAACAACGCTAGACGGTTTTTTTTAAAGACACAATTAACGGAGGTAGGTAATACCTAATTAATATGCAAATGCAAATGATATCGACGAACGCCCTCATAAAACTAGCTTTCTTATATGCAACGATTTTAACGAATACAGTCAGATTGCGTGTAAGGTTTTTTTTTAAGTATCTTTGTAAATAAGAAAATAACCTTTTAATCAAATCAATGAGAAAATACGTGATCATAATAAGAGATTAAGTACATACGGTTTCTATTTGATGGACTAAGCCCAGATATTGTGAACTGGATGCCATAAAAGTCGGATGGCGCCAAGGAAGTTCGCAAAATTTATAATTTTCCTAATTTTTTTTTTTGCATTTTGCAGGGCAGTGTCAAGTTGTATGAAGATTAATATGATTGGCGATAGTAGACGTATTTATTTACAATCATTAAAATCATCAGTCGTACCCTATTAAATGGCTATTTCGTCGTCACGTCAACCGCAAGCACTGCTAAGCTTGTGTCTCCACAAACTGGTTGCTTGAGAATGGACGACGTCGCGCCGTCTAGGGCAACCTGGGACTGAGAAGTGGTTGGTGGCAAGAAGATATAGACGCCTACTGCAAGGGCTTGTCCAGCAGTGGGAAAGAATAGAAGGGCCAGATAAGTAAATAACAAAGGGATGTGATATGATTCGAGTGACTGCAAAAAATCTAGGATCCTAAATTGAACAACGTAAGGGACGTGGAAGATGGAAAAAATACTTATCTATGGATACCTATGTTTATGAAGAAAATTATGCTACGAGTACGTTGATCACAAAATACTTATGTATCTGCTACAAAGGGAGAAGATGACGATGAAGTACAAGTTGCTTTACGTACTACCTAAGTGGGTAAAGTTAGATTCCGTTTAGAAAATTGATAGAGGATTTTGTTGCATACTTCCTCACAAAGGTAGACATAAAAAAAAATTACAGTGTGGTAGAGGATTTTAATCGATCAATATTCATTAGATGATGATAAATGATTCTTCTTCAATCTATGCACCCTTGATATCTTCCTAGAATATATTCCTAAATTATAAAAAGGCATCTTAGGTATTTAACTATCTAAGTCTTAGTTTGCAAGCTTGTTTACAAAAATTTCAATAGTATCAAATCTGTACTGATATTTGTAGCTAGATTCAAATTATAGTTTTAAAAGTTGTTTCGTAAACCAGATAATTTTGTTAAATTACATAGATATCACTGAAATATGTTAAATTTAACGATATAGGTAAATCAAGATAGGCGTCAATATGTTCTTATCGAGTTGATTAAGGATACCAAATGACTCCACGTCGTGGAATCGATAGTATCCCAGGAAATCGTAAAGTCGGATATTTTTCAAACCTAATTATCTACGAAGTACCTAATGTTAGTAGATATGAATAAATGCTAGGATCATCATCACTATCTTCCTATCCTTGTTCCAAGGTACTTGTAGTCGGCGCAAGACGTTTTTTTTCTTCCATGTTTAGTCATCCGTATTCTTCATAGAAGATCAAGAAAGCTAAAGAAAATACTTATGCGAATATCTATAGGATAAAAAACCATTCCTAACCACCAATCGAAGTTTACAAAACCTAAAAAACAATCAAATTGAATGCTTTTCAAAGGAATCCGCAAATTAAAAAGAAACAATACTTGAAAAAAGTATCAGAATTCGTAGGAAAACATAAAAGTGTTGGAGTCACCCCATCTGCTTTTATGGCGAATGCTGATTAAAGGATTAAAATCAAGTGAACGCACAGCAATAACGCGCCCCTATTTGTTACGATTTACTGCGGAAAAGGGGTGACGAACGTGGTCATACCACCGCAGTCGCTCAGCGGAAAACCAAAAACGTGCCGTGGGATACATGAAATTGGACATACCTACAGAAACTAACAATGAGACAACAATTAAAATGATTGATGAACACACGTAAGTAGGTTTAACAAATAAGAATTATAAATGATATTCATTTTCAAATAAGATTTACAAACACTTTAACAGGTTAATTAAAACGAGATGAGGTCGTTGTTTTTCCTAGCTGACAACAACAAACATACCCGTTCAGCAATCATGTAGCCATCAATCATATGAAAAATGGTCTTTTGAAGAAAGAACCACACAGATTTGAGTAGACCTGACCAGTCATGTAGCTCTATTCAGGATTGCTAAGAAGCTCAACGACTTGACGAACAGATTAAAGATAAGACGTTAGGGGAGGCCACACAACTACCTACACAAAATTGCCAGACATACGTTTAGATTATAAAAAAAAGGAAAAATACATAATTCCCACAAGATGTTAAAGTTTATTAAAAACTATGAGTCGTATATAAGCCGATGAAGCCGCCTCTGAATAAATGATCAAATCAGATGATGTTATAGCTTAGGCAAAAGAATAATAATAGAAAGAAGATTTTGGTCATAGGATTTCCAGGTGACAAACAAAAGTTTAATAAAATAATGACATTCTAACAAGAACAGATTCTGATTAGAAAATACTCTGTATTAGTAAAAATTTGAGTAGATTGGATAGTTTTATTGCTTAGGAACGGTAATAAATCTAATCGAATGAGACTAAACGAAAAGTTTAATACATTTCTTGGTTTCCCTAACTATATTTGGCATAACAAGCTCCCTAATAGCTTAAGTTATTCAATCATTGTCTTGATAAGTGAGCAGTGATTCAAATAGTTCAATTGCATAATTATTAACTGAATTTTTACCATATTCCATAATCTGTTGGACAAACTTAGATCGGAGTTCGTTATTTCAAATTCGTACGGTTAGTAATGCAGTGTTTAGCACCTACTTTATCGGTTTACTAGCACTATTCCTTAAACTGTATTTTGACGATAGTTTTATAAAACTAATATAGCGAAGTTTCAAATTTATCAACCCTCTAAATTGTTCTATTATCTTTATCCTTTACCTAACTCAATCCTATTTGTGTTAAGTTTCAAGTTTTTTGGCATACGAATTACGAAATGAGATTTCACATAGAAAGAAATTTTCACTTTAACTTCTAAAAATCCCTTCTTAGCCCTCCTACGTCATAAAAGGAAACCTTGTGGATTTTTTTTTGTTATGTTATTAGGCCGAGTAATTTTGACAGGCTGTTGATATGTCAGTTTCTCCTTTTTTAAATTCGATTCATAAAAACTGTCATGTTCTTGCCCGAATCCCAATTTCGGTATTTACACCATCGTCATCACACATCATTTTGGTTTGTACAATTAAGTTTCCTAAATCAGCTAGAACTCTGAGCCATATATGTTTCTTCTAACTAATCTAAACCCGACCGTAGATTCCCGCCTACCCGTCGTGGCCCTACATAATCTGTGTAGTATGTGACCCGACCGAGCCGCCCAGCTGATCGGGAACCGGTCCGGACCGGTTCGGACTAATTTATATTGTAATTCATTTGGACTAAAACCCAATGGCCCTTACTGGGCCATTGTAGACTAACAAGTCTTAGCCTACGTTTCCTAGAAAAGGAAGGTATAGTGTTGTTTTGTTGTTTCCTTTGCGGCCGGTTTGAACATATAATAAGCATCTGATAGTTCATTCCTGTTTAGAGTTCGCTGAACAGACTTTCCTTTCGTTCTTTAGATTTTTAATTTTCTAAATTAAAAATCTGTCTCACTGATAAAATCTCCAAAATTATTAGGTAACTTCTTTTTTTACGGTGGGCAAAAATCATCTTATGACAACCCCCGCTCTTGGCTGGAGCGGGAGATAGTATCAGACTCTTACTGACTAAAAACCCACCCCGTTCCTTCTAGCCTCTTCATACACAAAGTGAAATGTCAATGAAATATGCTATAGAATTTATAATTCCTACAATATTTTGTTTATTTTCGCTTAAATTCCGAGAACGATTAAAATTTTCGACAACAAAAAGTCCAGTCTTATCCTGTTGAATTGCCTATACATATTTTTCCTTTAAATATACACAAAGACAATGTGATTTATCTATCTTCGATAATGACCCATATTTTATTACCTACCTATTAAAATTCGCTTATTGAATCAAAAAAACAAAAAAAAAACTAAAACAAAACAGCTATTTCTCACGAAACAAATTCCCACAATGAGATGAAATATCGGAATGGCAGCGGTGCGAGGAGCCAAAACGAAAATTATGAAAGGAAGCACGTGCTGGTATCTCTGTCTCGCTCTAATGTATAGCGCCGTCCTACTCCGTCACTTGTCGTACTACAGAGTAGTACAAATAAATAAACGTTGACTGAGTTAGTCTTACACGAAAAAAAAAAGCTTTATGCTCATCAAACCATAATAAATAATTGATTAAAAAGCTTGTGCGCTTTTTGCAATCGGAATTAAGATTTTTGCGTTCCGTTTCCACGGAAAACTATTTTAAAATCAGAACGAAAGGCACTCTTGCTAATAAGTTAAATTGCTATCAACTTGTGTATTAAATAAAATATATTATCAATTTATTTTATCGCGTCAATAATCTTGATACGACGTGTACGTTTCATCTATGCTTGAATTACACTGTATATCCTATCAGTTGACCTTCACCATAACGTCTCTGTCTAACGCTAGCATTCCAAGCGCAAGTGCCTCTCTTTCACTCCTACGGCTTCACTCGGCGCGGCGCTTCGTATAACTCCTCGTGCTTACTGTGAGCCTAGTATCACGCGCGCTGAAGAAAAGGGTTTATCCGACGCCGAATGACCCGGATGCAACTAGGATTTTCCGAGCAAACAAACTATTTAGTTTTTCGCGATAGAAACTTTATTTTCCGATAGAAAAATCTATGAGCTTTTTTTTATTTATGTTTTATTGGAATATTGATAAATATTACAGGAGGGATGTCACAGCGGATTGTGTAATTGTCAATTTTTTGTGCTAAAAATTGCAGTGTGACCAGTTACATTATTTTTCATGATAGGAAATCTAGGCCACAGTAAATAGCGTCCCTAGTCAAGAATTAAAATAGCTGCACGTCGCATCGTCGCGTTGCGTGGTCAGCGTAGTGAAGCGTAGCGTAAACAGACTGACGCGACGTCGCTTGACTGTCGTTCTGACTCCGACAGACGACTATTTGCTTGCTAAACAATTGCGAATCAATTTTTAATGTTTATATTTGGGAGAAAAACATTTTCCAGACAATTGAGCAAATTATTAATAATACCTAGCATTGACCTTAAAATAAATGCCTAACGTTACAACTTCAATGATAAAAAGTCTTTCAACTTTCAACTTCCCGAGACCTAATCTTACTTATCAACTTTTAAACTTTAGAAATAAGAATAGACAGAAAGATAAAGATAAGAAAGTACAGTACAGGTAGGTAAATATAGATTCTATCTAGACTAAAGTTTTTTCTTTCATCGGATATTGATTCGAACATTAAAAAAAAAAATGTAAATAAATGTATTTTGGCATAACTTTATTAAATAAAAATAATAAGCAAATATTTATTTAATTATGTAAGTAAATCGAAAAAGTTTAAAAACAGAAAACTATGATGTCATCGGCATCACCACTATTCGCCACCCATCTCGATCGCACTCAAATTCGGGTTCGAGAGCGTACGACGATCGAACTCCTACAAAAATCTACCAGGGCACCATGAATGTGTGGAGTTGGTTGTGTATAAGCGCGCCGAATAACTTGTTGTTTGCGTTGGTTCAGACAAATATAGACCTTATAACTGATAGTGAATAAGGCAGAAATTCGTACAGTAAAATGATTTGGTTTCAAGTTAAAAGTTCAGAAAAGTGCATTGCTGTAGGTAAATAAACTAATAGTGCAATGCGATTAATTCATGAATCCCCAAGCGATCACCGGTGGCCGCGCATCTATTGTCTTACTATTGTGTCTCTAATTGACGGTATCTGAAGGGTTAATGGCGTCTATGAATAATAGGTGACTGTTAGAATTAGGTATGTTCTAGTGCTCACTTTCTTAGATGTACATGTACATAACATACATAACTGATAGAAACTTGATTACCTAACTTAATTTTTGGTTACCTACCTGATTCAAGGCAAGCAGCAAGTGCTTACAAAATATATTGTTTGATATCTATGAATTAGCCATTGTTTAGTTAGCCCGACACTCCACTTAAGTGGGAACAGATTAACAAAAATTAGAATTATAATGCAAATAAATGTCAACATGCACATTTAATAGCAAAGTCAACATTTTTTTATCCAAACAACTTGGGCTGGGGTGAGATATGGCACCCTCTTTACGCCACCCTTATAGCACTAACTTCGTTGAAATATAAGACTTATTGCCCAGAAATTAGAGTGTAAAATTTAATAACCAAGTTCATGAGGGGTTCGTTTAGTTTATTTGAAAATTTTAGGCATTAATTTACGGAATTGAAAACTTTATGGTAGTGCAAATTTCTATAAATACCACAGATTTACGAAGTTAGAGTGATTAATACCTTGGTTTTTATGGCTTCATTATTCAGAACTAAATAGAGCATAGAATCTATGCTCTATTACGATTTATAAGAATACCCTTTTCCGTCTATCTATGCCATAGATAGACGGAAAAGGGTATTCTTGAAAATTAATAGTTATGTAGTAGTTGGCGCAAATTACTAGGTAGCTAGCTACTGTTGATTTATTTATTGGTTTTGTTTGTTTGTCTTTTTTTGCTGCTGTGAGAATAAAATAGTCGTGAAATATTTGCATGGCTATATCATGTATTGCAAATATTCTTTGGCTACTTTCGATTATACATCAAAATTGAGGGGAATTTCAAGTTTTAAATATTGCCGAAGATAAATTGTGTTATTTGCTGTTACAACAACATAACTATTATATAGGAAAATGGGACATAATAACAATAATATATTTTTTAGGAAAATAGGAGAGATATCCCTTATTAGTCGGAGGAAAAGACCCGAAACTGGACGATTGACAGCGAGTATTTTTAACTGACTTCAAAAAGGAGGAGGTTCTATGTCCGGCTGAATGTGTTTTTTTTTGAAGTTGGTTGTATTTTTTTTTTTGTAAAAAGTTAATTAAGTAGGTACCTATTTATTTAAAATTTGCACTTCAACATAAATCTTTTTAGATATAACTCGTATTTATCTTGTAATCGTAACATCAAATAGGAACCTGTCGGTTTTTCTCCCTCTCTTCGATTTTATCAATCGCGCGTTCTATCTATCTCCGATCGTCTCGAGTCAACGTAACGTAGACGGATGGATAGAAACGTCACGGAATGTACCAGGGGAGCAGTAGTGGGCAGGCGGTATGTGCGATCCGCTCGACAGTCTCCGACTAGGGTCGAGCGAGGGTCGCGGTGCGGGGGAGTCTTGTAAGTCACTTTGAGGGTTGTCACTTGTCAACTAGTTCAATTTATACGCGTCATTTGTTTTCTGTTCGATACGATTTGAACTAGGAAAATGATCGTTTTGAATGCATATTCATGAAGAGCAGCACGACCTACCTTTTAAAATTTGAATTTGATTGATTACGACATACCTACTCAAATAATAATTATTTAATAATATTATTATTACCTATATTATTATAATAATATTATTATTTTATTATAACAATGACTAAACCTCAAGATTATCAATCATTACATCACCGTCGACCTCATACCAAATCAGCCTGCGTCTTAAAGCTTAAAATTGCAATGTAAGAAAAAAGTACCAGTTGCAAAGTAGTAAACCTTACAATATTTCCGTCACGAAGTATTTGTCATAAACTAAGCAACTGTACAGCCGCTGAAATCCCAGAACATCGCTCAATACTCGAGCATAATTTAACCCTAGATAGCTAACCTTCTTGTGTACCCTATTTAAGCTAACCATCCGTCGATACGACGGGTATTTGAAAAACTGTTTTTTACCATGAAATGTAAACTTAATCATCCTGTTGTTTCTATTGAAAGTTAATGCATAGGTATAGCAATAAAAATACGTTATCCAAATTGACCTTGTTTATTTACTTTTATCAATACAGTAACTTTTCAAAGCACTTAAAAAAAAGGAACATTTTATAATTAAAAACTTTAACATGCAAAATCAATAAAAAAAATATAATAACGTTCAGTCTAATTGTATTTATATGGCACTTAGGAACATAATGAGTAATTATAATATAAAAATAATTATTTTTCTTTGGCACATGTGACACAAAAATCAACTTTATGTTCACCACATATCGCTACCTTAGAATTTGCGCAAACACTTTTAGTCATCCGCTTTTTTTATAGTGGCACTTCCCACACGTCTTTCTTTTGCGATTTTCTTCTCTTGAAGAAGTCGATGACTCTTCTTCTTCAAGAGAAGCTTGGCCTGATGACTGCTGGTCTTGACTGATAGTTGGTGGCTGCAATGAAGAAAGATGAAGAACGCTCCTGATTTTTTCTTTGACTTGCGTTGGCATCGTTGTTTTAGCCAGCCATGTCTTTAGCCAAGGCTCGACTATTTGAAAATGAAGTGTTTTCATAAAATTCCTCCGTGGAACTACTTTTTGCCCTGCCGTTAAGCAGCCTTGAAGCCTTGAAGTACGCACGATGTTCCTCGCCGAGGTTCTACTTGAAGTGTTCCCTTTACTCGTAGACCAAACGTACCGATTTTTACCTCGTATGTTTCTTTGAGATAGTTGTATGATACAGTTTTGTGAGGTTGCTGAAGGGGCAGTATCTGAGCTACTTGACATAACTCGTTCCATGGTTATCGGCAAGTCATGTGGCGGACTTACATTTCTTTCTTCGGTATCCAATGGTTCATAATTTTCATCACTTTGGACATCATCTTCAACCACAAAGTTTTCGGCCTCACTGGCAGAACCATCATCAACAACGTTGTCTAAGCTCTTGGTTTAGTAGGTGTAATATTCTATCTTCATTTAGTGAAGACATGGTTACTACAATCTAAAAAGAAACACAACACACGTCAAAAATATAAATGCACACTAATTAAAAAGCTAACGGTAAAGCTAACCATCCGTCGGAACGACGGGTAAAAGTTACGTATCTCAAAAACTGCGGTACTTACCAGTTTAATGCGTGCGCCACTGCAACGAACTCACCGGCGACTGAGTTGACTAAAAGAGCCAAAGCGCTCGGACACGTCGTTAAAAAGAGACAGCGATATTTCTTTGCGCTACCCGTCATTTCGACGGAGGTTAGCTATCTAGGGTTAAAACTAGATTCAAGCCATTTGATTGGTTAAAATGAAACTAGTTTTAAGTAACGCTTGAGTTTTGAGTGACGTTTTGTAATACGGGACTAAGTAATGTTATCTGCCAATCGCCATTGCGTGGTTGGTAAAAAATTATGCAATGTTATAAATTGGCGGGCGTTGCTAGCCCTGAGCGCGGATTGGCGGGAAGCGCGCCAAATGTTTGTGACCGGCGGTCGGGGGCCGAATTGCTACGACGTGATTAGAAATATTCTCCACGCTGGCTGCAACTCTCGTCGCCAGTCACTGGCGATGGAGGCAACCTCGGGTTTACGGATTCCTACATTCAATCCCTACTTCTCTAGTCCCTACCTTGGTCAACCCCCGAATACTGTAATTAGAGACACGATAGAAAGACAAAGAAAGAGCGAACGCCGGCGTTCGTTTGAGGTTTAATGAATTAATATTGATTGCGAAAGGTATGCTACTTTTTTGCTCTTTAATTTCTATTGTAGTTTCGTTCCCATTCGGAACTATTATTTACCTATATGGCCTAGATGCAGTAGGTACAAGAGTGATACTTAAAGCGGATCAACGACTTAAAAAAAGAAGTTTTTTTTTTCAGATAACTTTAGTTAAGTAGTAGTTTTTCTTTCCTCCCATGGCCGAGCCAATAGGTACCGAAGTTTGTTTAATATTTTGGAAAGTTACTGATGATTCGATTTAATAAAATTTATCTTCCTACTGAGCTGCATATTGCAGAAAACGTAAACCCCGAACATAAGTCTTTAGTCAGCTATCAACCCTGGTGCTTTCGCCATTAAAATGCCTATCAAAATACCAAATAGGTTGAGTTTGGGCAAGTTTCCAGAGTTTGTAACTAGGCATTATAAATATAGGCACCTAATAAGCTATTAGTTTTTGACGCTTAGGTAGAATATGAAGTATCTTAGTTCATATCAAACAAGTTATGCAGTATGCACAATAAAATAATATTTCCCATAATGTGTAACTACGTAGTCATTAGGTACGTTACCCGACACTATCGCCAACCTCTCAGGTAAAATCCTTCAGTAAGTAATACGAGTAAAGTTTATTTATTTAAACTTCATGTACAGTAGTGGTACATAGGCGGACTTAATGCAACAAGGCATTCTCTACCAGTCAACCTTTGGGTTAAAAAAGACAACACTGTGGTAGGTTTGCACAATAAACAAATAACAGATACTACAAACGGAAAAATATAAAATAAGTTATTTATAATAATAAAATACATAAATATTTATGTATTTTATTATTAAAATAATAAACTAATAAATACTATGAAAAATATAAAAATCTTGAGAGGACTTCAAGTAGTAGTTCCGAATGTTTATGTTCTTTTCTTTCAGCTACTGATTCTTTAGAAGTTATTTTATCACTACTGCTCATAAATCGACGAAGCAAAAAGTCGTGCAGATCCCGCATGCCCCTGAATCAAAAATTCGAAGGCATGTGATATCCACTATCCCGCGCTTGGCCAGCTCATTAGATTACGGTTCACTATCTCTCATAGAGAGGAGATCTGGGGACTTCCGTGTTAGAATGTCAGTCGTGCGACTGAGAAAGAGGGATAGAGCTGATAGATGTCGTGGCCAGATCTTAGAATTGATCACTTATAATATGGCCAATTAAATCTAGCCAGACCATTTAAACGTTAACATTTGATGATGTATCAATCCTTGTTTGACCAAATCATTGATGTAGGATTTCTATGAAGATTGAAATAGGTACCATCAAACTTTAACGTTTAAAACGATCTGGCCAGTTTTACTTGACCATATAATGAAGTGATCAATTTATAAGATCTAGCCACGACAAAAGTAGATTGCGTTAAGAGCCCACCATGAGCTCTCACTATCACTCACTATCGAATCCCAGTAGTCAAAACATAATATCATCATCATCATAATCAGCCGAAAGACGTCTACTGCTGGACATAGGCCTCCCCCAAGCGTCGCCACAACGACCGGTCCTTTGCGTCACGCATCCATCGGATTCCCGAAACATAATATGCTATGTTATTATTAAGTATTCGTATTTGAAACACAGCAACATATTATGATATTAAAATAAGCTCGTAGGATTTATCGTTATACAACAATGTGAATGAATCACCAAACTACGCTACTGATATAATTAACAAGAAAATGACCATTTATAAATAAACAATGACGACACAGCCCTGGTTTGAATAGCCAATTAGATAAATACACAAACACTTCATTTCAGCGTTCCTAGCACTGAACGTATCAACATACAAGGAATTCATAATTATATTGTCACAGTTAGCCCACATGTTTTCGATCGCTTGCTGTGTGGCATTATTTATCTAATCGTTCTACAATATTTTGCAAGCAAAATTAGCCGTTATTCATATGATCATAAGAGTAGGTTTAGTATTTTCGATAAATTTAAATGTGCATCAATCTCACACTAATAACGAAACGTGTCACTACTTCTCAAATTCTTGATGCCCTGGTACATAAAAGTCAACTTTGTAGTTGCGACACAATCTCAATTGGCGGGACAACAGACGACTGCGACGATCCACATTTAATTGCTTAGTAGGGGGGCATACGAGTTTATTTACTCATGTGTTAGGGGTATAAGGTGTTTTGAGGTGCCAAAATATTGATTTATTAATTTAAATCGGTTTATAATACCAAATGGTATACTTAATTATCATGTCTAAGGTGACTGAAAATAGAAGGAAATGAGACAAAGGTGGAAAATGGAAACTGCAAATACTCGTATAAAACGATAAGCAATTTACTTCAGGTAGAAGGAAGTTAATTGGTACTTTAACATGTAGTAGTTTTATTTTATTTTAGTATGATGTGAACAATTTGATTTCAGTATAAGTGAAATGACTCTTAACTTTACGGGAAACCACATCAAATAAGGGAAATATAATTATTTTGTTTGCGTATTTCGTGCAAATGGCAAAATATTCTTATGGTACAAAGGAAACATAATTTGGAAAGTCGCATGTCGAACACACATCGACCACCACGCGTATACAGCGTGCTCCAAGAATAAAAACAAAAAATAACGTATTAATATTTTTTATTGTTTCATTCATGTATAAAAGCCACCGCAGCGCAGTTACAGTACCTAATTGTAAAACCGTGATTAGCATGTAATTGGTTGCCGGTGCGTTTTTGCAGTGTAAATAATTTTGAACGTGATAATATCCGCTCGCTTTCGCGATGTTATCTGTGTAGAACGGGAGCGAGGTCCGTATTCCGTGCATAAAAATATTGTTTCGTTACAAAGTTTATTTTTCCTTAAGTACAAATTGGTTCACGACACTATCAACAGTAAAAGTTGCTTTATTTTTTTGCGATTTATAAATTTAAACTCTCAATTATATTATTAACAAGCTAGATACCTAACAACATCAAAATATTGTTTTGTTTTTTCTAAAATATATAGTAAGTTGGGTATTATGTATTACGTACGAGGCTACCACTTTACGATTTGAAATAAGTGCTGTTAAAGTATACAACTATACGGGTACAGAGTACAGTTACTTATTCTGATCTTGAACGTTAAAAATAATCTAGGTAGACCTACCTAAGTTATTAATTACAACAGGGGCAAGGGAGAGCAAGGGCACCTTCGTCATAAAACGGCTAGTCAAGTGTAACATAAAATTTAACAATATATGGCTTACCTGTGTTACTTTACACCTAAAACTAGGTTGTTATTATTTACGTCGAAGCTTTTGTTCGTATTTTCGAAAAAGATCTTTAATAAAATCAATTATTTAGTTTTAATATATTTTTGGAAATCATCAAAGGACTCCTATAGATATGGGTGGACCAGGAGGGCGAATATACAAGATTACATTTTAATTGTAAAAGTAGCATTTGCAATACTATTATAATATTAACTGTTATATTATAATTTAATAAAATTTGTAATAATATTACTATTAGTAGTATACTATTAATTTTATAAAAAATACAAAACATTTTTTTTTATTAACAGAATGTTTTATATTGAATTATTAATAAAAACATTAATGCCAATTAATATAATTAAATGTGTTTCTGTCTGAATTGAAAAACTGTATTACATAAACAAAAGTTTAATATTAAGAGATAAACGCAATTTTATAATACAAAAAATTAAACTATAAGTTTTATGAAGGCAGTTGTAAGCCAAAATAGTATTAAAATTGATCGTAATTTAGACATTGAATTAACAAACGTCGTTTACGTTGTCAATAATATAAGCATTCGCGTCTGCGGCAGGTGCATAACGTTCTGCATTTATTTACTGTTCAACCCCTTCGTATCGATTTGGTCATGCAATGCCATATTTGTAAGTTTTATACGGTTTATTTTTATGATATTGCCACTTTATTTTGTATTCGGTTGTAAAACAAGCAAATATTCTAAAGATTTTATCAGAAATTTTTCTTTGAACACTTTTATTGCATTACATGGCATGCCATGTGTCGCTTTATCATAAATATCAACCTGTGCTACATATTTATTTTACAAACAAATAAGCTTTCGTTTCAGACAACTTAGATAAATTTCTGCGTTATATAAAATTAATTAAATAGCTTCACTTATCAGAACTATCAGTGGTAATGATAAAGTAATTGAATCACCATATTAGATTTTATTCATATTCCAATTCGCAATACTGCGTGTAAAATATTATTAATATATTCTCTGCACGATTGTCGATACCATCTATGGTAAACGGTATTCACAATAATAAGGGCCGCTAGATTATTAAATATTCATTTAGTAATTGCAATTTACCGCCGAAACATTGTCTGCAACATTGTAATTATCGAAAAACCACCTGCTTGCTGAGTTAATTGATTTTTTAATGAGGTTAATCAATAACAAAGTGGTTTTTACTAGAAATATTTCATGACATTGATTAAAATAAATTATATGTTTTGGTTTATGCAAAAATTATTTTCACAAACATGTTTAAAATTGTCTTAATTTTCGAGTTAGGTCTACGATCGTTAAGTTTGCCTACCGTTAGCTACACGAAACTACAATAATAAAGGCACATGAATTACTAAAAAAATTATAAAGTCAAGTAAAAAGCGCTAGAATACCTCGTGACCACTTACAACATAGAACTCGAATATTGCATACGTTACAAACAAACCTGTAATATCTGATTAGCATATAATTGTCGGATACAGACGCGCTTTTATGACATAAATCTCTTTTACAAAGGCCGATACGCATATGCACATAATTATAACTATACTTATTGACCATAAATTAAATGTCAAGCTATGTTCTCAAGGAACTATAGAGGAAAACTTGCTCAGGTATGGCGTTCGCGTTGATCGAGCAAGGTATTTAATTTTCTTATTAACCGGGAAAATTATATAGCAAGACATGATGTAACGACTTTATGAAATTTATTTGCGTTTCATGAGTTAGGTGTAGATGCTGTTTCAGTGTCTGGGATATACAGGATTATTTTATCTTTTACCAATTTATTATGAAATACGTAGATCTTCTTTGAACTAGTCTTTTGTGACACTATCGGCATTTAAGCGAAATACTTATCTAGATAAATGCGGATGGATGCGGAACGCGCAGAGTCATTCATTGTGGCGACACTTGGGGGAGGCTTATGTCTATCGTCTTTCGGCTGATATGATGATGATGATGATGATGATGATGATGATGATGATGATGATGATGATCTAGATAAATACACCCTTATAGTTACCAGTAGTACCTCAACATATGTAATAGATACATTTCTACAAGCAGGGCAAAACGGGCAATCATAAATGTATGTATCAATTTGGGTTACATAATTTTGCTAAGAACCTGTTGTCATTCCTAAACACTTACTCGAATGCCTCAGGGCTTTTGAATTCCACCTTTACTTTAATATTCACTAATTTGAATCTAATACTGACTGAAAGCTTGTCAGACGTAAATACCAAATCATAGTGGAAACACAAACACCACGTCAAACACGCGATCAAAAACGGTGGCAAGAACAGAAGCTAATTTGAAATTATGGCGATTCGAATTCCCAAATACGTTACGATTTTCACATTCGATCGATAATGTCTAAGACGTCGATGCCTAACGGCGCCATTCAAAACGGTAGCATGCTATTAATGTAAATGTGCCGAATTCAAATTGAGATCCTCGAATCAAATTAAGTGAAAAAAGATTTATTTGTCTTTTACCAATATCGAGTCTGGGTTCTGTTTTTGTTGTGGAATAATCAATTGGAACGGAACTATAAGTAAGCACTAAGCGCAGAAAAATGCAAATACCTATGGCATGAAATATGGTGCTTATTGATTTTAAAACTAAAAGTTACAAGTTACATTACTGACGTAGTAAAATAATTCTATAGTAAATACATCATAGAGTGCCAAAACAAAAAAATATCTAGCGTCTTAAAACAATTTTCAGTTTCTAGTTACTTATGAGAAAATCTAAGTTTCTAACAGTGTAGCGACTTATTATTTATGCTTGCACAAAAATAGTCTACATTAGGCTAGGCACATCGACTGTTATTATTTATTCATTGAATGAGGCTATAATTCAAGGTAGTATCAAAAACTGTGCTCGCGTGTTCGAAGCGATTCGGCGCGATGCCGCGATAACAGCGCGATTTCATTTCAAACGCGCAATCAATTAAACTAGACATTTGACTTACGAGTCCACCCGTTCGATTTTGTTTTTATTGGTTTCATCGGAACGAAATATACATCGAGTTTTTATTCGAACTTACGAGCAAATAATAACGGAACACGGAAGCTTTTGCAATAAAAAACAAAAGTGGAGCAACCTGTAATTTTGCAAAATAAACCCATCAAATTGAGCTTTACGCCAATAGTTATAAGCTTACTTATTGAACAGCAGAATAAACGGCCTTCAACAAAGTTTAATTTACTTTTTTTCATTACCAAGCGCATCTTAGTAAAATACATAGTGGTACCAGGCCAACAGCGACAGCAAAGAGGTTGTAGCAAGCGTCGATGGCACACTGTCGGCCGACGCTATCGATATTGTCTGCCAATGACAGCGAAGATAAAACAGACTATTTCTACAGCTATACACATATGGCACATCTTTCCGTGTTTTATATTCGTCTTGTGATAAGAAGGAAATAGCAATCTGTGTCTGCAAACTTGAGTTATCTTTTGTCTACATACAAAATAACTTACCGATATCGTGCATGCGTTGTTGGTTGTCTTTTTGAGACAATGCTGCAAGTAGACCGGCATCGCCTACTCGTTGTCGGGCGACCGCGATACCAACGGGAATAGACCCTGCGTTAAAATTCAAACAATGAAAATAGAACATGTAAAGAATTTTTTTGCCGGTTTTGTGGCAGTAATCTCTTGTAAAATAACTCTTTCGATTCGACCAAAATCATTTTCAGTTACAAAAATCATTAACCAACTAAATATGAATTTATCATTAAGTAGCAAAACCTAGAATAAATTACCATTATGTTATTTTCGTAAGTAAATAATTTTATTGTTTTTTTTTTAATTTATTATTTGAAGAAAATGTGACACGACGGGAACGCGTTTTCATCACACATTTTCATCGCTGTCTCGCATAATACGGTACGAATGTACTAGGTAAGCATAACATCGTCGAAGGTAAAAGCTTACCGTTGTTTAGCGACGCCGGTATCGCCGGAGGCGGGTGGTCTGGCTTGTTACCAGGCGACGCTTGCTCAAGCTTGACGGCAACCAGTTCTGAAACTTGGACATGTTGTGGTTCCCGTTTCACCTGGACTTGCACATTTTGTCCCGCAACCCCAAGCCAAGTTACAGGATTTGTTCGACTACAACCACTGTCTGCGTGCATCACCTATTGAGGAAATGATTTCATTAGTTGATTAATGTAATTTTCACGATGCGTTTGAAAAAATAATAAAAAAATCCTATGCTAAAAATAATAAAATTGTTTCTTACAAAAAATATAGCAGTATTGATATCCATTTTCGCTACCTTTTTAGGAGAATTTGTGAGGCAAGTGTTGCATGACCTTTTTGCCTGTTCGGTCTTGATAGTAAGCGGCTGCATGACGCCAATATTGTCCAGCATCTGCCGCTGGTCACCGGGACAACATAAAGAATCAGGAAGACAAGCTTTGCCGAGTTTACCTTCTTCCATCTTATTATGATCCCTGTCCGTGAGGAAAAAAAAAACTGAATTAGGTACTTTTTTCAGGCAGTACGCAATTTGAAATAAAGCATTTTTAGTAGCTGCCACCTTTTTAAATTCCAGTACCTACCTAGCCAGTCGTTGAGAATCTCAAATTCCCAGTAGGTCATCCCAAGTTCTATAAGAGAGCATTAAATAATAATGCTTCTTATATACTTAATATCTATCAACTATTTTAGATCGATATTGATTGAAGCTCAAAAATCCCATTAGCCCTATCCTACCGCAAAATTGGATACCGTATACAGTCTCCCTTCCCCTTTACTAACAAACGCGAAGTAAAGTTTTACAATCTTTACTAAACTTTTATGTCACGATACAGTATTCAAGGTTGTCATAACTTTACTCCAAGTTTATGAATAAGGAGATAAAAAAAATTATAAACCTACTAATAAATCCAGAACAACTTAGGTATAGTCTTAATTGCGAACATAGAAAGTGTAAAACCATTGACCAATTAGTGTTTGTAAAATCTAAAGAGAAGGAATTTTCGTAACAATTGCCAGTTACTTAGTGAGTAGTGATAAATTGTACGCCCAATCAAACAGTGCTTCACGCTTCGCACCGTAGCGGAGGCTGCCGACACATCAATCAAGTTACCAATTTGCGTGTAGCAACCAATCGCAGACACATTCCACTTCACGATTGGTAAGCAAAGTCCTTCAAGCAAAAGCCATGCCATGTAATGCAAAACTTACTTGTCGGTGAGAAGAACCCGCTGTGAGCAGTTCAGCAACTCCAGTTGCAGCGGCGAGTAGGGGGAGTTGGGCGGAGGAGTCGGCACGCCGAACGTCGACAGCGACGTCGAGAACAAACTCTCCGTCACTGGAACAACTGGATTCATTAACCTTTTGAGTTATGTGGCCTTAGTACATCTTAGTATTTTAGTGCTTAAACTATGATTGGCACACTAGCTGGCATCCTGTTAGGTCTTTATACAAGTACCAAGTATTTCTGTCTCCCTCTAACCAGAAAGTGTTTTATAGCCAGTACATGTTACGATAATGAGTTGTGTTTATTATTTTTTTAACACGAAATGTATTATTTATTGGTTTTAAGCAGACTTTTTAGTTCTATGTAAAACATGGGGGAAAATATCCACAGCAATTGAATTAAAACATTTAAAACAAACGAATACAAATTGTAATAAAAACCAATCAACCAATGTGAATTTTTAAATTCATTGTTATTATTCTAAGTGCATTATGTAGGTAGTTTTCTAAATTTATCTAAGATATTATTGATACCCCGTGTCTCGGAAAGCACGTAAAGCTTTTCCGGTTGTCATTTGTAGATCTTTGACAGTCGTTACAGGTAGCAGATGCCAGAAAGTGTGACCATCAGTCTATGCAAAGCTTATCGTATTGCTCAGTAATTGGGTTGTGGAGGTCTGATAGGCAGTAGCTCCATGTAAAACACTACTATTCAGCCGTATCCACACCATCAGATTCAAAGAAATTCTATAAAATGACAAGTTGTTATTGGTGTCAGCTGTACGAAGAATTTATCAAGTTAAAGACACAAGTCATCATTTTCCTGTCGTGGGGAATTCTACTTGAGGTCGGCGCAAGACATTTTTTTTTCATCCTATTCTGTCAGCTGTCATGCTATCACTGACTCCCTTTTCTTTTATATTGCTCCTCACTCATATAATCTATCCATTTTTTCTGTGGCCTTCCTCTACCTCTCCATCGATCCACTTACCTACTCATACCTCTTTTAGTAACATGCGTTTCATCCCTCCTATTCAAATTACTATTCCAAGAAAAACGATTCTATTTCAACTTTTATGTCACTGGCGCCACTTTCGACCTTCCTCTAATATACTCATATCTCACTTTACCCAGTCTCGTCGCTCCACACATCCCTCTCAACATTCTCATCTCCGCTACATGCGATCTGTTTTCTTCCATCTTTTTCACAGCCCAACATTCAAAATAAAAACAAAGTCAAAGACGCAAGTAGCCTTTAAAAAAGAACTTTGGAATTTATTTGCTAACTAGCTTCTGCCAGCGACTTCGTACGCGGATCCTGTTGCTTATGCCAGCGACAACGGAGTCGTCAAAATCAAAGATCTGAAACGTCTGATGTCGAATTTTAAGAGCCTGGAAAACAACGTGATGCGCGAGACGATTCGAGACGTTCCAGATATCTCCCATCCACTTACGCGCGTGACAGTGTGCACACACCTTAGATATGGTGCCATAGACAAAAATAAACAGAAAGCTCCGAACTGCTAAGCTATCAGGAGTTACATGTGTTATTTTGAGTCAGCCATAAAAGATAGACATATGATGTCTTGGGATATTTTTTTATATAATTTTAAGGAGAACATTTTCGTTATACATGATTTCTGTGTAGCTTTAACGATTAAGGCTTCAAACGCGACGGAAGCTTAAAAAATGGAGTAATTTCTCTCGTTTCCCTTCACTGCTCTGCTCCCATTGATCGTAGCGTGATGAAAATTATACTATAACCTGCCCAGGAGTATGAGGAATGATTGTACTAAGTTTCGTTAAAATCCATCGCGTAGTTTTTGTTTCTATAAAGAACATACAGACAGACAGACAGACAGACAGACAGACAGACAGACAGACAGACAGACAAAAATTTTACTGTTTGCATTTTTGGCATCAGTATCGATCACTAATCACCCCCTGATAGTTATTTTGGAAATATATTTCATGTACAGAATTGACCTCTCTACAGATTTATTATAAGTATAGATTAAACTGACTTTTTTATATAATCATTCGCCTCCAAAAATTTACATTGCCTTCTAAATTAGTAAATCAGCCACATTTAACATTAAGCGTCTGAATGTAGCCCTATCTTAGCTACTTTTCTCGGTGAAGACCGTCTATTGTGACGCCATATTCATTTTAAGTTTCTATTGCAATTTTAATATTGGTGTACGTACAATACGAGTATATGTATCTATCTAACCACTAAGGCAAAGGCGCCGAGCATTTTTTTTTTCATTTCCCGCCTTAGCTTTCTAACCTAACCTGTCCGTGTCGGAGCGCCCTAAAGTTCTGAGCTGGCTTCGCTCGCTTTTGAACTAAGATTTACAACTAAATATTAGTTGTAAATACGAATTAGTTTATTAGAGGATATCTCATTTACCAGTTGTTAGGTTTGAGAACTTGGATCACGTATCCGAAAAAGAAATGTATGACTTGACTTGTAATTTCTCAATTTATTTTAGTTCTTTCACTGTTTTGACGTCCCCAAATGCATCAGACTGCTTAAAAGTATCTTGTTTGGAACTTTATAATTATATTTTCTATTAGGTTTATTTTTTATGCTATTGTGAGTTAAGTATGTTTTTGGAATCAGTTTTAAATTCTGCATACCACTCTAATGCAACTTTATTTGATAAAATCTATCACAGAAATGCCTTATTATTAGGATTCCGGGAAATCCATACACCCATTTGGGATACAGGGGTTGCCAAAGAAAATACATACTCTCGAGAAACAGTACCCTCCACTCTGGGGCAGTCGGGTAAAACACGAGCTAAAACCGGCCCAGCGACAAACAAAACAAACTAAACGTGAACTCTTTGGGCATTAGCGCACAAAGAAGCTATTTCTGTCGAGGCCCAAGGGATCTAAGACCTTAATTACTGAGTGTCACTCGACAGCCGGCAACTCCTGCGCACACATGTGCTCTTAGTTACGTCGCATACGTGTCATGAACGATCGTGTTTTGTAAACGTATTAGTTCGCACATTTAGCAATAAATAAAACCATTAATTAGTATTTAGCCCCTCCGTCTATTTTTTCCCTCTCCTAGAGAGGAGGCCTGAGTCCCAACTGTGGGAATATTATAAGGCCGACTATGCTATCCTATTTAGCTTTAAATTTTTTCCTGTTCCAGCAAGAAAGCTTTCTTACATGATCTGGAAAGTTTTATTTGGTTCATGTTTTGATTTCGCTTTTCTATTCCGCTAATTCTTTATAAGCGAGATTTTTTTTCCAACTCTATACATACACTTATACCTATAAATTGGTATTTAAGCGCTATGAACTTACTCGTGAAATAAAATACGATTTCCAATAATTTTAATGCATCGTAGGTACCAAAGTAGAACTAGGCTTTTCTTTAGCAATATTTTCTTAAAAATTAAGCAAAGGAACGAAAAAAATCAAACGAAGAATTTGCTAGTTGTTCTACAATAAGTGAGAACTGAATTACTAGGCTAACATAGATGATCCCGTTTTTTCCCGTATCAATATTATAGGAACTATACATACAAAAGCTCCCGACGATACCTACTATCAATTAAATGTTTTTTTTTTAAACCTGTAATTTCCGTTTGTAAGTCGCTTTGTATGTGGTCCGCCATTTCACGGGTGTCAGTCAAGGCACTCGCGCCGCGTAACTAATCTTCTTAATTCGGAACTTCAAAGCAGTTCTGTGATTTTATACGCATGTCTTACTCGAAAAATATCTTAACATACAACCTTTCGAAGTTTTGGGGTTCCTAGAAATAAAGTGTTAAATCAAGACCGCCATGGGAACACGATCAAATATGATCAGCAAACTTTTGAACTTTTTGAGAATTTTATTTGGTTAAAACGAAGAGGGAATGACAACATTGAAATCACTGATAATTAATTAATAAAAAAAATGTTTTTCTTTCTTTGTTTTTCATTACAATGAAAACACTATTACCATACTATTACTTTTTGGTGTACAATAAAGTTTATTCTATTCTATTCTATGAATTGGACTGATCGGACATGAAGGAGGTTAACAAGTTCTGAATAGATCGGTAAATGCTTGTAATACTGAACATAATTTGCCTGGTTACCTGCAAATAAGCGATATTTTTTTTATTTACCATTTTTTGCTGGGGTAGTTCCTACACAATACCTGAGGTAAACGCGCAATTAACTAGCATGGTTTTCGACACTTGTCTCTAGTACTTCATTTAACTTCACTTTTCTTGGCCTGACCGACATTTGACTATTCAAAAGTGCCTGCAAATGATCTATTTGAAATAAATGCTTGGAATTTGAATTTACTGGTCTAAGGGTACTGTTTCCAAGGGAATCCTATGGTCAACAGTGTACCGTTATAAGTCAAGCATCCAGCTTAAATATCATAACATCGGCGCGGACAAAGATGGTTATTCGTTGACACGGCTTGTTTACTTATTTACACGAAATAAGTTGAAAAACCAGTCAAATGCCAGACGTACGAGATGTCGTTCCGTATTTAGAAAGGCTGGTCCCGGCTGAATCCTCACTCAAAGTTATTATTTAATATGAAATCAAAGGTCAAATAAACGCCTACAACTTATTAAAAATGCCAAATCTGGCCACCAGAAATATTTTTTGATGATATCCCTTTTCAAGCTTCTTTTTTATTTTACGTGTGACTGACAGACATACCGAATTACCGCAGAGTAATTTCTGTTGTAGCACATTTGACTTACTCGTTTTAATATACTACTTTAATTTCATGTCCGCCTAGTAAACAGAGATATGAGGAAACCTTTTCCTAACAACGTTGGACTGGTGACTGGATGCAGGCAGCTATTTTATATGGAACGACTGCTTATTTGGTCTCTATAACTTAGTAATTAGGTAACACGATATCCTTTGGTATCTTAGTCTGGTATCAGATTTTCCGACTTCTCGACTATTCGTAACGACTATCAAAGATCTTTCCGAAGCTTGAAGAAATCTCATTCATTCATTCATTATAATTATAATATCATCTGCACTTTTGTATAACACTAAAATCAAGAAGAATTACCCAATAATACCCAAAAGTTAGTTGTACACATTCAAAATTATTGTAGTTTAAACTTCTCCAAGAATGTTATGCATCCCTGATAGCAGCGATCTCTGCCCTCAGGAGCGTTTACTCTCCAAACATAATGTTATATCGCCGCTAAACCACCGGTGAGCCGTCTGTCAGAAACGTCACGTCAAACGTATCCTCACGCCTGTCGCCCGGGGGGGCAGCCAGCCATCACGCGATGTGTAACCCGGTTACGAGAACAACATTAACTCATACATCCTTTGTTTTGTTTTTGTTATGTTAAAATTAAGTATGCAGTGTATTCTACGTAGTTATGATCGCCTGGTAATGCAAGATCAATTTTGCATTGTAACACCGAACGTGTCAATCTTGGTAAGGTCGCCCTTCAATTAATAAAAAAAAGTCAAAAACTAAAACTCGACTACGACAAAAAAGCGACGCTGAAAAAGTATGAAACAAGATTTTTAGTATGCTGAAATAAACAAGGTAACTGGAAAAACAAGAACAGAACAAAAAGAAAAGCCGCTGTCACATGTGACTCCGGCTATTCTTTTTGTTCTGTTCTTGTTTTTCATTATTGCCGAGGTACCGGTACCATATTTACATACTTCATTTACTCATATTCACAAAATTTTAATAATGGCACGGGCACCTCATGACAGTACGTACCTAAAGTTTATTCCAGTGTTTCAAAGCGAGCTAGCAGTTTTAAAACTAAAACAAAGTTAGATCGTATTCACAGAACGCAGAGTCAATGTCCTATGAATAAAACCTAAGTAAGGTAACTAAGTTAACAATTAAGCAGAACCGTGCAGTTTGAACCCACCTTTGTGTATCGTGGGTCGGTTACCGGCCTGAGTCGGGAACAGCGAGTACAGAGGGAACCGGGCCACACCTGTGGAAGAATTATTTATTTTACTGCAGTTGTAGCCCCATAGTTTGTTTTACAGTAATAATATACATTGAGTAGAACATAATTAACGCTTACTTCTAATTGAGACAAACAAAGAAGTAATTAATTATTTAATAGGTTGAGTTAATAATTCTACTTATTTTATGTTGTTTCTCATGTAGGTATTCTTTAGATACTTAATTTCATTAAAAATAATTATATAAAGTGGTTGCGTGGTTTCCTGTGTTTGTGTGATTTACACAAGTGTAAAGGATTCGTGCATGCATATTTTGGTTTTGGTGTACCGTACATAATATAAAAATATTAGAGTTCCAGTACCGAGGGTACTAGGCTGGCATACCTTGCTGGAGATCAGTGGGCGGGCGGGAGCGGGCGCCCCCCGCCGCCCCGCCCAGCATCGCCTCTCGTTTTGAACCACCTCACCACCTGTGAACATACAATCACGTTATTATTGTGTACATTACAAACAAATATCGCAGCTATCTTGGGAAATATCGAAATAACTGCCTTAATAAACAACGAAATAGGTAGTTAAAACATATACTCGTAACAAGTTTTCCGATAATGAAAAGTACACATTACAACCCACAGGAAAAAATGTGTAAGTAGTTCTTTGGCTTTTATTTATTAATTTGGTGGTGTGTGCGCATCTAATGTCAATATCGACAATGCACGCGACTTTATAATTTTAACTTTACCAGGTTTATTTGCATTAAGTACTATCTACTTTATTATATGTAGCAAATAAACCTAAAAAATATTAAATAAATTAATTATTGGGTAATTCCAATAATAATTTAAGAAATATAAAATACTACGTTACACACGAAACTGACCTGTGGAACCAATTTAATGGATCACACTCACGCTGCTATGCTATTAAAACAACTTGATACATTGTAAACAATCTAAAATGCCTTATTTAACTGTGAGTCATCATAAGCGACAAGAAAGAATACATTAAGATTTTTATAATGGTACTCTTTTGATATCTGCTGCCTTGGTACAACGATTTTTCGTTCACTTTCAAATACAAAGAATCAATCGAAGGTGCATGGGACATTGTATTCTTGGTTGTTTTGAAATTCAACATCAAACGAGAAAATTAATTAAATAGTAATAATTTTCTGAGTTACTATTATTTTTTAAATTATATTCAGTAATAACATGACTTTTATATTAGGGATTTACTAAATAAAGTAAACCTGCGGCATATAAAGAAGTTGTAGGATTGAAGAATTCACGTAGGTACTACAAACCAAATGTAGCAAACATTACAATTTTCTGAAGTTGTCTTAATTGTGAATAAGACAACTTCGTGAGTATATTTTTAATAAGTAAATAAAAGTACTTTGAATTTTATGATAAACCTCTACTCTATTTTATTTACACTTATGTAGAACCAAAGTAAACGTAATAATTTGTTTAATATCAGGTCAAACCAAACAGGTAAAAAGTTTACAATAAAATCATTGATATACAAAAAACCAATAAAATGAAATAAAACTTGATTAATATTAATTGTGCCATAACCACTAACCACCGATGCCCGATGCACCAGAACAACAATAATAGCAAGAGGTGGTGATAGTTTGGCGAGGTCGGTCACTGATCGTTATGACGTCACAGATATCGGACAATGCTGACGCGGCGTGAACAGAAAGTGTTTTAAATTGCTTCGAGTTTTTTTTTTGCTGCGATTCGAGATTGATGGACCAGGAGTTCAGATGAAAGAGGTGATTAGAATTTAAAGTTCGAAATTCATTGAGGAAAGTTTTACAAAGGTGGCAGTGATGAAGTAACATATAACTAGAACCGAATTTAATGCTAGGTTTGTAAATGATAAGCTGACCTGATATCTTCGTAGGTTAGTAGCATTTGCAAGGTTAGACTAATTGCCTTGCCAGTAGGCTGAAGCCTGACATGGCTCTTCGTCTGCTGGATTTAGTAGAAACGTTTTGTGCTCGGCTTTACGTCAAATCCGTGTCGTCTGTCTACCTATCCATATATGCGAAATTACTATAGTGCCTGTGTAGGTACGAGTATAACATCGATTTATAATAATACTAATATTAATCCTATTGCCGTATCTCTGCTTTGACGTCGTGGTGGGGCTTGCGCGCTCCAGTGAACCCTAAGTCGGTGTCGATAGATTAAACTAAGCCGTAATATGGTCAAGGTGAGAGGCCAGAGTAACGAGATACAATCCGAAGGGCAGTTTTGTAGCAAACTATCGAGAGAATCTTGTTCATCGTCTCCAGATTTCCTTCAGAGCTCCCATCTCTCACAAACTTGCCTTTATTGACTGGTTTGAGTAGATTCACAAATGCAAACGTGTGTTCAGATGCATAATATTATAAGTTTTAAAAGGGTAGCACTTTCTACACCTCTAGATTATCCTAACACAGATCATAAAGTTAGGAACCGGTCCTGGTGGTGGTCTAAGGAGTTACCTCTTATGACATTATGGCGGAAACCGAACCCTCAGAATCTAAACTAAAAGCACTTTAGATCCTTCTACTCAACCGAAAATTACAGTTGGTACCTATTTGGGTATGTCGGAAGCAATAGAGTGATCGGTGCTGCTGACGTGAAATAATCGCTGAAGAACCGCTTCCCTTGAATCATGGGCGCCTAGTCTCTTATCCAGCAGGAGCACGAAAATACAACATGAGCCAACCTTTAAAGTCGCGCCTTTACTGGCTGGCTAATGGCGGTTTTGTTTTACTTTTTCGGTATACCTAGGTACTGAAATGAATGCAGATGGAACTTGACACCTTAGATACGAGGGTCCGCACACCGCTGACCGCAAATTGGATGCATCATCAACGATCATCGGTGACACTGACGAGGCTGTATATCCCGCGAAAGTGTGGGGGTCGCGGCTACTTAAATGCTAAGACCCTGCACAACCGCAAGGTATGCACGATATGTGGTCGCTGTGGACAAGGGTTTCACCCCGCTTTCCTTGGCTTACGAGAACTGGCGCAAACCTATATTACTGGATTCTAATGATCGCAGAGAAGCATGGCAGAGCAAGGAGCTTCACGAGCGCTTTTATCGGGTCGCACATGGCCCCCCGATATATGTAGACTTTTAGCCTCTATACCCTGGGCTGCGCTTGGTACCCTCTTCGAAGAAACCGATGATTTTATCTGTGCAATTGTAGAAGGAGTACCGGAGATACATTCTGAAGGTTGGCACGGTTGACATTTGTCAGGTATGCTATCGGTCCGGGGAATCAATCCGACACATTATTTCTGGTTGTTCTTGTACGGACACAATATGTATTACACAACCGTGCAGCCAAGATTATCCACCAGCAACTTGTTCTTAGATCCAATTTTGTGGAAACATTACAACACATATGCCCGACCCAGTTCTCGAAAATGGCAATTTCATATTATTTTAGGATCAGTCTATCATCACTGACAGGAATTGTCGCCAATAAGCTTAACTTAGTGGTGATAGATTGTCTACTAGACCATCCCACAATGATTCTTGATGTCGGTCCCTCATAACGAGAACTGTGAAAACTGAGAAATATATCCTAACAAAGTATAAGTATAAGTATCGTTGTCGAAATGTCGACTTGATGTGAGAATAGGTACAGAAGTCCTGTACCGATTGTCATGATTGCCAATGGCATTATACCACGGTAATAGTATCATACAGTATTGTAACTCGGCCGTCTTTTTGAAATAAATGCCTACAGCCGCGCGGTACGTAAACATGCGATAGGGCTGCCCGCCTCCAGCATTCTAATTACATTTGCCTAGTTTGTTTCCGTTTTTTTTTTTTTTGTGTGGTTGTAAATATACTTAATTTTATATATAAACAAAATACTTTGTGGATTGAATAGGAAGTGTTCAATAAAAATGCGTGCAGTTTTTTGATTGGTAGATTTAAATAAAATGCTTTTTTCTAGTATTATTCATACACATAGTACAATAAACCACTATTATTAATAATAAAATACCACGTCTTTACTTTGAATTATACAAACTAACAATAATCGCGCAATTATTGTTAAAAAAAAACCGTCGTGTCCGTTCGTCACTGCGGCACAGTTGCGACGGCCGCGACTGTCTACATGCCGAGACCATGCTACAACCGAGGCGCGTAGGTATAGCTCGCGTTTCGTCCATTTGTATGAAGTTGGAATACTGTATGATATTATTACCGTGATTATACCCAAGAGCCTCGATGAATAACTTATATGATTACGTAACTTGTGATCTAAGAGCTGAAACACATTCGTTAATTATCAACAGTGTAGACCTAGTTGAAGGAACTCTTTACAAATTACCTAAAAACTAAAACGTTCCAAATAAAAAACCTGTAGATTATAATAAGCTCAACAAAAAACTAATATCATAATTCATTTTCCGCTTAATTTTCCACAGTCGCTCGTTAAGCGATAATAAGGGGTGTTTCTCTTAACATTCTTCTTCAAAACAAACTTAATTCATTGTGAGTAGTTTGGAGGCAATTAAATTATCATTTAATAAGGAGAAACTTGCCTAGCGGAACAAAACTACGCGGGCACGGAGTTGGAGGAAAATGGAGTGATAACCGGCGACAACAACGCGGTAGCGTGCCGTATTGATGGCGGGAGGAAACAAATAACGCAAAATATTTAAAGAAATCTAAATAAACTATTTTAGCTTCTTCGAAAGCAATATCAAACGGAAGTTAATTTTTATTTTTAAATATTCTTTTGACGGTGCTGATACAGATATATAAGTAGGTACATGTGAAAACCTCTTTAATTCTACACAGTCGATATCATGTTTTAGTTAACAATGACGATAATAGGAACCTACATAAGTCTTTTAAAGGGACTTTAGATAATTCCTAGGTATTCGCGACAGTGATTCATTTCATTTTATCCATTTAACAATTTACATTGTGTCTGAATGTTTTACAAAAAATAACAATAATAATATAACCTATTAGAAAATAAATTATTAATATTTAAAACATTTCCAATAAAATTAAATAACAATCACAATTATAAAACAACATCAACATACAAAGAAATTTTATTATGATTATGTATATATCACCGGAAAATTGCATACGGCTCCACTTACTAAATACTCCGTGGCCCCCGATACTATGGGAACGTAACGGTGTCTTTATGAAATATTACAACAATGCTGTTGTAAAATATTTATAGTAATTATCATATTAACTGGATATTGCTAAGATGTATTGTGGCAGTTCTGCGAGCCGCCCACAGCCGCCTAGCTATGTCACGAACGCACTTGCACAACATTATGGAATACTTGCAGTAATTACGCATGTTGTTTTTTACATACAGAGAGAGTGAATATTGTAGGATTTAGATTAATCTGGTAAATGCATGCTCATTTCTAAAACAGTATTTTAGTAGGACTAACGTGATGGCGTACCTACGTGGATTAGTTTAGAGATTTATCTAGTAAATATACGAGAAATTGCCACTAAGTAATGACTTGATCTCTAACATCATCATGATGACCTAGTATCAACTTAATCGTGGTCGAAGCAACAGCTCTTCTAGTTATATTCCGTCCTGTCAACCGTTACGATATCATTGACTCACTTTTCTTTCACAATACATCCATCTTACAATCAACAATTCAAATGTTCCGGTCAGTTCCGCGTAACCATCCAGAAAATCGCGTCCCGCGACAAAACATCGCTCTTTCCATTTCCAAACAGCGCTAATAAACTCCACAAGGTTCAATTAACAAAAAAAACTATTGTTAACTCGCGACGAAACAAAAAAGGGATCAAAAGAATTAATCATTTGAAATTGTGAAATAAGAAAAACACGGTCGTCCTTCGTTGGCTTCGTTGAACAGACTCGGCCCGGGACGGGCGGGAAAAAAAACGTAACAAAAAGCCTGGTGTCCTATTAAACAGTGAGAGATGCTGAGAATAAATTATGCTAACCCATTTGAAAAGTTAAGGACATCGCATAAAAGGCGGGCATTAGGCCCTTCTTCCTGGAACACCGGCGCAATTCTCGAAGCCGGCATTAGAATACCATTTTGGAATAGTTCGTGAAGTGAATTTAAGTGTTTGTTGCTGTGTTTAGAGTCGTGTTCTGAGATCTATCCCGATTGGATGAGATTATGCAACAATTTGCGCCTTAATGCTCACTCATTAACTTGTTTCCCTCACTCATTTTTAATTTCGATATACTTAAATAAATAAAAAATACAAGAGTTTTAGGGTTTTTCATTTTTAAAGATAATAAAAAAGCGAGTTTTAGAGACAACACAGAGACCAAAAATTTATATTGATTCAGAAACCTTCGCCTTATGTAAGGTAAAAGTTGCTTAGACCTAAAACAACAAGGTTAAAGGTTAACTTTTTTCATGCATGCAAGCACTGGTTTTGTATAACCAACAATTGTAAACTAAACTTCAATTAGCGACAGCTACTCGTAACATGATCTGGTTCGATTTTTTGACTATAGTTGTTTACTGTAATTTGTTGATCGAGAGCCATACAGTGCGAAAAACGTCAAAAAATGGATCATGAAATCAGCAAGAAACGGAACGGTGTGTTTTTATACTCTACATCATGATCTACAGGGTTACAATACAATGTTAGCCTGCATTTACGCCAAAGTTGCCTAATCAGTATTAAGCAACTTGTACAGCTCTGTCATTAGCCTCTACATATATCTTGGAAGATGTAGGTAGGTGGTTGTGCAGGCCGGGCAGCATAGCAGGTGACGCATGTACTGTGAAGCGGCTCCACATTGCCACTAAGTTTAAGATTATGAAGTCTTCAGTACGGAGTGTCTCATCATGCTTACTTATTGATGCTGATAAGGTTCAGTTAAGACTTCTCACTTTAGATCGATTCTGCTTCCTGAATACAGTCGCTTTGAGTTCCGTTCAGTTGCAAATCATCCTCGGATCCTATCCTTCTACATCTTATACTAAAAGAACAAAACTAATACGTTCACAAAGTGGGTCCCCCGCTTAACAGATCAGTGGCGTAATTTAAAAGCCTCCCTTTATACGAAGTTCACGCGTGAACGAACTGAATCACAATGAGATCGTCCACAGAAATATTCCTAAAGGTAAGTATTTTGTAATTTCCTGACCTATAAGGGGCCAAAGGTTCCTTTAAAAAAGAGAATTATATATTAATTCATGACTTCCATGCAGATGGGATATTAATCAAAAGATTGACCATGACAAGATCTTAAGATAACTGCCACTTGATTGATCGTGCATGGTCTTACGAACACAATAAAGTTCTAAAATTAAAGGACCACCATTATTACTCGTATCTCAGAAAATTGGAAACAGGTACCCATAATCTTGATATCACAGCTAAATCTTCAAACAGCATAGTTATTATTTGGACAGTTCAGCGTTTGTTATCGCACGATCAATTACAATTATCGCAAGATCTCCACGCGATCGATCGCACGATATTATCGCGTGTGGCTTTATGCACTAATGAATGATATGAAGGGCAGCACGATTATTGTGAAAACAAACAATCCTAATTGCACATAATGTATCGAACGAAGTAGATAAGTAGTTTTGGATAATTCGTTTGGAAACATCTGAAAGATATCCAACACAGCTTTATAACAATGAAACATTGAATAATATAAGCGTTTGCTAAGGATCGGTGTCTTATACCCAATAATTATTTTTGTTCAGTAACCGAGTAAGATGATACGGACATGGATTCTGCTAATCAACTCCGCATCACAAGAATTTATTCGCAACTTAACACCCGCGCTCCACGGTGGTCCATTCATAACTCAAAAAGACACAAGACAAATTAATTTAACAAAACTGACAATAAAATGTTTAGTGCATACCGTAATTTGCGTTTACATCTCAAGACAATGGCACAGACAATGGTTTCTAATAAACGGTGACCAGGAGGCCAGGAGATGTGAGGATGTAAATGCGTGAGGTCTCGCCTTTGGTCGGAGTACCTCGTAAATGTTCAAATGCCTATTCTTCGACGACAAAGAACAGCTTCTCTTCACTCACAATAAGTATTGGATTAGTCGTCAGCTTGCCGGTGTCGTAACTATGAATTTAAACTTGATTTATATAGCACTTATGTGCATGAATATTGTGGATTTTCCGTTTTCTGATCATAAAAGTGGGACTACTTACGACTAGGTACTGTACTACGTGACGTCTATTGAACAAGTAAGCCATCAGATTTCAAAACACCATGTAATGTACGGGGTAACAGGATGAATCAATTATTATATCTTTATTATCACCAAATTCCTTGCAGAATTTGTGTTAGAGTAGGTACCTACTCTATTTTCCCCGGTAACTAAGTACGAAAAGAAAATTCAAAGACCAACTGAAAACCGTAATAAAAGTAATGCAAAAATCAGAGCTCGACGAGTAGTCTCAAAATATGCGGTTCCATTACACACTTTCCGAGGGACAAATGTGAGGCGAACTCATTTTAATTACGGCGATATCCCGGGAATGTGCTCTTTATTACTAGGGGAACATAGCGAGCCATCTAAAATTATAAAGAGTACACGGAAAGAAAATATGCAGCAAAAAATTACGTGAACATTTTCCATAAACGACAAGTTCTATTTTCAAACCTATTTTTTTAATTCTTTTTTCAAACAGCATGGAAATGATAAGTCCTTTCCGCAGTACAGTGTAACGAAAGCATCTCTTGGGCAGCAAAGAGCAAATGCTAGGACAGTAAAATAAATATGAAAAAACATTCCCCTCAACAAACTTTGTAAGTTTTACCTTGATGTAATCTGGTTGGTAAAAGTCTGAATATTGTTTATAAACCTTTCATTATACGTTACACCTGGGTGGTATATTTATGTTAATAGCATTATGTATGCATGTATTTCGTCACGTACAATCTAAATGACTGGACCAATTTGGTGTACCGTTGAATTCATCTACATATGCAACGAATAGTAACATTTTGACCATTTATTTCAGAGTTCGTGCTTTACAATATTTTAAATTCGGTGTTGTTAATTTATCCACGATTTAAGTTTTAGTAGATATGTATTTGATCTAGCACTCTGTTGCCCGTATTGAAAAACCTTTCACTATTTTAAGTTAAACACTTACTGAACTGGATGAAAATAGCTCTATGAAATAACTTTTTATTTTACTTTATAGATAATCTTGAAGCCATTTGCGAAGATGATATACGGTTTCTTCCTGCTTGGTATCACTTTATTATCTCTATTAAATTTTTCTTTAAAAGTAAATCTCCAATAAAAATATTGATACGTGTTTACTGTTGGATTTTGATTGTAATCAATTGTAATTATGATTCCCATTGTATTCGCAATCATCACTGCACGATAGTAACATAAACACCAGGGATGCATGAACTCATAAAAGCTTTTATTAATATCACAATACCGAAAATCGATTAATTCGGCAACACAAATTGAGGGCGCCGATGTCTCTCCGGGGTTGCTATGCGACCCCTGCGGGCCTGCGTCCCGTCCAACCCCCGTGGCACCCTTGTCCGAGCGAAGATTATTTATTTGTTTATTTCTTGGGGCACTTAGAAAATATCATAATGTTGTTATGATTGTGAACATTTTTACGACTCATTGATTTGAGAGATGATTGACGCTTAGTTACGTGGCGGCAGCTAGAAATGACGAAATATAGGAAAAGCTTAACAGTAACTTTAAGGGATATATAAATATTATCTAAATATAATGTTAGGGAAGGAATTTAAGTTCCTACTTGAGTCAGACAATTTTCGTTGGACAGTTCAAGACCTGTACTATTATCTACTTATTCTGTGGTTCAAGGCACTTACTACCTTATAATTGCCACTGTCTCAAAACATGCCCAGTATACTCCGTCTTTTCTTTATCATCACAAAACTTATTTTCCCTAGATACTTGTGGATTCCACACACGATTCCTGCTAGACGGCAAGCGTCATCGCTCAGTTTGATCTTGGTGTTGGTTTGTTGGTGGCTGCTAAGCTTGGTGTCACCATCGAGCCACGAGATATAGTGAGCGCGGAGCGAGTCGGAGGTAGGCGCATCAACGCGACGCAGGCGGGGGCGCCGGCGGAGTCCCGTCCTCGCTTCCTCATCGTGCGCCTCGCGCGCCGCGACCTGCGGGACGAGCTGCTGCAGGCGGCGCGAGTGCGGCGCGGCATGACTACTGCTGACCTTGGTATGCCTGGACCTGCGAAGCGCTTTTATGTGAACGAGCGCCTAACTAAGTTAAATAGAGAGTTGTTTCGGTGCGCTCGCGAGGCGGGCAATCGCCTGGGCTGGCTGTATGTGTGGTCGAAGCGTGGCCGTATCCTTGCCCGGTGCAAGCCTGGAGACCTCACTTATCATGTACGTTGTGAGGCCGATGTGCAGCGCATTTTCGGGACGGCGCCTAGTAACCGTGGCAACAGTACACCCTAAAATTGTATTTGTTTTCCAACTCTGCGGCTGCAAGTGCGCGAGGTTACGTTTTTTTCTGCTCTTGTTTCTTTTTTCAGTTTTTTTGTTTTCGTTGCTGCATATTATTATTTGTTTTTTTATTTTGATTTCCGTTTATTGTCTTGTTCATGTTGTTTTGCTGTTGTTTTTTTGTGCTTGTATGTTAGTTTTTAATCATATTTCAATCTTTTATGTATATACTTACATTTTACATATAATTTTATTTGTTGTTTTGAATTTTCAATTTATTATGCCTGTGAGACCTAAGTTCATGGCACTAGTTCATATAGCTTTCTTTGCCTGCGCCTGTCACATTGTCACAATGAGTTCCTTCAACCAATTAAGCTCACTCCAGCCTACTGCTCTTTATACTACCACACATTATGTCATACACAATTTCACATACACATACAATATACATAACCTAGATGTCATATGAAATGTCTCCCAGTAAATGTATCAAGTTTGGCCTATGGAATGCGGGTTCTCTGGGGACTAACCATGATGAGTTTTTAATAGCAATGAGTAACCATGCCGTGGACATCTTGGCTATCAACGAAACGTGGATTCGTGAAGGGCAGGAAGATCGTGCGCCTAGCGTTCCAGGATACAGGTTTAAGCATATTCCACGTCCTAGTTCCGTGCGTGGCGGGCGCGGTGGCGGGGTCGCCTTTTATATCAAAGACGGCGTGGCTGCGAGGGTAAGAGTTCATCCTGCCCAGGCTGACGTTGAGCAACTCTGGTTAGGCCTCACAGTAAACAAAAAGAAATTTCTCATTGGAACTGCATACCGTCCACCTTGGTTGAACTTGGAGGTCTTTCTTGAGGGCTTAACTGCCAGTATCAGTGGCCTAGCCCCATATGACCATATAGTCCTACTAGGTGACCTAAATGTTAATTTATTGGACGCAAATAGCTCCAAATCTCTTCTGCTTTTAGATTTCTTTAGGATTTTAAATCTTACCCAGCTGGTTCAGACACCAACACATTTTATAGGTGATAGCAGTTCCCTCATAGACCTGATTTGCTCCGATGCTAATATTCGCAACGTCGTAGTGAACCACATTGCTGATCTTGGCCATCACTCCTTTATCACATGTGAAACAATCATTAAGAAACAAAAGCCTCAGCCAAGATTAGTTGTGTATCGCCCGCTCACCAACATTTTGGGAGACTTTTTTGACACCGACCTTAAACTATTTCCATGGTCAAGTATTGGAGCCATGAACGATGTTGACTCAATGGTACATACATTTAATTTATTTATGACCCAGCTTTTTGATCTCCATGCTCCTATAAAGAAGAAGACGTTTAGGAATCGCTCTACCCCCTGGATAACTGATAATATTCGACTTATGTTTAAGCTGCGCGATGAAGCCAGGGCTGCTTTCCGCAAGTCAGGGGAACAACATAAGAAGTATTATCTTGATCTCAAGCACCAAGCCACTTTGGCACTCTACAATGAAAAAAAGGCGTACTTTTCCAAAAGCATTAATGATAAAATTAAAGACCCAAAAAAACTGTGGTATAATTTAAAATCGGATGTGCTTCCGGACCATAAGCAAAAATTGCTCCCTGGACATTTTGACAACCCACATGACATTAACAAGGCATTTCTGGATGTCCCAGGTAGTTGTCATACGGACACTTCTCTCCTGTCTTTTTTTAACTCGCACAATCATGGCCCTGCTAAATTCTCTCTCACAGCAACTAACCCAGACTCAGTTCTTAAAATCATTAAGAGTTTGGGGTCCAATGCCCAGGGTGTGGATGGGATAAGTTTGGACATGTTAACCCTTACTTTGCCTACTACACTTCAAACTATTACAGACATCATCAACCACTCCATCCTTACAAACACATTCCCGAAGCCCTGGCGATGTGCTGTTGTCCGCCCAATCCCTAAGAACAGTAACCCAGCAAGTATGAAGGATCTAAGACCAATAAGCATCTTGCCCTGCTTGTCAAAGATCCTGGAACGTGTAGTTTACACACAAGTTGTCGAATTTCTAGAGACAAATTCCATTCTCCCCGACCTTCAGTCTGGTTTCAGAAAGGGAAGAAGTACTGCAACGGCCCTGGCGGACGTTGTGGGAAGTATTCTTGAGGCACGTGATAGGGGTGAAGGTACTATTCTTACCCTGCTGGACTTTTCCCGGGCTTTTGACGCTATTAATATAGATTTACTGTTGTCAAAACTATCGTACTATGGCTTTGATAGTGATGCAGTGGAGTGGTTTAAAAGTTATCTTTCAGACAGATCACAATATGTTGAAATCTGCAAGGAAGACGGAACTACCCTATCATCCTCCACTCTTGGCGTGACTCGGGGGGTCCCTCAGGGATCAATTTTGGGACCGTTGTTGTACATTCTGTATAGTGCTGATATCATCAAATCTATAACCAATTGCAAATATCACATGTATGCCGATGATATTCAGTTATACATATCTTTTAAGGCTAATGATACATATCTAGCAGTGCAGAGGATGAACCAAGACTTGGATAGAATAGTTCTATGGTCGGAGAAGAATTGTCTAGTTTTGAACCCTTTAAAGTCAAAATTTATTGTTCTAGGCACAAAAAAGCAAGTCGGCGCTATTAAATCCTTAAATCCAGAGATAGTTATTAAGGGGGAAAAGATAATTCAGGTCGAGCAGGCATGCAATTTAGGGCTGCTCATGGATCCGGGGCTACACTTTGAGTCACATATAACCAGAGTTCTCGGAAATTGCTTCTATAGACTGAAAGTATTATATGGAATTCGTAAATACCTGAGCTTGCCAGTACGGAAACAACTTGTTGACAGCCTTATTCTGTCTAAATTGAATTACTGCGATACTGTGTATGGACCTTGCTTACTGAATAAAACAGAGAGAGTGATTCAACGTGTACAAAATGCCTGTGTTCGATTTTGTGTAACAGTGCCTCGTAGAAGTCACATAACTCCGTTCATAAACCAGATCGGGCTGCTTAAGATGGCGGCCAGGAGGAAGTTTCACTTAGCCTGCTTACTGTTTGGTATTATAAAAACCAATAGACCTCACTATTTATCTGATAAGTTGACTTGGAAGCAAAACTACCTAAAAAACAAACTCCGTTCCATGGTTAGCCCGCTAACCGTGCCAATGCATCGAACTGCTGCTTTCAGGGGCTCTTTCAGGTTTGCATCTACGCATTGCTGGAATGACCTCCCACCTCCAATAAGACACCTGAAAACATTGCAGTGTTTCAAGTTTCAGTATAAAAAGTTACTCATGTCTCAACAACTATCCTCTTAAATTTGTTTGTTGCACTGTTCTGTTTGTACCTCAGGGGTTTTGGCAGTCAAGCACTGGCGGGGATCTCCAGCGGTGCGAGCTGTTTTGGCCATCGAGTCTCTTTCTGCTCCTGTTGATTTGTTGGCCGGTCGGAGCATAACTTACTTCTTGGACTCTATTGGTCACTTTCCAACACTTTAGTTAATCTGTAAATGACATAATATTATATTACGCGAACACTCTCCTGACAATTTTATTCTAATGTTTATTCTTACTGTTTTAATTTTGCATATTTTTTTTTAGTTTAGTTCTTATCTCCCTTACCTTTTACTCGTTTTTGAGTTGATATCCGTCTTTATTTTTCCTTTCCCGTGTCATTCTAGGCGCCCTCAAACCTCACGCATTAGTAGCTGTTTTTGCTAGGTATTCTCTGAAACTCGACACTTCAACAGCCCAACTCACCCAGAACACATTTTTTGCTACACACACACTTTACAAATAAATTGATTATGTAAATTGCGTAGGTCCGGAATCTTGTTTTTATTCTATTAGGTAATATGATGTAATATAGTGCCGGTGTAAACCATCGATCAGCCATCTTTTTACTTTACCACAGACTCAAAATCGGACTCGGTGACTGCGCATTGACAATTATTCTAATCGATTTGTTTATTGATCGATGTGTGTGTAAATCGACTATCTCAGTGCTTATTTTTTTCCAATTGTGTCCTGTTGTTTTTATTTGTTTTTATGTTTATATCTCTTTTACGTAAAATAGTTTTCTGTTATTTATGTTTCGTCTATTTTATTGATTATAATATAGTTCACCTATGTTCAATTTTGTAATCCTTGCTGGCCGGTTGGCGTCTCATCGTCGAAAACGGCTGGTGCTGAAAATCAGCGCTGTGGCTCTGTCCTGCACGAGCCCCAGCATTATGCTGAGTACTGGCCGTTTTGCGCTGATGTGACGCATATCCTATCTAGCTGATAGTTTTTAAGTAGGATATTGGTATTTTGTTTATTTTTATTTATTTTTGGGATATGCGTCATGTTGGGCGCAAATAAACACTTTTTCTTTCTTTTCTTTCTTTCTTTCTTCTATCTTTTAATTCAAACACGGTTTACGCTGTAACATCTCTTGGACTACCTATATTATGTGACGCTCTGTGTGAACAGAAAATGAACTAAAAAAATTCGAGATAGGGGCGCAAAAACCTACAAACTAAAGAACTGTGAGCTTAAATTCTAGCGATACAAAGCTCAGAAAGATTTTGAAAAAGAAATCTAAGACCATAATTTGTAAATTTTTCTCGACATTTTCAGTATAAAGGACTAGGAACACATAGTAACCTAACTGATCAATCTTGCGTGACATACCACATGAACGAGTACCCACCCAGGGACTTCATCATCCCAGGCTCACTCTCAATTGTGACGGCGTTTAACCTCAATTGGTTAATTCACACTTTGCTTAGCGTCAATTAAATATAATTACTTGATTATAGCCGGGGTGGCTCGTCATTGTTATACTTGTATTATCACGCGGTTTCAGGTCGCATCGCAAAACTTAGCGAGACGAAAAGACTTGATTTAAAATAAGGTTGTCACAATCCTTACATTCATTTTTTTTTTTTAATTGATGTAAACTAGTGCTTGACTGCGATCCCATCTACCGATGAACCCCGGGTGCCGCCACTGTGCGGAACGCCCGGAGGACACGGTGGAGCACACAGTTGAGGTGTGCCCTGCTTGGGCGGAGCAACGCCGTGCCCTCGTGGGGGCGATCGGCGGCGGAGACCTCTCGCGCCGGGCCTTGGTTCAGGCCATGGTCCGGAGCGAGGAGGAGTGGCAGGCGGTCGCCTCCTTCTGCGAAGCAGTAATGCTAGCAAAGGAAAAGGCAGACCGTATCAGGCAACGACGCCCCCGCCGCCACCCCCGGAATTCCGATCCCGATTTCCGGCCACCGTAGACGCGGGCTCGCGGACGGCGAGCCATGGGTAGCTCGCTGTCCGATCGTCCGGTAACTGTCCGGACCGAGCCAAGGCGTCGACGGCGCGCACTGTTCCCGCGCGCCTCAAGGAGTTGTCAGCAACAGGAGGGGCCCATCTGGGTCGAAGCCTACCGGGGTCGGGGTTATCCGAAAGGAAACTAGAGCCCTGGTATGAAGGCTAGAAGGAACGGCGCGGGGTTTTTAGTTAGTAAGACTCTGACACTGTCTCCCGCTCCACCCAAGAGCGGGTTTCGTCAATGATGATTTTCCTCGTCGACAGAAAAAAAAAAAAAACCTGCCGATGAACAACGTAACTTTTGACAGAGATGACAATATGGGCTACGAAAATGGTGTATCCAGACTTCATAAACATAATAATGACGAAGATGATAAGGAAATATATAATAGATGAACACTTACACCCTAAAAAGCTTTCAATGAAAATGTTAAAGATGACGAAAACGAAACAATAATCAAACGTAAGGTTCGATAAAAATGACAAGATGAGCTATTAAAATTGTGTATCCAAATTTTATAAATACAATGATGACAAAGATGATAAACAAGTACCTAGAAGAACACTTACGCCCAAACATGTTTTCAATGATAATGTTACAGATGACGATAACGAAGCAAACAATAATGGAAATCTTCCAGTTTCACAGGTACAGATATGAACCAGTCATCGTAAGCATTGTCTGGCACTACAAACATTTTAACTGCACTCGACGAGAAAAGTTACAGTTCAACATTTACGGAATTTATGAGCGTGACTCAGCGGAACTAAGTTTAAGTCAACAAAGTCAGCAACTTTAGTTAACTTTACGAATACTTCACAAGTATTTCTTAACTTGTAAAGTGTGGTGTAGGTTGAAACTAAGACTGGAAAGTTACGGCAAATACGTAAAATTTAAATATCACTAGAATGAAGCATACATATACATACCTTTTAAATTATAATACTGCTAGCTGACTCGCCGAACGTTATTCTGACATATAAAACATAAAAAAATGGGGAGAGAGGATAGGAGGGTAAAACAAAATCTATTCTCAAACCTACCAAATATGCACAAAATTCTTAAAAATCGGCCAAGCCATGTCGTAGGATATTAGATAGGTATAATAGGTACTATAGTTCACCATCATCATCATTTCACCCAAAATAAATCCGCAGCCAGTCTAAGGCCTTCCAAAAATTAGAACATGACCTCTTAGACCACGGGAGTCTGCTGATTGCAAGAAGCACCAAACAGCTCAATGGGACAAGTTGACAGATTGGAAAGAAAATTGATAGAATTTGTCTAAATACCCTATGGAGTAAACAGCTTCAGATGAAAACGGAAGACTTCAAGCATTGTTAGACGATACTTATTGTACACAAAATAGACAGACAAGCCATCAAGTTTGTAATATGTATATAGAAAATTAACGTAAAGCCCTATTGTTGTTTTTGCGTCACAAGTTAAAAATAGGCAGTCTGGTCAAATGGCGAGTGATGAAAATAATTAATTTAATTAACTATATCAAAAAGCAGGATATACAAAGAAATACTTGGACAGCCAGATAATAACAGATTTTTTTATTCTAAAAATAGTATAATCCTAGTACAAAGGGTACATTTTTGGGATAGGACAACAAAGGCAGTTACTTAACCGTTGTAGCTACAAGAAAGTGAACTTAGGAAACGGTTAACACAAAGAGAAGCTTTATTCTCACATTCATGTTTGAAAAAAATACAGTCGGCAAGACTTCGGACAATTTTTACCAAAAAACTCTGTTTCTATCAAATGGGATCAAAAGTCCATTTGGACTAACTACGATTTGAGCAATTGCCCCTTTACCTATGTCGTGCATTACGTAAGACGTAAGACATTAAGGTAGATCAAATATTAACATTAAATACCCTCAATTACAAAAACACACACCACACACGAGGGGTCTACATTGCGAGGTGTACAAAATAAAGTATTATAGTATATAAATAAAAATATACTAACGTCTATTATGTTCGTACCTCTTAAAGCTAATTTAACACCCTCTGATTTTTTTTAAATAAAAACTTTTTTTTATCCAACATTAAAAGGTACAATGCTTTTCAATTCGAAACAAGTTGAGATTGGCGCGTTCAACTTCAATCAAACAAACATCTCTCTTCAGCGTAAGTTATAGATTCAACAACAGTTAGTTAGTTTAATTCATGAATCCCCAAGCGACCACCGGTGGCCGCGCATCTATTGTCTTACTATTGTGTCTCTAATTGACGGTATCTGAAGGGTTAAAGGTATGATTCCGAACTCGGCAACAAGCAGCAGTGTTGTCGCCGCAGTGCTGCCACACATTGCCACACTCCCTACTTTGCTGCCGCGACTTTGCATCCTAGCTCGGAATGTAATCTCATATAAGCTTATAGAAATTGTATGGGGACCAGTAGTGTCGCGGCAGCACTGCTGTGTGCAACGTGGTTTGGAATCATACCTTTATAGTGATCTTCTCTAATTCATGAATCCCCAAGCGACCACCGGTGGCTGCGCATCTATTGTCATACTATTGTGTCTCTAATTGACGGTATCTGAAGGGTTAAAGTAATATTTACTACCATAGTTAAAAAATCTCGTGTAAATGATGATGATTAATCGATACGAAATTAATGAGAAAAGATTTTTGTGGCTTTTCTATTTCTCAAACCTCAGTTGTTACCGACCGTTTTTAACCGTATTAGAAATAGGCATCAAAAAGAGCCACATCTTAAAAAATCTATACTGTATACCTGGAATCAGACATCGACGTCTTTTAGAGATGGCTTAAAGATGATACCTAGAGATAGGAAAAATTAGAGTAATATCTAAGGATTTAGGACCAACTTCCAAACTACCTAATACTGTCTGATGAAAGTATGAAGAAGCCCTAAGAATATAAAAGTTTGAAGACAAACTTTAAGAAGATGATATGGACGAAAAACTTGATATAGGTTTCGTGATTGAATAGGTAAGTTTGAATGAAATATAATATGGACAAGATACTTGGAAACGAGACTTTGAAGATTTGAGCGAACAAGAAAATGATGATAAGGATACGATGACATCAGGACAAAATATGTTTTAACTAAATATCCACAATATTTTATGTACAATAAACATAGGATATCATAATGAACCCCAAAATGTGCCCAATGTTGGGACTCAGGCTTCTTCTCCAGCCATGCGACATGCTAATGGTTTTCCTTCAGTTTTGAGAGCAGTGATGATGAAATTAATTACACAAAGTAATGCGCCTGGTTGGGTTTGAACCCGCGTTTATTATAATATTCTGGCGTTTATTATACATGCTGTATGTTCTAGTAATCTTCCACTTATTATTGTTAGTAACCGTTGCAAGAGTTTTACTGAGAGCTATTAACATGTCTTCTATAAGGGCTCTAAAATGGAACTTGGCAGGTCACATAACTCGGTTGGAAAATGCCAGATAGACCAGAAAATGATGGAATGTAGGTATAGTTACTAAGAGTGGACAGATCTACCACCCTGATCAAAGCTAGGAGGAACTGGAAAGAAATCTTAATAATATTAAGTGGGGAAGCCTACGACAATGAGGCAACTAATAAATAATTTAAGTTTAGAAAGCAATAAATTAACAATTTAAACTAATTATGTATGATAAAACACAACATTAAATTACTCCATAAGATTTAACAAAAAGAAAATGAAATATTTATATATGCTTTTATAAGTTTATAAATTAATAAAAATAATATGAATTTAATGTAAGATAGTTATTTTTAAATGAATTAGTAAAATAAAAATGGCTTTTTTATTTCATCTTTATTAACATTTTCTTTAATTAACGAAGTAGGTATACCAGGATAGCAGAAGAAAGGGGAGGCTTATACACAACAATAAGTGATTACGGGCTGAAATGATGAGGATGTTCGCTATCTCGCAATATCTTTATCGAACAAAAACATGCGCTACGTAATTCCGGTTACAAAAGAAATAAGTAATAGGAACAATATGCGTTATTTATTGTTTCACGGGTACATACTCGCCGGCTACGTTGTGACTAACAATAATATTTATTTATCGCTTTCCCGGAACTGTGATAACGGTTATCAACAGGGCTGCCACATGCCACCATTAACTATGTTTTTATTAATAAGTTATTTTACTAAATGGAGACGTTGATACTTATGAGATTACTTCTTCTTGGGTGTCTCTTTTTCCTATTTATAATGGTTGTCACTTGATTTAATAAAGTGTGGTGGTAAATTACAAGCTTTTTATTTTTTTAATTTTTGTATTTTTATGTGGATTTAATTAGGTGGAATTCTTTACCAGACATGAAATTATTTTAGTTAGTTTAGGGGTTTTTTTTGGGTTTTACGGTAAATAAAACAGTAGCATTGTTTAATGTAAATTATTTAATTTAAACTAATATTATAAAGAGGAAAGATGTGAAAAAATGCGATTAATTATTTATTGACTTATGTCCTTATTATTTATTGACCTTATCATTTCAGAAATATCATAAAGTCATAATTACTTACCAGATGATAAAATTAATTCTTAATTAACAAAACTCAAAAAAAGAAGAATATCTGCAGTACGGTAAAAATACGAGTATATTGGCCACTCCTGAACTTAGGCGTTCCGAACTATAGCGCATATCCAAAATAATACGCAATTGCCATAAGATTTTTAAAAAGAATTACGCGTAACCAATGGTTAGAAGATGATGGAGCGGTCAAGAGTATGCGGTATGGAAATTATTTAAAAATATTTTTAAACAAGTCACAGCTCTAATTGATTGCGGCCATAAAGTGTTCCTCTGCGACGTGACAGCCCTGCGGCGATATCGCTATAATATAATATTAAGCGAGTCAAACGCGTGACACTCGAGAACACGCCTCACATCGGAATATACCACGAATTTCCACAAACACTCCAAGTTTTTACAAAGAAATGCTATGAAGCTGAAATTGTTGAAGTTAAAGATTCAAGATTCTCAGCATTTTATTTTAAACTAGTTTTTGCCCGCGGTTTCAAGCATACATAAAATATAGCCTGTCCGGAACTCCGGACTAAGGTATTCCTTAGTCCGAAATTCCGGACAGGCTATATTACGCAGCCTTCTATCGGTGAAGAATTTTAGCAATCGCACCAGTACTTTCAGAGATTACCTACTAGAAACAAAAAAATCATAAAAACAAACTTTACCTCTCCATAATATTAGTGTAGATAAACCATTTGAACTGTCAAGAAGTCAGTCAGTCAGAAAAATGATGCTCATTGCACATTCTAAAGCGTTCTCTATGGAGAAGAATGTGCAAGAAACTCCATGGACACTCCCATTTTTAAACAGGTTACTTTGAAGTTTGATAACTTCGGATTGATTTGGAATTCTAAGTTTAAACGAATTAAATAAACTTTATACCAAAGCTTTATACATATTAGTGAATCCGCAGATATCACCGTTCAAAGTAATCCGTTTAAAAAAAACGGCAATTTCATAAGATCTATGGCTTTACAAGCTAAATATCTACGAGTGCGATTGCTTATCTATTGGTGCAGTGTTTATTTGTGACTGTTCAGTTCATTGTGCCGATGATTGTGATTCTTTTAAAACCATTCAGGATTCGAAATCTAAATTTTGGTAAAATTTGATAAATTTTGGTACTGGTAAGACTTTCTTGGACTCGTGGCAGACCGAAATGGATTGATTGCCACTCCGCCTGATGGTACGCAGTGATGCAATCGTTGATGGTGAAGCGCACTAGTTTATTAAGAGCCTATTCACTCTAGCCTTAAAGACACCTAATTTATAATCGGAGAAGAAGACCGCAGCAGGGAAATTGTTCCAGTCTTTCGATGTACGCGGTTTAAACGACGAGGCGAAACGCGGTGTTATCAAGGTATGTCCAATTATACGATGTATATGTATGTAAGTATAGTATGGCAAATGTCCAATAGGTACGTCAGTTTGTCCGATAGTAGAAATATATATATGGATGAATGAAAATACTCCAGTTTCGGTATTAATGACAAAGTTTCAACCTAGTTCTCTATTTAGTCCTTAACTAGTCTTGCTCCATGATTATATTATACGAATAGGTATTAACGAAAATATTAACTTGCAAGTTTATAATCAGAATGACGCAGTATGTTCTGTTGGTAATGTCAGTTATTTGATACTGCATCAGATTTCAATGGTTAATGAAAATTTACATTTTATAGGTAGCCTTTTAAACATGAAACATTAATTTGGCATGCGGTATGTGATTTTGAATTTCGAAATAAATGTTCATATGTTGGTAGCAATGTTTTACTATTTATCTACTTCCTACATAGCCGTATGTGTTGTTCACCTCATATCATCGATCGATAATACAATAGTTTAACAATTTTATTCGTTTCGTTTTGTACTTCTGTTTTCATAGACACACTCACTGATAAAACCTTCCTTTTTCCGTCATCTTTTAATATCTTTTCCCTACTGAAGTAGGAAACTCATTTCCTTTCAGTCGGCTCTAGGCACACAAAACGTCTGCCGAATACGCTACTAGAGACGAAGTACACCTCTATATCTATCTGTGAGCCTAGTACTAGCTATAGCTATGCACCGGCGAGACACGAGCGAAAGTCCCTCGCTACGCTATAATTCGAATGCCTACGTACCTACGTTACTGGGGTAAGGACAGCAGATTAAGTTTGCTTTGATGTTTCAAATTAATTCTTGATGAATTTAGTATCTTACTTGTCATTTAAACTATTAATTTAAAAGTTCTTCCTCACAGCAAAAACAATTCGAGTTTATGTATATCTATCTACATATTACTTCTTTACATTTACTAGATTACTTCTTTTTCTTCCCTATCCCTATTACTTGGGGTCGACGCAACACGTTTTTTTTCTTCGATTCTGTCCTGTCACCCGTCACACTATCACTAATTCCCTTTTCTTTCAAAACACACCGAGTTCATTTAATCTGCTTATTGTTTACCTTTATTATTAATAAATAGGTTAGTTACTATTACGAATAGAAAAAGGAAATATTATAATTGGTAGTTGTATTTTTTTTTGTCGACGGGGAAAATCATCTTTGACAAAACCCTGGGTGAAGCGGGAGATAGTATCAGACTCTTATTGACTAAAAACCCCGCGCCGTTCCTTCTAGCCTTCATACCGGGGCACGAGCTCCCTTTCGGACAACCCTGTCCCCAGTAGGCTTCGACCCAGCTGGGCACCTCCTGCTGATTGGTAGGTGTACTTTATCTTCTATTATTAACTACTGAATTATTGTACTAGTTTGTGTATTCTAGATAGAAACAGAATTGTAAGAATAATAATATTATAGGAGATAGGCGCCATTCATTCTAGATGCAATTGACAGTTTTATTAAAATATTTGTAGTGTTGAAAACTAACTATGCTTCTGGCTGGAAAATCGGATTATTGTTATTTGCATCTAGCTCAGCAATATTTAATTTTATCACCAGACTAGCCTAATTAAAATTGTTGCATTATAACTTTACTTTTGTTGTGTTTTACTTTTGTTGGTTTATAACTTTTTCACAATTTAATTACACTTTACGAGAAACCTATTTGAACTCGTAAATTCTATGAAAACGGGTGAAAATAATGCAATTACACATTTTATAGGAAAAGAAATAAAAGCAAGAGTTTGTGTGCAAACGTTACCGCCTCCCTGCGTAGTTTTTCAGCGCAGTGAGAGTGGAGTGGGATTATACATAATTGTGTGTTTATTTAGGGTTTCCTGCCAGACGCTGCCTGCCTACTACTGCTCGCCTGTGCCGCCCTGGTACTCGCTCACGTAATTATATCTGTTGGGGCTCTCCCCTTGCCGTTTGCCGTACGTACGGCACTTTATTATATGTTGTTTGTTACGCCTTAGGTATTTGCTGCTTGTCTGAATATTTCCTGGAACTACTCACAGTAATAACACGTTATTAATTTTGTAAAATAGATATGTTATTCGAATCTGATGAGATTAGGATTTTTCTATAATACATATAAGCTGAAAACAGTATTGTTCAACAAATCACCAATACCTATATCATTTACTAGCCCGGTTACCATTCTGGTAGTAAAGGACCTTAAAAAATAATCAGGAAAACTGAAAAACCAGGGGTCCAAGAGCATTGCCTTGGGAAACTCCGCCACGCATTTACTCCACACGCTCGACTCGGCAATTAGTACAGTTGCGTTTTGAACTTACAACGAATTCACACTAAGAAATGCACCAAGGTAACGTCATTTGTACACGTTAACGTTATTTTCGCTAATACGAATGTATTTCGAAAGGAATGAGCGAAGTTGCAACTTGTTTACTTAGTAAAATGCCTCTTCGTACATTAGTTACCAATTTGCGCTTCTAAATGGCAAAGAAAAATACCTATCATGATATAGCGCGCACTAAATACATCATCATCATTTCAGCCGAAAGACGTCCACTGTTAGACAGAGGTCTCCCCCAAGAGTCTCTATAACAACCGGTCTTGTGCGTCTCACATCCATCGGATTCCTACAACCCTCACCAGGTGGTGACCTGATGACCGATGGGGCCACCTTCTATGGGCCACATTCCTTAATATGGTTACGTATAGCGAGAAAACAAAAAAACTTTTTTTTTTTAAACTATATTTACTTATCCAAAAGGAAAGCTAGTTCTATTAAAATCGATAAATAAAAAGAAGTATTTTAAATTAAATTAAAACGCTTTATTGATCCCATATCGAAACATAAATCAAACAAATCTGATGATAAATAAATTAAATATGCAAAAGCGGGAAACAACCCAAGTACCCTTTGCGGCAATCAAAATATCGTAGAGATTTACATACATAATCAATTTTATTTATTGATTTATACGTGATAACGATACAAAACAATAATATCATTAATAACCAAGCTATTCGTAAACGCGTTACGTTCAATCGGTTCCATATAGGCGACAATATTATCATATCGTATGGAATTATTATTTTGGATGCTGTTATTGAATATATTGTACAAAAGTCTGTTTGTAGGTGTGTGGGGTGTTTGGAATTACGTATTTTGAACTCGAGAACCCTGTACCTATGTAAATCAATCATCAATACTCTTATTGCCTCTTAAGTCTCACGTTTTATTCGTGTCTTCCTTCTTTAGATCCTTACAAAAAATCCCTTCAACGTTAAAGCCCTCATTACACGAAGCACATTCATCTCCCTTTCCTTATTCATCAATGTGTAACCTCCAGCCACCACCGTGTCCCGTACATTAACGATTTTTAATGCGCCGTGTACCGTCGGCGGCTAATGAAGCAATCTGTCTGTCCCCGTCATTATTCATTATATTGTGCTCGTCGGACTCGGCTTTATTCCGATACAATTCTGTCTGATCGTCAGCCGGATTCTAGATAGCGGAAACGAGTTAAATTGTTTTCGTTAAATGCGGGATAAAAGTGAGTTTTTGCTGTAATTTTTATTGTAAGAACATTTATATGACAAGCTGAGTGTATAACCATGGAAACATTGAGAATATTTTGCTAATTTTCGCAATAAATGGCAAATAATACCAAAATAGAACCTATTCAACACAGCATTAGCAAAAATGAGGAAAATCATTAAAGAAAATGTATAGAAAATTTCAAAAGTGGCTAAATATATCGAAGACGACAAAGAAGAGCTTATAAGCTATAATTTCTTTCAGACGTTCGTAACACGAGAGTCAAAAGGAAATGTCAAGCAATCAAAAAAGTAAGAATCGATTTAAAAGGTGAATCGAATCACCTTTTAAATCGAACATCGCATCAATGATATAGAAGAAGCTGCGGCCATCAATACCCAAGCTCCGTTCGGTATGTGTCCAAAACTTCATCTAAAAACTTAATTCAAATTCATAAGCAGCGCGTTAGGATAGGACCGGCCGATAAGGCGGCCTCCAAAGTCCTTCATAAAAAATATTCAATACTTATTATTCGTGATAGAAAAAACCTATCGAGCCGGTGAGAAGTGGGAACAGCGGCCTAGTGATGTGTGTACTAGGTTTAAGGAATGTATCGATGCTGTTGTTAGTTGTAACAATGGCTTTCGATTGCTGCGCGAACTCTGCGTTTCTATAATACACAATGCTTTCTTAAATTCTTTTAGCGATGGTTTAGTAAATATTTAGATTGTTTTTAATATTCCTTCCAACCCCGTCTTAGATAATAACTATATGGAAATAAAAAACTAGAAGACTCTATCTTTCAATCTGTTTTCAAAATACATTTATCTAGTAAGCTAACTTAAGTGTTGCCATGTTCATAGACCTTACAATTCAAAACTTTAAGCTTAAATATTTGCATATTTTTCCTATAATATCAAGCCTTAAAGTCGTCATTTAAAAAAGCATTAGCAGACATATCGATTTAATTATCGATAACTGTATAATAAAAAGTGATCTGATTTACGACGACCCAAAGCTGAGAGTATGCAAAAACTGAACTTGCTACTATCATTCACGATTTTTTACATTGCCATACCTGTAAGACTGGATAGCTGGTTGAATTGAAACTGGTTTCGCGAAATATGCGATCACTGATCTTCTGGTTATACTGAATTAAAATATAATAAAGAAAATACTAGCTATGTTAGACAAGTTTTTGGATAGATTTTTAAAACTATTCGCTTAGTAAGCTTTTCTAAAATCAGTTACAAATCTTGAATAATTGCCCAACTCTAAAATGTTCTAAAAATACTAATCGCTCTTACTATTTCTGTTATTACTAACATAATTAGTTGATTCAGGTAATTAATAGCTCATCTGTGTTTGTTAAATTTGATGAAGAAATTTTGATTTGATCTCGACATTTATTTCCTGTACAGCTTTATTTTATTATAGGAACGAAAAAAGATACCTACCTATAAATCAGATAGGTGGACGACACATCGACACATTGGTCACGCGAAGCACATCCCTAAATTTTTTTTAGTGAGGTTTAGGGCGCTACCTGGCTCCTCGCTCCTCGTAGGTAGGCGTTTCTGGGAACTGTCGACACTCGATAACTGCGATAAACTCGCCGCGACACAGCGCGCGTTCCCTATGAGAACTGTGCCTTATTATATAGGTTTATTGGATACTGTGTTACTGTTCATTAAAAAGGTCGTGATTTCTGAACAAAGGGATATCTGTGAATTGGAGTACTAAATCCCTACTATCCCTACTAATATTATAAATGCGAAAGTAACTGTCTGTCTGTCTGTCTGTTACGCTTTCACGCAAAAACTACTGAACGGATTTAGATCAAATTTGGTAGGTAGGTAGAAGAGACACTGGAATAACACTAAGGCTACCTATAATTCCATTGCTGAGCACGGGTCTCTGCCTGCGCGATTATAAACTGTACTCCACGCGGGCGAAGGCGCGGGCGGAAAGCTAGTAGATTATAAAGGTAATCAGAATGCTACACGAGCAAACAAGGACTAGCCTAGATGAGAATTACTTAATAGGTTCGAGCACTACTTAGACCGACAACAATAAACAGACATCCTGAGATTTAGACGTACTTAAAAACTAACAACACGTAGTTTATTAAGAACCCCTAATTTCCTATAATCAGTTGTTTATGGCCCTTTAACACGAAAAGGGTAATCCACTCGGTTATTTGTTGGAAAAACAGATAAAACCTAGAATCCGTGGCTCGCGTGATTCGAAACTTTCCAATAATTTAGCTATTTCCTGATAATTTTGGCTTCCTGGTAATCTTGTAATTAGCCTGTAAGTAATTTTTGTTCCGGCACCTCATTAATTGAATAATCTATTGAAGACCTGACTAGAAAAATATTGAGATTTTTTTTAAACTTTTTTTCATGACTAAAAAGGTACACCTTTTTTACCCTGTGGTGTTCGTCGACAACAAGGACCCTAATCATTTTAGGTGGGATTGCAGTCAAGCACTAGTTTATAGCAATTCAAAAAAAAAAACAATCTAGCCTTGTACCGACATATACCTACTAAATAAGTTAGTTATATAAATACAATCTATACTATTAAATTGTCGTGTTGCGGTACACCAGTTTTTATTTGCTTCAGTGCCACTAAGTATGATTAATAAATTGCAGAATACTTAATTAATTATACAAGATATCATGCATGGACTAAAGAGACTCGGATATCTCCTAAAACACAATAGGTAAGCATGCCTCACCAAACAAACTACGAGTATCAACTAAACAGTGAAATGTGTTGATTAAGTGCAGATCAAAGGGCCGCTCGCAGCTAGCTGTTAACTCGTCCTATTGACTGACACTGGCATCGAACGTCACTCCATGTCTAACGACTGTCCAATGTTGACACTCCACATATTTGACTGAAGTGCCCTCGGTCAAACTGATAAGTGAGGATCGTGAGGAATCTCTACACAATTCCTTATCGCCTGGTAGTATTAATTTGGATCTTCGAATAAAGGTGACCCTTGTGTTTAATTATAACCTTGCTCCTTTCTTCTAACTAAAGGCTTTTTTTGAAGGTAAGTACGGATATTTGGATAATAAAAACGCAATTTTATAGCTTATTGTAATATCGTTATACCTATGTCTTTTCTAAAGTCAAGTCCCCAGTACCTATGTCTGTTGGCGATAAACACAAACAGATTTTCATGCAGTTTACACTTATAGACAGAAAGATGCATGGGGAAGGTTTAGTGTATAATACATGCACATTATTTCATGAATCCCCAAGCGACCACCGGTGGCCGCGCATCTATTGTCTTACTATTGTGTCTCTAATTAACGGTATCTGAAGGGTTAAACTAGGGGAATAGAAAAATTGAAGCCAACAATTTCAAAGATTTGTATCAGCCATGCATAGTTGGGGAGGGTTAACAATAAAATTTAATTTTATAGTCAAAATTCAGAAATGTATCGACAAAATATGAAAATAAAACCATTTTCCGAATCGACACGACAATAGGGGCAATATAAAATTGCGTGGGTTTGCACAAAAGTTGAAAACAGCGGGGTCGGACTACAAGATCGATGGTGGGTGCATTTTTTATGGTAATGTACTCGCTCCGGGCCACCGCTGTTCAGCGCTGCCCATTTGTATGAACTACATGCGCTTATAATGCCTGCGCTGAAATATGGACGCCTAGTATTTCAAACTATGCAGCTAGTTTCCAGTCTAACCAGAAATTCGCAGGTTTACAACTTTTCGCCAATGTAGGTAACGAATATCGATTTGGTTTGTTATCGAAGAAGAAATTTTGAGTCTATTTAAAAAAAAGGCAGCCTAAACGACGTCCTTTTTGATAAAACAGCGGCAAGTTGCCAATTAAAACAACTATTGACAGAAACAACAACTCAATCAGAGTAAAACAAACTTGAAATAAATTATCGACAAAATAGCTTTTGGAGGAAGAGGCGTTAAATCAATCATTACCGTTAATTACTATACTAATTTGAAAAGTCATCAACTTATTATTAAGCCTGTAATGTAGCAAAACGTAAACATTAATTACATAAGCTAATAATGTTTAAAATTATTGTGCTAATTAGTATGTACAGAGAAGCAGTAAAGCAAAGTATAGATCTATCAAGATGACTGAAGCACTGCAAGCATTTGTGGTTACTACAAGACTAGAGAGAATTCCTAAGGCATTAAGTCCGCCTTTGTACTTTTATGTTGCATGAAGTTTTAATAAATAAATAAATTAAACTTTAGACTTCAGGAAAAACGACAAAGCTAAGAGGCATTAAAACCATACTTATTTAGTATCTACTCGCAGTTAACAACCTTAATACATCACAGTTTTTATCATGCATTATAAAATTTAGTCTACTTGAATCAACATCAACATTTAATTAAACTGATGTAGAACTGTCTAAACACAAACATGATATCATGTTATATTTAACCACAATACCAAAACACTAATTAAAAGTACATTGAAACATACGCGCGATAAAAAATACTAAAACGCAAAATGTCTATCTGCAATCTACATTATGCTACAACTTCTAAGTAAAATAAATTATTTGTAAAAACGCCTGAGATCAATTAAGATTGTCTGTTTTTGCTTTCTTTAATTACACCAGGAAATCATTATATTGAATGGATTATTAAGTAATAATTCAAAAATTACGGAGTGTATGTTGTGTGCCTAGCTATTCGCCACCTGCGGGCTTACACCCCCATCGGCTGTGCAAGCTCAAATATCAAACATCCGATTAAGCTTGATAAAGTATCAATAGTAATTAATAACGAGCAGGCTACGGTTACAACGTTGTGCCCTAATACTTATTAAAGGTGCATCTGTCTAGTAGGGATAGGCTTCGTGTATACTGGACACTTGTGTTTTAAATTTATTCTTCAAGAAGCCAATGAAAAGAATTCTATCCCGTCATCTTCATTTCAGCCGTCCACTGCTAATTATAAGCTTCCTTCAAGTATCGTCGCAATGACTGGTCTTGGTCGCCTCGCATCCATCGGATTCCCGCGACCCTCATCAGGTCGTTCGGTCAGCTTGTGGGATCCCTATCTACCCGTATGCGATCGCTACAGCAGACCCATTTGGCTCCATTAACCTACTGTTCTGCGAGCAATGTGCTCTACCCACTGCCACTAAGTTTGGCGATTCTTCGAGTCCGTAGCCTTGGTTCTATTGATGGTATCTTCATTTCTGATCCGATCACGCAACGAAACTCTGAGCATAACTCTCTCCATTGTCCTTTGAGTGACTTTAAGCCCTGATTTAAACTTTAAATAAATTAGTTTGATTACTTTTCCATGTAGATAGACTCCCATGAACAAATCATTCGGTTTCGTGAACCAAGTTCTAGCAGTTAAAACACAGATAATTCGTAATATAGTTAGCGATGCACAAAGACCTAGCAATTTATCTAACGAATGCAGTGTCACGATAATCGTGACAGTAGATTAGAAGGTGTAGGCTACAGCCAGTTGTTTGTCTATGCTAAGGCTAAAGGCTAAGGCTACACTACGCCTACGCAGTAATCCTACGACAATTGTACAAACATAAACCATATACTAAAACAATAAGCAGATACAATGACTTCCTTTAAGATAATTACAGTAAGTTCCTGAAGTTGACACCTTAGGAAGGATTAACCGAAACTTAAAAAAAACTACGGTATCACACTTCTTTCTCCAGGTATTTTAGAAACACGAGATCTATGGTAGATCTATCTAGGTTTTTACCAATTAATCCAATAGATTAATCCCGGAAAAAGGCTCTGAAAATCTGTTATTTTTCGTGAACTTTGATCCTTTATAATGTGCTCATAAATTAAAAAAGTATGAGTATTTTATCCAGATTCTGAATGACAATTCATTCCATAAAATTTTAAGGTTTTAAAAAAAACCCTGGTATTTCCTGGAACAAGTTTTGTAAAATATTCGAGTACATGACAGAATCACTGAAAGCCAGCAAAGCGTTCAGGCGTTATCTCTTTTCTCGCGTTGCCTCTCTTATCAAACCAACGCAATGTTGGATGAAACTTCAAGTTTTTAAACTACGCTCACGTTGATGATAGACGGTTCGGGAAGGAGCCTCTCATTTAAATTCGAAGTGTATTTTAAAAAGTATGAATTAAAAACAATCAGAAGGTAGTAGGTACCTAGACTAAAGTAACGATCATTTTCAAAAAAACAACACTGAACTCATTGCGGTTTCCAAAGTCTCGCACGTCACAAAGGAGTATTGCGAGTTTCAACGGAACCTCGGTCGAGTCGCAAGTGACCGCAACTACAAAGTTGTAATCGTAGCTCCGTGCCCATTGCCCGAGGCGACTCAGTTGCCCGCCGCATTTGCATTTACTTCATAGCACCGGAAACCAGGCTCGTTCAGACTTGTTGCTATAAAAATGTAGCCCCTCCAATTAGAATAATTTCTATCTTTAGCTACATGAAATAATACATTGCAACATGCTAACCGAAATCATGCATGAGAAACTTATTACCTGCCTGATTTCGCACGAGTGACAGTTTGAAAAGAAAATGGCGGATTGGTTAGCGAAGAATGTTGACAACATTGTAACTGATATGAATAATCATCATTAACGATGATGGAGGATAAAAACCAAGAATGTATCGATTACGTGTCATGCAACCCAAGTAACTGAAGTTGATTAAAGGAAAAATGTGAATAATGTACAGGCTGGACTTGTTGTCAATGCTTTGTGAAAGCCTGTCATCACACTAGACAGAATTTACAAACGAAAGATCTTTTAACCAACGACTAACACGCAAAGGCTAAACCGCTAAATCGTTTCTCAGTTCGTGGCGCTCCGTTTAACTCATCAGGGGATCATATAATTGAGATGATATATGATTTACAGATATACGATGTAGTTAGAGAGAAAATAACGAAGGGTCGCACTCAGACTGATCTAAAGTGCTACACTGTAGTTGCAATTAAAAGTTTAGAAGCGCCGCTGTGGTCGACTTGTACTGCCCACATCATACGATAGCGTTTCATACACATTTCACAAGTTTTTGTAACGAGAGGAGAATTTCAAAGTAACCGTGAAGTACAGCAGAACCGATTTAAAATCGTGTAATAGAAAGTTCTGCCATTTCAATGCGATTTTCGTTAACCCAGCAAAATTGATTGCTAACTAGGAGGATATTTAACCTAAACTGAAGTGCCTCATAAGTGTGATCATAATATAAAGACTTGCTTACACAGGTTGCAATCAGATAACATCATCAGTGAAATACAACCTGGTCATACGAAAGATTACTTGCACGCAACTGAAAACCTGCCCATATCGCGTGTGTTAACCTTAGAACCAAGTGTTTTCCAAGAGGATCACAAGCGTGACCACCATTTTACAGAAACAACCTTTTTTCGAGGGAATACTTAAGCAGTGACATTTAAAGAAACCAGTCAATTACTAGTAGCTAGTACGCCACGTTTCCCGTATCGCAGCCTGCGCGTGATTCATGAGGTGCACTCGGTGCTACTGAGTCGATTCTTTGCTATTTCCGTCCATTAGTGAAACATTGTACTTTTTGTGACTAATGGCACTACTCATTGTTGGCGATAAATTGGAAAATTTGTATTTTTAAAGCTGATTTGCTTTGGCTGCGGAAGAAAACCACAATTTGTTTCGTAAAATAATTCCTAGAAGTTGCTTTAGGCATTGTTAAGGTTTTTTGTCGTTTCTAAAGGTAGAAAGTTTCATGAAAATCCAGAACAAATTAATTAAAAAGTTTTCTTGTTTACCAAAAAGACTTTAAAACATGTCCCCTCTGTATCGCGATGATACTAGCTGATAAACGAACATGCACCTATGGCACGCCTAGAGGAAAACCTACACAACTATTACTCATAGACCAAGGGACGTGTATTGCCTAAGAAGGGCTATAGGTGGTCGTTGTCACGATGGCCATAAACCGGTGCTACCAGTAGAATGCCAAGCGTGATCTATGACTAATGTTCAAGTCACTCTCTACACCAAACAGATTAAAGACCTTAGCAGACATGATACTTTTGGCTTCAAAATCGCTTTTAGTAATCTGAAAGCAGTAAGTGTCAGAAAGCAAACGCTAGAAAGCTGTGTCTGATACCATTCGCTGCAGTTGCCAGTCACCAAGACTGCTGGATGATGAAAACACAAGATCGGCGGTTGACTATGCTAAAGATAGCAGGTTTGTTATGACTAAATAATAAACGTGCAAGAACATTCATTGTTTTGTCTACACCTACCTGATTCAAACTTGTGGTCGACGTGGCTATTTAAAAAGGCAATGGATATTTTATTTTGTATTTGTATAGTTGACCAAGCTGTGTGTGACATAAGTATATTTTGGTTAGAAATGTAGAAATGACGTAGATTTATTTACTTAAACCACTACTGTAAGTACATGCGTAAAGTAGCGGTAAATAGGCAGACAACAATGCATTCTCCACCAGTCAACTTTTAACTAGTTGTAAAAGTACGCTGCATACTAGTTTCGCATGATGTGCAATCAAATGGAGTAGTAATTTTAATATCTGATGTCTGAAGCAGAAAGGGGATCAGGGACCTCGCCAAAAAGCATAGCCCAGAGCTTATTACCTCCATATAATTTTGAAGGGGAGACGAAAATCTCATTAGAGTCTCCCCCTAATGGAGAATTAGAGTTTTAGCTGTAACTTACGAGGGCTTAAAGTATGTCCGGATTAAACATGGCCATGATGTTTACCTGAAACAGACAAAATTAGTAGGTATTGCAGTGTTTAGATTCCTGATGTTGTCAAGATTCAAGGTGTTCTTTAGAGTTAAATTGGTAGTGAGAAAGTTGGAATTATGAAGAAATTAGGAGGCGCCCAAATACGGGAACATGGCGATGGAATTCACACTTTAACAATCCAATAAAACCAAGATGTCCGTCCGGCCATACGTGTGTACATCCAGCACATATAATTCCCATCGTTACTGCGGCAACAAAACCAGGACTACATAATAGAGAGGAGCACATGTGGCGAATCGAATTACCCACACATTAGAGCTGTTTAACGTTTTATTTGTTTTTTAAACGCGGGCGCCGGCGCGTCGCTTTGCTTTATGACCGGTAACTATGGGCACTACTGCACTAGTCTGGGTATATGGGGTCCTGGTACAGTGGTTACAGTTTAAATATAATCATTGTTTGGTAAACCTTTTCATTTAAGTTTGAACTGTTACTATCGAACGCCAAGTTGTTAAGTTCAGCTATCAAGAACTTTATTTAAGTTTTATTCTTAACCAGGTGCGTAATAAAATTGAATTGAAGAACTACTTGGCGCATGGAAAACTTAGTTGAGGAAGGTACTCAATCCAATACGCATTGTTTTTCGATGGAATTAAATTACAAACAGTATTAAAAAACTTGCATTTTGCCACGTTAACGCTTCACGAAATACTACACCATGGATAATTTCATAAACAAGTACCCATGCATCTGCTTGAATTTTTTAACTCCGTAATTTCCAGTGTCACCACTTCCCTGCTCGCAAAGAGCTGTCCCGCAGCGGCGCGACAATTACCGAGGCGACACATCACCGCGACGCGTCTTAAGCACTGCAATCATTTCGCCAGTTTTCTTCACCACTGGCGCTGACGTACAAATTGTGAGCGACAAGCGGGGCCTTTGTTGTCTAGTTTAAAATCAAACCAAAATTATCTTAATACGTAAACTGAAGAAAACCATCCAATTGAATCAAACGCATTATAAAACTGATTCAGGCTTTTATTTCAAATAAAATATTTTCACAAATCGATCACTTATTCAGAAAATTTATTGAACAAAACATACGAAATGTAAAACAGAAGAATTCATACAAACAAGGCGTAATGACAATTCGCTTTTAATTCTCTCCACCTAAGTTTGCACTGGAAAACGTTTAAAGAATAGCTACACAATATGCTGATATTCTTGGTTGGTATCCTAAGTCTTCGATTATAACAGGTGGGACAAGGGTCCTTCAAAAGCACGAAACTAATAGATTTTCTTAGCTGACGCTAGCTCCTGCACCTTGCACCACCATCGTCTGGTCCCTTGGCGCTAGTCGTAGTCCCGCCACTACGCGACATTATTCATCGGTCAAGTGCGCCTCTGGGACGGAGCGGGACAGCACTACCTCTGTCTCAGTCTACACACACGATCCAAATACTACGCGTTTCTATTTGGACTGCGACGTGAAAACGTCTGCGAGAGCCTGAGTACTTTTTGTCTTGGAAAACTCGTATGTGAATTAACTACACAGGATGTAAACTTTTGCAGTTAACTTATAAAAATCCATTAAGTTTTAACTGTTTGTTAAGTGTGTTCCCATAGCCAAGAAAGAGGGGAAGAGGAAGGCCATGACATGAAAGTATTCGGACTACACGAGCAAGAAGATCGAGACAGACGTAAATTGCGCCGCATGATTGGTAAAGCCGACCCCACTTAACGGGATAAAGGCGAGGCAGATGAAGAAGGTTTTAATAATGCCGAAGACCCAATTGTTTCTTCTTTTAAGCATGTGGATGCCAAAACCATAGAAAATAATTTCAAAGCTGGTAGAAAATTCAGTAAAATGGTAACGAGTATGTCCTATTTCAACCATTTCAACTGATTGGGACACTCAGTCTGATATAAAACAATGGTAAATTATGTCTGTCATCACATCTATCTTAGGATTCTCATCCAAGTCCCAAGATTTTGATAAGGTAGACGATTCATCTAATGAAACGATCGTAATGAATCCTAACGACAATCATTACACTAACAAAGACGAAGTGCATCTATTTCTGCTGCTCATCTATCTGTAGCAGCAATTTGACTGAAATAGATGCAACTATGTAGGTCTTCCGACATTTACGATCACTATTCGTCGAATAGATTCCAATTCACTGTCATCTGCTATTTATTGGTCTACAATAAGTTTGAGTGTACAATATGGCAGATATCTATGATATGAAAGTATACTCGTATTTCCTTGGAAGTGCAGTCTCTTCCCTTCTGTATATAGTTAAAAACCAAAGCGCTGTTTGTCCAAACCTCCTTCAGACAATTAGTAATTTCTTTGTATGTATGTGGTTCGTGTATCATGTTTGGACCATATCAATGAGAAACGGAACGAGTACATTCATCAAACATAACAGTTTAGCGTAACATTTTAACATAATTATTATGTGAAGAACCTTCCTTATTTTAAGTTTCTGTGTATTTTTTTATTTTTTGTGTACAATAAAGAATTTATCTATCTATCTATCTTCTGTCTGTTTGCTGTAAGAAAACCCATTGTGAGCTAAACCCGCCTGTGTACATCAGCTGTCCTATTTTATAATTGTAAAAGTTGTGTACAAAAAAAAAATACCTTTAATAACCTTTAATAAAGTATCTAAATCCAATCAGAGCTTTATCATCTACAACCTTGCACCCCGCTCATGGCTGATGATATTTATAAGTGAGTCCAATAAGAGCATAAAATTCCGGCTCAATAAATGCTTAGCGATAAATTTAGCACTTTCATCGTAGGTAGCAGGATGTCATGTAGGTGGCAATTTATTTCCATCTGTCTGAGTTTCTTATTTTGTCCATTGTAGGCGTAGATTATATCGGTACGTCTTAGAAATCTATTCGACTTATTTTATCAATACTCAATATAACACCCTAGTACACAAAATTCATACTAAATCTGTCTTATCAAAAGCGTTTGATGTATTTTCATCATCTATTAATAGTATGAACAACTTAGAAAATAATGTAGAGATATTGATAGACATATAACATCGCCATAACAATTCAGTAACACAATATGCAGTGATGACTATTACCCGACTCGTGTTTCGCCGCACTGCAGACAAGCAGCTATGCGAGGCGGGCTGCAATAGTTGGCGGTTGCGAACCGCTAGTTTGAATGTGTATGAGAGCACAGAGCGATGCTACCGTAGTTGCCGCAACTATTAGCTACCAAGTCTTACGATAATAGCTCATGCTATTGGAGATACCCTCTATGTTATTTGTGAATGTTACTAGGTTCTTAGTTGACTAAATACCCAACGATTCCCTCTATGTTGCGAGTGTGATTGTCGTGAAACGCAGCCTGTTTATTTTAAAACTTGTGCGTAAATCTGAAATCAAAATCAAAGACACGTATATATACGATTTGAACCATCGTTTTCTTTCACAGATCGTATTAAGAAATGATTTTACTTCCACTCTTTATCAAGTTAACTAGTCGCTACTCAGGGACAAAGCAATTTTTGGGCGGATGGGACCATTTCAACCCTTTCTGTGATACAAAAAGCGGCGATAACCGAGGGACGGGCAAGGGACAGAACAAAATCGATCGCATTAGCATATACCAACACTAACACAACGGACGAGGGTGTAGTCTCCGATGACCGTAAGACACAAGAGATTTTTTGCGCTATTGACGAAAGCGGAGCACTAGAATAAAACTATCAGCTAGTATTTCCAACACATGACGTAAGGCGAATGTGCGTCAGCGCGGATTTTGCTATGAAATCGTAATTGGATCCAGTCGCCTGCCCCGTCAGCCTTACGTGGGTTATTGTCTTATTAGCAGCTAATTAATACGAGGCGCAAATGTACGGGCTGTGTGAGCTTCTGTGCTACCATGATATTAGCAAGTTAGTGGCTAATGTTGATGATGGGAATGCTAGAGTGCGAAAAAAAGAGGATTGACTCCCGATTTCTAGCAGTGTAAAGGAATATCCCGCCAAAAGCCAGGATTAAAAATATCAGGCTGAAAACAGAAATAGCTACACTTTTTCGCCCTAAAATCTAGATACTGTATATAACAGTAAAACATGCGCCGAGCGTAGCAGTTTTTTTTCTGGTGCCGAGAATCCTAAGTGCGCGTCCAAATGAGAATGAATGAATATAAGGCCACAGCGAGGCCAAGAAAATAGGAATATTTTTCACGAAAATATGTTCATTTTACTAACAAAAAACATTACCATTTTTTGGTTAAACCTATTTTAGACAACGAAACATAAACTGCTTGCCTAAAATTGCCATATACCCGCCAGACTTTCAAGGTTTTAGAAGCTTATCCGTTGGAGCACTAAAAATTCCGCTTTTCGTTTATCCATTAAGTTTTTATGTTCCACCATAAAGTCGGGCTGGGATTAAGGTCAGGATACGTTCGAAGTCTGTCAGCAATTAAAGGCAGTGTCTTCGGAATTCCACGTCTAACGCGTGGGCACCGTGGGCAGGGTCAGGTCCCGGTGTGTTAGAGGAGCGCCTGTTCTCACGAACAATGGTTGTGAATCACTGATCTTTAGATACTCGTAATTAATCATTTTAAAACTGCGAAGCTTCCATTACTAAGATTTTTTCCGTATGTATACATTCTTTCTACCAATTATCACTGTAATAACAATAACCACAAATAAAACGTAACCTCCGTATTTCAAAGGTGGACAAAGGATTAATAACAGTGCGGGCAATTAGAACTTTTTGTGAAGGATATTTACGATGCCAATTAAAAGTGAGCTTGCTAAGAATAATTATGATACGCGCTGTGTAAATCTTAGTCCGATGCGGTACGGTAACAAAGCAATAAATACTTGTGTAATTTACTGCTACAGTCAAGAATTAGCATAGACACCTTGAGCGTGATATAGATTTGATCCTATTTATGTAGCGGCACGATTTTATCAGGGCAAGGACTGGCTCGGAGAATGCTAAACCGCTTACCTGAGTACAGAATAAAAGAGAAAAGACTACAAACAAGTACTATCTACCAGATAAATTATAAAATGAAAGACAGATTGCAGATAATGAGAATCTGCAAGTGATCTTATTGCAGAAAGTTAAACCAACATTTTCAGGAGAAATAAAACCAAACAAAGTAAGTTAATATCGAGAGTCAATAATACTAGGGCTGCATAATGCACAAAGCAAAATATTTACATTCCTTCCCCTTCCTGGAATGAGCAATGCACATAAAATGATGACAGTGTTCTTTCCACACCTCCGACAATTCATTAAGATTGCATGGACAGTTGGTTCGTTCCCAACGCGAGTATTACGTGACCGTTTGCTAGGGTTTGAAAACCAACCAACTACTCGTACACAAAAAGTTTTCGCGTGAAATGTCGACTAGTAGCGAGACTTTACACTTAAGTGTTAATAAAAGATAAGAAGTGGAATTCATGGAAGTAGGGTAAAATTGGAACGTGGAAACATAATCTATGAAGTATGTAAGGGTTGTACGACCGTTTTTTTTTCTGAACTCCTAATGATCAGCGATGAATGCGATGATACGATACGTAGTGAAAGGTTCTTGCATACTTATAGACTAAGGCTAAATAGAATTATTTAACCCCATGCAATTCTTGAGTCGTAAACTCATAGTATAGTCATAAACATTGAAGGTAGAATTACTGCTCTTCATAGCACTCATCATTACCTCGTTTTCGTAGCTCTACAACTTTATGAGGCCGATATTGAAATTTATTTCAAATCACCTGATCGTCAAAGCTGTATTTGTCCAATAAAATATGAAATTTCATCCGTTACATTGTTATTATGTCTCTTAGTATATTCTCAACTAGCTTGGGATCGGCTTCCAGACTAACCTGATACGGTTTAATACCCGTGTTTTACATGCGAGTGACTGCTTATCAGACCTCCACAACCCATTACAGGAGCCCAAGTCTGCTATTTTTATAAATTCGTCATTCCAACACGATCCCATTGTCATTTTGCTAAAAGTTCGTAATTTGCTAATTCATAATGATCGATCACTGATCGGTCAATGGTCTCGTAATAGAGTTGTAGCAGAAAGACAATGTCGAGCTTATTAAAAGCAATAACTGCACAATTACGTTCTAATGTTAGGTCACTGGTCAAAGGAACTGTCAAAATTTTAGCAGATTACCGCACACGTCAGGCATTCAGTTGTTATTATGTACGAGATTACCATTCTATGCCACTACTTTCAATGGAGTGTAAGTGGTTGGCCATTGGAAAATCATAATGACACCATTATATTAGTAGATTCCGAACTTGTCAAAATCAATAATTATGAAGTCAATGATAGACCATTCTGACACAATTATAATAGCAGAGTTGGGCCTCAGGGCAACTTCCTGTTACATCGTTATTTTTGTGTACAATTATCATGAGATCAAAAATCTGTAATATATATTTTGTCTTCTTAATCCGAATCAGTGCAGAATCCCTATCGATACAAACTGCGGAATCTTTGTAATCTAAAGTAAACCTTCATTCATTGTCTATATTAAGATCACTAGTTTCTAACGTTTAATTCAACTGTATTTCAAGTTCATCCTGCATTCCTTGGGAGCTTGATAGCACCAGTACAGAACTACGAACTTAATTATTCCGATCCGGTTTAAACCAGTTGTGTAACTTTGTATTCCACCATATGTATAGCAGGTACGTACGTATACGTATCGATAAAGCCAAGCATAATATGATAACGATGCTGTATCCTCAATATCTGATGGTGAATGTATTCAATCCACGAATTCTTTTGACATAATATCACATTACGAAGCAGTCTTAGATTCAGATCAAAAAATGAAAAACAATTTAATAAGACTGTGTTATTTGATACCAACAGATAAGAGTTTAGATTTGTATGTAAAGGGGACTTACGGAGACTAAAATAATGAATAGTTAATCACTACATAGTATAAAACAAAGTCGCTTTTTCTGTCCTTATATCCCTTTGTACGCTTAAATCTTTAAAACTAGGCAACGGATTTTGATGCGGGTTTTTTAATAGATAGAGTGATTCAAGAGGAAAGTTTATATGTATAATAGCATAGCATCCATTAAATAGTGGAGAAATACTGTTACCCGAGCGAAGCCGGGGCGGGTCGCTAGTTTATTATAATAAAGAATTCTTAAAACAGAAATACTACTCTTTCAGTAGAGAGCGACGTAGATGAAGCAGAAATTAGATTAGATTTCATTAATCTACTCACGAAGATCGTAACGATGGGGTCAAAAAAGAAGAAGACATTTGAATGAGTAATGAAGAACCACAGAATACAATAAAGGGAAATATTCTACACAACGACGAAAAGACGACAGTCATTAAAACGTTTGATCATAGATTCATAGCCAGAAAATTGACGATACCAGAACGAAAACAAGTCCAAATGAAATGCGTCGCCGTCGTCGCCGTCAATTTGAATGAATATGTCGTGTCCTTCCTATCGCCGCGACCTACATAAGTATCGTGATTGTTCGTATAAATTATAATGTTTTGAATGAACGTTATTTCATAACAGAATGTTGAACAAAACAATTTGTGTAACGTGTGTACTATACTACGTCTTCCTGTTATCGTCCGGCTACTCTGTTGTTTAGATATTAAACGTGCGTATTTATACTCACAGATAGTTTTGGAGCTTGGTGTTACGTTAAAGAAATTATGAGTTTTAAAGTTGAAGATAACAAGCGCAGGACAGGGGTAAAGATATGAGTTCTCCATCTAGACATTCATTATATGAAATAAGCTTGGCATTTCAAAAGACCTCCCTCACATTTCATATTCTAAAGTTATTGAACTTCTCTATACTACCTATATATTTTGTGGCTATACCGTAATTTGTGTTGCGAGCGTGACCTAATTATACACGTTTCCATTTAAAAGCCTTACTGTTTTATAATCAAAAACAAAATTGACTCTCGGCAACATTTTGAACATTCTATCTCCTAAATTACGGCGTAGTTGCGGGACGGCTACATTAATCTAGAAAGTTCCGCCCAAAGCATTTCCATTCGTAGCAGCCGTGCGGCCCCCTCGGCTGAGGGACGGCAACTGAACCGGAGACCTCAGGTGCTCCTTCTGGGTTCAACACGCATGCGCAATGCGAACCAGGTCTGTATGCAACCAACCAACAATATTTACAGTGCGCCAAACTCCTGCTACGGAGAACTGAGCTTTAGCCTCATGCACATAAAACGATGATTTCGTTTCGTGGATACTACTTTTCCTGACTTCTTTATAACCCTTCGTAGATGTTATGCAAAACTGCGGCCACCTATTCGGAACATTGTGATCAGGTGATGGAAACAACGTGATAAGCATCTCGGATTGTAGGTTCTATTTGAACGAGGAGGAATACTGAGCCTTTGTCGAAAAGTATTCGTTGGTAGCGTGCTATCGACTGGGAAAATACGTGAAATATTTTCAGAAGATAGGAGGAGTATTTTCTCATTTAGGAATTAATTTATTAAAGTAAATAAATAAGTAGATATGAATTCTGTGCCATATTTGGTCGTGACGTGGCGGATACGTGGGGCAGTGTCAAACTAAGTGGAAAATGGGTCATAACCACGGGCTGATGTCATAGTAACATTCAATACGGCGCAGTCGTCTAGTATATATACATAGGTATATGCCGAAGGAGACCGAATGTAAATATTACACGATCGTGAATGAAGCCGACCTTCGCTAATTTAAATGAGTGGTAACTCCGAACCTCGCAATGGGACCTGCTGAAATTCTAATAAGACGACATTGTCAATGGGTTGTGTAAATGCGAATAGGAATAAAGGACGCAGATATTTAGGTGTCAAGGCGGAGACAGATATTGCGCGTATTTTGGTACTTGTCGGAACAAAGATTCCAGTTTTATTAGCATTAAACCAATCTGTAGGATATACAAAAGAATGGAATATAGTCGAAGTAAACTTTATCTGAAAATAATGTCGATTTGGGTTAAGTTTTCATCATATCATAATCACAATGTGTATTGCATAATTTTGAAAACATAGAATCAATTTTCCAAATTAATCTATCAATAAAGCCAGCAAACGCCTCGTAAATTCCCCAATATTAATTTCAGTCAACACTATCTTTTCTCTGCGACGCAATTACGTCTAAAAGCAACCCAATAAGAGGGTAGTCGGATACCAGGGATGCATAAAGCCAAGCGACTACCAACAAAAAGGGGAGAAAATTGATTAAGGAATAGCTTCTCTGTTTACATTTTAATATTGCACACATCTCGCAATTCAATAAGGTGGTAGTTCCAAAGAGCCCTTACAGATTCCTGTTTACTTAGTCAGAGATAGGCAAAATTAAATGCAGAGTACGTTACTTGTGTGTGCGTGATCCGCACTTTTCATTGGTTGAAAAAGCCGATAAAACCCGAGGTTTTATAAACCCACATCCATCGTCATTATTACTTTGAGTGTCTAACATGTGATATGTTGGAGATCTAGAGGTTGAGGAAATATTTCTTCAACCTCTAGATGAACTTATCTGGAATAGCCAACACGAAAAAGGAATAAGCTGAGCATGAGCTGCTCTTATTGCTATCGATCTTATGTTAAGACAAACTTCAAGTATCAAGAACTTCAAGTACTTCTAGCTATAGACACCGATTCACAATGATTGGATATAGAAATCATATATACAGCTTTGTATTAAATAAGACCTGTCTACGTTCTGTCTCGATTGAATGTTATCATAACAGAGAAATTAAAAATATCAGCCTTATTCCTTAATGGAGAGTCTAACTTAGGAATTATTGCGCAGTTTCGAAACTAAGGAAACTTTGTAAACGTTTGCGAAAATATGGCCATAAAGTAATAATAATTATGCATAATATTACTATTAAACATCCTGTTTAGTTTATATACTCAAAGGGTTATATATAGTTATGGCTAGCAACACAGGTCAATGATCCAAGTTGCGCATTGATCGGATTCTGAACTAAACGCTGAGAAAAAGATTCGTGAATATAAGGAGCTTTACTAGGATGTGTTAAAATGTCAAGCGTGAGCGTGAGAAAGAGAGATGAAGCTATACATCCTATATGTATAGCTCCATCCCTCATAGAGTCTGTCTAAAAAGTCAAACGACTTGGGTAATTATTAGGACAAAATAAAATCAGATGTAGTCAACACTGGTTCAATAATCAAGGTTGATTAAGAGATCTTGATCATTGTTTACTAATAGAAGAACCTTATAAAAAGTATAATATAAGTATTTTTTAAATGATTAAATATTATACAAAATTCCCAAGTCGTTTGACTTTTTTGGACAAACTACAGTCCAGTTTAGGTCGTCAAATGAAAAGCGTTAAGAGCTTGACTGTGGCCCTACCACGAGCTCTTTTAATGTGTTAATGTGTTTATGGAAGTGAATTAGGACTCCAATGGTCGTAATTATGAAGAGGCTCTTCAGAGGATATCGGCTGTAATGAAAGCGTTGGCGATGTGATAACCCCTCGATCGATAAGGCAATATTCCTCTTTCATTAAAATATATTTTACTTAGTCAAAGAGCAAAGAAAAGGGCTATTCTTGGGCTAATTTCCTTAAGTGATCGCATCAGGATTGAAGTTATCCACAGAAGTACCAAGGTTGCCGGCATAGCTCGAAGAATCGCCAAAATTAAGTGGCATTAGGCAGGGCACATTGCTCGCTGAACAGTTAATCATTCGAGAGTAGCGTGCGTACAGGAAGACGCAACGTTGGAAGGCCTGCCACAAGGTGGATCAATGACCTGGTGAGGGTTGCGGGAATCAGATGTATACGAAACGCACAGGAAAGTTTATTGAGGCGTGTGTGGCGACTCTTGGGTGAGGGCTATGTCCAACAGTGGAGGTCTTTCGGTTGAAATTATGATTATGATGTACTTACAGCCATTAATATTTCACTAAATTGATTACCTCGTCTACCTTTCCGTAAATAAAACCAAACCACGGTTTAAAAAAGAAAGAAAAACAGTTTGTTTACGCGAAATGACGCAATCTTATAACTAGGTAAAAAACATAAATCAATAGATAGGGAAGATATGCGTCACATCCGCGCAAAACGGCCGGACGCTCAGCACAACGGTTTACTTACTGCGCATTTAGTTTGAAGGTCCCAGTCCTCAACATTGTATCAAGTGGAAGTTGGTGCTGCTCGACTTTCTCGCTACTTCCGATTGTTTTCCTTACAACTTAACTTGAAGGAAAGCTTAAGTAGCAATTGTTTATGTTAACAGAGCTTTGAATTTACGGGTACGAGAAACAGTTTGTAAACATAAGTTAGAATTTCGCACAGTTTTACATGTACGAGTATCGTACAAGTAAATGTAATTATAACACCAACGGACCAAGATCGAGTCGTCGACGTCGTATAGTATTCCATGCGCGCTATCAGAGATGTCAGCAAAATCGTAAGAGCCCAGCAGGACCAAAACCTGCTACCGAAAAATTTACAATTTTATATATTTTTTTCAAAGTTTGTAACATTTCTTGTCTCTCAAAGTTTCAATTTGATAAAAAAAATATTATACTATATCAAATTGAAACTTCGAGAACCTTTAAAACGTAAAGTTAAGTCTTAACTCGATTAACTGAACTTAGTATTGAAAACTTGTCAATTTGCATATTGGCCTTTATATTTAGGACCCATCAATTTCTTGCCTTATAAATAAAGAAAAGAATTCAGACGATATCACATTTGAAGCTGTTGCTAAGGTAAATCGAACGATATAACTCGATTCTTTGCCGTGCTCGAGGGAAAGGCAAAGTTACCATAACAACAGTAAGTAGTTTCTTCTTAAAATAGAATCAGTTTCCAAGTTACCTGTTACATGAAAGATAAACGTCTGTTTTCCTAACAATTTCGCCTCGGCAAAGTTCCGGCAACAGTTTGTGAATCAAAAATTTGTATGGACAAGGACGGACCAGCTCACGTCTGTGAAGATAACTTGAGAGGTTCGCACCAACTTTGTTTCATCCTTGAGTCGTAACTTTGTAAGAGGTAGATACTTCGTTTGTACCATGTATTATGTGGCTACAAAAGAATATGGAGAAGGTTCAAAACGTATATTGACATACTAGCTTTTGCCCGCACGGCTTCGCTCCCGCTCTTCCCTACTCTACCCTACTCTACCCTACTCTACCCTACTGTACCCTACTCTACCCTACTATACCCTACTCTACCCTACTCTACCCTACTGTACCCTACTCTACCCTACTCTACCCTACTCTACCCTACTCTACCCTACTCTACCCTACTCTACCATACCAAACTTCACATAAACCATCTACTAAATAGTCCGAACAAAGCCTAAAAATTTGGTTTGGATAGGTGAGCCCGTTCTTGAGTTATAAAGTAACAACGAAAAGTGGCATTGATTTTTATATATATAGATTAGAAGTTATTTTTTTGTTACGATTCTTGTCCCCTAGTTTCAATTCTGGTGGTAACTATAGCCTAGGCAAGCTTAATGAATGGTCAAAACATGTCTTGGATACAAATATTGGATTAATCGTTGAGATTATGTTGTTTCCTGAAAAAAAAAATCTTGTGGAAGGTTGTTCAGTTTTGTCTATTGAGCAAGCCCTTAAAGTTTGTGGTGGGCTGTCCCTTACACCTTGTATATGGTGAGCGAGGGGTTTGTTGAGACAAATAAAAAAAAAAAAAGATATAATATCAAATCTACAGGCAACTAGATTGAAAAAAAAGAAGGAACCGTTACAATTTACCACGCGCTAGGGGTTGTAACATCTTTTGAGGCATGTACTACCAAGAAAAATCAGGCGACCAATTTGGAACCGTGTACTAGCTTCCAAAGTTTTATAAATGCCCTTGTAGGTCTATGTAAAATAAAAAAAAATTGAATTTTGAAAAATAAAACACGTCAGGTTTACTCCTTTAATCATTTATTCTCAATTTTGTTTTCAACACATATAATTAAGTGTCAAAAATAATGATGTTACCGTCTTTTTCTTCTGTGTTCTATGTAATTATACCCCGGGGCCAACCAATACTATTTCTTAGTTCGTAACTTCGTAAGCAAACCTTCTGCTCATACATTTGTATTCATCAACATAGCCCTACTAGTTTTAGTTTGCCGTTTAATTAAAAAAGCTGTCAAGCGTGAATTGCACTCTCCCACTCTCGTAATACGGATTTCACATCGCCAGCAATGTGTTTGAGGTTGTATTCTGTTACATTGTGTTATGTAACTAGCTACCTACCTATTATTAATTTTATTGATTTGAACACAGAGTACTGTATTGTTTGCTGGGTTATACCGTACTGTGTTTATGAAATAGGTTGGTAGGTTTTTTGTTAAAGGTCCACACCATCCTATGATTTATCCTAGATTGGAGCGGGTAAACCATACCTATATTCTTCAGTGGCTTTTGCAATCTAAGATCGCGGGATTCTTTTACAGAAATTCCCCTCGACTCTCGTAAATACTCGTGAGTAGGTAGACAGAACTACATATAGAGCGAAAAATTGTTTTTTTTTTTAGTTTTGATGACTATGCTTTTCTGAGAATGAATCATCAAATAACTTATCCCGCTCTAGTTTAAGTTAGAGGGAGTGTCAAACTTTTAATGACTGAAACCCACCCATGGTCTTTGGTTGTTCAACGAGCGCAGTGACTCTTTCCTAAAATACCTCAGCCAAATCCAGGCTCGTGGTAGAATACCATACTATCTGATGGTCAGCAATGATATGGTTGACGATGAAGCTCACCGGAAGAGAACACATTTTATTTACTCTCGATGTAAAGATCCCCATGTTCACCTTTAGTTTCAAAATGGTTGCCATGTAAAGTTATATTATCTTTTAAATTGTTTATGATTTGGTATTCACTTACATTGTTTATTAGTTAAATCGTTAGTGGTATTAATGCTAAATAACTTCAGTAAAACTTCCCATCACCATTTTTTCCTCTATTTGCATATTTAAGTCAAAATCTATAGTTTCAACAGCTGTTTACTCGACGTAGTCACTTTTTGCCTTCAGTTTCGACGAAGCCATCGTTTTCTCATTTCTGATTAAGTTAGTCAAGATTTTATTCGTAAGAATGAGTCTTCCAATCAACCGTTTAAATCTTACCATTACATTAAATTACCACACTTTTCATGAATTTAATCTTTTTATTCTGATTATTCCCAATTGTAATTTCATTGACCAAGGCGAAGGTGAAGAGATGAGCTGTATAACTACCGGAGGGACTGGCTCGTTATGACTGAGGACAGATGTGTATGGAAGAGGTAGAGTCTTTTTAATGTTCCTACTGCTGGGACTCAGGCCTCCTCTCTAGGAGAGGGAATGGGCCGTATGGGCCACCACGGGCTCCCAGTGCGGCTTCGCCCAGCAGTGGGACATAATAAATAAATCTCTGTTCTAGTTGCCCTGTACGAAATCTCCGTAATTTTTTCATCTACATATTCATCAAGTCAGCGAGATTATTCGAAAGTTACTATGGCCCCCGCAAACTGAAAGGACACAAATAGGTTTTAGACAGTCCCTTTCACTCCACTAAGAGCGCGAAAACTCATTTGATGGCTTCCTACAAAAAGCTACTACCGTATGTCTTTACGCTAACATTGATGAAATTCGTAGACCAGTGACTATACCTACAACCACAGACAGATGGCGATGTACTACCTATTACATTGTACTATTCCTCGACCTCTCGCATACATGTTGGTTGGAGCAACTCGTTACTCCAACCAATAGTCCATAATTCTCCCACACTTCATCACCAATACTTTGGAATCTTCAAACCATCAGGTGTTATCAAACAGATCCTCTTAATCAAAGGATATTGTTCCATGATCGACTTCATTGGCTCGTCCAGTTCGCGCCGCGGCATGACGTCACCACTCCATTCGGACTGTGACCGCGCGCCGCGCTATCACTGGCGCATATCTATCATAGCCAACGAGCGTAGTAAACTAGCATACAGTATGTATTGTGCTCTGTGTGATGGGAACTAATGTATTGTTTTTATTTAAATGGCAAACAGTTTTGGGAGAATCTGTTTATGTTAGTACTGAATGTTTTTGGAATATTACGTTATGAAAATTTATTCGTATGTGTGCTCAGGGGTCCTAATCCGCGAGGAGGAGTGGCAGGCAGTCGCCTCCTTCTGCGAAGCAGTAATGCTAGCAAAGGAGGAGGCCGACCGCATCAGGCAACGGCACCCTCGCCGCCGCTGCCGGGATTCCGATCCCGATTTCCAGCCACAGTAGACGCGGGCTCGCGGACGGCGAGCCATGGGTAGCTCGCTGTCCGATAGTCCGGTAACTGTCCGGACCGAGCCCAAGACGTCGACAGCGCGCACTGTTCCCGCGTGCCTCAAGGAGTTGTCAGCGACAGGAGGGGGCCCAGCTGGGTCGCAGCCTACTGGGGCCAGGGTTATCTGAAAGGAAACTCGAGCCCCGGTATGAAGGCTAGAAGGAACGGGGTGGGATTTTTAGTCAGTAAGAGTCTGACACTATCTCCCGCTCCACCCAATCCAAATCATACCCACTCAAACCCAAAAACCAAAATCATCTTATGACAACCCCCGCTGGGTTGTCATAAGATGATTTTCCACATCAAAAAAAAAAAAAACAAAATGGGGTCCTCATCCATGACGTGTGTTAAAATTATCAGGTGTGCGATCGAGAAAGAGCGACGGAGCTATGTGGTTTAATTCTCTTTGTATACACCCTATACAGCTCCAACCTTTTAATAGTTCAGTTTAGGTAGATATTTACTATACTGTTCTGACTAAAAGCTCTGAGAAATCTTTTTGTTTAGCCCATTGACATGACAACATGATATTCTATTATCAGTTTTTAAGGGCAAAGGGTTTTTGAAGTTCTAGTGTTACAACTAGCAAGCATACCCTCCGCATCTTACATCACATATGTATATATTCATATTATAATATAGTAGGTATCTACCTACCCACTATGGCGAACGAACACATACCTATCATAGTAAATGATGGTCATAAAGCCGTCTATTGTGCCTAACGCTCTGCGACCTCTGTGAGGACAGATGGCGTTAACACTTTAGTAGTCTATGCATAGATCATTTTGTTATCAGCAGTGCATATCTATCATACAATACCTACTACATCATTCATTGTAAGTTGTGGAGAGACGCTACTAAAGCGTAGGTGGAAACGAAGGAATATATTTTACCTAATACAGGATGTGCGTGTACCAGGGACCCATAGCAAAAGAGGGCTTATGTCTCAGCAGTGGGTGGTGAAAACGATTTGCAGGTTAACTTAACAGTTTTTGAAGCAGTAAGATTTAGTGCTACTTAAGTAAGAAGATGCGTATAAAACCCACGTCTTTGTTTGTCTCGTTTCAGTAGGAGCAGTAGTATGAATTTTGAATTCGTGGTAAAAAGACTACTGATAATCGGTCAAGACTGTTAACCAGCTGAATCAGAACTTTTAGAACGCTTTTTAAAACCACCTACACTTCCTACTTTCCTAGTATGTTGGCTGGCAAGAATTGATCATCGTGCCTAAAACTTTTAAAATCTTAACTAGCTTACGTCATAGGTCTACGCACATTGCAGACCGACCTCCCTGTTATCACTAGTGCATATCTATCAGTTACTTCACTAAGTTGCCAACAGTCCATCCAGTATTATACCTAACGCCTGGCTTCCTCTGAGAGGACGACTTAAATGTCATCGGCCGTACATTTGAATTGCACTACTGCAGCCGTGTATCGTAGAATTGTAGATAGGTATTCTATGCTAGCTTTTGGCTATAAAGCCTAATGGGTTCTTGTCTGACAGAATACGTATGAGCTCATCGATGTGATCGAACTGCATAATCTTTGTGGCAGGATTACGATTTTATTGGAAAGCTTGTGTAGGCGAAGTGATCGAACTCGTATAATCTGATGAGACTTCAGTGAAAATCACCATGTTTGATAAAATACTGCACAAGTATATATAGTTATATGTTACATATAAGAGTGCAGTTTTAGACATGTAGTACCTATGTTATACGTCTGCATGGTAAAAACTGCTCGTAAGATTTTAAAGCTCTTAAAGATATGGATTTCGAACCATTATTTGCAACGCAACCTAATCAAGCATAGAATTTTGATCGTGAATTCGTGAGCCATCTAATGTTTGTATATCGTCATTGATAAGCACGCCATACATTCTTGCAGGCGGATTGATGATCCTGAACAGATCATTCTCCTAAAGATATAAACTGATCTATTCAACACAAAGCTTCTTTTCATTGCCTGCACATAACTTATAGCCTGCCCACGCATCCATAGCAGTGACCTATCTGCTGCCTGATCTGTGTCGTTCCCGATTTCCATAAAATGGGTGGGGTCGGTGCGGGCGCAGCGCGCATTACTCCGGCTGGGTGCGCATGCGCACCGCGCGCCGGCCGCTCAGCGAGGAGCGACACCCGGCACGCATCACAACGACGCACATTTTCCGAGAACACGTATAAATAAAGTCGTCGGAGAATTGCGGCAATTTACACAGCCTTCTGTGAATCAGCGATAATTCTGAGATAAAAACCGCGTCTAGTAGTATTTTATCGTCTAGGAGTTGACGCTAAGAATTATGATAGTGCTCAACTGAAGACATCTGACGAACTCGTGATAGCAAGAGAACTCACAATGGAAAAGACTTCAAGTAAACAATTCACAATGAATTACAAACTAAGTCACGACGCAACAGCCTGCGGAGAGAAACCTGTTTCAAAAGAAAAATGAACGAGTGCTTGAACAGAACATGCGCGCTCTTTAGGAAAAGCGGTGAATGTATGTTGGACTCCCATCTAGAGTGAGCCACTTCGTATATCACTTTTTATGGCACTTTCTCACGATCGAGCTGGAAAAATCCAAGTAGAGCCGACACGCCAGATTAGGGATTAAGCAATACATTAACCAAGGTTCACATAAAACTAGTTCTCTAGAAAACGTGGAAAATTGCAATAATGCGCCGAGTCCGTGGTCCAGCGAAACTAGATTTAAATTCAGCCATTTTTGCGCTTCTAACGAAGATAAGTGGCTATTTTTTCCGCTTAGCAGTATGAAGCTTAATTACTGTTAAATTAGCTACTGGAAAAACAACCGTAAATGCTTGTACGTTATCGAGATAACGAAATTCTTAGAAAAAGACATAGTCATGGCCTCAAACTAGCTCGTGTTTATTTTCGATGCAATCCACGATAATCAATGTGGAGGAGTGGTGACTAACACGAGATTCTGTGTTGCCATCGTCGAAGCTTTGATCACTAAACATTAATCGGTTCTTGCGCTATAAAATTATGAAAGCACGCTCATGTTTATAATACGTTAATACGATGTTACACGCAAAAGATTTATAGTTATTGAAGAATAGGCATGACAGAGGCAGACGTCTGCTCTGTAGTTCCAAGAAATTCACGATGGAGCACTAACTATGTTGGAAGGAATTATTAAGTTCTCAGAAGTGTGTTGTTTTCTTCACAATAACATATCGGATATGAAAGTAAACAGTTCCAACAATGATATCGGATGAAATCTTTTTATATCGCTTTCGCCACCCACCAGGATATCTTAACGAGCGAAGAGTCATCTCAAACACCAGTTGATTGAAATGAGTAACTTATATTGAAGTATTTATGATTTATATTTGAAACTGTTGCGATTCCGGAAAGTTGCGACATTGCTTTTGTTTGTATTAAGTATCTGATAGCTACAAGATTTATTTATAGAACAAATTGAAAGTTAAAATTGACGAATTGTGTTTTCGCTTATCTTTCCGAAGAATGTCGATTGTTGTTTTTTTATTTTAATAAGAAGGGGCAGGATAACAGAAGCTTATCATCTAGGAGCTTCCTGAGGTTACTAGAAAAGACCACAGTGGTAAAAAAAGATAGTGTAATCTTTTTTTTTTACTTTTCACCAAATTGTGAATTGCACCTGTATCGTGGGTTCATGCATAAAACATAATATAAAAATAATCGCCGACTTCTGCGAACGAGAATATGTTGTTGTTAATTGCATCTATCGATTAACAAATAAACAAATGACCACTGACGTCTTCGTTATCTAAAAATAAATTAATTTTTCATTTGCATTAATTAATGAATACTTGAAGAATCGGAGCGTCTGCGTGTTGTTTGATACTCTATGACTAATATTGATTAGTGATGTACAAGTCACATTAATTGGAGCACGTATTGGCGTACTCCGCCGCGGTCTAACTGTGTGGATTAATTGACTTCACGAAAGGGAGGTGTGGATCGAAAGATTATACAACATTCGTTTTAGTATATAATGCGAAACCCGAAACACGTGTCTAGTATTTTTATGTAAAGAACCCATGTACAAAATTTCATTTAATGAAAAATCACAACGTTATAAGCTTATGTTACCTGGTAGTCCTCACAAATACATGGTCACCGGGCCAACCGGGAGACTGAGGAGAGGTTTTGGTCCCGCACCTGTACGCTGGTACCCTATGTCCACTATGACCTGCCATGACTTAGTGTCGATGGTGTCGCAACTTGTGACTTTTTAAACATTTTTGGGAATAAATATAACTTGGTGTAAAAATTATTGAAATCGATTCTGAACAAACTATTTTCAGGTTTCGCATAAACTAAAAATAATGTTGTATAGTAGGTATATTCATTTAGTTCTATGCTCTCAGAAGCAGCCAAAACTTATGTTCTATATTCCATATCATAAGTAGTTTCTTCAGTGTGACTACAAAACTTAATAAAAGTCACAAGGCTAGTAATATATGCCATAATTCACGGGAGAGTATCTCCGTAAGACGCAGTAACGAGGCGGCCAGATGTGTGCCGCACTTACGAGATATAAAGCGCACATGACGCGCACTTTTATAACTATAGCGTCATCTTTGGGACAGTCCGAATGTAACGCGGGAGGCCGACTCATCAGGGAGACTAGACGGTCAATTCTGTGAGAATCTCGCCGTGAAAACATGTTGACTGCTAGAAAAAGAGATCGCCTTTGAACACTGTTGTGCATTAATGGAACAAAAGTTTTAAACTTCGGTAGATCAGTGTACCTACAGTTTCAGTTGCCATAAGGATAACGGTAACTTCTTCGAACAATCTGTAGCCCTAGTAGACGTCGGCACTATTTCGCCCCCGTCAACTTTGCTGACTTCTTTTTGCGCGTGAAGCACAACGTGCTGTCGACTCGGACTTGGTCGTTATCGGACAGCGAGCTACCCATGACTTGCTGTTCGCAAGCCTGCACATGTGGCTGGATCTATTTTATTTACGGTTACGTTAAGCTGCTTAACTGAATAACAGTAAAGAACCATAAACAATCCTGTAGCGAAACGTGGGAGGTTCGGTCTTTACGGAGAACCCAAATCTAAGGTAGCCAGGATAAAATTATACTTGCTCTTAAAAAGTGTGCAAAATACAGGAAAACTACCTACCTCTATATTCAAAATTATGTTGGAATGAGCTCTTCTGACCCTAATTCCAAACTCATGCCACGAACCAGCTTGCAAACTAAATTCGCGTTTCCGAATAGATTTGGTCAAACTGCAGCGAGCCAAAATTTCATACGGACATTTCGTTATCCTGTTATGTATTTACGATACCACTAATATGTATATTAGGTATTAAAGTATGCGAAATACCGCTGCAGCTGGCAATGCGCGACGTAAAGCGAATGGACGTTTTTACAGCTCAGCGTTTTAGTGCCCAGTCGGCGCTCTGAAGTTATTTACTGGCGGTTATGTGGGCCAAGGCACAGGAGGAGCGGCGAGCAGAGCGGGTAGCGGAGAACATTAAAGCTAGAACTACACTGCTAACACGTATGCCACATGCCTATTCAGGCGCGTCAGTTCCATACATTTTATATGGAAACTAGACTTGTAGAGGTACACTAGATCCACGCCGTACGACGTATTTCTACGTTCAAGTCAAGCGTGTAACACGTGTGCGTCGGTCTAATGTAGTCCTAGCTTCAGCGAAGCAAAAAGTCCTAGACAAAAAGTTTTTTTACCTAATTATTAGTGATATGGCTCACACTTAATGATATGGTCGACGGTGGAGCACGCTTGCCTAGAAGTAACCTTTTCACTCTTGACTTAAAGACTTCTAGGTTGCAGTTCGTGCACTTCTAGATTGTGGATCAAATCATTTGGAGAGCAACGTAGTTAAAACTATTTTTTATTTTGGATAAGCTCACGTTTGACCACTATCTCACCTGATGGTAATCGAAGATGTGGCAGGCGATGGAGCACGCTTGCCCAGAAGTAACTTATTCACTCTTGACTTAAAGACCTTTAGGAAACACATGACAATCCTTATATCTAACACGAAGTCGAAAACCCATTCTGAATCAATAAATTAACAACATCTAATTACTTCTTGATAATAAAGCAACAATCTTTGAAACAACATCATAAAATATTGCGATTCTAAAAACAGATAGAACCAACCTAAATAATTGCAGAACGATTTTACCATTAAAATTTAGCCGGAATGGTAAATCGAGAGCAGCCGTTAATGTCACGAGGTTAATTCAGGCACATTCCGGCGGAGAGCACAGAGATTTGGACCAGTTTATATGAAAGTTACTAATCGAAGGAGGATGAACAAGTTTTATAAGCCTTTAATTTAGTGGAATACTTTTTGACGTTAATCTTATTATTTATTGGAACGATGACATATTGTGACCTGCAACAACTACAAGATATGCCAAGAATTGTGATTGGCAAGAAGAATATTCAAACTCTATTTGACTTCTCTATTATAACGAGTGTGAAGACAAATTTTCAAGTGTTTTAAAAGGACAGGCAATAAAACTTGATGACTATATGAGTATAAGGTATGTTTCAGTCCATATTCAATATTTTGTAGTTTGTTCAATATTTATTGTAGCTGCAAAGGAAACACTACCCGGAGTTCCTGAAATCGCTGTAAGTTCACACTTTGCGCCGCTTTTAAAACTAAAAATTGGTGGCTATGTCGGCCCCGTCGCCCGCATCGCATCGGTCGGACCGCACCGTGTTATTACGGGCCGGGCCGACGCGACGGATTGCTCAACTTTACAACATGTTGTTATTAAGTCATTTTGTTCTGTGCCCCTCACTGTGCCCAATAGTTCCCTAGCCTACTTCTCAGTTTCTCAGCTACTAGTGAGTACCGTTTATTCGTGTTCCCATTTTTAATTAGTTGTATAATTTTATTATTTAGTACTATAACTCTTTTTTTCCATTTGCATAATTTAAGTTTTAATATGCATTGAAAAACTACGAAGGTAATCTTTGTTGATAGTCTCATATCCGGTGATGTAAACGCTTTTAGTGAAACCTTTGTTATGCGCATTTTTTTTATCTTTTTTGTAGAATCGAAAGCTTTATAATGTGCTTGGCAACAGGAACATAATACGGGAACTCGCAAAAAATCAACTTTGATTTGGAATTCCGTACCGGACGACAAAAATAATGAAATGCTTTCACACTGCCAATTTTGGTGCGCAACACGGAACACTAAAAAGGTCCGACTTGAGTTTCACAGAGTATTAACAATTTATCACGCTCGAGATTCTTTGTTAGTTCATTTATCTAAAGTGTTCGAGTCAATTATATAACACATTAGTGTTTGTAAACGTAACGTTGCATTGAGATTTAGAAGCCAATCGCCGTGTCGGATGAAAGTTGATCATGTACCTTATTATTTTTATTAACTTAAAAAATAATACAATCGATATCTGCTATTTAACAATTTAAAGATTTAGATAGAGAGATTTAGAGATACCTACACAAGCAATTTATTGTCTGTTTTTTTGTCACCAGTGACAAACTGAATTGAATTTTAAGCAGTCTTTTCAATATTTCAGCCTAAGCTGTTTTTTTTTATTATTGTTGCTAAATATAGATTTGGTTTAAAAATATTCTGACCACTTTATATTCAAGATTTGGCATTAGATACCAGGATATCATAACTCGCTGGATGCAAGTCAAATAATCACATGTATAGCTATTCAACATCGAGTAGGATCTTCGTATTCTTGGAAACGGGTATATTTCACGACTTATCCAAGGAGGCGAGAAGGCGTCCAATAAAAAACCCAGTGGACGTTATGTACGCCATGTTTCCTGCGCGATAAGCCGCTGATGGATCACTTCCTATGGATTAGGGATGCTCGATACAAGCTACAATGCACACTGATTCCAATTATACAAGCTAGCGTCCTGGCGCCTTCTGCCCGCCTGGTACATCATACAGCAATCAATGAGATTAAAATGGCTTTTGAGGTGATTCTAACGTGGGTGTTCTATGACTTAATTGGTTTTCAAAAATTCAATGGAAACATTTCCATTGAATTTTTGTATGAAGGCAAAATTAGAATATGGCGATGAATGGCGTCAGAGAAATCTTTTGATGTTTCCACTTAATTAGAACGTAACAAGATATTCTAATAAATTAATTTTATAGGTACCTACTTACTTACCCATAGTTTGTGTAAAAGTTTTGTTACTATTTTGGTAGGTACAACAAATTTTATTATATTCTAAAGCATATGAAGAACTTATAATTATTGATAGCGGGTTCCTGAATTAAGTATTTTTATCTAAGAACGTTTCAAACCAAGTCAAATTTTGACAGATTTTCAAGCTAAAGTAGAGTTTCAGAAAAATTCAACGTCTAATGCTTAACCAGAAACCGAATGTAAGTAGGTAGCTTAGTACGCATATTAAATTCAATAAGTATGGTTCAAAACCGGAGTTTAAATTACGAAATCATGCCCACACGTAATGTCAATATATTCCTTATTGACGCAAGTATTTATCCAAAGTCTTGATAAAAGTTATCAATAAAAACATTACGCACATTTGTTTACTCTAAAATATGGTGCAATGGACTTTGTCGGTGAAGAGGGAACAATTTTCGTACAATGCTGCTTATCTATAACTTGCATCAACGTAGATGCGTTCAAAGCACGCAATGGAATTTCTTTAGGTAGAAGTCTCGAATAGGATATCGATGTAGCTCGACGAAGTAAGAGGTGGTAAGAGTAGGTAGTTAATCTACCTATTATGACTACGTACTTACGATTATTCAGTGGTTTCTCGTCACGCTAGCAGAAATGTCAGTAACATGAGTAAAAACTGATGAAGCAATTAGGGGACTATTCGAGGGCAATTTAACGCGTCATTTGCAGAGAAAACGAGGTACAGTAGCAGATGCTCAGCTTGACATATGGACAGTATGAGTTACAAGTCGTGCCGAGTCAAAAATTACAGTTGTCAAAAGTTCTGATGACAATCGCAGATGTGTGTGTGGCAGCGTTTTGAAGATGACAGGATGACTAGTTCTCCGAATGAGTTTGATTTTGCAGTGAAGGATCACTAACTAACGAGCATAAGAAAAGAGACAATATGACAGGAATGAGGATCACGAGCTAAGAAAAGCATGTTGAGTATGAATGTAAGAAAAGAGGCAGAACAAAGAAAAGTTGGAAGGATTTTGTGAAAAATGACGCCCGACTCCAAATTAATTGAGATGAGAGCATGACGAAAGGAACGCCTCGAAAACGTGGTTTGTATGTAGATGTACTCATACGTGCAAATGTCGTTAAAAGTTGCATAAATTTGATAAAACTCACAGTTACTTAGGATTACAAATACGAGTAATATAGTCGTTATCAAGGAGTCATTATTGCTACAATTGCGGAAGGGTAGGTATCTATTTCCTAATTAATTATGTCATATTTAGTCAACAAAAACTTTCAGGTAGTAATTTTATAAATATTACAAACGCTGATGTTAAAACCAAAACAGTTTCTAGTCACAAAAAGGTCTCAGTATTGTCTTAGATACATTTTTGTCCAGGCGCATTACATAAATAATGCATAACTTAACAATATATGGCTTATGAACTTCATTTTTAACCTAAACATAGCTTTTCCCATCACTATTTCATTTCGATATTGAATATTTTTGTAAACTAACAGTTGATGTTTCTCACTATATTTTCAATAATAGCTATAATATGCTAAAATGTTTTATAAACATTAAAATATTCCATTCAATTTGGCAATAACACTCAGATATCGAGGCGAATTCTTTTAATTTTCCTTTTTGTCCGTAGCGAATGAACGAATTTATAGTGTTGTTTATTTTACGATACGTGGAAGAAATTGTACGATAATATTTTATCGTTAATTTTATAGTTTATGAGGTAATCTTATCTAGAATAGAAAATATGTTGAGTCGCTGCTATTAGTTACTTTAAAAAAAAACCACAAAGATGCCTTTCTATCGTTGATGTTAAGCTGTATTATTGTTCGGTACTTTATTTTAATTTCTGTGTCGAGTCTTAGTAATTTTCTTTAATTGCTTTACAAATAACAAAAAAAAAAATACACACAAAAAAAAAGAAAAAAAAAGAAAGAAAAACACACTCACAATCTCAATAGAGACACTCAGAAATCTGGCACAACATAGTTGTTATGTTAAACACTGATGAACTTAAAAGATACCTTCGTATATAAAATAAGACGAATCTTTATCAAAGATTTATTGTTATAGATTCTACCCTAACTGGTTCGCCAACAGCGAATTTAATTTGCAGCTCAAGTTTAGTTCACAAAAGAACTGTTATAGAAACGTTTTCTGGGCTATTTGAAGCAGTTTCTGTATTTTCAAAAGATTCTTTACCTGTTCTGTAGTTCGCGTATACAATCATACCCGCATTCTCCAAAAAGTTGGGAAGTGTTACTTGTGCAATCCCATATTTCGCGTATTTAATAATGTTTAAGTCACATGTGATAAACGCGGGTTTACACCAGAGGACCCGATTATGAGCGACACTACACGAATTTAAGCTCGGCTCGTGCTTGGCTCTTCTAGCTTAGACCCACCTTATGGGGCGTAATTTTGCTATAGCAGTGTACAAACCTAGATTCCGAGCTGCTACTGAGAAGTTTCAGATAGGATAGAAGTATATATTTTGCCCGATCCGGGAATATGATCCATTTTTAGAGTAACCTTTGCAGAAACAGCCACGCTTCTGCGATTCAAGACAAAGAGGAATATCTCCTAAAGACGGCATTAAACTTCATTACAGCGATGTCCATGTGTCACCGTTGGTTGCTCTTAGCATAAGCGTAATCAGCCATTGTTTCCTTTTCTGGGAAACAAGCCTCCATTCGGTGAGAAGGAGTGGGTCGTAAGCCAGTACTACAACTGAGGCTATACCACGAGCTCTCAACGACATCCGTTTGACGACCTAAACTAAACTGCCGAAGGTTTGAAGCTGCATAGGGTGTATAGTTGCACGTCATGGTAACGCAAGTACCAAAGTGGTTTAAACTACAATTGCTATAAGATGGTGCGGGTGTAAACTGTCGCATTCAAACAATGCTACCTATCCTTTTCTTTAATCTTAAAGATGCATATTTTCGTCCTGCTGTCATCCTATCATGCTATGTAAAAAAGACCTTAGTGGGTGGTATATGTCTCCGATTTTTTGGTTCTAGGATGTACCGAGCCGATCCTACGATACTTTCGTTCAACGTTTGAGTTAAGACTGCAGCATGATGACGCAGGATAGACGAAATGGCGACAGGTCACGGGAAAAACTTGCGACCCACAGATACCCATCAAATTGAAGGGTAAAATTTACAAGTCCATGATAAGACCTGACAAATTGTATATGTTGGGTTATGAAAAAGATGGCGCGGACCCCAAGTAATATGAGATAAGGACTGGAAGAAAAAGCTCTCAAGCATTTCCAATTTCCGATCAGTCGAAATCAGCTTAGAAACACAGAACATCAGATCCCAAAATAGGCCAAAGAACAACAGTTAGACAAATTATTTAATAATATACGTCAGCTGAACAGAAATCAGTAATGTTATCTACAAACGAGGCTCATTTCTCAGAAGGCTGAGTAACATGGCGCTCTCGTGTTTGTGCAGACGATACGAAGGTAGCTTTATCACCGTTATTATTTACACTAGGCTGCTTATCTGAACTCTCTGTGCTGCAGGGGGTGATACGAGGGTTTAGATGATGGCATTTGCTTACTAACATCTTGATTGGATAGTTTATGTAATTGTTTTATTATCATTTGTATCAAAAATTGAAAGTGGTGCCAGTGACTGCAAAGTTGAAAGGAAATCGTTTGTCTTGGTATGGTCATGTGAAGAGGAGGGATGAAACGCATGTTAGTAAAAGAAGAAGTTCTGAGTATACATTTAGATGTAAGGAGAGAGAGGCCTAAGAAAAGATAGATGGATTGTGTGAGCAGTGATGAGCAGAAAAGGTTAAAGTACGTAATATGACATAAGGGCAAGAAGAAGGAAGATAGTTTGTATAAAAAAGTAACTTTGTCAAGAATCGCAAATAGACAGAATTTTTCAAATCCTTTCAAAAATGAGTAAGTTGGTACACTTTAAAATCTGGTGAAAGGATGTATGTACTGTCAATGAAACTTTGAAAAAATTGAGACATCGACAGCAGTCTAGAAATAATACTCGGCGTGAAGCTTTCTTTTGTTATTTGTATTTGTGTAGTTTGTCTTAGAAAGTTACTTAGATAATATACCGATACCGAATCATTGTGAACAGAAATTTAAAACTTTTCTAAGTAAATGGTTAAATATCAGTGAGGAATAAATTGCGAGGTATTCATGTAACACTAGATTCACTAAAACATTTCACAAAATTCCACCTAAACCCACTGAATTGCTATGAACCATATTCCACAAAATTAAGTTGAGCCAAAATTTTAGGGAAAATTTAATAGAAATATCTAGCTCTCGCATGTTCGGGGGCCGGGGCTGACATCATCCTGTCCCAGGGGGCTGCGAGCGCGTGCCGAAACAGCTGATTGCCGACCGACCACCATAAAAAATCGTTTAAAACAATCCCCAGACAAACTTCAACCTTATCCCAACAGTTTACACTCTAATGTCACATGCTTCCACCCAAACGACCCTTAATATAAGTGTCCCTACACAACTCTCAACTCTAACACACAGCAGATGGGTCTAAAATCGTTTGCTCACTTTTTCCCCGTCCACGTCACCTCCAGAATAAAATCCGCAATGTCATAAAATTTGGACTCTAACACCGGAGCACACGGCTAGTTTTTGCTCGTTCGGGATTGTTAACGAGATAAAACAGAATGGATTTTGTGCATTTCACTTGGTTGGAGGCCGGTGCGTGCCTCGAGCGATCAAGTTTGCTGCATTCGGCTCCGCTGGCTAATAAATGAGAATATTTCGTACGAGAAGATGGATCGTCCGTAATTGTTCAGCAACGGTGTTACTGGTAAGAAACACAGAGATTTTACGCTACGTGATTCAATAAAACATCGATGTTTTGATTGCAGTATAAATATGTAGCAGAACAGATAATTTAATAACGTGTATTATTAATATAAGTAGAGCTATTAATGTAAGTAATTATAATGGTCAATTAAGTGGTCTTGCTGTATCGAGGCGGGCACACAAGCGCAGTGCTGTACGAGTGGTTCGTAGACCACCGCTAGAGAAGATTGTTCGCATCACGCAACGTTTTTGTATATTATAAAAAATACTCATTCGGAACTACAAGAAAGAATAAAAATAGAACTTAATAGAGGTTTTGTCATGTTTTTGGTGTCTTTTTTAATTAGTTTAAACTTTATGAATTTGGAAATAACGTTACAGAAATCAAACCAAGTAAAGACATACTACTAGAAGCCCATATTATCCTAAAACCATATATCTAGCTTATCTTTTATTCATGTATAGCTATATGTCTGTTTCTAGCTTATAATAACGGCTCGAGAGCACAATAATTCCCAAAGACTTGATAACACAAGTTACGAAGGAGTCCTTACATAACATAACAAATATCCCAAGGAGCCGAAACATTCAAAGCTTAGAAATTCTAGTCACATTCACTCCAAAGTTGACAGACTACGTAGAATACGCACGTGGCTTTGATATTAATACGCTTTAAGTTACGAAAATAGGAAATTCGTAGAACAATATTATGAAGATTTTTATATGCATAAGCAATGGATCCTACCTTCTAATGTAATCTTTTTCTATAATTCAAAGGTGGCAGAAAACCCGAATTCCAAATACGAGTATCAATTTACTGAATCCCGTCATTTTGCCAAGAGCATTCATGCCGCCGAAACAATTTAGTTGATCGTCGGACCGGACCATAAGCTGACCAATCAATCAGTTTACTTAGCCTGTCGCCACAATCACTTGATGCTACCGCACCACGGCGACACTGCGAAATTTTGCCACAACGATAATTTGCTATGTCTAGTCTTCTGAACTTTCTGTTGGTATAAACTTTATTTTGAAATAGATAAACTAATAAAGTGTGTTATCAGAGATTAGAGCATTGAATGTTTAAAATAATAATCATAATGTATGCGTTGCTTTAGTTAAATCAACATTTACTGCACATCTTTGGGTAGCATCCTTGAAGTTCGCAATCCTTATCTTCCCAGACCTCTCGTAATTAACTATCCCATTACGATCCAATGAAAGTTACTTAGAATAACTGGAACCTACGTGACTGCATGTAGAGAACACTGTAAGTGGTGGAAGCTCAAGAAATTGCCTCATAGCTCTAGCTTGTAATGCAGCAATTCTGTAAAGCGTTTCGATTTATTCTATCAGATTAGATTGTAGGAGTCATCAGCTGCTGATATAGACAGTAATATTACTTGTGCCGCTTCTGCTAGTTGATAATTGTGAACGAAACGTTCCCAATAAGCCCGAGCCCGAAATTGTCAAACCTTGTGTCGGGTCGGATAATTTCGGTTGTTGGGATCACCCCTGTTACAAACATGTGTTACATTGACGCTTCTAGCTAAATGTTTTGGTTTGGATATTTTAGCTTCTGAACATATCTTGAAACACCTGACACAGCGATTATTGCGGAGCTGTTGTTATCAAACGAACAAGAAGAAACGTACAAAGTTATACGGAAGCTAACTTAACATGCTGGATTCTTCCAACACGGATGATTCGTCTGGTTCATCATTCTCAGTAACAAGCAGATATTCCCGATAACACGGGGTTCCGTCACGGCACGGGTGTGTTGACACGACTAAGAAATCATCAATAAACCTCCGTGACAAGACTTTCTATACTCCTCAATTTGCATTTTGCATGCGTAATCAGGAATTCTGTCCAAATACACTATTGTATTGCAATATACTTTGTTTTCATTATACAGATCTGTCGTACGCCGTAAGCTTGGTTATAGGAATTTCGAACAATAGAAGTGCGGTTTGGTTGACAGGCTTTTGATGGTAACGCTGCGAGTGCGTAGACCTCTTAGCGATGCGCGGCATATATGTACATAGTTATTATTACATCACATTATTGATTGACGCAAGAATCGGATGGTGTAAGCTTCCTAACAGAAAAGCATACATAGGTATGATTTTCAGCGATAAAAAGTAAGCTTTCTTGACTATTTTGTAATGCCTGCCATAAACGCTAGGTCGTATCGTTTCATTTCATCTTAAAGTATTTTAAAATACTTTGGCCATGTCTATAGAGTTGAAAACATGAATAGAGTTTTTCGTAGAAGGATCGTTCATATTCTTTTGTCTTGGGGATATAGACGCCAGCAGCGAATTCCTTAGAATTTGCAATTTTGAATATACCGTCATTGTATTTGGAGACCTTTTTAAAAAAGGTTCGCAGATTATAGGAATTATTGTTCCGGGAAAGGATTTTGGACCACGTTGAAGAAATTATCTACACTAGTAATGTTTTATAGAGGTAAAGTTTTTTTTTGTTTGATTTGTTTGTAGAGGTAATCTTTGAAAGTATGATCCGATTGCTAAAATGTTTTCACCGGTAGAAAGCTGCTTTATTCCTGAGTGACAGGCTATATTTTATGTATGTGGGCGAAGCTGCGGGTAAAAGACAGTATAATATAAAATAGGATATCCTAAGATATTATAGCTACCTGGTATAGAATAAAGTCTTTGCAAATGATAGTACGAGCTTAGCATACTAAAATGGCGTCGTATCTTGCAGCTTATAATAGGATGCAACTTAATATGACAAAATCTTTTTGATTTATAATAACTAGCGATAAATTTATGTGTAGCTTACAGTTATTTATGTCGTTGAAACGCAAAATAATAGTATATATGGTTCGAAATGACTCATGCAAACATGGTAAGAAAACCTTTTAAATATTCGATTACAATCTAAATAACTATTTTGTTATTCGTGCGTTTAGAACTATGTTTACCTTGTTAGAGGGTATTTTCACGAACTTGATTTCAGAATTCTTTTCTCAGATCTGCCCCATCGAAGTTTAATTTTTCATCAAATAGTTGGTTTATTTAATTCTCCAAGATCTTCGTCTGTCAGTAATGTCCGCGTTAGTATTAAAGGATCCTAGCCGGAAACGTGTCCATAACACGTTTCTATAATAATCGTCGCTCCGGAAACTATTGAGTCATCATCATTCACATCATTATGTGTTCGTGTGAATAATACTTCATCACTCAATTCTTCGTGTGTTTAAACTATTCAATCTTAGTTTACTTTATAAAGTTGTACCTACCATCTTTAAGATTTCTTAGATATTGTAATTTTAGACAGTCTTGGACTCTGTTCATATCATATATGTGCTTTCGTGAATCCAATAACTGTAATGGAAGTTATCAGCCAGTTATTCGTTGTACGGTAGTTACCTAAGTGTTCATTATATTCCGTAGGTAGATCCTAAAATGGCTCAGTGACATCATCAGGTAAAAGTTGTCTACACGTGTCCTTAAACAGGAAAACACTGTTCTATTTTAACATCAACTAGGTAGAAACGTACACATATTTGCGTTTGCCTAAAGCACTAACCCAGAAACAAAGCCTTGCTGACCAACAAATCCCACTAATTGATGACAACATCTCACATCACTGGCATATTAGAGATGGCGTAACCAAAATGATTATTTCTGACGCTCCTATGGGACCTCCAGTCAATCTGCATCATCTACACACACAGCAACTGTCACAAGCATGAATGTGTGTGTTTACTCAGTTCCTCTTATTAATATAACATCAGGGGGAGGGTGGCTGCAATTTTGGTCTTTGTTTGCTCTCCTGGGTTCCAGTGAAGCGTGGTCGTTATCAACTTTAATAAGATGGCAGAGATTGTGTGTGGCTTAAGTCTTTCTTTATCGCACATATCATTACTGTTGTTTCTTTGTTCTAGATTATTCTTGGTTATAAAAAAGGGAAACAGTAACCTCTCAAGTTTAGAGGGATTCTGTTGTAGTCGTTATCAATAACATGTTTAACGTTTCGACTTCCGTTTCATACAGTATGTTGCTATTCAGTGAGTCAACTCACATGGGCTGTGGGATTTTTTATCGTGCTTATGCATTACGGTACCTGATGGTGCAGACTTTACTTACTCAATATTTGCCAAACTTCGTACTGCAGAGTTCACTTAATATGTTTGCTTAGCTTTCAATCCAACTTTGACAATTATAATTCTTCTCGACATTGATCGATATTTCTACTTACGCTCATCAACATGCTTTACTTAATGGATTGAAATAAAAAGTCAAGTGCTGAATTCATAATACAAGTAACATTACAATAAAACACTGTCAGCTTCTTCTTTTTCTACTATCCAATTCATTGTCAATTTATTTTCTTCAACATCATGATAGAATACTGTCTACTTTTTGTGTTCTAACACAACATCGCAATTGTGCAATAAAGCCTAGTATACGAGAATTCTCGCGAAACCAGGGGCAAAAACTGTTTCAAGTGGTCATTCTCCTTTCCAGCAAACTCGCAAAAAACATACAGCGTAGATAACAAATGGCTACTGTACCGGAACTTCGTTTAAAGCGCTGTATTGCTAGATAACGCGAAACCTTATCAGGCCAGGAACGAACACGTCTGATTAGTAATATTAGAAGTGAGCTGTGCTAATGGAAAATCACAAAAAGTTATCGTTTATACAAGTTTATAAGACGAGTGACAGCCGAGAGCTCGACGCAAAGTTCAAGCGATTTTGTTTGATGAAGGATTACAGCGAAATCTCTAAGTTACACACATCCAGGTGAAATATTCGACTGATTTTCCCTTTTGAGACTTTTATGAAAACGGTTGGTAGGAATTTGACATTAAAAGCGTTTCTTTTTATCTATTCGTTTTTTAACACAGATGAACTCTTCTAAGCTCTGCAATGAAACATTCGGTCAGTATATTACAGACTTATTCTGCATTGGATTTATAAATTGAAAATGTTATCTTGTCCACGGGATGCTTTGTTTCTCTCAGAACGTGTGGTTTCCGATCCAGTTCAATAGCATTGGCAGCCGGGCGTGTACGAGGGGAGCAGAACTGGTAGGGAACGTGAAGTCGGCTTCACCGGCGAGCCTGTATTTAGCAATAATGTGTACACGGAGTGAGCTCAAAGCTTGCTCCAACCACACGCTTTGAATGTAGCGAGAAAATAACTTAGTTCTTGGTAATCCTTTGAAGATTACGTATATTCTCTTTTTTGTGTTTTATCATTAATTTCGTCATTTGCGAGAGGGTGTGTCAGAATTCTACTGACTAAACCTCATTTGTGTCCTTCAGTTAACCTTTGCCTGACAAAAACGTTCCAAACGTTCCCTGGTAGCTCTACATTACGTATAGGCATCAAGAACTCGTGCCGTACTCAATTATTCATGAAAGGTTCAGATATAGTGTCGAAATGTAGTCCGGAATACGAATTGAAACTAGGTTCAGCAAAATCAGTTTCTCCAACTTTTGCCGTCTCTATTGTTATTATGTCTCTATTGTTATTATGTCTCTTGTTAATTTGAGATCACAGACAAGACAACAGCTATTTCGAGTAAAGTTTAAACGTTCTCTCTTTTCAATAGAAATCAATTCTTAGCTAGCTTTAGTTTCATAAGCACGCTAATATGCGTCGTCTTTTTCTGTTTGTCTTTTATTCCGAGAACCTCTCGGGGAAATAAAATTAAAACGTCCTCGACTCAAGGAACTTTTATTTGTTAGCTATCGGCCTGCGGCTACCCTGGTCTGGTCTGGAGGTTAGTGGATTTTTCTTCTATTTCTTTACTTCCTGTCGCAGTATTAAGAAGTTAAGTCTGCAGTTTGAGAGCGGAAATTAAGAAGTATCGATTTAAGTGGAGGAGTCGCCTCGAGTGCCAGTTCTAATGGTTGCTGCGAGACATAGACATGGCCGCAAATATAGAAGGTTACTTGAACGAACTTTGAACTTTGAAATTGCATCGTTTCAGGAATCGGGAATACTTAATTGGGTTGTATTCATGCCCAGGACATTTTCAAGGAGTTTAGAATAGTTTGGTCCTTTAGGTCCATTTTGTTCAATTGATGTGTTTCTCCAAACTTATAATTGCCTAGTATACAATATATAGTATAATCTTGCTATACAATATCGCAAAGGTCTATTTTTAATACGCGTTCTAAACAGAGCCTCTTTCTAAAGCATAGTCTTCACGGCGTCAAATCTCAGCGTTACATCTCGATTATGTAACGCTAATTGAATTGCCGCATGTAGCAACACTGGCAACACCGAGTCTTGCATCGAAAGGTCGTTGGCTGCACGTGCAGTGATTGGTTGTGAGTTAGGAATTCTTCGCGTACGGCTCAAACATTTACTGGTTTTACTTCTTCAAAATTGCTGTAAGAAAAATAAGTAGGTACGTAGTTTATATTACTATGGCATTCAGTTCATTGTCTGGTCCACAAATCTTTTCACAAAACAATTTATTAAATAAATGAAAATAAAATAAAATACATTTATTACCAACTAAAACTAACAAAGGTCTTATAATATGTTAGTATTGTTATTTATCTACACACAATAATAAAAGAAAAGAAGAAGGAAACAGAAGAACACACAAAGGTGATGCTTATTTCTAAAGAAATATCTTCCAGTTATCAGCTTTTCGCTTTCTTTCATTAGTTTGTCAGCGATAAGACCGCCATTGTATCCATAGATTTAAGTTTTGTTACTATTTTGGTACAATAAAGTTTACAACCTTATTCAAAGGTATCAGGGTGCAGAGAGATGGAGCTATATAAGTACCCTATACACCAAACTCAAAAGATTGCTTCAAAAGTGATGCATTAAGAGGAATATGTACCTATGAATCCTATCTGAATTTACTGAATAAAACACGTCATCTAGATTTTTTATCGCATTATTTAGTTGGAACACGAGACTGATAGCTTGCTGAAATATAGTAAATAACAGCTTTTCTAAACTTACAGCTGAAAAATTGGACTTTTGCAAAAAACATACAGTTTAAAAAGTAATGAAAAATACTAGGAAATCATTGTAGAGCTGGAAATTGGAATTGGAGCATTGGAAATCACTGCCCTATTTAAGAGTAGAAAGCAGAAACGCATCTGGACTAATTTTTGACTTGAGGAAAAAAAACGTCTTTGGAACTAGAAAAGCCCCTGGTAGACCTGGTAGGACCTTTACTTTTCTGTCATCCACTCATCATTCTGTAGATCACCCATATGACCAGTTACTGAATATCTTCTTAAGTATTTTCTTGCTAGATTTCCTCTGCAGATGAGCAGAAAAGAAATTTCTCAGTTTGGTCTTTATCATTATCAGAAAGTCTCGTCACTAAATTAGCGGAAAAACGCGCATTGCTTATAACTGTGTTCCTTCTTTTGGCATCAGGCAAAAACTCAATCAAACCTGGATGGTTCTGACTTCCATCATTAACATTTGTTGTCATAGGTAGGCACCTACTATCTACCTAGGCACCTGGATGGATGGAGAGGAAGGCCGAAGAAAAGATGGATGGATTGTGTGAGGAGTGATATGAAAGAAAAGTTAGTGATAGTGTGACGGTTGACTGGACAGAATGGAAGAAAAAAAACGTGTTGCGCCGACCCCAAGTACTCGTAATGTGGGTAGGCAGGAAGAAGAAGGCACCCAGTACGTCTAATCCATTATGAACTGGTTAAAAGTATCTAGATCCTTTTCTGTTTTAACTTTTAAAACTTCGGTCGGTCTCTACTTGAGCAGTAGGAGACCGACCGCAAATTCGGTTTCGGCCAAAAAAACTGGTTTCGGCTCGATCGAAACTAGCGGTTTGAGGCTAACAAATGTGATAGAGGTACCTATAAACACTGACTGTCTCGTACTTACTTCTAATAATATGTTATAATACTTCATTGAAGCTGACAATTGTGGTTGTCAGCGTGGTTGCTTGAAATGGTCCATCATCATCATCATACTGCTTAAAGGCACCCAAAGGGTAGTAGAAAGGGCTATGCTCTTAGTTTTCTTGCGTGATTTCATCAGGAATGAAGATACCCGCAGGAAAACCAACGTCATCAACATAACCCGAAGAATCGACAAACTTAAGGTGCAGTGGGCACCGCACATTGTTTGTAGAACCGATGTCTCGGGACTAGAAGATGCAGCGTTGAAAAACCGCTCACAAGGTAGACCGATGTCCTGGTGAGAGTAGGGGGAAAGCGATAGATGCGAGCGAGACACAACCCGTGACCGTTCGTTGTGGCGATATTTGTAGGAGGCATGTCCAGCAGTGGACTTTTTGGCTTAAATAATGATGACGAATTGTGATACGAGGCCTAAAACTTGACTGACTCGTACCTACTAATTTCAGTTTTATAATAAGAATAAATATAAATATAAATAATAAGCATCACTGTATGGAAACGTTAGGTATGTTGTATGTTGTTTATGATAGGTAGGTAGTTAAGAATTTAAAGTTTTAAGAAATTAAAAAAAAAGAGTTTTAAGTTTTTGTGTTTTTTTTTTTTTTGAAGAAATTAAGGTTTTTAACAGTGTTTCTGTTATCACGTCGATTTCGGTATCGTTTAAATGATAAATGGTATTTATTTTGCAAATAAGTTTTCAAAAACACTTTTACACGTCAATTTAAACTAGATGAGGCTCGCTTTGGTGTTTTTAAGGCCGAAACTGGAAGAAGAGGCGAAAGTTCGGCTACGGTTTCGGCTTCGGCTAAAAATCGTATCTCGGCCGATCACCACACTCAAGTTTTTAATATCAACTTGCTACTAATAAAAAACCACAGAATTTGGTCTATAAATGGAAAAGAAAATCATAAATTATGTTTACTTATTTTTTATTAGAAAAAAGCATGCTGTTAGGGAAATAAATATTACAAGGGTTCATCTTATCTGTCGTTTGTTTTATCTAAAATAGTGATATACCTATACTTAATAAAGAGTGTGGATATCAGCAAATATCCCTAGATACAGAAAATTATCATAATTTGACCACAAAGTGGGTACCCCAACTTATTTTGTTCTCTCTTACCTACACAGTGTAAGTTAGACCTACCTACTTTGTTTCACTGACGTAACATTTCTATATTTAATCGTTTTACGAAACGAGCAGTAGATACATATCGTTTTTTACTTTTTATTTGTCGCAGCAAAGGCGTGTGTATTGGTTTAGTATTTTACGTTAGTAATGCCAAAAGTATCAAATAACCTAAGTTATAAATGTTTGCGCCAAAGACCCATCCTGATCTAAGCATAGGTACCAGGGTAGCAATATGATAATAGAGGCAAAATGATGGCATTGGCGTTCTGTCGTTCCCTTCTGGTATATTCCTAGCTTTATTTTCCCGGGTCTACCCAGAACGGTTGTCTTTGCTTGCCGGCTTCCAAAAATACCTCCGCTGCGTTGCCTACAGACGCTGACGTTGGCTATTTTGCGTGCTGGCATGATTCCAGCCTCGGCACCAGGGTTACACACACTGCCACACACACGTAACATCATCAGTCGTGGTCGTCGTGGTCTTGACGTCACCTTCCTACACCCCATAACCACATTATGTCAGTAGTCTAGTCTTCGCGATGAACTAACTTTTTCACAAGATAGAAATCTTGTTTGTTCCACATTTCGCCTTTCTAAATCCAAGAAACATTGCGGGATAAATGTAGAAACTGCTTCAGAACAATGTTTCGGAATCTTGCGCAAACTTGTGACTGTGATCACGGCTTATTTTTAAGTCTTTGAATTTATGTTACTCCTGAATAAAAATTTAACGAAAAGGTTAAATAAAAAGAAAGGGTATTAACGTTTCTTGGGGTAACTGTGGCTTAGTAAGTAGGTACAAGTAGAAAAGTTTGCGGATACGCAACTAGAGATCGCGGGTCGGGTGCACGATTAGGCCTACAGTTTGGCGGGTACCGGTGGGCTCAGCCAGCACAAGGCGCCGCTTGTAACTAGAATTTAACGCATAAACACCATTCACTAGCAATAAAATCACATCCTTACCTCACTATCAGGTCCCAATCCAGTTCGTCGAAAAAAATCCAATTGATAAAACACAGTTTTACACTGAATTTTGAACCAACACACATGCAACGAGTGCAATGAACTGCTGTCAACTGCAATCGTTCCGACGACTTGTTTTATTTATTTTTTAACACGAAATCGTTTAAACACACGATATCAGAACCACTTTTTTATCACTATGAACTACAGAAATTCGGCAACTATGCCTAGTCCGAAAATTACCGTAAAATATCCTGTAAACCGGAACCGATCTATTTCATGTTTTAAAGTATTTTTAAATTCGTAATTTAATACGACACCATATAATTCTCGTCCCACAAGGAAAAAGTAAAACAACTACGGAGAACAACGAAGTGCTTCCGCATCCCCAAAACAGCTGTTCGGGACTAGTGACGGCCAAAAATCGATAACAACCGGATCAGGACAACCGTAACAACCACACCACACAACTTTTTCACAACACAGATTACCGATTTCACTATCCTTTTAATGCATTCACTGTATCAGTTGATGTAAAAATAAGGTTTAGCGATATAATTTAATTTGCAATAGGTATATGATTCGTTGAAGGTGATAAATTGAAGGACGAAGAAATTTTTTTGAAGGAAAGTATGTGCTTTTAAAAATCAGTTTTTTGTTTTGTTTATGATGGTGATTTTTAGTGAGCAGATCCGAGTGTGAGCTGCACAGCGCACGCGGTCGCGCTTGGTCGCGGACTGGCAGCGCGGGTGCGCGGGGCGCCGGGCGGGGGGGCGGCGGGGGGCGGGGCCTGCTGCCGCCCGCCAGGCCAGCGGAATGCTATTGTAGGCGAACTTGCCCGCCACTTTTTTTCTCATTTCTGGTCAAACAAGTTTTGTATACAACCTGCATTGTAAGGATTCCGCCATTCTTCGTACGAGGCAACGGTCTTTCTAAACTTTGTGAAGTATAATATAAGGTTTCGCTGAAACTTCAAAACCCACGAACGAAACAGGATATAGGAACGTACTGACTACTGACACACTATTTTCGCAAAAATTTTAAAACACTAACAGAAATGGGCTATATTCTTCGAATCAACACTATAGGTATCAAGAACTTTTTAAAGAAATTTCCTAGTTGGTAACATAGGTACTAATTGTAGATGGCTACACTATGCTGATGGTGGCATTAACCACACGAATAAGCACCTGCCAAGGTTCCTAATTACCAACTAAGTATTAAATAAAAATATAAATCAGACCAACTAAAGATAGGTAGGTATCTACTGCTAATTAAGACGGTAGTATGAATAATTTTAAAAGAATATCAATATATCCCAGAAATCTAGTTACATCAGCGAAATTAACAAGCTGCCCCAAATTCTTATTGTGGTATATAGCCTCGTTCAGTTCGACTAGGAAACGAATACAAGCCTGTTATCAAAATTAACCACATCCATAACAAGATCAAGAATCAAATAATATTTCTGTAAGTAACTAGACTTCAAGCCCCTTAAGAAGCATTTGTGCAAATAAATTCGATAACATCAAAAAATTTCAAAATCGAGCTGAAGGCAAGTTTGGAATAAGTTTGTGGTGAGTTACTCATAGACACCCGCACCGCTACAATCTGTGAAGTTATGTTTGCCATACAAATATCTCCAACTTGTGTTAGTTTTACAAACATCGCAGTCACTAACCACGAAAATCAGGTAGGTATTATTTGCCACGACCTGAGTAGAATTCCAACATTCAAGGTTAGAAGGGAACTTCTAAACTAAGTAAGTATTTGAAGAGCGATAAACGAACTTCCAAGAGGTCGGATAGACTCGGCTCCGAAAGGGACGGCCTAATTGCTCGCTCCGAACGACAAAAAGAGATGGTACGATTTATTTTATTTATTGCCATATCAAGTTACGTCGCGGGTTCTGTATCACGGTTGTGTGAGAGAGATGGATATAAATATATTGTTCCCCTTGACCTCGACAGCAGGAGATGCTGTTGATCAGATATTTTTTGGAAATTAAACTTTTTTAATTAGTTAACCCGAAACAGGTTTAGCGTATGAGAACCTATTAATGAAGTATTAGTCGAAGCTGGGAAGATAAAGTGTGTAGATTGTGACACCTATGAAATTGGATGTACTGAAAGTAATGCACCTGATGAAAATTTATTAAATGATTCTGACAAAGCTTGGGGGAGATCAGCAGTGGACGTCTTTCCGCTGATATGGTGATGATAATGATGATGATTCTGACAATTATGAAACAAATACGCCAGATGAGGTTAAAAATGAGATGAATCAAGTAAACAGGCAAGATGTTTTGAAAAAAAGCCTTATCGTAGAAACTCGCTAAAGTCACATGCAACGCTAAAACAAAGCAAAACTCCATTTGCTAGTGATTTGTGGTTCGCAAGATAATAAAGATTCAAGAGATAAACTCAGACTTGGAAAGAGATTGGTTTTTTCCCGCATGATTGAGGAAATAGAATTCTCACAACAATCTTAGAATAAATTAGAAGAATAATCTTTGTTTTTTATATCTATGAGTTTACTGGTCTTGTAATCTTTTGTACTTTTTCCTTGTTTCTGCAGTATTATAGGAACGACAGTAATCAAATATTCACAATAGCTAAATTAAATTTGAAAATTAATGTTCGTTTCAAAATTACGTTGGCAGGTTACATTGCAAAAGCTGTTCTAGTTTGCAAATCTGACAATTTATTGTTCAACAAATAGCACATCTGTCAAACTTAATCCTGCTTTATATTCAGCGGAAAATTATTGTTAAAATAACTTGCGAAATAATATTTTCTCTTTACACTGTTTTTGTAACCATTTATTTCATATACCTTTTGACTTTTTCATGTATTGGTAAAAGACCAAATACTGGAGACTCTCTCGAATAGTAACTCGAAGCTCTATAACAGTTTCGATTATGGTAAAATAAAACATTACCTTCTCATGATGTTCGTTTCCTTCATCTTCTATTCTGGTGGAGAGAATGTTGTATTCGATGTGAGTACAGGTGTTTATAATATTTTGTAAGTATCAGTGCTCCAGTAGTCTCATAAAGTCAGCTTGTGTCATGAATTCTAAGAGTATCTATCAGTTTAAATCATGCCAAAGCTGTTCGTGGCAAAATCTCGTTCAATATTATCATTTTATTGATGGTGAATTTACCATCAATACGTCTTTATCCTTGTTGTTGTTATATCTACAATGAAACTGCAAGGAAAGCATAGGCACTAATACTAAGCGATTCGTAAAAACCTGGACGACGATCGAAAATTTACGATAAATAAAAAATTTAGCAGATAATGCTATTTTATTTGCTCTTATTTAAGATCAATCCGGAATATTTTATGACGTATATGTGGATGGCCGTGAAAGCAGGGGAAACCATACAAGATATTAAAAAACAATGTGAAAAATGATATTTCAGAAAGGTCACCCCATTACTGAAAATTGAGACGTTGAGTCACAGTCCCTTTTCAAAGGAAGTTTGGAGGGATGTGGAACAGAGAGTAAAGTCCCGCAAACCTCCTTTGAAAAGGGAGGATCCTCCGACCAGACCGGGTGTTATAGTCTGGTGGGCGACTGCCCAATAGTTGATGTCGGGCTGTCGTATATGTTCAAATCGCGCGGAGAACTCTGATTGCGCGATTCAGGATTTCGTGTTTTCTTCGTAGTTCTTATGTGGCGTCATAGATGTCGCTACACATCTAACAGAGAAGCAGGCATAGAAGAAGATAATATTTGCGTCGGCCATAAATAAATTGAGCTAAGGGCGAGACAATCATGATGACACCTAATCAGCTGTGCTATCACGGGCTCTTATCGCCTATATTGAACTGTTAAAGGTGGTGAGCTATAAAGGGTGTATCCGTGTGCTCCATCCCTATTTTTATTTCTCGCTCGCAAGCCTGACATTTTAACATATTACAGTCTGTAAGGTCTCAGTACTTTTAAAATCACCACGTAAGGACAGATCGATACACACTCACTCTAATAAGCTCTAAATTTGCCCTCATTTTGAAAATTTTAACACAATGGTCCCATGTTCCAGTATTATCAGCGTCGCTAAATAGCTGCATGATCCTTTGTCATTAATTATATGTATTAGCAACGTTGTTCGAGGGTAAAGCGCTGAAAACACGATAGCACCGCTGCGGATAACCAGCTTTGCTGTTTGTATAGAAAAATAAATACAACTTGTTATTCATATTTTTTTAGTTTATTCAGAAGGCTGGTTGAATGACGCCGTTTAGTAAAAGTCTTGGCTATTAAACGAATGGCGAGTTAAGCTGGTTGGCTATAATATGTATATGAGTAGAGCACACGTCTCAAGAGTGACAAAAATCCATTCATATCTATAAACTTTCGAGTTTATAATATTAGTAGGATGTAATGACGTAAGTATAAACTGGTATCAAAGAAATGAAAATAAAAAAAATCAGCCATATTTCTGTCAATGAAATAATTTAATTTCTATACATTCATAATCAGTTATCCCAGAACTCTTGGGGTTTCTACAACTATAAATTACACCATGGAATATAAGATTACTACCTACTTATATCGTTTAAATTTATGATAAGTTATTTTTGTAGCTTCATAATAGAGCCATGATTCTAATAGAGTCCACGATAGAGCAATAAAGCTAAAAGAAAAATCGATAGAATTTATCTAGGGCACCAAACTCTATCTGGCTATATAAACTATATATTATAAACTATATAAACTGGCTATATAAACTGGCTATATAAACTATGTATTTTAGTCAACTGGTCACTGTTAAACATCTTTTGCCCAAATAAACTTCCTAAGGTAATTTTTTATAGTTATTCAATTGCAATATGAAGAAATATCGTAATGTGTAGCAACTTTAAACAAAATTCTAAAAACTACAAAATTTTACTCTGAATTATGAGGCGCATAACATAACCCAATCATAAAAATAGAGAAAGACTGGAACACAACCAAATGCATTCACAATATATCATCAAAATATGCAAAACAATAGGAATACAAACCTATCGTGATCTATGTTGTAATGAAACCCCAGCTTTCAAAGCGAGTTTCAGTTTTGACACACAATAACAGTAATGAACGCATACTCAAACATTCAAAGCGTAATCATACTGAATCAATCGCTGTACGGAATCAAAGATAGAAAGGGTCGTTTCATTCAATAAAAATCAAATCGTCACCACCGACGACTCGTAACTGACACGTAATTCTACAGTTTAACGTCAATTCCAGTTCAAACAACCGGTTATTTAGTTTCAAAGAATAGAATGTCAACAGGTTGTACTGAGAATTCTTACAAAGCGGATGAAAGCTAGACATAACGAGCCACGATTGTACAAATATAAATGATACCTTTTGTTTTGTGTAATAAACACGTGATGTTGAAGTTTTTGGTGTTATGTTTAGTCTAGAAGCCAGGATTGTTCGTTTTGTTGTTCAGGAAACGTGAGCTTTTAAACTAGCAAGACCTACTTTGGGCCTTGAATTTATTAATGACTGCTGTCCTCCGCGGTTTCAGTAATGTTTTTGGTTATTGCTTCGCTCCCATGGGTCGTAGTGTGAAAAAATGAGACCATTTCATGGATAAACTCTATCACAAACTTTTTCTTTTTGAACTAGTAGTTCCTGAAATTAGAGCCTTCAAACAAATAAACTCTATAGCTGTGTAATATTACTAGTGATTTAGTGAGCTTTATACGGGTGTTAGAAATTTATGAAATTTTTGGTTTTTCTATACTGTAACATGCATGTTTTATATACTTAAATCTTCCCCATGATTGACCCTGTCTTTTAGTGCAAGCTGAGTGAAAATCCGTTCAGTAGTTTTTGAGCTTATTGCATTTATACAGATAGACGCGGTGAGGAACGAGGGACGCGAAGGTTCTTCGAAGCCAAGTAGTCATCATAGGTTTAGTTAAGAAAATGGTTTTATACATTCTGTTGGAATCAGGATATAGTTTACATCGTTAGCCATGTAAAAATAAATGTATCTATGCCTATGAAAGCGTAGAAAGCGTAGTTTTGGGTTAAGTAGATCTGGAGTAATTTGTATTGTACAAATGATTACAATATAAAATATTGATAGCAGTGGTCTATAGAACATGTGAACATGTAACAATATTGTAGTCCACAACGCTGTCCGCAGATAAACAAGAGGAAACATAAATACAATCACTAGGATGGCCAGTTATGAAGATATTTACTCAAATATCTGGCTAATCAAAAAAAAAAAAAGAGAAGTAATATAACAAAGTTGAATAAATGGATAGTGAAAAAAAAAAAACAGTCATGATAACTTCAGCAGCTTGTTAGCACTTAGTTGGTTAGCAAATTTTGAGTAGGAAAATAGTATCCCTGACATCTGTAATGCATGGTACGCAGGAATTGCTGCTGAACACGCTCAATCGTTTCATTATCTATACTTTTTGTAACGTGACTCCAGACAGACACTGTATACTCCTACTGAGAGAATACTAGGGATTTATAATGCAAATATGATGCTCTTGTGAACGCCTTTTTTAATTTATAGTATAACGCATTACAAATCTACGCAGTTGATATGCTTTACAGACAATTTTCTCTCCATTTCAATTTTAAATTCAAATCTTTGCCAAGCAAAGGCTTTGAATCAAGGATGATTCCGACATCATAAATAGAGTCCTCTTTAAGCAGACGGGCATCGTTTAGTATGTGTATGTGTGTTTTATGATATGTTGTTTTGTTTTCAGTGAAGTTTATATACCTGGTTACATTTTGGTAGACTTAGTTGTATCTTATTTTTCAGAAAAAAGCATTTTTTTACCAAATATAATGAAAAAAGAAATGGTATAAATTTACCATCTCACAAGCGTTATTATAATAAATTATAAATCTGTAAGCTAGACGCAGAATTAGATGCAATATGATAAAACCATCGCGAAGTTTAAAGCTGCCCAAACGGCAAACGATAAGTTTGAGAAATCCGACCTACAATAGATAACTCCTTCTAAAAGCTCTTTATCTCCAAGATCTCATTATGTTTTTTGTTTGTATTTACAAGCACCAAAACTGCTAACCAAAAACACCCAGATAACACCAACAAAAACCACAATAGATGAGTCAGACGCTTCTCCTAATATACAAGTTGCTAGTGACAATCGTGGAAGTGCTCGGAGCTGGGGTCCGGGTGACGCACAATGAGTGACGGATTGACGACCATTGTTGCCGACAAAGGACGAGACAAATCAAAGAATAGCCCCTCAGTGTGTCCCCGGGAACTACCGTTACGGGATGGGGATCCCCCTCCGGAATATCTCATTATAGTTATTTAATTAAGTGCAATGTTGGGATTTTTGCCATCTTATGGCGAGGGCTCGTGATTGTTAAATATTTTCTGTGATGGAGATAAACAATGGCTTATAGGCAGAAATTATGACTGGCCTGGGAGTATAAGACCGACCTACTATAGTCCTGTCTTGTTTGTCAGCTAGTTTTAAGATTGCGTCTTTTTTCGCGTAAATAAACTGTTTTTCTTTCTTTCTTTCATAACCATCAAATAAGAAGTAAGAATATATTTCATAAAATATAAAGAGTTCAATGAAATAGGTAGAGAGGCAGAGCAGTGGTGGCCGAGTGGTAATGGCCCCGACTTACGAGTTGTAGGTCGCGGGTTCGAACCCAGCCAGGCGCATTACTTTGTGTAATTTATTTCATCACCACTGCTCTCAAAACGGTGAAGGAAAACATCGTGAGGAAACCGGCATGTCTTAGAACCAAAAATTCGACGACATGTGACATTCACCAACCCGCACTGGGCCTGCGTGGTGGATTATGGCCCATTCCCTCTCCTAGAAAGGAGGCCTGAGTCCCAGCAGTGGGAACATTAAAAGGCTGATGATGAATGAAATAGGTAAACGAAGTTAAGCGAACATTTTATTACCGCCCGAGCAAATTATGACTGAAGAAACCAACAAAAAAGTTGTTAATTGCTTTGATTTCGGAATTTGTGAAAGTGTTCCTGATTTTGTTACTTAGGTACTTACTTAATGTTTTGATTTGAGCATGTTCTTTGCAAGTATGGTTAGGTTAGGTAACTTTACGATTAAATAATGACTCTGAGTTCTGCGCCTTCGTAGTCCAAATCCAGTTCAGGACAACATTCGTTACTTGCTATGGGATTGGCAAAAACCACTTCACATTTTTTTTTTTGTTTAATTGGAAAATAATAGATAGGTACTTAGGTACACTTACTGATGTTTTTTGAAGATTGAAGTCTAATGGAAGTGAGATATAACTGGTAGATATACCTAATGAGACTAGAATACACTTTATTTTGTGGTTGGAAATTTCTCCAACTCTGGGCGCCAGTTATGCCTTGATCACACATACCGAGTAAAAGGGCGAGACAGTAAAATGTTGCTCGGCCGAGACAGGATGTTAGCGAGTTGTAGAGATAAGCGCTCGGCCGAGCACTCAGCGATGTGTTTACACGTAACGAGTACTCGGCCGAGAGTACAGTCTCGCCCGTTTACTCGGTACGTGTGATCATGGCAATAAAGTAGCAATCTCTGCGTACCTGAAAATTAAACAATGAAGTGTTTTTCATTAGCAGTAAGTACTAGAAAATGTAGATGATCACGATAGACGAAGATAGAACGATAGAACATCATTTAAAATTTATCTAGCACCTAAAATACACTCGCGTTTCTTTGTGTTCGGGCCAATGTAACTCTTTCGAATATCCCGAAGCCCTGGCAGGCTTTGGATCTAGAGGGCTTTATTACTTAGGTATAATGACATCTCTTTGAATGAGACTATCCTGGAGCTAGAACTAAAGCCAACTTAAAATCATTCAAGGTCGATCCATAACATAAAAATAAAGCCTGTGCCTGAATAGACAACCTTTAACGACATAGAATAAATGATAATAATTGGAAAAATGAGGAACCAGGGAAATCTTTAAAGATCTAGATACTCCTTTCAAAGTACTGACGCGATGTTATGTTATGAAATTGTATAAGCAATAAACAGACAAGTGATTGCAGCAATCCTGGAAAGTTATTATCTATCTCCGAAATATCATCCAAATCGGTTACCTAACAATTGCCGAAATCACTGAACAAGACACAAAAAACATTCTTCTCTAATAATAATTGAACACCACGTCCTTTTTTTGTAGTTGGTTAAAAATAGAGCACAAAAACCAAAATAGTTTAAATGTAAATAAAGCAATATGTCTGCTTATTTGTTAGTAAAAGTTGAACAATGGGAGTTTGTGATTCCATTAACTTTAAATATGAAGTGCCATTTTTAAACGGTTCTAGTACTATGCACAATTTTGAAATCGGTTTACCATGAATGTATGCAAAGAAGTGTTTAGTTGATAACAATTTGCTACCTGCATATTCGATAATACTAGGCAGTGGGACTACAATGTTCTCACAAAAAATGAAAAAAGCTTCTAGCTCTTTCATTGTAACAGTCAAGTTAATTTAACTTTTGATCGAGCAGAAATTAACTCCCAAAAAAAACAAAAAGAATCAGCTTACAGGAAATTGACCAGCAAACTTTTTCCTCTGCCTTGCGGTCCGTGGCATGAAGAGCTAATATTAACATAATAACAGCCATCATTTGTTGGCATGAGGGAAATGTTTCCATCAAAAATTCAAAACTTAACAAATAACCGTGCCGACGACGTCTCGCATATCTAATCAAAACAGATCATAACCTAGCCTAACTTATACTGTGCTGTGCAACTCACTCATTTTTTGTTTTTGTTTATTTTTCCGAAATTCGGACTTGTTCTGTTTATGACTTATTGCTACACCTAACTACAACGTTCACGTAACACCGTGCGGCCGCCCAATTATTTCGTACCTACCTAGTTCATTATTTTGCCAATTAAATCGAAGTTTCGGTATTTATTTTGGTTGAAGTTGAAACCAATTTTAATTAGCGTTCTAAACTTTCACCAGCTTTGCGGATGGAGCTGAATTTGATGATTATGAACGCGAATCCTAAACTCCACCTTCAAACAAGGAGGAATTTCGAAAAAAAAGAATCAAAATGAATCTGTAGAATATTTGCAAAAGCAAGCATCGTTCATGATCGCATTTATTATTAACAATAAGAACCAAAACACGAACGTGTCACTTACTAATGAAAAATCGGTAATTTACGGTAATTAAGCTTTTAGTGCTTCACTATTGCAAGTAAAACCTGTCGGCGGCGCGCGGCGGGAGAGGAATCGATTCCCGGCGCGCGGCGCGGCGACGTTGCCGCTCTGTCGCGCGTGTTTTGTTTGGGTTGTATGCAGCGGCAACAGGCCGCGCGCGCCGCTTGCGTCCTCCCCCTGCGCCCCGTCAAACGTCATCGTTATAAAAAGTTTCGAACCTAACTTACTGCAAGGCAGCCGCAACTATTGCAAGTTTTTTGTTTATTTGTCATGCACAAACTATAGCATATTTTCGGTAACTACTCGAGCTATGTCGGCGTGTTTCGTGACTAGCGTTTAGACGAGGCGAGGGCGGCATTTCGGTGCTCTCTCCGACTAGTTCGACAACTTGCATCGTTCACGTCCCGTCGTGACCATGACCTATTTATCTCGCCCTGTCAATAGTGCTGCATTGATTAACTTGTGACACGTTTAGTCTATATTAGAAATGAGCACTTACGAGATGATATTGAGAAAAGTCTCTAATTGTTACTATAGGTATTCTAGTTACCTACCTACATAGATTATACTCACAAAAGAGAAAGAAAAGTTTACCTAAATTAAGTAGGTAGGTACTTAGTCTAATATCAGTTCGCTGTATTTGCTTCGAGTAAAAAGTTAAGATGGTATTATCATTGGATAGGGATACCTATCCATGCATGGCGTTTGTGAAGTTTTGCTAATGAATTGAATAAAACTCTGTAGGTAGAGTCTGTCTAAAAAGTGAAACGATTTGGATAATTATATTAGGGTAGGTACTGGTAGGTAAGTAGTTACTTAATTCATGAATCCCCAAGCGACCACCGGTGGCCGCGCATCTATTGTCTTACTATTGTGTCTCTAATTGACGGTATCTGAAGGGTTAAAATAAAATCTGATGTAGTCAACACTGGTTCAATCATCAAGGTTGATTAAGACATCTTGATAATTGTTTTCTAATAGAAGAACATTATAAAAAAATATAAATAAATCGAATAGGTAGTGTACACGTAAGTATTTTTTAAATTGTAATTTTTCGAAAAATCGCCAAACTTAAGTGGCAATGAGCAGGGCACATTGCACGCTGAAGAGATGGTCGATGAGGACGACGACGGTCGATTAGGTCAATGGGTTCGAACTCATGGCGACGCTAGGAGGAGGTCGGTGTCCAGCAGTGGACGTCTTTCGGGTGATATGATGATGGTGATGATGAACCCATGAATAATTGCGGCATATAAGTTGTAATTACATGCGGCTTAAAAGTTGTAATTGCGGCCTGTAAGTTGTAATTGCAGCCTACAAGTTGTAATTGCGGCCGTTACAACTAGGTTACCACTACTGTCTAGAAGCAAACCTACACTGTTTACCATCCAGTCACGGGCGACGCAGGAGAATTTTCACGGGCTTTGCATCTTCAGATTCGAATGGTTTTTTTGCTGGTTCATAGGTACATAGACCACCCAGTGTACCACCCCTCTCATAATATACCTGAAAAACATAAAATTGGGTTCTACGATTGTTTTCCAAGACATAGTCCGTTATAGACCTTGAAACCATCAAAACAATGTGCCCCAAATCGATTTTCTTAGAAAGGCGATGATTATTCCTAGAGTATTCAAAAAATGTTTTTTTTTTATAACAAATAAAAAATGCATTTCTTTTTTTAGCGTACTAAAATAAAAACCTTTTTTTTAAACTAATCGCAATTCCTTTTGGGAGAACTACTTTCTATACAATGAGTGGGTTGCTAGATAGAATAAATTACATTTAGTTCTGATCTATAATTTCATTGATCAATATAATATAGTACCTACTAACCTATTTTATATCCTACACCAAAATTGTAACACAGATCTTGATGGTAACTATAGAATTTAATACGATACTGCTCGTCCCCTTGAATCTTACAAAATAACTGCCAGGTGCTGGAAATACTGCTAAAACATGTGCAGGTTCTTGGTCGGGAAATTTCTCAAAATTTCTCAAAATTGCCAAAGGTTTTGTAAATAAAACTAGGGTTTATAACAAAGGTAGTAATATATTTATACCAGTTCAGCTCACATTTATGAAGTAACAAAATAATATGAACTCTTATTAACTAACTAGAAACTATAGGATAGATACATTATAATTGACTCTATGTTGCTTACTGTTGCGATCAGAACAATACAATATTAGGTTTATTTTTATCTCTTTTATCACTGAAACTACCTACCTCCGGTTAAATCTTCATCATCATTTCAACCGAAGGGCGTCCACTGTTGGACATAGACCTCCCCCAAGTGTTATTATTATTACTTTCGGTTTATTATTGAGAATTAAAATTTGAGAACTTGTCACACTAACCACATGAGAATTTTAGCAGAAATGTACCTACTCTGTTTGACGATATCTTAACTGCGAATTCTCAATTTAGACACCGATTATCACATGTTTTTAAAAACAATAACAAACGAAGCCAATTTAACTAACAGTAAATAACTAATGAAGATGAATCGTATTACAGTAGGTTATCTAAAGGAAATATAAACTTCTTAATGTTTCTTAGTTTGGTAACATAGCAACTAAACAGTAAAGTATGAACTTCCAAGAACATTTGCGTAGGTCTAAAAGCTTTTACCTAAAATACAAATAAATGTGAAGAACTTAAAAAAGGGAACTAACAAAGTAGAAATAAAAATGGTAGAAAGTAGTGCTATCAAGTATCAAGATTCATCGCTTTGGGACCGAGCAGAAACAGATTATTTTTCAGTCGAAAATGCAATGCCAGGCTATTCGGCATTTGGCACAGGCTGAAGGCTGAATCTTTCAGGTGGGTGTGGATGGCCAAATTTTAAACTATTGATTTAAGATCCGATGGAAGAAATCTTTTCTCATCTGTTATTTGATTATGATAAATATTATATGCTAGATAATGCGTTCATTAAGACATTGCAAATTGGTTGCCTAGCTAAATCTGGTGCCAGTGATGTTACACAATAAAATTTATCTGAGATCGCGACAATTTTATAATTTTCGACTTTATCCAAGTACTTACAAATAGAGTTCTATCGTTAATATTAGCTTCTATTAGACTAAAAAACATTTTTTAAATTCCATTGATGGACAATTTACGAAACAGGCCCAACGAATGTAATCATTCGTGGGGCCTGTTTCGTAAATTGTTTCGTAAATTGACAATTTACGAAACAGGCCCCACGAATGATTAAACCTCAGTTGCGCAAAGTGACGGCCGTTACAACTAAGCACCTCTTTGTCATAGGAGTTACAGACAGCACATTCTGCAGAGCCTGCATGGAGGAGGAAGAGCTTATCTTCTTCTAAGCTGCCAAGTAGTAACTGGATACAAGGCAAAGCACTTCGAAAACCCAGGTACCCTCCGCTAAATGATCAGTAACACCAAAGCGCTGCTGACCTTTCTTGAGGAGCTGGGGTGGATCGAATAACACATTTGTCTCACCCATACACAAACTACACGCTTTAGTCGTGGATCTGCGCAGGCTGAGGCAAGGACACCAGCTTGAAATACAATACAAAACAAAAGAAATAATAACTAATTTTAGAGTATATTTCGCTATATCTCAAAGCTTTGGATTAAGTCATCCACACCCTCTTAAAAATTCACAATAAAGCCTAGCACTAGGCGATAAGTGCGCAGAGCGACTTGGAAGCAGCATTGGATCCATTTCACTGCTTGGTAGGTGACTCGCTTGCTAGGAAATACCAATATAAACTCGTTAAAAAATAAAAGGCCCGTTTTGACATTTGAGAAAAACCCTAGAATGTAACTTGGAACGAAACTGAAATCAACAATAAAATAATAAGTGGTCCGGCGTAGTAGTAGCTACACTACATTGGACAAGCTGCTCGGTGGTCAAAATACAAACGTCAAAACGGGCCTCTTATTTTTTGACAACTTTACAATAGTTTTAGGAATTTTAAAACATACATATTGATTGTTGATACTAATACTAATAGACAACTGAAAAGTTAGGTGCGAAGGGTATTCAGAAAAAGAAAGAATAAATATAACTAATTAATTAATTATCTATGATCAGATAGTTTGTGTTTCACAGGAATCCAATGATAAAAGGAACAGATCTGTATTGATATAATATGGCTTATTATAATGGAAAAAATATTGTATTTAAAAAGTTACGAACTTCAGCACAAAAACCTTTGGTACCAGGGACGCAAAGTCTAAAGGTAAAAGTTTTTGTAACGGAAGCCGGATAAAAAGAAAACAAAAATTAAAGTTTACAATAGCCATTTTTTTGGAACAAACGAAGCAGAGAAAACTGATTCTTTGCTACTGGTAAAGTTCTGTAAGCTTACTTCTTAAGTTACTCATAAACTAACAAAACTTTTCATTAATTTAACGTCAGCACCGGGGGAAGTATTTTGTTTTCTTTCAGTACTATAACAACTTTTTACAATCACAAACATATTCAGTCTTCATTATGGAAATTCTTTTCAACATTTTCACTATTTGTCTATAAATATCTCTATACATTATAGTCTTTAATAAAGTGCCTAGGTATATGTAGCAACACTTGTTCGTATCGACTTCTTGTATTACGGTTCTCGATGGGACAATACGACAGAGAATTGTTTTTCGGGTACTTTATCAGTAATACATTGTCTTTAAAAATGCGTTGCACACTTGCACCTGTCTTCTAGAGTCTATACTTAGGTTGCTTATCACAAATGATAACTTAATCGACGTCAAATCTTGTGACACCAACAGAAAGTTACACTTGACACGGGAACTTATTAATTTTCATAGGTTCTCAGTAATCGGGAGTAATCTTATGTCATATAACAGAGTGATAAATTGTCAGCGTCGTGCATGAAATCAAGACTGCGTTACTGCTATGCACTGCTGCTATGTTTTTTTCGGGATATGGACGCCATAATCAACACACTCGGCACAAGGATATCATCGCAGTACATTGTAGAACATACTGGACTTAAATATCCTTCTTTGGGAGACTGATTATATTTCTTTATATTTTCCACTTTGTCGGATAGAGTCTCCAATCATCCTTTTGGTATATTTACACTTTCAATTTGTCCGTCTATTTTCGATTGCGGTATATACAAAACGGCTAACTCTTCTTCAAATTAAACTGGCTAGCTGACGATTGTGCTGCAATCTCGTTAAGCAACATATCTTGCATCTTACTTCTCACTACCAGCTTCCGGATTGGGTCCAGTTGTTTGAAGTACGGTGCTAAAGACTTCAGGAACATCAAATCGTAGTCCTCGTTTGACGATAGTTTAGCTATCTTCTGTGGGATAGGTTCTTCTTCATAAGATTCGTCCAGGTACACTTCTACCTCGTTGTTCCCTTCTGGTTGTTCAACTTCGAACTCGTATTCATCTTCTATCTCTTCTTTCGCTTCTACTGTGTCAACACTGTTTTCATCGTTCCCATTCGTTTTGTTTCCTTTGCTCTTGGCTGTGTTGTCTGGCGTGTTGATAAACTTCAACATCTCAAAATGCCGCCATTTCCCCGTGTACAATTCTTCGGATCCAAACTTCTTGATTTCTTTCTTGAAAAGATCGCGGAGATTCTTCCATTTTACTCGTAGACGTTCTTCTGTGAAAGAAAATAGAAAAGGTATTTTGAAACATTAAAATGCAAGGTATTCACTAGGTAATAATAATGACTGACAAGACTAGGTTGCAAAAAACTAAAACATTACGGTACTGTGCGTTCCAAATGAGAATAGGATCGAGTTTTTGTTGTGACGTCACGATTTACTGTCAAATCTAAGAAATTTGGTTAAAATTGAGGAACTTGGAGATGAGTAAAATTGAAGAACTGAATTCTGATTAAACTTTTTTCGTTCACAGTACGTAAATAAATTAAATTTTTCGTAAAATAGTTAAAGTTTCAAAATTTCTTTCCTCGATTTGACAGTAAATCGTGACGTCACAACATGCAATCGATCCTATTCTCATTTGGAACGAATTGTACAAAAAAATACCTATGTATTTAAAACTGAAATTCTCGATATAAGTAATAAATCACACTCTCCTTATGCATTTATAATAGGTGCTATTCCATTCGATCTTGTAAACCTATTCGTAAGTACCTACGGAGTGCCATTTATATTCACTAGGATCGTCGGTATACCTTCATCAGGTGTCGTATTTTTATTGTTTTTCAAAAGTTGTGTGAACAATAAAGGATGTGAAGAGGATCAATATTATCGTAAGTAGTCCATAATACGATGCGGGACAATTGTACCAGACCAACCAGCCAAGTTTAATTGCACTTATATTTTTTGCCCGTGTTCTAATAATAGGGGAACTGATTCGATGAGCTAGCGGATTTCTATGAGACCCCCTTACTCTCGTAGGTACCTATTTAAAAACTTCTTTAAGTCCCAATCACATCTCGGTGACTACTAGGTAGATACTATTGACAAAAACTTGTCTAAAATGTGGGAAAATTAACGGTAAGTACCTACGTATTTTTTATAGATTGTGACTGAGATTAGAGTGCAATTGTTCATAAAGAATATGGGAAATGCCTCGCAAAAACCATTAGGAAGGTACCTACCTACGAACAAAATCATTTTAGGATAAATAAATAAGTAGCTGCACTAATTATCATCATCATTTCAGCCAAAAGACGTCCACTGTTGGACATAGGCCTCCCACAAGTGCCGCCACAATGAACGGTACTGCACTAATTATGTTACTTGCAAATTGTTATAAAAATACATGACTATATCCACGAAAGATATATGTAAGTAGTACCTATTTATACATGTACTTATTGTTCATTACAATACAGTCCAATACTGACGAATCGGAATATATTAAAAAATCCTTTATGACAAGCACACAATAAGTAATAGTACAAGTTACAAGTAAGCACACACACAGAAATAAAACAAAACTTAGCACAAGCACAACTTAGAGCCTACTACCGCCATCTGTATTCGTACAGTGGCACTATTCAGGTACTAGGAGCGCAACACGCACGTGGTACATAAACATGTCACACTAACCTGGTAGCTGCATCACGTCGGCTATCTCCATCCAAGCCTTGGCCATCCGATACCTGTCATTGTACCGATCATTGTTTGGATTCCACAAACACTCTCTCTTTTTTATTTCTTTTACAAGTTTCTTCAGCGTATGATCGGATAACACCATTTTCTGCGGCATGTTGACGAAACTTTTGAATTAAAATCGCGTCGCGCCACAACGGTCTGTCCGCGCGGCTACAGTTCGCCGCGGCTACTGGCGGCTCGCGAGCAGCGCCCCGCGCGCCCGGGCGAGCCGCGAGCGACTAGGACAATCAATGTACGATAAGGTTGGGAGCAGACGCGGCGGTTTGCGCAGCTGTGTGAGAGTATGATTAATTTATTTCATTTTTTAACATTGTGTGACGTCCAAACTCTATGACAACTTAGATAAAATTATTGAATTTTGTCTACGCTAGGACTGGGACTGGTGGCTGCATCTCAAATGATATAGGTAATCATCATCATCATCATCATCATCATCATATTAGCCGAAAGACGTCCACTGCTGGACATAGGCCTGATGATATGACATAATAGGAAATAATAAAAAATATTTCTTAACTAACCTGTTATAAGCTAAAAAAATATTTGTTACTAAGCAAACGAGATAGGTAGGTATAGGTATAACAATTTTAATCAAATATATCTGTCTCATTCATCGTCGCCGTTATCGATGGTGATGGCGACCAAACAGGTGTCATGCTTTTTGACCGTTTGATGTCCATAACATAATAATAATAATATTCCATAACTATCACACAACGCCATCAAGTCCCAAGCTAAGCAGAGCTTGTGTTATGGGTACTAGAAAACTGATATATTTCTAAATACATACATATTATTGATAAATTACACCCAGACACAGACATTTGTCCTGGGTGGGTATCGAACCCACGACCTCCGGCATAGTAGTCAGGGCCACTAACCACTAGACCACCAGGCCAGTCCATGTCGGATTTCTCTTTCAGAATTGCTAAATTAGTAATAAAATCGGGAACATTTAATTCATGAATCCCCAAGCGACCACCGGTGGCCGCGCATCCATTGTCTTACTATTGTGTCTCTAATTGACGGTATCTGAAGGGTTAAGACAATAAGCAGATTAATATTATAATGCTGTGTCTTATGTACTCTTTTAGTCTACGAAGCCACTTACACCTACTTTCACAATAATTTAAAACTTGCATAGAACCAATACAAAATCACCACATAGTATAAAACAAAGTCGCTTTTTCTGTCGCCATATCCCTATGTGCGCTTAAATCTTTAAAACTACGCAACAGATTTTGATGCGTTTTTTTTAATAGATAGAGTGATTCAAGAGGAAGGTTTATGTGTATAATATTGCACCCGAGCGAAGCCGGGGCGGGTCGCTAGTTATACTATAAAATAAACTACGGATGCGTTATGATATGAGACCCGTGTGTGAAGAGACGCTCCGTGTACACCCGGCCTATGGCGCGTCGAGCCGTCGCCGTCGAGCGGAGCGCGCGATCACGCGACGCGACGTTGCCGCGCTGTGCGTGCCCAAATATCGCGTTTAATCGCACCGCGGGGCGGCTAGATACGTGTAGCTTGTAGGTGGTCGAATGTCGAACCATCACCAATCTACCTACTTATCATTTACTGAATGCATGATACGCAAAATTATTAAATAATTAATCATTAGGATAAAGTGTGTCAAATGAAAACTCAATAATCATAATTTTATTCTGTTGAATGGGAGGTAAAGTTTGCATGAATGCAAACTTTACCTCCCATTCATGTTGTTGAAAAAACAAAATTGTTTTGTTTTACCTGATTTTGTAGAACTCGCAGAATGTTATAATAAAACTTATTTGAAAATAATTTAGGATGCAAATTGTTACATAGATGAAGTTTGTTATAAATAACGTGGCTGTCATTACAGAAATATTGTGACTTTCAAGACTTTCAACCAAAAAGTTTTAACAATAACTTCGTTGACTTTTTGTAAAAGCGGCATCTAGTAAAAAATCAAGGAACTTACAACCTATAGAATATGTATAGATGCTGCGCCATCTAGCGTCATACAACACAGTACGAATAAAAGTAAATACCAAAGAGTACGAGATGTGGCCGATAGAGTTCTGAAATTTGCGCCAGACGTCCTGAAACCGGTAAGTTATAGCGGCCGGTTTTCAAACCTGGTGACACTTTCGATCACCTATAATGATCGGGGCTCCAAATGTCTTGATTTTTACTAATTTTCCTATATACTTAAGTCTTTGCTTTGATCGACAAATTTGACAGAAATTCAATTTATGAATACTCTTGCTTTGTCATATTCATAATTTTCTCATGAACATTTAGTATGTTATTAGATGCTGCTTAAAATTTTGAGCTTGCTTCTCTTGCTCTTTTACATTCTCAAACTTCTACTTTATTCATCGCTACATTCGCTTGGTCATCATAATGATTAGATAGGTTCTTCCAACATCCAGGCAGTTCTACATAAGAAGGTGAAGGAGTTTTGTGTGAACTGAAAACCAGACTTATTTGCAAACAAGATCGCTCTCGAATCCTACGTGTGGTAACGTAGTATGGAAGTTAGCTTCTTTAGTTTTATTTAGCCTTGTGTGTACCATTATTTTATAATATATATAACCATTATTACTTTCTGCAAAAGATTTTATGTTGAATCATTAAAAAAATAGTAACATTCCAAAGGAACAAACGATAATGGTTGTGTACGAGTATTTACACTAATACATAATTCTAAAGAGGTAAAGTTGGTTTCTTTGTTTGTAGGAGGTAATCTCTGGAAGCATAGGCGCGCTTGCTAAAATGTTTTCACCAATAGAAAGCTGCTTTATTCCTGAGTAGGTATAGTATATCGCATGAGTTTTTTTTGAGTAAGAGAGAGTGTCAAACTTTTACTGACTAAATCACTCCTTCCGTTTCTTTAGTTGCTCTAAGCGTCCCAAGACTAGGGTCACTCATTCGAACAATCTCGTTTACCATTAAACGTCTACAGGCGACAGCAAAATACTGGGACCTTATTGCTTTCATAAGCAGTAAACTGTAGTAGACTGCGACCTTCACAGAACACAGGAATCATAACATTCTTCTATTCTATGGTAACCTCTATGTTATCTTGTGTAACGGTGTGTCGCAGGGTACAAGTTTAGGTCCGCATTTTCTTTTTAAAATCTTTGCCGAATTAAAATAGTCTGAGCGATTAATTTATAGTTGAAACTTAAATTAATTAGTTAGTTGTATTTTATGGTGTTGTCTAGTTCATCTAGATACATTAAATTAACCTGTGATATTTTGTGTGGAGGTTGGAGTTGAAAGAGTAATGAAAGTCTATGTCTTGTTCACATTTTATTTAGAGACATCGGTATAAAATATATGAGATATAAAACAGCACAGTCGTGATAAAATTAAAATATATCATAATATACGATAATATAAAACACGTCAATATATTAAAATCAACATTTTAAAGTGTAAGATTTTCATTGAGACGTGGGCTAATCAAGTGAGGTCAGCTTTTAAAAATTAAATTCAAATTAAATTAATTTATTTCTAATAAAACTGACCCCAGAAGATACAATATAAAATAAAACTTAATAAATAAAATCTAAAATGGTATTTTGGACAATAGGCATAGAATTAAATATTTTATTCACTGTGATATTATTAAAGTTTATAAAATTTTTCATTCGTCAATCGAAAAAACTGCCGTAAACGACGGAAGTATAGAAAAATTATACAAACATTTCATATTGATTTTTAAATTTATATTTTTACTTTTAATCTTACAATTATTTTATCACAGTGAATAGAGTTTAAGTGTGGGGATTAAAAGTGTATGTATGTAGGTGTCAGGAGTAAACCCCTAAAGTGGGGCCTAGTCGAGACCGGATATATGCCGTGTCATAACAACGGATATGGTAACATTAATTATACATATAATATGTTAATGATAATATATTGTTATATCCTAACACTAACTAATACATGGTATATTATTATATACGTTTAATATATGACCATAAATTGAAACATACAAAGCGGCGGAATGTCTCATACAATACGTTGTCAAAGGAAACAAGATGGACTGCAAAAACAGACCAATAATGACTACTTGAACATTTATAATAGCGTAGCATTATCTATCTATAGCGTCCATAAATACTTTTAATATAGATATAAAAGTACTATCAAAATAATAACTTAAATACTAAGTAAATCCGTGACTGATAAAATTAAATAAAAAGTAATTACGTATTATTTTTCAGTTGAAGTTAATTCTGCTAGAGTCCTAGTGGTGCATGGTGCGGTGCCATGACGAAGCTTAGGATCAGTCAGCTCCATTGATTAGTTGTCTAATCACCATTTGATACAAACATAGCAGAACTAACAAAAAATACAACTAACATCAAATATAATATCATATATATAATCTTCATGAATTAAAACTTTCAATTCCCGACAGTTGTATGATAAAGCTTTAATAATAATAATATATATTTATATAAATAAAATATTTCCCTAAAATACATATGGTTAAACCACGTTAACTTTGGCACGGCAATTTATTTTAACCAAATAGCTAACAGCTTAACAAAATGTATATATATATTGTATTTTATAATATATAAATTCTATAACAATTTTAATTCGGCTATGATCGATTGTTCCAGCGAAATGCTTGGTTTTAAATTCAGATCTTTAATTGATAACTTTGAAGTAAAGTTAGGTAGAGCTAGATTTACCTAGAGCTTAGTTTACTTGTGGTTTTCTCAATTTTAACTCAAGCATTTAGTAGTTCAAACATAATAAGGCAAACCAAAAATATAAAATAAATGAACTTCTTTGGCAACGTTTCTTAAGCGAAATCGAGGCGCTAAAGCTCATAATGCAGAATTAAAATAAAGTTATATAATTACAGACTATAATTACCAGTTATAATACAATACACTACTTTGTTCTTAATCTAACACATCAACGAACGTAAATATGTATCATTAGGTATAATATGGAATACTTTATGGGAGCAACTGACATACGCCATATTTACGGAGATTTACGCTTTGAGTTGTATTGTTGAGACAATTCGGTAGATGTTATAATGAAAATATGTAAAGAATGGCAGAGTTGATACATATAATCATGTCGTTTGTCAATCAAGCAGGTCTGCTTGAATTGTCAACGGTAATTATTCTGAAGGTAGGTAAACCACCATCCTTTTATATTTCCAATCACTTCTTTTACAAATCCACAAGCATTTGCCAGTCGCTCCCATAACTTAAATAAACATTCATTAAACATTGATACCAGTACAACATACAATGTCTTCAATATTATTCCTAGATCATAAAATATATAATAATAACATTAATTCCTTTTCTTTTATAGAGTATCTTTCCATTAAAGACTGCAATAGAAATTTGATTACTTCAAATCATACATTTCACACTCACCCATAGATAGGTACTCAATTCCAGCAATCAAAGGATTTATAGAAATCCATGTGGATACTGAAAATGTATGAGACGAGTTCATCGTTCAATTATACACAATTCATTGATGTAATACGCATATCCCAAAAAATTACTTTACAAATAAATACTTAATATCTAAACAATTTAATATCATAAACTAAATGAGTAAGTTTTAAGTGCTTCTTTCAAAACTAATAAGCATTCATAATCCGATACATATTTGATTTTATCTGGACCAATCATTGGACCCCACGATGGTAATGAATTCAATCCGTACCCCAAAAATATATATTTAAGAAAATAAAGTGTTTGTGTACATGACGACAATCAAGCTATTGCATTGTAAAAGGTAAATCATCCAAATTAAATAATGATTTCTTTGAAATTTATTAAAGAACACTCTTCTCAGTCTCTTAGGGTAAAAATTCCAAGGTTTTCTAAAATATTGAAAGTAACATGTAAAGTCCCTAATGAAAAAACGGTGAAGTAATATGAATACGATATTCCACAATCCACACATCAGTATACTGACACTATACTATACGATGATGATACATTGGTCTATTTAATTATCCTCGTTAATAATAAAACATCGAGACACAACATCGAATGTAAACACGAACAGCTATTGTATTGATATTGTATTAATATTCTTATAATGATTAAAATGTTATGTAATTGTAACTCTACTTAGATATAAAAGACCAGGGTTAAGGACATATATTGAAGAAGGAATGGTCAGTTATTTGAAGACACTGATATGAAATTTCGTATCTAGTGGCACGAGAAATATACTGGATAGTAATGAAAGGAAAGACGTTCACGCCAGAGGAATAGTCGTTGAAAGCAATGGGCCTGTCTCCCCATCTATTTATACTTGGAAGGATCGCCAGTCAGTTCACTTGAAATTTTATTAAAATTAATATAAGTCGCGTTTAAAATTATCTAGTTCTTACATTTGTAAATGAGCATACATGAGGTATAAAGGAAGTTTGGAAGAAAGTGTGAGTGATAACAGTATGATTCTACATATTGTATATGTATTTGAATACATTACTAAGCTCTTTTATATTTACTGCATGCAATCTGATCGTTTATACTTATAGTACATGGTCGCAATCATGTGTTCTATAAAGTTTATTGTTTCGTAAAACTGCAGTTTTTATTATTTTATTAAATCCTTTCGGTACGCTCGGACGGTAAAGCTTTAGAATGCTTCTAATTAAATTATTTTTTTACAGATCGCTTTTATTGAGAAGTTTGTTTAGGGTCACTAAAAGTAAAAGTTAATAATATTAATTTTGAGTTCAGGTTGTAAATTTTTCAAAAATATATTACTCAGAAATTATAAATATTCCGAATCTAAAATTTTGACGAGTTAAAATAAAGAAGTGAGTCATTTAAAATTATAAAATGATTAGTGACAGCTAATTGTGAGTAAATGGTAGGTCCTAATTAAAATGATATGTAACTAACATTGTATATATACCATAACTTTACATACAAAAGACAATAATTATGTAGACACATTACAAAATATTTACACGTTAAATTACAATAAGGGATACGTGAGAACAGACTGGAAGATTTTCTATGAAATAACTGTAAGGATATTGAAGAATAAGTCATGTCAGCCATGACCGTCATTCATACGATCGAACTGTTAATACAGACACATTCAATGGTGGCGAACCCATTGTAAAATTGTTTTTTTTCATGTTAGTATATTTAAAAATTAAACAATAAGTATATTTAAATTACTTTTAGTAGACTCTACTAAAATCTAAATACTAGAATGATCCAAGTTACGATATAGGAAAATAAACTGTGTATCTAAGGTAATACTTGTGTGATGTTAGTTAGTGCTATTTCATTACTGTTTTGTTTGTTAACGTACGTTTGACGTCAGTCGACGCACAGTGAAACTATTAAAAACGCGACTGGGAATTTAAATACGTCCAACGGCGTAGTTTACGAATAAGTAATTAAGTAAGATCCTGTAAAGTACGAGTCATGTTAAGTCGTTTTAGACTAAAGTACAAGTTTAAATTCGTCTTCAGGAAAATGTAAGGAATAGTTCGTAGAAACTAAATGAAGTACATAATCTTATCTGTGATCTCAAAGTTTTGAAACTGACTGCTATAAAATACATGAGACGTTTGGAAGTTAAGAACACAGTGACAGTGAAGACGGACACGGTCTCGAAATACATCAGAGAACTATTGTCAAGAGACACAAATCTAATATATTGAGTATTGAATAAACAACCAACATTGCCGCGACATCGAAAAGTATACGAGTATTAATGTTGTGAGCTATATGAAGCCCACGGTTCCCTTACATCAAACAGCGGTATATGAACGCTTAAGATACGTTAGTCTACTGGTCGGGACTTAGCTTAGGTGTCGCTGGCGGCTGACGGCTGCTTGATCAGGTCTACATCGCGACCCACACTGGCCTGAGTCTTCAGTTTTGGTTTATCAACAACCTTATGATCATGTCCATGCTTATCATGTCCCTTATGTTCATGTCCATGCTTATCATGTCCCTTATGTTCATGTCCGGTCTTAGGATCATGTCCGGTCTTGTGATCATGTCCGGTCTTGTGATCATGTCCTGTCTTATGGTCGTGTCCGGTCTTGTGGTCGTGGTGGCCGGACTTGTGGTCAGGTCCGCCTTCGACCACGCTGACACCGTTCTTGTGGGTCGTCGGTTCAGGGTCCTCTTCGGTGTCCGCACGGTATTTACGGTTGTACCAGTGTAGGCAGATGCATCTGAAAACGATAGGATTGCAGGTTTTATTGTTAGTTAACTTAGGAAACAAAATAAACTGTTTGACTAATATCAAGTTGAGTGTAGAGTTATTTTTAGCTTCCATTTTATTATTTAATGCTGGTTCGAATAAAAATAGTTAGGTATGCTAAAATATTGCCGGGTCAAGGCTTTGTGCATGAACTAGTCTAATAGTTTCTTTGAATGGCGGAGGCTAAAGTCAAGGCAATTATAAATAATATAGCAAAAACGCTTTAAGAATAAAAAATGAGGGCAATCAGTTAGAGCCGAAGCTATTAGTGAATAACAATGCACGCTGGGGTCGCTTTGTTTATTTGTTTTGCAAAACGACCCCCTGCCGGACAGAGATTGAAGTGGCGGCGGCTCGCGCCTTAATTCAAACGTAATTAACAACACCAGAACGGCCTCCGCCATTTTTTATATTAAAAATATCGTGCTTAGGATTCATAAAGAAAGCTTGGAGAAATAACGCTAAGCTGTAATAATTTGGAATAAAAAATTCGCGAGGCATTTTGTTCATTTTTTTATGTGTGCATTGTAGTTGTTTTAATTATGCAAAGAGGCTTAAAAGGCTGATTATGCTTATGCTTATGCAAAGAAAAGGCATTATTATCTGTTGGCCATAGGTCTGTGAACATGATGATAATTCTAGCTTGTTAGATTGTAATAAAAATATTGGAAACTTTCCCCATAACGTAACCTGATCTCTATTCGGATCGTAAAAATATCACACGCGTAATAGGTATACATAATGTTAGTAAATGGTAGCAAAGATAAACCCATCAATCTCATAAATGTCAGAACAGGGTCGCTTCAGATACCAGGCAAATATGAAAAGAAAGAATTTAGAACGGGCTCTACCGTAATAACTTTCTTATCTTTAGGACATTTTCCCATGACGTCGTTAGCGAAAACGGAGGAAATCTTTTGCTCAGCGGTAGGATAATAATCGCAAACTTGTCGTAGAATTTGTGAAAAGTCTTGTACCTATTTTTTCGTCGGCTGTTTAATCATCTTAGTTCTTAACCAGACCACTTGTCAAAAAAAAAAATCAGTGATTGTATTGATATATGTAACAGTAAACCCTGCCATAGCCGAGATAAAAAAAGCTAAAATTACTGGAGTCACAGGCCCAAACTAAAACAGCATCATTGGTGGTTTAAAAAAACAATATTCCTAGTCAGAAATCGATCCTTAACGGGGTGCGGTTACTTCAAGGACTATGAGGAAAATATAATTCATTAATAACATGCAGTATTATCTTCGTTTTTTGTCATATGTTATTACTTTCTAGAATCGTATCATTAAGTTTGCCTATCTCAATGTCATTTCTTTTCAGAATTGGACCAGTAATAATAAAGCGTGTGGTTTTTTAAAATTCAACCGGCTCAATTCATTCATTCCTTTCAGCACCAAATAAGTATCCTGATAAGTCCTAGGTTCTCATGTAAATTACTCTTAATTACCCTATAAAACCACCCTCTGCGACCCATGGTTCCCTAGTAACTTGCCTTTCAGGTAGAATAAAAACTGTTGTGCTATCGACGTGTATTCATTTGCCTAATTGGCTGGGGCCAGTTTATCGTTAATTTTCCTAAGTGAACCCACTTTAATTGTAGTCTGTTGTAGGTAAGTCTTCCATTTTGTAAATAAACGTTTACAGTAATTTAACTTAGCCTTTTACAGTAAACTGTTGCATGTTTTTTTTTCAATAGAAATATGTGTTTGTTTATTAGAGCTGTCGGTAGATAAAGTCTATCAACAACGTACGAGGTACCTACATTTGATTTTATAATTGGAACTTTACGATATGAGAGTATATGCTAAAATAAAATAAACTAAGGGATTCCTTACTAATATTATAAAAGTGAAAGTGAGTTTATTTGTTTGTTTGTTACGTCTTCACGCCTAAATGGCAAAACCGATTTTTTTGAAACTTGGTACACGGATAGACCATGTCCTGGAATAGGCCATAGGATACTTTTTTATCCTGGAAGTATGTTCCCTTGGAATAATTTTCTACTATAACGCGGGCGAAGCCGCTGGGACCAGTTAGTCTTTTATACACCAACAAGGTCTCTACTCTCTACCTACATCGATACAATAATGCCTTTTTTTAGTTATTTCATTAAATGCTTATCTAGTGTTTGATTAATTTGTTAGTAGTACCGCAGACTACTCCTGTATTGTTTTAATCGTTTCAATCCATCCTATGGTTGCCTCGTAGATATCGCTGTCAGTGATAAGACCGCCATTTTACCCATAGATTTAAGTTTATGTTTATGTTATGTTACTTTTTGGTGTACAATAATATTTATTCTATAATATTAAATTGAATTGCTCAATAAGGCATACGTCACACAGCTGCTAAAGTTTCGCACAGTAAACCTAGACAGTAGGACATCAAAAGAAAAGAAAGAAAGAAAGAAAAATAATTTATTTGATACAGCAAGGCCAAACACAAATACAAGAAAATAAAAAAATAAACACACACACACATAAATAACATATAATGAACCTCTATCGATTGCTTTCTACTAACAAATTTACTTTTTCTGAGCAAGACTCGTTAACTGGTACGTGTTAGTTAGAGAGTGACCCAGAGACCTTTAAATGTCACCAGTAGAGGAACGCCTCATTGTAATGGATTTGTTCGTTACTCTGTCTGTTTTAAGGGGATTATCACTGTATGATTGGTTGGTCGATCGATCAGTCTCATGTTTTTCTTCGTAATTATTAAATGTGGTATTTTATCGATTTTGGATGGCCAATGACAATACAAGAATGTATGTTTGACCTTCCCCTCACCTCCTTCTGTGATATTACTGATCGTGCAAGAGAGAACTGAGAATAAGGAGGCGTGCAGGCGCCATTTAAATTGTTGTAGCTTAAGCAGATGCGAGTGGAAATTGAACTCTTCTGCATTTGACCGATCCTCCGAGATTGATGGTGGAGTTTCTTTACGACGTCGAATGAATGAAAAAAGAATTAGCGTCTGTAACCCGACTTCTAAACACTTCAAGTTTATTGTAGTTATTTATCAGTGATTTAAAAAACATTCGTAATTTATGTACTAATCAAAGAAGAGCTTCTTTAAATAAACGAGCCTCACTTCTTAAGTAATGTCATCATCATCATCTTTATCCCACTACTGGGACTCAAGCCTCCTCTCTAGGAGGGAGAATCGGCCGTAATCCACCACGCGGGCCCAGTGCGGATTGGTGAATGTCACATGTCTTTAAATTTTTGGTTCTAGGAGATGCTGGTTTCCTCACGGTGTTTTGATGTTTTTCTTTACCGTTTTGAGAGCAGTGGTGATAAAATAAATTACACAAAGTAATGCGCCTGGCTGGGTTCGAACCCGTAAACTTAAGCAAGATACATAAGAAGTTCCTTGTATTTTATGTTATTCTGGTACCCACCTCAAAACAGCGCCAAGCACGCCTGCCCCCACCAGCGCTGCACCTGCCCCCATCAGATAGTAGCGATGCTGTGCGGCCTCCGCTCCTGGTGACATCTGCACCAGCCCCACCACCAGCACCACGATCCCTAGCAGAAGGGATCCCACTATCGCGTGTAGAGCTGCCACCTGCGCATACTAAACACATTTGAAGAAACTTTAAAGACAAGTGTTAAACATTGATCTCCTCTAGATTAACACCAATTACGAAGAAGGAAAGAAGGAAGGAGAAGAATGTCATAGCACATACTTGGATAGTGTTCCTGATACTACAGAAGTGCTCTCACGGATCGTTATCCACACATAACATAAAACTGTCAGTTACATTTGATGAAACCGCTATAAAAATGATCCATGAAAGTACTTATTTCAGAAAGAGAGGGAAGGTGAACCACACAACACACAAGGATGGAACGACGGTACATCATGCAGGGTTATTGGTTACCTTGTCAGTGGTCAGAGCACATAGTTAGTGGCACGGCAGATATCTGCCACGTTTGAAGCTGTCAACATACACGACTCCGATAGAAGCCAACACTTTAGAGCCTGGATATAATGTTTAACTGCTAGTTTAGTTAAGATTTTGAAGAGCTAACTTCTATCACCTTCATACCAACCTACACATGCAAAAAAAGTCAGATTCATTACTCTGTAATGGTTATTGTCAAACCAGTCCTGTCACGACACGTTAGTTAGCTTTTTTTAAGGACATATTCGGATCAGGTGGTTGTTCCGAATTGATTAGAAAAAATAAATGCCTTCTGGCCTCTTCAAGCTGGCGCACTCAACTGCATTCAATAGGTGGTTAAATTTGTTGTAATTTTAAACTTTTTTGAGTTTGATCCACAATTCAAAAAACATATTAAGTATTTAGAAAATTTCTAATTAGTTAAAACTGATTAGTTGGTCATGCTCTAAAGAAAATTACTAGAATTGTAGATAAATCATATAGGAGGCCATAGCGCAGCAAGAATCAAAATTGTACTTTTTGAACTATGTGACAAAATCTCTGATCTCAAGGCCTTCTTCCCGCGCTATCACGTATACCTCCTAAAATTATATATTAGCAAGAATGGTAACCCACCTTGCCACATACGTAGAGTTCATTTCTCAGCCGGTGATGGTCTGGCGAGGGCGTCGCATCGGCGTCGATGGGGCGGCCGAGCTGCAGAGGCAGCTGCGATGGTCTCCGCCCCCCTCCACCTCCACGCTTCTCATTGCGCCGTCTCTCATGGCGAACTGCCACCGCTGGCATAGCACCAATCATCTTCGCTGTACAACACCAGGCCTTCAGAGGCGTGATGGAGGCCCATGCTTAGAAGTCATACTTTTAAACACGGGCCTCCTCCATTCTTCGCATTATTAAACAGTTTTTTATACCTACCTGGATCTACTTGGTTTTTAGCAATGATAACAAGCCTAAATACTGTTTATATAGTATAGGTATGAATCAGCCACTGTTACAAGCTCTCCCTCTTTCCCTTCGACTTAACAGATATATATTTGTCTATTCTTTATCGAATATCATGTAGGTCCGATCAGAGGTCTTCCTTCGAGTTAAAAGCTTCCTCTGTTCATAGCTCCAATCATCATGACCGTTTTAAAAGTGAGATAGTAACGGCAGAAGCTTGCTGTCGTACAAGCTGAAGCGATCATCATCATCATCAAGCTAGCATTGCACTGATAGCAAGTCAATTTAGAATACGATATAGGCGAGTTAGCTTAATAAATATCCAACATCCTACCTCCTACCTATCATTCATAATACAATAATTCTCACATTCTGCAGCAAACGGGACTGAACCCCGCTCCCTCGGTGACTCACATACATTACCACACACTAAAACGCACGTACGTCTATCGCTGTCAGACTTTAGTGGGTATAAACAGAAAATATGGGCCTCTAGCTTTTTATCTTTATACTGAAATATGGGAACTTTAATATATTGTTTGACGGTTCCATAAAGAAGAGAAGAATCTTTATAAAAGTATTGATATTTCAGAAACTCTGTGGCTATTTGAAGGTGTAAATAGGAGACCATGAAATGAACTAATATTGGCTTTTGGTATCTTCATCCGTTTTATGTTCTCCCGATAATATTGGCACTGGGTTCAAGTCTAGCGGGATGCAGAACTAGTACTAGATCCATATCTAGTACTGACACTTCATAGTGACTGCTGACCTCCACAATACACTTGCTTTCGATACGAAATCAATTATTCTTCAGTCACTCGTTTGTTTCACTCTCAGCATTCATAGCTACATTTCATTCTATTTTCTCAGTACCTATGCCTCAGTACCTCAGTATGCTATATATTTCCTTGAAAGCCATGTCCCTACACAATAAAGGTATAGGAATACTTACACCGCTGATTATCTCTTGGTTGAAGTAAGGACTGGAGCATATCTGCAACAAGCAATTTAATATCAAGTGGAATTCAAAATGGAGTCTGACAGAACAATGTAAAGTTGGATATATCGTAAAAAATTGCCGTAAAACCATCTTTATGCGAGTCGCTCGTGTTATGGGTTTAGCTACAGTTTTATGAACAATTATATTTATTTGTTTAGACTTGTTTCTATTGTAGTTTTTAAGTGTACAGTTAAACTTTTGTTTGATATTGTTGTGAAGTTGATTGCTGTATGAAATCTGTAAAACGGAATGTGGACATTCAATACTCTCAGTCAGTTTTATAGGAAACTCGCTTCTACGATAGATCTTTTCACTAAACAGTAACACTGCCCCCGTTAGTAAAAAAGACGCATCTAATATTTTTTCTAGAGTTGAATTATATACATTGCCGAAATCAGGACATAATGGCGCATCTACCTGTATTTTTTATATTTTGCTAACTTTTTCCAGTGCGGTTTTAACACAAGGAAAAAAGGCCCGACGTCCCGTTTCATTCATTAAAACATTTTTTTATCCGTTTTAGTTTTTGTTAGATACGTCTTTTTAACTATCAGGGGCAGACAGTATTTATCACAGTACGTGGTACTTTAAGTGGAAATAGACCAGTGTTTGAAAGCGGCTTCTTTTTCAGTATTCCCTCGATGGAGTAGAGCTCCAGCAGCGTGACAAACACTAGATAATGCACTTTGTGAAACAAACATTTCATCCGTAGATGTATCCAGGCATAGCTGTCATAGCATAGCAGTCAGGGCCACTAACCACTAGACCAACAGGTCTATAAATGTTTGTGTCATGAGCACGAACATTTTTGAATTTTTGTCTGGGTGTAATTTATCTATAATATATATGTATTTAGAAATATAAGAATACTTATTTATTTATTTAAAATTCATGTACAATAGTGGTACTTAGGCGGACTTAATGCAACAAGGCATTCTCTACCACTCAACCTTTGGGTTAAAAGACAACACTGTGGTAGGTTTGCACAGTAAACAAATAACAAATACTTTAAAAGGAAAAAAAAAGTAAGTAATATAAAATAAAATACATATATATGCTAAAATAATAAACTAATAAATACTTTGATAAATATCAAATCATTAAGAGAACTTAATAATAATTCTGACGAAGACCAAACTAAGGTTGAGAAGACTTCAAGTAGTAGTTACGCATTTTACATATGAAGGAAAATTTACTTTCGGTCTTTTTGATGTCTAGGGGAAGCACATTCCAGAGCTTTATGGTGGAAACAGCGTAAGAATTGGACATAAAGTCACTTAACAGTTGTCTAGTGAGCACTATGAGTATAGCTTAGTTTGGGACCAAATGGCTTTGTGTAGTAGTGGTCATCTCAGAAATAAAATACTGGAATAATCCATTGTTTTGATGTTCCGTCATAGATTTGTTTTGACCGTTCGTTCCTGCACCAATTGTTTATTTTATGTAGCGTGTGTTTCCAGAAACGATCGACTGTTCCAATTGGAACAAATAATTGTTTTTGTTTGGAAATTTCCGTCAAAATTTTAATGAAAAACGTGGGATCATTATTGAATTTGGTCGAACAAATAAACTCTCGATACTGCGGTGTTTATGCTAGCCTGGTAGGCTTGACATTCAATTTGTTCTCAGTTCCGTTTTGTCCTACTCCGTTTTCAAATTCGACTGTATTTCTTATTTACTGAAATTGTTATCTTATGATTTCGAAGAAATTTCACTGTCGTTTTTCATGTTAAATTCATCGTAAGGAGTTGTTTGGCGGTATTTTAAAGAGTGGAAAATCAGCAGCTGTTTTATTTATTCGCAAATTGTAAATGGTAATGTGAAATTGGTGTAGTTTTGTGTTTGAAGTGTTTTCGTAACTGCGTAATGCAGTGTGGAATCATTGAAACAGGCGCAATCTCGTTAAAATGGTGCTGAGACTTTTGCCGAGTAAAAGCTTGACTTGGCTTGAGAAAGTTGACTCGAAATATTTGCCACTAAACTGCATTTGAAATAATGTCACTGTATTCTACAAAAAAAAGAATCAAAACATTGAATATTTTCTAAACTTGATACTGGCTAAGTGTACAAAGCCGTAAATTGGCCAAAAATATCGTAAATTGACAGGTTTACAAACCCAGGTATTTATTTAACAATGATCTTTGATCGATCGATGAACCATATCATAAAATAGGAAAGCTACACTTTATTAGTCTCTATATTAAAACTTGTTGGCAAACCCTCAACGTGTATCTGCTAAGAATGTGCTGGAAGCCGCGGTAAGTGGTTATTATCTCGAACGAGAATGCTATGCTGATTCATGAGCTCGAGAACTCACGGAAATGTCAGACTTTAGTGAGAGTCGGCCAGATACTACTGAGCCATGCAGTCTAGGTATTTATTCAAGTAGCGCTTGTGGTTTGACTAATAGATAACAGATAAACATTTTTAAAGAATTATCTAACCGCCTAGTTAACACTTCGGGTGACTCAGGGGCTTTTTTTTTCTTTTTTTTTCGATGGGCAAAAATCATCTTATGGCAACCCCCGCTCTCGAGCGAGAGATAGTGGCAGACTCTTACTGACTAAAAACCCACCGCGTTCCTTCTAGCCTTCATACCGGGGCACGAGCTTCCTTTCGGATAACCCTGTCCCCAGTAGGCTTCGTTCGACCCAGCTGGGCCGCTCCTGCTGCTGACGTGACTCAGGGGCTGGCTTTTACCTGGTCCGAGATTAAGCATTGCCATGTAACGTGGTAATGCCGCCAGTCTTTTGGGCACACTTCCAGTCGATAGCAATGCGGAGGAGTTTTTTGACGCCATATTTTACGGAAGAGTTATTGTATATATAGTTTTAATTAATTGTTTTTATTTTTCATTTTCTATCTATATTTAAATAAATAATGAGTAGGTAACTAAATATATACATGTTATATTATAGATAAGTTACAGCCAAAAACAGAACAAATGATCACAAACATTTGTCAGAATCGAACCTACGAACTCCGACATAGCAGTCAGGGATATAAAGATAAAGAAACAAGATGGTCTTTTGAAAATTTTAACTCAAATTCAAAGCGTGTAGTTAAACTAAACCATTGACGTCTTTGAACTGTCGAGATATTGCTCAGTTAGTTAGACAGTTGAAGAAGCACGTTCCAAAACTTCTAGGTTTCCAAGAAGAATGCGGAGCAAGAAATTCTTTTCAATCTATGTAGTCCTGGTTACGTAATTCTAGTTACTTGTGTGTGAAAATAATGTGGAATAAAAGCATTTAAAACGTAAGAAATTGACAAGTGCGAGTCGGACACGTACACAGAGGGTTCCGTACAAACTTACATAGAGTAAATAGTTCAATTTCCGAATGCAATCTTGAAGATTTTTCCGAATTTTTGTGGTTGCGAGTTGAAACTCAGTCAGGCACATTATCTACTTTACGTAATGTATGTCATCACCGCTACTGTCAAAACGGTGACAATTATAAGCCTGACTATGCTACTTTATATGTATTACACGCGAGTATATCAAACTTTACCTGCATCATATATCAAGTATATTCTCCCTTCTCATGTCTGATAAGTGTCGCATGACATTTATATCATGTATCGCTCCCCACATAAATAAAGTTTGGTTGTAACGCGACACGATACAGGAGGAATTTTGCCGCGCAGAAATTGTACGCTTGCGACGGAATTGTACCCCTCGTACGGATGATAACGTAGAGCTAGGAATCGTCGGCGCCGGCTGCGGCTACAAACTGCTAAAAGGAGTTTTTTTTTATAGATTAGATTTTTTTTTTAAACTAGTCAACTGCGATCCCACCTGATAGTAAGCAGTGATGCAATCGTTGATGGTGAGGCGCACTAGTTTATTAAAAGCCTATTCACTCTAGCCTTGAAGACAGCTAAATTACAATCGGATGGGAAGACCGCAGCTGGCAAATTGTTCCAGTCCTTCGAAGTACACGGTATAAACGATGACGTGAAACGCTTAGTTCGTTTGTTCGTTAATGTAAGGGTTGATACTCGCCGTATATATCCATGAAAAAAGAGTTTCCATGGAGTTTCTTGCACGTTCTTCTCCACAGAGATCTATGCTTTGAAACGTACAATGTAGTTTCACTTTTTTTGACTGACCGTAATTTTGACAATTCAATAGTGTCTGTAATTGGTATATTTGAAAAAAACGTTTATGATTTCTGACATGACGGACTCGATTTTGTTTTAACTTGGCACTCGAAAAGACTTCAACCAGTATTAGGACATCGGATAATATTCGTCTAAGTGTTAAGTTCCCTAGATATTGATACGAGTTGATGTCAGTAATCGTTGGTGTACTTGCCGAAGTTGCGCTAAGCACATCGCTTTGGGAACTTACCACCTGGATGAAAACTATCCGGTTCAACTTGTAGGTAGTCAGTAGATAGGTGATACGTGCCGGTATACTTGGTGTCGGCATCTGACATTATACTGAACTCTGACCTATTTGGCAAGATTCTATTTATATATCGTTAAGCTGAAAGCGGCGCACTAGGGCAGTCTGAGAATTTTCTTAATTTTTCTGTCTCTCCCTTTTCTCAGTTCGTCTTATGCTATTAAAAGACTTTACATGAAATACTCATTCAAGGGTGAAACAAACTGAGGGATTTGTATTGTTGATTAGAATGACTTTTTCATTTTAATGATTATAATTTTATAAATAAATATGTATTCGCCAGTCGCCTTTTTTATTATTGATAGGCTTGCGTTTGACCACCATCTCACCTGATGGTGGTACATAAACTTCGTCTTGACGTTAACCTGCAAAAAACTTAAGGAAATTTGAACTACGTGGCTTACTTTGGAGTAACCCCTATGTAATTTTTCTTAATAGAGATATTGAGATAGCGTCGTGCTCTATTTCACCTGATGGTAAGCGATGATGTGGCTAACGGTGGAATATGCTTACTTACAAGTAACCTATTCACTTTTGAATTAAAGATCCCTAGGTTATAGCTATCGGGAAAGAACTAAGACTTCGGCAGTGAATTCCACTCCTTAGCTTTATTCACAACAAATGTGTTCCCAAAACGTTTTGTACGCTATAGCTAGAACCAAGAAATCATTTCTTCCGAATTACTTTACCGTCTCCCAGATTCCGTACTCTATGGCTGCCAGCATGGGATTAATGTACAAGCGTGTCAAACGACGGCCGCGGTATGATAGCGCGATGGTGTTCTTTTGTTTCAGCGGCTACAGCTAATAAAATGAGATTGTGTTCGAAATAAACTGGTTTTGTGAGATCAAATATTTTGTAACAAAAAGAAACGTTGCTAGCATTTCTGTTGTTTTGTGCAACTTCTTCTTCTTCTCGTGTCGATTTGACTCAAATTTTGTCCGACCAATATTTAGCTTCCTGGACAGCTCTGTCGTTAGCTTCGTTTAAGTCATGAAGGGTGCAGGTAGGTATGCTGAGCAGGAGGTGACGCATATCCTGTGAAGGAGCTCCACACTGGCACTGGATTTGCAATGGGTCAACCCCATTTTGCAACTGCAAAATATATAAATGTAAGGGTAGTATTTTACTGTTCCTTAATTTTAACTGTTTCTCAAATACATGTTTTCTATTACTGAATACAATATCTCACCTTTTGCTTTGTTGTTTGCATGAAGTACAGTAATGGTACATAGGCCATGTATTTAGATATATAAATAAAAGATGCCTTTATTCCACCAAAAATATTAATTGTGCACTAAAATATGCTGTTTTTCGAGTGGGACTGTGTTCATTTGCTTTGCTTGCTTAGACCACGCCATACCCTGTTTAATTAACTCATCCCAGTGGGCTTGCCCTCAGTTTATAATAATTGTAAAAAAAATCCAAACTCATTTATTAATATTTTTCAGAGATGAAAAAAATTATTGATGCACGCCTAAAAGTATCCCCAAATATAACTACAGTAACAAAACTACCAATCCTGTTACATTTCGCGCCAAATAAGCGTTTTATTAGTACAAGCCATTTAATTGAATGCTGCTCCATTCTATTTGTAATATCAATTATTTATTTACTAGCTGACCCGGCGAACTTCGTACCGCCTAGCGGTCAATTAATGTAGCATATCTTTCGATATAGTCAATCGACTGCGATGAAACCAAGTCTAAGTAATATATAAAGTTACAAAAATTTTTAATGTACCTATTAAAAGTTATTTACATCGATTTAGTACTTTTACGTGATGCGCGCAACAAAAAACTTCTAAACATTTATTATATGTATAGATTGTGCGCTACCACCACAGAACAGTTATCTGTTCTGTGGCTACCACAATGTTGTCTTTTTTAACGCAAAGGTTGACTGGTAGAGAATGCCATGTTGCATTAAGTCTAAACATGACGTCACTTCTGTACATGAAGTTTAAATAAATAAGTTGGCGATATTGGTCATTGCCTTGTCCTTAATATATCTTCGTAGGAATCCGAACGACAAATTACATATGTAATTGTATCGTTTTTCACTCGTGACAAATCGGTAGCGATTTGTATTAACGGTTTTTATTTCTTCAAGACATGAGACTTGAAGGATATTTGAATCGGTCTACATAGATACTATCAGTACGATTACTGATGGTATCTATGTACACTATGTTCATCAGGAATGAAGATTTCCGCAGGAGAACCAAAGTCGCCGACATAGCGTGAAGAACCGCCACACTAAAGTGGCAGTGGGCAGGGCACATTGCTCGTAGAACTGATGGTCGATGGGGCAGAAAGGTTCTAGAGTGGCGACGGCGCACCGGAAGACGCAGCGTTGGAAGGCTCCCATAAGGTGGACCGACGATCTGGTGAGAGTCGCGGGATTGCGATGGATGGGAGACGCACAGGATCGGTCGTGGTGGCGACGCTTGGGGGGAGCCCTATATCCGACAGTGGTCGTATTCGAGAGTCCAAAGTTTATACACAACTACTCGTCATAAATGCAGGAAGAAGTCTATATTTTTGATATCGTCATTAAAAAAAATCTGCTCTTTATAATTAATATCGGGATTTGAGGCATATACACCCACATACACTACATTCTTTCGCTGTAAGAAATCAGTCAGTGAGCACATGAATAACTGTAACCAATTCCGACCTCTGGTTATAACACTATACGTCTACAACCCTTTGAATGTTCTACATGATACCCAGAAGTTTAAACACCGTATCCCATTCCAAACGACACGTCCTAGCAACCCGATCGATCTACTCTTCACGTCGCTAAACTCGACTCTTATGTGAAGTGTTTACAGGCTTGCCACCATATACTTATCACGTTACTGTCTTGACCTTTCAGATATAAAGTCTACCCTCCGGCTGTCGCTAAGGGACACACTATTGAATATAGTATGCCTCCTGAGTTATTCACGATAGGCATATGTTTGTGAGTGAGTGTATGTTTGTTACTTCTTCACGCTCGAATGGTTGAACAGATTTCGACCCAACTGGGGTCAGGGTTATCTGAAAGGAAACTCGAGCCCCGGTATGAAGGCTAGAAGGAACGGGGTGGGTTTTTAGTCAGTAAGAGTCTGACACTATCTCCCGCTCCACCAAAGGGCGGGTTTTGTCATTGGTATTTTTTGACTATCACGCGGGCGAAGACTTTGGCACGAGTTAACTGAAGTCGTAAAAAAAGAAGCATATTATGCTGGCGTGCTAAATTGAAAAAAAAATATAACCGACTTCAATGATAAAAAACACTGAAAAGTATCAAATAACTTTAATTTTGGAAGTCGGTGTTTCTATAATAGTTTAGTCTCTTCGTTATTTAACACCGACTTCCAAAATTAAAGTTATTTGATACTTTTCAGTGTTTTTTATCATTGAAGTCGGTTATATTTTTTTTATAAAAAGTTTTTTTTATTTTACACTTTTTAGTTATGGTACCACCACTAAAAAGTACCCCTCAGTCAAACTTAAATACCTTATAGTCAGAGCGCATCTCATAACGGTTCTAATAATCCCAAACACGGTTAGATTACATTAATTTACCTTTCGGCTTCATCATCAGATCAGTTCGATATATCCTCTCCCCCTCTTCTTTCAAACAGTCATTAGACTAGATGCTGGAGAGGGAAAGGATATATCGAACTGATCTGATGATGAAGCCGAAAGGTAAATCTTTCAATCAGTCATTAGACTAGATTCTGATAATACCGGCTGTAGCATCAGGCCAGATTTATGTCAACATTGCAATGAACTTAAAATTTAGTCCTGTTTAAAATGAGCCCAAACACGACTACGGTGCTGTAATTTCAAGGTTTGTACTTTTTCTGATGCTCCTGGCTTCAGCATCAGGTCTCTATGTACTTCGGTGTTCTTTATTAGCAGTACGTTTATCCACACATCGAGCCGTTTTCAATGAGCCTAAACTCGATATATCTGCTGTTTGCTGTCGAGGACTTAGGTACTCTGCAGACTATCCTGACTGCAGCATCAGGTCATGACTTGATGATCATGAGACCAAATGTGGCAAATGCCCTATCAAACATCAAAACAATTTACTAAAACAGTCCTTGCCTGTTCGAGTAACTTCTTACTGTTAAGGAGTTGTACCTTCCATTATCAGCCCAGCTACCTGAGATGGTAACGACCATACGCAAACACACAAAATACTTCATAAAATATGCGAAAATCAATAAGTGAGCCTATAAAATTTGAAGGTTGCCCTCGATTTCTCCAAGATCCCATCATCAGATCCTAATTTGGTGATAATGGGACCACCTCAGAACTATCTACTTTTGAACAAAAAAAGAATTTTGAAAATCCGTCCACATTTGGCGGAGTATTCGACGAACAAACATACAAAAAAAAAAAAAAAAAAACATACAAACAGCCGAACGTAGTACCTCCTCCTTTTTGTGAAGTCGGTAAATAAAAATACCACCACAGCTTTGAAATGCTAAAAGCATCTGAAAGAACATAAGTTGGTATAAGGCAGTAAAAATTTGACACGCTGCTCCCAGATTGGATGAAGTTATTTGATGATATCCCAGCCTCAGAGTTAAATTATGGCTTGATTTCAGAAAGGTGATCCGCGAGCAACTATAATTATAGGTGTGGTTTTAGTCAGTAACACTTTAACATGACCTTCGCGCTCCCCCAAGAGCGAGAGAAGTTATTAGATGATTTCCCACCTCAAAAAAATCCCCAAAATAACGTAACCTGTTTGTGAGTAGTTATTTCTTCAATAGTTAAATTACTGCTGCCATGACCGCCCAACCCCGCCGACCAATTTATGAGTGACAGGTCCGCCCCGGACAGGATATTGACATTCAACCCCTCACCTGAGTCTTTTGCTGATTATGTTGGTTTTGCGTCAGTTCAGGGTTATATTTAAGAGGAAGTTTTGGAATAGGTAGTAGGTACCTTATTGAATAGATCCTGTTTCATTCCTTTACTTGGTAGAACTATCTTTAAAGTCTCCTTAGCGTTGTGGCCGGGCGGGCAGACAGTCCAATATTGTGGTATTGTATACAGATGGTTGTGGAGAAGTAATTTGCTTATTTAATTTTTGGTTATTTAGAGTCGCTGCACACGGGCCATCGGCCAAAACCAAGAAAGGCCACCACCGGCATAATTCTCATAGTTCTTATACATTTTTTGTGGATTCGCCGATCTCGGTGGACGCCAGTGGCCGCCATACGCTGCATATCGCCGCTGCTCGCTTGTTGTGGCCCGCACGGACCACTAAACGCCGATACAAAACTCCGTCGCTCCCCGATCGCGCATTTAAACCTTCTTGGTCAGATTCCATTATGATACTGCGCGTAATGTAAAAAAAGTAGCAGCCGCCAGCCACAAGAAACTGTCGCGTTTCAGCTTTCTTTGTGGCCGCTTCTAGCTTCTGGTGGCCCCGTTTGTGGCTGTGGCATGTGGCCCGTGTTCGGCGACACTAACATAATTTTTAAGTAAAACTAACAAAAATATGGATCTGTTTTGTATTTGAGACTACTAAATCATTATTATAATAAACCCGTTTGATGATTGATCGTAGGTCGAACCATCCTGACGATCCGTAATGCAAGTATATTCCATTGTATTGTGAAGATGTCAGAGCTTATTTAAATCCTAACAATTTAGCGAGGCAGCTGTGACCGTATTGAATGAGTGACGCAATACGCTTTAAGCCTTCGAGACGTTTTGAAAGGTTCTACATCATTAATCTTACATTAATGTAGGTTTATAATTTGTTTATTAAAATAAATTTAAATTTTTGATCGAATGAAACCGTAGAACGTGGCTCACATCATAATAAAATATTTAGTTTATAAACAATACCTGTTTACTTGTATAAAAAAAAAACAAAAGTGAAAACAGACCAACCAAACCTTTCCCCCAATAAGTCCTTTTTACTTGAACATCGAGCAATGTAATATTGTCTACAATCTACGAGCGAGACTACGCAGCTACGGTGCTACGCGCTACGCCACTAAGGTCGGATGGTTACGCTTCCCGCTACGAGGGTCGGATGGCTACACCCGCGGCTTGCTACGAGGGTCGGATGGCTACGGGACTACGCGGCTACGAGGGTCGGCTACGCATAAAACATGTGACCGACATACATCCTGATTGTTATTGACATTTGTATGTGACGGGAGAGGGTACTTTTCTTTCATGTTCTAGATATGTATTCGTATGTACCTATGTATTTTTTTATTCGTCAATATTGTCATGAGTGTCAGTTTCGAAAATAATCGACAGTAAGAACCATTTAATATTATATAAATATATAAATATTATTATATTTAAACCTACACCTGTGGTACAATTAAAGTGGTCAGAAATAGCTTGTTAGAATCAATTTTGAGTAAGTTTAGATATTTTGAAATATGTCTAGGTAGACTTAAGGACACTTCTACAAGTTTTTTATTGAGCTAATGACTCCATACAGTCTTTAGCTAAGTGTGTATTATTTTTAAATTATTTGTTAGTTTATTATACCGTCATTATAGTCAGTAGAAATTACGGCTATAGGCACATTATCGTGTAAAAGAAAAATTAATGTATAATTAATAAAAAACTCGCATTTTTGTAATAATTAGTTTATTTAATAATAAATGTGTAATAAATCGAGTGAAATAAATTATATTTGCCTAACGTGGAATGATTTGTGACTCGAGATAAAATCGCTTTTCTGTGGGGAAAGCGACCAATGGCGGCTTTGTTATTTCCAAGTTAATTGCTAATAAACTATAATAACCGTAAATGTACGTTGATTATAACAGCTAATGTTTAAATCGTAATTAGCTTTAATAAAATTAAATGAGGTCAAGTCAAGATTGCCTTCCCCGCAGTAAAACCGTGTAATACAAAAGTATTTCATTTAATTTACAGAAAACTATTTAATTTACATAAATTTTAATTCATATTTTTAGATAACTAGATTGAAAAGAAAAGAGTTAGTATCTATCTAAGTAATTTCTTGAAAAATTTGTATCGAGTAGGACAAATTCGAATTCTTTATTGTAAAGTTAAGACTACTATTCGATTCTCAAACTAGTAATTATATTCTTATAAACTTATATTTTGGTGTTTTTTTTTGTATTTCAGATTACTTCTTACAGTTAGTATCACTTTGTGACGAAAACAACAACCAGTGTAACTTCGGAGTCGAAAAATTAAGTTTAATATGACAACGATTGGTAAAGATTTATAAAGAAATATGTGATAGGGTTTACTGTCAAAACCGTCACCTTGTCACCACACCAAAACATACAAAAAACTTCAACTAAGCAGTGACGGATTAAGCCAATGGGATCCGTAGCAAATTCTACCAAGGGGACCCCTAAATCTTTAAAAATAAATGACAACGAATTAAAACTCCTTATTTTTTTTACAGCCTCCGGAGCTTTTGGGTAGCGATAGGTCCTTAGGTATCATCCGGGTCCAACATTGTCTTTATGGAAAATCCGAAAGGGGTTAGAATTCTTATGGCTGGTTTTTTTTACGCCCAAGCGCGCGGGGCCCATAGCATTTGCTACTCTGGCTACGTGCTTAATCCGCTACTGCAATTAAGTACATTACTTATTGCTTGGTTAAGTTCTGTTGTTAATTTAAAAAACAACTTAAAACTGTATGGCACTGTAGTTTGTAAACAAAACGCGTCATTATTTATTCCGATAAAATACATTTAGTGCGTTACGAGTGTATAGTTTTATTTAAAAAATTGCGCAAAAGCGTTCATAAAAATCTCTCCACGACACCGAAATGGCATAAAAAAATCACAACTAACACGTTTTGAGCTTGAACACGACACCAAAACATTTGGACAACGGAACGAACACTACAACGTAACAACTAGACGTTTATAAATCACAATTAGAAATGTAGATATATATTACGATTTATGTTTCAAGCTAGCAAAGCGCGGTTGCGCATTAAACTGCTTATGCCATGAATTCGTTTATTTTGTAAGACTAGGGGTTCATGAGTGTCGAAGGCATTGTTACGTCACAGGACAACGAGACATGATAGCATGGTATGTACAAGTGACACTTACAGCCAAGTATATCAATTGAATTATCCTATCAAAATTACCTAAATATAAAAGTATAGGCACAAGAAATTTCATAATTAACGTGTGCAAACACTATATTTTGCGCTATCGTAATGTGCATCAGAATGTAGTATACAATAAAGTAATTAATTATTATTAAACGTTATTAAATTATGTACTTAGTAATGCATTGTTACAGCTTGACATTATTTAAGTGGAGTCATTATTACGTTATGGTTATAAAGCAATAAATGTAATGAGCGTTGCGTTATGCGGCAAATGAACTGCCAACATTATGCAGTGCGCTCTCGAATAATAAAATAAACTATAAAATACAATACAGAAACTACTATATTTTGTACTCTGAGGAAATAGTAACATTGTATAGATAAATTGTATCGCGAATAACAATGCACTATTAAACTTTTAATTCTTCTAATATAATGATACTTTAAAACATGTTTTATATTTTATACAAAATAATACTGTCACCAATATCTCTCTTGACAAATGTTAAAGGAAAACGTGCACATTTAGACGTTTCAATTCATATTGATCTCCCTTATTTACTACAACACGTGGCTAGCTTTTTCTAGACATTCAGGCGACAGAATATAAATACACAATTATATTTATTGTCCAAAAGGAGAATACTGAGCTCCTAAATCATTACGCATTACCAGATATCTATTAAATATTCGACTCTACTTAATAATATAAAAAGAAAATCTTTAATTCTGAACTTGCCACGTTTTCACGTCAGGCTGTCGTTGTAACAAAATAAAACTGTCTTTAATTTTTCGTTAAATGGACCGTTCGTAAAGACAATTCGACTAATACTTTGTAGGTACAACACTGAAACATATCATATCTTTGTGTTTTATAATAACTTTCAAAAGTCCGTGGTGCACTGGACACTACAGATACTACTTTGTAAAGTTCGTATACATAACATTGTACAAGCATGCTGGCTCTTGTTAGAACGACAGAAGTTGCCCTCATCTCTCCGAAGCTCAGTATTCTCCCAATGGACCTTACCTCTACTTATCAAAAATTACCGAAAATTGTGCCATTACAAATACACAATATTAATATTCGTGAAATATTTATTTAATAAGGCAATGTTTTATAGACAGCACTTACAGTTAGAGACAGATATCAGATACCCGCTAGAAGGTACGAAATAATTTGCAAAGTTGCTGTTCTTTGACAACTTGTTACATTACTGAAGTTTTAACATTGTTTTTGAATTACCCTTTAATAAATTATAATTAGGCTAAAGTTGACAAAGAACATCAAATTCGTCTAATAATAAGGGAAGATTAAAAGAGAGAAGTACTAGGAGAGAAGTAATGGAGAGGGGTGTAAACCTAATAATTTATAGTTTGAGCATTGTGAAGCTAAGCTCGTGTGTGTAAGCTTAATATTAATATCAATGTTTAATAATGTGTACATATTTATATAATTTGACATCTCGATTATAATGGAAAATATTTCACAGCCCCAACTAAAGTAAACCTAACGACAACCAAGAAACACTTAAATGTAGAACGGTGGGACGAAAATAATCGACTAAGTGAAATAGATACAATTATCACAAAGCCGACCAAATCAGGCTGTGTTTAAGGATCGGAATATAATGTAAGCATCTTTCAAATTCTTCATTACAGAGGAAGATTAGTTCAGCAAAGAATCACAGACAAAAAATTTGGTCGATTTTAAGAAATATAACTAGCATTTAACAAAAATCTTTGACTATATCGAATGTAAGATTAAATATCGTTGCCATGAAACTTTTGGCACAGATCTGTTAAAAAGAAACAAAGTGCACAGTGAGTGCTTTAAGACATTTGGGATTTACTTATACATAAAGATAATTTATATTTTAGGAACTATTCAGATACACTGGGTAGGGAAGAATCATTCATCTTCATTTGGAGTTCTATCTAGGATTTAAACTACTTTTAATATTAGTGCTCTCTGACTGACATCCCACTTATCGTGAGTGCAATTTATTTCAATTCCATGACCTCATTTATAAATGGAAATCATAGCTAAGTTTCTTTTGATTTTTCTATTTATAACTTCAATGGCATATATAATAATCGAAATAATGTCTAATGTATATCACATTAATTTGATATTTCAATCTCACCCGTGTATCTAAACAGTAAACTAGTTAGTATTAGAGTTACATAGAAGACAAACAAACATACAATATTATATAAAATCGTCAGGTATATAAGAACAGTATATAACAATCAGTCTCAAGCCAATACATGCGGAATTCCAATGTTAATTTAATTAAATATACACGATCACTCGCTCACAACTGCAGCCTCGGCGACACACGGACAGAACGATGACATGGCTTCTATTGTTTGTGTATCCCGATCGACATCACAACACAACGATATTGTTTTGACTACCTCGTACTATACACGCGCCGTTTTATTTAACAGCGTATTTTCAGCTTTTACAAATAAACATTGCAACTGCTTATTTGTAAAAGCCGAAACTGTTTTTCTTTGTTTCACAATAAAACGCCGAAATACAAGAAAGTTCCGCGACACGCGATCTGCCATTGATCTCACTAACGAGTGGTTCACCGTAACTACTGCAGTTAGGAACGAGCTCACAATACAACTTACTGCTAAAGTCTACCAAAGAGTTGGTCCGTCGGTTAAAATATAAAGTAGAGAAGCGCTCCCCGAACAAATCAAACATCCATTGAAACGTCGAAGCGTCGAAGCTTTAACCAAATAGGAGGACAGTTACATAGAAATTTTCTTAACGAAAGTAGCAGTAGTAGAAATACTATCTCACTCATAAGAGATATAGAGTTCATTTCACTTTGCCGCGATTCATACATAAGAGCCAAAGGAGGCAATTTTCGACAATTCTCTGATTCCGAGCATATTCGAGATTTAAGAACGGAAGTAGAGGAAATGAGCACTAACTGTAACAGTTCCTGAACCGCTGGAGGAACGAGGACGCGTTACGTGTGTAGAGTGGGCTACAGTTTACGAGCACGTGAATGTACTGCACTCGCCTAGCGTCGGTACGAGCATGAGATGACCTTACAGGATGTGTTCTCTTTGCTCTATTATTTGTGCAAAGTTTAGTAACACACGTATAGCCACACAGCAGCGTGCGCAACATTTGGGGCATAACATTTGGCTACAAAAATAATAATAGAATCTCATTTAGGTATAAGAGCTCGGAATCAGCGAGTTGTCGAGTTAGGAGGCTCACATGCGCGACATGATCATGTAGCGGCCATCGGCGAGCAGTTCGCGCGTGTCGGAGGGGCTGCCCGGGCTGAGCGACGGCGCCACGGACGGCGACGAGTACGTGTCCTTGTTGAACTTGCCGAGCCGGCCGCCGCTCTCCGACGCCACCGACACCTCCTCCTCCACGATCTGTTCCAGCGGCAGCTCACGCAGCACGTCGCCGTTGAGCGCGAGCGCGTTCACGAAGCCGTGCGCGCGCTCCGGCGGCGGCTCGCAGTACGTCTCGGTGACCACGTCGGCTTCCGCCTCGCAGGCGCGCACACGCCGCATGTTCTTGGTGCGCATGCCGCCCGTCTCCGCGTCGCGCTCCAGCCGGTGCCCCGAGCGCGAGCGCGTCAGCTGCCGCTGTACGTAGTCCTCCAGCGCGTCTTCCTCGCTCTTCATCAGGTATTTGTGCAAAATTATCAAAAATATGCCGATCCCCACCGCGAACATCCCCGAGCACACCAGCTCGTTGAACCAACTGACGGAGCCCACAGTGCTCCACGACGTGACGTTGTCAGGCAGAAAGCCAGAGCCCAAGAGAAACAAGCCCAGCACGAGGAACACCACCCCCAGGTGGAGCATACCGACCGTTGACACCACCTCATTTTCGGTAGGGTGCGGCTTTCGGAAGCGGCGCCTCTCCAAGCTGCCGGTGGAGCAGTGCGGGGACGTGACGCCCGACTCTGAGGACTGTAGCGAGTAGCGGCGCTCGCGCGCGCGCTGCTGCTCGGCGCGCCGCTTGCGCTCGCGGCGGATGGCGAGCGCCGAGTGCAGCCCCACCGCGTGCATCCTGCAAGCACGGGCACGGGTGAGTGTCACGCTCGGAGCGCGGCGCGGTGCGGGCCGGCCTCGACCCGTGCCCGTGCCGTGCCGCTACCGGGGAGGAAGGAACTTGACGTGTACCTCTGTGCGCGGCTGACGACACAAACTCTATTAAATGTACAACACACAACTTAGACTAGCGCCTGCCGTACGAACACAATGCACTACTTAAGTTTAACATCAAGTCCGTTCCTATACACACAGTTATACAGACAATGGTTCATGGCACAAAGATTACTTCGCTGAATATAGTGTCGCACATGATAATCAGATAAGTTTCATTAGAACAAAAGAGCATATGTCGTATTAAACTTTAGAATAATAGAACATCGCTAATGTATTCGAAAATTGTCCTAAAATATTAAATAAGTTGATGTTGACTTAATACGCCTGTAGGACGCTCGGAGAGGGTCACAGATGATGGCCCCTGCTAAATTATTCACATTTCGAAGAGCCGCACTTTCAGGACGACTCCTGAAAGTGCGGCTCTTCGTGGAATGGAAAACTTTGAGCGTGTCCAAATATTACATTGACGACATCAAGTGAAATATGTATAATTTACAGTCCGACTTAGACTTAGGTACTGAATTTAATATGAGTAGTTGGTGTTTTGTTAGTTTATCAAAATGAAAGAGCCTACGAATGATGTAATTAGGCTGCCTAGTTACTAAACTTAATTAAACATTTCCTAGATCTTTCTTTCATTATGTTGAACGCGGTAAGATTATTTTACGTTTGGGTTGTAATCATAAAAATACAGACTTTAATATAAAAGAGAAAATCATGCATTTGGTGTAGGAAATTATGTTTTTTATTTTTCTAACCTCAAAAAATGAAACACGTTTACTGAATTATTATTTTTTGTATCTTGTTCAGCGATATCTTCGCTAAATGTAAACTGATTATGTGGTTTCTTTTTCTAGAGATAGACCATGTATCTCTTCAGTAAATATCAAAGAAGGTAGCGAATCTTCCAGGATAGCTGCAATTGCATGTCTGTTTGTTTTTAACACTATTTCATAACATAACAACACACAATTGAAGGGATACCGCATATGTGTAAGTATACCTACTCTCATTTTGTCAACTTCCATGTTATCAATTCGGGCAGAACTTTCTTGTTTATGGAACGATTTTGATGACTCATTTGATTGCTGATTTGACTCTATGGTAATCACATTGCTTATTGTCAATCTCAACGCAATATGTAAAGTGAGTAATTACCAGCATTTCATCATTACATTAGGTATCTCCTTGCTAGAGAACCAGTTCACTAATTCGTTTTTTTTTTAATAATTACCGTGTTTCTGGAATGAAGTACACACGTGGGTTTCAGTAAGTAAAAGTCTGACACGCTACCCCACTCCACCCTAAGCCGGAGAAGTCAGTTTTTTTCCAGAAGTCGGTTTGACGATTTCCCGCTTTAAACAACTAAAATGCGAAAAATACAAAAGTAAAAAAAAAACAATTGAAAATCGATTGATTGGTGTCAAAAAACGACGAAACATAACTAGAAACACCAACTTTAGATTTTTTTTTTTATTAACGGTTGAGTTTAGGTATTTGTTAGTTCTCTTTTTCTACCTGAATCGTACTCGACAAAACCTCGCACCAACAGAGATAGTATTATATTTTGTAACGCAAAGCGAGTTTGACGTCACACAAATTCATACAAAGCTACGTTTCTGCTGTCCTAGTACGACGCATTGAAATGTCCCAGTGAATACCGAGCCCTGAATGAGGCCCGCGTGAAAGCCTGAAAGCGCTAGAATTTCATAATGCTGGCAGAAATGTTTGAATAAACACGACGTTGTAAAAGGGCTTAGTTTTCACGCTTGTAATTAATTTAGTTACTGTTTTATTGTAAGAGATAATGATCAAGGTAATGGAAAATGGGGAATATTTTAGAACAGATGAACTTAAAGGAACTGTAGAAAATGAAAACCATTTTTAGCAACGAGAACCCTGAATTTTCTACACTAAATACAATTTTATAGTCATGGAAAAAACACACAACTACACTAAAAATTTTCTAAAAATATAAACCATCTTTTCTGTCGCCAAAACTATTGGTTGTAAACGACACTAAGTGATTCACAGACCATTCTTGACCCTAGCACGTACGCCAGCAGTTTATGCTAGCCTCGTACCCTGGATCCTTGCCAACGACGGCAGGACTGTTAATCATTTCCACTGCTGTATAAATTACAACTGCGAATGAATTGTTACGGTCGCCACATTCTGCAGTCAGTTAAATTAGGTATCTATTTAGTATGGTAAGCAGAATAAATACATAAGTTACTTATTTAATGATTTATTACAGGGTTTTTGTCCGGTTCAAGTTGAATGACGCATGATAAATATCGAGCTGAGGATTGTTAGCAGGCTATGAAGAAAAAATCTTTTTGTGTCGCAAAAAATTCACTTCAACTAAAAGGTATATTCAAGCCTGCCGTCTTTTATGCCGACTATTTAGGTCACGTACCGACTTTCTTCAAGTTCCTTCAGGTACAAATTCATTTAAGCCGAGAAACTTTGCCTTTCTCTTTTAAAATAGACGCCTTTTCACTAAGCTCTTGGTTCATTTTGAAAAATATAAACTGAACTTATTCAATGTTCGTAAATCTAGTTAAATTCGACAAGCGAAGTACTTACTTCAAAGGTTGGCCTAACTTAAATTTCTCTGTACATTTATGTTCTCCTAGTAATGAGTCTGCAACAATGCAACAATTTCTTGAAACAGCAAACAAACTACTCAAGCACAGATCCTCCTAATTGGCAACAAAACAGAGTAAACTCGAGTCTCTTGTAATGCTTTCTAACAATAGCTCTTTAGAAGTCTTCAACTTGCTTTTTAATAGTAGAAAACTGTATAATCAATAAAGGTCTTCGCTAGTTTTTCTGGTTGACGTAGTAAATATAAGAGGCAACGTCATGGATCTATCATGACGAAATTCAGTTTCAAACGTTGAATGCTTTCATTCTACATATGCTTAGATATTGTATTGACATGTCTTGTGTCCAAGGAACATAACATTAGTTCATCGATTCGATGTTCGTTAGCGTACGTCAGGCTACGTTCTAACAGAGACGATGCATAGCTTTGTAACTTGTATGTTGCGAATCAGTTGGGAAGCTTTTGATCGATTGCTTACAAAAGGAAATGCTTGTGTCTCTGTATCCCTAGTATAATCTCATTCTAGGGCAGTCCGGTAAAAAAATGTAGTCTCTTCAATCTTCGAGACTTTGACTTTTTAGTGTAAACTTTTTATGTGTACTATCTCTGTACGGGAAAAGGTCTTTGTTCAACAGTGGGGCAATCACAGGCTGATGTAGCACAAAACAAGGCATGACTAGTGTAATTTAAGTTCTATTATTTTCTCCCTACAGTTAAAAATCGTATATTGAATAAAGTAACAGTACACGTAAACATTACCCTCAAAGCAAACTTATCAACCGTGGACTACAAAGCAAGTAATTTTATCTTTCAGCCTCACCTTTGCCGCGCAGTCGAGTAAGTTCAGACAACTTGCTCGGAGCGCGCAATTAAACGCGACCTATGTAAATACCACTTTGAGGAAACTTGTAGAAGAGCTGACTTTATTCTTTATTTTCTTTCCGAGATACTTGCACGAGGGATTGGTTGGACTAACTAAAACAAAGACCGATGCAAAAGGTTGGAAGACCGTTCTTTGTTACAAATAAAATAGGAACGTTGTCTGTTCAGTGGCTTTGCCAAGAAGTAGCAATTTAGGGTGTAATCTACACCGTCTGTGCGAAGTGTACACCTGGCTTCGTCTGCTAGGTCGAGGGGTGTTTTTAGGGCTTAAGAAATATCAATTCGGTTAAAAATTCTTCATCATCATCATTCCAGCCGATAGACGTCCACTGTTGGAATTAGGCCTGCCCCAAGTGTCGCCATAATAAACGATCCTGAGCCAAAAGTTGAAAGTTAAGGTTCTGGATATATCGGTCTCATATTTAAGGAGTTTTCATGAATGTTTTTGGTTCTTTTCTCTCTCTTTTCTTTTCACTCTTCGTGCTGTTATTATTACAATTTTATGTCATCCTAGTTATTTTATTTGTGTATCTCGCAGTTCATTTGTGAACAGCAGTATGGGCTCTAATAATATTATTTTTGTTTTTAATTGTACACTCTAACTCAAAATGGTTTTATTTCACATAGACCTACATGGGCACTTATAAAAAGTCAGAAGCTAGCGCATGTTTTCACTATCAAGCTGTTTGTTATTCGCTTGATAAAAATAAATAAATAAAATATTCGTAGAACAATTTCTATGAAAAGTGGTTGCTGTATCGATGTTACATTTTAGCGTCGTTATAATTCTTCGGAGCCTGTAAACGGATGTAGGTAGTCTATCCTCATAGAAAGGATGACAAAGTACTTTTCTAACAAACCAGATAAATAACATAAAAACATCTATTAAAGACTCTGCACACTAATCCGTATCATGTTACAAACATACCATGACCGTGCTAGAAAACTGTAAGGCAAAAAATATCTAGAACTTTTCGTCACCGACCAACAACGCGTAGCCTTAGATTTTGATGGTACCGATACAGTCCGTGCATGACACGCGAAATTGTGAGTTTTACGTAAATGACGTCATATGTAAGTGCATATAATACCTATGGTTGTCATCATACTTTTAAAAAAAATCGCGAATTAGTGTAAAATTAGCGGTGGTCAGGTGGAAGTGTCTTTGATGGTACAGAAAATAATCCCTACTAATATTATAAATGCGAAAGTAACTCTGTCTGCCTGTTACGCTTTCACGCAAAAACTACTGAACGGATTTAGATCAAATTTGGTAGGTAGGTAGAAGAGACACTGGAATAACACATAGGCTACCTATAATTCCACTGCTGAGCACGGGTCTCTGCCCGCGATATAAACTGTAGTCCACGCGGGCGAAGCCGCGGGCGGAAAGCTAGTTTTCTCTATAAAAATATTTACCTACACAAAAAACAAGTTAACCGCGAGAACATAAGCGAATAAGACACGCGGATAATATGCGCATGCTACGGTCATGAAAACCGTTACACACGGGTATGATAAGCTGTTAATACGTTCCAATTACGGTATAGTGGGTAGAATTCTTTAACTGTTCTTGTCCAACATGTCACAAACTGATGTATCTTATTGGCAACAGCACTTGGCAAGCTGCCACCCCTCCAAAGCTTAGCTTGAAGCCTGTTGCGGGTACCAGAGGACAGAAATGGGGAGGGGTATCTAATATCTGTCTAGACGGAGAGTCTTTGTGCAGTCAAGTGGAAGCGGACTGTACTTGAATCCCTGGCCTCTGGCTTATCAGACATCAGGATGGCGGGAAATGGTGTTCGATTTTAAAGACAACTGGGAAATTGTTAGCGGATGGGATATTCTTGATAATGATGTGCATGAGAGACTGGTCTGTACTGTCCTCTCATACCTATCAATATTTTAATATTGGAAAATCATTTTTTTTTAATGTGTAACCATGGAGGTTCTTGCCGATTTTACTACATAGGAAACGACAAATTGGAACTGTGTACGATATTTTGTAAGTACCCAGAACAAAACTTGTTATTTATGACGCTAGAGTCCTGCAAGGTTGTCAATGTTTTACAAATAACCCTGTACATCTGTTGTTTTCTCTTCTTGTAATTGTGAGTCAGGTACTGTGGTAACGTTGTGTTACTATATATCCGTTCTGAATAAATTCTTTGTTTGTTTCTCTTATTTTCTTAGGTCTTTTTTGTTATGTGTAATTGATATGTATTGTTTATGTTGTATAAACTTTCTATATGTGTTTCTTTCTTTTGGCTTGGCAAACCGTTCACCCACAACCACGCCTTTCCCTACTTTGCAGCTCAAAATGGAAATTCAGGCTTCTACTGTAACCTAACAGCCTATTCTAATGGCCTAGTTGGCGAGGATCCAAAGCGTATTGTTTTTACGGCTCTGCTACAATGTAGAAATTTTCAAATAGAACCATTACGAGGTATGAAACACTTTCTTTTTGGTTTGTTTTTGTTGAAATCGTGTAGCCAATGTACTTTCTAGTCTTGTTAAAAGATGCACACGATTGGGTTCCTGACTGGTTTTATTATATTACTTTACGACCGTACACTTATAGACTTATATTATCATGTTGATTTGAGTTTAGCCGTCTTTCTTATTTTCTACTAAGCACTATATTCCCTAGAGCACATTGCTCGCAAAACAGATGACCGGTGGGGGTGAAAGGTTCTTGAGGGGCGACCGCAAACCGGAAGACGCAGAGTTTTAAAGCCTCCTACAAGGTGCCAACCTAGTGAGGGTTGCGGGAGGCCGATAGAAGCAAGACGCACAGGTTCGCAGGAAGCACTCGTTCATTGTGGCGACACTTGGGGGAGGCCTATGTGCCGTAGTTGTAAATCCGCTGAAATGATGATGATGACGATATTCCCTAAGTCAAGCTTCTACAGCGCTATTCCACAGAAACTTCTACACATACAAACTCCATATACCTACAATCAAAAAACAAATGACGATCCTTTAACGATATCGCGTCAAAAAGACAGAATGGCCATCCACTTGGTGATGAAGTGCGGCCCAGCGACGGAACTCATTAGCCGTCGATGGGCCATCAATTTATCAACCCTCAAACACAAAGGGTGGATCTAAAAACGTTTGTAATTAATTGTGATATTATCCGGAGCGAAGTGGCTGTAAAGTATCAAATTCGTTTAATGATCAATCGAACTCGTTAAAAGCTCGGGAAATTATATTTAGATCGTCGAAATCTGTCAAAATGTATTTTTGGATGTTGTTTACATAACAGTGTGCTATTGATAGACTCACGGAGCTTTTAATGTGCACGTCTTTCAACATCGTTCTCGCGTATATATACACCTATGTTTATAATTTCTGCATTAACTCATCATCCTCTTCCTGCCATTTTCCCGTGTTATTTAGGGTCGGCGCAACACGTTATTTTCTTCCATTCTGTCCTGTCACCCGTTCATGCTATCAGTAACTTTTTTTCTTTCATATCACTCCTCGCACAGTCCATTCGTTTTTGGTTTGGCCCTCTCCATTCATCCACACATTCAAAAATTCGAACACATGTGACATTCACCAACCCGCACTGGGCCCGCGTGGTGAATCGTCACACAAAATGTCGCCACTGTGCGCACCGCCCGGAGGACACGGTGGAGCACACAGTCGAGGTGTGCCCTGCCTGGGCGGAGCATCGCCGTGCCCTCGTGGGGGCGATCGGCGGCGGAGACCTCTCGCGCCGGGCCCTGGTCGAGGCCATGGTCCGGAGCGAGGAGGAATGGCAGGCGGTCGCCTTCTTCTGCGAAGCAGTAATGCTTGCAAAGGAGCAGGCCGACCGCATCAGGCAACGGCGCCCTCGCCGCCGTCGCCGGGATTCCGATCCCAATTTCCGGCCACTGTAGACGCGGGCTCGCGGACGGCGAGCTATGGGTAGTTCGCTGTCCGATCGTCCGGTAATGGACCGAGTCCAAGACGTCGACGGCGCGCACTGTTCCCGCGCGCCTTAAGGAGTTGTCAGCACCAGGAGGGGCCCAGCTGGGTCGAAGCCTACTGGGGACAGGGTTGTCCGAAAGGGAACTCGTGCCCCGGTATGAAGGCTAGAAGGAACGGCGCGGGGTTTTTAGTCAGTAAGAGTCTGACACTGTCTCCCGCTCCACCCAAGAGCGGGTTTCGTCAAAGATGAATTTCCCAGTCGACAAAAAAAAAAGGTTATATACATAGAACCCCGAAGAAACGCCAATTTTAAGTGGATGTTCGATGGGGACGAAAGACTCTGGAGTGGCGACCAGTTACCGAAAGACGTAGCGTTAGAAGGCCTCCCTCAAGGTGGACTGATGATCTGGTGAGAGTCGCGAGAATCCGATGGATGCAAGATGCATCAATCCAGCAGTGGATTTGTTTTGGCTGCAATATTGATGATGATGAAATGACTACATGAAAGTAATAAACACCGTATAAATACGTCTGTATCTACAGCATCTACAAACAGACGTTCAAATTAATCGCGAACCTGCATTGTATTCTCAACACCTATCTAAACTTCGCTAAATCTTTAATTGCATTCCACATTCAATTTATTTAAATCGAAGAAAGTTTTAACTGATCCGCCAGTTCCAATTAACAGAGTATTGATCACCGTAAACAATTTAACTCTGCCTAAACACTGTTTATTTAACCCAAGTCTTTCATTACTAGGCGTTGAGTTCATATAGTAAATGCAGAACATAATAAATCATAGCTTATTGCTATCGGAGTGAACAAGATGAACGTTTTGTTTATTGTAAACATACGAAAAATCTCAAGAAACTGTGCGCAGAAATAGCTGAGCACTCAGACTGTGGGACGCCTAATTTTAAACGTTGGATGTCGGCGGTGGTCGCGTCACTCTAAAACAAGGCTTCCCGATGACATGGCACGGTGCAGTTTTGATATGCGATTTATTATTAACCCATTTCCAAAAAAAGGGGAGGTACTAGTCATCTGTTTTCTTGTGCCTTGTCCCAGTATATATCTGCGCTAAATAAGAACTGAATTTGATCATTATTTTTTGTTTTGTAGAGTGTGTCTGACAGGTAGTCCCATTTAAATTCTAAATCTTAAATACCTTGAAGAACTTCGAAGATAAACCATGGAATACTTCAAATAATTTACCAGAGAACTTGCTCACTATTTTATTTTTGCTTAGAAATACAACTAAATAAAAAATATTTCCAGAAGTCGGTGGCAAAAAACGAAGAAACTAGACCAGAAATACAGTCTTCTTAAATTCAACTTATTCTACATTTTTTTTTATTATCTTTCTTTATTTATTTAAGCTAATGTCCATGGAGTTTTCTGCACGTTCTTTACCAGAGAGATCTACGTTTTGGAGCGTGTAAACAGTTTCATGATTTATTGACTGACTGATCTTGGCTATTCAAATGTGCCTGTAAATGGTTTAAATGCTTTGATTTTGAGTCTAATATTTTGTAACCTACTTCAAAGCGGTAAACTTTCATGACACTAGCTGTCTGTTACAACATATGTGGGTTCCATTCAATATATCAAACTGCAGTTGTTCAAAGTGATGTGAGTGCGGTTCTTGAAACAAGAAATGGGCGGAGCTTGCGCTCAAAGTTATTTCTCTGCAGTGTGTTACACACGATTGAGGACGGTACGGTGCGGACGTACTTTTGTTCGACTTTTTTAGCCCTTTTTTCATAAGACCCATATTTTTTTACCGTGATTACGAGATTCAGTTACTAGGATAGCATAAGTACCTACGTATCAACTTCACTTATTACGAAATTAGGTAGCTGTCACTTAGCTACCACAACACGACTCCTTTGTATTCATAGATATTTCGGTGTCTAACGAGCAATCACTATGAGCATCTCCAATAACCGTCTATTAATGTCAAATGCACAATGTAAATGAACCAATGACTTACTTATAATTTCTTTGAGGTAGAAAATTAGCAAATAGCTCCTCTTGATCTGGGTAGAGTGAGAGAATATCAGACTTTTATTGACCAAGACCCATCTGTGTTCCTTCAGTTGTTTTTTGCGTTCCAGGGTCAAAGTGCCTCTAACCGATAATCCAGCATGCCAGCAGCCCATGACTAACCTAATTTTCTACCATTGAGATATAATAGGTACTGATTCTTTTAAACGGCTTCTATTTGATCAATGGCATCCATTACGATTAGTCTTACTCAGAAGCCTAAAAATGCCAACCACTAGTTTACCAGTCCGCTAGTCTTGTCAAGAGGTACTGTGCTACTCAGTAACTGGGCTGTGAAGGTGAGGTAGGCAGTCGCTCTACGAAGCTGCATCTGGTTAGACTGGAAGCCAGTCTCAATGTAGGTGGGAAAATGCTAGACAGATTTATTTGATACCTCTCGTCTTGAAAATTAGCTTCTGTCACATGATTTTACTGGATAATCTAAGCAGTTATTTAGGGTGGATGGTGTATTGAAAAGTTTCCTAAACTTTCAAAGTTTAAAGGCTATATAAACTTGGATAGGTATTAGGGAGAAGTTAGGAGTTTTGTCTCGTGGGGCCGAAGTTACAAATAGCTGCATTAGTTTACTCTCTACATGAAGAAGGGTTTCTCAACCAGGGGCGGTTTTAACTGATTTGTGGCCCTGGTCAGTTTTGCGAGACGCTAGTCTATTTTGCAAAGTATGAGAATCATAACTGTGTATTTCTTATGATAAGTGAGAAATGCACAATTCCTAAAAAGGCACAAGTACATGAATTCAGAGTTAGATATATTATTATAAAAAAAAAACCTTTTTATAAAAAAAAATACCGACTTCACTAAAAAATTTAATTGAATTTGAGTAGTTCCCTCGATTTCGACAAGATTCCATCATCAGATCTCAACTTGGTGACTATGGGACCATTAGGAATACTCTTTGGTAAAAAAAGAATTTTTCAAATCGATTGAAAGCGACGATAGCTTCGTCGCTTTCAACTGATTTGAAAAATTGCGCGAACAGACATAAAAAACAATACAAACATCCGAATTGGGAACCTCCTTCTTTTTTAGAAGTCGGATAAAAATATTTATAAAAATGAATAATATGATGATAAACCTAAGTACTAAATATCTTAAAAGATATTTACGTCCTCGAATTTGGATTGTTTTTTTTTTTTCAAATCGTTTTATTATGCGAGACAAAGGCGAGGCCTCGGGCGTTTGCCCAGCTCACCATCCCCTAAGGCCGCTACTGTTCTCATCTTTTAAATGTTTAGATCATTGCTTTGAGGTATATCGTTATTGTTCACAATTTCACACTGAAGCTTTCTTTTGATATATCTTTTCAGACGATGTGGTCTACGATTTATAATCGGATATTGTATCCCTGGAGATAATATCTTCACGGATATTCTGAAGGTTTGAGAATCCTTCTTTAGAGTTAAAAATCCCAGTATAGATATTGAAATGTATATTTATAGTATTTTAGACACGTATGGCTTTTTTTTTTCTCTTGACGGGGAAAATCATCATTGACGAAACCCGCTCTTGGGTGGAGCGGGAGACAGTGTCAGAGTCTTACTGACTAAAAACCCCGCGCCGTTCCTTCTAGCCTTCATACCGGGGCTCTAGTTTCCTTTCGGAAGACACGTATGGCTTGGAAAAGAAAAGCGAATTATCTTCATTTTCCTGCCCTTGCTACTGCTGCTGTCTACTAGAGGATGCGCAGCATGTATTTTATTCCATACATCACCATACAATTCGATAATAGGATATCATAAGATAAAAGGGGATAGCGAAGACTATCCGTCATTAATTCTCACTTGTTACGCTACATAGACAAAACGGTCAAAACAGTTTTCAGACATAAAACCCACTTTATCTTTTTCCCACCAAAGCCAAAGTATTACGTGAACATGAGTAATGGTAGTGGAGTATTCAGTGGCCAGTCAGGTGTGTAGTACCGTCGGTGTCGTCGACAGATGGCCTCGTACGCCTGGCTGGCACTGGCCCACCGCCAAGAGAGCGCTCACCACAGGGCTGTACGGACTAGGCGAGCATAAAGGGCTAATAGTCGTCAAGTGGTTTTAATAAGGGATCTAATGATTTTTTATTATGCGATTACTAGATTTGGTGTCGGATGATATAGATATGGCTTTTCCTGTCGTCCTAGTGATCTTTCGGTGTTTAAGCTTTGAATAGAAACATCTGTTTTTTAACTGCAGGTGGTAAATTAAAAATAGCTTTAATGTTCCTCGAATAATATAGCAAAACTAGCTGAGCAGACATACGTTTTTTTTGCTATATAAATTATCAAAGAAAAAAGTGGAGGGAAGTGTAAGAGGGTATAAAATAGCCTACGAACTATTCTCAGACCCATCAAATATTCACAGAAAGAAACCAATAACGGTCGGTCTGTTTCGGTGGCGTTTAAACCAAACACTGAGACACGAGATTTTATATGTTAGACTAGTTTCTGCCAGCGGCTTCATGCGCGTAAAATTAGGTTTTTCCATACAAACTTTAGACCCCGTTTCATCCCCTTAGGGACTGAATTTTGAAGAATCCTTTTTTAGATCTTACCTACGTCATAAAAAGCAGCCATTTGCAAAAGTTCCACCCTCCTATTCCCAGTAATTTCGGCTGTGCGTTGATGTGTCAGTCAGTCAGTTTCTCCTTTTATTATTTAATTCATGAATCCCCAAGCGACCACCGGTGGCCGCGCATCTATTGTCTTACTATTGTGTCTCTAATTGACGGTATCTGAAGGGTTAAATAGATTAGGTTTAAAGAAACTTTATTCTATAAACCTAATCGAACAATAAATATAAATTAAATACTAAATTAGGTTCGACAACATTCGTCACAAAAAAATTAAAAACACCCGAGAGCTTGACCCACCCAACGCAATTCATTTTTCCAGTAATGTCCGATTAACTTATCAATAATAATATCATGTTCCTTTAACATGTTTCTCAATTACTATAGTGTAAATGTTTGTTTTTAGTTTGTATAAAGATTCTAGCGATAGTCGTAAAAGCTTCCTCAATAATTTGCACTGCCTCTGGCTACTTTCCTCCGCGCCTGGTTATTTTTATTTTCTCGTGGATCTTTTTCATACGTGCTCGGACTTGTCCGCGCTTTATGTTCATTGGAATTAATGTAATTTTCATAATTCTCGTTGAACACGTACTGTCCATTTCTAAGTACACATTTTATGGGAAGCATTTGTTTAGCTGTGTTTTATGCTATTAGCTCTTTTCTATTCCACTTTGGAGGCAGTAGTAGGAGGCAAGTTTCTACTTTTTCTTATAATGAACACTATCCCACCTGGAAAACGACGATGTGGTCGACGATGGAGCACGCTTGCCTAGAAGTTTTAGTTTTTATTTCGATCTCGAGATTTTGAATTGAAATGAAAAAGAGGTACTGTATCAACAGTACCAACTAATAAATTACTTACTGTACAAAAATGTGGATCAAAATTATTAAGATTTTTGCTTCTAAAGAAAGGGCGAAATATATTTAACCCCAGTTTACCAGGCAGTTACGACAAATTCCGCGCGACCAAATATGTTAGTAAACATTTCATATTAATTAATCAAATTTTAGTTTCAGAGTGAACGATGGTCGATGAGTGAGGAACGAAAACAGACACCAAAATTAATGTAAATAACCCATTTTTGAATTAAAACGTACCGCGCGTGAGAGTGTTGATCTTTCATTTTAAAATTGAGATACGTGTTGATTTTTCGTTCATTCGTTCGTTCGATTATATTGGTTTGTGTAAACCGTTCGCTATGCTGGAATTTCGTGTAATGGAGGAGGAAGGTTTGAGTTTTATATTCGACTCCCTTTTTTATCATTATTATTTTTATTGTGTTTTTGGGTATAATATTAACTCTATATCGGTAAATTTTTCAATTTTTTAAATATCATTTTATAAATACAAACTGTCCTCACATAACCTATTAATTTGTTATAAAAATATTGTAAAATCAATCATTTTTTTTAACATGGAGTTTTTGCCGATTCTTCCCGATAGGAAACGACTAATTGAAACCATGTACTAGCTTCTGACGTTTTATAAGTGTCCATATAGGTCTATTATCATCATCATCTTCCTGCCCTTGTCTCATTTATATTTGGGGTCGGCGCAACACGTTTTTTTCATTTGTTTTTTTTTTTTATTAGTACCTTCTTGGAGTTTTCAGTAAAAAAAGTAGCGACACTCCACTATAGTGCTTTCATTCAGTATCTTTTCTCAATAAACTTGTATGTTTACTCTTTACGATACGTGTTTAGATTGCATAGTATTCTTGTAGGTACATCGCCCTCAATAACAAATCCAGAAGCCAAAATTAGCCATCAAATTATATAGCTTTCACATCAATAAAACACCGTTTAGTATTGAAAACAGGCCTAAATCCATAACCGGAACAGCTTTATAAATTTAGCGTTAGCGGCAGCCCTGATGCCGGGTGAATGATCAACCTGAGTCATAACCCGGTCCGGCTGATTGATTTAAATTCGAGTGGTTTGTTTACATTCCAGACACATCATAATCACCAGATACATTTATGATCTCAAATGTTTAATATACAAACATATTTAAATGATATGGTGAGTGACATCGATTTAGTTTGAGAAGCTGTCGTTTTTGCGAAAGTTTAGATAGATTTATGTATGTTTTTTGGTTTCGAAGACATTTAATGACGTGTCACCCGCTCTAGGGTGGAGAAAGAGTGCGTGTCAGAGGCACAGGTGTGGTTTTAGTTACACTTTTACTGACTAAAATCACACCTGTGATCTTCAGTTGTTTTTGAGTTCTAGGACTAAGGTTTTCCTTTTCAGAAATTCCTCATGGAATTAGCGAGCATCGGCCCTTTTGGGCCTTACGGTTTGCTGCCATCTCTTTGAGGCTAGAAGGCCCTAGTATAATTTTTATGTGTGTAAAATAAATAGTTTAGAAGAAAGAAAATCAGTTTATTTACGGGTAATCATATTAACATCTATATCTACGAGTCCATCTGTTGCACTGATCGCTGGTTCGATTCCCGCATGAAACAAATATTTTTTCATTACTCATACTCTGAAAGTAGGTCTGAAGTTGCCTGAGGAGCGGGCTGAAAAGTATCACACTTTTCATCCCTAGGGAGTTTTACTTTCAACTGACAACTGTCAAATTATTTTTAAAAAAAACTAGGTCTATATTCTTGTATTCGTAATGAAAAGCACAGTGCTTACCTCGGGGTTAAAGTTACTTATTTAGTCCCTCGAATTAGCGTCCTCGTTACGCTCGGCCCCCAACTTCTTTTCGGGACGAAATAAGTAACTTTCACCCCTAGTGTAACAATGTACTATTCTAGTCCACAGATAGTTGTTTTGGGTCTGGGTGTTATATGTGAGTTTAAATATTTGTAACCATCACATGGTCAAGATAATTTTGCTTTTTTATGAAATACTACTAAAATTTTTCCTGTTTATTTTTATGCTGAGGATAATGTTCCTTATCCTGAGCATAAAAATAAGTATCCTATATGACATGTTAGGATCCGTTCTGCCGTTCGAACGTGAAGATGTAGCAAACATTCATACATATACACACTCACGCTCACAAACTTTTGCCTATAATATACTAGTGTGATTCTCCGTCATTCATATAGTCCAGTTTAGCTGATCTTACCGTCTTGGTATATCTAAGATACAGCTTACAAACATAATACTTTATGTCTCAGTGTTGGGGGTTTCAAATAAAAATAGAGTGTTTCATCCTCCCAAACCCCATGTTATCCCTTCGGCATCGTAAGTTGTGAGTAAGGGTAACGACTTTAGGGGGCTGGTTCCTACCCTAACCTTTCCACATAAGTAACTTCGTACTCAAATTTTCTGGGTAGGATGTGTACAATCGAATTTTCGTATCGCAAAAGTCGACTAAAGTTAGAACTACATTAGACCGCACACGTTGGTCCGACCAGATCCGCACCGCTCTTGACTCTACGATGTACAGTGCACTTCACATCGCCAGAGACAGAAACAGATGGAAAGACATCATAAGGGATAAAGTGATGAAGCAGGGAGGTCACGACCCTCAGCATTGAGGAACACGACGCAAGGAGGAGGAGACCGCACACGAATAATACGCCTGATTTGTACGTAGAACTACATCACGTGGCGTGGATCTAGTATAGCTCTACAAGTCTAGTTACCATATGAAATGTAAGGAAACTGACGCTAGAGTCTGACTGAACTCCCACCCACCAACCTATACGAAAAAATGATGCAGGAGGGCTAACTTACCCTTTTATAGCAGTTGAGAAATAATACACGCCCAAATTACGCTATAGAGGATGTAAACCGGGATCTGGATGCTATCAGCAGCTGGTCTGATAGGTTTGGGGTGTCTGTAAACCCCTCAAAATGTCAGGCCATAGTTATTGGTAGCTCACGCAAGATGGGTAGGGTGGCGGTAAGCTCTCTACTTCCTATTGTTTTCAATGGTACCGTCATTCCCATCAGCCCTAGTATAAAGGATCTCGGTTTGCATCTTGACTCGACGCTTAGCTGGCAAAGTCAAGTTTCTAGTGTTTGTCAAAAAGTCAACGGAACTTTGCGGTGTCTGTATCGTCTGAGAAACTTTTTACCTGCAAAGACGAAGACAATGCTTGTGCAGACTCTGATTTTTCCTATTGTCGACTATGGTGACGTGTGTTACTTTGACCTGAACGCGGTCTTGCTGAATAAACTTGATAGACTCCTTAACAACTGCATCCGGTTCATATTTAACCTGAGAAAATATGATCATGTGTCAAACTTCAGGTCTGAGCTCAATTGGTTGCCTATACGCCAGAGAAGATCTTTGCGCGCCCTGACTACACTTTTCTCTCTGCTTAACTCTCCCACGCCTACTTCCTATCTCATATCTCATTTTCAATATCTTTGTTCTTCACACGCAAGAAATCTGCGTTCTTCTAATAATCTCCTACTGCTCTGTCCTTCTCATACTTCTGATTTGGTTCATTCTTCCTTCTATATACAGTCCATCCTTCTGTGGAATGCGCTTCCTCTCGATATCGGGACGGCCAAAAATCGGTATGCATTTAAGCGGAAGTTGCGGAATCATTTTCTTCACCAATAGCAGAATCGTCTCAAAACTTCCTTACTTGTGTCCTTACTTTAAATACTACTGTCCTTACTTTAAATTAATATATATGTAGTATATATTTATATTAAATATATATGTATGTTTATTTTAAATATATGTATTCTTTTTTTGCTCTTTCTTAAATAAATTTTTCTGTATATGCGCCTACCATAATGTCTCTGCACCACCCTAGGTTGACTGGCAGAGAATGCCTAAGGCATTAAGTCCACCTATGTACTTTGTGTTGCATGAAGATTAAATAAAATAAATAAATAAATAAATAAATTGAAGGCGAGGTCATTTTGAAGAAAAAACAAACAATGTAATGTTTCTTCCACGGTTGACTGCTAAACATAAGGTTTGTAGTTTCTGGTCTTGTCCAGATTATAACCCATGGTAACGAACGCCTACTTCTTTTTGCTTTTGTTGCAAAGCAAAAAGACGTACGCATTCGGTAAAAGTTTTTTAAGAAACGAGACTGAAAGAGAGTGGGTTCAATATCTTTCCAATTGAGTTTACTGTAGAATAATAATAATATAATATTTCACAACTCCGTCTAGTTCCAAGCTAAGCAGAACTTCTGTTCTGTGTACTAGGCAACTGATAAACATACTTATATATTTCTTTTCATTTTTTTTTTGGGGTGATTTTCCTGATATTATAGATAAACTATATCCAGACACAGAACAAATGATCGTGCTCGTTATACAAACATAAGGCCTGGGTGAGAATCGAATTCACAACCTCCGGCATAGCAGTCAGGCCCACTAAACACTAGACCAACAGGCCAGCCAAAATATAAATGGGTTCCTATTCCGATTCCAATCTATATTCTCAATTACAGCATCCGACGTGAGTGTATTGAACATTCTTTATCCATTTCAGTTGTAATTAATTAGCTTTGGCTCCAAATCCGTCGGAACAGATCCAGGTTGTGTGGCAATGCACATCAAACTATTTATACACGGCGGGATATTCCGATCGGACAGCGATACAATAAAACGTTCGCGTTACATCGCCGCTCATGTGAGCCCGTCGTGCGTCACTGTGCTTCCGTGTTGAGTGTTGTATTGTTATATTGTAAACAGTGGAACTGGGTCGTTAGGGCTTTGCTACATGTGGTGAAGTGGTAGCGGTGGAAATGGATGTTATATTGTCAATTTCTCTCAAACGACGTCTCTGTCGATTTTTTTTTACGGCCCATGCTGAAAACCAGCGCCGTAGACCCACCGCTTTTAACGCTGTGGACTCGGCATTATGCTGAGCGTTCGGCCCTTTTGGTCGGAAGTGGCGCATGCTTTTTTAAATGCACTTAAAAACAAAAATTGTAAATACTTTTTGGCCATTCCGGCAAATAAAATGTTTTTCTTTCTTTCTTTCTTCTTTCTTTATATTGATACAAGAAATTGTAAGTCAAGCTACAATTTTTTTTATTGGGCATCGTGGAAAACTTCTTATTTTATAACTAAGTAACGGGAAAATAAGATACTTTCTAATAAACTAATTCGTACCTTCTAATGCTTACCAAATATTCTTAGTCTAAGAGCAAGCGAAGCGCGCTCGGAATTGTAGGGCACTCCGACACGATAGGTTAGGTTAGCCAACGAATTGTTTGTAGCCAAAATAATAGTTTGAATTTATTTTATTTGTTTTACTTTTTCAGTTAATAATGGAGTCACAATGTGGTGGGTGGTCCATTCGTAACAACTTCAACAACGAATGGTAATCTCGTACAAATCAATGTCTGACGTATGCTGCAATCTGCAAAAATTTTGACAGTTCCTTTTATCATTGAACTACAATCAGAACGTCATTGTGTAGTTAGTGCTTTAAATAACCTTGATATTGTCATTTAACCACAACTCTATTGCGTGACTATTGACCGATCATTGATCGATCATTATGAATTAACAGATTACGAACTTTTAGCAAAATGACGATCGTGTCAACCGAGATCGTGTCAGAATGACGATTTTATAAAAATAGCAGACTTAGGCCCCAGGTAAGATGGTGGTCAAACAATAAATCTTATCAGTAGGTAATAAAAAAACGAAGAATATACAAATGTTTATATTGTTTATTGTTAATGTTTAAATTGAAACAATAGCAAAAAAAAATATATTCAAGTATATACACTCGTACTTACAACATATTGCTAGTTGCTTACCCTATATAAAAGAAAACAATTTAAACCGTCAAGCCTTCAGTTGTCAGTTAGAATTTTCTCGTTTTACAAAGCGTCGACTACTCGTATCTCCGACTTCAATTCCGAGTAACATCTAATAAACTGAGCGCCGACTATTTTATTTGCTTTCCACTCCATTGGACTTTGATTAAATTTTAAATTAAATAAAACCTTACAAATTGGACTACTTGAACATCAATGTAAGTGTAAGTTTCTATTAACTGTAGGAAATTATATTCCAGCATCAATTACTACTTGTACTGATTCAACCTATTTAATAACTTCTGAGTATTTTCCTTTGAAAATATACTTCAGTTATTCTATGAATAGTCTCGTTGAAAGGAATACTAGGAAATAATAATTTGTAGAGGAAGCATTAATTATTATTTATTATTGAAAATTGGAAACACCTACACTAACAACGTGCATACCTAAGCTAAATGAAGTACGATGAAAGGAGTACCAGGAAAACATAATTAATTGGATATTGATTACTTAGGAGTCGTGATTTTAATTTAAAATGTGCAGGAATATCGAATGATACTTACATTTTAATTTTTTTATTTTCTTCAGAGATTATTAGCTAATATTTATTAAATTGATTATTTGCTAAATATAGTAAAAGAAAATCATGATGGTTATCAAAAAATCGCTATACAATAATATTAGTACTCTTACTCTTGTGTTGATTTGTTAATCATTCGTTTTGTTAAAACAAATCCGATGAAGTTCAGAGAATTTGCTAAAATAACACCCGCTGTTCAGGAGATTAAAAGTGCTTGGAAATATACTCGGGGGACATAAATGCACCAGTGATATAATTCCCTGATATCCGTATCTCCTTTAGCTCTATACACGTGTTGGAGCTTTGATGTGAAATGCTTTATTAATATTCCAACTGACTTCGTTCTTTTATAAGCTCGCATTGAAGTTTTGCTATAAAAAAATGGCGATGTCCAGGATGGTAGAAATAAATGAAGATTTTCGAAAAAATCCTGTGTGAAAATGTTTTGCTAAAACTGACAATAAGATGCATTTAAAAAAAACTCTTGCTTTTTAATGACCGACGTTATTTCCTTCTAAAACGCAGATTACAATTAGCATACACATCGTCAAAGTACCAGGGTCGCATAAGTATGAAGGGATAAATACGGCAGCCGGCGGCTCGGCACATTTCCACGGGAATACCTTTTAAAACCAATTGGAGCGTGGTTGAGATCCCTCGGCGTCGCGACGCGGCGTGCGCTCGCTAACCCACATAAAATTAATATTGCACTGTACTTGTGCGAGCTTTTTTTATTTTACGACTAAAATTAAATTTAACAGAAAATAGATATTATTATCCGTAAATGTATGCATTTATAATGCTTTATTTGAAACAAATACTAAAGTACCTACGTACAACTAAGCAATGAAAATGTTTTGCAACTTTAGGAAAATTTTTACTAACACTCATGTACATATTTTCCCGAATAAGTAATGGCGAACATTCTTAATGACAATAACAATCAAATTGAACATGCATTCTCATTGTAGGAAGTTGCCTAATATTGTCACTTCTGTTGTCTTAGTACACAGTTGTAACTTTGTTTACCCAAATATTGACCATCACGCAACGTAGTAACGTACTAAGTCTCTATCCATGTCCGACATTGTTCCGTCCACGTCACGGGGGTAAAGACCTCAACATTTCGTATTAAACCAATATAACAAGAGATAATACGACGTTTGTTTAACTCGCCGACTCACCAATGATGAACGTTCATGCGAGTTAAAAGTATCTGTGTCAGATATGTGGATATTCGAGGCTTAGAAATGAGTTATACCTTTGTAAATATGTTTTTATTTTTGATTTGGCGTATGTATTATTGATATTAGATCAAGAAACAGAAAACATAGAAGCTATAAATTAGGATTCATTGTATAAACACTCACACAAAATTTGGTTATTTAGTAGAAAAGTCGGGAAATTTTGTTTTCACTTTTGACCGTATACTTTCAGCTGAAAGTACAACGAAAATCCTAAGCTGAAACTTTACATCAAGGACTAAGGAAGCAGACGTTAAAAGAATTTCATCATGATTTTCTCGTCTTGTATTTTACTATTGTGTGTGACTACAAATTCAAATGCAGCACTAAACATATTACAGATTTAACTTAGGTTAACATGATTATTTGAACACTAAAAGCTGCGTATGAAAAAACGTAAGAATGAAAAACATTTTCAAGAATGAAATGGATTTACAAGAAAATGTTATAAAGATAAGGACGGAGTTTCATTTTCGAGCAATTTCTGTACAACTTTTAAAGTCGAGATTTCCGCTCCACAAAAAACTTGGCGTAAAAAACATTTTACACTCTTTGTAATCTGGATACAAAGGAAAGCTGGCAATACTGCGGTGACTATAGATAAAGTAAATCGTTCGTCGGCGCTCGATAACGTTCGAAAGCTTCTTGGAAAGTGATCGCTATCGTCGACCCGATCTGCTGTGGGCTGTGGATGACGGCGGACTATACGCCCTCAATAATATTGAGATATCAGTACCAGGCGTTCATAAATTATATAGAACATCATTTCTGATACATCTTAAATCTTTCTAGCTGTCAAATTCTTTTTATTTTGTTAATATTTTTGGTTTGGATACAAAACCATTTAAGCCATGTCTTCGTATGGATAGTTAATTTGTTTACCATTGTTATGGATGTACACATTCTTATATTTTTGTAGAATTTGGCAGCAAATGTATGAAGTCAACATTCTCGGCAAACTTTCCTGAAGTTTCCTATACTGCAATAAAATTTTCAGCTCCATTTTAGTGCGATTCCGCCTGTTTCAACGGTTCTACATTATTGTCTAGTTGCGCAGACACTTAAGATACAAAATTACACCAATTTTACATCCCAATATCAACTAGGAATCAATTTGTGAATAATAAAAACAGTCACTGAGCTTCACTTAAAGAAATGCCGCCAAAAACTCCCTCGGTTTGAGAACACAAGGAAATTGTATACACCTTCATTTCAATAAAGCGCTCTTGTGACTCAGCTAGCATTGCTCTGTAATCTAGTATTCAGCGTCCGTCGCTTCAAAGCGCCGCGCTGCAGGATTATGCAAGTAAACTACATTGGCCTACCTAGTAATAAGTCTATGTAACATATCACACAATTCCATTTGCCTTGAACTGACATTCCGGATTCCCTTTACCGTCAGAACTCAATCAACGTCACATGCATGTATAAACAAGCTATCACATATTCAGACTATCCAGTTTGACTAGTATAAACACTAACAGGACTTGTAACAAAAATATTTAGTTCATCAAACGGCCGTCAGTTTGTAAATACACAAGCTTTCGCAAAGCCGTGAATGTCCCGGGAGAGGTCAACAACCGATTATCCCGGGAAACTTGAGTTTTGCGCGAATGTCAACTAAGTCAACAACCACTAGAGAAAATATTGTACTGCGTGGAATTTACATAACGAATAGTTGAAGTTCACTATGACGGTCTACAAGTGACTTGTTGTGTATTCTGCTAGCCTGGTATCCAGTTAGGAGGAGACTTTTTGAGTCGCCTGTTCTTCTCATTATTGCGACTCTTCATACTCAAATCTTTCTCATTATACGATATAATAACATACCTTATTTCATCTAACCAAACTTTACATAATTTAAATTTAATATAACATGCTGATGCAGGGTTATATTTTAAATAATGTTTATGCTAATTGAAATGAATAACTTTCTTCAAGGATGACATAAAACAAATTAGGTATACAATTATCGTTAGCTAATCAAAATTAGTATGAGAAGACCAATTTTCTTAGTCGCAATTTACGGTAATTTATGGTTTTCTGATCAAAGAAGCTTCATATTTCAAACGGGTCATCAAAGTTTTATCATTTGTTATTTTATTGCACACTTCAGTGAACAGCATAGTTTAGATAAAAGTATCGACAGCAGTAAATAAGTGACGCGACACGTTTTATCGACTGTTGCGTACCTAACGCTAAAATTCAAAGTGAAACTTAGTTCAATACACATAACTAAAAAAGGGAGAGATAGACGAGTTTTCGCAAAGTGAAAAAAACTATGGAGTAGCGATTAATTTAGTGCAGAAGGAATTAAAAAAATGATCCAAGTATTTCAGTACCTAATGTAATTCTAGATATTTCTGTGATTGCCATATAAGGTTAAAACCCACTATTTGAAAGGATACCTATTGATGTTGATTCTTATAAAGTATAAAGATCTTTGTGGTTACACTCTCGCCTTTACAAATAATAATATAAAACGTTTATTTTCTCATCACATAGTTACTTAATGTTAACATTTTACAATTTATCCACCGCGGTATAACTAAGTGAGAGACTGGTGCCTGAATTAGGTTTCCATACGGACCTGTATTACAGGTCACCAGGTCCCTCCCGCAGCCACACAACTGGGTATAATCTAAACATTGTTTCACAATTCAGAGAAGTTATATGCCTTTACATATCATCGTTATTAGGTACCTACCATGCCATGGCTGACGCTGTTTGTGGCCCTGGAATGTAAAGGGCAACTGAACGAACACGGGTACCTAGATTTTAGACACCCTCTCTTGCTCCACCAAGAGCGGAAGGTATTAATTGACGTTTTCCCAGCTCAAAAAAGGTACCAACCTTTTGGTAAATATTGACCATTGACTTGTTTAGGGCGTTCGAGACAGACGGACTAACGAACGATATACGTACAATGATAAGAGTGTACATGAGATTGGAGTCATAATTAAAATGAATACACGTTCAACAAAAATTGCACTTGCTGGCATTTACAAATTGTACTATCGCAGGACAAAGATCGGTGACTCTGGAACACAAAGGGCAATTGAAGGAACACAGGTCGGTATTAGTCAGCAAAAGTCTAACAATCCTGACTCCACTCAGAGCGAAAGAGGTAATTTGATGATTTCCTTACTAAAAAGGTAAAACAAGCAAAATAATATAAAACTCAAACTTTATATATTTCTTTCTAAGTGTTTGGTGAAAATACCGTCACCGATATAGATATTTTCCACACCAAATAACCCCTATTTGATGATATATGATATCTCGCTAAAAAGGTACTTTGTATACTTTTTTCATTAATTTGTATATTTTACATAATACCATTCTTAAATTCGTCCAATTACTCAGTTCAATAAACAACACAGGTAAGCAATGGAAGGAATTTTAGATTCACCCCACATTTCAATTGTGTGTAGCTTGTGTAAAGATAGGACCAATAACGAAGCATGTTCGGAAATTCGCCTGCGCTTTCCCGATGGGAAATCAACTCAGTGAAAATCCGTCTTTTTGAAAGAAATTATTTTTCCACTTCCACAGAATAATTTTCCTCATCTCTAAATGACTCGTAGCTACTAATTTCACGTATATAAAAAATCTCCTTCAGGCTGTATGTAAGTAGATTATGCAAAACGTCGATAAATGCGGATGAGAGATTGCGAGAGACTACGGTTCACCGCGGGACGGGGGATGAATACTAATCCGACACACGAACAAAAGAACTTCACATATTTCACGTAGTGAGCGAGATAATTCTACTTTTTGTCATAGACTACCGCTGAGAGGATATAAACCGTTTTGCATTCAGTTTACTCGCTCTTAACGCCATCTTTGTATTATTATTTAACTAGCTTTTTTGCCCGCGGCTTCACCCGCGTACATAATCCCAGGATAAAAAGTATCCTATGTGTTATTCTGGGATATGGTCTACTCGTGTACCAAGTTTCATCGAGATCCGTTCAGTAGTTTTTGCGTGACGGAGTAACAAACATCCATCCATACACACAAACTTTCGCATTTATAATATTAGTAGGATATTACATACACATTTTAAACGCAGACACATGTATGCAGGATAGTTTGAAAGAGTTACCGAGGAACGCAAGGGGAGGTGGCGTAGCTAGCCCGAGAGGAGACCTGTATCAAATATTTTTGAAGGCTTTTTTTATACTGGACAGGTTGCTACGTCTAATTCTGGACTACCCTAGTCCAGAATTAATTTCAGAAGGTTAATTTTTCATTATGATCTTGTGTACAATATTGGAACATTATTAATTATAGTCATTACGTACTAATTAGTAGTTGTGGATAACAAGTTACTAATTATTGCACACATTGGGGCCTTTGTAGCCCCGGGCTCCATATCATTGATACGGCTGACACGGTGGTAGCTACGTCCCCGGCAAGGGGCATCTGAAACACGGGTGGGGTTAAACCAGTAAACCTTTGACACGCCCGCGCCCTCTCGCTCAACCCAGTGTGAGAGAAGCACGAGAAAAGTTACCAAGGTTTGTCATTGGATATTTTTAGCAGTAAACGTCATCATGTGCAGAGGACACAACGATTTCACACGCTTGAACAAACTGACTTCCACATTTTTTATCTACCTTTACAAAAGGCAACCCATCAAACAAGATCTTTAGTATTGTTAAATTATATATGAATTCATTGATTAAATCCTCAATTTCCCTCCACATAACATATTCCATTTATTAGAGCCTCACTACCAGGTGCTTATAAGACGCCAGAGCTCCATGCGATAGAACCTAATAATTCAACTAGCTAGCTGCCAAGCCGTGTCTTGGTCGCTTGGCTGCCAAGTTATAATAACTTGCCGACGGAGATAAGCAAGGAATTAGTTGCTTGGAGCAAATAGGGTCAAACATAGTTGGATCCGTCAAGTATGAAATGAGAGAGTACTTTGTGTTTTTGATGGGGAAAATTGATGTAGAAATCATTGTGGATGAAGATAATCAGTCGAGCTGATAGGAGCTTTATATGCACTGAGGCAAAATTGTTACTTTGTAGTAGGTATGAAAGTACCTGATATAAGATACGATAATGAAATGTATTTACTAGCAGAACCCTATTTACACTTGGGACAGTAGAGTGCTATCAGGGTATTCCAGAAAAAAATACGGTCCCAGGGAACATGACAGGCCACAGGGGTGAAAACACGAAAAAAAGCTAGTTAATAACGTTCATTCGTCCCTAGACACCCACACATTTTAACCATAAAACAAGCGTCTTTGAACAATGCCGGCACTGAGTGATAGCATCTAATATCCGAAGCAATAACATGGCGATAAGATACCGTTTAATATAGTATTGATACGTCAATAATAATGATGAGCTACTCTGTGAGTAGGTGTGTGTTTACTTATGAGTGAACAAGGACGGTACAGAAGTTTACCATGGAAACTTTAAACTTCTAAAGCCGTAGAATATTAAATTTTTGATAAATTTAAATAGATATAAATGGACGGACAGGGAGACGCTTAAGAAAATATGGATGGACTGTTTCAGAAATGAGACCAAAGAATAGAAACTGATAGCAGTCGGTAGTGCAAAATATGTGGTATGGTCATAAGTAACTATGACTATCTTCTATAGTAGCAACATTAATAGTACATTGTTACACTAGGGGTGAAAGTTACTTATTTCGTCCCGAGAAGGAGTTGGAAGGAGCTAATTCGAGGGACTAAATAAGTAACTTTAACCCCGAGGTAAGCACTGTACTTTTCATTACGAATACAAGAAGACAGACCTAGTTTTTTTTTTTAATAATTTGACAGCTGTTAATTGAAAGTAAAACTCCCTAGGGATAAAAAGTGTGATACTTTTCAGCCAGCTCCTCAGGCAACTTCAGACCTACTTTCAGTGTATGAGTAATGAAAAATGTGTTTTTTGCACTGACATCTAAAATGAACTGCCACTGACTGGTCAAAGCGCGGCATTACAATGTTTCTAAAACAAGGTGCGCCGCGCTCTCCTAGCAGTCCATTTTAGTCACCGAAGAAAGCAACGTCTCATTGAAGTAAGTGCTGCTATGTTTGTTAATTTCAACTTGTATTGATTGACGATATTGTAATTGTGTGCTATCAAAACAAAAATATACAGAGTGTACGCGTTTTATTTGCATCTCATTTTCCGGTAGGACAACTAAATAGGTTTTTTTATCTGATCTTTTTCCAAAGATCATAAATACTGGTAATTTTACCGTTTCCCAAACTACCCACACTTTAAAACTGGTGTTACGCTCACCAACACCCTCGCTTTGTGGTTCATTATGTGAAATTATTTCACCGCTCTCTCACTATTTTGTAGAAGTTAGTGTGTAACTTACAGCGAGAGAGAACTGTTTGTTCCACCGATTCTGGTTTTACCTCTGAGAATTATTAAATAAGTATTTTTATTTATTTTTATCATCACCATTTTTAAATTATGTATTTATTTAACTAAGTATTTCTACTAAACGTACTATGTTGGCACATATATAACAAAATACACTCAGTCATCGAAGTAGTAGTATTGGCAGTATCGCTACGTTGAATGACAATGCTAATTCTTTGGAAAAAGAACAAACTCGCGTAAAGTGTCGAGTCGGAGTGAAATTTCCTTGACAACAGACGCGCACATGGACCCCCTGACCCAAGCCTTTCGACCCCAAATGGCTCGAAACTGTAATTACCAGTAAGGTTACAGTAATGCGCCGTTTGAGAGGAGAATTTGCATGAGCTGTATTCAACTAACGGCTTTGGGGAAATGTAATTGTTAAAACTGGATGAAAGTTATACAAGCTTCTGCTCCGATTTCGCTCTCTTGATTTCTACCACACGAACCGTGCATTATTTACATTCTGATATAGTTTTTATTTTTGTTATTGCAAGACTCGCGTTTGGTCACTATCTAACGTGATGCGTATGGTAAGCGATTATGTGGTTTACGATGGAGCATGCCTGCCTAGAATAACCTATTGATCACCCATAACCGATTTATCACAATCAGGAATCACAGACTTCAGTAGGGAATTCCACTTCTGAGTTGTACAAAATATTTGAGAAAGAATCGAAATCGGAGAGTACGGTACTTCCAAATATTCACTATTCACAGCACATCAGTTTCAGTCTGGATTGTGGAGGTCTGATAGTCAACGGCTCTATGTATTCACATAATATGGAATATAAAATAACTCTCAATCTAGGCTACCAAGGATATATAACGACAAGTAGACACAATAAATCATATTCGATTACCGCCGCGGTCCCCTTCGGTTGCGCGAGATCCGTTGTTGATCGTTCCTACATCCATACTATCTGTATATTTCTAGTATCTACAATACCAATGGTGCTATTATATTTATAACATACCTGCTAGAATTGTTAATTACATATTTTTGTGGTTAGGTACTTAGGTGAGATACATAAACCAGGTAGGAAATCCAGGTAACTCCTCCAAGAAGGGTAATTTTTGCATTCAATTTTTGAATGGATAAATTCGGGTCTGTTATTATGGTGTTTTGTAAAATATCTCGAAAAAACTGTTCTGAATACAAAATGAACCATAGGAAGACATAGTTATACAACTTCAAATCACGCGCCCGTGTATGTTTATGATTTAAAAGAGTTTCCATGGAGTTTCTTGCACGTTCTTCTCCATAGAGATCTACGCTTTGGAAATCCTTGCCAGAGCTGTTTCCTGATAGCTATAACCTAAGGGTCTTTCAGTTAAGAGTGAATAGTTACTTCTAGGCAAGCGTGCTGCATCATCGCTTACTATCAGGTGAGATAGTGGTCAAACTTGAGCCTAACCATAATAAAAACAAAAATACCAAACAGCAGAAATAAAATTAATGTCTGTTATTTTTTTATTTCTACGTTTGTTCTAAACAAATATGTGGGCGTCTATAATTGACAGTTGACAGTCACGTTGATCAACAAAGGAAAGCAAAATAAAGAAAGATTACTAAGGGGAAAGTGTTATTTGTTCGTCTTAATTAACACAAGAATATGTTTGTTGAGAAATGTCTTCGTTTTAACGTAAGATCTTTTGTATAGGAACTATTTTTCGCTTAAAAAATAATCCTGTTATTTTTATCGTAAGTTTCGTTACTTCTAGTGGGAATTGGTTTATTGTACTCGATATATTTAAAGGTACCTAAGCGCAAGAGAGTGTAAAGACCCACATACTTATATTGAAAAGGGAGGATTCTCCGACCAGAAGGGTATTATACCTGAGCAATATGTACCAGACAACCTTAGTTTAGACTATAAGAACTAAAACCAAAAAAGACAATCCGTCTGCTAGTAAATATTAATCAGACAAAAGTTTACATTTAAAATATACGATACATAGATAAAAATGTATAGCCATACATGAGGCAATATTTCTAGTTATTTAAATAACAATTAGGATCCATCTTTTGACGACTCTAGGATTAGGGTATAAAATATAGGTTAATATTTTATTCTATAATTACACCATATTTAGGACTGGTTTAACCCATCAAACTAATATTAAAATTGATCACACACAGTTCTAAAGTACAAATATGACTATTACAGAAAGGTCCACTATACATTTCATTGTGATATGTACTAGGACCTCATGAACATACAGGATCACTTTCAAGTCTTTGCTCTATAAATGTGCCACAATATTAAAGAGAGCACTTATTAAAAGGGAAAAAAGATATATCAAAATTTTTTTTCATACTTACACCATTATATAAAATTGGGTTTAGTTCATCAAACTAGGCTCAAAAGTCAATCACACACAGTTCTAAAGTACAAATTCCACTATTAAATCAAATTTCACTGTCCCCACAATATTATGTACTAGGACCTCAGGGCACGAAAGGATTACTTCCAACAGTCTTAGCTCTAAAAGAGCTGTTTCCTTTAAATGTGCAACAATTTTAAAGGGAGCAACTTTGTGCAACTATGTGCATGGTTGTGCCAACTATGTGCAACTGAGGCCCACATCCGCACGATCAATGGCGTCCCATCTAAATTCGGTGAGTAGCGCGTCATAGCCGACCAATAATACAAACTAAAACATTATTCAATACGTGTATAGTTGTTCTGGAGCGATAGCTTCCGTTCTTAGTATTATACTCGTTTGGAACTGGGTTACGGCGATGACTGTGATGGGGATTTGTAAATACTGGGGCTTTAAGGTATTTAGTTAACAAAACATCACGACTGTTTATGAAGGGTAAGGTAGATGTGTAGCCACACGTACCTACCATCGTGGTCATTTCTGCCTAACCATTAAAAAAAAATCGCTTGAATAATGCGGCGCGGCGTACATTTTCGATTTGAGTGCAAGCAAAAATGAACTTAGCGATGGTCAGGCGGAAGTGTCTTTGATGGTATTGCATATTTCATAAATTATATCAGGTGTAATTTTGAGGAAACTATGTGCTGTCAAACAAAAACAAATGCTGAATATCAGGGTTACTAAATGAAAATAAATTAATGGACTAACCGTAACCGTAGTCGAAAGTATCGGATATTCGAAATAAAAAATATTCGTAGTCGTAACCGAAACTGATATAGAAGATTCGAAAAAAGATGGAGACTCAAAGAAGCTATAATGACATTTTACACATGTAGCGATGATTACAAAAACAAATGGTAAACTAGACTAGAAAAATAAAAGTCAAATCTTGCTTTGTATTTAACTTTTATAATTTTAAAATAATATCTAATATCTATATAATAAACTAGCAGATAATCCGAAATAATTTCAAATCTGTAATCGTATCCGAAACCGACCGACACCGAACCGAAAATTCCTATGTCCGTATTCAGATCATTTCTATTGAACATACATACTCATATATAACAGTAGTATTAAACCTTGGGGGTATCTTTATCCATCCAGGTCTAGTTCTGCTAAACGACGAATCCATTTTTTACGTAAAACTTTATCCAAGACGAACTTCCATTGGCTTAAAAAGAAGAAGAAAACCTCCAGAGTCAAAACGTCTTATTCACCAAAGAATTTAAAACATTCACAACAATTCTCCTCGAAACAAAACGCAAAAACTGTAAAAAAAATAACAATTGCGAAGTTGTTTCAAAGGTTCAACATTCCAGCAAATTCCCTGACCTCGGCACAAACAGTGCAACAGTCGGACACAAAAGAAAACGTAAACAAATTCATGACACTGCGAAGTTTTCCTTCCAACTGTTTTAGTTGAAACCACAGAGTAAGGAATTGAAACGCTGGCAGTGTTTCGAGGTGGCGTCGTCAGTACTCATTGTATCTTCTATAAGTTTTTTTTACATGTATAACTTAGTTTTCTAACAATATTATTGATCAAATATGTCTAAAATAAAAACTTTTCATTTTATTTTTATAATATAGGTACTAGCTGACCTGGCGAACTTCGTACTGCCTAACAGTCAATAAATTCATCTTTGGTGTAGGTTAGGTTAGGTTAGGTTGGGTTTGGAATATTGCATAAAAGTTATCCGCAACTATTTCGTATATTTTATAGGGACGCGGGCAGTAGCTAGTTTTATAATTTTTTTTTTCTTAGAATAATCTAAGTTTTTTTCTTTAGGTACCGAACTGTGTACAGAAGATACAAAAGGTGCAGAATTCACGAGTTAAACCAGAACGTCTTATGAGTAACAAAAGTTACGACTGTGTTTTGAAAATTTTTGCCTTTTTATGCGAAATTCACATCGTCAAAAGTACAAGATTTAATAACAGCTCACAAGGAAAACTCTACAGGCAGAATTTTGTTCGCGACGGAGCCTAAACAAATTAAGCAAGTTTTTGAAAAGTATTCGTTCTCAACTGTTTTGGGAACAAAGTAATGCCTGCACCCTCTCAGAGCCGCCATTAGGGGCGTTTTAGCTCCACATTATAACATTTCAAGGTTCAAATACAAACAAGGATTTATGCCCGTTTAGGGGAAAAATGAAATTATGTTTATATTATGGAATTGTGATTGTGAGAACAAATTCTTTTTATGAGTTTATTTAGGCTAGCAGTTGGCAGTTTGCTTAGCGTGGCAGCTGACATCTGAATCTTAACGACCTAATGGGGCCGTTGCCACAGAAGGATGATGAGCAATAGGTAGCTCGCCATTCGGCCGTCCAGTTAGGACCAAGCCCCGGTTGACAGCGTGTAGTGTCTCACGTGCACCTCAAAGAGATGTGAGCAAAACCGCAGGGACTCAGTAGGACCGATGCCCACTAGGTTCCCGGGAAATTTTGAAAGAGATACCGTGATCCTAGAATGCAAAGGGCAACTAAGTTACACAGATGGGTTTTAATCAGTAAAAGTTTTACACACCCTATCGCTCCTCCGTAGAGCGGGAGAAGTCATTTGATGATTTTTCAACTCAAAAAAAGTAAGTAACGGGATCATTGAAGATATCCGCAGAAGAGTCAACGTAGCCGACATAGCCCGAAGAGTCGCCTAATTTAGTGGCCGTGGGCGGGGCAATTTGCTCGCAGAACAGATGGTCGATGGGGCCGAAAGGTTCTGGAATGGCAACCGTGCACCGGGAGATGCAGCGCTGAAAGGTTTCCCACACAAGGTGGATCGATAATCTAATAAGAGTCCCGCGAATGTGATGGATGCGAGACGCACAGGGCCCTTCGTGTTGTGGCCATACTTATAGGAGGCATATTTCCAGCAGTGGATGTCTTTTAGCTAAAATGATGCCGATGATGTAGAATTGCACTGCACGCTCAGACATCCAGAACTATGTTGTTAAAACTTGTTATATACAACAAGTAAGGGACAGCCCTTCGCAAACTTTTGGGGCTATCCCTTACACCTTGTATAGATACTATCTTTTTCCCTAGTTATTGTTTTATTACCCAGAAACATACGCTCAATCATTGATTCAAGTCAGGAATACTTCATTTAAAGTATAAAATAATTACACGACATCAAATCATAATATCACAGTACAGATTCTTGAGTTTTATTGTTATAACTTCAAAGGTAAACGAGGCCACGTGAAAAAGAAAAGTTATAAGGTCGCCACGTAACTTATTTCAGAGTTATTAAAAAGAAGCCTATAACAATGGGAATAGGGGTGAATTTGGGTGGAACAGGGAAGGAAATAAAAGGAAAATTAATGGCAGGGGTGTAACAATTAAAAAACGTGACATTGCTACCGAAACCATAATAATATGAATTGTTGCGTGGTTCATTAACTGAACGGGGTGAGCTCGGAGAGCGGGACTGTAGGTAGTTAGGTACCTTTGTATTTTGTGGGGTTTCATGTTTTTTTAGGTGAAAAAAATATCTAAATAACATTTCCCGCCCTTAGACGGAGCGAAAGATGGTGTAAGACTTTAACTGACTAAAAACCCACTCTTGTTCTTTCTTTGTCATTGTTCCAGGGCCCCGGGATCTCTTTCGCATCACCTATTGCCCGTCCCCTATCTGTATAAAAATAAGTTAGATTTAAATTAAATTACTTAATAGTCTGTTAGGCTAGATTGTGTGAAAAAAAAACCTATTGCCTCAGTAGGCAGGTTTTTTTTTAGTGAGATATTAAATACTCCCACTCTAGGTGGAGCAAGAAGTACCTAGTGTCAAATTCCTACTGACTTAAACCTACCTTACCTGTGACCTTTCAGTTGCTCTAAGGCAGAGGTTATAGTTGTCAGCAATTTGATCGTATCATAAATCATAATCATTTATTTGCTAACACGGGTACATTACATAAAGTTCATTATTCAATACTCAATACTTTATTGCATTCCATATGTGTGTAGGTATGATGGAAAAAAAACATCAAAATGGACCCTCTCGGGCACAGCAAACCTAGGAGAGAGGACGAGGCTAACTTGTCAACATTATTAAAAAAAAAATATGCGAAAGTAATAAGTAAGTAAGTATAAGAGGTTTAAATTGCGATCAGCGATTTGACTGGAAGAGTGAAACGAGTAAAATATGGTATGGCTACATTATAAGCACAAATCAAAAAAGATGATGTAGCTTTCTTACACATATGCTTCACAACGAATTAGACTAGCAATTCATAGTCTGTCTGAAAAGTCAAACGACTTAGGAATTTTGTATAGTATTTAATCATTTAGATAATACTTATATTGAATACTTTTTTTATAAGGTTCTTCTATTAGTAAACTATGATCAAGATCTCTTAATCAACCTTGATTATTGAACCAGCGACTACATCAGATTTCATTTCACCCTAATAATTACCCAAGACGTTTGGCTTTTTAGACAGACTCTACACTATAAAAGAAGACGGCGATTTCTCTGTGTATTCGCTAATAAATCCCAATATTACTAATCGTAATAAATTCATCCGACTCCGATTCTCGAAGTTTCGAGTGTCTACGAATGATAGACATTTGGTGAATTAACTGACACCTACATTAGCCTAGCATTATTACCCGTAACAGACATAATGTTTCCACTTGAAATTATTAATAGAATTATTTAGGACAATTTGGCAAATCCCTTTGGTTTAGATTCCCTTTCCTTTGGTTTGGTTGAGATTGATATAGCTCCTCTCTGGAGCTATATTTAAAATTGTTAATAATTATGTTTTTTTTTTAAATTGATATAAACTAGAGCTTGACTGCGATCCCACCTGATGTTAAGTAGTTATGCAGTCGTTGATGGTGAGGCGCACTAATTTATTAAGAGCCTGTTCACTGTAACCTAGAAGGCGCCTAAATTATAATTGTGCGGGAAGACCGCAGCAAGCAAATTGTTCCAGTCCCTCGATATACGGTATAAACGACGAGGCGAAACGCTTTGTCTTGACCGTAGAGGTTTTAACAACGTAAGGGTGGATACTCGTCGTTTGGTATTATAAATTGGACAGGTTCCATTGTATTTTTAATCGAGAATGGCATTGTAACTTTTAAACTACAAGCGACAGCTCTAGTCTCAAAGAGTCTATTTTTGTCCAACACTGCACGTGGAAAACTGTCTAACTTTTGAACAAACTTTAAAAAGCCGTCAATCCATCTAAACTTCAGTTCTGTTCTAAAACCAGCTTCAACCTTGAACAGGGCTGCATCTTCAATCACAACAGTTTACGACAAACCCGATCAATTACGCGTGTCAAATCATAGTGTTAATACCTCTGTGTACGAGCTGCTAATGGAATGCAAATGTTCAGAAATAGCGATCGACAACCGGTTCTGCTGTTTACATGTCTCAACCGCTAACCGTTCATGCTCGCCTGGTAGCGAGCTTGTTATGAAACTAGTAGCAGGCGAATGCTTGTGGTCTTTTGGGCCGGAAACTGTGTCTGTAGACTGTCTAGTCCAGATTTTTAAGTATTTTTTTTTAAATAATAGACAGGCTCACGCTTGACCACTATCTCACCTGATGGTAAATGATGTTGTAATCGACGGTGCAGCACGCTCGTATAAGTAGAAGTAACTTAGTCACTTTAGTGACTATATTTGAGACTAGTTTTTGCCCGCAGCTTCGTCCGCGCACATAAAATATTGCCTATGTCCCTCAGGAATAAAGCAGCTTTCTATCGGTGAACAAATTTTAGCAATCGGACCAGCACCAGAGATTACCTCTTACAAAAAAAGAAATAAAAAAAAATCATTTTTTATATCTTTATTATGTATATTAGTGTAGATTTTTGACCAGATTATCAACATTACACGCTCATTTGGTGTAATGGTTGATCGATTGGCTTCTCCATTGCATGTCGCGGGTTCAATTCACGCACGGAACAAGTATTTGTATGGCCTACAAATAGTTATTCTGGGTGTTTATGGAGTTTTATATGTTTGTGAATACAATCACTATACAGGAGTAATTATTAAAGCAATGCTATATAAAAAAAAAAATTAAGCAATAAAAATAAACCGAAAAAATCAATACAAAAAGAATAAAAATATCAATGTTGTCCCAATATTTTTCCTATTGTAGATGCAGCACGCGCACACGAATCACACGAATCGAATTGGGTGTTAAATGTTATAGCTGGGCTACGAGTAGGTCGTGTCGTGCAATTTCTACTTCCATTTTCGGAACAAAAAGAATTGCAGCTCCATTTTCAGCAGAACTGTAATTCGCTGTTGAAATGTAACGGCGAACAATTTGTAGGAACAAATGAGGTTCGGTGTTCTGACGTCATCGTGGTAGATACATTTATTTTTCATCATGATCATCATCATTTCAGCCGAAAAACGTCTACTGCTGGACATAAGCCTCCCCCGAGTGTCGCCAAAACGACTGGTCCGTTTAGCATCCATAGCATTCCCGCGACTCTCACCAAGTCATCGTTCCACCTTGTGGGAGTTGCTCAAACGCTGTGTCTTCCGGTAAGTGATCACTCCAGAACCTTTCGGCCCCATCGACTATCTGATCTGCGAGCAATGTTCCCTGCCTACTGCCACTTCTGCCCTGATCACACATACCGAGTAAAAGGGCGAGACAGTAAAATGTTGCTCGGCCGAGCCAATGATGTGAGCGAGTTATAGAGGTAAGCGGACGTGCGAGCACTCGGCGCTTTGTTTATACATACCGAGTACTCGGCCGAGAGCCCTGTCTCGCCCATTTACTCAGTATGTGTGATCAAGGCATTAAGTTTGGCGATTCTTCGGGCCTGTAGATGGGTCACACATTTACTAACCATACAATATTTAATATAATCCTAAAGGTTAACCGAAATGGGAACACTTTATTTAGGTACGAACTAATACCTAAATATTGATCAATCGATACGCCGTGGATGACGTAAATAAAGGTGTTTGCTCACAGGCGCGCCGGGCAATATTGAGCAAGATCGAACGCCTCCCCAGCGCTCAGGCTGTGGCATGTTTGTACATATAAATCGTAATGGGGCTGTGCATGGTGTAACGGAAAGGTGTGGTCTTATCCCTAAGAATATATTTTAAATAAAATTCAATTCCAAAAAAAAATGGATTTACAGTGCATTCAAAAATTAGTGTAAGAGGATATTTTTTTAGAATTTTTGTATGAAAAAAAAAACATACAAACAGCCGAACGTAGTACCTCCTCCTTTATGGGAAGTCGGTAAAGAACTGTATGCCTACAGTTTTTTTTTAAATATGGCCACACCTTTCCGATTACTACCCGCTAGGGCCGCGGGAATTTTTTAAAACAGAAACCGGTGGTCCTAAAACCCAAAGGACATCTGAAGGCCACAGCTGTTGTTTTAGTCAGTATTCTTCTTCTTTCGTATCGATCTGACTCAAAATTGGTCCGACCAATATTTAGCCACCTGGATAGCTCTGTTGTTGGCTTCGTATAAGTCATAGAGGGTGCAGATAGTTGTGCATGCTGGGTAGGAAATAAGGTGACGCAAATCCTGTGAAGAGGCTCCACATTGGCACTGTATGGGTCAAGGAAACCCCATTTGGCTAGATTATCTTTGCAGCGACCAACTAGCGCCCGCAGTCGATTTTAGTCAGTAAAAGTCTAACACGAAATCCCACATCACCAATCCCACCTTATAGCGAAATAATTAATTGGAAGACCTTAAAAAACAACCCTGTATAAATTGTAAGGGAATTTTTCCTCATTATATAAGTGGAATTTTCCCCCTCCCTTTCACCCTTTTTGAGCGAGTGTTTACCCTTCTTGAGTGAGTTAAAACGTGATCTTGTGTTTTAAGTTTAAAAGTTTTGTTTGTTAGTTTAGGAAACGCTTTCTGGCCACAACAGAAGCAACTTCCACACTTATCTCCGGTTTCTGCAACCCTAGTACCTAATGAAACTATTAAGTAAGTATCTTAAGTGAATAAATAGGGTTTTAAGCCCACAGGAGTGCGTAGTTTTAAATTATTTACTAAAAATGGTTAATCTATAATATAAAAAGAGAAACTGACTGACATATCAACGCACAGCCGAAACTACTGGGACTTGGAGCGTGAAATTTCAGGTGAAACGGGGGTCAAAAGTTTGCATGGGGAAACGAACTTATGCATAGAAAAGAAAGAAAGAATGTATACGCAGGCGAAGCCGCTTGCAGAAGCTAGTACATAATAATGCCGTTGTTAGCATAGCATAGTCGGCCTTATAATGTTCCCACTGTTCGGACTCAGGCCTCCTCTCTAGGAGAGGGAAAGGGCATTCATCACGCTAGCCCAGTGCGGGTTGGTGGATGTCACATGTCTTCAAATTTTGTGGTTCTAAGACATGCCGGTTTCCTCACGATATTTTCCTTCACCGTTTTGAGAGCAATAGTGATGAAATAAATAATACTAAGTAATGCGCCTGGCTGGGTTTATACCCGCGACCTACAACTCATAAGTCGGGGCCGTTACCACTCGGCCACCACTGCACTACATTCAGTTGTTATTTAAATAAAATAATATGTATATTTTGTTATCTATCGTTTAAAATGTATGCGCTGCATTAAGTCTTTATAAATCATCAAGATATCACCATCATGCTACACACAATTCACAACTTATTCCACAAATAATTATATATACAAAATAATTGTTCCGATAAGCCGGTGAAATCCGGTCGCTGCCAGCCGGACGTCCGGATCGGAACGATACCGTGCGGACCGAAGCGGAACGGAAGCGAAAAATCACAGCGCCGCGATCACGTTTTCCGGATAAAAGCGAAATGAGCGAAGCTAGCTATTATCGGGAGTGTGCCTTGATTTTCATGCCGATAATGTATTGTGTTTCAGTAGCAATGTTTCATCTACACAGAGGCGTAGCTACCGCCGTATTTGCCGTATCAATTATACGGGGCCCCCCATGCTACAGGGGCCCCGACTTAGGCTAAAATTTGTAACATGTTGTCCATAATCTCAAATTCTCATGGACAGGAATGAATGAATATTGACCACTCATAATATGATATTCTGTAAATAGCTTTTAGCACGCTCCTTTCTTTTTAGCATTTTCTACATGCAAGACGATAGTAAAAACTCAACCAATTTTAGTACGTCCTAGTAAGTAATCCATAAAATGAGCTCATTTTCAATTTTAAGGCCTCTCAAGGCACTATTTCTATATTAGTAGAAGCTATTTCGTACAAAAAAAAACATACTTTCAAATATATTAGATACGGGGCCTCTGAGGGCCTAGCTACGCCACTGCATCTACACTAATATTATAAAGAGGTAGTTTGTTTTTTTTGTTTGTAGGTTATCTCTGAAAGTATTGGTCCGATTGCTAAAATTTTTTCACTGATAGAATGCTGCTTTATTTCTGAGGGTATATTTTTGTATGCGGGCGAACATGCGGGCAAAAGCTAGTTTGGGATAAAAAAAAAACGTTAAATAAACTAGTGCTAGACTGTGATCTCATCTGATGGTAAGCAGTGATGCAATCGTTGATGGTGAGGAGCTAGTTTATTATGAGCCTTGAAGACACCTAAATTATAATCGGACGGGAAGACCGCAGCAGTCAAAACTTTCCAGTCTTTCGACAATAACGTAAGCTAGTTTTTTCCGCGACATCGCTTACGATTGTTTAAAATTATTGGTGAAAAGAAGAAAATTTATTTAGAATACATCAAATCATTCATCAATTTGTTGTGTCTATCTATCATCATTGTTTTTATAACAAATGGGCAATTGGCCGACATTGAGTTGAAGATTGAAAATGCGTTTCAGCGTCAGCCTTTGATACACTACATTGCCTGGCCTGTTGGTCTAGTGGTCAGTAACGTGGCCCTGACTGCTACGCCGGAGGTTATGGGTTTGATTCCCACCCAGGATAAATGTTTGTGTGATGAGCAAGATCACTTGTTCTGTGTCTGGGTGTAATTCTAATCTATTATAATGTGTGTGTATTTAGAAATATATAAGTATGCTTGTCAACTGTCTGGCACGGTTCTAATGTGATTTGGCCATTACATATTTACTTGACTTGTTTTTTCTCAGGGTAGTCAGCTAGGAAACACCGGTTTCATCTAGTTTAAACTGATAAAAAAAAAACAAGTGTAAAAGTGATTTTTTAAACCTATTTGCAAAATATATATCATTTATTACTTATAATTATTTGTATGACAGTCAGATTCGATTTTCGTCACAAATTGATTGATTTTTTTTTGTATATGAAAGCAATGTCACCCACAATAAGGAACCTTTCAGGAATGTAAATATTTAGACCAAATACAACTCTGTATTTGGTTTTAGTCCAGTATTGGTTACTATTATAACCAATTTCAATAGCCAATGTTTCTACGGAATAGGTAGTAAGGTCTCGAGTATGTAATACCCCGCTGGGAGCACTTGTGGGTATAGAAATTTAAGTATAAAAGATTGACCTTGGACTCACATAGCCTAGAATAAAAAATGTACATGGACACTTCAGAACTAACATAGCTTTTTTTGGAAGTCAAAATCATAGAATAATACCTGTTATGTGACAAATGTTATATAAAATAAATGTAGGTAGGTATACGTTGCCTTTGTTCTATCCGAAAGCAAGTTTTCCCATCAGAAAAAAATAAATAAACCGATTGTAGCGCCACCTACCTGGTTCAATTGTATTTTTAATCCATCCAGGGATCCACTCAAATATACACGTAAAATTTTATCCAGATCGGTCACGTCGGTTGTGGAGTGGCGACCGCGTATCAGAAGACGTTGGAAGGCCTCCCACAAAGCGGACCGATGACCTGGTGAGGGTTACCGGGAAATCTGATGCATGCGAGACGCACGGGGCCAGTGTATATGGCGACACTTGGAGGAGGATATGTCCAACAATGGACGTCTTGCAGCTGAAACGATGATGATGAAAGATATAGTGTGATACGAGTAAAAGATCCCCGCTTACATTGTTACTAAGTTGAAATAATCCACAACATTACAAAACCACAATATAGTTTAAATATATTTAATTTCTGTTACATCTCAACAGATTGTTCGCTGTCGTTCTGCCAAAACTCACACAAGACTCGTTTTATTTCACATTCAAACAACGGAACTCATAAACAAACCGTAACATAAACCGGCAGATAAAATGCAACAGTTACTTTCAATATTGTGTACAGTTTCCGCAAAATAACGCACGTCAATATATCTATTCTTCTGTCAATGATTAAAGGTAGAACTACATTGCGCCCACGTATACCACGGACGCCAATCGGGGCGCGTCGGTCTCCATGCATTTTATATGGCAACTATACTTGTAGAGCTACATTAGGTCCACGCCACGCGACGCCAAGCTATGTACAACGTGGGCGTGGCCCATGTGTGCGTCGGACTAATGTAGTTCCTGCTTTAATATTTTATTATTTATAGTCAACATCTCCCGAACCTCTCCATTCGGATGAAGCTGAATACCCGTGTTTTACAAGGAGAACCAAGGAGGACAAGGAGCGACTGCCTATCAATCAGACCTCCATAACCCAGTTACTGGGCAACACAATACTCCTTGAATAGACTAAAGGTATATCTTTTTTTTTTCTCTCGACGGGGAAAATTATCATTGACAAAACCCGCTTTTGGGTGGAGCGGGAGATAGTGTCAGACTCTTGCTGACTAAAAACCCCGCGCCGTTACTTCTAGCCTTCATACCGGGGCTCTAGTTTCCTTTCGGATAACCCCGACCCCGGTAGGCTTCGACCCAGATGGGCCCCCCTCTCCCTGCTGACAACTCCTTGAGGCACGCGGGAACAGTGCGCGCCGTCGACGCATCGGCTCGGTCCGGACAGTTACCGGACGATCGGACAGCGAGCTGCCCATAGCTCGCTGTCCACGAGCCGCGGATTGCCGTCTACGGTGGCTGGTCCCGGCGGCGGCGGCGGCGGCGAAGGCGCCTGGAGCGGTCGGCCTGCTCCTTTGCATTACTGCTTCGCAGAAGGAGGCGACCGCCTCCTTCTGCGCCGCTTTACTTGTTCATCTCGACTGTACAGTCAAACCTATCAGGGATACCCTAGTGTGAATAGTGGGTGTTATGGTCAGACTGTCTGACGTCTGACTGCCTGTAAAGACTGTCAGATATCAACGAATGACCACCAGGACCAACGGCTTTACGTGCTCTTCCGAGGCACTAGCGTTTTTGGTGAAGGTTGCGGGAATCCGATGGATGCGAGACTCACAGGATCGATCATAGTGGCGACACTTGGTGGAGGCCTATGTTCAACAGTGGGCGTGATGATGATGATGATGAGTGTTTTTATGCAAACAAAATATTCTTATTTGACCCATATTTAAACTATTGTTCTATAATGTTGTTGACTGGCCTGTTGGTCTAGTGGTTAGTGGTCCTGACTGCTATGCCGGAGTTCGTGGGTTCGATTCCCACCCAGGACAAATGTTTATGTGATGAGCATGATCATTTGTTCTGTGTCTGGGTATAATTTATCTATAAAATGTATGTATTTAGAAATATATAAGTATGTTTATCAGTTGTCTAGTACCCGTAACACAAGCTCTGCTTAGCATGGGACTAGATGGCGTTGTGTGATAGTTGTAAAAAAAAAAAAAATGTCACTTCGATTGATAAATAAGTCTTTCTTCCGTGAAATTCTCTCGGCATTTCAAAAGGCTTGGTGGAATAAATTCTACTCTGACTCAAAGTGAACGTTCTTTACAGGCGAATAAAGATTGATAGTTGAGACACATTCAATCTCTTGAGAAGAACTGGATAGACGGAAGGACGAAGACACTTCGATTAATATAGACACTCTGGTTGGTTAGTATAGTACCTATAGTAATTGTTTATTTGTCACTATTAGAGATTCTTTGTGTTCAGTAATCTGCCGATGACTGTTGTACTTCATTACTGCTGCATACATTGCCTTCCCTAAGCTACCACATCAATCGGTTCTATAAAATTCGCATCCAACGGACTTCCACGGTCCTCATCTGAGAAGAATAGAAGTCCGAGGAATTTCCAAAATGAAATAGCATTGGGGCACGTTGCTTGCAAAGAGAAGAAGACACAGAGAATTTTAAGAACAAAATCAATTCGTATTAATAAAACGACATGCAACAATGTAATACAGAATCGCTTTAAAGCGGATATGAGGTAGACATGCACAGAATAATCTGAATGTAGAATTCTTGGGTGAAATGGAACGCAGTATTTACAAATTCTATGTGGCTACACAGGACTCCTGTGGTTTAAAGTTTTAAACACACAGAGGACATAGTCGATTGCTGAGAGAGTGTAGAACTATTCATGAGACTAGTTCCATTAGTTCCGAAGTAGAACTGCACACCTGGTTATCCCCAGGGGTTCAGCAGAAGTGTACGAACGTTGGCTCTTTAATATTCATTGGTGAAATTAGGTCCCATGTCACTCATGCATTAGGAACAGGAAATACGTTACGGTTAGCCAGTCTCGTGAATCTGTAATGTTACTGAGTTTTACATCTTTTAATTCAAAAGAGTTTTGATGGAATTTCTGGACCGTTCCTGTCCATAGAGATCCACGGATTGGAACGTGCATCCGGCTTCACCTTTCTGACTCACTGTCTCCTTGGCTTGAATTGTCAAGGAGACAGTGAGTGCAAATGGTTGAATCGAAATGGATAGTCAGAAGTATCTATACAAGAATTCAAGATCTATGGGGATTTTCAGTAACGAAACAAATGATTTACAATTAAACTTTATTAAAATAATGATGCTTATTCCGCACATAGGTTAACAAATAGAAATTTTCCACATCCTTTTTTAACGTAAACTACATGAGGCCGCTATTTTCCAGCTGACCCTGAGAAAAAACACCTAGATGTTTCTTTTAAAGTTCATACAGAAAACTATAGAATGGTTAATTTATATGAAAACTATGCAGATTAGTGTCTGAGATGATCTTTTGATGACACAGATTTTTGTGGACTTCTCCAGTCAGTGCCAGAATTTGTCACTATGAGCGTAGTTGAACACAAGACCAGTAAGGAGCTTACGAGAACCATCCAGATAAGTGTCTGAGATGGTCTTTTGAGGGAAGAATCACAATGATTTTAGTGGACCTGTCTAGTCAGTGCTAGAATTTGTCAATATTCGCGTAGCTCAAATTAGGTCTAGTAAAGAAATCCCGACTCGACGAACAATGAAAAAACTTCTTCAAATACAATCAACACAAAAAAAAAAACCATTTAGCTTTATATCCTAAAGAACTACCAGACCAAAACATGGCATCAGTAAGTATTTACGTTTATTTAATTGTTCCTTTCATCCGCCATGATGCTTCGACTTCGAGAGTCATTAAACTGATTCCACAAAGGTGCTTTACGAGCTGTGAAGAGTTGGCGCTTGGGCCGCGTTCTGTTCAAAGGACCGAGCGGAAAATGGGCACAATAAAAGCAATCCTTTTGTTTGAGTTACTAGTAGAATATTGTACGGAAAGCTAGCAGAATTCGACTCGACCTTTTTGTAATTTTACTCTTCAAATTCTTTATCATGTGGGGTCAGGTCAATTTAATATCTAATAATAAGTTTATTTGAACACAAAAATCGTAGGCAGTACGTAGCATATAGAAACAGAGGGTTGCAAAATCAAGTCATAATTAGTGTCGAATTCCCCAACTCCGGTACGCAGACCTGTTTTTAGGAATTGGAGATTTTACGTATTATTTTTACACGTATTATTTGTGTGTCTATACGGGCAGAATAAACATGTTTTCTTTCTTTTAATCGTGACCATGTTTGTGTGCAGGGGTCATGTGTATTGGCAGTGTGGGTGTGTGTGCAAAGGGATCTTCTAAATTTTTCTGTTCATGCATGAACTTTGAGTCAAAAAGTGTCGGCTTCCCTGTACTCTTATGTACCTATATTGAACCTAAAATGTTCTTGTCATGTTAATTAAAATGTTTAAGGTCCAATGTTCTTGCCCCAAGTCCGGACTGTGTTCGTATGGGACATAACAGATGTACACCTCATTTAGAAATAAGGGCTGTGCCATAGCAATAAGGCCCGTATTCACAAACAATACTTATCTCAGTAAAGTAGCAACGCTATGCGAAGTAAGGCATTTCTCACTGCGTTACATATGGCAAGCCTTTCAATTCATAAACAATACTAAAACGGCCCTTGGCTAAGCAAACGCACAGCGTTGAATAGAGCTCTGTGATTGGTTCGATTGTGTTGCGTAGTTCACTTCGCTGCTTGGCGTTCATTTCATTTGTAGTAACATAACCTCAAAACATAAATGGAGACCTCCTATTACTCCAGGAAAATGGGCTATTGTATAAAGTTCTTCTTTAATTCTTCGTTGTTGTTTGAAAATTTAATAAATAAATAAAATTACCTTCAACAAACTGAGATAAGAGACTATTTTCACAATAATTCTTAATACCTACTGTTGGTTGACTGACTTATAAGGTCTCCAGTAACAATCTGTAATATCAATGATAATAATAAATAAGCTAGTAATAGGTATATATAGTTCGTGAATAAAGTTTAAATCCTTTTAATTTATTACACTCTCATTGTCTTTCTATTGTGTCTCTAATTACGGTATTCGAAAGGTTAACAATAGAGTAAGTAGAAATGGGTTTGAGTTGACTGAATAGACACAATTCAAATATAACATAATATTTTTACAAAATTCTTGTAATGGTAAGTAATACTTGCCATTACAAGTTTTTTTTTTCTTTTTTATACTTACTAAGTATAGTAAAGTTTCATTAGTAGATCCCTGTAAGCTGCCAGAAGAATAAAATCTTAAGGCCACAAGCAACTGATAAATAGCTGGCGTTGGAAGTCCTCCAGCAGTTAATTTTTCTAGGTCTTCATTTGTCAGTAGCATGAGTATAAAAAGTACCACAAGTCTTTGGTAAACCTGTAGCGTCGTCTAAATTCATCCGAACTGTAATAATCAAAAGGATTTTGGAAATCCCGTATTGATTGATATAATTATCAAATTATATTATAATAATCCATATTAAAAGGACCTATTAAAACGGGAAAACTATCAATAACAGTAAAATTCAACCTCAAAAATGTTTCTCGTAACACATCAAAGACCACGGAGAATCGAGAGACAATAGCTATGCGTTGCTTAAAACAGCTAGCGGGCTACCTTAGCTGTGCGTTCATTCTAAGGGACGCATAGTGCTAGCCGCCACTGAAGCATTGTCTATGAATAAATTTTAGGGGCCCTGTGCGCTCGCGCGCACTGTGAGACCGCATAGTAACGTTTGTGAATACGGGTGTAAGAATATTACAGGCTGACTGTTCTACTCTTTTTTTATGAAACTACGCATTTTTTCCAAGAAAATAACTGATTTTGTTCACAATTCCAGAGGGTTATACAGTGCTTTTACTTACAACCGATGTATAAAAGAGCTTAATAACAAGCTTCTCGAAATGCGCGCAAGAAACTTGCAATCTTTTTTGTGTTCTCACTGATAGAATTTTGTTTGTCGAAGCTAAGTGAATGCAGACGATCACGTTTCTGCCTGGCGGCTACCAAGCCTTTTTATGCTTGAACTTTGCCTGTTGTTATACGGTTTTTTATAAAAAAGGCTTCAAGTACTATCAGCTTAGCTTTAAAAGTAAATAAAATAAAAACTTTTGTTGAAAACATTATAGAAGCTTGTTAAGAAGTTTATTTCAAGTTTCGTGGTTTTAATTATAATGCTAAATAGTGCGGAACCAATTAAGTAGTACTAGGGTGACACAATTGTGAGGAGGTTAAAAGTTATACGCGCCTGTTTATAAGTCAATGCCAGAAGTTCATTATGATCAGGTGTGTTTAATAGTTCATCCTCAGAAGTATACCCTCCTAGTACCACTTGACTGGTTCCCCTTTTTTTAGATAAGAGAAAATTGTGAAGTAGGCATGGGGGATTTTATCTAAACGTTATCTTCTCGTGCGTACTGGAAACATGGACGTAACTGATTTGTTATATTTTGGTCTTGTTCGAATAATCTATTAGCGAGTTTTTTTATCTACTCGTAGCATGTTCCAGTATAGGTTATAATGTTTGATGGACTGTACAGTTTTTTTTTTGTGGGGGGAATCATCCAACGACTTTTCCCGCTCTAGGGTGTGAAAAGGCGTGTCGGATTTTTACTGGCTACTACTAACTAAAGCTGGTATCTCTATGGTAGTGCTGTCATCTCTTTAAATCGCGCCTGAAATACTACGCACCATCGACGATTCAAGCTGGGTCTTTACCGGAACGTCCGGAAGCTCACGCCTACGTAGACTAGAATTAAGTTGGAGAGAATTTAGAAATGGCAATGTTATACCTACTTCCTCAAAACCATACAAAATATTTAGGAAGATATCAAGGACATACCAAGTATCTAACATTAAACATAAGAATACAGTCGTAGACAAAACTATGCCTCGGCGAAAGCCTGCTTAGGCCATGTGCCAAAAAAGTCTCCTTGAAATTAATGTCCCAATAAACAATAACATGGTCCCACTTGAGCTCGAGACAGTTCTGGTACAAGCCATTAACCACTGGTACTTTCTCCATAACAGCAGTGGGCTCAGTGTGCCATGAGCTGGAGCCACGCTGATGGCTCGTAAACCAAGGAATGTGCACAATAAACGACTCGTAACTTTGTTTCATGGTCTATTATCGGATGAGGCAGACAAGCTAGGTTTTATTAGGTTTTACTTGTTACGTCATCGGTAATATGGTTAATTGTGTTTTGATTAGAAATGTTATGGAGGTTTGATTTCGATTCGGAAAGATTGGAACACATTGATTGTACCTACCTACAGCTAAGAAGTAGAAATTCCTGCCGGAGTTTGTGTTTCCAGTTAATTACAACTTAGGTCGAAGTGAATAGGTTACTTTTAGGCAAGCGTGCTTCATCGTAGACCACATCATCGTTTTCCATCACTTGAGATCGTGGTCAAACGCGAGCTTGTCTATGATAATAAAAAATCCGCTGTTCATTTCGGATCCAATACATTTAAATCTTTTCTCTGGAGGTCATAGAGCGTTATTGCCTGTTGAGCTCCTGGTTCCAGAAAGGCTGATCAAGTTTCCGTTAGTTATAAATCCTCAAATTAAAAAAATAAAACATCCAATTTTTTTGATAGGTTTTGGGTTTTTGGTTTTGTTAAATATTTGCAAGTTATGTACCTGATCGAGTTTTTGATTAGTTTTAGGTGTATTTTGTTTGACGTTTTTGCCTCCGCCTCCATTTCATTACCGATGCCGATTCCAGTTCCGATTCCTAAATACCATACAAATTTTAAAAACTCTGTTTTCGAATTTGGTTCCGACATAACCACTTTCACGTTACGTACCTAGGTATGTAACGTGAAAGTCCTGCGGTTGGTTTTCAAACATTTGATTACATAACATTTGATTTTTGATTAGTTTCGCGATTTTACGTGTGATGCTGTCAAAACCTTTTTCTTTTTGAGGGTTAAATCATTGAACACTTCTACCATTCTGAGCAGAGCAAGATATGCACTGACTAAACCCCAACTGTGTTCCTTCAGGTACCAAGGTACAGGTGCCAAGATATGTATCCCCAGCATGTCTGTTCAAAGTCCTTCTACTGCTTAACTTAAGTTCTAGTCAATATTACCAATCTAGCTGTACCGAAATCTGACTTACCATTGTCTAACCTCACAACAAATATAAATGCCCGGACTTGCAGCGCACAGCTAAGCTTTAAATGAAATGATAAAGAAATACTAGGTCTTATACTGAGTGCTATCTGCTTTCGACAAAGCCCTGGGGGACATAAGCTCCTCAGAGCTGTACAATGGTGCTGTGCATTCAATTAATATAATCCCTAATCGCCTTAGCATTGTCCGGGAGGCAAGGAGTTACCCTGGCTGGAAGTTGATTAGTTTATATACCTAATGGTATTTTCCTGGAACTGGTTTTACAGGGTAAGCAGTTTTAATGAAATTTCTAGCTCTTTTCTACTCTAATATCATAAAGAGGTTTTTTTATGGTGGGGAAAATTATCCAATGACAACCCTGCTCTTGGGCGGAGCAGGAGATAGTGTCAGACTCGTACTGTCCAAAAACCCACCCCGTTCCTTCTAGCCTTCATACCGGGGCTCCAGCCCCCTTTCAGATTACCCTGGCCTCAGGCCCCATATCACAAAGAGGTGAAGTTGTTGTTTGTTTCTTGTTTGTAGGAGGTAATCTCTGAAAGTACAGGTCCGATTGCACAATTTATTGCCGATAGAAAGCTGCTTTATTCCTGAATGACATAGGATATATTTTTTGTATACGGGTGAAGCAGCGGGCAAAAGCTTGTAGAATATAGACACAGTTTCATAAGAATGACCTTGTATTTTTTGTTAGGTTCGACTTAATTTTTCTTCTTCTTTGCATTTGAAATATCTATTATTTATTTATTTATTGTGCACGCCTGCCACAGTGTTGTCTTTTTCAACTGAAAGGTTGACTAGTAGAGAATAATTGTTGCATTAAGTCCGCCTATGTACTACTACTGTACATGAAGTAAATTAAACGTAAATAAATATATTAAATGTAATGTAAGTAAATTAATTGTAGTAAATTTCTTGTTTTAATGGTGTTAGTTTCTCCAACCACAGATCATGTATGTAGTAAAATGGCAATTTAAGTAAAGATCGTAGTTAGTTGCGTTTTGCAGTTTCTGCCTACTCCATAGGAAGAAGGCATGAGTTTTTATAGGTACGCACCTACGTTAAAAGTAAACAAATAATGACACAAGTACTAAAACTAGCTACTCAAGTATCCTAGGGGATAACTTCTAAAAATTGAAAGGCAAAATGTGGTAGGTTAAGACCACAAGCAATTTGGGGTATTAAAGGATGTCCCCTAAATTGCTTGTCATACCATTAAAGATATTTCATCGGACCGAAGAAATACCAGCACGCAATATAAACCACTAATCATTTACCAGCGTGATCGATCAAAATACCCTTCGGTCTACTGTGACATGAATACGACGCGATGAATCAGCGTCAGTCGCGTCCATCGACGCGCGAGTCCGATCAAACCGAAGTGGTTTCGAACGAGGCGAGTAATGCACTGCGAGTCGTTCAAATGAACGCTTAATTGATGTTAACTGGCGGATGAGTAATGGATTGTGGGAATATGGGGTGCTAAGTAGAACTAGACAGCTTGGCAAGCAATCATACCAGGATAGTTTTTAGAAGCGCATTTATAATAATAACCATTTTATTTCCAGGCATCGGAGGCCTATAGAAAACTACATAAAATCACATAGAATAATTTTAAACACCAATAAACTAAAAACATCTTATAAAAACAAAAGTTTTTTTTTATAAGTGAAAAAAAATCTTATTTAACTGTAATTATATACGTAATGTCGTTAGCATCGTGTGTTACCGCTGTATGTATTTATAAAGTACTGATAATTCCTATTAATTCTAAAAACATCTTAATTACTTGCTTGTACTTTATTTTCATGATAGTATCATCCCGTTTGCGTAACAAAATTGTTAATCCATCTAATCTCATTAAAGTAAACCTTTTTAGGGTTCTGTAATTCAAAAGAAAAAAACGGAACCCTTATAGGATCAGTTTGTTGTCCGTCTGTCTGTCTGTCAAGACCTTAGGAATGCTTAGATGCTGTTGTTGGTCTGAGTCCCTTAAAGCCGTAAAAAAAATGTTTCTGGATGAACGAAAACAAAGATACGGTCGTTTGTGACGCAAAAAACATGTATTTCGACACTCTCAAGGGAATCATAGGTACTTCCTGTTGACTTAGAATTTCGAAATTTGGTAGAAAGCAAGGTATATATGTGTATATTTGTAATTACGTTTCAGAAAATTCAATTTTTTGCGATTTGGAAAGATCTTCGTAACTCAATTCGGGAATTGAACTGTTTTCATTGGTAAGTGTGTATGGAACCCTCAGTGCGTGAATCCGACTCGCATTTACATTTACTCCTGTATTGCGGGTGTGTTCACAAACTTGTAAACGAAATACACTTTCACATCCTCACCCGGGACACTTATCTATATTGTATTGCATGTTGGGTTGGTGTTCACAACTCTACGTCTAAGTACGCCAGTATTTTGTACACGGGGAGACGATGTCATTCGATCTAATCCAGTTTCTCAAGGAAGTTCAGCAGCGCCTTGGTATCACTTACTATTTCGAGAGGATACCTGTATCAACATCTATCTGTAGGCGATATAGATATTTATTCCATGCGGGAATCAAACCTACAATAAGCAGTGCCAACCCTGCCGCCAAAACTCTAAATACTCACAATGCAATAAATTAACATACGTGTGTAATTGGTTGTAAAACTCACCACAATAGGCCTAAAGGTTCATTGAGACCGCGACCTCCTAATCGCTGTATAAGCCCCTAACCACCGTGACAAATTGTCGCATTCCGTCCCTTGTCACAAATGGGTTAGGTGACATGTGTCGCACGCAGCGCACGATATCGTAAGACACGTGCGCAAGGAGTATTTTTGGCTACAGCACCAACATGAGCTATGTGGATTTATGTATTTTAGTTGCATAAACAGTTCATGTTTATGCAACAAATGGGTTCACATTTGTCAAGACACTGGTTTAGACAGTCCATCAATAAGACGAGGACAGCGAAGTTCGCAAGAATCTGCTGGACATACTGATCTATGTGGTGATGGCTGGGGAGGCTTTTGTCCAACTTTTTATTCGCATTTGTCAAGACACTGGTTTAGACAGTCTATCAATAAGACGAGAGCAGTGAAGATCACGGGAATCTCCTGGACATACTAATCAATGTGGTGATGGCTGGGGAGGCTTTTGTCCAACTGTCCATTCACATTTGTTAAGACACCGGTTTAGACATCCATTAAGACGAGGGCAGTGAAGGTCGCAAGAATCTGCTGGACATACTAATCAATGTGGTGATGGCTGGAGCGGCTTTTGTCTAACTTTTTATTCGCATTTGTCAAGACACTGGTTTACACAGTCTATCAATAAGACGAGGGCAGTGAAGGTCACGGGAAACTCCTGGACATATTAATCAATGTGGTGTTGGCTGGGGAGGCTTTAGTCAGCATGAATAATCGCCAAACTTAAGTGGCAGTGGACAGGGCACATTAATCGCAGATCAGATGGCCGTTGGGGACGAAAGGTTCTGGAGTGGCGACCGCATACCGGAAGAGGCAGCGTTGAAAGGCCTACTAGAAGGTGGCCCGATGACCTGGTGAAGGATTCGGGAATCCGATGGATGCGAGACGCATACGATCGTTCATTGGTGCGAGACTTGGGAGGCCTATGTCCAACAGTGAACGCATATCAGCTGAAGTGATGATGATGATGATGGGGGCTTGTGTATAGAGGGGTCAACTTTACGTGCGTGACGCACAGCTCCTGCGCAAGCGTGTGTCGGTGCGCGCCTTTACGAGCTATTTCCAGTTTGTTGACGTGTAGTTGTCGTAAATCACCAGAGCCGATCTGTGCGCTTTATTACACAATGAACGGCATTTGTGGTGTTTTTCTTTAGTTGTGTCGCGTAGGAAGCCGGGCTTCGAAACTAGAAGAATAATTGGGAAGTGACTTTCTTGGTCAAGGTAGATTTAAACGTTTACCATGTTTAGACTCATAGTAAGGTTCAGTTGAAAACCAGCGTCAGGCAACTGCTACGTGATGGCCTGGCACTATGCTGACCTGCATCTATTTTGCGCAGCCGTGAGACACACAGTGTCATCCACATTTTAAGATTAGGTAAGCAGTTTCTATAATTGTTATTTCATTGCGTGTACGCACTTATTTATGTGCCAAATAAACGTATTTTCTTTCTTTCTTTCTATGTTTCGCTCTGTGATTGATTAAAGAGTTTCAAGCGGACCAATCGGAGCGTCGAACGTCATAACTGATCACGTTAACGTAAAATCAACTCGCACTAGGCACCGTGGTTAATTAAATAAGTCTCTACTTTTTCTTTCATGTTGGAATGGACTATCTGAGGATACCATGGCCGTCCGGTAATTAACTGGGCCGAGCCCTGTCGTGGACAGCGCGTAGTGATCGACGCGCTATTCAAAGAGATGTCAGCAACCCGTAAGGACCCAGCAAGGCCGCCGCGAATTTCTGAAAAAGAAACCCGTAGTCCTAGAACGCAAAAAGCAAGTGAAGGACACAGGTGCGTTTTAGTCAGTAAAAGTCTTACACGCCCTTTCGCTTCACCCAGAGCACTCCACTCCACGTCCTCTTTAAAACAAAATGGTGTAAAAATAACTTAAAAGTTTTTCGATCTTGATAATATTATAAAAAGTGACATAACGTCAGATGTTGCTATAATTATTATTTAAGATACTGTCTTTCAAAAGCTTAATAAAAAATGCGGTACAACTTTTATAAGCACACAATTTATCCTCTTTTTACAGCACCCTGAGGAAAAGAAAATTATACCCAGGAAAATGAAAAGAGCTCAAGAAAAAGCTCCTTTATTTCGCAAGCAAAGGCGGAGCGTACGACTAGCGTTTTAAATTTATAAAATAATGTTATTCCCAGCTAAGTATGTCGATTGCTGAACATTTCACGGCTGGTTTGAAACGTTAATTAGCGCGCTTGAAATAGTTTTCAAAAAACAATTTACGGCGCAATATCGTTCAAATATTATTTGATGTTTAACTGTAAATTAAGTTTTTGTTTATATACTCAACTCGTTAAATATGTTATGAGATTTAACGAGTTTTACTAAATGTGGACAGGCCTAGCCAAGTTACGACTGTATCATTTCGATTCTCTTACGACGAACTCCTCGAGTTGGCCACGCCTCCGATTTGTTCTGATGTCATCTCAACGCTCAGTCACGTGGTTAGAATAAAGGGATCGGAGAAGTGGCCTACTCGAGGCGTTCGACGCAAGAATATTGAAACGAAACGGTCGCAATTTGGCTTGGGGGGTTGCACTTTCTTTCTTTCTCTTTATGTCTCTTTTGTAAGCTGTAATACTAATAAAGATAATAGAATAGAATAAACTTTATTGAACATCAAAAAAGTAACGCAACTTAAATATAATCTGTAGGTACCTACAATAGCAGTCTTGTCACTGGCAATGATATCTACCAAACAACCTTAGGACGTTAAATATTATAAATCTTAATCCTTCATTATTTTTCCGGATAAAGACTCTTTATTAAAAGAGTACTACTCCAGAATCGGTGTCAAAGATCTTGTCGCTTGTCAGAAGCTCGATATAGCGAACGGTGGAAAACGAATGATCGAATCTAGTTTCTAAAGTGAACAAAGCGGGATGCATGAAAGCGATCACTGGAACTCGTTACACACGATTCCACATTAATGAAGTCGTTGAATACTGAACGCAGTGAGTGACCAAAACGTCATGCAGCATAAAATCAATTACTGAAACGCACTAAACATGATTCTACAATAAAGAAGTTACTGCATCGATAATGACATTCAAAGATTTAAAGCATTTAATTTCAAATAAACCATTTGCAGGCACTTTTGAAATATCAAAAAGTTAGTCAGTCAGAAAAATGATGCTAGTTGCACATTCCAAAGCATAGATGGAGAGTCCGGTAACTGTCCGGACCGAGCTCAAGACGTCGACGGCGCGCACTGTTCCCGCGCGCCTCAAGGAGTTGTCAGCAACAGGAGGAGCCCAGCTGGGTCTAAGCCTACTGGAGCCAGGGTTATCCGAAAAGCTCGAGCCTTGGTTTGAAGGCTAGAAGGAACGGGGTGGGTTTTTAGTCAGTAAGAGTCTGGCACTATCTCCCGCTCCACCCAAGGGCGGGGGTTATCATAAGATGATTTTTGCCCACCGTAAAAAAAAAAGCGTAGATGGAGCAGAATGTGCAAGAAACTCCATGGACACTCTTTTCATGATGCTAAAAGTATCTTGTGTAATAAGACCCTAAATAAACACATTAAAAATAACATCACCAGTGTAAATGCTTGTAATGCGATGAGCAAACTATAAAGCTGACAGTCCTTACCACGGAACAGTGCCACAGCGGAACAAAGCGAAGGGATTATTTTAAACCTCGCTTATCAGCCGCCCTCAGCGAAGTGTTTGTGCCTATTGTTCTATGATGCGCCATGCTAAGTGCCGATTATGAGGGAGCAGACAAGTTTCATATTGTGTGTTTCATCGCAGTATTGTGTATTGGTGTAACGTCTCGCTCTGTAGACGTAGCTACGTTCTGTGTCCGCTCGTCTTTTAGAACTGAGCCCGAGTCGTCAACAGCGCGTTCCACACGCATCTCAAAGAGAGATCAACAAACCGTAGGGACCCAACAGGGCCAATGCCAGCTAGGGTCATGGGGAAAAGTATGAAAGAAAAGCAACTGAAAGATCATGTGTGCGTAGGAAATACATGAATTGATTCCGCAGTTTCAATTATACCATCGAACAACCCGACGTACGACGAGTAGCCACCCATACGTTGTTGAAACGTCTATGGTCCGGACTAAGCGTTTCGCCTCGTCGTTTATACATCGTCGGCGGACTGAATCAATCTGCCTGCTGCGGTCTTCCCGTCCGATTATAATTTGAGTGTCTTCAAGGCAAGAGTGAATAGGCTTATAAACTAGTACGCCTCACCATCAGAGATTGCATCACTGCTTACCATTAGGTGGGATCACAGTCAAGTGCCATATCAATTTAAAAAAAAAACATAGTTGTGGTTTTAGTTAATAAAAGTGTGACGCACCTTCTCCTCTCTTCTCTCTTCTTCTTCTTTCTTCTTCTTCTTCTTTCTTCTTCTTCTTCTACTCTCGAGCGGGACAAGTTAGTAAATGATTTCCCACATAAAAAAAGCTATAGGTAGTCTGTGGACCTAGCTGTACTTTGTGAACGTAGGTATACCGGGTGGACACAGCTATACTCTGTGGAGCACTCTTCATATTTACGGTTAACAAACTTTTTATAAAATGGTGAGAGTATTTTTATTTGCGAGTGCAGCAATTAATTTATCTGAGCGAAAATTTTATATTTCAGTTTGGAAGTCTGTTGTTTTTGTTTACTATGTGATACAAGCACAGGACCGGTCATTATGGCGACACTTGAGAGAGGCCTATGTCCAAAAGTGGACGTCTTTCGTGGAGGCTTGTGATAGCTAAACATATAGTTAAATCTAAATCCCATCATTTAGCCTCATTACAATGTTAACTTATCAAAAACTTATATTAAAAAAAAAAAACTATTCTTAAAACATAGATCAAAGTTACAACGAACTACAAGAACTTTTATATTATGTTACTTGCTGCTACGGAACCCTTTATGAGCGACTCCGACTCGCACTTGACCGCTTTTTTAATCTATCACGTCTCAAAAATATTTAAATGTAGACCAAGGACTAGATGAATATTTGTTTTTTTTCCACAACTCTTACACAAAGCCATCAAGTCTCAAGCTAAGCAAAGCTTGTGTTATGAATACAAGACAACAGACTGATAATCATATCTATACATATTTCTAACGTTGGATACTTTTGATCCAATCCAATTTTATTTTTCCTTTTTTTTTTGCAGATTCCCATTTGATAATTTTCGCCGCGGGATAAAGATTTATTTACTAAAATATATTATAACATCTTTACAGACGCGTCCAAGGCGATGTTATAACAAACCCTTGAAATGTGTAGTAGGTACATAGTCATAAAACATTATTAAATCAATTATGAATATAAACCATCAGTCCAGACCTTTCTCAATAAGCAATTGAGGCGCTTTTACAAATTTCGGTAGGTTTTGGCTAAATATATCCTCAGATAATGTTATCTGATTAATAATACGTATGGCTCGTGACAAAGGAGCAAACTTTCGCCAACGTTAAAGTTTATTGGACAGAAAAATCAAAAGTATTTGTACTAAGTTTGTTTATTTTTTTATTAAACTAAAGTTTCAACAAAACTGTAATTAATCCGAACTTGTATCATAACGTTCTATCGTTTTTCTTTTAATTTGAATTGGGGTATCGTTTCCTCTCGATCTCCAATATCTTATTGGCAAAGTTTTGAACAGATTCGCCAAATACGATCAGTGAAGTGGGTCGCGCGGCGGGTGTCGCGGCGGCTCAACGTTACTAGTGATGGCTTTCACAACGACAGACCATCGTGGATCGAAGCCAATGTCGGCAATACAACTAGCATATTTTATTCAGGCTTATAATATTCCACAACTATCACTCAACACCGTCTAGTCCCAAGCTAAGCAGAACTTGTGTTATGGGTAATAGACAACTCATAAACATACACACAGAACAAATGATCGTGCTCATCACATAAACATTTGTCCTGTGTGGGAATCGAACCCACAACCTCCGTCATAGCAGTCAGGGCCACTAACCACTAGACCAACAGGCTAGTCGAGTCTTTATAGAATGTCTTTGCTGTCAATTTAACAATTTTTTCTCAACAAAACCAACGAGATTAAGAATATTGATGCATTTGCATAAAACATCTCATGAAATGTAATTTCAGTGTTGTTACAATTTTCAACTTGTCAGCCGTCACGCGGTTACCTGTTCCCTTTTATATCATCATTTCATAGAATACGGCCAACACTGGGCAGTCTTTACCTGTTGGTAAAGCCACCTCCATTATGATCAATAACCCCACTCCGAACTTGACGTACGGTGAATGTAGTTATCCTTACGTAGTTATCACCTCTACGGTCCAGACTAAGCGTTACGCCTTGTTTATACCGCGTACATCGAAGGTTTGTAACAATTTGCCTGCAGCGGTATTCCCGTCTGATATAATTTAGGTGTCTTCAAGGCTAGAGTGAATAGGATCTTAATAAATTAGTGCAATTAACCATCAACGATTGCATCACTGCTTAGTATCAGGTGGGATCGCAGTTAAGCACTAGTTTATATATATTTAAAAAAAAACGGTAGAGCTACCAAGTCCACGAAACACACAAACAGTAAACATTTTAAAAACAATACAAGCCACACAAACAGGTCAACCTCATTCACCACTAATGAGCCGTAACACGGCGCATGCATTGCGGCCACGCTGCTAAAACGCCAGCCACGCCAGTAATACGCGGGTAAAACGCAAATGCGCGCGGTGTTCGTTAGTGAACCATTAGGGTTGATTTCAGTCGCTCCGTGTTTTCGTCTGGCTTTGCGTTTTTTAATTAATAAATATATGACGTTGTGTGTTTTGGGTTTCGTTTTAAGTCTGTTGTAATATAATGGTATGATATTATGGTTTTAGCATAGCGTATTTGTATAATAATAATTATTATTATTTTGAAGATAAGGGGCTATGCATCTCCCGTAGTGTAGGGAATGTAGTCACTGCGACCTAAAAGATCTATTGTGACTCGCCACCTTGTTAGACTAACTCTTTTAGCCCGGAGGCTTCCAGGAAGTCTAGAATACTCCTAGCTTATTTGTATAAAGTGTCGACGGAGAATTTTGCTCATTTTTCTCCATACACATCTACGGTTTGAATGATGCAATTAACTTCATCTTTCAATTAACAATGAAAGTACCTGTAATTAGTTTATTTAAAACTATGTAGCTTCTGTCAGCAGCTTCGTCTGTGTGAAAGTAAATAAGTATCCCACCGAAGGTACACTCTCAAGATGAGACGCATGTTGTTAAAAGAGTTATGAGTTTACAAGTGGATGGATGGACTGGGAGAGGGAGGCCAAAGAAAAGATGGATGGATTGAGTTATGCGATATGAAAGAAAAGGGAGTTAGTGATAGCGTGACGGGTGACAGGACAGAATGAAGGAAAAAGACGTGTTGCGCCGACCCCAAATAAAACGGGACAAGGGCAGGAAGATGATGATGATGATGAAGGTACACTCTCAAGATAAAAAAGTGTTCTATTCCTGGTCATAGTATACCTGAGTACCAAATTACATCATAATCTCAAAATTCATTTGACAGACGCACACACATATATTTAAACCCTTATAGTATAAGTGTGATAAATTACATATTGAATTTAATATTTTTCGACACAATTCATCTAGTAATATGTAGCCAAAAATTATAGAAGAACGATTTCTCAGCAGTTTATTTTTAAACGAAACATACATGTATTAGCATAAAGTTTACAACCGAGCAATTATTCCGCTTTTCATGCAAAGTTTAGCTAAAGTGCTAGTAAAACGCTTTTAATTTTATATTCTCATCTGGCAACCCTAGCTGTCGGAACTGGGTCACTGCACTCTTGTGCAAGCTCCCGCGCATGATTTACTACCAACATTTTACGATTAGTTTATTTTTCTACCAAGTACTCGCATCTGATATGAAATAGATATATGATTAGTAGCAGACGAGTTTATTACATACAAATGATACAAATAATAAATATTATAAGACGTAGCTCGAAGAATCGCCAAAATTAAGTGGCAATCGGCAGGGCACATTGCTTGCGGAACAGATGGTCGATGGAGACGAAAAGTTCTGGAGTGGCGACCGCGGACCGGAAAACGCAGCTTTGGTAGGATGTGTTAACTCAAAACAACTGTGATGAACCAGGTCTTGACTGCGACAATGTCTGATATGATATTTGAATTAGTGAACGTGTTTACAATAAAGGTATCTTTTGAATATGCTCATTGCATTAGACACTGGCGTTCACTATTATTTTGAATATGCTCATTGCATCAGACACTGGCGTTCACTATTATTTTGAATATGCTCATTGCATCAGACACTGGCGTTCACTATTATTTTGAATATGCTCATTGCATCAGACACTGGCGTTCACTATTATTTTGAATATGCTCATTGCATCAGACACTGGCGTTCACTATTATTTTGAATATGCTCATTGCATCAGACACTGGCGTTCACTATTATTTTGAATATGCTCATTGCATCAGACACTGGCGTTCACTATTATTTTGAATATGCTCATTGCATCAGACACTGGCGTTCACTATTATTTTGATAGCTGACGGGTTATAGGTTATGATAAACATTGCTGTCTGAATTTTAGGAGGTAATTAAAAGAGTTATCTTCATCTGCAAAGATTATGCAAAACTATGGTCCTAAACCTACTGCGCTAAATGTAAGATTAATGATGGCATGTCTAGTTAGTCTATAAGTAATCCACATGGCTACCAAGCATTCAGTTCTGTCTGACTATTACGAAAACTTTTAAAGACAAACCAAATTATATTCAGAAATCTAAATGTTTATAAAAGAAAGCCAAGTGACGTCCATTACTGGACATAGGCCTTCGTCAAGCGTCGTCACAACGACTCACTAGTCGTTGTGGCTGTTGTCATCGCATCCTTGGCTTTACGGATCTGCGGTTCACCAGCTGGTAAACCGTAGATCCGTAAAGCTTCCCAGCTGGGAAGTCTTCCAAATTTACGCCTTTTGGTTCAACTCCAGAAACTTTTAGTACTAACGTTTTTATCTGTTCTGTGAGCAATGTGTCCTGGACTCACGTCAACTGCTACTACCATTAAGTAATTCTTTCTTCTTCCTTCATTCTTTCTTAAAACGTTGCTTCACTCTAGAAATTACTCCTGTATCGATAGTGTATTTAGCAGCAGGAGGGGCCCAGCTGGGTCGAAGCCTACAGGGTTGTCCGAAAGGGAGCTCGTGCCCCGGTATGAAGGCTAGAGTTTTTAGTCAGTAAGAGTCTGACACTATCTCCCGCTCACTAAGAGCTGGTTTTGTCATACGATGATTTTCCCCATCGTAAAAAAAGGGTGTATTTACAAATATTTAAACTCAAGTGCATAACACACCCAGACGTGGAAATCTAAACATTTTGTTTGTAGGAAGTAAACTCTGAAAATACTGGTCCGATTGTGAAATTTTTCTCACCGATAGAAATCTGCTTTATTCCTGAGTGACATAGGTTATATTTTATGTACGCGGGCGAAGATGCGGGTAAAATCTAGTCTACAATAAAGATTAAAGCAAGTTCTCTCATTTTCTTTAGAGCTTTTAAACTGAAAAGAGCATTGCCGTCCTGACATTGCAAGACGTCGTATTACGATCAGCTTCACGGTCGGTTACTTTAACGTTTCGTTAGCATAACGTGTCGGTAATCGTAATGATCGTCCTTCATACTGCATACATTGTATCATGATGAAATTATGTATTTTTATTCGTAAATGAACATTTTATAGCGTGGGTGTGTCATGGTCTTTTTACATCAGACATCGCTTGAAGAGTAGGTACGTCAACTTTATTTTCAGTGGTGCATCAAATGACCTTCATTTATATGAAAGCGGTACCTAATATTCCCATAAGTAGGAATTCAAGTGGAAATACTTATAATCCATGCGCAATAAGATTAAACATTCATATTTCACTGTCCGTTCAACCGATTTTGATTTCCAATTAGGGTTACCATAAGAAAAAATCAAAGGCTGCATTTCCAATTGAAAAATCTTGAAATTTTTTACAGTTTGAGATTTTCACATTGTGGATCTAACTCATGCGTTGTACATTGAATTCGTAGGGGTGGCAGAGGAACCCTCTTTTGCCATAGCAAGATTATTTTTAGTTTTTTATTAAGTTTTTTATTAATTTGTTGCGGTTCGTTTAACTTTCAAGTGTACCTAAGTTGATTTTTTATTGAGAACTCAAAAAATCCTGAGATTTGCAAAATCGATCGCAATCCTGAGAAGAGTCCAAAAAATCTGAAATCTCAGGAGGCTGGATATTGTTAATTGATTGGTGTTTTAAAATCGCAAGAAAAATAATAAGAACACACAATACCAAAACACGCTTATACATACTTCGTTTTCTATCTTCGTCACTTGCAACATTTTATTCAACCCATCTTTAATTGCACCACAAAATAAACAAAAACAAACACCTGCTAATTCCTCACATATTCCTTCTCACTGAAATCCGCATTCAAACTGAAATTAATTACGTTTAACCTTGGTGTATCTGCCAATTGATCGCGATCATCCGCCGACCGATACGGCGCACAAACAAACAGACAGACGCGATTAGCATCTATAAAACTGCTTAGATATTAACGATGAAATAACGACGTAAATATAGACTATGACATCACGGGATTGTGTACAGAAAGTTGAATTCGCGCTATTGTGTTTTTATCTGTGCTGTATATATTATACAATGTAATGCGCCTTGCTTTGAACCCGAGACTCCTAAGTGGGGGCCGTTACCTCTAGCCCACTACTGCTACCTTCGAATCATAATGTAAGAAATGTTTTTGTGGCCGACTATAATTTAGGCTCCTAGAGATGAGGCCTGAGTCCCAGCAGTGGGAACATTAAAAAAAGCTGATGATGATGATATTGTAGGTACCTACTAGTTCCGGGTGCAATGAATTCTGAAGTAGGATTAATAGCGTTTCATACATAGGAAACAGAAGAATATATTTATTTAAAGCATCATTTAAATAATGAAGAACGGCGCCATCGAATGAATCTAAACTAATATTGGCACTTTAATCGATTTGTGATAAACGATTTCCTGATACGATTTTATAAATCATTTTTGTTAGTTTGCAGTCTAACTATTCATTAGATTTGATGCCCAATAGATATTGTAGTTTTATTAGTATTTTTAGTCACGACTTCTATGATATTGTTTCATTAGTATTTTTAGTCACGATTTCTATGGAATTCGTGTATCAACCGAAATTGAACTTTGTAAACTACGTAGACATCCCTATCACCGTCATCCACCTGTAATTATCTGAATTTCCTAACAACCAGCGTGGTGGTATGTTTCTATTTTTGTCTCTAATTGTTGCCACTTTAACAGTCTCCTAAATAAATATTATATGTGTAGTTGTATATGACATGTTATTAGTTCATTATTATTATCTAGGTATACCTAGTAGCGATCCGCTTCAGCTTCGAACAAGTGTTAAAAACCTTTGAAATTATCTATTATTGTATGCCTAAATTATACACCTAAACCTTCTTCATGAATCAATCTGCCTATTGGTGAAAACTCCATGAAAAACTGTTGTTTCTGTATCTCGTTCATACAGATAAAAATACATGTTTTAAAATATGTTTGTAAATATTTTCACCTAAATTGAATTTAAATTGAATGTTAGCTTTCTCACTTTCATACAAATAACTGGGCCACCACCAAGCTAAACGAATTAACACAATGGCAATTAAAGCGATATAATCATTAATAATCATAATTAATTCAGTGAGTGCTATGGGCACTTATCGTGGGACCTTGCCCTCTTGTGATATAACTGTGCCAACCTGTATGATATTGAAGTTAGTCACTCAAGTCCCATCGACAACGGATCGAAGCCATAAAATTGTTAGCTATCATGATTTCTGGGTCGAACTTTGTTTTGTGTTTATTAGGTAACTATCTGCTGCCAGTGGCTTCGTTCGCGTGAGCATAAACTTATCATCCCTACCTATATGAAAAAAAAACTTATGACCTATAATTTTCAGACCTACTTAAAAAATCGGGCAAGTGCGAAAAGAAGTCGCGCACTGAGAGTTCGGTACAAACATAATTATGAAACAGTTCAATTACCGAGTTTATTCGAGGATTTTTCTGAATTACAAAAAATGTTTTTTTTTTGTAACGTTGCAACACAACAGTTATCAGATTTTTTCCTATATTTCTGCTATGAAACCTTGCTTCATGTAAAATTTTAGGATTCTAGGTCAATGCGAAGTATCCTATAATTTTGCTTCTCAAAATACACGTTTTTTTGCGACATAAATGGTCATATCTTTTTTTTCGTTTCGTTTTAATTCAGATGTTTGATTTTTCACAGCTTCAGCTGGTCGCAGACCAGGGTATACGGTTTTAATTTCAACTTTATACCTCTACGTGTTCTCGAGATAAATAAAGAAAGAAAAACATTTTATTTGACGGAAAGGTGAAAAAGGATTAACAAATTATAAAAAAGGGGTCAAAGGAAGGAGTAAGGAGTAAGGGTCTAACCAAACAGACGGACAACAAAGTGATCCTATAGAGGTTTCGTTTTTTTCTTTTGGAGATGGAACCCTAAAAATGATAAAAATCTGTCAAGCCGATACTGAGGAGTTCGACAATTACTGTGACGCGAGATGTTTACGTATATGAAGATTCAATTTTATCTTTTGATGCCTGTTGTTCTGTACTGTGACATAATTAATCACATTGAGAACCGACGACCTACGCGGTGACGTTGCGGAATTGTTCCAAAGATTCAATGCGGCCCTGACGCAAAAAGGGCAACTAAAGGATTACAAGTGGGTTTTACTTAGCAAAAGTTTGACACTTCCCTCATAAAATATATATGTATATATAGCCTTTTTAACGGTTTCACTGCTGAGACTCAGGCCTCCTCTCTAGGAGAGGGAATGCTGTAATCCTCCACGCGGATCCAGTGAATTTTTGGTTCTAGGACATGTCGGTTTCCTCACTATGTTTTCCTTCGCCGTTTTGAGAGCAGTGGTGATGGAATAAATTAAACAAAGTAATGCATCTGGCTGGGTTTGAACTACACTCGTACTCGTAACCACTCTATCTCACTCAAAGTTATTTAGTGATTAGGAACCAGAAAAAAAAATGGGCTGCTGTCAGACCTCACTTATATGTTGTGATGCGACTCTACTGTGATGCGAAGCGCTTGTCTGATCCAAGAGGTGATACTTGGGAGAGGTCTAGTATCCAGCTGAGGATGTCATTCGCCTAAAAAAATGACGATGATAAACCAACGTGGAATACCTACTATACCTATAAGTTGATAGTTTTGGTTCAAAGGTTAAAACTAATATTCGTAGATCATGAGAATGTCTATATTCAGGAATATTTGGCTATATAATTGGCGAATACATTTGAAGGAGATAGTACCAACAAAAAGACCCGAGGGCCTAAACAAAGACATTCATATGGGCTACCGTAACCTCACGTTGTCGAGCCAAACGTTCATATGGGCCGTAACCTTACTTCACGTTGTCGAGCCCAAACATTCTGTTTTGACAACGTTTTCTTCCTCATTGGGCACGTGTCTATGAATGCAATGACCTTTTAAAGCTTATGTATATGGTCGTAATTGTGACAAAGTAATAATTAATAAAGTAATTGGTCAAAACATTACCGCTGTTTTCTTAGGGTTAAGTGGACAAAGATGTTATCTGACAAAATTTGCATGGACATAGGATTTAACTGATGGTAAATCGATTAATGGATTTAAAACACCCCAATTCTAATTGGTTACATAGTTACAGACGCTAGCAAAGGTTTTAATTGTCAATCAAGTATATATTTCAGATTTGAAATGTGCTAACAGTAGAAATATTACCAGAGAATCGTAATATTAGTTGACACCTTTGTCTACTTACCCCTTCAATTGTTCTACTATTGCTCTACTTTTTATGAATCAATGAAGGAAGCGTAAAATAACCTATGAAAAAGTGTTGTTGCATTGTTGCCATATTTACATGTATATAGAATAATCAATCCTTTAATGTTCCCATCTCCAGGAAAGGGAAGGGACATAATCCAGCACGTTTTGCGAGGCGTGGTAATGAAATAAATTGAATAAAGTGATACGCCTGGCCACCGACTCGCACTGGTGTATTACGGCCCATTCCCTCTCCCAGAGAGGAGGCTTGAGTCCCAGCAGTGGAAACATTAAACCGCTGATTATGGTATGATGCGCCTGGCTGGTAACTTGTAAGCCGGGGCTGTTATCACAGGGCTACCACTGCTTTCTACATGTGCTCTGTTCTTTACTTGCATTTAATACTAATTACATACTACACAGTGAGACTCAAAGCAGACTACGTTACTCTTGCGCAGAAATGCTTCATCCCTTCTAACGCGTATATTTAGCGCGGCTCTGGTTAGCGTCAGATCGCGTAACTAAACGCATTGTAGCCAGCCATACACTCGCCGATTTATTGTAAATGAAGCCAGAGATGGATAACAGGAAAAGTGTTACGATTTTGTACATTTCTTTGAAAGAATACGGTTAGTAAAATGGCTAGCTTATATTATCATACGTGTAGTCGAGAGGAAGCAGACTGAATGTTAGTGTTTCTTTTATTTTCTCTACTAATAATAAAGAGAAAAAAAAATTATAATGATATAATCAATCATAAAATTTACGTCTACGGAACCCTACTTCTTTTTCTAAAATAAAAAAAGTTCCTTCGAAAGTTCCTTATAATATTACCAGTGAAAGTCTCATAAAAATCAGTACAGATCTTTCTAAAATTAGCCGAAACAAACAGACAGATAGAAATAAAAGTATTAAAATTACCTGAATTTACACGATTTTTATAGCCAGACTTCCTGCAATTTTACTGGTACTATACTTGCTTTTGATTTTTTCGGCCTAAATTTCCGTACAGTCACACACGGCTAAATTGGCCGTTTTCGAGCAAACATACTCCTATATCTCAGTCAACCCACAAAAACACACAATATATCACAATTTCATTACATTAGACTAAACTCCGTTACCGTTCACAGAACAACAAACAACACCCATTCTTATTTCTTACATCAACAAATAAATAAACATAGCAGCGAACTATTACTTCCATATACTACAATTTACTGGCTTGTAAACATTATAAGGCTCTGCACACATTGTCGACAATCCATTACATTAAATGTCAGCTGTGTCGGGTGTCACTTAAGTTTGGCGATTCTTCGTGCTATGTCGGTAACCTTGAATCTTCTGCGGATATCCTCATTTTTGATTCGATCACGCAAAGAAACTCCGAGCCTTTCCTTTTCTTTCGCCAAACTTAAGTGGCAATGGGCAGGGCACATTGCTCGCAGAACAGATGGCTGCTGGGGCCGAAGACTTGGTAAACTTTGCTGGAATACGATGGATGTGAGACGAACAGGACCGTTCATTGTGGCGACACTTGGGGGAGGCCTATGTCTAACAGTGAACGTCTTTCGGCTGAAAAGATGATAATGATGATGATGTCGGGTTTCAGGTAATATGCGATGTTCGTCTAAGGCCTACTGTCTACGGACGCGTAGCTTCATGCGTATGCGTCGTTATACGTCTGGTGTACAATTCATCATTATTATCAGTCAAGTATCACACGTCAGCAACAACGGACGGTCCTGTGCGTCTCACGTCCATCGAATTCCCACGACTCTCACCAGATCAACGGACCACCTTGTGGGAGGCTGTCCAACGCTCCATTTTCGAACGCCGACGTTTTCTTGGGGTTTAATGAATTAAATACAGCTTACCCACAAGAAACACTAATCACAAAATAATTGCCTAAAAAGTAAGTCTATGGTTCAAACGACCTAGTAATTAACCATAGACTCATCTACTAATGACCATAGTGACGAGTTGATGGAGTTTTAAATGACACTGAAGAACATTTAACGATATCAAATGTCAAATCTACAGCTACCAACCTACAATTTACAGCATTTCGTTAGTGGCGTAGGTAGATGAACCACGGCCCTGGGGCAGAAAAAATCTAGGGACCCTTATTTTTGACTGGCCTGTTGGTCTTGTGGTCGGTGGCCCTGACTGCTATGTTGGAGGTCGTGGGCTCGATTCTCACCTAGTAGAAATGTTTGTATGATGAGCATGATCTTTTGTTTTGTGTCTGGGTGTAATTTATTTATAATGTGTGTATTAAGAAAAAGTAAATTTTTCAGCGGTCTCGTACTCATAGCATAAGCTCTGCTAACTTTGGGACTAGATGGCGTTGTTATATTATATTACTTTTAAGTGAGAAATCTTCAAATGAATTCTCTTGCTCAGGGTGAAGTGGATGGAAGTGTCAGACTTTTACTGACTAATACGAGTTCCCATGAGTAGTGTTGCAATTTATTTTATTTAGATTCCGAAGAGGGGGTAGAATTTAACGCTAGTTCAATGAGAGGTTTGCTAATCTGGGTTTGGGAGCCCTCGAACTTGGGGGCCCCGGGGCATTGCACCACCCAGCCCGGTAGGGGTCGGTAGCTACGCCACTGCATGTTGTAATGTTGATATGTGAGTGATTACAGAACAAATGGTTTCTCCCACTCGTTGTTATTCATGTGTAGGCGAAATTCCAGTTGTTTGAAAATATACTTTTAGTAGTGCAAATTTAGGATACCTAGTCATTGGTTAAAGGTCAAAATATTTCGCCCACATAATGTTATCTTCATTTCTGAAAGGCTAGCCAGCCCAGGCACCTTTACGTTTGGGGGAGGCGCCTTTTCTCTATCTGTTTTCGGCTTCGAAAAATATTACTCTACCACATGGAAATTCTCATTAAATATTACTTAGATTTGAAAAAAAAGGATTCAGTCTCTACGCTCAAGGCCCGCGATAGAAGCTATGCAATAGCTTAAAAAAACCTATAGGCTTACATGGACACTTATAAAACGTCAGAAGCTAGTGCAGGGTTCCAATTGGTCTTTTCCTATGGAGAAGAACTGGCAAGAAACTCGGGTAAATCCTTGACAATTTTTCTATTATATATTAGAATATTAATATGACTTTGCTGTGACTATGCCTGTATGAGATGAGAGGACAGTGTAGTCAATATTGTACCTTAAAACACAATAAAAAATAGATCGAAAAAAAAAGTAATCTATAAATCCGCGAAGTCTACAGTGTTCTCACATTCGCATTACAAAGAGGCTAAATAAACATAAACCTGTCAATAAATCTGATGTTTACAATAATAAATCATTCACACAACGCATTACATACTCGTCAAGCTTTGGTTGACCTAGTAAATGTATGTCGATTTTAAATTACATGTTTGCTGTTGAAAGAACTGTATGAAACCACTAAGACTTTGGCAGAAAACTGTGGGTTCAAACAGAAGCCACTTAAATCCAAAAAAGGCGCTACTCATCTTGTCTCCTAGCACTCATCCTGTGTCCTATTGTAACTGATATCACAATAATACATAATGTAATTTAATAATAATATTCCACCACAACTCCGTCTAGTCCCAAGCTAAGTAGAGTCCTAGACAACTGATAAACATCCTTATAAATTAAATACACACATAATATAGATAAATTACACCCTAACACAGAACAAATGACCATACTCATCACACAAACATTTGTCCTGGGTGGGAATCGGACCCACGACCTCTGGTATAGCAGTCAGGGCCACTAACCACTAGACCAACATGCCAGTCAAAATGAAAACAATAAATAGCTACAGGACAGGGTCCTAAGTCAAAGTAGCCATTAATTCCAAATCATAACGTCAGCTCATCGTTCTTACCCAACCGACCGCCACTTAACTCACAGCTGATAATCTCTACAAAGGTCAGCTAATGCGTGAAATCGTCCTCAAAACACAAGGGCGATTACACGCGGCGGAAAAACGCGATCGGTCATAAAGCGCGGTCGTAACGCGCGTGTGCCGGCCGTGAGCATCGGAAGTGTGCCAGCCGTGAGCATCGGAAGTGTGTCGGGCGTAGCACATTGAGCGAGTCCGGTACGTTTCATATTGTATTGCCGCTCAAATTATTTTTTATGAGCAACTGGTTGAATGCTCTCGAAAAATAAATGTAGCAGTTTCTTAATTATTGAGCCGTTGAGTTAACTTTTCTTTGTATTTTTTTTTCTAGCTACATACATCGTTTTAAGTTTGGGTGTTTCATTTTTTGGTACACATAAGAAATGATTTGTTTGAATATAAACGGAAACATCGCAACTCTAGATCAGTGGTTCCCAATCTGTGGTCCGCGCCGCAGGTCTGCTTGAATTCAAATGTGGTTCGCGAAAAGTTTAAAATCAAACATTCCATCTGAAAAATACCAATGTTGTGATAAATATCTTTGGTTTTAATCACAAAACTGGGCTGGGCGCAATATCGCCACACGAAAACGTATACTGATTTTAAGTCTCTACCAGAAATGTAGTGTTTATAGATGAATGCCCTTTTATTATATGGAATGAGTGTCGTACAAGTTTTGAATTTACAGTATAAGTTTGTTTTTAGATTTTATTACTGAAATTTTCTTCAAAAAATCTGGTCTCGGGCTGACAATATAGAAACTAAAGTGGTCCCTGGACAAAAAAGTTTGAAAACCATTGTTCTAGACAATCCCAAGGCAATTGGAACCAAATATTTTCTTTTATGCTTGCTAACAAGACACTATGTCACTACGAAAACTCGTAATTTCATTTACAACATCGTATTTTGTATGCTGTAAAAAGCAGGTTTATTTGTCTTCAATAAAAGCAGAAACATGTTATCCGCGTATACATAAAAAAATACCAGGCTTGCATATATACGAAGAGTCCCAGTGCGTATGACAATCAATAAAAATTTTTGCTAAGCCCTCCAAGTTCCAGGCGTGAGGGCAATGTATTTCTTATTCACGTAAATTGTTAAAGAAACAGTTTGGCATCATTTGAATCAATACTGTTTAAATCAAATAAGTCCAACATCGCTTAACTGCATCACTAGAAAACATAATCCTCATTTTCCCGTACACTCAAAAAATGATACTAGGCTTGCATAAACATGAAGAGTTCACATCGCGTATCACAGCACGGTGTAGATAACGTGAAGTGTAGCACGACAATTGTTTGGAGAGTCCTCGAGCGAGCCCATCGCGATGTTTGCACGCCCATCACGAACGACACTGATTCCGATCATAATGGCTCCGTGTAACTGATGGGGCCCTGGTAATTTATAATTTATGAGACATATCTTTGTTTGCAAGTAATCCATTATTTTGTGAGTTTAGCCCGATAGACGTTGATATTAGTTTGCTTTTCCTAATGTTCTTTTAAAATGGACAATAATATTATAATCCTTTGAATTGCTTTTAACTAGTTTTACATTTTAAAATCATTTTACCCTCACTCTTTTACATCTATGCCTTTAAACTGAACAATTCACATTATGTCAAACATATGAGGAAAATACATAAAACTTTAACGAGGTTTCCGAGATATTTTTGTGAAATTATAACAAATAAATATTAATGACGCTGTCATAACAGAAGGATACAATTTAATTAACTGTGCAAACATTATGTCAGCTCTGTGGATCGCACACGAGGGCGCACGTGTATACAGGGTGAGGAAAAATGACACCCATCTCTTATTTATACTCACCGCATTCATTACTCTATTTTTTTTTTCAATTTAAATCGAAACAAAACTGACATGCATGTTGTGTTACTATCGAAAAAAATTAAATATGTTTTTCAGATATTTTCAAATGACTGGACTTTACTCTTCATAATAAAAAAATAAGTTTTTAATGAAAATATTTTTTCCATAGCAAGCTTTTATAGCTCGGTATACCTATATGATTAATACACGTCAAGACAAATCATACAAGCCCAAACTCGATGGGGTTTTGTCGTTTAACTACCAAGTTCCTATAGCTACATTCCGGTTCCATTATTAGATCAGCTCTATGTCATAATAATTTTGCGTTGTCATCTGATTTACACATGTATGCAAAATTTCAATTCAATCGGTAATCGGGAAGTGGGTCAAATTTAATTTACAAGATTTGATTACAGACAAACATCGGGACAGGTGAAACTAAATCAAAGCTTGTAAAAATAAGAGTTCGATAAGACAGATAAAACATTTACTTTAGTTAATAAGTAGTTGTTTCTTTATAACATTTGTTTTGCATGTATCCTGTATATCTAATGTTGTCAGACACCCATAGATATGGACACACCCATACATATACATAAATACACATATATTCATGTACACAGACGTGTCTGGGGCTTCCGTACGGAGTGTTTATTACTGAGGCATTCCGCTACAGACCGCATTGCATTTACATTTGTATTTAAATTAAGTGGACTTATAAACGCGCCAGTATGGTTATTTTTATTTTGATACGAATTTAGCTCGAGTTTAAACGAAGTAAGGTAAGATATCTAACTTTAACTTGCTTACGTTATTTTTGGTCCTTCGAGCCGGATTTGTTATTTTTTTAACTTCATAGTTAAAACTACATAATTAGATATACTCACAAAGAAAACGATAGTTTTTTTTCTGTTGCGTTTAAATAAATATTCATTAAAAATAAATTAGTCTAATAACTGAAGTTTGTTAAATACTTGAGACCTTGAGTATTACATATAAAAATATAATAATAATATTCCACAACTATCACACAACGCGATCTAGTCCCAAGCTAAGCAGAGCTTGTGTTATGGGTACTAGACAACTGATAAACATACTTATATATTTCTAAATACATACATATTATAGATAAATTACACCCAGACACAGAACAAATGATCATGCTCATCACATAGACATTTGTTCTGGGTGGGAATCGAACCCACGACCTCCGGCATAGCAGTCAGGGCCACTAACCACTAGACCAACAGGCCAGTCTAATAAAATAATTAGCTTTTAACCACGGCTTCGCTCGCGTTTATTAATATACTTTAATTCTTCTCCCCTTTTTTGTATTAAAAAAATTTGCCTATGTCCGTCTCCAAGGTCCCAACTATCTCTGTACCAAAATTTATCAAAATCGGTTTTGCCATTTAGGCGTGAAGACGTAACAAACAAACTCACTTTCGCTTTTATAATATTAGTAAGAATTCGGTTCTTGCTGTTAGTAAATAAATTACGTACATAAATATTTAAAAAAGGCCTTGCTAACGTTACCTACAGTTACAAACACACAAAAGTGTGTGTACACACACACCACAACTACAAGTATAGCCCACCCGCCACCACTGATTATAAGTAATGGATGCATTAGCATGATATCCGGGACGGCGCCGTGTCGCTCAGCCGTAACGTAAGGATCAGCTGACGATGCCACATGAATAGCAAGTAAGACGACATGCCATGCCGACTAGCGTGGAAATTATGATGGTATTGCAATGAGATGATGGTCGATGGGGACGAAAGGTTCTGGAGTGGCGATCACGTACAGGAAGACGCATCGTGGTAAGGCCTCTAACAAGGTGGACCGATGACCTGGTCAGGGTCGCGGGAATCCGATGGATGCATGACGCACAGGACCGGTCGTTATGGCGACGCTTGGGGGAGGCCTATGTCCAACAGTGGACGTCTTTCGGCTGATATGATGATGATGATGATTGCAATGAGGGAAATTTACGTCACCAGTGGGTCTTAACCGTCAGGTCTTTTTCTTTGGAAACGTATACATGACGTTGACGTCTAAAGTTTGACATTGACATTACTAACTAATGTCATGAACATATGTAACCGTTTTGACAGGTGCCTGGACCTGACGCCTCAGTGCTGCCATCTAATGAAAGTCATTTTAGAACACACTGATTATATTGTTATAAAAAAATGGTTAGCTTTGTAAATCTAAGTCACCGAAGCCTTAAGGCCTTTAGATGTTCATGTACTATGTACTCAGAATTAGACTATTATATTCTATTAAAAAAATATTCCTCTTGTACTAATTAACAAGATTTCTTTTTAATAACATTATTCGCCTCAAAAATCTACATTGCCTCCTAAATTACTAAGTCAGGTACAATTAAAGAGCCACTTTTCTGGGTACCACGAAGGCTAAGGTAGCAGAGCGGAACTGAGCCTGAAGCCATCTCACCTAACCTATCTGTGTCGGAGTACCTTGGACTTGGAGTAAGTTGAAGTAAAGAAATTTGATCACATGACCAATAAAGAAATATAAGGCTTCACTTCTAATTTCTCATTTTCATCGTTCAGAAATAACGCCGTACTAAATCTAAACAATAGGCCATTATTATATAAGCTCAACCATTGTTTTAACGAAGCTACGTCACTATATCTAAACTATACTAAATGCCAGTCAGCAAAGTTATAGCAGGCTACGAAAGATAGCGCTACGGCGTAGGCGGGCGGCTACGACATGGCTACGGCGTAGCACCCTTGTGGAATAAGTTGGGGTCTGTATCGATCGGATGGGTTACAATTTGTTGTGTAATTTTCCTTTGTAAGGAAAATCTTTTATTATAAAGATTTTTGTGAATATAAAATCTGATAGTCAAAGCTTCTAAATCTATAGTAAAACCAGTTGTTGGTTTGGAATAATAATAGTAAACAGTAATGTTCTATTTGAGAAAAAAAATAATAATCAGATATCTTGAAAATATTTCGGTAATAGAATAACTAAAGTATCACAAAATGTCACGAACTAGTTTGTCATTACAGCCGAGGCGGAATAAACGCCCGAGCCGAAGATAAAACTGCCGAGAATGCAATGACAATTGACCAATAGTTTCAACCGACGTTTTTCAACACACTTGAAAGTGATACGTAAAATTCACAAACATAATATGTATTTAGTTACTTCTTTTTTGTGCGATTTAGTGGGGGCTGTACGTCAAGCCAATAAATTGGGGCGGAGACTGGCATTTACGCTTTTCCGGTCTAGTGCGAAATAAACTACTTTAATACCTACATATAAAAGTAGTAAGACTAGGACTGGGTTTTCGAGTAAGCATGTCAAAAAACTATTTAAATATTCAACTACAGCAATAATTCAATGTGTCAAATAGAAATGAAGCCCATTCATAAATCTATGAAAAACAAAACAAACTTTTACTCATTTAAATAGCAGAACCATTTATTATAGAAAGTAATTAAAGAACCGTAATTAAAACTAGGTTTATTTACAGCTCCGTGTGGTTCTACACCGTCACTGAACACAACTCACTAGTGTTACTATTTTCAGGTTTAGTTCATGAAAATATTTCCACGTTTTGGTTTCAAGGTGAGCCTCATTAGTTAGTGAAAGTCTTCATATAGTTTGGTACCATTTTTAGGGTTCCGCACGCAAAGGGTAAAACGCGACCTTACTACTAAGACCAGGCTGTATCTTATTAATAGCTAGAAAGTTAAAATTTTCACAGATGATGATGTTACCGTTATGACAATAAATACTAAAAACCTTTTTGATAAAAAAAAAATAACCGACTTCACTAAAAATTTAATTGAATTTGAGGATTTCCTTCAATTTCGCCAAGATCCCACCATCAGATCCCAACATGGTGACTATGGGACCATTGTGGAAGTATACCCTTTCCAACAAAAAAATATTTTTTCAAATCGGTTGGCAAACGACGAAGTTATGCGCGAACAAACATAAAAAAAAACATATAAACATCCGAATTGAGAACCTCCTCCTTTTTTAGAAGTCGGTTAAAAAACAGAATAAAAGAGAGTTTGGAAGAACCTTTGCCCAGCACTGGGACAGTAAGAGCTAGTTAAAAAAAAGTGCGGTCGCTTTCAATAAGCCTTAACAGAAGGTTTAAAGTCACCCAAAGGGCAATGGAAAGGGCTATGCTCGGAGTTTGCTTGCGTGATCATATCAGAAATTAAGACATCCGCAGGAGAACCAAGGTTACCGACATAGTTCGAAGAATTGACAAACTTAAGTGGGCAGGGCACATTGTTCGCAGAACAGATGGTCGATGGGGACGAAAGGTTCTGGAATAGCGACCCTGGAAAAAGGCCTCCCACAAGGTGGATCACGGGGATCTGATGGATGCAGAGGACCGGTTGTTGTGGCGACACTTGGGTGCTTATGTCCAATAGTGGATGTCTTTCGGTTAAAATGATGATGATGAATATTTTAAAACGGAACTTTCCTTTTCAGTCCGACTCGCACTTAACCATTTTTGTACCTATTTGTTATTTCAACACCGACGTTATCAGATCTGAGCAATCAAAAAGCGATCACGCTCATTATTTCACTACTATTCATAACTAAATTCTTGTTAACTACATAAAAGGTCGATTATCTGACGTCCAATGATTGATGAGAGTACATCATTAATTTGGTATATAATAGTCTTGTTATATAGTTGGTAGAAATATGATATCATAACGATATGATCAAGATGAGCTTATACAAGGCAATTTTCAAGGGTTTAATTTAAATATAATATAGTTAATATAATAATATTCCACAACTATCACACAACGCCGTCTAGTCTCGAGCTAAGCAGAGCTTGTGTTATGATTACTAGACAACTGATAAACATACTTATATATTTCTAAAATTACCCGACACAGAACCAATGATTACGCTCATCATATAAATATTTTTCCTGGGTGGGAATCGAACCCATGATCTCTGGCATAGCAGTCAGTGCCACTAGCCACTAGACCAAAAGGCCAGTCAAGTATATATTTGGTGGACTCTCGCGCCGGGCCCTGGTTTAGGGCATGGTTTAGTTCCCAATTCAAAACAAAATGGATGTCGTTGAATAGAATAGAAATACTTTTATTCGGTACCGACACAGCACAACGGTTATATATACACATATTTTATTTCCAAGACTGACATTTTCAAACCGTCAGGGAAATAAATGTTTATCCCTTTAACTTGATTGTCACTTGCACAGTTCATAAAATGACAACGTCTATTCACCCGTGTGACAGATTGCCTGAATCTTAGAGAAAGACAATTTCAGTTTACTAGGAATTGTAATCAGAAGGGCGTACTTAAACAATTAGACTTTCTAGCTTACACCTTGTTGCTGAGTTAAATATTTGAAGTTAAGAACGTGAGGAAACTTGGTTTAATACTAAATTTATTATTATACATTCTGTACTGTACATCGCATAAAAAATACACGACAAAAAATTATAAAACAAGTGTAAACAAGTTAAGTTTTTAATATTAAAAATAATAAAGTTTAATGATATTTTTTATGTTTTCAGGTGAAAGTACTGTTTTACAAATACTCAAAAACTGCTTTATTCAGCAAATGGGGAATTGCTATTTAGGCACTCATTTAGTCAATACTTTAAACAGAAAAATGGTGTGTATGTATGTTGTGGGCTACTCTAAAACAGACCCGTGATTTCTGACATAACTCAATTTATAAATTACTCTTTTATTTTTCATTATATATTTACATTTGTGCTCACATAGTAAAAGCGGTAACCAAGATTTTTATAACTTATAACATGATTTAAAAGAGTGTATTTGGAGTTTCTTGAACGTTTTCCTACGTCCGTTTTCTGAAGTTAATGGTACGTTCCAAAACGTAAATCCAATGGAACGTACCATTTTACTTCACTTTTTTGACTGACCGACCTTTTTACAATTTATAAGTGTCTGTAAATGGTTTATTTAAAATAAATGTTTCTGATTAATTTTCTGATGTAGACCAGACAAAGGCCGGACGCACACATTCGGTTTTCGGATTAGGTTTTCCGATCAGGAATTCAGATTCGGGGTTCCGTGAGAGACGCACGGAGAAAATTTCGAAACGGATTTCAGGTTTTTGTCCGAACGGAAAAAGTAAGAACGTGTGATAAGAGCATTTAGGTTTCCGAATCAGAATTCCTGATCGGGAAACCTAATCCGGAAACCGAATGTGTGCGTCCTCGCTAAGACAGAAGCAGAAAAAACAACAAAAACCTTCATACATATTATACTTATAAAATAATGTCAGACGCGTGGTCAGTCTTATGTCATAATGATGAACGACATTCAAGTTTGTCGGCGACAGACTGCGGTAATGGAGTGCTACGCGGGACGACGGTGCGTCGAGGCTTTGTGCGTCTGTCGGGTTTTTTGGAGACTCCCAAGGTCGATTATTCGAATTACTAGATTAAAAAAAGGGCTTTATAAACTTGATCTATTTCACATTTAAAAATAACCTAATTACTAAGTTACACTGACATCACACTTATTTTCACGCCGTTTTGGATTCTGGCTCAAAAGACCAATGCTCGGGACGGTTTGAAAATAAGTAGATTGTATTTCTGTTAGTAAATATAGGAAAATACAACATTCCGGACAAACAATAATAGTTCATTCGCAAGGTCTGTACACTGTAAATTTTACGTAAAAACTACGTAAAATTTGCATTGTCCTTACAGGGTGTATGTTTATTATCCACCGTTTTGCACTTCAGCAAACAAAAAAAATAACGACAACTTAAAAAAAAACAGTTTGGTTTGATCAAGCCACTAGCTCAAGCAACTTGTCAGTTAGTTACCACAAATACACAATATCATGCCGATATCAATCAACTTATTCCTCGTAAAACCTGTCACGATCACTATCTAACGGCTAAATCCCGGAACGAGTCCCATTAGTGTCACTAGCTAATCACTCCGGCGATAAGTCCGCAAAAAGCGGGATTAGTTCACCTCTACACTAGAGGCCGGGGCGGTGGATTGAACGAGCCTGCCGATAAATGGGATTAACGCATTTTGACACTCTTGACTTGTGAACCTATTTATAGTTCAAGTAAGTATTACATAATATAAACATTGTAGGAATTATGTTTACGAAATAATACGAGTAAGTATATGGACCCATTTTAATGATCTAACTAAATACCTATGCATAGGACTGGAATTGGTCTTCTCGTCCGATTTAAAAAAATCATGACCGTTTTTTACCCAGAATTTTTTTCTAAAGATCTCGATAGACACATTAACTACTCAATGGTCCGGACCAAACGTTCGCCTCGTCGTTTATACCATGCACATCTAGGATTGGAACAATTTGCTTGCTGCGGTCTTCTCGTCCGATTATAATTTAGGTGTCTTCAAGGCTAGAGTGGATAAGCTTTTTTATTAAACTAGTGCGCTTCACTATAAACGATTACGTCACAGTTATCATCAGGCAGGACTCAAGTCAAGCATTAGTTTATATCGATTTAATTCATGAATCCCCAAGCGACACCCGGTGGCCACGCATCTATTGTCTTACTATTGTGTCTCTAATTGACGGTATCTGAAGGGTTAAAAAAATCGTCAAGCGTCAGTTGGTGCCAGGCCATTATGAAGATGGCAGGTTTAGATGAACTTCAGAAATAAAGCTGATATTTAACAGCATTTATTACAGAATAGTGAAAAGTCAGTAGGGAGGCCTTTGCACAGAAGATGTTCTTAAAAGACTTTTGGAACAAGACTTAAGACTTTTTGCAATGTAAAACAAAAGTTACACGGCTCTTCTTCAACATAACCCTTTGTTTCTTTCTGTCTACTAGCATAGTCAGCCTTTTAATTTTCCCACTGCTGGGATTCAGGCCTCCTCTCTAGGAGAGGGAATGGGCCGTAATCCACCACGCGGGCTCATTGCGAGTTGGTTAATGCCAATTTTTGGTTCTAGGACATGCCGGTTTTCTCACGATGTTTCCAGTGGTAATGAAATAAATTACACAAAGTAATGCGCCTGGCAGGGTTTGAACCCGCGACCTACAACTCGTAAGTCGGAGCCATTACCACTCGGCTACCACTGCTCTCTCAACTACTACGTCAATGAAAATCCTCCGATCCTTAAAAAGGAGTCTTAATCTAAATAAACATTATTCCAAGTTTTTTTCCTTAACAAAAACAGCCATCGCAGACATTACTGCCGTGCTACCTACAGACAATACGACAAAATGGCGCCAGCAGTATCCATCTGTTTACTCGTCTAATATAATTATGTAAATGAGCCATTACACCATGTCCCTTAATCCGTTCAATGGGCTGGTTCCATATTTTCACGAATACCCGACTACATTACATAAATAACATTACCTTTGTATTTCCCGCAGGGTCAGACAGAGGTGAACTTAAACGATACTTGTTTTATACCTTTTATAACTTTTTTAAAATCAATATTTTTGGCAATTTAAACTAGAAAGAAATTTAGAGAAACACCGAAACAAACTCAGAAGTCTGTATGAAAATTCAAACATTTCATTCACATCATCAATCAATTCAATCATTTCATTTTCATTTAGTCTAATCATATTCATAATAAATAATTCAGAAATTCCATATGTATAAAATAAAGCTTTTTTAGCTTTGTCCGCCATATTGGCTTTAGGATGTCGTCAATAAATTAGCTAAACATATAATATATTATTACCATCCAAAGCTAACATGTCAGTACAGTTCAATCGGTTACTAGTAACACAAACAACTTTAATTTCAGAAGTCTGTGTTCAATAGCCAACAAATAAAACCAGAAAAATCGACTTCCAAAATTAAAACTATTTTCACCGGGACACTATGGCGGGGCTACTGGTCACCGCTACCAACAAAATGTATTAGCTCTATAGAGAGTTACTCACCTTGTGTTTGTTTGGTTGTGCAACCAATTTGGTGGCGCGACCAGCTCGGACGTGTGGTGACTCTGGTGTCTGTATCTGTATGGTGTCTAGTTTGGTAGCTTGGGACCATATATCATCGAGACAACATGGTGACGCGACCAGTTGCTTATTAAAGTCGGTTGTATAGTTCCGTTTAAAATTGTGAACTTTTTAACCTTTCACGTGTCGATGGCTAATCTCCGACGAAATTGGCTGCCGACGAAAATCAGTCAGGAAACAATAAAATAAACTCGTTATTTCGCTAGCATTCAAACGAAATATTTTGTAAGTCCGATGAAGGAAAGGAAATGTATCATTAAGCTTGTATTTCCGAGAACGATTGCGAAGGAAATTAGTCATGTTTACATTGTAAGCTTTTTTTATCAATGAATGAAGTATTTTTGGTATCAGATTTTAAGTGACTTTTAATAAACGCAATTTGTGACTGTAAAGTTATCGTCATGTCACAAATCACACTCAAGTCAAGTGATGTAATCTGTTGGAAATTAATATAACCAGTTGACACTTTGTCACGTGAATTATGTCATTTTAGAAACTGAATTTTAATTGCAAGATGTACATGTATGTGTAACTTGCTGTACCCCGTATACTTTGTCTGACTCTCTCTCGCTCCACCGAGAGCAAGAGCAGATAAATGATGATTTCTTTTCTCAAAAAAAGATATAATTACAAAATGAAAGACAAAATAGTCTAGTAGAAGAGATCGAATCTAAAATTTATATAAGACTGCGTTTCTTTATACCGTCGTTTAAACCGCGTACATCGAAGCACTAGAACAATTTGCCTACTGCGGTCTTCCTGTCCGACTATAATTTAGGTGTCTTCAAGGCTCTTAATAAACTAGTGCGCTTCAACATCAACGATTGCATCACTGTTTACCATCAGATGGGATCGCAGTCAAGAACTACTTCATCGCAGTCAAAAAAATATATATGAGACTAGCTTCTGCTAGCAGCTTTACCCGAATGAAAGTAGGTTTCTCTAAACTTTGAAACCCCGTTTCATCCTGTTAGGGTGTGAATTTTGGAAAATCCTCTCTTAGTCCTCGCCTTCGTCATAAAAGGAAACCTTGTGCAAAATTTCACACTCAAAATAGATAAGTACAGCAGACAATCTCATGTATGTACTTCACTTCTTATACCTACGCTCGGTGGACGCACACTAATGAGCGTTTGAGCCGGAACTGTTTGACGAGCAAACTGAGGCGCTCCGAGATATCGTGTCCGTGAGCGGTGTCTATGTGTGTAGATTGACTTCTGTACCTATATATTTTGTGCTCCTAGTCTGAGAAGTTTCGGCTGTGCGTTGATATTTCCGTGTCAGTTTCTCCTTTTTTATATGAATGAGACATACCAACTGCATCAAATAAATACGAGTCATAATAAATGTCTTAATAAAAAACATGTAAACGATCTTCACCCTTCCTCAGAAGTGATTCCAGAAGAATTTGTTGAATCAAAATGCTGACAACAACTGTGTTTATGAGTTTTGTTCGCAATTACTCTGTTATTCATGTTACGGGAAATGGAATCAGTGAGTCAAGTCGTTTTATATTTTGCGGCAAGCTTGCTGAGCACTCAATTACAGGTTACAATGATTGAGTTCGGAAATTGTTTTCATCTGATTAGAACTTTTTGCTCAATGTGCTGTTTCTATAGGAACTTCCTGTTTATTAGCAATTAATCAGTGTACGACTAAATTCTAGTTCTAAGGATCTTTTGTCGGTAATAAGAAGAGTACTAATATACAAGGTGTAAGAGACAGCCCGCCGCAAACTTTAAGGGCCTTGCTCAGTAGACGAAACTGAACAATCTTCCACAACATTTTTTAGGCCGATTTTTTTTTCGGTTCCTGAAAAAAATTGTAGAAGGATGTTCAGTTTCGTCTACTGAGCAAGCCCTAAAAGTTTGCGGAGGGCTGTCCCTTACATCTTGTATACATTTGTACTTTATGTATCGGTCAGGTCTATTGACGTATCTAGAGGGCTGATCGACAGCGATGCAGACAAGGTTTTCTACGATGGCGGTGACGATGGTGATGGTGGATGGTGTCTAAAGTATGGACTTTAGATTAGTTTTAATTAGTCTAAAGGTTTTTTTTTTGCATGTAACACAGAAACTAAATATTATTCTAGTTTTAACCTATTTACTCGTAAATATGTTGTACCTACTAGGATACCATAAATGAGTAGTCGCGTAACTTAAATTGCACCTAGTAATCACCTGGCGCATTTCCTTTCAAAACCCTTATCAGCAAGGTAAAGCCTAGGTAATTTATGCTTCTAGAACTGCACACGAGTATAATATCCGTCTATGGTTAAAACGTTAAAACAGTAGTTAGTGGTTTAAGTTATCTACTTAACCGTAACACAAAGGCGAGTTAACCACCTTACAGTAACTGCGTCAGTGTAATTTAACTAAACCAGTTAAATAGAAGTAAAGCAGATAGATAAGATTTCTAAAAGGAATACGTATTGATCGCATGGGTTTAATTTTCTGTCTTTTATGATCCCTTGGCCTTGGTACCCAGAAGATTATATGGGCACCTGTTTTCAACCACAACTTTGATTTAAAAACCAAGCCTGTAAAATTATACCATTTTATTTGAAGGGTTTAAAAAAATTAATGCCTTGAACCATAGTTAGGTACCAACATAGAACCGTGGACTCTGATGGGCCAAGTAAGTACTAGGCAAGCATGACACGAAAGGAGCTTCATTCAATGGGTGGAACAAGATCGTATATGATGACTGTGACAGGAACATCTCTAGACAAAAACCTTCTACATTTTCTGTCAGTGATCTGTGATCTCCAATATGCAGTAACAAAAGGATAATGTGTAATTTTATTTATTTTGTTTCTGTATAAGAAATTGCAGCGGGGAAGTTACGTGTAAAACTGTGATGGCTTAAAGACTATAATTGTCAATAATATTTGCCTGTAAGCTTCACTTCTTAGAACCCAATGTAATGTTGCGAAAAGTAAGTATTTTGTCAAGAATTTCTCCATAGAAAAGTCTTGAGAAATTCCTATACCTGTTGTTTGTTTGTAAATATATGATTCCAACTTGACGTTCATCGTAGGCCCCTTTTGAGAGAGATCACAAGCTTAAAAAAAAAACAGGAGATACAAAGCTGTGGGCGATAAAAGTGATTGAAAAGCTATACTGCGCATAAAATGATTCATGGTAAAGGTCTAAGTTCAAAGTGGGGCTTGTTGCACAACGCAGGCGCGCCACAGGATTAAACGTATTGCATCAAGGAGGCTATGTGTTTGCAGGAGATTTGAAAACCCTTATCAATTTTAAACCTTCAATTTAAGGCTTTGATAAGTTAGTTTTAAGGTAACAATACAATCAATCAATCTCGCAATCACCAAACCAATCAATCAAATCAATCAAACAAACAATCTCGATTTCCTATCGATTACATTGAAAGATGTCGTTTAAATATTGCTGTAAAACCCAACAGTTTAAGCGTTCTTCTGACCTATATTAACTGTTTTATCTTTCAGCGAATTCTAACTGAAACGCAACTAAAAACATCGATTGTTATTCTATACGCAGTTCACAAAACTTCGCATATTCGGGGAGCGCATTAAACGCGTGGCCGAGGTATGCGAAGCCCGCGGATGACGTTGTGCGTCAAAATATAATAAATGAACGGTTACTGCTAATCACACTGGGCTCGTAAATGTCGTGAGTCATCGGACATCGCCGGGAGGCGTGCCTAGTCTGACAGCGACTGGTCTAGGACGATCTAACAAAGGAGCGCGCCTTTCCTAATGGAAAGTATTTTCTTTTTGCGTCGTTAGTTTGGCGAGGCAACAAAGGAATTTCGATGTTTTCTGTATTTATTTTGAATGAGATTGTATGTTTTGAATCGTTTGAAATATAAATCCATTAGCGAAGTTGTGCTTTTAAGTTTTCAGTTGCGGCCAACGACGCCCTACAATAATTCCTCTCGATTAATTAATTATACAATTAATTTCTATAGCTAATAAGCATATAATAGAAATTACTAAAATCAAAATTCTCTACCCAATAGTAAAACACCCTCTTTTTAAAATTGCGATGTAAAATTCGGACGCAGACGCGCAAAAACGTTGTCGATTTGACTGAAATCATCTGCCATTATTCCTCCTTTTAATAAGACTCCTATCTGAAGATTTTTCTTATAACACCATTACATTTTAAAGTTACAATCAAAGACTATAATTTAAAAAAGTAGAAACCTTAAAACATCGCACCTGAAAATTACAGGACCTGTCTCAAAACATGTCAACTGAAAATTGAAGTGAAACAAAAATTCAACAAATATTTACCTGAAGCGTTTGTCTCACTGCGGCCGGCTGGATGCCGGCAACTGCATGTCGATATCGGTCACAAGAACTGCACTGGGCACGGGACACTGTGGCTGCGAGACGGCCTCCGGTGAGCGCAGATCGGCCGAGACTGCCTCGCCCCGGTCCGTCGCGGCTCTCGGCCCGGTCGATACGACACAACAGGTTAGCATGCGTGCGCCGCGACTCTGTAAACACGCCTCTACGTGTGCAAGCCACACTAACGGACCTAGATCCGTATTGGTCCGTGACAGCTGCAAGCTTTGAACCCACTTTCAAATCTTCCCGCTGAAGCTTCGGGGTCTTGACGACTTTGATAATAGAGTTTTCTCAGAGAGCTTTCGTCTGAATGATTTCTTGGGTTAAAACCTGTTCTTCCTACGCAGCATACAGTATCTTACGATAACCACCTCAACCTTATATACCTTCTAACAGGGCCGAAGCGCACTGGGGCCATGGGTTGTCCAAAAAGGAATCCCAAGGTCTTGGAACGCAAGCCAAAGAAGGAACAAAGGAGTGAGTTTTAGTCAGTAAAAGTCTGACACGCTGTCTCGCTCCGCTCTAGAAGTCATTGAAGGACTTGGACTGAAAATAACTCCTTCGGTCTCTCAGCAAGAAAGTCCTTCACACACGGATAAGTTTACCGGACACTGCTTGAAGCTCGCTGCAAACTTGACGGTAAACAGGATCGCGTGTGGTGTCCGTGTCTTCCATACAGACATGCATACTGATCAAGACACACGGTCAAGTTTACCAGACACCACTTCAAGTGTGCTGCAACTTACCGTTAACCCAGAATCCTGAATGGCACAAAGCAAGGTCTTATAGCACTGGTAGAGAAATAAATCAGAAAACAGTTAAGTTGGAACACGTCACAAAAAGAAAATAGCGAAGCGGAAAAATCTTTGAGACCATATCAAAGAATAACTGGCAGAATGAATTATCTTTCTATTACCTTTTTTTTTGTTTTCATTTTCCATGCATAATAAATCGATAAGTTCACGATTATTAATTTAAAACACCCTTACGTGAAATATGACAGCTAAAATATGTAATGTCATTATTTACGCTTTTTTTTGTGGGCAAAAATCATCCAATGACAACCCCCGCTCTTGGGTGGAGCGAGAGATAGTGTCAGACTCTTACTGACTAAAAACTCGACCCCGTTCCTTCTAGCCTTCATACCGGGGCTCGAGCGCCCTTTCGGATAACCCAGGCCCCAGTAGGCTTCGACCCAGCTGGGCCCCTCCTGTTGCTGACAACTCCTAGAGGCGCGCGGAAACAGTGCGCGCCGTCATGTCTTGGGCTCGGTCCGGACAGTTACCGGACGGTCGGACAGCGAGCTACTTATGGCTTGTCGTCCGCGAGCCCGCATCATTATTTACGCTGTCATAGTTATTATAACTTTACTACACTACTGCAAAGTTTGGCAGTATCGCAAAAATATAGATTTGTCATACGGGTGTCAATTTTCGATCTAAATTAATAATGATTGATGATATCTTCGAAACCATACACTTTTGGATCACATATTCTAGGCCTTTTAGTAGATATTAGTTTTCACTACATAGTACTACATAGTATATCACTACATAGTATTGTTACGTACGTAGGTAATTAAATGCCGATTTACCAATAAAGAACTTTATTTACCACGAACAATAAATAATTAGTCCAGTCAACAATAATCCAAATCACAGTTAGCACTAGAGTTCCGTTATACTATCGCCTCGGTCGTTAGATAAAATCACTTCGCACACTTAGGTAGATCGCTCTCGTTCGCAGTCGAAATCAAAACTGACTCACTTCCGTTCGGGGGCTCGTATTTATACGCGGAACAAAGAAAATTCTAGATACTGACGTCTCGGGATAGTTCCAGAACAATAGAGTCGCATCGCGGGCCCATAAATCAATTTTATGACTTTGTCCTTCGCGAGTCACTCACGCGAATTTCGACTCTATTGTTAACGGCGGAAAGTACCATTTCCCTTATCCACCTACAGATACCTACAGATTACATACCTACTAAATAGTAGGTACGACGAGTACCTATGACGGAATGTTCGAGATCTTGCCAGGCTAGGTAGGTACTTTGGTTCTAGAGCTTTCGAACAGCAATGCGTTTTAATTATTCGTTGTCACTCTTTATTTTGTCGGAGATATGACGTGTTGAAATTTAACGGCGTAACAGTGCCCCCCTCTTAGTCATGCTCGTCCCGAGCATTATTAGATCCGTGATAAGGCGCCAATCTGTCCACATGGACAACCTTAGGCTTCCCTCTTAGCCCTTTCTTGATGCGGTAGGTTACATCGTTGATCCTTTTTAGTACGGAATAAGGTCCCTCCCATCGAGCTTGAAGTTTCGGCGACATCCCTTTCCGTCGAAGCGGGTTGTGGAGCCAAACCAGTGCACCTTCCTCAAATCCCTGGGCGTTGGCATTACGGTCGTATCTAGTTTTCATTTTAACGCTGGTGTTCATGCTATTCTCACGTACTCGTTTATGCACTTCGTCCAATTGATCTTGAAGGTCACTTACGTAGTCCGTAACTGGCTTAGTCTTGTCAGGTGGCACGCCAGTTATGGCATCGACTGGAAGTCTCATTTCCCTGCCGAAATTCACTCTTGCTGGGGTATGTCCCGTGCTATCATGCACTGCCGATCGGTACGACATCAGAAATAGTGGAATATACCGGTCCCAGTCTTTCTGATGGTCATCGACAACCTTAGCCAGATGATTCTCCAGGGTTTGGTTAAACCTTTCCACCATTCCGTCCGACTGAGGATGCGCAGGTGTTGTGCGTGTCTTATAAATTCCCAGAAGAGTACACATTTCCTGGAACAGCGCAGATTCGAAGTTACGGCCTTGATCGGAGTGGATTTCCAAAGGTGCGCCATACCGACATACTACTTCCTCGACCACCTTCTTCGCCACTGTCGTCGCTTCCTGATTGGGTATGGCGAAGACTTCGGGCCACTTTGTGAAGTAGTCCTGGATCACCACTATGTACTTGTTTCCGTCATCCGTAACTGGGAAAGGTCCAGCGACGTCGATGGCAATGCGTTCCCAGGGGGCTCCCACATTGTACAGCTGAAGCCTGCCCCTGCTTCTAGTCTGTGGTCCTTTCACAGATACGCACGCTGTACATTTCCGACACCATTGCTCTATGTCATCTCTACAATTGAGCCAGTAATACCGCTGTCTCACTTTCAGTAGAGTTTTCTTAATCCCCAGGTGTCCTCCAGAAGCACCATCGTGTATCTCTTGTAGCAGGGGGACCACTTCACATCGTGGTACTATCACTTGTGTGGTCACCTCCTTGCCATCGTTCGATTCCCATTTCCTACAAAGCACATCATTTTCTAGGACTAAACTGTCCCACTGTGCCCAGTAGCTCTTTGTGAACGGACTATGTGACGATACTTCACTCCACTGAGGCCTAGTTCCACTACGCTTCCAGTCCAGTATAGGTCGGATATCGTCATCTTCTTCCTGGGACTTCTTGAAGTTGCCTTCAGTCCTAATTAAATTCACGTGTTCTCGGACTTCATTCTGTTGGCAGTGTTTACAGTCCTCATTGCACGGACGTCGCGACAAGGCGTCAGCATTATTATGCCCTTTTCCACTGCGATGTTCCGTCACAAAGTTGAACTCCTGCAGCTGCTCGAGCCATCTTGCGACTTGGCCCTCGGGGTTTTTAAATTGTAGAAGCCATTTCAATGCAGCGTGATCCGTCCTTAACGTAAACTGCCTTCCTATGAGGTACTTGTGAAAATGCTGCAAGGTTTTTACCACAGCCAGCAGTTCCCGTCGAGTCACGCAGTAGTTCCGTTCTGGCTTTGAAAGTGCCTTACTGAAATAAGCAATCACGACCTGTCTGTCACCTTGCACTTGTGACAACACTCCTCCAATTCCCGTGTTGCTGGCATCGGTATCGACGACAAATCTTCCGTCTCTGCTCGGATACCCCAGTATAGGCGCTTCACATAGCCGTTGTTTTAGCTCGTTGAATGCTGACTCACAGTTCTTGTCCCAGATAAAATCTCGTTTATCCTCCGTCAGCTGGTGTAACGGTTTTGCAATGTCCGAAAAACTCATAACAAATCGTCTGTAGTATGTGCACAACCCTAAAAATGCACGTACTTCTGTTTTGTTCCTTGGAACTGGCCACTGTTGGACAGCCTTTATCTTCTCAGGGTCGGTTCTCACCCCATCGGCGGAAATAACATGTCCCAAGTAGCTGACCTCCCTCTTGAACAGGGCACACTTCTTTGGGCTTAGTTTTAGGTTAGCCCCTCGTATCCTGGTGAACACTTTCTCCATGTTCCTTAGGTTTTCCTTAAAAGTGCGGCCCATTATAATGACGTCATCCAAATATACCAGACAGACGTCACCAAGAAGGCCCACCATGACTCTCTCCATGAGGCGTTCAAACGTCGCTGGAGCGTTGCACAACCCAAAAGGCATAACGTTAAATTGCCACAGGCCGTTGCCAATGCCCGTACTGAACGCTGTCTTTTCTTTGTCTTTCTCGCTGATCTCCACTTGCCAATAGCCACTTTTCAAATCAATGGTTGAAAACCACTTCATACCACTGAGCATATCCAGCGTATCATCTATCCTCGGCAAGGGATAACTGTCCTTCTTCGTCACATTATTCAGCATTCTGTAGTCCACACAGAACCTTGTGCTGCCGTCCTTCTTCTTCACCAGAACGACTGGAGAAGACCATGGGCTCGTAGAAGGCTCAATTATTCCGCTATCAGCCATATCCTTTACCATTTCTGCTACCTCAGTTTCCTTAGCCCAGGGTATACGGCGCGGTCTCTGTTTAATTGGTCTAGCATCACCTGTATCTATCTCATGCTTGACGAGACCTGTTCTTCCGCAGTCTTTTCCCGTTGCAAAAATATCTCGAAACCGTAGCAGAAATTCCCTGGCTTGCTGTAGTTCCGAAGCCGATAAATTGCTCTTAGAATTTTCCAGAAGTTGCTGGATGTAATCAGGCTCACCTTTTATTGCGTCTGGCTTCACTGAAGATGTATTGATTTGGCGGAGATACTTTACTTCTTCACATCTCCCAACAACACTGTTTTTCTTCAGTTGGACCTCTTCTTTCCCAAGGTTCACAATCCTTACCTTGGATTTTCCTTTCGTCATAATTAATGTCCTCGCGGTGATGAGCTCCGGGTACCGGCCAGTATCCTCAACCAAAACACATCTTCGTTGCCTAATTTTCTTAGGAAATTTTACTTCGACTAAGGTTTCTGTTCTTGGAGCCAGTGTAACATTCTTTAAACAATACAGGTTGCATGAGTTATTTCCTCGCAGGAAGACTTCCTGGTCTGGGAATTTCAATACTCCCCGATCGATGTCCAGGATACATCGATTGTTCCGCAAGAAATCCAGACCCAGTATGCAGTCGTCGGTAATATTCGCTATTAACACAGACTGGGTGTACACTTGATCACCGATTTTAAACTCGATTACTGTATCACCGAGGACGGAGACTGACTGACCGGTTGCTGTCTGAAGTCGGCAGGATGGAGACTTTCTTTGCCACGAGATGGTTCGTTTCAGCAACTCAGGTCTTACAATAGTTCGCGACGCCCCGGTGTCAACGGTACAATTGCAAGCACTATGATTCAGCGTCCCTTCGACGATCAAACTATTTCCGTCGTGAACTTGATTGATGGTGATGGTTGGGGCCTTCAGTTGACCAGCCAGCACCCGCCCCGCGGCCCTGGCGACTTTTAGTTTAACGACTCCTCGTTAACTTGGGTTCCGGAGTCCACACTTCCCCTCTTCCTCTTGGGGCAATCGGTACGAATGTGCCCTTTTTCCCCACACCCGTAGCACGTCGGAATATAGCGGGACTTTGTCGAAGAAGAAGCCACCACTTCTCGGTGACGTGGCTGCGTTGAAGGCGTGACCACCACTTCCCGAACTCTGTGCGTACGAGAATCTTGTCGTACGGCTTCCACTTCCAAAGCGTGTGCCATCGCACTCTTTAAAGTTTGGTGGTGTTCGAGTCGCACCGTAGCCCTGACTTCAGAATCCCGTAGACCGTCGATAAATGCTTGCACCAGATTTACTTCCACCGTCTCTGGTGTCATCGACATGTATGCACGCCGGACCAGCCGTTCAACTTCGACTCCCCATTGCTGGAGGCTCTCGTTCGACCTCTGCGTTCTCTCGCGAAGCTGTGCGCGGAAAACATGCTCAAGGTGCTTGTCACCATAGCGAGTGTCCAGTCCCTCCATGAGACGGTCCAATGTCCTGCCGTCCGGAGGGAGGTTCTCTAGAACCAGCAGAGCGTCCCCTCGTAGAGCCAAAGTTAATGCCGCAAAAGACTGCTTATCATCCCAGCGGTTTGTTTCAACCAATGTCTCAAATTGGTACTTAAATGCCGTCCAGGAAGACGTGCCATCAAAACGCGGCACATCAAATTTTGCGGCTGATGTACAGGGGAGGTGCGATGGTGAGCCAACAGCAACGGGTTCGCGTGCTTCGAGCTTAATAATTTTTTTATTGATGTCCAGCAGTCGATCTTCATGGCCATCAATTCTTGTTTCGAGGCTATCAGCTCGGGCGGAAACCTCCTTGACCTCTAAGGTGAGATTCTTTACCTTCTCGCCCAACGTGATGAGGCCGTGGTCGATTTTATCGAGGATCAGGTTCTGCTTAGCCTCTTGATCTCGGCGAGCTTCTTCTTGGTTAGCCGCGATTAGGTCCTGGAGCTTACGCTGGTTAGCCTCTTGTTCGCGGCGGGCAGCTTCCTGGTCGCGGCGGGCGGCTTCCATACTAGCTTGCAAGGCGGCCAACACCGCAGCGAGGTTCAATTCCGAGGGTGGTCCTGTTGGCGCCTCCGCAGCTGCCGTTGCTCCCATACCAGCCTGATCTTCCTCTTCCATACGATGACGCGCAGCATCCATCTCTGCTTGCCTCCTTGTTCGTGGTCGCTGTTCGTCGTCCTTCTGTGGTAATGGCATCTCACTTCTGACACCAGTTGTTACGTACGTAGGTAATTAAATGCCGATTTACCAATAAAGAACTTTATTTACCACGAACAATAAATAATTAGTCCAGTCAACAATAATCCAAATCACAGTTAGCACTAGAGTTCCGTTATACTATCGCCTCGGTCGTTAGATAAAATCACTTCGCACACTTAGGTAGATCGCTCTCGTTCGCAGTCGAAATCAAAACTGACTCACTTCCGTTCGGGGGCTCGTATTTATACGCGGAACAAAGAAAATTCTAGATACTGACGTCTCGGGATAGTTCCAGAACAATAGAGTCGCATCGCGGGCCCATAAATCAATTTTATGACTTTGTCCTTCGCGAGTCACTCACGCGAATTTCGACTCTATTGTTAACGGCGGAAAGTACCATTTCCCTTATCCACCTACAGATACCTACAGATTACATACCTACTAAATAGTAGGTACGACGAGTACCTATGACGGAATGTTCGAGATCTTGCCAGGCTAGGTAGGTACTTTGGTTCTAGAGCTTTCGAACAGCAATGCGTTTTAATTATTCGTTGTCACTCTTTATTTTGTCGGAGATATGACGTGTTGAAATTTAACGGCGTAACAGTATAAAACAAAGTCGCTTTTTCTGTCCCTATATCCCTATGTGCGCTTAAATCTTTAAAACTACGCAACGGATTTTGATGCGGTGAGATAGAGTGATTCAAGAGGAAGGTTTATTTATATGTATAATATTGCACCCGAGCGAAGTCGGGGCGGGTCGCTAGTAAAATATAAACCTTGAGTTTGTTGTTTTTAATGTCCCATAACATCTAAAACAACACGTTGTATAAGCAAATTAAGTATTTAAACGTTGTCCTATGTTTTCCCAATCAAAGTGGACTAATTGCTAGTTACAGTTGACTGGTTTAGTTATATATATTCTATATATAGTAAATAAATAAATTTGATCGTAATACCCCAGGGTGTAGATACCCGTCTCTCATATATCAGATTGGGGTTCGATTTTTTTGACTTGTTCTAGATAAGCTTAAAATTTTCCTAAGTTTATCTATAGCAATGGTGGCCAAGCTGTAGGTCACGGGTTCAAACCCTGCCAGACGCATTACTTTGTGTTATTTATTTCATTACCACTGCTTTCAATACGGTGAAGGAAAACATCGTGAGGAAACCGGGATGTTCTAGAACCAAAAATTCGAAGACATGTGACATTCACCAACCTGCACTGGGCCCGCGTGGTGGATTACGGCACATTCCCTCGCCTAGAGAAGAAGCCTGAGTCCCAGCAGTGGGAATATTAAAAAGGCTGGTGATGATGATGATCTAGGATCTGCCTACAAAAGCACGTAAAGCCGTTGTTCCCGGTTATCATTCGTATATTTTTGACGATCTTTAGAGTTAGTCTGACGCCAGAAAGTGTGACCATCAAAATGTCCAAGAAGTGCTGTTTGGCCAAAACGGCACTCCTCAGACGTTCACGGGTTGTGGCGGTCTGATAGGCAGTCGCTCCATGTAAAATTTGTTTAGACTAACTGCATCTGGTTAGACTGGAAGTTGACCCCAGCAATGGGTAGCTCGCTGTCCGATCGTCCGTTAACTGTCCGGACCGAGCCTAAGTTATCAACGGCGCGCTCTGTTCCCGCGCGCCTCAAGGAGTTGTCAGCAACAACAGGGGCCCAGCTGGATCGAAGCCTACTGGGGCCAGGGTTAGTTTCGAGAGATAGCTCAGCCCCGGTATGAAGGCCCATAGGAGCGGGATGGGATTCATCATCATCATAATATCAGCCGAAAGACGTCCACTGCCGGACATAGGCCTCCCCCAAGCGTCGCCACAACGATCGGTCCTGTGCGCACGCATCCATCGGATTCCCGCGACCCTGACCAGGTCGTCGGTCCTCCTTGTTGGAGGCCTTCCAACGCTGCGTCTTCCGGTACGTGGTCGCCACTCCAGAACCTTTCGTCCCCATCGACCATCTGTTCTACGTGCAATGTGGGGTGGGATATAGTCAGTAAAAGTCTGACACTATCTCCCGCTCCGTCCAAGAGCAGGGGTTGTCATTGGATGACTTCCATTCCCACCATAAAAAAAACACTAACATACCTAGTACGAAAAGATTAGGGAGATGATGAGTGAATAAATACATTGAGTCCTTAAACCCTTGTTCCCTTTGCCCACCATTTCCGTAACACATGACTTACAATAGCACTGTCTCTCTCAGCACAACAAAGATATAGGGGTCGGGCCGGAACACACACAAACGCGAGTATTTCCCACCGGCGGGTTCACACGCACTGTAATTACGGAAAGTAAGTGAGCCGTCACAGTGTTTATGTTACGTTACAAATGTACCTACGCACCAGTGACATTGACTTTGTGCTCCAAGTTACAATTGTACTTGACTGCTGTATCTTTGTGTCTTTGAGGATAAGCTAGGTGTTGGTAAATTAGTAAGAATATATCTAAAAGCTCGCCGTCTTTCGGCTGAAATAGCCAAAAGACGTCCACTGTTGGACAAGGGCCTCCCCATTAAAAGGCTGATTATGCTATACTCTTGAGTAAGATATGTTTTAGCAGGAAAAACCGACTCAATCAGGAAGCACTCTACTTATTAGTAACTAGCTTTTGCCCGCGGCTTCGCCCTCATACATTAAATATAGCCTATGTCACTCAAGAATAATGCAGCTTTCTATCGTTGAAAAAAATTTAGCAACCTGACTAGTACTATCAGAGATTACCTCCAACAAACCAAAAAAAAAACAACTTTACCACTTTACATTATATTACTGTAGATAGCACAATGATTTTTGTCTTGGTTTGTCTTGGTATGGTTATGTGAAGAGAGTGATTGAAACGCATGTTACTAAAAAGTTCTGAGTGAATGAATGTAGATGGATGGAGAGGGAGAGGGAGATCAAAGAAAAGATAGATGGATTGTGTGAGGAGTGATATGAAAGAAAAGAGAGTTACAGAATGGAAGAAAAAACGTGTTGTGCCGACCCCAAGTAATATGGGATAAAGGCAGGAAGAACAAGAAGCAATCGCACAATGATTGTCATCCCAAAACGTTTTTCCCATGCTGTGTAAGCTCTTAATTTTCGATATTCATCGAAGTTTAAATATATTCAACCAATAAAGTGATAGGAAAATCTGTGCGTCACATATTCAATCAAATCTGTTATTACTCCACCCTCCTATTGGCAGAGTCAATAACAACATTAATCTGGCAATATCGCCCTCCCCGCAAACGACACCCATGGGTTCCAGGGCACCAGCCAAACAGAGAGCTTCGTGTCAACGCGGACATCTGACGGATTTGCCTGCTCTAAGCCCTTTCATTTATACTTTGATAGGAATTAAGGGAATAAAACTGGGATCTGTTTAAGTGTTTATCTGGTGTTGGGATCTTTCCTAGTTTGAATTTAATGTATTTTTTTTACAGCCAGGAGGTTTTTTGAAATAGAAAAGCTATTATACCGTAATTGTCTTAGATGGTTCATTTAAGACACAATTACGGTATAATATTGTTCTCATTTTGACTTAGATTCAAACATGTACCATGGTCCGGAGCGAGGAAATAATGCAAGCGAAGGAAAGCGGCCGCACGCGTTACGGTATTGACTTCCTCATGCCCCAGCTGCCGGGATCCCAACCCCGATATCCAGCCACCATAGGCGTGAGTATTGACGGCAAGCAATGGGTAGCTCGCCGTACGGTGATGACCTAGCCTTAGTCGTTGACGACGCGTTGTGTTCCACGCGCACCTCTTGGAGTTGTCAGCAAAACCGTAGGGTCCAGCAGGGTAGAGCCTACTGGGGAAAGGCCCAGTTCCCCAGTAGGCCTAGAACGGAAGGCAACGAAGGAAAGGAGTGGGTTTTAGTCAGTAAAAATCTGACTCGTCCTCGCGCTCTGTCCTACAGTGGGCGAAGTCATTAAAAAAATATATACCTATGTAGATGTTGAAGTTGTAAAACGTGTCGCAACAGAAATACTGACTTTCCGCGTCCCAAAATTGAAGATATAAATCAGCGTTTCTTCAGAATGAATACGCATGGGTGACAAATTCGTGGCTTACAAGTTCGTCACCATTGCGTAGGCAGCGAACGAGCTACTCTGAAAAACTTTACACCAACGAAGGTTACACGACGACTGACTCACGCTGAAGACAGAACGTGTAGAAAAAAGCTGTGTAGGCCTTTTATAGGCCAAGCTTATGAACGAGGAGCAATATAGTCTCTAGCGTGGGTGTCGTAATAGCCATTAAACACAACCACGCTTATCTGATTCATTAATTGTCTGTGATCAAAGCCAGCAAAATGAATAACTGTAGCACAAAAGTCAAGGGAAAAAACTCACTCCTATATTCATTTTTGTCTTTCGTTCCAGGACCCCGGGTTTGTAGTAGGTTTCGATCCTGCTGGGCCGCTACGGTTTTGCTGATGTGTTTGAGGCGCAAACACTATGCGCCGTCGAAGACTTGGGGTCGGTCCGGACGGTTACCGGGAGACCGGACGGCGATCTACTCTCACGGTTGCAATTGCTCACTCGGTTCAAACCCAGCCAGGCGCATTACTTTGTGTAATTTAATTCATCACCACTGCTCTCAAAACGGTGAAGGAAAACATCGTGAAGAAACTGGCATTGTCTTAGAACCAAAAATTCCAAGTCATGTGACATTCACCAACCCGCACTGGGCCCGCGTGGTAGATTACGGCCCATTCCCTCTCCTAGAGAGTAGGCCTGAGACATTATAAGGCTGACTATGATATGCTAAGCGCTACTCTGTTATTTTTCTTATATTCAAGGTAAGGTATCTTACAAGATTACGAACACTTAACCAACCATATCTTAAGATTTTATAACACCCTAAGGTCTCCCTTTCAATCTCCGGTCACATGTTAGTACCCGGCCCGGGCTCAGGTGCCGCGCGGGAACTATTACATCATCGTTTAAGAATTCCGACAACGCAAGCTTGACCTTTTCATTTGTAGGTAGGTACTAGGGCGGCAGAGCGTACACGGACAACTTTTAAAGCCCAAAAATATAAACACAATCATTTCTTCAATTTAGGTTAAGAATGAGCACTGCTGAAATATAAAAATCGATATTATATACCGAGTTCCTGGATAATATATAGTTTTTAAAGACTTAAACTAGTGCTTTACTACGTTCCTACCTGATGGTAAGCAGTGATTCAATCGTTGATAGTGAATCGAACTAGTTTATTAAGAGCCTATTCACTCTAGCCTTGAAGACATCTAAATTTTAATCGGACGGAAGGACCGCAGCAGGCAAATTGTTCCAGTCCTACGATGTGTGACGAGTTTTCAAATATGTATATGAATATTAATATATGCTCTGTACCAGATTAAAACTCAGTGACTAAAGGTACCTAGTCCTATCTAGGAATACCTATAATTTAGAAACTGGGTGATATTTGTTTTATGCGATTGATGCTTCAAATTAATTACATGACACAACAGCTATTTCAATCCCAGCACAAATTCAGTCATCTTATTTGACGATGCTATTTGGCGCTCGCCGCAACTGTTAGCATTATGTTGGTGTCCCTGATGGACCGGACGTGACGTCACAGGCTCAGCTAGCGTTGCCAGGCGTCCGGATAAAGCCGGACAAAAGCAGGCTTTTTGGTTGCGTGTCCGGCTAGATTGGATTAGGAGTTCAGCCTGTCCGACTTTTGTTAGGCTTTTTAGATTTGACTATTTTTTTGTAATTTGTCATGACTTTGTTCTACTAGTATCTGTATCATTAGCGCAAGCGGAGCAGATTTGCACTTACGAGTATATCAGTTAATTTTATTGTTATTTCATTAAAATTTAAAAAGATTAGAAGAGCCTTTACTTTTGGCACGCCATAATTATGGTGGTAAGTCCCCTCTATGAGGCGTGGCTGGAAAGACTACCGTAAACGTGGGCTTGCGGACGGCGAGCTAACCATTGCTGAGCGGTAACCGTCCGGACCGAGCCCAAGATTTGCTTCAAGAAGTTATTAGCAAACCGTAGGGGCCCAGCAGGGTCGAAGCCTACTGGGGCCAAGGATTTGTTTCTGAAAGGAAGATTTGGCCCCAGTACGAAAGGCAACGAAGGAATCGGAGTGAGTTTTTAGTCAGTAAATGTCTGACACTATTTCCCGTTTCACCCAAGAGCGGGGAAATGTCATTGGATAATTTTTCCACGTTAAAAAAGCCTTTACTTTAAAAAACAAAATCGGGCTTTTTTTAATTGATATAAAGTAGTGCTTGACTGCGATCTTACCTGATGGTAAGCAGTGATGCAATCTCCGATAGTGAGGCGCACTATTAGTTTATTAAGAGTCTATTCACTCTAGCCTTGAAGACACCCAAATTATAATCGGACGGGAAGACCGCAGCAGGCAAATTGTTCCAGTCCTTCAATGTACGCGGTATAAACGACGATACAAAACGCTTAGTCCGGACCGTAGATGTTTCAACAACGTAAGGGTATTTTTTTTTTCGGTGGGCAAAAATCATCCAATGACAAACCCCGCTCTTGGGTGGAGCGGGAGATAGTGTCAGACTCTTACTGACAAAAAACCCGCCCCATTCCTTCTAGCTTTCATACCAGGACTCGAGTTCCTTTCGGATAACCCTGGCCCCAGTTGGCTTCGACCCAGCTGGGCCCCTCCTGTGCAACGTAAAGGTACGGTTGTTGGGTTGTCTTTTTACCTAAACGTCCGGCTAAACTGGCTGTTCTGTCCAGTATTTCGGTATCATGTCCTGGCAACCCCAGGCACAGCGGGTCCATTGTTGTCTCCATTAAACATTGGCTCCACTTGGAACACGGCCATGACATTTGCTTTTCATAAAACTGAATGTGTCCGTCAATAGAGATTAGTAGATTAGAGATTATAGTTAAATACCGATTGATAAACGATATTTCATTGTAATTGCAATTCTTGTTAGGCTAAGAACTCACGAAGCGGTTTTCAGTTATAGATCCTCAGGTTCTGTAGAATGCAGATATAGTATAAAAAAATCAAGCTTATTTCACGACGCGTTTTGCGCTCACAATGTGCGGGATTGTTTGCGGATCCCGCTGCACTGACGAGCTATTAGGAGAATCACGCAGGCCGCAGTCACCCGCGGGATGCGCCCACACTCTCTACGACCGGTTAGCGCCCATAGTGACTGACGAGAAAACAGAAATCTGAGTTATGAAAATGTAAAGAACAATAAAAATAATGCGGAATAGCCTTCTGTTTTAAATTCTTCTGAAATGTACGTGTACTCGTTTCTGTTGCGTGTCCATGGCGGTCCAGAGCTCAACTGATAATTAACCGCCCATCTTGCGATAATCGCACGCCTTTGCAAACGATACCGCACAAACCTCCGGTCTCGCGAGTTTAGAAATAAATCAACTGCGGCGGGCGCGGGTGAGAACCGTTTCTTGAGTTTTAGCCTTAGAGATCTGGTTATATCCTAGCACGCAGTTGTAAAATACCAACACATGATTTGATAAGATTACATAGCAACAAAGACATTAAATTCAGCAAGTGCACTTCATGAAAATTCATATCATTTCGCTTGATACCTGGCTGAGCTAAGAAGGTTACCTATGTTTTTTGAGTGTATACGTGTATAATATTTCGTTAGCATATAATAGCAGTTTTAAACGGTTTTTTTGCATTTTAGCTTGAGAAGTGTCATTAAATTCGTTTTAGTTGTGGGAGTGACACGGTTTTTGAAACATTTTTTTTTAATTTAGCTTATACTTTTCCACTGCTGGGCAAAAGCTTCTCCCAACTTCTTCTAAGTATTCTTTTCTAGAGCCACCTCTAATCAGCCCTTACGGTAGGTGTCTAGGCCCTCCCGCCACCTCCCCACAGGTGGGTCGAAGCCTACTGGGGACAGGGTTGTCCGAAAGGGAGCTCGTGCCCCGGTATGAAGGCTAGAAGGAACGGCGCGGGGTTTTTAGTCAGTAAGAGTCTGACACTGTCTCCCGCTCCACCCAAGAGCGGGTTTCGTCAAAGATGATTTTCCCCGTCGACAAAAAAAAAACCTCCCCACAGGTCCAAATATGTAAAAAAAGGCAAGTCATGTAGGGTATCAAAATAAATTACTGAAGGAGACGATTTCAAAAACTAAAATTGCGTCAATATTTTTTTTACATTTTGGTTAGAAAATTGACAAATAACTTCTCCCGCTCTGGTTGGATCGAGAGGGACTGTCAGGTTTTTTTTGTCAGTACACAAACCCACCCGTTTGCCTTCAGTTTCCCGGGACGCGGTGACTCTTTCGAACTATCCAACAGTCCTGACTCGCTTTAACATTACTTTTTAGTATCCATTACCATAAGTACCTTTGTTAATGGTACAATAAATAGGTATAGAGGTACTAAAAATACTCTTTCATAAAAGTGTTCTTACGTACTTTTTTGGGTGTTACTTTCAAACCGAGGGAACATCTCATTTATCTGGGTTAGTTTTCATACCTATCTATTTTGTTTTTTTTTTATTTAAAATTTCGAATTATTGAGCAAGTTTCTATAAATTTATTACTTCATATTTTTATTTTATGAGGCGCAAATGCAAAGTATTTTTAGCAGATTTTCAGAAGTCTTTACTAAATTACTTTTACACAATTTTATGTTTTGATTTCAATCGTAACATCGGTTAAAGGTTCACCATTCATTGTGCAAAGAGTGCTGTGATCACATCTAATTGTAATTCTGACACTATACGTGAGGACTTGTAATTGGCTTGCTGTCGTCTATGTTAGTTATTATTTTTTGCTTGTTTAAGCTGTAAGTCCTCCAAGATGTAATAAATAAATAAACAAGTTTTCACATCAAAACACGGTGGCCAATTTTAGTGAAGATTTACCAAGTGTGCAAGAGACATTATAGAACAAGAACACAACTCTTGATGCGTGTGCGCAAACATAGGTTTTTAATTGACGGGTCGAAGGGGAGCGGGGTACGGGCGGCGGGGGTGCTTAATACGCTTACGTCGCGTCATACAGACGTAGGTAGGTATAGCAACATGCAGAGTTGAAATGTGTTAGATAGAACAACGAAATCTTGAAGGTTTATTTTCGATAAATGAATAATGTTTTGTAAAAAGTCGTAGAACAAAAGTTGTTGCTTATTATGTTCTTAACATGGTCCTGAGAGGTTGACAGTGTTTGACAAGTAACCCTGTATAAGTATACATAGATTTTAGGTATATCCAAAAAAGAAAAGGTCAAAACCGGTTTTGTCTCTAGACAACTGAAACCGATCCGTAAATATCTCCGAGATAAGAAACATTCGTAATTTCATTCTGTTCTCCGGGAAAGGTCACGCATCCACGAAATCTCAAAAATAACCCGAACTTCAGCGAATCTTGTTCATTTCACGTTCCATTACGCGCTGTGTCAATTACTCCGACGACACTTATTGATGACTCTGTATCAATAAGCACAATGGAACGAACGTCTTTCTTAACTTTCATATATTTTTAGTGACCACTCCATTCTCGAAGATTTATTGTCTCTAAGGCTGGAGATAAAAAATTGATTATAGGAGACGTCAAAAATGATTAGGTGCATGTAGGTACCTACCAGCCTGTATATATGTCACAGGTTCTTCATAAAATTGGATTTTTGATCAAAAACCGGAAGATGATACATTTTAAATTCAGTTTTATCAAAAACCTAAACTAGTTTGGGTTTATGATCAATCTGAATTACATTTCCGTTGACAGGTTCTTAGAAACTTCCCCCACTTTTGTGTCGCCAATGCTTAGCCTAGAATATAATGGGATATTATGTGAAATTCATCAATTTGTTGGCCACGGAAAAAGAGACCAATTGATGTATGCTTTAAAATCCAGGTATGTCATTCCGGTCAAAGAATTTGTAAAGCTATGTCTGTTGCATTATCAGGACCATAAATCAAAATTTAAATAATTGATCATGAATGTAAAATTTTGATAAATAAATAATTGTTTTCTTTCTACTAAATTGCAAATGACGATGGATTTTTTTATCATTTCATTTCAATTGACTGATTTGTCATAAAACAAAGCAAACCCGTGATTTTGATAAAAAATCTGGATTGTTACAGGTTTATGATGAAATTGAGTTTAAAATGTTATCTTCCGGTTTTTCATCAAAAACCTAGGTTTTTTTTTATTAAAAACCTAATTTTATGAAAAACCTGCGACATATACATAAGTATTGTTTGGTAAGAAATCTTTAAGAAGAAACTGACTGACTGACATATCAACGCTCAGCCGAAATTACTGGGACTAGGAGCGTGAAATTTTGCACAAAGTTTTCTTTTGTAACATAAGTGAATGCTAAAAGAAGAATTTTCAAAATTCACGCGCCAAAGGGATGAATGAAACGGTAGTCTTTTGTATGGAGAAACCTACTTTAACGCAGGCGAAACCACTGACAGAAACTAGCTAGAGTATACTACACTAGGCTGGAAGTAAGGGCCCAGCAGGGTCGAAGCCTACTGAGAACTGAAAACTCGGCCCTAGTTATAAGAAAGGCAACAAAGGAACAGAAGTAGTCAGTAAAAGTCTGCTACACCCTTCCGCTCCGCCCATGAACGGGGATGTTAGTGGATAATTTTCACACCGAAAATAAAAACCCAGGCTGGAACGTTTGTGAGCTAACAGCACCAACCTGAATATGGTCTTACTAAAAAACCTAATTTTTGACCTCACAATAATATACCTAAACAAGACAACACAGAAACATGAGATTATTTTAAGAAAATACTGATATTGAAAACAACGAAATAGAAAAAAAATACTAGGCGAACATGAGATTAGAGACACATTTTCTCTTTACGCGTATTTCGAACAGGTAATCCAGTATTGGCCCATCATACAAATAGATTTATCAATACATCTCATAAGACAGGCTGGCATTAAGGCATGGATTCACTTTGACTTAAGACCCTCCCCCTATAAGCCAGGTCTCGTCAGGGGCAACCTCATATTTTTATCCTATTACTTCGCCGCCTAAGAGAATTTTATATATAAATGTTGTTACGGGTCCTGATTACATATTCTCTGGAGAATATTACGGAGTATGAACGCGTTTAAAGATTTATGATATTGCTTGATTGACAGCCCACTCTGAACTCAATTTTTGTCATAAATGCAAAATCGATTTACAATTTATAAGAAGCGAGATACTAACGTAAATCTGATATTGGTTTTTTTTTTTCCTTTTTTGGTGTGCTTCTTTTTGGCAGGAACTCATCCAGGTCCATCTCCCGCCCTTGGGTGGGGAAATATTGAGAACATTATCAAGATAAAGGTTTGTAAATATTATCAGCTCCTTATCATTATTTCCGAGGTTAAACTCTCTATACAAAATTATGTTTGGTATATGCGAAACCCGAAACACGTGTGTAGTATTTTTACGTAAAGATTCTATGTCCAAAATGTCATAATTGTATCATGAAAAATCACAAAGTTATTGTTAAAAAAATACAGTCTGCGGGCCATCCACGCGAATGAGGGGTGCTTTGTACTTGGACCCAGCTGTTTGCAGGCGCCTAATACCCGCTATGACCTGCCTGTAATTAGTGCTTTTTCAATATTTTAGGAAAAAAAATATAACATGGTGCAAAAACTATTGGAATCCATTCAGTTACTGATTCTGAACAAACTATATTCATTATTTAAAATTTGGCTACACACTTGGCATAATCTTCTTTAATTGAATATTCTTTTAATGCACAAAACTCACCAAAAATAAATAGGTAAACAGGGGTTGACCGGCGACTCGTTGGGGTCCCTTAGCGCTCAGCCCATGCACACAATAAACTGTTATAGGAGCGAGCTCGCGCACTTTTTTCCCTAGTGTGGAAAACAGTAAATTGCGTGCCTAAAGACTGAAGGGAAAAGTGGGTTTTCGAATAAATGAAAAACACTTGATGTTTAAATTTTTTTCTCTGTTCCAATCGATAATAACGCGTTATTGTAAAGTAGGACACTTATTTTCCCACCTATATTGTGTAGGTACGGTACCTACCGCACACCGCGAGCCGAAGAAACAGGATATTAAAATAGCTTCAAAGACGTGACCAGAGCCGTCAGCACACTATATTGTAAGTGATTGTTGTGTATTATTGTTTATTTAACGTACCGAGCTCTTTTTTTTTGAAGTGGTTTAACGTCGAATATTTTCTCTATGATCCGCCCTAGAACGGCAGAAAATATTCGACTCGCTCCGGCGAGAGGGCGTGTTTTACTAAGGCCAAGACAAAGGTTTCCTTTTCAAAAATTCTCCGTGGCCCTAGCGGGCATCGGCCCTGTTGGCCTCCTGCGGTATTGCTGACATCCTATCATCATATCATATTTTTTGAGTACTTTTCGGAGTTTGTTCACCGACATAACCTCGTAATTAATATATTAATAATAATTCTAGTCTAGATTTAGACCTGGGCACAGTACAACCTCCGCTCTCCTTAAAGTAACGGGCGATGTTAGAGAAGCAACAGAAGATACTAAGGTTTTTGTGTCAGTATTGATAGATTTCTCCAATGCCTTTAAAACCGTCACTCATGATATTCTCCTATCTACGAGTATCCTATCCCATCTTATGGTTTCTTCCAATGCGCTGGTGTGGTTCTCATCTTCGGGGATGCCGGCAGTTGAGGAGAGCTCGTCGAGTTGGCGTGAGCAGCATGCTGGAGTTCTACAAGGCGGTATTCTTTCTCCGTTGTGTCTAGACTTGACTTAAATCTAAAGCAGAGGAATGTAAAACTGACAAAGGTATATCCAAAGAAATGTTAGGTACAGAGAGAAATTTACAAGACGCGCGTGTGTCACGATTCTTCTCGCTAGTGAAGTGTGGCAGGCCTGTGGCCCCGCATGTCACGCGCGCCGTCACCCGCGATGAAGCTCGACGAGTGTCGAAGGTAGCCGACGGCGCCCGAACAATTGTTATTTTCCATCTTCATCTATTTTATAACTCACTGTCATCGGTGTTCATATCTATTTTATGCCGATGATCTTCAGTTTTATACAGCTACGTGGGTGGAATGTTTATCAGACGCTATAGAGGTTGTATACCGGGATCGGGATGCTGTCAGTAGCTGGTCTGATAGGTTTGAGGTGGCTGTAAGCCCATGAAAGTATTAGGTTATTGTTATTGGTAGCTTACGCATGATGGGTAGACTGGCGGTTAGCTCTCTACCTCCTATTATTTTCAATGGTACCGTCATCCTTATAGGCCCTAGTATAAAGGATCTCGGTTTGCATCTTGACTCGACACTTGGCTGGCAAAGCGTCAAGTTTTATTTTGAATACAAAAAAAATCATAATCGTAGCTACACTCATATAATGGTCACCACGTACTGAGTGAAGTCCGTCATCACTGAAAGGAGTATTGTAGCCAATAAGCCTGATATAGTGGTGGTGGACCGAAGCGAGAGGCGTGCAATGATTGCTTGACAACCGTTCCGCAGGACGAGAACCTCGTGGAAGCCAAGAAATATAAGCAAATCAAGTATCTTGACATAGCTCTTGAGGATGTCTACATGTGGGACGTGGACTCAGCGATCATTGTACCGATAGTCATGTCAGTCAATGGCTTAATAGCAAGACCAACATTTTAGGAAGCTCTTGTTAAGCAGCTAGATCAAGGACTTGATTCAGAAAGCTGGAGCCCTGACAGCCGCGCCGGCCGTTCCGATCTCGATACTGGTGGAAATGAATACAATTTTTAAAATAAATATTTAAAATGTATTAAATATGTTAATACAAAAAATATAGAAAACAATAATGTAATAATTATTTATTTATTTCTTAACAACTTAATTATCTAAATTATAACCAGGTATTACTAGGTATAACTAAAAAAAAAACAAAAGCATGTAATCTTTTGTTTTTTTTTACAAGCAATTTACATTGAAAAACTAATCCAAAACTAAAACTCATAAATCAAATCAGATCGTTTATTTGCCTTGAATGTAGGTTGTACAATAAAGATATTATGAAAATATAGTGAGCCAGATACTCGTATATTCTGTGTGAGTTTTGGCGTGCAAAAATAAATAATAAAGAAAATTATCAAAATATTAATAATTTATTAAAAAATAAAAATGTCAATAATATTATACTGTTGATATGTCACATATAGGGTTATCGGATACTAACACTTTTGTATCAAAAAAGCCTTACGATATTAAAATAATATAATCATCAAAAATACGGATAAAAGTAATATGTTTATCAATAAATTAAAACAATTTTTAATAAACAAATTCTATTATACTATCGACGAATATTATGAAAATAAACATCAACTACAATATAAACTATTAATTATTAACACTGTAATAATTGTACTTAAAAGTGCAAAATAATGTAGGTACTATGGTGAATGAAATCTAATATGAAAAGTTTTAACTTATGAAGTAAAGGCACCAACAAAATAAGTACCTAAATACATACATTATGTGTGTTGACTTAAATAAATAATGTATATAAGTAACAATAATTTGTTACTCAAATAATTACTTCTTCTTCGACATAATCCAGAAAAAATATTTCACTAAATGTACAACAACTTATTCATTTTATTAAATTATGTTAACTTATTACTAAAATAACTCAATAGTTATAATTCAATGCAATAATTCAATAGTTTCTGGGAAATATTTCTTTGTAATTTCGGATGATTTATCATGGTTTGTAATTATTATTTTTGTTTTGTTTTTAACTGCTTTTGCAAGGTTTTTCAAAGTATATTTATTCATTTACAGAATTTTGTAGCTTGTCGTTAACTAAAATCAGAACTTTTTCTTTATTTATTCTTTTTAACTCTCCTTATAGTGCTTCATGGTCGTTCGTTGACAAGTTAACAATGTATTCAAGATCTGACACAACATAGAACATTTGTTTCTTTTTTAAATATTGTATAACTTTAAGAACACTTAGTGTGGATCTTGTAAGTTTAGGGAGCTCACTGCATTGTCAGTGAATGTGTAACTATGTTTTATTTTCCTCATATATACTATAATTAGAGAACTCATCAATGGGTCTTTTATGATATCATTGATTGCTTTACCAAATATATCATCACTTTTCCTAAGGTACGGTGCCTTTTTTGGCCGCATCCACCATTCCTGTATTTTATCATGATATTTAAGAAATACTGCGTCGGTTTTAACTTGAAAGTTACTAATTTGACCACGTAGATATTTGTCTATGCGGTGTTTTAAAATGTCCTCTACGCCCTTCTCGTTCTCTTGTTCACTAAATAATAGCAGTCTGTCAAAAAAATCTCCCACCAAAGTTTCCTCAAACTCTCTACAGTCATATGAAAGTTTTGGAAACTTTTTAATTTTAAAACGAAATTTGTATTCGTGAAAATTTTGGCTTCTATCATTTATATCGCAATACAGCCTCTTAGCAAGAGGACCTAGTGACTCCCATTTATTTGTAATCTTCAATAGTTTGGTGTTATGGTCAAGCACAAATATATTTCCGATGGCTCCAGCTATTCCTCCGTTAACTTGCAAAAATCCAGCTCCCATAAATTCATTTATTGTTACTATTTTACTAGCTTTATAAGTGACTAATAAATCAATAACTTTCGTAGCTAAATGATTCATTCTTCTTTCTATTTTTGCATCACTGCCTCTAATAGTTAAATCTTTGTTACCGAAAGCAGTTGGGAGTTTAAACTCTTGCGATAATAAAAATTCTTTTGCAGCTAAATTTACTGCGTCATTAATAGTCCATCGAGAAACATTCGCTTGACTCCATTGTTGATTTAAGTCTTCTAACAAATATTCAACTAACTCTAAGTCTCCATTATTATATGCTAAAACAGTTCCTATAAGTTTGCTAAGTTTGATAGCATCAGACGGTTCGGCTAAGAATTCAGACAGTAGCTTTTCTTTATGAACACAAGAAGCTTTTATATTGTGTCGTTTAAGAACCTCGTGATTCAGTGTATTTTTAAACAAAATAAGATTTTCATCTTTGGACTCGAAGAAATCGTGACGAAAGGTGGCGACCCGGTGTCCACCTAGTTTAATTTCTGAAACGTTGAGCACAGTTTCTGCTAGAATGACATGACAGCGTAGTACTACTTCATCAGACAGCATCATGTCGTAATTCTTTTCACCGCTCATGACTGCGGCAACGTATTGAGCCAGAGAGATTGTGTCGTTGTTTACAGCTTCCTTGACATATAAGTCGATGTTTTCTCTGCTGATTTGTGTAACTTTACCGCCCGTATCAATTAAATGACACACTTTTGAGATATATTCGTTTTTGTCACACGCATTTCCAACTTCAATTTTTCCGCACGTGTATATAATATAGAAGCATTCCCTATCTTGATATTTGCCATGGAATAATCCGTCTTTGTCTCCTCGTTCGAAGCACTCTCTGATTTTTAAATAACTGCGAAAATATTTCATCAAATTAAAGTCTAGAGTTTGATCACAGTCGTCTTTATGCTTGGCTTAGATGAACACACTCACAAGTTTATGAAAACCTTTCCATCCAACTTCAAAACAAATGTCATCGAACGCGCCTGCCTCAGCGATATTCGCACAAATTAGTATATCTTCCATATTGTCATCGTGTTTTGCATTATAAAATATTAGGCTTAAAATTTTTGTCTCATAGAGTTGGCCCCGAATGCCGGACGTTCCGTCACCTTTTTGGAACTCTGTAACTTTCATATTTAATGAAAAAAATATTTACAAAATGTAGAACCGGGAGAGACCAGCTCCAACTTGATTAACCTGCCGTGTAGGACTTGCGAACAAAGAGAAAACATTTAGGCTCCAGCTCTACTAGTAAGTGTATCACGTTGATATTATCATTCTGCTTAGACAAAGTACAAATTTATGGTAATGACATTATTTGTGGAGAAGTCACATGATAGGTAATATCATTGCCCTATATTTTGAACTGAGCGTTTGGCGAGAACGTTAACAGAAAAGTTATTTGCCTGTAGCTCTGTGAATGTGTTTCGTGTCTCCATACTATCCCGGCTGAGGACTTTTTGGCGGGATTTCTTCAAGTGAAGTTTAGCAGCTGTTTTACTTATTTGCAAATTGGTTCCTATCGGATATTGTGATGGAAATGTGTTTAGTTTTGTATCACGGGTCTGCTTAACTGGACTTTGGAAAATATGTGGAATCATTGAAACAGGATCGATCACGGTAAATTGGAGCTGAGAATGAGAATGAGATTGAGGTCGGTCAGTCCAAACAAAGTGAAGCTAAATTGCACGTTCCAAAGCGTAGATTTCTATGGAGACGAACGTGCATGAAACTCCATTGGAATCCATTCAGTTACTGATTGTGAACAAACAATGTATGATTAGGTTTCGCAATTACTAGAAATTGTGTCGTAGCGGGCGTTAGGAGCCAGTGCACAGCTGGGTGTAGGATCGAAACCACCCCTAAGTCGCCCGGATAGCCCGGTGACCATGTAATTTTGCGGACAACCAGGCAGCATAACAAGCTTATAACTTTGTGATTTTACATGATGCAGTTATGAAATTTTGTACAAAGATTCTTTATATAAAAATACTGGACACGTGTTTCGGGTTTCGTATCATTATCATTTCAGCCGATAGACGTCCACTGTTGGACATAGGTTGGACAGGTCATCAGTCCACCTTGTAGGAGGCCTTCCGATGCTGCGTCTTCCGGTATGAAGTCACCACCTTAGAACCTTTCGGCCCTAACGGCTACGGTGGGTTTCGCATACTTATAGTAAAACTAATGTTGCATATGTAACAGCTAATAGCCGAAGTGCGGCGCTACACCTAGTTTTAACCGGCTACAACTAGGTGTATCCGACCATGTGCAGTTACACTTAGGTGTATCCTACTTATCTTTAGTTAGACCTAGGTTTAGTCTTCATCATAGCGGCTAGACCTAGGTGAAGCTACAAAGCGGTGGTTAAACTTAGGTATATCCTATTTATCATCAGCTATGAGTTTTTAGTGCAGTTAAGCATTTTGGTTTTATACAGGATGTGGCGTAAATAATGGATAACCCTGAAACTGACGATTGGCCAGATTATCATCTATCATTTACCCCACTTAACACTTATTTACACTTTTTTTTTAAATTAAATTACAATTTTTAACATTTCTTTTTAAGGAACTATATTTTTTTAGACCCTGTATTGCAAAATCTTTGAAATTCCTTACCTTTATTTTGCCGTAGTCACATACCAGAAGGCAGTGTTTCATCTCCAGTGTTCCAAGTAGTGATATCACACCACACCGACACACCGTCACACACACGACCAACAGTCCCACACATTAGCTAAATCTTTTAATGCACTCAAGTGTATTTGTTTCTTTGAATTTTCACTAACTTCATATATACTCTCAAATTGACTGCGGTCCTGATAGGTATTCCGTCAGCGCTCAGCAACCAAATGCGGTCGGCCTCCTCCTTTACTAGCATTATTGATTCGCAGAAGGAAGGTGACCGCCTGCCATTCCTCCTCGCTCCGGACCATGGCCTCGACCAGGGCCCGGCGCGAGAGGTCTCCGCCGCCGATCGCCCCCACGAGGGCACGGCCAGGCAGGGCACACCTCGACTGTGTGCTCCACCGTGTCCTCCGAGCGTTCCGCGCAGCGACGATACCCGGGCGTCTCTTCCGCCTTAATCTGAAACAGGTACCTCCCGAACGTACCATGTCCGGTGAGGTCCTGCGTCATGCGGAAGGTACTTACGCCGAGAATCTTGATACCCTGAAATTTATTTGGAATAATACACTTGACATAATCTTCCATACGTACCGTAATTAGAGACACAAAAGAAAGACAATGAGAGATTGCATGTCCGCATCCATACTGCATGCCTGCTTGCATACTGCATGCCTGCTTCCATGGAGCATATCGCACACCCAGAACAACACTGCACTAAGTCTAAATAGCTCATTTTTCAAAATCGACGAAAAACCGTTATCTCATGTTATGTGACAGTTATTGCGAGTGTCCTGCACATTGCATGTAAAGAAGCACATCTTCATCTTTACATGCAATGTGCAGGACACTCGCAATAACTGTCACATAACATGAGATAACGGTTTTTCGTCGATTCTGAAAAATGAGCTATTTAGACTTAGTGCAGTGTTGTTCTGGGTGTGCGATATATGTTTGCTTGTAGACTATTTATCATATATATAAGATTATCTATATCTTACCAATGATGATTAATATCGATTAATGCATAAGTTGTGTATTATAACTTCATTACGGTGATATCGAAAAAAAAATGTGAATCGAACTCGCGTAACGCAGCAAAGCAGCTAATCGCCTAACCAGCGCAGCAACCGTGCCGTCAATAAAGATATATAAAGAAAAACAACAACACTCCTGTAAGATCTTTGTAAAAACGTTCATTCATCAGTCTTGGTATCCCGATCGTTCTTTTTTATTACCAGTCTACGACCAAACTACATCAATAACACTTTAACACAAACTAACTAAATGTGTAAAATAATCAAAAACTCATTTGATCGTTTTTTATCGCAGTTTATTTATAGATTTTTATTTTACAACAAAAATGCACTATTTTAGTGCCTACTTACGATAACATGTCATACAAATGTAAGATACATATACAACAAACTATTTATATTTGACATTAGATTTCAACTTCATCCACGTTAATTTACGTCATAATTAACTTTCCTCATTTTTTATGATTATGCAAAATCTTTCCATCCATTGGATTTCAATCAAAGACATGAAAAACAATTGCTTTTTCCTGATAGTAGAGCTACAAAATCAAAAATATCGCTTGTTCCTAATTGAAAAAATTAACCAAGCATAGCTCGTTTTATTTTACAAGCTTTTATTTAGTTTCACCTGTCCCGATGTTTGTCTGGAATCAAATCTTGTAAATTAAATTTGACCCGATTCCCGGTTACCGATCGCTGAAATTTTGCATGCATGTTTAAACCAGATGACAATGCAAAATTATTATGAAATGGAGCTGATCTGATGATGAAACCGGAAGGTGGGTATAGGAACTTGGTAGTTAAACGACACAACCCCATCGAATTTGGACTCGTATGGTTCGTCTTGACGTGTATTACAATATAGGTATAAAAGCTTACTATTAAGAAAATATTTAATTAAAAGCTTGTTCTACTTTAAAAGTTGATTTTTGTAGAAATTGTGTAATGTCTGGAACAATTTTAAATAGTGATAACAAATTAAAATGCTACAATATGGAAGATATATATACAATCAACTTTTTATATGTAACCAACACTAGGTCACATCTCTTGACTGGGTATCTAAGTAGATGAGCTCTATGTACCTTCTAGTACATAACTTTAGGCTTGCTTCTTTGTAAATAACGCGGTGAACTTCCCTGCTTGGTACGTTGGCATGAAGGGCAAATATTGGGTCCATTTCCATCTGAAAATAACGTGAGTATTTAATTCAGGGCTTACAAAAAGTCTATAGCATAACATAATCAGGCTTGTAATGTTCCTACTGGGTCTCAGATCTTTTATGAGAGGGAATGCGACCGTAATCCACCGCACGGGCCCAGAGCGGATTGGTGGATATCACGTGTTTTCGAGTTGTTGGTTCTAGGACACGCCGGTTTCCTCACGACATTTTCCTTCACCAATGCAGTGGAGATTAAATAAAGTTGTAGATCAGTGGTGATGAAATAAATTACTGGAAGTAATGTACTGGCTGGGTTCGACCCCGTGAGTTGCAACTCATAAGTCGGGGCCGATAACTGGGTCAACACTGCAAGACTTTTAGAAAGTCCACGCATGTAATAATTAGTACTGCCCCCCTAGCCAAGTTGTAACCGTATCGCTTGCGTCGAACACTTCGAGTTGACCTTGCCGCCAATTCTTTTGTTCTGACCACGTGACTGAGCGTTGAGACGACGTCGTTTCTGTACATTTAGTCTATTGCAGATTAGCAACTTAGCTGGAGGTACTGATTACAACATAGCCGATCATATTTATTTACTAAACACTATGCACACAAAAGTACAGAGGCATGCGTTAGGCATTTCCTTCCATTCAGTCATATATGTAGAACTACATTGCGCACATGTGGTCCACGTACGCCGATTTGGGCGCGTCGGACTCCATACATTTTATACGGCAACGAGACTTGTACAGCTACACTAGATCCATGCCACGCGACGTCATTCTACGTACAAATCTGGCGTGGTCCACGTGTGCGTCTAACGTAATTCTAGCTTGCAGTGACAACAGCACTGACAGTTAGTCATAATGCCTCACCTTCGTATGAGGCCCATCCCGATAGGAAAGTCGTACGTGTCTCCCTCTTCCGACGCGCCGGCCGCGTCCAGGCTCATCTCCTTCGCCCACGCGGCCAGGCCTCGTTCTTCGTCCGTGCCTGATCATGAGGATTAACAAATTAAATCTTACTTTTTCTATAGGCCTCGTAGAGACAACAGCATCAATTGGGTAAAACACACACTAAAATACCTTTAAAGCCTCGCATACACTAGAGAACAAAATGTCCCCCAATATAACGCGCAACGTTCAATCTACTTGACGCTGCAACGTTGCCCAGTGTCCCGCTACTTGCCCTCCAAAATTTTACAACGCATCCACGAGACGCGGGACATGTTGCTGAACAATTTGACAGCGCTGCGTTGCGTATCATGTAAGGAGACATTTTGTCCCCAATGTATCTGAGCTTTATAGTGATTAAATATAGTTTTCAATGTATTAATCAGCTCAGTACCTACTGTGTCCTTTTTTTTTGTTTTCGAGGGGAAACCTTCAAAGGTGCCCGGACTTCGGTAAGCCCGGGGAGTGTGGGATTTTTACCTCACTAAAACCACCCCAGTGATCACCATCAGCACGTAGAAGAGGCCCCATTACCTCTCAAAAGACCATTCCGGAACCCCCTCGGTGCAACGCCTGTTACGACACATCCCTGAAGAGACTATTACGGTCTTTTGTGCACGGCAGCACGTGACCACTGTGCTACCGTCTTCCCTGGAGTTCCTCGATGAGCAAGCAGTGTCCTAATTAACTTAATACAATTAAAGAATGTAGAGACTGACGCGGGTGATGACACTCGTGTATAAACAAATGAGGAAGTAACCTAAGTAAGTTACCTGGTATAAGATTATCCAGCAGACATCCAATAACGCCTCCCACCAGGATGGAGGTAGACAGCAGCACCTGCAGCACGGCATCCAAAGCGTCAGCCCCAGTTTGGATAACACCGCTGTGCGCTGCCATCCACCGCGTCAGCACCAGCGGGAAGAAAATGCTGAACCCAATGATGTACAGGTTCCGCGAGCTATTCAGGTTCACATATTGGAGGGCTGACAGACCTGGGTAATCACACTAGTATTATAAAAGCGAAAATTTGAATGTGCGCGTTTCTAATACAATATTAAGCGCTGTAAAAGATGATGGCGCGACCAGCTCGGACGTGTGGCGACTCTAATGTCTGTTTCTGATTGGTGTCTAGTTTGGTAGCTTAGGGCTATATTTCACAGGGACACCGTGGCGGTGCAACTGGTAGCACCATGGTGTCCCGGCAGAGATGACTGCAGTCATTGGCAACATGTCGTTCGTGTGTATGAGCTCTTAGACAACTTTATCAATGCCAAAAGGCGAGTTTACAGCTCTCATTCCAAGGTCAACCCCCTAATTTGACTGGAATATGAAGTACCAAGCTGGAGGAGCAACGAGCTGGGATTGTTAGCTGCAAAACCTTTTAGAAGACATGGTCTTGTATGCAAGCTGGCAAACGTGATGTAGAATGCCTTCAAGCTAGCTGCAGCGATAACTTTTGTAGGGTTAAAGGTAAAAGAGAGAGAGACAGTAAAATGATTGGAAGTCTTGTAGGATGATGAAAATCATGATGATGAAGATGAAAATCATGATGATGAAGATGAAACACATGCTACCACCACCATGCATGCATGCTGCATGAACTCACCGAAAGCCGAGATCATTCCGAACATGACGCAGAACAGGCCGCCCACGATGGGCTGCGGGATGATGATGAAGACGGCGCCGAGCTTGCCCACCACACCCTGCAGTACCATCAGCCCCGCCGCCCACTGCACCACGCGACGGGAACCCACCTGGACCAGAGATGGATGTAGATTCCACGTTTGCTTGATCAAAGAAGTTTAGCATCATAGCATATCTTAATCAGCCTTTTAATATTTTCCCCTCTCTAGGAGAAGGAATGGGCCGTAATCCACCTCGCGTGCCCAGTGCGGGTTGGTGAATGTCACATGTGTTGGAATTTTTGGTTTTAGGACATGCTGGTTTCCTCACGATGTTTTCCTTCAGTGTTTTGAGAGCAGTGGTGATGAAAATAAATTACGCAAAGTAGTTATGCGCCTGGCTGGGTTTGAACCCAACTCATAGTCGGGGCCGTTACCACTCGGCCATCACTGCTCTGCCTAATTGATATTTGGTTTTTCCGAAAAAAAAAATAGATGGGTTGTGTGAGGAGAGTTCGATAAAATAGCGTGATTGCCGTCAGGAAATATTGGAAGAAGAAAAACGTGTTGTACGGACTCCATGTAAACTCATTCCCTCTCCTAGAGAGTAGGCCTGAGTCCCAACAGTGGGAACATTAAAAGGGCTGAATTATACTATGCTTATGCTACAGGTATTCAATTAATTAAAACTGCTAATTAACCCGTAAACCACCCAATAAATGAGTCAAACCACATAAAGTAATTAAAACTGTGCCGCAATCGCGTCAAAACGTCGAAAGCATTCAGGCGTATGACCGCAGCGGTAAAGAGAACACAACAACTACATCCCTAGCTACCGCTCCCCGCGCCACCTGCCGCGCTTGTAGCGACACCTGCCGGGAACACTGCCCTGACTTTAATTAACGGACAATAATAATATGTTACGTGCTGTGTTATGATTGTGAAAGAGAAAGTCTTTTCTCGTCCATACTGCTTTTATTTTTATTGTTAAAAGGTTCGCGCTTGACCGCTATCTCACCTGACGGAAAGCTATTAACTCTTGACTTAAAGATTACCGGGTTGTACGAGTAGCCATCAGGTGTTGGTACAGTTCTTAAAAATCCTTTTAATAAAATCTAAAGAAGTATCTTTGACGGAAAAATGTTAGGAAGATAACTTCATAAACAAAATAATAAGGTTACTGGCAAACATTTAATAAAATCGATAAATACTGAGAAAACTAACATGATTGTGCCAAAAAGACTTTGACTCATACGTTCAGATGGCACCTCTAAGTCTCAAGAGACTTGCTCATGATGACAATACCAAAGTATTGTCTCCTCTGGTTTTGATCCGCATCAGGCAACGGCACAGCTCAAAATTCCCCTAACCGCCGCCGGGAGTCCGACCCCGATTTCCGGCCACCTTAGGTGCGGGCTTGCGGACGGCGAGCAATGGGTAGCTCGCTGTCCGACCCTCCGGTAACTGTCCGGTCCGAGCCCAAGTCGTCGACAGCTCGCACTTTTCCCGCGCGCCTCAAGACAGCCACAGCAGGGGCCCAGTTGGGTCGAAGCCTACTGGGGCCAAGGTTAATTCGAAAGATAACCCCAGTACGAAAGGCAATAAAGGAACAGGAATGGGTTTTTACTCAGTAAAAGTCTGACACTATCTCCCGCTCCGCCCATGAGCGGGGCTGTCATTAGGTGATTATCACACCGCTAAAAAAAAACTACTCACTCAAGAAAAAAGAAAGTTAAAAACAACCTACGCTAGAGCAAACAGCCTCATTAAACAACAAAAAAATCCCACATTAGGAATGCATAACTCCTGTATCGTGGGTGCGTTCACAAACATGTATTGTATGAATTCGTATGTACCTGACACCCAGATTCGGAACACCTATCTCTAGAGTCTAGACCATACAAATGTTTGTTCCGTGCGGGAATCGAACTTGCGGCACGCAGCGCAGCAGACATTCGCTCAATTCGCCCATCGTGTCGTCTACTGTTATTGAGTAGGTAACTGAGTAAATCAGTTTAAATCTAGGATTCTTTTTAGACTTCCAAAAAAACATCATTCTTTACAAAATGGTCGCAATTTATTACAACAACTGCAGAGTCAAGCAAAGTATAATAATATGATACTTCCTTATAATATTCCACAACGTTCACACATCGCCACCTAGTCGCAAACTAAGCAGAGCTTGTGTTACGAGTACTAGACCACTGATAAACATACTTATTATTTCTAAATATATTACATATACATACTTAATTATTATAGATAAATTGCACCCAAACACAGAACAAATTATTGTGCTCATCGCGGGCCACTAACCACTAGACCAACAGGCCAGTCCACAAAACGTAAGTAGCACGCACCTTGGTGACCCCTATGGCGCCGACGTTCTCACCGAAGGTGTTGGTGCCGTTGCCGGAGCCCCACAGCCCCGCCAGCACCGTGCCCAGCCCCTCCGTGCCCAGCCCGCGGTTGATGGCGTGTAGGGGAGGTGGGGGCGCCGCTGTGCCAAGGAACAGAATGGATTAACTTCACTAAAACAGGGTAAGATAGCAATACATGCGGGCGAAATTGGCTTACACTAGCGGATGATCGGGTGGTAGAAGGGACAATAAAATAATAAATCTATTGGTTTCTAATCCTATTAAAACTAACTTTTTTATTATAAAATATTATCAATTACAATATTATAACTGAGTGACAACGATGAGTCACTATTTTCTTCACATCAATACACTACAGAATAAACAATATACAAGGGCCCTACGCCGAACTGGGCAGTACTGCGAGAAGACGCTAATTTCTTAGAAAAAAGTCGTTCTTACCACACATCCTGGCCGTAGTAGGGTAATAGCTGATGGACTCCACGGTGCAGGCCAGCACGCCGGCCAACATGCCCAGCACTCCCGCCACGCTCACCGTAGGGACTCCCCATTGACCTGACAAAAATTAATGGTTCAACTCTTTCAACAAATTGTGACTGACGATTCGCCTGACTGACTAAACGCCAATGCAATGCTATTACCGGTTATGCATATACATTAAAAGAAATAAATAATATCTAGCCCATACTGTCCCACTGCTGGGCAAAGGCCCCGTCCACTCCTTCCAATGTTCCCCGTTTTGAGCCACTTCTTTCCAATTCCCAAGGAAGACATCCAAGTCGTCCCACCATCTCCTCCTTGGAAGGAAATATAATATAATATTAATTAACCTGTAGTACGTTTATATTTTCAATGCACTTTAGCGCTGCTTCAGTGAACCGCGGCAGGCTGCATTGAAATAGATCCACGTCAGTAGCAATAATGTTCAGCATCCTTATGACGCGTGACAATGGAGCAAACTTGTTAAACATAGCTCCATCCCTTTAACAGTACAGTTTAGGTCGTCAGATGGAACGCATTAAGAGCTCGTGGTCACTCTGTGCGTCTTCGGCAAGACTTACCAGGATAAGGTATTCTGAACCAGGGCGCGTCTTCGATGATATTCAACTTGACGTCCGTCCTGGCCGGATGTTCAGGCGGGAACACGCCGGTCACGGTGAGTACCGCACACAACGCCCACATAATCACTATTGTCAACAGTACCTATAGAAAAAGAACAAAACTGCATGCTATTCCAAGGCTTTGGCAATCGAATGCCAAAGCCTTGGAAAAAAAACCTTCTAGATTTCGTTTTCTATCTAACATATTTCAACTCTGTATTTTTCCGTATCTACTTTAAAAATATTTAAAGGGGCAGCCCCCTTTAAATATTCATTTAGTTTTGTTTTTAGTATTTGTTGTTATATCGGCAACAGAAATACCTCATTTGAGAAAATTTCAACTGTCTAGCTATCGCGGTTCTTGAGAAACAGCCTAGTGACAGACAGACAGCTAAGTCTTTGTAATGGGGTTCTGTTTTTACCTTTTGAGTACGGAACCCGAAAAAGAAAGAATCATCAAAATCTGACTACTATAAAAATGTATGCGAGGTCATACATTTAAAAAAACGTTTTTTAGGTAACGACCTAATAAATAAGGATATTACGCCAGCTTTCCAGGAAAGATATGTCATGTTTGTGTATAGATATTATATAACTTTTCTTTGAAAGTTTTTCTATCGGAGAAAGACAAGATAGTAACAGACATCTTTTTTTTTTAAAGAAGTTCACAAACAGTCGAAACTGAGAAAGTACCTATCAAAGAATTTACCTCGTTATTATAAAATGACAAGCTATACTTACAGGAAACAATTTAAAGAGTGGGAACCACGTGACAGTGATACCCTGGCTCCTCTTCCACGTCAGGGTTGGAATCGTCACGTTCGTCATGCACTGTGAGAAGATTGTCAGCAGCGTGAAAGTCCTGCAACAAAAATTATATTACACTTGAAATCTAAAGACCCATAAATAATTCTGTAAAAGTTTTTGGTTGTGCGCGCATCACGTAAAATGTACGAAATCAATGCAGCAGTCGGTCGACTACATCGAAATATATTTTACAACATTCATTGACTGTTAGGCGGTACGGAGTTCGCCGGGTTAAATTGTTATTGGTAATAATTGGTATTTGTTTTTTTTTTTCTGTCGACGGGGAAAATCATCATTGACGAAACCCGCTCTTGGGTGGAGCGGGAGACAGTGTCAGAGTCTTACTGACTAAAAACCCCGCGCCGTTCCTTCTAGCCTTCATACCGGGGCTCTAGTTTCCTTTCGGATAACCCCGACCCCGGATTGGTATTTGTTTAAAATACAACCTTATTTTTAGTATATGCGAAAACTGAAACTCCTGTTTAGTGTTTTTATGTATAGAATCTATGTACAAAACTTCAAAACTGTACCATGAAAAATCGCTCAGTTATAAGCCAAAAAATGCTAAATGATTGGCAACATAAATACATGGTCATCGGGCCACTGAGGGGTTGTTTTGCTCAGAACCCAGCTGTAACTAATGCACGCTATGACCTGCCGTGACTTGTTTTGTTCTAAGTTTCGGTGGTGTACAACTTATGACCTTTTTTAAATATTTTTGGAAAAAAATATAAAATGGTGTAAAAATTATTAGAATCGATTCAGTTATTACTGATTCTGAACAAACTATACTCGTTAAAGTTTCGCATAATTATACTAAAAATAATATTATACTTGTTTGACTGGTCTGTTGGTCTAGTGGTTAGTGGCCCTAACTGCTATGCCGGAGGTCGTGGGTTCGATTCCCACCCAGGACAAATGTTTATGTGATGAGCATGATCATTTGTTCTGTGTCTGGGTGTAATTTATCTATAATATGTATGTATTTAGAAATATATAGGTATGTTTATCAGTTGTCTAGTACCCATAACACAAGCTTGGCTTAGCATGGGACTAGACGGCGTTGTGTGATACATAGTTGTGAAATATTATATTATACTTAAATCTAGTAAATAATGAGAATCGAGAAACTTGTAGCTCTGTCTTCCATTTTATTCAAAGCATCTTATCAACTTCGCCTGAGCGAGTCAGGTTGCCTTCAAACGCGCTAGTGGCTCGCTCAAGTGTAGAGATTACACAAGTCTAGATCCTTTTGTAGTCAGCCGCCTGTCTCGATACTATACTTAGATGACCTACATTACAGTCTTTTGTAAAGTGTGACGTGTTCCATCTAGAGTTTCCTTGTAAAGGTTCGGGGAATGAATTTGTGCATGTTTAATGGCAACAGCTAGGAATCGCTGTAGAGGAGGACCGTGATCGAGATGAGCGAACTGCATTAGAAAACGGCTCACCCAGGCTGCCATGAGTATACCAAATATTTATGTTGCAAATAATTTTGTACAAATAGGACGGAATATTTTATTTATTTTTTTTTGGTTTGTAAGAGGTAATTTCTGAAATTTCTGGTCCGTTTGCGTAATTTTTTTTGCCAATGGAAAGCTGCTTTATTCCTGAGTTACATAGGCTATTTATAAAAGCTAGTAGGCTATATTTTGCAGACATAAGCTAGTTTTTTAATAAGATGGCACGGTTGATGCAGTGTTATTATTATTATTGAGCGACTGACCGCGCGTCGTGAGTTCGATTTTCGGACGCAACAAATACTAAAATTCATTTATATAGGCCCTTACAGAGAGGCTGTCCTCTGCAAGGGTCTAGGTGTCTTGTGTATGTAAGCTTACATGTTTTTGGAAACACAATTAAGATACAGGAGTCATTTTAGCGTGGCGTATTTAATTGCTTACATTTGCATTATTACTTGTATGCAATGAATAAATGGTTTTTATTTCATAACTAAATATTGGTCTGACATTTGAGTCGAATCGACACGATAAGAAGAAGATGAAGATTTCATAACTATCTACTATCTAATCCTACGAACTTGAATATAGTTAACCGATAACGATAAAACAAAGCCTAAGTAATAGATCAACTTGCACACAATTTTAATGTATAAAAGTATCGATAGATGGTAACAGGCTCGCCGACACCGCGAAGTTATGTTGTGTACCTACCTACCTACAGCGGGAGAATGCTTTAACACCTTTTTTTACGGTGGGCAAAAATCATCCTATGACAACCCCCGCTCTTGGGTGGTCAGACTCTTACTGACTAAAAACCCACCTCGTTCCTTCTAGCCTTCCACCAAGGCTCGAGCTTCCTTTCGGATAGCCCTGGCCCCAGTAGGCTTCGACCCAGCTGGGCCCTCCTGTTGCTGACAACTTCTTGAGGCGCGCGGGAACAGAACGCGCCGTCGACGTCAGCGAGTTACCCATGGCTCGCCGTCCGCGAGCCCGCGTCTACGGTGGCCGGAAATCGGGATCGGAATCCCGGCGAGGGCGCCGTTGCCTGATACGGTCGGCCTCCTCCTTTGCTAGCATGCTTTACCACCTCAAAATAACCGTTGTAGGCGTAAACCACACACACACCACATGACATGACATGTCTGAGTGTGGTTTCCGCCATTGTACGCGGACCGAGACTGGGCCATTGTACGTGGGCTATGGCGACCATAACCTATTTAGGGCTTATTCCAACCAGCCCACCTCTCTCCAAAAACCGATTACGCCTCTCAGGTTTTTCAGGGCTGTGTAAACCCATAAACAATACAAGACAATTTTTCAATAAAGTACAACGTAAATAATATCCAAAATGTGACGTCTTAACATTTACGTTTCTTATGAATAACTGCTAAATAAAACTGTTCGCATTAACAAAGTTACTTCGTGTGGTAACACACGTGTACAGAGTTATTAAGATTGGTACACATTGGTATTTATTTCTTCCGCTAGGATTCGCTTTATGAAGGCTGCCTACTGCCTAGTACACCGTATCATATCATGAGCATAGCCAATACGTATTAAGCATGGAAACAGCACTACACTGGCTACTACTGACGGCCATTAGAACGTATCAATAGCGTAATGTATAGTATGTATACCCACGTATAACAGTTATACGCGGTTGTAACCAGGATGCTCACCGTTTTGCCACCGGCACGCACTGGTTTTACATACATATTTATTTTACCGGTGCTAATACACACCGTGCATGGCACGTAGTGGTGTGTTTGGTGATCGAATGGTCTTATTGGAATAGATCGGGTTTCTGAATTTAGTATTTTCAGTCTCAAATCCATCTGTTCTGCGTGCAATGTGCCCTGCTCATTGCCACTTAAGTTTAGCGACTCTTCGGACCGATGATCTGGTCAGGGACGCGGAAATCCGATGGAAGCGTGACGCACAGGGCCGGTCGTTGTGCCGACGCTTGGGGGAGGCCTATGTCCAGTAGTAGACGTTTTTCGGCTGATATGATGATGATGATGAGTCTCAAATCCTACTTGAATGCCAAATGACAAGTTTCAATCTAGAGCCTGAAAAAATGCAATCGGGAGTGCGTCTCACTTCTCACAATATCCAATACAAAGAATAGTTTTTGCCTGACATGTTCATGTCACGGTCATGGTACGGTACGGCGTGACAGACAGACTCCTATATAAATATGTGCTAGAGAGCAATCACACGCTCCTCTCGCTGCCGGCTGAGAACGGTTTATTGAATTACTATCTACACGGACTGCAATCTAATCTATTGTCTCGAGGAAACGCTAGGTACAGCCTGCGGCCTAGTCATCCAAGCTGTGTTCCAAATTATATCAGTTTTTAATTTCTCCATAGAGATCTACGCTTTGAAACGTGTGAAAGCTGTTGGTTTGACATAAATAAATAAATTAACTAATAAATAAATAGCTCCACCTTTATTTTGGCTGACCGATCTTGACAGAAGTGCTTCAAAGCTTTAAAAGGTTTATATGAAATAAATGCTTTGAGTGTGCAATGACGTTAAGCATTTAAAGCATAATTAATTGACGAACAAACGCCTAAACAATATGTTTTACTTGTATAAAAATAAATTTTTGTTCTTTAGTCTTCGCTACTCTGATTAAAATGGTTTCACCGATTTTAATTATTTTTATTTTGCTTTTTGGACTTTAATTCATGAATCCCCAAGCGACCACCGGTGGCCGCGCATCTATTGTCTTACTATTGTGTCTCTAATTGACGGTATCTGAAGGGTTAATGGAGAGATAGGTTAAAATGAATGATAAAAAATGAAGAGGTAAACAGTAATTGAAAAGTTTAAAATATACCCTGATGAAAGTTTCATTTGAATCATACCCTCCACGTTACGTAGGTATTGTTGAGTATTTCAACTTAGCACTAAAGATTTAGGCATAAATGACGAGAAGACCCACTTTTCTAAATCGCGTATGCAAACTTTTTCAGAAATAGTGATCCTACGCCATTCTTCCGTTCATAGTCCCGCTTATTGAATATCCCGCACACCCCAGCGGCTCGGCAAGGCAAATATTTCCAATCACGAGATTGCACCGCTCACGCAGTCTCATACCAGTTCAGATCAAATAAATTAAATTTTAAATCAGTTAGTGCGTCCGCTCCACTATCCGCTATACCTATTCTATCTATTCTTATAGATTTTTCTCTTTGTTCATTACCTTTCTACATTCGAACGTTAGTACGTTTTTTAGATGGTCTCGGTCCGGATAGTTACCGAGGGGCTGGACGGTCTGTTGTCCATAGCTCGTCATCCGCAAGCGCGTGACCGGTAGTCGGGGATCGTTCCAGCTGGGACGAATTAGCTGCTTCGCAGAAGGCGCCCGCCTCCCATTTTCTTTCGTTCCGGACTATGGCCAGTCCCCCTAGCCAAGTTGATAATTTACACGCTCAGTCACGTAGTCAGAACAACAGAACAAGAGGTGTGACCAACTCGAGGCGTTCGACACAAGAGATATGGTTGTAACTTGGCTGGGGCCTGAATGCCGATCGCCTCCACAAGGACACGGCGTTGCTCTGCCCAAACAGGACAACCCGCCATCTTATGCTCCACCGTGTCCTCTGGCGGTCCGTGCCGTATTTTTTTTGCACCTGAATTCAGTGCAGGAACCTCCCGACCTTGTTGCGTCACTACTGTACAATAATTTAAAATAAATGAAAACGATCCAAAACAATTAATGAATATTCAACAAGCTCACGTGTTGCGGGAAATCAAAAATCGAGTGCATCGCCGCCATGTTTAGACCCCTTTGTGGAGCGGACCATTGTTTGCACGGACAAAGCTGCGCGCTTGCATAATCTGCTCCCCGCACTGAGCACCCACTTCAATCACTGGCTCCCTGGTACTTTTGTCACATGCTTTGATACACTAAATAGCGGGGAATCGTCAAATTTTAATCTAGGATTAGAGGAAACGTGATATATGAAATCCAAGTCTTTGAGGTGAAACTTCCAACTTACCAGGCTTCTGATGAGTGAAGAAAATTCTTTCTCCATCCCAGAAATTCGAAACAATGATAATGTAAACATCCGGATCATCCTTTTTGTAGCTGAAACTCTTGACCAGACGATGGCCCACTTATTGGAGTGCCCTAAGTGTCCCTACACCTGCACTCTGGAGGACCTAAAAACGTCACTGACGCCGCTATATACATGGCAACCTACTGGGCTCAAAAGCTTTGAGGGAAAGGAAAACCATCAATTCGAGAGTAGAAGATCCTTTTTGAAGGCGGTAAAAAAAATCGTTACATAATTTTCCGGTTCTTCATATATATTAAGAAGCAAGAAAGCCGTCATATTGCATTTGTGCTCAAAGAGTATTCGCACCAAATCCATTGCGATTTCAATCGAGTTTTCCCGGAGAACAAAAAATTTGCGCCAACTTAAGTGGATCAACTTTACTCTGTCAGACATTTTAGACAATTTGTTGAATCATTGTGTTTTAGCACTTTTCGTTTTTGTTTAGGGGATTTTTTTTATTGTTAAAATTTCTTGTGGAATCGTTCTAGAAACCTTTTGTGCGTTATGCTTCCCTTACATCCTTCCTATCATCTATTATGCTGTTTATAAATTCATATCACAAATGTACGCGTTGTGTACCGAATTAGTAGTCGGAGACGACATCTCGCGTCCGTCTTAGGTTCAGGCTTTAGTCCGAAGCGCGAGGGAATAAATAGAGCGGTCGCCTTCCGAGAATCAGTAATACGAGCAAAGGAGATAGCCACAAACGTGAGGAAACAGACATTCTCACGCCCCAGCCGTCGCCACGGGAGACACCCCAGACGTCTGGAATCACCGTAGTCGTGTGCTTATCCGATTAATCCGTCGACTAATCTGGCAAGCCCATCGATTTTGTTGACATCTACAAACCGTCGTGTGTAAATATCAACCAAACCGTAGCACGAAGACCCTGCTACGTTTTTGTTTTGCGTTTTTTTGAGGCCCGTGTGCGGGGCAGTTAATTTTAACAATGCTTCTACTGTATTTTTTGTTTATGCGGTGTACAATCTATACTTATAATAAATCTGTAGAGAGGTCAATTCTGTACATGAAATATATTTCCAAAATAACTATCAGGGGATGATTAGTGATCGATACTGATGCCAAAAATGCAAACAGTAAAATTTTTGTCTGTCTGTCTGTCTGTCTGTCTGTCTGTATGTTCTTTATAGAAACAAAAACTACTCGATGGATTTTAACGAAACTTGGTACAATCATTCTTCATACTCCTGGGCAGGTTATAGTATACTTTTCATCACGCTACGATTAATAGGAGCAGAGCAGTGAAGGGAAATGTTGGGGAAACGGGAGAAATTACTCCATTTTGTAAGCTTCCGTCGCGTTTGCAGCCTTAATGGTTAAAGCTACACAGAAATCATGTACAACGGAAATGTTCTCCTTAAAATTATATAAAAAATATCCCACGACAGCATATGTCTATCTTTTATGGTTTTTTTTTTTTGTCGACGGGGAAAATCATCTTTGACGAAACCCGCTCTTGGGTGGAGCGGGAGACAGTGTCAGACTCTTACTGACTAAAAACCCCGCGCCGTTCCTTCTAGCCTTCATACCGGGGCACGAGCTCCCTTTCGGACAACCCTGTCCCCAGTAGGCTTCGACCCAGCTGGGCCCTTCCTGCTGCTGACAACTCCTTGAGGCGCGCGGGAACAGTGCGCGCCGTCGACGTCTTGGACTCGGTCCATTACCGGACGATCGGACAGCGAGCTACCCATGGCTCGCCGTCCGCGAGCCCGCGTGCCTATCTTTTATGGTTGACTCGCAATAACACGTGTAACTCCCGATAGCTTAGCAGTTCGGAGATTTCTGTTTATTTTTGTCTACTCTTACGTTTATAACACTCTCACTCATCCCTAAATAAAAAAAGTTAACATTATTATCTATTCAATAAAAAAAGAATCATAGAAATCGGTATAGAAACACCAAAGTTATACATGAAATACGCTAATAAGCCATCGCGCGTGAATACTGAATCATGCTATAAGGATTATTTTCGTGTAACGGTCGCCGCGCTCGACGCGGCTCGCGGCGGCAATATTTGGGTGTTGATGCGAATAGACGTTTAGAGTGTTCGACCTTATTGACAGACAATAATTGATTTTAACAAACCGTGCTTATCAGTGCGACTTTTAGTCTACTCTTACGTTTAATAATTTATTTCTTTGGTTGTTATTTTATAAAATTATTTTGGTAGTGTTTAAATATTTCTTAGTATTGGCTTCATTATAAATTAAACTTTTATTTTTTTAATTTATTTAGCTGTAGTTTTAAATAGGTAAGTACCTAGATATCAATTAGGTTATTTCATTCTATTAGACGTAGTTTAGGTACCTACTTATACTTATAATAAATCTGTAGGAGTGAAAATTCTGTAGGTACATTGAAAATATAAAAAAATAAACGGCAGGGGGTGTTACTAGACCGACACCGAACCCAAAAATGTGGTTAAAAATTTTTTTGTCTGTCTTTCTGTTTGTTCAGGCATCACGCAAAAACCGATCCGATCCGATCCGACCCGATCCGATTACGATGAAACTTCGTATAATTATTTTTTAATATCCTGGGCACCACACTGGATACTTTATATCCCGGAAAAGTATATACAATAAAAACAAACTTAATTTTGCGGTGCGATCCCTAGACCCGATTACTGTACCAACCGCAAATAATAAGTTGGTCGTAAGTTACGTCACCCGCTGTGGAGTTCACTAAGGGGCGCTGCACATGGCTAAGATACTATAATATTTGGGTAAATAATATGTAGTTTCCGTTTTCTAAACGTTTCGTAAATGACATTGGCGTCGAGTTAGATCACGCTATGGGAACACTTTTTGGGAATAAAGAAAGGAACGCGTTTTCCTATAACTCATTTATTAATTACATCAAACACGGAGACATTGGCGCCATGTCTAAGGTGTGTGCACACTGTCACGCGCGTAAGCGTCTCGAATAGTCTCGCGCATCACGTTGTTTTCCAGTCCCCGGGCTCTTAGAATTCGACATCAGACGTTTCAGATCTTCGATTTTGACGACCCCGTTGTCGCTGGCATAAGCAACAAGATCCGCGTACGAAGTCGCTGGCAGAAGCTAGTAAATAATATAATAATAATACCCTCTCGCTCCACACTAGACCGGAATAAGACTTTGGATGATTTCCCACCTCCAAAAAATATAGTACAGTAATATACATAGTGGAGGATATAACTAGCTTACATAGTAGTTGATCGATTGTAGCTCTGTAATGAATGATGTTCGCTCCGTCGTCAAGTGAACCGCAACTGAACGGCATGACGGACGACCTGTCATCTCCAGCGCTATTACAGCATTCAACATTCTCTTCAAATTTCTTTCAGGTGAGTGAATATACTTTTCCTTGAAGAAATGAGACACCTACTTAAATTTGGCTTCGAATTGAAGATTTTTTGTTAAGGCCCTTGCTCCTATTTAGTGCCATAAAACAGTGAATTTCTGTAGCCTACTCCTCACTAACGGCTGGGTTAATAGATTGGAAAAAGAAAAAAATATATAGAATCCACACTGCATTGCAACCCACCCCACTGTACTACACTGGACCGCACTGGGCCCGCGTGGTGGATTACGTTACCATTCCCTCTCGTAGAGAGGAGGCCTGACTCCCAGCAGTGGGAGCATAAATCAATCAATAATTCGCAAAAAACGGGTTTAAAGGTGTGCGGGGCTGTATGGTCGTGCACACGGCATAAGAATATGTGTGCATTTAACTGCGACCAAATGCTCACGGGACTATACGCCTTAGCAGGCCTCTTCCCGATCCGTCTATAGTCAAAGTGAGCATGGTTTAAAAACTTGTTATCTTACCCAACGCAATCTAATGATAGTTTGATAAAGAGGAAACGCGAACAAAAGAGAGACGAGAGCCTGAACGCTCTATTGGGAATAATTCTAAATTATCGTTATCAGGAATAACGATTTACAAAAAAATAAAACGTTTTTTTTTTTCAAGGTTTACTCTTTTCATTTAAGAGTACATTATGAAGGGTGAAAGTTCATGCAAAATAGCAGATACAGAGCTCTCCACTGAATTAGTTTTACACTTTAAGTGTCGAATCCTTACTAATATTATAAAAGCGAAAGTGAGTTTGTTTGTTACGTCTTCACGCCTATATGGCAAAACCGATTTTGAAGAAACTTGGTACACGGATAGACCATGTCCTAGAATAGGACATAGGATACTTTTTATCCCGAAAGTAAGCCCTTGGGATAATTTTCTGCTATCACGCGGGCGAAGCCGCTGGGAGAAACTAGTTCAATATAAATCTACAAAGTAGCTGTGTTTCCAAAATATCTAGAGAAAGATGTATAATAACGTGAATCACGTAAGAGTGGTATGGAAATATATACCTATCGGGTTGGACGCTCATTTACACAAGAATTAACTACAATAATCCAAGAGTTTCATAATGAACAACCAGATAGATACTTAAATATTTAACCCATTACCTCCCTCCCGCTACATAACTCAACCAATTCCTGACCTACCCTCATTCGCCTAAGGTTTTAATTCCAAGTAAAATTCAACAAGGGAGTAACCGCTAACGTGCGTTTAATTAGAACACGGCGCAGATCAAAGGGTAATCCGGGATGAACTCACTCGAATATACTCGGGGCTGGGGTAAAGTATGCTGGGTTATTTGGAGATAATGAAAATCACTACAAGCTTCCAGGAGTTGAGATGAACCTGTCATTGGCAGTGCTCGTAGTGCGGGGAAATCATTAGACGGGGTTACCCTTGGGCGTTGGGCATATCCTGGAGCCAGCAGACTTGCTAATATACAAATGAATAAATAAATAATAATATTCCACAACTATCACACAACGCCGTCTAGTCCCAAGCTAAGCAGAACTTGTGTTATAGAGTACTAGACAACTGACAAACATACTTATATAATTTCTAAATACATACATATCATAGATAAATAACACCCAGACACAGAACAAATGGTCGTGCTCATCACACGAACATTTGTATTGGAGGGAATCGAATCAAAGATCTCCGGCATAGCAGTCGGGGCTACTAAACACTAGACCAACAAGCCAGTCATTGCTCAAGTAATATATCGTACAAACCTTTGTCTGGCGACCGTCTTAAAATGAGACGATACATATTCACAAAGATCCGTTTTCAAATAATTTACAACAGCCAAATAAACAGATTTTATCATACCGCCACAGTTCAAAATTCAAATAAAACCTCCGGAGCGTTAAATCAAGAAACAATTTTATCTTAAAATCAATATCAATTTCCGTATGACGCATCCAAACTTCTTCAGAGTAATATAAACTTGTCAAACCAAATTGCAAAATCTCTTCCCGCGTCGAACACAAGGCTGCTTCCCAACTGGTATTATCGAATGACCACTTTTAGGGCGCCTTCAAATTAGCCACGAAGTGCCGCGACAGCAGCGCGGTCGCCACACTAGAACCGCTAAGTTCGAGCATCATAGTTTTGTACTTGGTGTCACGATTAGAACAATACTATTAAAACAAAAAAGATTTTGGAAAAAGAAAAAAAAAGGAAATCTAACAAAAGATTGGTATACGTTAACGAAGTGAATTTCATAAAATAAAAGGTTGTGGCCAAAATTTCAGAATTACTTAAATACATATTATGTATTCGCTATTGACTAATGACTATCAATCTCATCAATAAATTCTTCAACCTGATTTTCGTTCATGTTTAGACTTGAACAAAAACTAAGTGCGTATCATTACATTACATTACATTCACTAGTCGACTGATGAACTGGTGCGCGGCTGCAGTGCGGCTGTCGCGCTGCGGTGGCGCGTTTTTAATTTGTATGGATTGACTTAAAATTTGGCAGCGCTGCTGTCGTGCTGCTGTCGCGCGGCTCTTTGCAACTAATTTGAAGACACCCTTAGAGAACAGCAAGCTAAGATTTTTTTAAGTACATAGGTCGCTAAGTTTTGCCAATTTTGGGATACAAACTTACAGCCTGGCAATGTCCAAGCAGTGACCCAGTTTAATAGATTTCGGATGATTAATTTATAAGTTTAGAAATTATTTTGTATTGTGTAGTTCCCAAATTAAAATCCTCGAGTTGGGATGTAGCCGAATAAAGCTGCGGGGTAAACGTACCCTCCTTTCATACATTTCTATGTACAGTATTCGCTGTTCTATTTTAAAGTCAAAGCACCTTCTCTAAAGAACTTTGGTTAATAATGCTTTTAGAATATTAAAGTGTTTGTATAACGGAATTGTGAAGTTAAACAGTATGCAAGTATGTAGTCAACCACCATGCATCTCTACGGGGCTTTTAGAACGACTCTCGGGTATGAATGTCGATTTGAAGCCTCAGATTTCTGAGGCTTTCAGATTTATTAGTATTTACTAGGGACGAAATGTCACCTAACATGTCGGACCTCACACTTGATCAGTTGGAATAGTCCCAGATCAAGTGTGTGGTCTTTTCTACTTGAGGTACTTTTTAGGTGCATTTATTTTATGTAATTATATTTTATGAGTAATGGTTTAATAATAAAATATTACATAACACTCGCCATCCTGATGTCAATATGGCGGATGTACCTTAATTTTGAAATAATTTAATTCTGAAGGAGGTACAGATATTTTAGAGCTAGGTACTGAATAGTACATTTTAGGTACATTTTAACAGTAATTACTATAATTTATTTCACTGAGGTACACCCGCCGTTCTGACTCTCACGCAGGAAGCTGAATAGGTATATACCTACAGAACGTAAGCTTTCCGATTACTAATCAGAAAGGATATTTTGGTTCGGTTATTTGGATTTTTTTGAGGTGACCATTCATGCATCCAATGTCTTCTCCCACTCCAGGGTGGATCGAAAAGGCGTGTAAGACTTTCACAGACTAAAACTACACCTGTTACTCTTGCGTTCTGGAACCGTGCGTTTCCTTTTCAGGAATTCCCAGTAGCTATCAACCCTACTGCCCCTACGATTTGAAAAATACTTCTATAATCTACACCCAATACATTAATTCATGAATCCCCAAGCGACCACCGGTGGCCGCGCATCTATTGTCTTACTATTGTGTCTCTAATTGACGGTATCTGAAGGGTTAATTAGATTAGAGCCAGTAATTACACCACATACCAACACCCTTATAAGCTTTTGACATAACCTCATATACGGCGATTATCACACTGCCACGCATCACGCTGCATGTTGCGCGTCAACGCACCCACGCGCGTACTTGCGGGAGTGCAGATCTGCATAATCGTGCGGGTTTTTTACTCACTCACGTGCGTAGATGTGTGTTGTAAATTGAGACCCATTATATACAAAATCACGCACGGCACTACGACACTCAGTGTGCCATACCTAGCGTGTGCCCCGCACCTACGCGCGTGTGCGCATGTTCTTCCGCTTGTAGACACGTGATCTGCATAAACGGGCGTGGAAGCATTTTCGGTGTGTAGTCAGCTTTCAATTTATGCGTTTTTTGCGGCTTGCTGAGGTATGGATGCGGTGCGTTAGTCGTATTATGAACGCACGATCGTATTTTTTATACAAAGCGCGTGGTGCGGCAACCATGGGGCGAACGGTCGGCAACAAGACGGCGACGTCACAAGCACCACTTGTTCGATTCGGTGTTGAATGTTGCGATGTTGAATAGTGCATCACTGGCATACAGAAGCACGATAGACAGATACGTTTTCAATTTAGACGCTTGTTGTCGGACTGCTAACACACTGCAACAGGCCGGTTGCGGTACCGTAAACGTGCGGCAACCGGCCGGTTGCAGCACGCATAAATTGAAAGCGTCCTTAGGCTGTGCGTGTTTTCTATACAAACGGAGATACTTACAAGCAACGTTAAAAGACGCATTATGTGTGGCAGTGTGATAATCGCCTAATAGTCACGAGCCTCCCAAAACCTAGGCCGTTATAATCACTAATTAACTGATAACGCTACTATTACTCAGTGGCGTCGCCACACTTCATTAGCGGCTTATTTGATAGCTAATAACCGCCTCGTGCTTCGCATAATTTTGATGACATGCCAGAAATTATAATTAGCTTTGTAATCAACTTTATGGTGACTGAATTTGGGAAAATTATTGACCTGATGTTTGCTATTTCATTGAACTCCAAGCGAACGTCACGCCGGCGTTCGCTCTCTAATTGTCTTTCTATTGTGTCTCTAATTACTAACTTAGAAAAATGAAGATGAGTGGGAAATTATGTAAAGCAAAAAAACAGTTGATACTTTGATAGTGTCAAAAAACTCAACAGCAAAAAAAAATAAAAGTTCGAAACAAGTCACTATCACCATTAACTTACATTAATAGTTGATTGTGTCAAATGTATTATTAACCCGAAATAAATACCTAACGTGTAATGATCGCCTGACACGCCCTCCCATGTTGCCATAAAGTGGGAGTAGTCATTGAATAATTTCTAACCAAAAAAAAAACCTCTTATTTTGAAATCCTACATGCCCTGCAAACCAAAAAAAATTAAAAACATTTGGCACCACGATTTCACTTCTTTTTTTAAATAATTTTGATGTACCCAGTGTCACTCTCACAACTAAGACCAATGGAACGTCACCTGACAAACTAAAATCCAAGAGGCCGTTTAGCCTCTAGGGCGTGTCAAAGAAAACATTTGAAAAACATAACTTTTCTTCTGGCGCAGGCTGGAGGAAAGGGAGTGAAGTGATGATTGACAGGGGAAAATGGAAAACGTGTTGTGTCGGCCGCAAGTATGGGATAGGGGAGGAAAAAAGTTTTGCTTGGACGTTATCAAACTGTGGATGCAAAAAGATTTTTATTGTTCAAAAAAGTATCAAGATCGGTAAAATTCGATACCAAGTGCGGATAATTAAAGTTCTTTTTATTTAATTTATAAAAACAAGAACTTGACTACGATCCCACCTGATGGTAAGCACTGAAGCAATCGTTGATGGTAAGGCGCACTAATTTATTAAGAGCATATTCACTCTTGCCATAAAGACACCTAAACTATAATCGGACGGAAAGACCACAGCAGGCAAATTGTTCCCGTCCCTCGATGTACGTGGTTTAAACGACGAGGCGAAACGCTTGGTCCGGACCGTAGAGGTTTCAACAACACAAGGGTGGAGACTCGCCGTTCGTCGGCTTGTCCGATGGTAGAAGTGAGAGCTTTACGTGGATGAGCACATCTGTGCAGATTTACCTGACAGGTCTGTCTAAAAAGTCAAACGCCTTGGGTAATTATTAGGGTAAAATGAAATCTGATGTAGTCAACACTGGTTCAATAATCAAGGTTGATTAAGAGATCTTGATCATAGTTTACTAATAGAAGAACCTAAAAAGTATCGAATATAAGTATTTTTTTTTAATGATTAAATATTATACAAAATTCGTTTCACTTTTTAGATAACTGTACAGGTAAATCTGTCAGGTTATTTATTGATTTATTTATTTCTTATTTATTTATTTAATCTTCGTGCAACACAAAGTACACAGGTGGACTTAATGCCTTGGGTATTCTCTATCAGTCAACCTAAGGTGGTGAAGAGACAATATGGTAAGCAAACAAAAAGAAAATTTCGTTTTTGAAAAAACAATAAAAAGTATACCTACATATAGTTAAAATAGACATACATATATATTTAATATAATATATATACTACATATGTATATATATATAAAAATCAATGCCACTTTTCGTTCTTATTTTATAACTCAAGAACGGGCTCACCTATCCAAACCAAATTTTAGGCTTTGTTTGGACTATATAGTAGATTGTTTATGTGAAGTTTGGTAGGGTAGAGTAGGGTATAGTAGGGTAGAGTAGGGAAGAGTAGAGTAGAGTAGGGTAGAGTAGGGAAGATCGGGAGCGAAGCCGCGCGGTCAAAAGCTAGTATTTATATAAAGTAAGGAAAGAAGTTTTTGAGACGATTCTGCTATTGGTCTAGAAAATGATAATAGTACCCATACAAAATCAGTTGACGGATTAATTCATGGATCCCAAAGCGACCACCGGTGGCCGCGCATCTATTGTCTTACTATTGTGTCTCTAATTGACGGTATCTGAAGGGTTAAAACCGTTGAAGCAAACTGTGATTCAGTTCTAGTGCCACATAAAGAGTGCAATGCTACATATTTTATATTCAACGAGCAATTCTTTATATTGCTGTAGAGTTGCAATCTTAAGATGTACAATATTCTCGTAAATCTGTAGTGCTATGAGAATACTCGGCTACTGACATCACTTGATTTATCTTCGGTACATTTTATATAATGAACTTGACTTAAGTCAATTAGAACAATCCAGGAGGGGTGAAAACACGGAGCAAATACAAAGGGTGAAAACTTTCAAATGTTAATTGGATAACAACGAAAGTGATTTTAATTATTTGTCATGAACTTATAATAAATCTTTCTTCAGTAATAGATGTCTTCATTTAATTCATGAATCCCCAAGCGACCACCGGTGGCCGCGCATCTATTGTCTTACTATTGTGTCTCTAATTGACGGTATCTGAAGGGTTAAAAAACGGACCAAGTGCCAGTAAGGAACCTTTCGTAAGTGAATGCCTACGAAGGGTTCCGTACCTATCTGTATCTACAAGATTAAACACTACTCGTAACGTATATAAGGGAATTATCACGTTTGTTGTATGTATGGGAGCCCCCTTTAAAATTTATTTTAATTTAATAATATATTTTTAAAGTGAATATATAATTAATAAATCTGTAAATTTAATATTCTGTAATTACTGGGCGATGTGGTCGCTAAGCGACAAAGCCCTTTAATTAAATAATAAAAAAAAAAAAAAAAAAAAAAAAAAATATTCTGTAATATTCGTTGTTAACAACAAGCAAAGTCGTATGGAAGCCCCAATTAAATGTTCTGTTTTTAGTATTGGTTGTTATAGTGGCAACAGAAAAATCAACTGTGAAAATTTCAAAGCTATAACGATTCTCATGATACAGCCTGGTGTCAGACCGACACCGTTTTTACCGTTTGGGTATGAAAATTAAAAAAAACGCGATATGACGACTAAGTTCACAGAAACATAAGGAGGTTCGAGATTCGTTCTGAACTGTTTTATTATATTTATATGGTCCTGGAAATGATCGTAGAGATATAGTAGAGAAATATCATTCTTTATTTACATTACAGTTTCGAAAAAACATACATTCTGGTAAATTAATAAATCTCTAAAATGAAATATCAGAACTGAAAATAAATGGAATGCACCCGGAACGCAGCAGCTAAAACACAAAACATGCTGAAAATCTCGCAGCCTCTACACAAAATGTATTATATACTCCTTTCCTCGGTTAATATTTTCACTGCGTTATATGAAATACAGCATAGTTAGTGGCCGGAGCGAGATGCAGATGAAATCAATAGAGCGCACTTGTTGCAGGCGCGGGGCCGGCGACCCGGTCGTCATGGCGACCGCTCACCTCCCACCCCTTCATGAAATCCTGGTACCGGACGGGGGAACAAAGAGATTTATTTGGCAAGGGTTCGACAAATGTTTCGATATATTTTATGGACAATTTTAATAGCAAAATTATCTATCGGCACGAACTCTTTAATTTATAGGTTTAATTAACATTTGAATAGTATTAATTAGGAGATAAATTAGAGGGCTACTAAGAGGGCCCTGACTTTGAGTTGTAGGTCGCAGGTTCAAACCCAGCCAGGCGCATTACTTTCATCGCCGTGCCCTCGTGGGGGCGATCGGCGGCGGACACCTCTTGCGCCGGGCCCCGGTCGAGGCCATGGTCCGGAACGAGGAGGAATGGCAAGCGGTCGCCTCCTTCTGCGAAGCATTAATGCTAGTAAAGGAGGAGGCCTACCGCATCAGGCTATGGCGCCCTTGCCGCCGCCGTCGGGATTCCGATCCCGATTTCCGGCCACCGTAGACGCGGGCTCGCGGACGGCGAGCCATGGGCTGTCTGATCGTCCGGTAACTGTCCAGACCGAGCCCAAGACGTCGACGGCGCGCACTGTTCCTGCGCGCCTCAGAGAGTTTTCAGCAACAGGAGAAGCCCAATGGGGCCAGGGTTATCCGAAGGCAAGCTCGTGCCCCGGTATGAAGGCTAGAAGGAACGGGGTGGGTTTTTAGTCAGTAAGAGCCTGACACTATCTCTCGCTCCACCCAAGAGCGCGGGTTGTCATTAGATGATTTTTGCTCACCGAAAAAAAAAGGAGCATTACTTTATGTAATTTATTTGATCACAACTGCTCTCAAAACCGTGAATCAAAATATCGTGAGGAAACCGGCATCTCCTAGAACCAAAACAATCGAAGACAGGTGGCATTCACGCACTCGCACTGGGCCCGCGTGGTAGATTACGGCTCATTCCCTCTCCTGGAGAGGAGGCCTGATTCCCAGCAGTGGGAACATTAAAAAAGGCTTATGGTAGAGGATAAGTTTATACTTTTACATTATAAATTCTCATTAGATTGGAAATTTCAGCATTTAACTACATTTTAGTTATGCTATTACGTATTGATTTTGCCAAGAAAAAGGCAAAACAACAAATTCGAAACACTCATTTCATAATACGTACCTACTTTTAAAAACAAATTACAAATTACCATTACCTACTCCTTAGTAATTCGTGTCGTGCACTGCTAACAAATCAAATTAGCCTCAATCACGAAAAATCACAACGAAAATTGGAGTTGTCATTTTCTAACCCGGCAAACTCGTGCTTAATCGACACAACAACAACTTTATGGCAACGTCGCGAGGGTTGCGTGCGAAGCTAACAAGTGGCCATTCAGTTGCCAACATTAATAACCCTCACTTATTGACCGGAACTAGCTTTAACTATTCATTAACTCGATAACTATTCATTAGTAAAACTAGTGAAACGTACCCATGCTTTGGTAGGTGGTGAAAATAGTAATCAATAAGAAATAGAAAGAAGAAAACATGTTTATTTGGCACACTAATAAATCACACATCTACACTAATATTATAAAGAGGTCCTGCCTGGGCGGAGCATCGCCGTGCCCTCGTGGGGGCGATCGGCCGTCGCCGGGATTCCGATCCTTATTTCCGGCCACCGTAGACGCGGGCTCGCGGACGGCGAGCCATGGGTAGCTCGCTGTCCGATCGTCCGGTAATGGACCGACTCCAAGACGTCGACGGCGCGCACTGTTCCCGCGCGCCTCAAGGAGTTGTCAGCAGCAGGAGGGGCCCAGCTGGGTCGAAGCCTACTGGGGACAGGGTTGTCCGAAATGGAGCTCGTGCCCCGGTATGAAGGCTAGAAGGAACGGCGCGGGGTTTTTAGTCAGTAAGAGTGTCACCCAAGAGCGGGTTTTGTCAAAGATGATTTTCCCCGTCGACAAAAAAAAAACAATTAAAAAGAGGTAAAGTTTGTCTTTTTTATTTGTACGATAAAATATTATAGTATCTTAGCCGTGTGTCCCACTTAGTGAACTCCACTGCGGGTGATGTAACCTACTACAAACTTATTATTTTCGGTTTGTACAGTAATGGGTCAAGGGATCCAACCACAAAATTAAGTTTGTTTTTTATTGTATACACTTTTCCGGGATAAAAAGTACCCAGTGTGGTGCCCAGGATATTAAAGTATAATTATACTAAGTTTCATCGTAATCGAACCGGGAGTTCTTGCGTGATGCCTGAACAAACAGACAGATAGACAAAAAAAATTTTAATCACATTTTTGGCTTCGGTGTCGGGTCATTTAATTTTTGATATTTTCAATGTACAGAATTTTTACTTCTACAGATTTATAATAAGTACAGATATAAATGTACGCAGACGAAACTGCAGGCAATAGCTAGTTAAAAAAAAGTAAAAACAACAATGTCTGTGTGTGTGTGGACAACTAGGTTTATTTATTTCATTAATGTAAGCCTAGGGGACTTTGAGTAGATTACTTCTACGCAAGCGTACCTACTGCGTCGACCACATCATCGCTTATAACCAAGGGGTTAGAGAAATTACTTTCCTGTTAGTGTTCTCACCGAACGTTAAGTACAAAATGTAAGGTAACATTTTAGAAGTCACGTGACAAGTGACAGGCTGCTAGTGAGACAATACCCAAACAAACATCAATAGAAAACTATTAAAAAAAAAAATCTATGCACACCACAAGTCAAAAAATAAATAGAATTTACTTTTATACGCACACTAGCTTTTGTCCGCGGCTTCGCTCGCGTTAAATTCGGGGTAACACCGTTCCCCGGGGAAATGGGGGGTTAGAAAGAGACAAAAAGTAGCCTATGTCACTCTCCATCTCTTCAACTATCTCCACTTAAAAAATCACGTCAATTCGTCACTTCGTTTTGCCGTGAAAGATGGACAAACAGACACACACACTTTTCCATTTTTTTTTTTCATATTAGTAAGTAATATTAGTATGGATTTTTCAAATCAGATCATTTCACCTACCGATATTTTACTGCCTTCAAATTGAGGTTATTTAAAAAAAACTGACGGTGCCTTAAACGCTTTTCCATGTAAAGCTATTTCGACCTGGAAAAGCGGAGATGAAAATACCTAACTCTAGGCTGTCTGCGACAACCGTATTGAAATGTTGCGCTCGAAAATGGAATGTATTTTATGAACATGGAAACTAGTTCAAATGGGGTCTACCGCGTACTAAATATAAAGTGATACTTAATTTGCAAATAAGTAATAATATTTTTTTACTTTGGGTTCTGCAATACTTCGGTCACGTTACAAGGAAAGACGGTGGCAACCTCGAAAGGGTCATTGTGACCTATAAAGTGGATGGAAAAAGGCCTCGTGGACGCAGCCCAATACGTTGGTCCGACCAGATCTGCACCGCTCTTCACTCTACGATATACAATACCTTTCACACCGCCGAGGACAGAAACAGATAGAGGAATATCATAAAAGCTAAAGTGTTGAAGAAGGGAAGTCACGACCCTCAGCATTGAGGAATACGACGCGAGGATGAGACGCAAAAAGCACACTTTTACACGAATTTTTTTCGCTAATAGTTTTTTTGTTGTTTTGTGGTTAGATAACATCATTCTTCCGCTACTGGGATACCTTCTTTGAGCGGGTCAGATGTTTACTTATTAAAACCACACTTGCTTTTCAGTTTTCTGCAGCTTAAAGAATTCCTAAAATACCCCAATAAGGACAGTGTTTCCAAAATGACTACCCTGAGAAGATACACCAAAACTTTTGTTCTAATCGACCATTTGTTCTGTGAAGATTTCACACGGATGGTCATTGTCCTGACCTGCCCCTGAACGCTTTTACAAAATAAACCATATAAAAGCTCTAATAAATACATAGTAAACTCTAGATGGCAAGTTTTCCGTTAGCGTGGACGCTAATAGGGTTACTAGCCCCGACCAGGCCGGCTCTCCCCTCGGCCCAGATGACCTATTAGCGAGAATGTCGAGGTTCCTTGTGGGGCTAAGTTAGTTTTGTTGATAAACATGGCAGCTAATACTGAGTATTTTACGATACTTTTGCTAGACAATATAGTTTCAAAACCCATCATCTTTTCTGATGAGATTTAACCAACGTTTTCACTCTTTTAGCAACTTAATAAGCACGGTTTTCTTCACCGACTTGTATATTCTGGTTTAACTAAGTCATATACAACTTTAGTTTTAGTATATCCGAAACCCGAAACACGTGTCTAGAATTTTTATGTAAAGAACTATACACCAAATTTCATTAGGTACTGTATCATGAAAAATCACAAAGTTATAAGCTTGTTACGAGTATGTCACAAAAATACAGTCACCGGGCCATCCAGGCGACTGAGGGGCCTTATGCCCGCTATGACCTTCCGAGACCTGTGTTGTAATTAGTGTCGGTGGTGTCCAACTTGTGACTGTTTTTAAATATTTTTGGGAAAAAATATAACATGGTGTAAAAACTATTGAAATCCAGCCAGTTACTGATTCTGAATAAACTATATTCAGGTTTCGAATAGACTAAAAATTATGTTTTAGGTAGGTATATCTAATAAACGGATTTGCTAAATTCTTTTTTTACCCGATATTCCGAAATGATCACTGGGCCTTTTTGGCCTTGAACAGATTTTATTTTTCTTTTTAAGTATTATTAGTTTGTACCTAATACGATTGTGTGAGGTACGGATAAACGTGTTTTTCTTTTTTTCAAAAAAAAATGTGGCAAAAATTAACAACTTACATTTTTTTTTTTGTTTTTACAACTTTCATACAATGCCATCAAAATCCAAACTAAGCAGCACTTGTGCTATGAGTACTAGAAACATACTTATATGTTTCTAAATACATACATACATTACAGATAAATTACACCCAAACACAGGACAAATGATCGTGCTCATCACACAAACAATTGAGTCGGGTGAGAATCGAACCCTGAATGGAATCGGAATATACTATACGGCATAGCAGTTAGGACCACTGACAACAGGCCAGTTCTTCTGTGTGTTCTTGAATGGATTGTGTGAAAAGTGTCATAAAAGATAAGGAAGTTAGTGATAGAATGACGAGTGGCAAGGTAGAATCAAGCAGAATAGAAGAAAAAAACGTGTTGCGCCGAAACAAGGGCAGGAAGAAGAAGAGAGATTGTTCTTAAAGCCTGTTGTTTTTTTTTTCATGATCTCCTACTGATAACATAGTCTATATAAATTAATCGTCGATCAGTCATAATTTCAAGGCATTCGTGGTGCAAGCCCCGAACACTTTTCTTCCTCTCGTTGGCCGCAGAGCGTGGTATTCTGTCGCTTCCACGCACACGTGCCACAAAAGAGCACGCACTGATCTTAATGCAATGTGAAGTGTTACTAACATAGTCCTAAGTCATAATTATTAACGACAAGTTGTATTTACTTATAATATGTTAGTCTGTAAAGTCTCTGGGCCAAGATGCCTGATAAATAGTACATTATGATATAAGTGTGTAATGTTAGTAATTACCGTTGAGGCGGTGTTTAGACCCTAGCCACGGCGAGGGTCTAAAAGAGCCGAGAACGGTAATCTTTAATTACTCACGTGTATCATACGACGTTTTTCAATACACTTGTGAATAAAATAACTGTAAAACTAGTAAACTTTTGTGACGGTAAAAATCTGTTTTCATAACCGCGCCCATTTTGTTTTCTCGTGGGGGACGATCTGCGCCCATCCTAATACGATAAATGTCATAAAATTATGGCGGTGGAGAGGTTGGACAATAAGGTTTTAACCACATTATAACACTAGTGCATAATGATAATCAAAATGTCACAGTTTGGTAACAAGTGCCTTTATATACCTAAGTGCAGTGCAATAAGAGTTACTTTATGAGCAAGTGTATTGAAAATGATTTATTATTATTATAAAACTCTTTTGCATGAGGCTAACAACAAAACTGACAAACAAAATATAGGCCTACCCAACTATTCACTTTTAGCAGATCGGAAAATACTTGACACACTTTCCCCCAGGCGGGCGGGGGAGGCGGGGCTGCAGCTCAAAAACCCGTTCCCATGCAAATGAATATATTGCAAGCTGAATAATTCCTTTAATTGACATCCGACTCAACAAATCACTCGACGAATCGCAGGACATGTCGACTGGCCTATATTTGAGCAGAACAGTGATAACTAGTCCGATACGGATCGATGGAGTCTGCAGGCCGGTGCGTTAACCTCTGACATTTTGCTGGCTCCCTGGTATTTTTGCAAAAATCAACAAGATGCTAATTATTTCGAAGGTTCACGAATTTGCTTATTATTATTATTATTAATGTGGTGGTGGTTGAAAAAAAGAAAAGATGAATGGGTTGTGTGAATCATGTTTTTTTTAAATTATTGATAGGTTTGCGCTTGACCGCTATCTCACCTGATGGATGATGCGGTCGACGATAGAGCGCATTTTACCTAGAAGTAACGTATTCACTCTTGACTTAAAGATTCCCGGGTTGTAGCTATCAAGAAATACACAATCTGGCAGAGAATTCCACTCCTGAGCTGTACGCGCAATGAATGTGTTCCCAAAACGTTTAGTGCGTACAGGTGGACCTATACGCGCAAAATAAGTGAGGCTAGGAAGGACAATTTTGATGAATTGTAAACACAGTAATATTATGAAGAAAGTATTATTTATGTATGTGTTACTTCTTCACGCTCGAACGGCTAAACGGATTCCAATGAAACTTAGTACACGGGTAGACCACGTCCTGGAATAGCACAAAGGATACTTTTTATCTCGGGAGTGTGTTTCTTTGAGATTTTACTATCACATTTTTTTTTTTATGGTGGGGAAAATAATGCAATGCAGCACTTGGGCGGAGCGGAAGATAGTGTCAAACTCTTACTGACTAAAAACCCACCCCGTTCCTTCTAGCCTTCATACCGGGGCTCGAGCTCCCTTTCGGATATCCCTGGCCTCAGTAGGCTTCGACCAGGCTGGGCCCCTGCTGTTGCTGACAACCCCTTGAGGCGCGCGGAAACAGTGCGCGCTGTCGATTGTTTTTTCGATTGAAGTCGCTGTCAGAAATGTGAGTAAAATGAATGTTTTTAAAGCGTTGTAGTATCAAATAGGCTTCCCTATTACAAACTCTTGAAAGCAACATCACAAAATCGATAAAACACAGAAGCGCATTCGAATGGGAACGATTTTCGCTTATTTCTGTTGTCTGGTGAATCGTCGCGAATTCCAAGACAGTTTACGAGTTCTCGAGTACCCATCGGGGGGTCTTGGTCGGGAATAGTCGTGATTACTTTACATTGTGAGTGTTGGCTTACAAGAATTACACTTTAAATGGTATATGTTAGTGTTTTAATTAAACCAGCGCGGGCTGTATAGCAAATCCTACCAAGGGACCCGCATTTTTTTTTTTTTTTTTTGAGAAATGGAGACGAATTGTTTTTTGTTTTTTTTTTCTCACAGATTGCAGGACTCTTAGAGGTGGCGATAGCGCCTTTAGTTGCTAATATTGTCCATAGATATTCCAGAATTAATCAATTCCGGAATATTTCATCAGATCGGATATATATCTAATCAGATATCACATGATATAGGAGGTATCCTGACTTGTTTTAGTATGTCCGACCGGGGCCCACGAATGCGCGGGGCCCGTAACATTTGCTGCTCTTGCTACGTAGTTAGTCCGGCTCTGGTACATGAGTGGGTTTACTAGGACACACATCTTACACGCAAAACTCGTCACAGGCAAACTTTGAAAGGAAATCTCGCTTTGAAGCTACGTAATACGTATAATTTCCTGGAATTAGGAAGAGGAATATGTGGGTTTCGAGGACGCCAATTTGGTAACAAGAAAACAACAATTTGAGATCAACGTCACGACTTAAATACCGCCAGTTTGTGTGATCATTTCGCATCACAACTGTACTACTGTAACTGTAGTTAGGAGTATCGCAAAAATTTGGATGTGAAAAGTTGCAAGATTTCAAGCAAACCATTGAGAATAGTAGAGAAAAGACATTTTTCAGTGACGTAACCAAGTGCTCGACTGCGATCCCACCTGATGGTAAGCAGTGATTCGAACGATGGTGGTGAAGAGCTCTAATTTCGAGTCTATTTACTTTAGCCTTGGAGACACATTTTTTTTTATGGTGGGCAAAAATCATTCAATGACAACCCCCGCTCTTGGGCGGAACGGGAGATAGTGTCAGACTCTTACTGACTATAAACCCACCCCGTTCCTTCTGGCCTTCATACCGAGGCTCGAGCTGGAGACACATTATAATCTGCCGAAAAAACCGCTGCAAGTAAAGTGTTACAATTCTTTAACCCTTCAGATACCGTCAATTAGAGACACAATAGTAAGACAATAGATGCGCGGCCACCGGTGGTCGCTTGGGGATTCATGAATTAAGGTACGCGGTATAAACGACGAGATCGTTCGTCAAAAACATAAGGGTGGATACTCGCCGGACGTCCGCTTGTCCGATGGTAGAAAGGTGATGTCGGAATCAAGTCGTGTAATGCCTGCGTATATTCCCAAATGCATCCTGTAGTATACCCAAAAGCTGGCTACCCTACACCTAATAAACTTTATTATACTTCGAATTAGTAACATCATTTTATAACAACCTCAATCTATGGGTACAATGGCGGTCTTATACTGGCTGGCAAAATCTACTAAACAACCTTAGGGTGAACTGTTAAAACTTAAAACTGAGAATGGGGGATAGTCTACTAAGGTGCATGTAATGCATACTAGAGGTATTTTTTTTTTTTGTAGGGGATAATCTCTGGAAGTACTGGTCTGATTACAAAAATTTTTTCACCGATAGAAAGTTGCTTTATTCCTGAGTGACATACGCTATATTTTATGACCGCGGGCAAAGCTGGGGGAAAAAGCTAGTAAAATATAAATTAAACTCTGTTTATTACTTCATTTCTTTTGCATAGAAACGATTTACTTCGTTTCCTTAGCTCGATTTCTGTCTAGACATAGATAATAGACAAATATTGACTGTGTCTATTCTTATAGCTATGCGTTGAACTTCAAGGTTGCCAAAGTCAGTCTATAGATGTGTGACCATCCATTACATACTACGACTCCTTCGTGATACGGAAAGCACACCACGTGATCAAACTCCTCATTTTATAACTCTAAGGAACGGGCAAATGGGATAGTCCCTAATAAACTAATTCATCTTTAGCAAGCGAAGCGACGAGCTCGCTTGCTAAAGATGAATTGCTTGAACTGCAGGTCTTTCCGAAATGGACAGGTTTGATTAGAAGGCTTAGGAAGGAGCTTCACTCCCACATTAGCCTGCGCTGCGTGGTTATTTTTTTCATAACCGCCCAGAAAGGCGATTACCTACAAAGATGATAACTAATGAGTATCAATTTAGACACTCACTAATTGTAGCTAACTTAGCATTGTTGATAAGTTCGCACTTGACCGCTATCTTACTTGATGAATAGCGGCGATGCAGTCTACGATGGAACGCGCTTACCTAGAAGAAACCTATTCACTCTCGACTTGAAGATGTTGCAATTGTAGAGAATTTCACTCCTTAGCTGTACGCACAATGAATGAGTTCCCAAGGGTAATGTAGATTTTTAGAGATGAATATTAATACTATAAAAAAATAAGTGTGTTTAATTAACACCCGTAAAATACTGGTGCTCTGCTGCATTCGATTAGACTAGACGCTGACATCAAAATATTGCGCCGCCATGAAGCACAGCATAGAACCAATCTCCCCAGTAAGCTGGGCCACAAGTCAGACTCACCCGGCGGCGATGCCCCACTGCTGCGAGGCGGCGTCGGCCGCGTGCTCGAACAGCGTGAGCCCCACCAGCGCCACCGTGGGCGCGATGGTCAGCGGCGTCACGAAGCGCAGCAGCGACCCTATCACGCCGAAGTAACCTGCCGAATAAACATACAACCTTTGTAAAAAATTGTATTATGATTCCCGACACTCGAGGCATCTCCGGCGGGACACCGTAGGCGCGGGCTTGCGGACGGCGAGCAATGGGAAGCTTGCCGTCTTACCCGTCCGGTAACCGCTTGGACCGAGCCCAAGACTTTGGCGGCGCGAATTGTTCCACGCGCGCCTCAAGGAGTTGTCAGCAAACCGTAGGGGCCCAGCAGAGTCGAAGCCTACTGGGGCCAAGGGTCTGCTTGTGAAAGGAAAATTCGGCCCCAGTACGAAAGAGCAGGAGTGGGTTTTAGTCAATAAAAATCTGGCACTATCCCTCGCTTCGCCCAAGGGCGCAAAGTTGTCATTGGATAGATTTACCCACCTACAAAAAAAATCTCCGGCGGAAGAATCTACTCGATCCTAGCCGGAAACGGCAAAAAAACATGGCAAAACGAACCTAATTTAATGAATTATAGGCTCTTAAATAAACTAGTGCGCCTCACCATCAACGATCGCATCACTGCTTACCATACTATCAGGTGGAATTGCAGTCGAATTTTACATATACTTTTTTATCTATATATATAAAAATGAAACCCGTTTTCCGTTGTCACGACATAGCATGAAAACGGCTTGACCGATTTGGCTGATTTTTTTTTTGTTGTGATTTTTATTGTGAGGATAAGGTTCTTATGGAAAAAAAAATAGGGTAGTGTAGGGTAGAGTAGGGTAGAGTAGGGTAGAGTAGGGTAGAGTAGGGTAGAGTAGGGTAGAGTAGGGTAGAGTAGGGTAGAGTAGGGTAGAGTAGTGTAGAGTAGGGTAGGGTAGAGTTGGATATAGTAGGGTGGAGTAGGGAAGAGCGGGAGCGAAGCCGCGCGGGCAAAAGCTAGTATCATATAAAAAAAACTCATTTGGAAAGTAAGTCATTAATCTAATTACATTGTTTCACTAACCTAGTGCCGGTGTAATTACGGGCATAATTAAGAGATGAAATCTGAGATGAAAGCGGAGATGATGCGCAGTGGTTTAGAGCGCCGCGCCGGTTGAAACGCAAGGGTTGGGTTCGATTCCTGCAATTGTTTTTGATTGTTGACAAAAAATATATTTGTGTTGGGTCTGGGTGTTTGTGGTACCTTCGTTGTTCCTGGTCTCCAAGTTGGTTGGTACGAGAGAAATCCTTGGTGTGGCACGCAGTATGTGAGTAGAACATTTATTTTATCATTTGTCGGTCGATCAGTGTCAAATCGGCAGCGCCGGATTTTTAGACTTCGGCGGCCCATAGGCAGAGCATGTGGTGGATTTAGTCTTCGCCCTCACATATTTTGTGGTAAGACTGATAAACGCGTCTCACTCGCTGTCTCAATGGGAAAAGTCCTGCAGATTTCATGGTAAAAGTTATGCTCGCGCCGTGTGAGACGCCATTTTCCGCTGTTGCTATTGGTCTAGAGCAGCGCCGCTGAATGCTCGAAAAGCGCTATTTGTGTTCACATTTTGTGCTGCTTGATCTCGCAGATTTTTAAATTTTACTTTTTCTGCTCAGGAAAAATAAGTTTTTCGTCTAACTATTAGTAACAAAATTCGGTATTTTTTTGTTTCTACGGAGTCTTTATCGATTTAATTTAATTTAAAAATTAAATTTAACTTTTCTCGGTGTGGTGGCCTGCCTATAGGCAACTGCCTTTGTTCAAGTTTGATGCCTATGCTTAAATCCGGCACTGCAAATCAGCATTCTTCTTTTCAAACTTTGCCACTTTTTCGAGTCATCAAATGAGCATGAGCACCCATGATATTTTCTAAAACCGCCCCTGCCACACTTAGAGGGATCTTAATGGAAAGAATTGACAAACAATGCACCTTTGGAAAAAATGAGAGGAATAAACCTCGTCCCGTTCCAATCTCAAGTTTCTAATCGCTCTTTGACGCTGTCGACTCATATATAAACTATATAATAACGAATACTGATATATAAACTATAACAGCAGTGAATATAGGGCGCCCTGACGATGTAGGTCACCTGATTCATGTGCAAACAAATGAATTTTTAATACACTTACATGAAAACCCGCTCGTCCGATATCACTTTTAGCTACAGAATAGGGTAGTTTCCAGGGTCAAAATAACTACATTTTATTTAGTCCATATTTTAGATTATAAAAAAATATTGGACAAGTATTTTTTCTTTTTTCGATTAAAAAAAAAATACTTAACAAAGATTATAGTTACGTGTGACGTCACCTCGTGCGAAAAAATGCAGCACGGCGTGACGCTACACGTAACTTTAATTCATGAATCCCCAAGCGACCACCGGTGGCCGCGCATCTATTGTCTTACTATTGTGTCTCTAATTGACGGTATCTGAAGGGTTAATGGGCTATAGCTTTGTAATTTTTAGTTTAATTTACAAATAAAAAAATACGTGTCCCTTATTTTTGAATAATCTAAAAGACGGACTAATTTTTTTTTACGGCAAATAACCTGTTTACTGTTTAACGCACTAGTCCGGAAAAGTGCGCGTGCTCGCCACCGCCATAATTCATTACTTATATTTAACATATCAGGCTAGGCGACCCCCACGAATCGTGCGTCAACCTCCGTTTATTTATACCTTCGTAAGTATACAAGGTGTAACGTTAAATGCGCAAAACCTGAAATTAGTTTGATCAGAATAACGAGCAGAATCAATTAACCCTTCAGATACCGTCAATTAGAGACACAATAGTAAGACAATAGATGCGCGGCCACCGGTGGTCGCTTGGGGATTCATGAATTAAACCACTTTTTAATATAGGTTAAATTTTTCAAAAAATCTTCATTAAAAACTTCGACCTGTCTATTTATGGTGTCATCATGTAATTATTTGGGGTGTCTGAGGTTTTGCGCATTTAACGTTACACTTTGTATAGAAAAAGCAGTACTTAATTCCATAACACCCTTGCCTACGGCTCTGGCGAATTCCACCTGATGTGATTTGATACAAGTGGAAAAACATTTTCCACTTGTATCTCATTACAATCTACTTTATCAGTTATGTTCCCGCCAAACGCTAAGTATATAACAAATGACATTACCTGTCTCGTCACTTATCCCGTGACTTACAGCAAATAAAAATTAAACAAACCTTTTGGTAATAAAAAATCCAGAACAACTTATTTTTTCGTAGCAGAAATATACCTAAAACCCTAAAAACTTAATAACCTAATAAGAAGGATAAGTTTCCTCAACGACACAACCTCCTACCACAAGACTTATCTAATAACCGACGCCGTTAGCAAGCACTTAGATGATGGACGAGCATGAAAGACTCGTTCAAACTTCTGTTTTAAAAAAGAGACCGGCCAAGTGCGAGTCTAACACGAAGGGTTCCGTACTAGAATATTAAAATCGAGCGAAAAAAGGGCGATAAAATAACGTTTCTTGTATGAGAAAACCCTTTAATTTTATTGATAAATGATATCTATTTTGCATATAGGTTTAAAAAAAACAGTCTAATCAATTTAAACTAGAGGAGACCAGAGTTTCCTCGCTGACTAGCCTGATAAGAAACACTGAAACAAACTCAGGGGTCAAAATCTTTTTTAAAGTCCATACAATAAATATGCAATGGTCAAAATCATGTGAGAACCATGCTGATCTGTCTGTGATGGTCTTTTGAAGTAAGAACCACACAGATTTGAGTGGAGCTGTCCAGTCAGTGCAAGCATTTGTCAGTATTCGCAAAGCTCAACTCAGGACTGCTAAGGAGCTAGCAATACCAAGGAAAGGACACTTGGGTAGGCCGCAGAAAATACTCAAATTACCAGACATGTAAAAAATACTGAAAGGAAAAAAAAAGGAATCAACACAGTCCTCACATTTACCATAAAAAAAGAAAATATATTGTTCGTTACAACAGAAATACGTAGTTTTGTGAAAATTTTAACTCTACCTCTTACAGTTTATGAGATATAGCCAACTAAAAGACACACCGACCCGACAGACGGAAAGACGGACGAACAGCGAAGGCTTGCTAATAGGGCCTCATTAGCACCCAAAGCGGTACACCACCACCAAAAGTGGTACGGTACCCTAAAAAACTAGGTAGAGGTAAAATGAGAGTGCGCTTTTAAAAAGTAAGTTTGCATCAAAGCGCCGCGGAGGCCGGAACGTCGTCGAGATAATTTAGTTACGACGATGCTACAGCAAAAACTCTTCGCAAAGGAAAGCCTATTAGTTTATTACTTTGTTAGCAAAAAATGCGTCCTCACTAGGTTAATTAAATTCTTCCTGGAGACGATGCAAGTTTGTTACGAGAAAGTGTTTTATAGTTTACTAGCGACCCGCCCCGGCTTCGCTCGGGTAACAGTATTTTTCCACTATTTAATGGATGTTATTATACATATAAACCTTCCTCTTGAATCACTCTATCTATTAAAAAGAACCGCATCAAAATCTGTTGCGTAGTTTTAAAGATTTAAGCGTACATAGGGATATAGGGACAGAAAAAGCGACTTTGTTTTATACTATGTAGTGATTCTTGTTAGCAAGTGTCCATCTTTCTGTGTTTCCTGATAAATACAACCTGGGGGTATTAAAGTCACAAGTAAATAGGTTACTTCTAGGCAAATTTACCCCATCGAAATATCGAATAGTACTTGATTGATGCCGATATCGAAATGGTCATGTAACAACATGTAGCCAGACTCTAAACACCACGCCTTGAGATAGTGATGAGAAAATACCAACATTTTTTACATGTCTTTGGATAGGCTCGTGTTTAACCACTATTTCACCTAATGGTAAGCGACAATGTGGTCGAACACGATAGTTACTATCTCGTTTTCCATTTCCATTCGTTATGAAAGAAAAAGGGCACGCGGCCTTCGCTCATGTCAAAATTATTGCACGCTATGCCTCTGGTTTCAGATGTCTAATGTTAACCGGTAAAAAAAACGCTGATAAAAACTGTTATCTGAGTTTTTAAGGCAGCATTTATTGCTAGAAATAACCTTCCTATCAGCTTTACCCGTTGCTTCATCATCATCAGCCTTTTTAATGTTCCCACTGCTGGGACTCAGGCCTCTTCTCTAGGAAAGGGAATGGGCCGTAATACACCACGCGGGCCGAGTGCGTGTTGGTGGATGTCACATGTCTTCGAATAGTCCCGTTGCTTGTAACACATTTTAATTGTCCAACTTACCGAAGAACACTTGAAACAGAGCGGACACAGCGATGGCGCCCGACAGCTCACACATCCTGGACATCCACACCTGCTGCTGCTCCTCATCAGTCATGGCATCCAGGACCTCGTCTGCTGGGCACTGCCACTGCGGCAAGTTCAGGATGGCCAGCGTCGGTACCAGGAACGAGATCGTGCCGCCCTGCACGATAGGCAGGCGGCAGCCGAAGGTCGCTTGTAGCCAGGTTATCAGACCTGGGAAAGAGAATTCATACAGGTTTATTATGCTTATACCTAAGTTAAATAACATTCTTTTATTGAGTTAGGCTTACATAAGTCAATGGGTTAGGCAGAAAAGGCTAAATACCTCAGTACTATTCTTAAATTCCGGAAGACGCAGCGTTGGAAGGCCTCCAACAAGGTGGACCGATGGTCAGGGTCGCGGGAATCCGATGGATGCGTGACGCACAGGACCGGTCGTTGTGGTGACGCTTGGGGGAGACCGATGTCCAACAGTGGACGTCTTTCGGCTGATATGATGATGATGATGATGATTATTCTTAAATTCAGTTCAAATAAATGAATTTGGTGCCTTAAATGTGATGATCATGTGATGGCTGATGACACGGTTATACTAACTTACATACCATACCAGGGCTACGGATTGTTCAAATCAAAGAGTTACCGTGGCCTTTCAAATCGCACCTAAAAATTACTACCAACGGCCTACATGGGCACTTATAAAACGTCAGAACCTAGTGCACGGTTTCAAATTGGCCGTTTCCCATGAAGAAGAACCGGCAAGAAACTCCATGGCTACTCTTTTAAAAAAAATTGGACTGAAAAAAAACTGAGGAAACATTGCGGGTTAGTCTGTAAAAGTCTGACACTCGTAAAGTAAAAGTCTGCATCCTGAGCCTTGAACTCCAAATCATTTGATGATTTGAAAAAAAAAAAGTGATGTAGGTATCAATAGCTAAAAACCGCTCCTAAATTAACAACTCTTGTTGCCTTAGTGTCCTCGCACACAACCAACAAAAAAAGACGCCTCAAAAAAAACTCGAAGCGGCCTCAAAAAAAAAGCTAAAAGCGGCTACAAAAAAAAAGCTAGAAGCGGCTACAAAAAAAAGCTGAAGCGCGTGTCAGCTTGTGGCCGGAGAATCTTGCAGTGGCTTCTAGCTTTTTTTGTGCGGTATCGCCGCACACGAGCCACAAGAAAAGGCCGCCACAAAAAAAAGCGTGAAGCGGCTTTTTTGTGGCTCGTGTGCGAGGACACTTACTGTGCCGAGCCCTTGGACTTGAACTGTTGTACAAACACAAGTGTAGAAACAGGTGTGCCAAGTTGTCAAGCACGTACAAGTCACTTTCCTCCATCGCCCGCGGCAGTGAAAGTGAGGCAACACTAGAAGAATATTAATCACTTGCAAGCAATGGCTACCAAACAGTATTTACGAATAAAGTGCCAAGCGGGGGTGTAACTCAGTGGTAGAGTGTCTGCTTCGCATGCTGAAAGTCCTGGGTTCAAATCCCAGCACCTCCAAATACGTACTTTTTGTAGTTACTTTAGATATTTTTTAAAGAACTGAAGGTAAAACTTGTACGTTTGCATTATTATTTTTTATTATGTAAATCACTTCTCCCACTGAACGGTATGTCAAACTTTTATTTACTTAAAACCACACCTATATCCTTTCAATAGCTTTGTGCGTTCCAGAACCACGGGTTTCCCTTTCAGAAGTCGTACATGGTCCCAGTAGGCTCCGGCCCGCTGGGGCCCCTACGGTTTTGCTGACATCTCTTTAAGGCGCGCGTGGAACACTACAGCTGGACGGTGAACTAACCACTGCTCGTCGTTCACAAGCCCACGCCTTTGGTAGCTGGACGTCGGGGTCCGGATCACGGCGTGTTTATTTGTACAAACGGTGCAAGAGACCCCGAGCATTTTTCTCCAGCACCACATTTCCAGAGCGTCAATCTTTTTGGTCTCTGTCTATCGTAGGGTCCATGTTTACACTATCTACACTAATATAATAAAAAGGGTAGTTTGGGTTCTTTTATTTTTTTGACATAGACTATATTTTATGTACGCGAGCGAAGCTGCGGGCAAAAGCTAGTAAATAATAATAATAATAATAACGTTTATTTCGGACAATGTCCATATTTAGTTAGTAGTACAAATTGCTTAAAAACTATGTTAGTATCATCAATAAAATAAAATAAATTATGTTGCTTCGTATGCAGGCTCAGTTACACAATGCAAACTATCCAACTAGAACCCGCATGAAAGCTTGCATTATCACCGAGTCGACTTTGTCAGCAACTACCTTCAGGATGCTGTTAGTGCTGCCCCGCACCCTGTGCAGAAAGGAAGCGGTTCTCTTACGTATGATGGCATGAAAACCATCAACGCGAGCCTCCGCGAACATGCTAGATGCACTACAAAAACGAGGCAGCCCCAGCAACATCCTGAAACCATTATTAAATCAAACTATTTAATTGGTTCTCTCTAAAAAACTCATTATTATAAACTCAGCAAAATTCTAAAGTAGAACCTTGAACACTGTCCAGATGCACTGGAGTGCATTTTATGATTCCTATTAAAATGTTCAGCCATAACTATGAAAACTTTCAGACAATTTCAGCGAAACTACGAGAATAAACCAGCGAACTGCTCGTCTGTACCGAGGAATAAAACATGACAATGAAAGTTGTGGGGTTCAGTAAAGGTCAGTTAAGGGTGCAAACATAATGATAAGTACAAGTTTTTCGGTCCTGATAATGTCGGTACAGATACGTACCGGTAAGTCATAGTCATAGTCATTTATTCATTAACAATAAATTGTATCTGAAATTACAAACAAGTTAAATAGTACAACAACACACAATTAATATAACATTGTATTCACCTTAAAGATCATCAATAGCATATAGACACTTGTTCAATAAGAATCTTTTGAGTTTTATTTTAAAAGAGCTAGAGTATATAGCACCCTTTAAATCCAAAAAGTAATTTATTAAATAAACTGCCTTTGGATTTGAAGGCAGTTTATAAAACCACATAAAGAAACAGGTAAATCTGTATGTGTAAAACACTACACTGGCCAATGCTTAGACTCGATCCAGGCAGGCGGTACCGACAAGTACAAACCTATTTCTTTATAAACGATCGCTAAAGACGGGAGAATAATACCTACACCGGTCGGTACCGGCCCGTACAGACTTGCCTGCACCGCTAATCTTTTTCTTTATGTTTGCACCCTTAGGACCAGGGTAAGAGCGATGTTCCCACAATTTTCTTAATGTCTAGGAAAACTACAATTAAAACAAATGCTCATTCTTTGTTTACACTGAAAGTATTTCATAGTTTGGTTCACATTCTCTTGTTCTGAACCAACCGTTATGTAACAGCATTTCAGCCGAAAGACATCCACAGCTAGACTATGCCTCTCCCAAGTGTCGCCATAATATCCGGTCCTGTGCGTCTCGCATCCATTGGATTCCCGCGACATCGCTGCATCTTCCGGTAAGTGATCGCCATTCCAGAGCCTTTCGTCCCCATCAACCAGCTGTTCTGTCATTGCTACATAAGTTTGGCGATTCTTTGTTTGTAACCTTGGTTCTCCTGCGGATATCTTCATTTCTAATGTGATCACGCAAGGAAACTCTGAGCGAAGCACTTTCCATTGGCCCTTGAGTGACTTTAAGCCTTCTGATGAGGCCCATTGTAAGCGACTACGTTTCGGAGACATAATTATGTCATCACTGGCAACACGCACTGGTTGGTGGACTTTCATCCGTAACGTAGTTCTTTATTTTAATTTTATTATTATGGAATTGAAACTACTGGGGCCATGGGTCGACTCCTGGAATGCAAAGGGCTACAGAGGGAACATAGGTATGAGACTTCGCGAGCTTATGATTTGTATCGTAAATCCAGAGCATGCAACCTCTATTCGACTACACGTTGCTATTATATTTATCGTAGGCGTTTCTTTTCTACACACAGATGAAGAAATTAATTAGAACCATAATTAAAGCATCTAACTCGTTACTAATGAATATATACTATCACTTTTCTTATATATTATCATTTTACTACCTAAAGCTGATGAGATGAAATGTTTAGGTGATTGTAGGACAAATCAGTCATGTCATACATCTCTCACATGGACATGCATCTGCTACCAAGTACTGCTGTTAATGTTTAGTTTAATTTTGTGGAGGTTTGATTGTGGTTGATTCAGAATATTCGATACGACAAGGGGTACGAAACAGTGGTGGAACGTTTTTCTTTCAAACAGATTGAGTGCCGCTTGTTCGTAACAAGTGTAATACATAGGTACCACCTATGTACTACACTTATTTGTACATAGGGGTTGTTGTGTGTGGGTGTTGTTGTTACACCTATTATTACATCATAATCATCATCAAATAACAGATTAATAATATTCCACAACTATCACACAACCTCGTCTAGTCCCAAGCTAAGCAGATCTTGTGTTATGGGTACTAGACAACTGATAAACATACTTATATATTTCTAAATACATACAGTATAGATAAATTACACCCAGACATAGAACAAATGATCATGCTCATCACATACACATTTATAATCCTGGGTGGGAATCGAACCCACGACCTCCGGTATAGCAGTCAGGGCCACTAACCACTAAACAAACATACCACTCTGTGACTCTAGATGTGGGAATATATTTGTTCTACCGGATCTTAGATCATAAATACATGAACCAAAAGTAAACTGATGATACTGACAACATAATTATGCTATTTGCTAAACTAAAATGAATGTCAACAAACTGTTTATGGCCTCATAAAGTGGTGTTTCTTGTATTTAATAAATACACCTGCTATATATCTCTTATCAGAATGTTATCTAAAGGAATTAGAAATAATTCTCAAGAGCAAGATCAACGTTACTGTGCAGCTTACATAGTAATATTGCAAATAGTGTGGCGATGGTTGGAGGCCTTCCCTCAGTGGGCTTAGGAACTGATAATGTCGATGATAATGATGATATTAATAAGCTACCTCTCGCTTTATAACCGGCAAGTGTGGGTGCCAGCAGTGCTATTCTCTAAACAACAGCCATGAGTACAGCGCTGGCCGCAGCGATGAAATCCGAATAGGTACCATCAAAGGCTCCAGCAAAGGCTCTTCCGTCTGACCACCGATAAATTCATTATTGCTTGCACTTGAAACGAAAACTTTAAAGGGTTTGGTTTGGCGCCGCGAAGTAGGATTGAAGCGAATTTTTTTTTTAAGTGATCTGGCAGAAATGACCGAACATTAGATTGTTCCTAAGTCAATATATCTGGACCTATCTAGTATCTATTTGGATGTCGTTGCTGCGACCAGCGCTGCGCTCAAGGCTGTTTTCGTACAGAATAGCACTGCAGGCCACCCGCCTGTCATTAAGTTCAAGCCCTAAACGGATAAGAGATACCTGTGTAGGTACCTAAAGCCCGAAATCTAACAGTGTATGTAAATTTTAGTCCACAGATCGATGTCAGCAAACAACCAAAAGATAAAACTCCGTAAGGGTTGAGAGAACCCAAAAAACCGTAAAAAGTAATGCTTTTGTAGCGCCATCTATGACGTCACATAAGTACTAAAACTACGAAATCCTGCATCACGCAATTAAAGTTCTCAGCGCAATTTGAACATTTACAACCACCCAAAATCATTTGTCTGGTAATTGCGCAGATCAGACAACACCCGTCTGGTCGGAGGATCCTCCCTTTTTAACGGAGGGAGAGGTGTTATGAAGAACTTCACACTCTATACCGCATACCTTCAAACTTTCAAGATTAGAGAATAAAAACGCTGAAAAAGTATGAAACAAGGTTTTCAGGATGCAGAAATAGACAAGGTAACTGGAAAGACAAGAACAGAACAAAAAGAAAAGCCGCTGTCTCACGTTATTACAGTGTGTCGGTTGATACCTCGTGTGACTACGGCATTTCTACGCCATATCGAGTTTTGTGACATGTCACGTAGCCTATGTTCAGCGGACAATCAAGATGGTTCTAATGATACCTCACATGTCGAGTTCCGAGTAGATTAGGAGCTATGAGGGAACAAATGACATACATACATGGTTGACTGGCAGAAAATGCCTAAGGCATTAAGTCGGCCTCTGCAGGTACTTTTGTGTACATAAAGCATTAAATAAATAAATACATAGCCTGTCAAAATCATAACCCGCCTTTAGCTTTGGGTAAAAATGGCTGTTACAAAATAAGCAAAGCTAACATACCAGTGACAAATATCATCGTTGAGATGATGTTGGACCGGTCGGGGTCGGTCTCCGCCATGCACAGCGCTGGACACAGGATGAACGGGATGGCCACGATAGCGCCAATCATGGTCAGGTAATGCTGTAAACAGATACAAGGGTACTGTAATCATCATCATCAACATCAGCCTTTTTAATGTTCCCACTGTTGGGACTCAAGCCTCCTCTCTAGGAGAGGGAATGGGCCGTAATACACCACACCACATCACAAGGGTCCTGTAATACTCATTACATATTACAAACTGCCTAACTGTCTGCAGGGCTGCAGACATTGACTCAATCTTTATTCTACAGAAAAGAGCCATCAGAGCTATTTACAATCGCCGCCGGTGCGATTCTCTAAGAGAGCTGTTTAAGGATATTAACATCATGACGGTGCCTTGTCAATATATCTATGAAAACATCATGTATGTTAGAAAAAATCTTCATCTCTTTAGCAAAAGAGGCGATAGACATAACTATGTTACAAGACATAGGGACCAGTTAGTTCAACCAGGCTTCAGATTGGCAAAAGTGGCTTCTTCTTTCATGGGGTACTGTTTAAAATGCTATAATAAAATACCTCCCCAAATTTTAGAACTCAATGAAACAAAATTTAAATCTTTTATTAAACGCACGCTATGCAGGCAGGCATATTATAAGTTGGAGGATTATATACAAGATAAAAATGCTTGGCTCAATGCTGGTCCAGCTCCACTACCACACTAGGGTGTATTGTTAGTTTGGAAACTATAATTATTTTTATTTTTTTTTGTAATTTGAAAATATAGTTTAAATTTGTGATCATTTATTACTTTTGTTTTTGAAAACCATAGCATTGTTTAATGTAGATGCACTTTTTTTTTCCTATTTGTGAATGTGAGGTACCATGAAGCATTTTTATTGGGTTACGACTTTTTATTCTCTTTGTTTTTGACATTACGAGCATGGCAGTTAGGAGTTTGTCATGCTCACTTAAATGTCTCACTGTTGGTGGCGCGTGTATTTGGTCATTCGGTTCCCTTGAAAATGGTTGAGCTGAGTGGGGCTGATGCACGCGTCATGCTCGTGAACGGGTGCCGTCAGTTGAGACTGGTCATCTCTTAGCTGCCAGTAGCTTAATTCAGTTTTTATCTTTTAATATATTTTTTATTTTAATTTTATTATCTACATTGTGCTCACATAATAGAAGCAACATGAAATAACGTAAACAAACATTATATGTAACACATAATATGATTTAAAAGAGTGTCCATGGAGTTTCTTGCACGTTCTTCTCCATAGAGATCTACGCTTTGGAACGTGCAATTTCAATACATTTTTTTCATTTCATTCAAAAGTGCCTACATTTGGTCTATTTGAAATAAATGATTTTGAATTGAATTGTCTTTGTGCGTGGTTGAATCTTCCGAATACCGTAATTAGAGATAAAATAGAAAGACAATGAGAGAGAGAACGCCGGCGTTTAAAAGCTTGTTAGTTCATCCAATGCTATGTTTGATAAAAAAGGCAACGTGAAAAAAGAGAAATAACACCAAAACGCTCTGCTGGCACCCGGTAATACCTACCGTTATTCATCATCAGAGGCACTTAAAAAGGCAAAAAAAAAATAACCAAAATGAAGTTCGCCAAAAAACCACAAAGAAGCCATAGAACAACCCTCCTCAAGACCTTCGTTTAATTTTTGGGAAACGTCCCCTTCTAACGTAAATTACGTAAACTTCCCTGGCCGGCCCATGTCAGGTACTTACCTAATTGCATGGCCGAGCTCGCTCCGCCGCGGGCGGTCCCGTCCTCTACAGGCACGGACCGACAGACCTCATTATGTCTTTGTCAGAAATGATAACTTCATCAAAACATTGGTTAATTGCGTTTGAGTTAAGGACCTATCCGTGCGTCAGAAAGCACGTGAAACAGTTGATGCCGCTGCCATGTGCAGATCTTTGACAGTCGTAAAGTTAAAAAAAAATCTAATATCTTTGTACTTTTGGTTCTAGAAACTGCCGGTATTATCACGATGTTTTCTTTCAACATTTTGAGAACCGTGGTGATGAAATACATTATACAAAGTAGCGCTTGCCTGTATTAGAACTTAAGATAACATGCAACTCTTAAGTCGGTGCCGTTATTTACCTCTAGGTAGCTACTATTCTCCAACTAAGTTGTAATTTCTTGTAAATGAGATATAACAGTGTAAGGTATTTTTTACATGTCAGGGGTAGGATTAAATAACAATAATATTCCACCACTATTACACAACGCCGTCCGTGACCAAGCTAAGCAGGGCTCGTGTTATTAGTCCTAGACAACTGATAAAGATACTTACATTTCTAAAAACATACATACGAGTAGTATAGATAAATTACACCTAGACACAGAACAAGTGATCATGCTCATCACACAAACATTTGTTATGGGTGGGAATCGAACCCACGACCTCCGACATAGCAGTTAGAGCCAAAACTGCTGCTGAAATATAGCCATACTAGCTTTTACCCCTGGCTTCACCCGCGTTTATTAATATACTTTAACTAGCTTTCCGCCCGCGGCTTCGCCCGCGTGGACTACAGTTTATATCGCGCGGGCACAGACCCGTGCTCAGCAGTGGAATTATAGGTAGCCTATGTGTTATTCCAGTGTCTCTTCTACCTACCTACCAAATTTGATCTAAATCCGTTCAGTAGTTTTTGAGAGACAGAGTTACTTTCGCATTTATAAAATTAGTAGGGAAGTAGGGATTGATATTTTCCTCGCTAGAGAGCTCCGATAAACGCGTGCGATCGCTGCAAATCATGAAGTGCTACTACAGGGAGTAGGGACGAAGCGCGGCCATCAACGCGCTATTTATAGGCGCGGCGCCGCAACAACTACGTCCGTGCATTTTAAATTTGTAATATCTTCGGAAATATTCACTTAAATTACATGCTGTAAAAAGCATATTGATCTATAATAAATGCACAATTTATTTAAAGTACTTAATTGGATAAGGATTAATGCTGTATTGTTTAAAATCACTTCGTAAATAACCATTTTTTAGTAAAGGATAAAAAATGGTTATGGTGGGTTATCCCTAAGAGATAGACAAATACCATCGCGGACTTTTTTGTTGAACTTTTCTAGGTGGACAATACTGTAGTACATTATTTTGGTCTATCTCGTAGGGTACAGCCTGCGTTTGCAATATAAGCGCAAAAAAAACGTGCTTATTTACGACATCACAATAGAAACCTCTAAATTTATCAGTGTTTCTCTACTATATTATGAATGTATTATACATATAAACCTTCCTTAAGAATCACTCTATCTATTAAAAAAAACCGCATCAAAATCCGTTGCGTAGTTTTAAAGATCTAAGCATACATAGGGACAGACAGACGGCGGATAGCGACTTTGTTTTATACTATGTAGTGATTCCATTCCCCTTTTCTTCCCTCTTTGTCCCATTTTTCTCACTTAAAAAAAAATTGCGTATATCCGTCTCCAGGGTCCCAACTCTCTCTGTACCAAAATTCATCAAAATCGGTTTTGCCATTTAGGCGTGAAGACGTGACAAACAAACTCACTTTCGCTTTTATAATATTAAGTAAGGATTTCACCGGGACACCATGGCGGCGCGACCAGTTGCGCCTCCACGTTAAAATATAGCCCTTAGGGTCTCTAACCACTAGACCAACAGGCTATATAGGATGACAGCAGGATGAAAATATGCATCTTTGAGATGAGAAAAAAGGATAGGTAGCTACATTCTATGAATCAAGCAATAGCAGCTATAGCAATAGTGTAAATAATAAAACGTTTTGCATCAGGCACCTGTAGAGCCATGAAGATGCACAGGTACCAGGGTGGTATGTCGTCAATGCCGTACGTGACATTGCCCTTCCTGTCATCTTGATCTCCATCTCCTTCGGGCACCTGGAAAAAAAACAATCTATTTTGAGAAACATGATCATAATTATTTTAGGAGACCTTCTTTTGGAGGTCTGAAATCATCCAGTGACGTCTTCTGCGTCTTTAGTCAGTCTTTAGTTTTTCCGGAGTTTTTAGTAAGTAAAAGTCTGATGACTTTAACTGACAGAACCACACTTGTGTCCTACAGTTACCCTTTAGTTCTAGGACAACGATTTTCCTTTTCATTTGAAATCAAATCGTCAAATCGCCGCGGCCCCAGTGTAGGCTTTGGCCCTGCTAGGCTCATGCGGTTTGCTGACATCTCTTTGAGGAGCGCCTACAACTAACCCTTCGAGCACCGAAGCGCCGATAGTACCTACATACGGCTGTACAGCTTGAAGATTTTGAAAAAAACGCTTAACACGTTAACTGCCATGTCAGGCACCGGTGCTTGACAGACATGGTACCTGTTAAGGCCATGTCAGTCCCGGGTGACTGACGCCACAGTATGTAATTTAGATGATCTCAGGGAGCCGTCCGGCACGTTTAGCTCGTTATTATCTATTAAAATTGACTGACAAGGCCCTGGACAAACTAAGTTCAACTTGGCCTAACGTTTTTATATTTAGAACTGGATTTATTTAGGTTTTATTGGAACAAATAAAATGCGACACATTGAAAATATAAAAACTTTTTATTGTCCGAAATAATCATATTTAAAATTACAATTTAGAGTAATGAAATTCTATAATCAGTCAGAGAGGCCAAGGAAAAGTTACACTGTTTTATGTTCCTCGTTGAAACAAGATAGGCAAAAATGTGGTTCATTAGGGCATTGTGGGCAATAAGTATTCACTTGCTTAGTCTTCTTTCTAGCATAATTTCTATCTATTGTTTGCACATTTATTTTATAACACCGTGAACAGTACTTTCTAGATTTTTTTACAGGTCCTTCTTTCTTGTTTAGCTCATGCTTTTGCCTCCTATTTCTTGTCAATGGCATGGCAGGATTACTGTTTTCTTTGCCCAATTCTGTTAAATATTTGCACAACTTTTTCCTATATTCTACAATTCCTATTTTAGACTTCGTGGTTTCTTTATAAATTATGTAAGAATTGAGTAATGCAGTGTTCAACAACAGTTCAACAGCAAGTTTTCTGTACCATTTTACGGTTTTTCTCAAAGGGGTTGAGTATGCGATCATCTGATCAGATAGGTCTACAGAAGATTTTGCGTTGTTATAATCGACTACAATTTTTGGTTTTATTATTTCTTTGTCTCTTTTGTAAGTCCTTGTAAATCCAATAGAATGTTTCGTAGATAGTAAATAAACATCCCTTTTATCCTTCCATTTCATACATGTCATACCATCTTCATTTTCTTTAGCTCTAAACTCTCCTTTTTTTATCTTTCCGTTTATAACTTCTTTAGGCAAATATTTTCTATTTTTACGTAAAGTGCCCACAAGATGCGTTTCTTTGTCCAACAATTTGCGCCCAAGATCAATACTGGTATACCAGTTATCAGTATATAATGTATGACCTTTTTGAAGATATCTTTCCATAAGTGACATCACAACTTTGGTTGGAGTTGTAGTTTCGATTTCACCTCTCTTTCCCGCATATATTTGAATTCTGTTAGTGTAGCCTGGATTAGTACATAATTTAAAAACTTTAATTCCATATTTGTGCCTCTTCAATTTGATATATTGTCGGAATATAATGCGACCCCGAAATGGTACCAGAGACTCATCAATACAGAGATTTTCTCGAGGATAATAATATGTTTCAAAGTTGAGATTCAAAATATTTACCAATTCACGTATTTTGAAGAGACGGTCACCGTATCTTTGGTTATCGTTATTAGAAAAATGCACCATTCGTAACAAAATTTCAAACCTGTTACGAGACATAACCGTTCGTGGGAAAGATTGGCAAACCAAGGGGTCTGTTGACCAATAATCAGCTAGCTTAGGCAATCTAACTATGCCCATATATAAAATCAAACCAAAAAACCTTTTGATTTCGTCTTGGCTTGTATCAGACCAACTAAGCAGTCGCGATCCTCGTTTTATTTGATTTTTCGAACTAAGTTTAGTAATTGTCTGCGCAGCAAATCGGTTGGTTTCCATAGATATATCATGAAACACACTATCCGGAACTAACAAAGAATAGAAATCCTCTGGTTTGGATTTTACCATCGTATTTCTCAAACTAAAAGGTTTCAAACCAGGGCACTCTGTGAAAGGGATAATTCTTCTTTGCTTACCCGCTGGTTCATACCATAAATCGGTCTCAAGCCTTGTGCTAACCTGCTGTTCAGGGTTTTCATCTTCGTCACCACTTTCTATCACATACCGTCTCTTTCTGTTTCCTCGCCTGTGCAAAATTACTTCTGTATCGTCACATATTTCACTACAACATGGAATATCTAACAGCGGGGAATCTCTTTGAGTCAGTTGTTTTTCTAGTTCGTCAATTGCTTGCAGATCTACCAACGATAATTCAAAATCACACGTATTATCAATAATGGACATGATTACAATAGCTATCGTCACACAAAATCTCCAAAAACACAACAAAAATAGAGCAATGGGTGCGCGCACTTACTTCCGCAGCTAATTCGAAGCGACTAAATAAACACTGTAGGTACATCGCATGGCACGCGCCGGACAAGTTGCAACCTGCAAGGAATGAACTACAACACGCGTAGGTACTTTTGTTCAAACGGCCGAGCGCTGCACCAAGTGATTTCCCGCGCAAATAAATTGGCGACCGGCGGACGGTGCCTGACGAAATGCTTGACATGGCCCAATAGCTATGTTTTGTTTCGTTTGGGCCTCGTCAGGCACATATGCCAGACATTTTATTTTTTTGCTTTATTTTACATTCTAATCACCGGAAACACATTAAAATAGTCATATAATGTGATTTACTTGAATATACAACAAAAAAAATAAAATAAAAAAAAAACGTCATCAAAATTTTACTATGGCAGTTAACGTGTTAATTTTCATTTTGTACACACGTTTGTATGAAATTTTTTTGGACGAAAATATTGGTCTTTCTTCTCTCTTCTTGTTTTTCCGTTTTTTTTTTGTTTTTTTTTTTTTGGTGGTTTACGTAAACAATGTAAATTTCCGGGTCAATAAAACCCCTGGCGCTCGAGGGGTTATCTATATTCTTATTCATAATCCCACTTAGATTTTTTTATAGGTATACTTTACAAAGATTAGGTAATATGAAACGACTTTTATTTAATTCTCCGCAAACTACAATTCAAAATTTCCATTATTTATCCACTTTATTACTGACTCTCGTGGAATTTGTTCGCACATATAATTATATGCGTGAACAAATTCTTGGCTTAGCTGACTCGGGTCAAATACCTATTTATATATACAGATCTATTAGCGAATAAGTGTAACATGTTCACAACCTATTAGGTTAGATATAAATATATCTAGCACCTACACCTACAGAGTCGAGGTCGTGGTTACTTCCTCAAACGAACTAACAATATAACTTAAGTATGAAACTATAGGTAACACACGTGATCACAGTACCTACTGAAGGTTATAGGAGCCATATTTAATTTTCAATCTTGAACACTAGCAATTAGCGATCGATCACGTGACATTTCGAGAGCTTATGTCAGTTCCATACATTTCGGAGATATCGAATTTCGTTATCGTTGATGAAAATGTAACGTTGTCTAGGCCCCCTGAATCGATAGTTGGTTTGGCGAATACACTTTTGAAAATCAGTTACTAATGCATCTTTACATTTTTTCTTTTGGATGGGAATCTTAACTCCTCTCACTTTAGGTGGAACGAGAGGGTGTATCAGACTTTTATCGACTGTATCCACCCTGTGTTCCTTCAGTTGCCTTTCACGTTCAAGGCTGTGAGATGTGTGTGTGTGTTACCACCGTGGTAATTCTTTCGAACAATCTCACAGCCAGCGCAATTTTAGTTTCAAATGATTTAGCTAGTGTGTTAGCCACCCATACTGCAGCAGCATGCATAGCCCACACATCTTAAAGTTGTGGCTTTTTATGGTACTTATCTAGTAGTAGATACTACAAAACTATTGTTTTAGTATTTTGTACTGCAAACCCAGCTAGTAGTGAGTATCTAGGCATGCTACACGATCTATAGTATTAATTCATGAATCCCCAAGCGACCACCGGTGGCCGCGCATCTATTGTCTTACTATTGTGTCTCTAATTGACGGTATCTGAAGGGTTAAGTATATTAGCTTAATTATTGCAAATGTGTATAACCTAATCGATGATTTTTTCTAATGATATAAATTAGTGCTCGACTGCGAATACATCTGATGGTAAGCAGTGTGATGCAACAGTTGATGGTGAGGCGCACTAGTTTATTAAGAGCCTATTTTCTCTAGCCTTAAGACACCTAAATTATAATCGTACGCGGAAGACCGCAGCAGGCAAAATCCGTCACTAGCAATTTTATCAGTTGCAGTGCAAAACAGTACCTAAGACAAGTTTAGTTTTTTAACTTAGGTATTCACTCTAGCCTTGAAGACACCTAAATGATAATCTAACGGAAAGACCGCAGCAGGCAATTTTATCTGTCACTAGCAATTTAATTAGTTGCCATGCAAAACAGTAAGACAATATAACTAGATGATATCCGCTTAATCTGAATAAACACCCATGAATAAGATTCCACAACATTTATTTCTGTCATTGACAGATATCACAAAGCACTCTTTGTTCAGGCTAATCTAGGAAAAGTACTACACATTTATTGACTGAACATGTCAACTATGAAAATCACTACAACACACAATGAACTAGGAAGTTCACTACATAATTATATTCTACACTCGAACCTGCATACGCACCTCCGCGCGCTCAAATAGTGTCAACTCAAAAATCAAATTATTGAGCAAATGGTATTTCTTTCATATTTGTAAATAAAAGGTCAACATTATAAAAATTGATACTATGGGAAATAGCGAGATAGCAACACAAGTGTATTTTACAACTTACTGGGGTTACCTCTAACTCTGTAATGCAGTTTAATGTATGAAAGCCAATTAAAAAAAATGTTTTTTTATTCTAATAATTCAGGGACGTGGCGCTACATATATGTATGTAAATAAAAATGGGTGAAGTGTGGCCAAATCATTGAATTGCAATTTATAACAACATCTAAGCTCAAAGTATGATGAATTCTGAAATTAATAGCATAATATTATCAGCAATTTTTGAGTTTTGTGGAGTGTTGAGTGGTAATGCGATATGTTACAAATTATATATCAATCTGATAAATACACATACGTACTTGTACAACCTCCTTCCTCAATCCATTACGGTTATGTTTCACACGTCATTCTCATGTCACTCATTCGTACACACAAATTATGCGAGTATTTATTGAACACACAAGAAATACACGAAAGAATCAAACTTAAATAACTCGCATAAACGTTTTAATATGTCCTACCTTAGTGCTAACTATACTGTATGAACACTGACACTCGCTCATGGCGTAGTAAGGTTATGTACCTAGGCTGGTTTAATGGCAAAATTATCGCCATGCACGAATGAACATGAACGACGTTCATTTTTTGCTTGTGTTGTGAAAAATATTGCACAGATTGAACATCGCGTATTGAAAAAAGTCGTTTGATACACGTGCACAGTCACTGCAGACCTTGGCTCCACACTCGCCTGTATACATATATTTTGATCTCAAGGAATTACAGCTACCGAAGTTACGCGATGAGTTAACTTATCAATAATGAATATGACACGATATAAACCATGCTTACCTGGATTTTCATTGAATAAAATTGTAATAAAAATTTAAAACACTTCTAGAATATTTGTTGGTAGATATTACTACTACACTATAAACTTTTTACCATACACTTTTAATAAACATACCAAAGATTTTTTCTCCGTACAGGAGGGCTTCAAAACAAAAAGACAATTCGTCAAAAACAGAATTAGGTAACAAAATCTTCGACCGAACATGCAATGAGTGTTTGTAAACAAATAAGACATACTACTACAGAATTATTGAATCAGCTCTATAGTAAATTGGCTCGATTGTCGTTGCCAATATACCATATAAATAGAATGCATAAAATTAGCCTGGTGCGGTAACAACAAGCGTGCAGAGTCGGTGCCCTTCAAAATAGTTGAGCTGAGTGGTGCTGATATACGCGTCATGTCCGTGAACGGGCGCTGTCGGTTGAGACCGGTCATCTCTTAGCTGCCTGTGGCTTATTTTAATTTATATATTTTGAATTCGTTTTTTTGTTACTTTATTTACATTGTTCTCATATAATAATAGCGACAAGAAATATTTAGCCGAGATAATTTTAATACATACATAACATGATTGAAAAGAGTGTCCATGAAATTTCTTCATATAGATCTATAATTTGGATAGATAATATTTTGTAAATAGGTTTTCAAAAAACACTACACGTCAATTTTGTTTTCGGTCAGTTTTAACGAGATGAGGCCGGTGTTTCCTAGCTGACTACCCTGAGACTAACCAATATATATATATAACTGAGAATAACTACTAAACACTTCATGACTGCGAGTTGTTTCCACGTTAACATGATCGAAAAAATCTTGTGTCAATCGCAATGTAAAAACAACACACTAATACCTTGATCACACTTGCCGAGTAAACGGGCGATCCAGTGCCCTCGGCCGAATATTCGATACGTATAAACAAAGCGCCGAGTATATACGTGTGTGTACGTAGATACAAAGCGCCGAATGTGACCGTATAGACAAGTCCCTTAGGGTCCGTTCGCACAGACCGGCTCGGAGAGCATCAGCGCGCATTTTTCTTTTCACACAGACTGGATCGTATACGCTTGGAGTTGATCGGAGCGGAGCCGCCAAATATTTCACACAGACCGGCTGGAAGCGATATGAAAGCGGATGCGCTCGGAGCGAGTCAGACGCGCTCCTAGTCTGTGGGATGCGCTCTTAGCCGGACGGATGCGGTCTCAGCCGGTCAGATGCGCTCTCAGCCGACCGGATGCGCTCGCACAAAAGCAGTGCTCATGCAAAAATAAACCTTACTAAAGAATATTAAAAACTCTGTTTTCACCGAGCCGGTCTGTGTGAACGGACCCTTACATCACTGTCTCGGCCTATTACTCGGTACGTGTGATCAAGGCATAAGCACTCAGATCATCAGTCGACTGACGACGCTGACGACTTTCAAAACACCTCGGTCAATGGCTTGAAGTTACAACTGTTACAAGCGTGAAGGAGATTTGTTAGCAGAACAAACATATAATTATGTGGTCGATTTTTCAATCGTCAGATAACGTCTTCATAAGAATAAATGTCAGCTACACTGTGTGTAAAGTAACCCGCCTAATTTAGGCACGGATGTTATAATCTTTGAAATTCTCAGCTTTTCTTAACTATGAATGTATTATACCTACACCTAAACCTTCCTCTCATCTCATCACTCTGTCTACTAGTGAAAACTACATGTAAATCTGTTTAGTAGTTTTTGAGGTTGTCACATTCATACAGATAGACAGTCACGGTGGGTGACTTTGTTTTTATATATATATTACTAGCTGACAGCTGTTCCCTAACAACCTTCTCGTTACAATAACAAACACGATAAAACAGAATTAGCGAAATCGGTTCAGCTGTTCTCGAGATTTGTGCTTAGCAACACATTTAGCTATTCATTTTTATAATATAGGTAGATGTAATATATAAAGAAGATGAACAATAGACGAGGAACGGTTATCTTAGTTACTTTTCCATGCTCAGACGGCTGTACGAATTTGGCACACGAGTAACACATAGGATACTTTTATCCTGGGAGTTTCCCTTGGGACAATTTTCTCTTTCAGGCAGGCAAAACCGCTGGCATTAGTTAGTACTTTATAAAGAACCCTTGAAAAGAGATAGATTACATAATATACTCATTTATAGCACCCGTGAGATCTGCATACGTCAAGTCCTTGAAGAATGCAGGCGTCTAGTTACCGTGCGATATTGACGCGGAATCTGATAGCACAAGCACCGTCTAGTCCCAAGCTAAGCAGAGCTTGTGTTATGTATGGAGTACCTACTAGATAACTGATAAACAATATTTCAAAATACCTACATACAAATTATAGAAAATTACACCCAGACAGAACAAATGATCATGCACATCACACAAACGTTTGTCCTGGATGGGAATCGAAACGACCTCCGGCATAGCAGTCAAGACCACTAGACCAACAGGCCAGTCCATCATGTTGGTATCTCTAAATGAATACCATCGGTCATTTACCAGCTTACCTAAACCTGAGGATGATGATTTACAGTTGACTTCGGTAAAGAAGTCGACAAGCTTTAAAATCGCTTACTAAAAGCAGCCATAAGCCTCATGAAAAAGCTATATAAAGGTTGTAACTTCTCCAGTATATTTTTATACCTCTTCCTGAAGGAACCATGAATATATTATGACCCCTAAACATAAAGTCTCGTCGTTAACTCAACCTTATGGCCAGACCCACACTGTGGTCTGGACCCACCTCAAAGATAAGTCAGGTGCCTCGAAAGAATTTTTCAGGCGTCTGAAAGCAATATTAGGAATGTCAGCATGATTGGCGGAGCCTGCCAGGGCTGACACCTGCCAGGGCTGCGGGATTGCAATCGCGAACAATTTGCTTTCCAGAAAGCAAAGGGAAACTAAAGGAACATAGGTAGGTCAGTAAAAGTCTGACCTCTATAATAAACAAAATTATCTACTTCACCAGGATATACGAGGTGAAAATAACAATATTTCAACACATTCAACATGAATGCTGCCACCACCCTGACCCCACGTGAACACTCACTCACTCACTGAGGTAAGAGAGGATCCAACTAAATTCCTAAGGAGTCATTTCGACGAGTTTCAATGTTGCTAGCTTGGAAGTACCTTGATAGCTCAATGTTCACAATCTTCCCTAATTTATGGGTTATTTCACCCCCTCCCAAAGATTGCCTTTGTGTTAGTCACCCTTTTTGGGTGGGAAACCATCGAATAACTTCTGCTCTGGCTTGAGCACCACCCACAGCAGGAGTACCTACTTATTTGATCATTTCCCACTTCATAAAAAGCTTCCTAAAAAAAGAAGACATCAACACTACTTACTTCAAGGTTAAATCTTGGTGATACCAAACTCCACTGATACATGGCATGAACATAGCAACCAGCAGTAGCGTAGCTAAGTATGGGTGAAGGTAGGCCCTCAGCCTCACACCCTATGGGACCTTGACCTTGCACAAGCGAGGGCTCGCGCTTCACCACTATTTCACCTGATGGTAAGCGACATGTGACCGAACACAGGGTTGCGACACTTGGTGTCTCGTTTTCGAATTTATGAAAGAAAATGTCCTCGCTGATGTGCCTTCGCCCGCGTCTAAATTAGTCACCGCTACGCCTCTGGCAATTAGGTTACATCACATTAGCATGTTCTCTTAAACGCACACTACACCTATACTACTGGTGCATTCTGCATGACTTTCGTCGTATCCACCTGCATTTTTAGAAGTCTGCTTAGCCTTCCAAATCACAATACGGGTTGTGATAAACGCATAAAGTAGGAGCGGCTCTACTTCGCGGAAAATACTAGGTATAACCTAGCAGACAATTTAAGTAAACTAATCTCTATAACTAATCTATAAAATAAATAAATAATAAGAGCATACATTTATCTACCGAGTTATATTTAATATTTATGGTCAACATGAATTATTTATATCGTGGTGATTGAATCGTTTATTACAATTAAATACAGTCAAGGACAATATTTTTTGTATATTATTTTATTTTAATATCCACTGAATAAAATATAAAGCTTTGTTTTTATACATCATAGGTACATCCCTACTAATCCCTACTAATATTATAAATGCGAAAGTAACTCTGTCTGTCTATCTGTTACGCTTTCACGCAAAAACTACTGAACGGATTTTGATCAAATTTGGTAGGTAGGTAGAAAAGACACTGGAATAACACATAGGCTACCTATAATTCCACTGCTGAGCACGGGTCTCTGCCCGCGCGATATAAACTGTAGTCCACGCGGGCGAAGCCGCGCGCGGAAAGCTAGTATTACATAAAAGATAACGGTTCGGTTTCTAATAGCGCAGGAACTGAAATTCGTCATATTTTTATATATCAATAAAGTTATAATCAATGTTTATTTTATTTTTTTTAGTTTGTAGGTTGTTGGCTTGCTCTCTATGGTGCATACCATTACTAAGTATAGCAAGCAATTGATTAATAAATAAATGAGTGAATGCCTTTCTCCAATGGAAGTAAAACTACATACTTTAGAAGACAGTGTAGAATTTTGCTAACTGTAAACGCATTTTTGCCTTCGACTGTACCTAACATCGGCCGAACTGTTGCTGCCCCGCTGCAGGTGCATACTGCCAATATTAATTTATTTATAAAATAACATTAATATAAGTACCTATCTACTTATCAACAAAAATACAACTTACTTTACTTACAGAGTGAATGACGCCTTCAAGTCCAATAGGGATGTTTGTGATATCAATAGCGTGAACCATGCTGTAGCTAGAATCAAAACAAATAAAGCACTTTTAATTATAGAGAAGATTAATAAATATCTAATTATGATTAAATAGATAATATACAATTTAAAAAATGCCTGCACGTGTCACGCAAGGTCGGTGTTTTAAATATTTAAATTGATTGGCTTCAAGCTCAGTTCAAAGTATCGAAAGTGTTGAATTCAATATAAAACATTTTTTTCCGTTTTAAGTTTTGATATTACGGATCACTAACTATTCTGAATCATTTAACCCTTCAGATACCGTCAATTAGAGACACAATAGTAAGACAATAGATGCGCGGCCACCGGTGGTCGCTTGGGGATTCATGAATTAAACACTTTTACACGTCAATTTAAACTAAATGATGTCAGTTTCCCTGACCATCCTGAGAAGAAACACCGAAACAAAGCCAGAGGCCAAAGTCTCTTTTAAAGTCTATAAGTAAAGTAATATTATTTAATGATTATATCATATAAGAACCACGCAGAGTCTTGAGTCACGGTAATAGTATCATACTTGAGTGGACCTGTGCAGTCAATGCAAGAATTTGTCAGTATTCGTGTGGGTAGCTCAACTCAGGACTACTAAGGAGCTCAACGGCTTGACGAACGAAAAAAGAAAGAACAGTTGGGTAGGCCGCATGCATAAAATACGCAAAACTGCCAGACACCATGTAAAAATTATAGAAAATTAAAAATAATCTACATATTCCCAATATTCACTATAAAAATATTAGATATTTATTTAAGTATAATTAATATATTGATAACATATTTTTTAATATAATTATGTAGGTACTCAAAATTGCCAAACTTACCTTTTCGACTGTTACTTTTCTTTAAAAAATCAAACACATCACATAGAAACACTGCACAAGTGCACAAACCCCAGTTTTATTAGAGTCGATCTAATTTCCGTCATTACAATAATGATGTTTCGATAAAGAACGAGAAACGCGCGCCGGCGACTGATGAGGAGCCAACTGTGGCCCGGCTATAAGTGACAATTAAACGAGCAAAGATAAGAGAATCATATAATATTGTACATCATTGTACAATATGTATGTTGCAGGCGAATTGGAGAAATCGTTCTTACGAAAAAATACTAGATTAAAAAAAAAATCCTGTATTATTTTAAACTTCCGGTGCGATGTCGCAACTCCAGAACCTTTCGGCGCCATCGACCATCTTTTTTTTTGCGATGCAAAAAATCATCGTATTACAAAACCCGCTCTTGGATGGAGCGGGAGATAGTGTCAGACTCTTACTGACTAAAAACCCCATCCCGTTCCTTCTAGCCTTCATACCGGGGCACAAGCTCCCTTTCGGACAACCCTGTCCCCAGTAGGCTTCGACCCAGCTGGGCCCCTCCTGCTGCTGACAACTCCTTGAGGCGCGCGGGAACAGTGCGCGCCGTGGACGCCATCGACCATCTGTATTACAAGCAATGTGCCCTACCCACTATGTCGGCAGCCTTGGTTCTCTTGTGGATATCTAGTTCTAGTTGGGGTTGTGTTGCGTGTTCTAGTTTTGAGTGGCCTAGTCAATTCATAATATATCTCACAATGTGACTTGAATGTAGCTGTTAATTTATCAGCGTCAGTGCGTAACGTTCACACCTACCTGTTAGTCAATTAGCATTCAAATTCAGCCTCATTGTATGCAATTAACCGGCGATAAAATATTTTTAAGGTATTTTACTGTTTTTGTTTACGATTGATATTAGCCCATATAATCACAGAATTCCTTCATACTTTTTAAAAGACGGTCTTCGATTCTTCACGGTTCTAAATTTTTTTAACTATCACACATCGCCGTCTAGTCCCAAGCTAAGCAGAGCTTGTTTTATGAGCACTAGACAACTGATAAACTTATATATTTCAAAATACATACATACCATAGATGAATAATTATCTACACTAAGACACAGAACAAAATATGATTATGCTCATCACATAAACATTTGTTCTGGGTGGGAATCGAACCCACCACCTCCGGCATAGCAGTCCGAGCAACTAACCACTAGACCAACAGACCAGTTGTACTTTACAAAGATCCTAGGATTTTTGCGAAAAAACAAATTTTCTACTATCCAATGACACATACATACATAGAGTGCTATATTGAACGAGTTTGATTAGCGACGTATTGCGAACGTCGTGTCTGTCTACATTACATTTTGTGGTCACATATTTATTAACTTGTAGGTAGGTGGTACAGCCCGTCAATGGAAGAATATTCCATTAACAGTGTCTTAGGAGTTATTAAAATACAAGTAACTCATTAATTATTATTAACAACTATACGATTACTTTCAGATGAGTGGTGTTCTATTTTTTTTTTTATATGATTAAAAAATATAAGATTAATATTAAGACCATATAAAAAATAAAACGTTGCCCCACACTAAGAGTTACTCCTATATGCACTCAGCATACAGTAACATATAAACTCGTATAAACAAGACTCACAGACCACAGATAACTATCTATACCTAGGCCATATAAATAGGTCCGCTCGGGAATCGAACCCGCGACTCGTAGCGCAACCAGCCCAACCCTCGACCAGTCAGACAGTAGACGAATAAAAGTTGTGAATCTATTCTATATCTACGTCTACTCAGATATAAAGAAGCGTCTGTTTATCATATCAAAATATCTTTTTTGAATAATTGCATACGAAAAATATACTCGATGCTTTATCAAAAATGTTTTTAAAAAAGTTTGTTCCAGTTAATCTCCAAAACGGCTTGACCATTTTCGACGGGACTTTCACTAATAAATAGGTGATGTTATAAGGCTACCTTTATTTAAGGAAAAGGAAATGGAGTTCCGCACAAAATCGTAAGCTGCTGCTCCCGTACGACACCAAAAAACGTGTATTTCGTTATTTATATATCTAGTACTTTCTAGCACAGTTGATTGATGCGTGCCTAAATATTCTCTTAATAATATTCAGTTTAATACCTATCAAACTACATACTTTTGACTGCGATCCTACTTGATGGTAAGCAGTGATGCAACCGTTGATGTTGAGGCGTAGGTACTATTTTATTAAGAGCCTAGCTTTGAAGACACCCAAACTATTTATAATCGGACGGGAAGACCGCAGCAGGCAAATTGTTTCAGTCCTTCCGTATATTTTCATGTCTGTTACTTTTCACTTAAATGTAGAATGCATGTTGGAAAAGGTATAGATTTATACAACGAAGAAAAAAGTTCGTTTTTAGCATGCAGACATCATTTTATTGATCTCATTCTCATTCTTCTATGTTTATTGTACCTATTTTTTAATTAATATTTTTAATATGTGTGAGGTTCGAATAAACGGTTTTCTTTTTTCTTTTTCTTTCTTTCATTACATTATAATATAAAAGACAAAAATAATGAAGTATACACATTTTACAATATTGGCAAATGATAATGTATAACAGTGTTCCGCCAAGTTTTTGTTCGAGGTACACCTAGGAAATTGGAAAATTTTGGAGGTACACTATAAATGAAAAATTTGTTTTTACAGATCCACAAAATAAAGATGAATTTCTGAATATTTTAATTATAATGCGCGCCGTCCGTAGGTAATCGCTAAAATGATTTTTTCTATTATGTACTAACTTTATTAGCCAAACAATAAGTCGGTAATCGCAAAAAATGTTTTTCGATTACCGACTTATTGCCCGGAGACGTTGCTCGTGAAATACTGGCTAAGTAAAAATATAGCTATTCAGCATAAAAATATTCAGCATCCAAAATATTTGATATCTTTTGAGATATCGACTATTTGGATTAGAAATATCACATTTTATTTCCTTAAATAAATTGTGCAACTTTAATAGGCATTGATAAAAATCCAATAAGGTTGCCATTTCATGCGTTGGCAGGATGTTCACCAATCCATGAACTTAATATTAATTTTGCTTACATTAAGACATGTATCACTACTATTCCTAAAAACAGTTTGAAAACGATAAACTCTGTTGTAATCCTAAATCAGTATGACTAACACATAGCTATATGTAACAAACTTTGTACCAAGTTTTAAATAATTTGGAAAAATAAGTCCATTTTCATCTTATTCCAATAACAATCACAATATCTAGCTGCATAGGTACTAAGTACACTAAAGATCCATGCACGAGGAGCCGAAAAACCACAGAAAAGATGAAAGAGGTCAGAAAGAAAATAGTTTCCGATTTGTACCACGAGTGTCGCCACTTTTCTCACACACTTTAATTCCACTACAGGCAATAAAACAATACGAAAACGAATTACGCAAGTAACAGACCACGCACACTTAGATCGCAAGTTTGCTATTGACAGTTAAACTATGAGCATTGCCCTACTTTGTGGCACGTCTGACCCGCCCACAAGGTTGTTCTAACCTCTTTCATCTGATCTGAGAGAAGAACTAACAGACAACGCAAAGCGTATATACCGTTTGATGCATTTAGCTAGTTTTTAGCTAATATAACATATTTTTTAACATTATATAAGGTTTTTTCAATCAGAGAAAAACTTACAAAATAAATCGTAACAATGTAAAATATTAGGTAATTAAATATTATATTTAAAATATTAAATACTAGCTAAGTTTCGCCAATCACTCAGGAATAAAACAGCTTTCTATCGATGAAAAAAATTTAGCAATCGGACCAGTATGTACTTCCAAAGATTACCTCCTACAAATAATAAAATAAAAAACAAATATTACTTCTTTATAACATTAGTGTAGATTATAAATTAGTGTTGGAATATTCCGTTAAATTTAATATTTTTAATATTACTGAGTAATACTTATAAATATATATGCTTTCAGCGCAATCAGCGAGATTCTCAACCACATTTTTTAGATAAATTTGCGATAGGTCGGGATAACGTACTTATTAAGTTTATATTTTATGCATGCAAGATTCAAATTAATTCATTTAACCCCAAGTGAACGGCGGCGTTCGCGCACCCAATGTCTTTCTATTGTGCCTCTAATTATCAGGATTGAAAGGCTAAACAAGAATCACATCAGGCGGTGCAGTGCCACAAACATAACTGTATAACATATACATATTTCATTTTTTTTACATTAGCCCATAACGGCAGCAATGTACGAGTATATAAAATAATAATAATCTCAAGTGTGCCGAGTAAGGAATCCGAGCCCGCATCAAAATTGCGATCCCGCATGCCTGTTGGATTTGCAGGAATGAGATATTTTGATTTAAAAAAATAATAATATAATTTACAAAAATTCTACAGAAAAGTCACAAGTTTCATGGAAAGTTGTTAATCACTTATGCAACTAAGCTGGGTCTAACATAGGCTATCAGATCATCAATCAGCGTTGTCTAAACCTACTTTTCTTATTAATTATGAGCCCGTTGTGTCCCACTGCAGGGCAAAGGCCTCCCTTCCGTTATTCCATTTTTTTCTGTCCTTAGCCACTTCTGCCCAATCCTTAAGGTAGGAGTCCAAATCGTCACGCCATCTCCTTCTGGGCCTACTTTTCTTATAAAAATATTAAATCCCACAAGCTTGCGGGACTCCGCGTTTCTGATCCCGCAAAAAAAGTTTATTAATTTAACTTTACATCATTTATACAAAGCATGGCCGCAGAATACATATAGGTACTTTATAGGTACACATTTTTGTTGCATTTTATTTGCACGGCAGTCATTATTTACCCTAACGCTGCTCGCCCACGTCCAACTTTTTGTAGGACAGATAATCGGGCCGATTTTGTATATTTGTGACATTGTTCTGTATTTCTCAACGACTTTTTGTAGGACGTATGCGTTGCACTATTGCTATTGTTGTCGTATTAATAATGACGAAAATAAATAAATAAAATATACCAATACTTTTGCAGACATAATAATACAATAACATGCATTTACAATTTAATTTAAATAGATAGGTACTTAATTTACAGGATACATATATATATATATATATATAACTCTTTGAATGCTTTAAGTTCCACAGTGCGTCATAAGTGTACTAATTACCGGTGATTAGCATTCAATAGGTATATATATATATATATTAATAATGATGACAAGTTAGCCTTCGTCCTCTCTCCTAGCTTTGCTGTGCCCGACAGGGTCCATATTGATTCTTTTTTTTATATATACCATCATATACACATATGGAATGCAATAAAGTATTGATTATTGAGTATCAGTGTGTTCTATTTTTCTCCTACAAAAAATCGGTGACCGATTATCGGACGTGGGCTAGCAGCCTTATACTTACTTATAACAATGTTTATAAAAAATACATTTCGAACACAGCTTGCAATGCCTATCCCATTTAGGGGATCTCGGCCTTTTTTGGCGAGATTGATCTCGGACGAAAAAAGGGCGAGATTAACGAGATTGTACTCGAGCATAAAAACGTCTTATTCGAAGCGCGGATTGACACGGACGATAAAAAAATATAGACTGATATTATGTCAAACAATGTTTGATTGAATAAATAAAATTGATTTGAAAAAATTCGTGAAAATAAAAATGTTTATCTTATATTACTTTTTTTTTGGTGGGTAAAAATTATCCAAATGACATCTCCCGCCCTTGGGCGGAGCGGGAGATAGTGTCAGACTATTACTGCCTTCTTGCCTTTCATACCGGAGCTGAGCTACGTTTCGGAACTAACCCTGGCCGGCTTCGACCCAGTGCGCGCCATTGACGACTTGGATCTGGTCCGGACAGTTACCGGACGGTTCGACAGAAAACTACCTATTGCTCACCGTCCGCAAGCACGCGCCTATGGTTATCTTATAATACTCACAATTATTATTATTTTTTAACTAATTTATTCAAATTTGCAAAAAAAAAACACAAAACTGCCAATCTCGCGAGATCTCGAAGTTACCGAGATCTCGCGATATTGATATTTGTAATCTCGCGAGATCTCGCGAGATTTGCATCCCATTATTTCATAAAATATGTAACAGTTAAACTGTTTTTTCATATTGGTATACATATTCTAGCCATTATTGAAACTGGAAGAAAATATGATTTACAAAATACTTTACAAAACAACCTTTCAAATGTCCGAATTGAATGACTAGATCAGTTTTTTTTTTATCACAGGCCCAGATAAGAAATAAATACTTTCTTTTACAGTACATTTTTAGGTTTAAACCGGAAGATTTCGAAACATTTTCCCCTGGTTTCTTGCCTTTGGCTTTAATTTTTTAATATAAATATGGTCTTGTTCTATCAACAAAAAGAAAACTCATTTAAAATCGTTCATATTAGCATGACACCTTACTAAAAGTGATAATATTAGAATACAGGGTGTAAGGACCGCCCTCCGCAAACTTTAAAGGCTTGCTCAGTAGACGAAACTGATCATTCTTCCACAAGATTTTTTCAGGAAACAAAAAAAAATCGGCCCCTCCATACAGACTGTCCAATCAAGATTATAATTATATATGGAGGCTGATCTTCTTTCGTTTGTATCGTGTGTTATCTTCAGGTCTAGAAGTAGAAGCCATGTTTGGCTGCGACGATGCACACCACGCAGTCACCAGGCTGGAGATGTCGGTGCTCAGGCAGGGATACGTCGAAAGCCGCTAGAGAGAAATAAATCCAAATTATTTATCTGATGAAAGAATTTTTAATAGAGGGTTTGTTACCCTCTATTAATAATTCTCTTCATCCTAAATTATTGCTCACGGTACAAAGTTCATAATATGAAAATGAATTAACAAATGATAATGAAAATTATTTGATTTGAATGTTTTAAAAAGGTTTACAAAATTTAATTAGACTTGACAAACTGTTAAAAAGTCACGGAAATAAATACCAAAACACAGATAGGAAGATGGCAAATGAAACGCATTCCATAAGCTATTATATTCTCCCCACCCTTATATGGTAGGAATTGACGCTTAATTGTCAAAATCATGCGTCCACGCAGTGTAAACTGAGTCTAGATGTGAAAACAAGGATCAAGCCGATAAGATAAACTGATAAAAGGCGGTTCTATTGCAAATTAACACACACAAGAGCACTATTGTATAATCTGTATACAGTCCCTAGCAAAAAAACAAGTAAAAAAAAAACAAGTTTGTTGTATGGGAGCTAGAGATGTGCCGTTGCCGGCAATATACATACTTCGGGCAATATTCCCGGCAATATTCCCACCAATATTCCCACTTCATGGCAATAATGCCGGAAACGCCACATCACTAATGGGAGCCCTCTTAAATATTTATTTTATTGTTTGTTTAGTATCGGTTGTTATAGCGGCATTCGGCAACAGAAACACATCTGTAAAAGTTTCTACCGTCTTACTATCACGTTTCTTGAGAAACAGCCTGGTGACAGACTGACGGACAGACTTTTTACCCTCTGGATATGGAACCCTAAAAATGATTTAAAAAATCTAGGTTATGAGCTGTTAATCTTTTGTAACTATTTTCTTTGAGATTTTTTGAAAAATAATGAATGTCCGACCCAGCAATCAAATCCAGACAACACGCTGCAAGCAATAAAATGGAACCTCTAAAAAAATCAAGGTAAATAAAACAAGTACCAAATACAGCCGAAGCATCACCTGAGGAGACACTACCACGTTCTTTCGGGTTGACGAGTTCTGCTTTCAGTTTCCTGAAAAAGAAACATAAAAAATAATCAAAAAAAAACTATATTCACTTTTTTAATTACAGATACGAGTAGCAGTGTCATTGGGGAGTATGTTGGGCGCCAGTAGCGTAGCTTGCCGTGGGCGAAGTAAGCTCTCGCGGGCTTCGTGCAAGCGAGGGCTAAAGAGCCCTCGTAAAACTGTTTAATATGAACGAAGGTTGTTTTTTTTTTATATTTGATAAGCTCGCGTTTGACTACTGTTTCAAATGATGGTAATCATCGATGTGGTCGAACACAGGGTTGCGAACTTGCGATAGTAGTTATCTCGATTTTTTTTTATTTATGGATAGGGTCGCGTTTGACGAATATCTCACCTAATGAAAAATGATGATGTTGCCAACGATGGAGCACGCTTGCCTAGAAGTAACCAATTTACTCTTGACCCCTAAATTGTAGGTATCAGGAAACTCCGGCAGGGAATTCCAATCCTTAGCTGTACGCATAATGAAAGTGTTCCCAAAACGTTGTTTTCGAATTTATGGAAGAAAAAGGCCTTCCCCACATCTAAATTAGTCGGCACTACGCCTCTGTTGGACGCCCCTTCTATTGCTACCTACAGCTTGAACGCTAATAAAAGTACTCATTCAGTAGTCATTCTCAGCCTGATATTTCTATCGAGGGATAAGTTTATCTATTTCAAAAATTATTTACCAGTGTACCAATTTGTCAGTTCCTCGTAAAGAACAATGCTCAAAACGTTCCCACACTTGTAGAATTTTAAACCTATATACCTATTTATTGAATATCAAGATCTTAGATATTTTCAAATCGTGTACGTACTAGTATATTTTTAAATCATGGTTCGCGGCGAATTGGAATTGGAGGCAGTCACCTCTTTCTGTGGATCAATAATGCGAGGAATGGAGGTACCCGATTCATCATTCTTCCTTCTATATACAGTCTATCCTTCTTTGGAATGCGCTTCCTCTCGATATCAGGACGGCCGAAAGTCGGTATGCATTTAAGCGGAAGTTGCGGAATCATTTTCTACACCAATAGCAGAATCGTCTCAAAAACCTTATTTCACTTTATATAAATATAAATAGGTCTTTACTTATGAAATTGCCGTTATGCAGTACTGGCCATTTCAAATCAAATTAATTTTTGTTTGGCTAAGAATTCTAATTGCAAATTTATTTTATTTTAAAACATAGCTTTTTTTTCCAAAAGTAGTCATTTGTTTATTGATTAGTGTTACATTTTCATCGCATTTCAATCTTTTTCCTCATCATGGATACGTTAAAAATTCGAGTAATTATGGAATATGAGTACCGTCGTGGCAGCAACGCGGCACAAGCGACACGCAACATCAACGACGTTTACGGAGCTAACACTACAAACCAACGCACCACCTGTTATTGGTTTGCTCGCTTTCGTTCTGGAAATTTCGACCTGAAAAATGAACCTCGCGGTCGTCCGAAGACTTTGTCGACAATGACGAATTAAAGGCGATTGTGGAAGCTGATGATACACAATCTACGGCTGAATTAGGAGCAGCTTTCGACGTTAGCGTCAAAACAATATTGGTCCAATTGCGTCAAATTGGCAAGGTAAAAAAGCTTGACAAATGAGTGCCCCACGAACTCAATGATCGCCAGCGCGAAGTACGCGTCGAGAAGTGCCTTGCACTGTTCAACAGATACTCAAATGAAGGAATTTTGAACCGCATTGTTACCTGCGATGAAAAATGGATTCTGTTTGATAACCGCAAGCGCTCAGCAAGTTGGTTGGATCCTGGTTCAGCACCTAAACAATGCCCTAAACGAAAACTTACCCCTAGAAAAGTGATAGTCACTGTTTGGTGGTCTAGCGCCGGTATGATTCATCACAGCTTCTTACCAAACGGGGTGAGCATTACTGCAGATGTGTACTGTGAAGAATTGAAAACAATGATGGAGAAGCTGGCACATCTCCAACCAGCATTGGTCAATCGCTCGTCTCCGCTGCTCCTGCACGACAACGCGCAACCTCATACTGCACAGCAGACGGGTCTCTAAGTTGCAAGAACTGGGGTTGGAAGCTCTCCGTCATCCGCCCTACTCACCAGACCTTGCGCCTACAGACTACTACCTTTTCCAGAATTTGGATAACTTCTTGGCGGGAAAAAAATTCAATACCCGAGAGGCAGTACAAAATGCCTTTGAAGAATTTGTTGCCTTCCGCGTCCAGCTGATTTCTTTAAGAAGGGCATCAATAAACTGCCACTGCGTTGGCAAAGATACATTGATTGCATGGGTGATTACTTCGATTAATACAAATAAAAAATACATTAAAAAAATTCGTTTAAATTTTTTCATACAAAACGGCAAGGTCACCTTAAGCGCGAGCTTGCGGACGGCGAGCAATGGGTACCTCGCCTTCCGGTAAGAACGAAGCCCGAGTCAACAGGCGGGTTGTATTCCAAGCGCGCCCCAATGAGATGTCAGCAAGACAGATAAGGCCGATACCTGCCAGGGCTGCGGGACTGTTTGAAAGAGTTACCGTGGCCCTAGCAAAGGGCAACTAAAGGTTTTCTGGTCAATAAAAGCTGCTCCCTCATTTCAGAAAGAGAGATATTATTTTGTTACCCAACGTAAAAAAAAGTAAATCCAAAGTTGATAATGATAATAATAATCTGCTAATTTGGCACATCATAGGCAAATAGGTACTGTCACGAAAGCAAAGTTATCACAGTAACTGAGATATACCATGCTCTACAAAGCCTATTTCTAGAATATGATATTCCACTAACCCGTACTGGGCCCGTGTGGTGGATTACGGCTCATTCCCTCTCATAGAGAGGAGCCCTGAGTCCCAGCAGTGGGAACATAAAAAAGACTGATGATGATGTGCCATCGTCACTAATATTATTTCTTCTACTTACTTTTTTTCTTCTATTTCCTTCATTTGTCTTTCTACCCTCGACCAAAGATCCTCTTCAAACCGCTGTTTCATCTGGCTCTTCTCTACAAACTTAGAATAATAAGCTGTAGCATTTGCAGATGGCGTGTACTGCTTCAATTTATCAGATGAAGGTGACATTTGTACAGAACAAACATTCTGGCTCTGGGGGTTATGTGATTGTTCTGAATGGTTAGATGTCTTCTTTTTAAACATTGAAGGTATCACATCCCTAGGCACTGGTCTTTTGGCTGATAGTTTAGATACTTTAGCCATTTCTTTTTGCTCTTTTTGAATGTGGTGGGTTTCTGCTGGGTCATGATCACTTGAATATGCGGTGGTATCGTCCTGGTCATCTTCTTTAACCTGAAAAGTATTTAAGAGCTTTTATAATCGGTTTTACAAGTGTAGTTATCACACTCATAAATGATTCATTAACTCATTATTAACTAGTGCCCCCCGGCTTCGCACTATTGCAAATCATACATGAAAGTCTTCCTCGTTTATAGCTCTATTAGTGGAAATTGCTGTCTATTAATCAAAATCTGTATCGTGACTATTAAATGACTGTTTCATGAAATAGCCATTCAATGAGGTAAAACGAACTACTGATAAGGTTGTATTGATGATTTTAATTATTATAATTCCGTAAATAAATACGTATTACACCCGCGAATCATATTTTAAACAGCATCATCGTTCAGGCTATGGTCTGGAGCGAGAGGGAATGGGTTGCAGTAAGCTATAATTGCTAGTAATAACACAACTAGGAACGGACATCCTCACACTCCAGCTGCCACGACAGGAGACGCCCAGGCAACGAGAGTTACAGCGTGATCCCCGGCCAGTTTGGTATCTGGCCGTCTGGTAAGGATCGAATGCGAGTAGTCGGTACGTAGTGTTGGGCGTGTAGTGAGATAACAGCAAAACAGTAAGGTCCTAGTAGGGCCGATGCCCATTAGGGCTATGAGGAATTTCTGAAAGCTATACCGTGATCCTAGAACTTATAGGGTACCGAAGAACAGAGGTAGTTTTTAATCATACATGTGCTTGTCAGACTTTTACTGACACGCACAGCTGCATCAGTTTAGCTCCCTACATATGTGTACTTCATTCAGTTACCCTTCGCGATCTAGGACCGCGGGTTTTCTTGTATCGTAAATGCGTTCACAAACATGTAAACTCACGTACACAAGTCATCTAGACAACACGCGCAGGAATCGAACCTGCGACCAGCAGCGCCAACCGACCCATAAAAAAAAGATTAACCAAAATCAAAGCTTAGGCTTAGGTAATTAATTTATTTATCTCTTATTCGTTTTCTATTCTACGCTGGTCTTAGTATTCTAGACATTAGGAACACTAAACTTACCATGTTGAGCATTGTCTGAATCAGTTTATAGTTTGGTGCAGGAAAGTCTCCGGACCCTCCACCTTCTGATGTATAGAACGATTGTTCTATACTATCTATGAAAGATACAGAATAATAACTTTATAGAAAACATCTACAATATTGAAAAAGAGAAGCTAACAAATTCAATAATGAGCTGGATAGTTCTAGTTTATTAGCTAGTAAATAATATTAATAATCAATTTATTTCAGGCAACATTGAACCATATAATAACTATCTTACAGACTAAAATACATAAAAAAGCTCTAATTTTTTTTTTATTGCCTGCAGGGTAATTGAACAGCATGCTTGCTTGTAATAATAATACAATTCATTTTTATGAGTAAGAAACCAAAATTCTTAACATCAGTCAATTGTTCAGTAGGTGAATATTTCATAAGCTATTGATTGCAATTTTTTTTACAACTTCTTTAAATTATTTTATAAATTGATTTATTAGTTTTCTGCAGTTCCACCTGATAGCAAGCAGTGATATAATCGTGAATGGTGAGGCGCATTAGTTTATCATTAAAACATTATTAGAACCTTTTCACAATGTTAGTTAAACAACCTCTGTTTCCTATATCTAGCCTATTTTTAATTCATTAAACCCCAAGCGATCATCGGGTTTGTGCACCAATTGTCTTTCTATTGTGTCTCTAATTATCACTAATGAAAGTTAAATGGGCATTATCCTTTGTCCAAACAATTCTGACTTATTCTAGTATTTCATTAAGAATGTAAATTAGTAGTTCATTAAGAATGAGGCTCATGAACAGGACTGCTACCGTTTCTGATTATTGACTATTTTGTCAGAATTAAAAGATTTTTTTTATATATCACATTTTTGCCTTAGTCTGCCACATATTATCTTGTGTTAAATGAAGCTATTTTGGTGGTTCTTTGTTCAAATTTCTCATCTTTATGCTTAGTTATGAAGCCTGGTGTTACTACATACCTTCCTCAACATCGTAAGCTGGAGGTCCATCTCCAGTGAATGTCTTCAAGGTAGCAGGCACCACATATCCCTGCGCCACTGATAGGTCTCGCATTATCTCCTCCACAGTTTTCCAGTCACCCATGTTGAAATTATTTGTGTTCAACTTTAATTGACAAACTCTTGGTTAATGAACTTTTATCTGACTGCCTAACAGCAAATACATGTTGATGATTTCTAAAAAAGTCAATTATTTGCAGTGTTGGTATAATAAAAAAAGATTTCTTTTCTTAATCTGACTGAACCCTCTGAGCAATTACACAATTCTTTTACCCATAAAATGAAGTCTTTGAGAGCAATAGATATAAGTAGGTTTGCCACCTATACCACTATACATAGTATCACACCATACCCTTCTTCTTCCTGCCGTTATCCCATGTTACTCGGGGTCACTCTATGACTAACTCCCTTTTGTTTCCTATCACTCCTCACACAATCCATCCATCTTTTCTTTGGCCGCCCTCTCCATCCCTCTACATGTGTACTGTACTATATCTAATATATAAAATTCTTGTATCAAAGTGTTTGTAACAATACTGCTCCAAAACAGCTTGACCAATTCTAATGAAATTTTCTGAGAATAGGACATAAACTATTTTTCATGCAGCATAACAAAATAAAGATCATTTATCATTAAACCATGCCCCTAACTGATAAGGATGATCTACCAAAACTTTGGAAAAAGTGGACCTATTTATTATAATCCCTTTTTTTGTTGTTTTGTTCACCAGCATCCAGGGATGGTTTAAAAGCTAAAAAAGGGTAGGATAAGATAGGATGTAAAGTAGGTAAGTAGGGTAGGTAGGTAATCTTGTGTCCTACATTTTCATATTTTTTCAGTATGAGTGCACAATTTGGCTCCTAGGTAATTATACTGTGTTTGCTAATATTTAAATCACTAAAAAAGAATTAAAGAAAAGCGTCTTAGATAGGTAACAATAAATTATAATTAGTATAAGTAATATTAGTTCCCCCTACCTAGAAGTCTATAAAATGTCCAGCATTCACTGTTTATAAAGTTGTCTGTCATATATGATATAGGTGTAAGCTTACAGCTTATAAGTACTTACTACAGGATCAGTGGTTAGAGGACATAGTATCATGTATCAGTAATAAAGCTCCTGATAATTCTTGACCAGAACTTAGACAATTGTCATAGGTTGACAAAAAACAATAAAATTGTACTATAAGGAAAAACGACGGTCTCGATTCTAGTCTAGTAGAACTGATTAATTGAGTATAATTCTAATTAATCAACAACAATAATAGTTCCCGGTATTTCCACTAATTTTCAGTGACGCTGACGACTGACAGAAAGACAATAACAAACTATCAATAGCAGTATGTACCTACTCACAATGACAACTGACAAGTGACAGCGGCAACGTTGCCAACTTTACGTCTTTTTACGTAGATCTACGTAAGTATTTCAGTCCTTTTCTGCAAACCTACGAACTACAATCCTAGAATTTGTATTTAAATCAATTTTATTTTGCAAAATAACATGACTCATTAGGCTGAATGATCACAACTTCCAGTACGTGTACGTTAAAATGTTAATAACCATTCTGTTTCATATTAACTAACACTTGCCCCGCCTTACTGTATAATAAGTGGCGCGGCGCGCCGGCCTAGCCACTTATTATAAAGTAGGTACATTTATTCGGAATGTAAAGGTAAGAAAGAAGAAAAAATAAGAACATTATGCCAAAACGTCCGAGAATTTGGGTCAAAAGTTGGATTGAGAATAGACAAACAGAACTGTACAACGAAATATGTAAAAGTACATAGATATACGAACTTCTCCTAAGCAAGTTTTAATTCTACGTAATTTTCTAATCTGGCCGAGTTGGCAACACTAAATAGCAGTAGTTAATTTTTTTTATGTTTTTGGTTTGGGTACTAGATCTTTTAAGCCATGTTTTCGTTTGAATAGTTAATTTGTTTATCATTAGAATGCAGATGTACACATTCTAATGGTTTTTTTGAAACATTTAACAGCTTACGCTAACGCTATTTAACTTGATGCATTTCATCAAGTCAACCTTCTCTTCACATACCTACCCTCTTTTTCTCAGGAACTTATGGAGATATGAAACTGAAAATACCAAATACTCTGGTCAGCTACCCCCAGCAGCAGCGATAAGATTTCATAGATTTAGAAAAATCATACTTTTAAGCCTAGCTAGACAATCTTCACATAAGAAGTTTATGCTTTGTTTAGGAGCATATTTTTAAAACACTTGCTAGGAAATCAAAACCTGTAGGGTACTTCTAGATGATCTAGAATCCTAAAATTCAGCATGAAACAAGGTATCATAGCACGAGTAAGTATAGAAAAGATCTAAAAATTGAATGTAATTTTTTTGCAATTTGGAAAAATCTTCGAGACTTGATTCAAGAATTGAACTGTAGCGGCTCATACGTATGTAAACATTCGTTTTATGTATTTACGTAAGTTCGTACGGAACCCTCAGTGCGCGAAACCAACTCGCACTTGTCCGTTTTTTTTATTCCGAACTTTTCCTTGAATATCTGATTCTCTTAGGATACATCCCCAATAAATATAACATTGATGTTTGTGTTTGTTTACATTTTTTATGTATTTATTTGTTTAGTTTTGTAATTTTATTGTGTTTTTGTGTTTTGTCGGTTTATTTTTTGTGTTGCATCAAATAAATGATATATCTATCTAATTACCTGCAAGTAAAATGAAACACGGGTGAGCGTATGTCCAACAGCAGACGTATATCTGCTGAAAAGATGAAAATGAAACGCAAAACCAATATAAAAAATCATTTATTCAAAATACAGTGGAGAATGAACACTTTTTGAACGTCAGTTACATACGACAACCACCAAAATGCCTTCACTCCAATACTAGGTTTAATTTATTTTTAGAAGCAGCAAAATAAACCTTACAGCTCTACAAATAAGGTTAATAAAGCCTAGAGCTTTACTTGGTAACAAAATATCCGAAACCGTGATTGTTCGAACCGGAGTTGCTGATTCAGGGGCCTTAGGCACAAAATAGATAGGTACAGAATATGTCAAAGGGTACAGAAGACAATCTCATGTATGTACTTCACTTTTATACCTACGCTCGGTGGACGCACACTAATGAGCGTTTGAGCCGGAACTATTCGACGAGCGGTCCGAGATGCTACCGAGATAACGTGTCCGTGAGCGGTGTCTATAATATATGTGCGTTGCACGAGCGCGCTTTGTATGTAGATTGACTTCTGTACCTATATATTTTGTGCCTTAGGGCTTTATTTACCTGGGACACCATGACAGCACGACCAGTTGCGCCGCTTACCATTATGTGCTATAATGCCCGTCATGAAAGTGAGAAAGAGGGACGGAACAATACACTCTATATAGCTCCATCCCTTTAACAATTCAGTTTAGTGCGTCAAATGGATGGTGATGTGGGGTTTAGCTATTATTGTGGGTTGAGTTAAAGTTTACTTTAACCACTAAATACTTGAATGTGTTCTATTGCTTGTGTTGAGGTGGAGACTAATTGAAACGACCATTTACGTTTGTTTGTTTAATGTAATTTATTTGCGACTGTATGATATTCTCTATGTGTCACGGGCGCAGCCGTGCGTCAGTATAATATCGCTGATTAAGCATTTACATTGTGTCCCTACAATGATAAGAGATAGTGGTAGGGCCACAGGTTTTTATTATATCGGCGGAAACTGATGCTGATGTTTATATATTAACAAAATAAGTTAAATAAAAACATGTCGTACAACAAAATTATTAGCAAATGTGATGTATCATTTTAATAAATTACCAGTTAACTCATAAAAGCACTTCATAACATATTTTTTGTTGATAAAATATACCTACCTCTACAGTACATTTTTTTATTGCAACTTCAAAATCGCTGAGTAGGTACAGATCACATTTTATGCAATAATTATGCAACATTCGATCTCCTTAGTAGTCCTTTGCCAGAATATTATGTAACAAGATACTTTTGTCTACTAATATAAAATATTGCCATATTGCACATTTCGTTGGAGGAGGCAATTTGAATATAGTCTATCATTATGGATTACTTATCTTACAGGCCGGACACAAAAGTGCGGTGCGACCTCGCATCGTAAAAATGAACTCGCCCGGCACATCGCGCAAGAACTTGTAAATTGATTCGCATCGCACATAGTATAGTCACCTGAACCGATGCTTTGCCGTAAGAAAACACATCGCATTGCAGTTTTATGTTCAGGCCTTATTACAAAACGGCACACGCTACACAAGACTCGAATATCAACATTAAAAACAGCATCGATTAATTAATTATTGCTGATGCTGATATACAATACAACACTCGTATTACTCTTACTGATATTCGCTACAACCCCAACTCGAACACCGTCGAACATTCGCAGGAGTGTTACATTACATGGAAACACTCCATAATATAGGGCCTAAGGCCTTACATAAGGCCAAACATATAAATTGTTTTAATGAATAATTTGTTGAAAGTTTTGTCCTTACCAATCATTTGGGTAGGTACCTACTTATATCTAAATAATAAGACAAAGAATCTAATTTCTTTGTCTTTTACAGTCACAGCATTTATTTCACTAAGACCAGACAGGTTTATAAACATGACTAGTTACATAAATATTTTTTTTATTTTATAAAGTCGCCATTTTGCTAGAAAAAAAGTTCTAGGTCCCAGGATTACTGCCGCATATTACCGTACTGGTATATTTTTAAAATATTACAATTGGGTTTAATTGGAATATCTTTAAGTTGAAAGGGCCAGTGATGAAATTTTTGGCGTAGATATGTACGGATACGAATACGGTAGAAACTACATGGACACATTAACTTATGTCACACATAATGTCGACGTTATACAAAAACTGGTGAAAACTATGTTCGTTACAATAGATAAGTGAATAAACATCTCTTTCAACTTACTCAAACTTCTCATTCAAAAAAATCTAAATATCTCATGAAGTTTGTTGTTGAATGAGTTTTGTTTTACATTGTCATCATCATAATTTCAGCTTTTCAGCGGAAAAACGTCCACTGCTAGACAGAGGAGCGTCTCGCATACATCGGATTCCCGTAACCGTTTCGGCCTCATCGACCATCTGTTCTGCGAGCAATGTGCTCTGCCCACTATCACTAAGTATGGCGATTTTCGGCCTCTGACGGTTACTAACCTGGTTTCATAGTCATAGTAGTTTATTGGTAAGGGATTCTTACAAGTCAAATATAGAGTGTTACATTATACTTAGTCAACAAATGATTAAATATAATTTCAAATAATAAAGAATTCTGTTCTCTTGCGGAAATCTTCATTTCTGATCACGCAAGGAAACTATGCTCGGCATAGCCGTTTCCATTACCCTTTGGGTGAAGTCGTAAACCTGCGCGCAAGACGGTTCGTGATGATTCTGGAAAACAGCTTGTAGACATGGCTCAGTCACGAAATAGGCCTTAGATAATTCTTAAGCAGAGCAATGTCGCCCACCCTTCTTAAAAAAAGTACCACCTTCAAGTATGACAGAATCAGCTTTTGAAGGGCCTTCTGGACCGATTTTTCACCCACTTTCAGGCGTTCGGGCGTAATATCGTCCTCACCCGACGCCGACGCCTTGTTGCTTTTGAGCATTTCTAATCTCGTTCGGGCTAACGTCCGGGATATCTTTGGTATAGTGTCGGGTCAATCTAGCTAGTAAACGACCTATCATGTGCTAGATTCGCAGTTGGTTTAGTAATTGACGTGCACAAGTGTCCATAGAATGCGTCGATCTTTCTGAAAAGCTCTGATTTGGGGTATATGACTCTGCCATTGTCGGTCTTCAGTTTCATGAGCTAGCCCTGCCCAACAGCTAGATCTCTTGCAAACAAGGTTCTAATTCTGCTCAATCCTTTCGTAATGTTAAGCGGCGTAGATCGCGTTTCAAAGACTAGGGGGGCGACCACAAGCTCTTATAGCAGTATTGTTTTAATCTTACTTATGCTTATCGTTCCATGACGCCTTCAAAACAATCATATTACAATATTAAAACAATATTGTTTTCTTAGCGATTTTAAAGACGTCACTGTAAAAAAGTTAATTCTTTTCGTAATCTAACCTGATTTTTAAACGCTGGCAGTATTGTTTTTACGTCAAATTAGCAGGCTTTTAAAAAAGTTGCTCGGATGCAGCGGATTTATTATTGTTTTTTTTTTTAATAATAATAATAATAATAGTACGCCTTTCAAAGGCCCAGGACCTCATGGTCCTGAGATTAATAAAAACAATAATAATAATAATAATTTTTATTTCGCAAATATGGGTACAAGTGATGGTGATACAGTGTTTTAGTGATGAGAACAAGCCATATTTTGCCAATAGCAAGGCATGCAAAAGTACATTAAAAAAAAAATTTAACCCCACACAATTATGCAGGTAAATGTTTTTTTTTTATAATCAATTAAACGAAACTATTTAATTACCAATCAATACAATAAATAAAATAAATTTAGCTCAATAGTCAAATAATTAAATGTCATGGCTACTCTAAACATTCAATAAATAATATAATTCTAATAATAATCAGTCAATAACATAATCAATATCACATTTTTCTAAATATAAAACATTTTTAGGGTTTTTCGTGACATATAAAGTATTTAAAACTTATTTCGATGCCTAAACGTGTCCATTAGTGCACGAACAACAAGTTATTTCACTGGAATACACTGTTTAACTTTAGCTTGATTCTATGATGTCCATGTACAATAATTTTTAAGCATAACATAAGTATTTTACTTTGTGGGTTCAATTATTCGTTTCAAACACCAACCACTTAAAGACAGATTACTCTATATTTAAACACTTGAAAACTATTTTAATATTTCAAAATCGGTTCGCACCCAACAAATCAACACTGATAAAAATGTTGTTAATGTAAACATACGTTCCGAATTCTGAATGTTACGATTCACACTAACGTGCAACTAAAATTAAATGTTAACGTAATCGCTCGCAGCTTTTTTAAATTGTTTTTCTACTTTATCAATGTACATTCTTGAACAGATCCTAAATTTTACATAAAATAAAGAGCACAAAGTAGATAATGACATATATGATGATGGCGACACTAATGAGAATGGAGAGAAGATGTGTTTGATATCCCCTGTGAGAAGCCCTACTGTTTCTATAGAAGATGCAGCTTGCTAAGCTGAAAGTCCAGTGGGTTGCTCTCGGGAGTTTACAACCAAGTAGTGACGGTGCCTTGTTTCAGCGGACATAGGGTGCATCTCTGTTGGTTCTTCTTGTTTGTTATTCTCTTGTGTTGTTTCCTTTGTTTCATGCAAGAGAGAGTGGTGTTTTCTTCTGCAGACTCGGCATTTCTTACTTTGTTTACATTTGAAGACTGTGTGATTCGGAACCAGGCAGTTGAAGGAAAAGTTTTTGTTTTTGGCAAATTCACGTCGTTGTTGCGAATTCTTTACAACTAAAGGTGTAATGGTTACCCTTACAATATACACAACAAGGTGATGAACTACTATTGCTGTGCGCAGAGTCACCTCTAGCGTTCTCAGTATCCTTTGCTACGACATGATACGTTTTGTGACCTTGTGTCTTTTCCTTCGCAACTGTAGAAGTGGTAGGTGCTATTAACTCGAGCGTACGAAACTTAGACTCGAGGAACCTTTTCATCGCCGCCCACGTAGACAACTCATCGCTATTCTCTTTGTAAGCTTCTTCTTCCCAACACCTTAAGCGCAGGCCACACCGCCAGCTAGCGGGCGGGCGGGCTAGGCGGGTGGGCGAAGCGAACGAAGGAAACTATACAAACTACGCGAAATATTGGCGGGCTAAACTATGGGGTTCACACCGAAAACTACGGACAGACGAGCGACTTTCGTCAATATATGACATATTCATCGTTCACAAACTAAACACTACACTGCATAGAAATATAAATAACTTATATCTATGCTACACTGCTATCCGAAAGACGAGCGTCGACTAGTCTACTCGAAACGGGGAGGACGGGCGAACGAACCGGGCGCGCCAACGAGGTGAACGAGTAGCTTCGCTGGAATCGTCGGATATTTCGTTAGCTTAGCTCGTTAGGTTAGTCGGTAGCTCGCTGTGTGAACCGAAGTATGTAAAGAGGTGAAACGATGTTCGCCCGCCTAGCCCGCCCACCCGCTAGCTGGCGGTGTGGCCTGCGCTTTAACGTATCTGAATCTAATTTCTGTGCTACTAGAAATACTAGAATAGGATCCCAAGTGGCGGTGTTTATGTTCATGTTGTTCAGACTATTGATACATTCTACGGAATTATCGAGCAATGCTTTAATTTGTGTAGCTGACGGGTTGTTTATCTTTTTCTGGCAGCAAAATTTCTTTAAAACTGACGACACAATCATTTTTTTGTTACCAAAACGACCTTCAAGTAGTTCCCATGCTGTTGCATAATTACTTTCTGTAATCTGAATATGTCGCAATAATATCTCTGCCTCTCTGGCAACACTAGCCTTCAAATAATGCAACTTACGGGCATCGCTAATCGAAGTGTTATGTACGAATAAAGTTATTACATTCTTTTTATGAAAGTTACTTAGATAGTTAGATCCTTTTAAAAATATATTTTAACTAGTTTTTGCCCGAGCGGCTTCGCTGCCGCTCTTCGCTACTATACCCTACCCTAACAAACTTCACATAAACCATCTACTAAATAGTCCGAACAAAGCCTAAAAATTTGGTTTGGATAGGTTAGCCCGTTCTTGAGTTAAAAAATAACAACGAAAAGTGGCATTGATTTTTATATAGATAGATAGATAGACTAGCTTTTGCCCGCACGGCTTCGCTCCCGCTCTTCCCTACTCTACCCTACCAAACTTCACATAAACCATCTACTAAATAGTCCGAACAAAGCCTAAAAAATTGGTTTGGATAGGTGAGCCCGTTCTTGAGTTATAAAATAACAACGAAAAGTGGCATTGATTTTTATATATATAGATTTTAACAAGATATTTATTGAGTTAAATGTATTGTATTGGTTCACAATGAGCAAGCGATTCGAAAAAAACATGTAAATAAAAGCGACAACGCTATACAGATCTATATAGCGCGTATATTTTCTGTTAAGCAGGGAATAGACCAAATCTTTAAAATCAGGGTCGTAGGCATTTTTTTTTTTTTTGTCGACGGGGAAAATCTTCTTTGACGAAACCCGCTCTTGGGTGGAGCGGGAGACAGTGTCAGACTCTTACTGACTAAAAACCCCGCGCCGTTCCTTCTAGCCTTCATACCGGGGCACGAGCTTTCACGTCCCTTTCGGACAACCCTGTCCCCAGTAGGCTTCGACCCAGCTGGGCCCCTCCTGCTGCTGACAACTTTTTGAGGCGCGCGGGAACAGTGCGCGCCGTCGACGTCTTGGACTCGGTCCATTACCGGACAATCGGACAGCGAGCTACCCATGGCTCGCCGTCCGCGAGCCCGCGTCTACGGTGGCCGGAAATCGGGATCGGAATCCCGGCGACGGCGGCGAGGGCGCCGTTGCCTGATGCGGTCGGCCTCCTCCTTTGCAAGCATTACTGCTTCGCAGAAGGAGGCGACCGCCTGCCACTCCTCCTCGCTCCGGACCATGGCCTCGACCAGGGCCCGGCGCGAGAGGTCTCCGCCACCGATCACCCCCACGAGGGCACGGCGATGCTCCGCCCAGGCAGGGCACACCTCGACGGTGTGCTCCACCGTGTCCTCCGGGCGTTGCGCACAGTGGCGTCTCTTCCGCCTGAATCCGATGCAGGAACCTCCCGAACTTGCAATGTCCGGTGAGGACCAGCGTCATGCGGAAGGTAAGGACGCCGTGAGGTCTTTCCAGCCACGCCTCAAAGAGGGGACTTACCGCCATAATCGTGGCGTGCCCAGTCGTAGGCATTAATCCAAGTTTCGTCACCAATGATAATGTCGTAGACGTGATTTGACTCTCCTCGCTTGTATCTTTGGAAAGATTTCTTACACCATCTGACGTGGGTCGCCTTATAATCATCGGAAATCAAATGCGGAATCCATCGGCAAACTAGCTTTCTCACACCAAGCTCTTCATACAAGATCTTTTGAATGGTTGTCCCTGAAATGCCTATTAACGCCTCTATCTCCCGATATGTCACATCGATCTTCGAGTATCAGTTGTCTCACAGCAACGATGTTTTCTTCAGTAAAGGCGGATTTTGGACGTCCTTCACGAGATTTGTCACTAAGACTAGTATTTCCACGCTGGAATTCTAAATACCAGCGTTCGACAGTCCGTAGACAAGGAACTTCATCATACAATACAGAACTTAACTCTTCAAAACATTGAATTCGAGTTAGGCCTCTCCAAAAGTTGTAAAAAGTTATCGCACGAACGTTTTCCTTAGAGATTCATTTTTATGCGCGACTTGATAGATTCAAAACAACGCTGTGACTAAATAGTTGCATCAATTCTAATTATTTCTTTTCAATTGTTTTGCCATTCTAAATTCAAACAAATTTGAAAATTGAGCAATTCTAAATTCAAAATTAGCGGGAAATATTTAATCGACAGAACTTAAAAGGCATGCCTAGTATTCGCCCATGGAGCCCATTAGGCACTCGTAACGATTGGGAAGTTCGAACTGAAAGCTCTCAGAGTTTTGGATTTGTGCTGGACGGAGCGTCCCATCAGTCGAAATTTTTCAAGATTGACATTGGTGATCACTTTCAGTTTTCACCGCATCGATCACAGAAACACAATTGAGCATTTTCTTCTTCCTCGACATAGTCAATGTCATTTCTAGTTGCACCATCAGGACTTGCCAGGTCCACTTCCTTATGCTCATACTTTTTGGTGAAAGAGTTCATAATGTAGAGACCCTCTCCGACATCCAAATCCAAAATGCCACACTCGCAGCCTTCAGTCACGTTTGCCCAGTATCGCCCCAACACAAGACAATGCCCACAAACACAACATTGTGACTCTTAGTCTCAATCTTGTGTTGGGAGATGTTAGCTGAATAGGGATTCAGCTATACATATATATAGACTGGGATAACATCTCATAGTGACGATTTCTTAGAGAAAGAGCTTTCGTGGGCGAGTTCCGTCTTTAGTAGAATATCACCGAGTTCAGTTAAAAAAATAACTACATTTTAAGTAGAAAATAAGGTACTGCATTAAATGAAAAAAAAAAAAATCCGTCGAAGTCCTCGAAAATAATAAACTCTTCATTTATTCATTGAATGAAAATTCGAAAATTTTTAATTTAAAATTGGAATGGTCGTACACCGTTGTGTAGAACTAAACTTCCATCTATTTCTACCCGAATTTCTTTCTATTTTGATATTTTTCATGAGAACTGTAACTATACAATTACGAGGGAAGCCTTTTAAGTTTTGTCGTTTGAAGAAAAAACACAACTAGAACCTTAAAGTATTATTTATTGTTTTTCAAAGTATTCATCTCGAAGTTTAATACATTTTTGCATTCGATCGAACCAGTTATTAAAACTCTTATTCTACTCCAAAGTCGGTATGTCCAAAATGGCCGACTTGAAAACGTTGACTGCTTCTTCACTGGACTGGAACCGCTGCCCACGAAGAGTTTTCTTAATTTTAGGAAATGTATAGAAATCGTTAGGGCTTAGGTCAAGACTGCATGGGATAGTCAAGAATTTCTACGTTTTCCTGCTTCAAATAATCAATTGTTTTACCAGCGGTATGTGAGCTTGCGTTGTCATGGTGTAGGATGATGCCTCGCTTTGGGTTAGATTTCCGGACTGCAGCGATGACTTGTGGTAAACAAATTGTAGTATACCACTCTGCATTAACCCTTCTACGATCTTCAAGCGCAATTCTTGTAACGTGACCGGTTTTCGCCACGAACGTAGTCAACATCTTCTTCGAAGTGCTTCGAGAGCGAAAAACTTTAGTCGGCTTTGGCTCATCACGGAAGACCCAGATTGTGGATTGCTCTTTGGAATCAGGGTCGTAGGCATAAATCTAAGATTCGTCACCACTGATAATATCGTAGATGTGATTTAACTCTCCTCGCTAGAACCTTTGGAAAGATTTCTTACACCATCTGACGCGGGTCGTCCTATGATCATCAGAAACCAAATGCGGAATCCATCGGCAAACTAGCTTTCTCAGACTCTTAATGCAAGATCTTTTGAATGGTTGTCCCTGAAATACCTATTAACGCCTCTATCTCCCGATATGTCACATGCACCTGGACTATGCTGATGCCAGCTATCTTGATCTCAACCAAGACCAATTGGATAAGCTTGAGCGACTTCAAAATCTCTGTATCGGGTTTATATTTGGCTTGCGCAAGTATGACCATATTTCTGAATTTCGTACTCAGCTCAAATGGCTTCCTATTCGCCTTCGCCGGAATGTTCACATACTTTCTTTGCTTTACAATGTACTCTTCAATCCTTCGACTCCTTTTTATCTTAAAGAACGCTTTCAGTTCCTCTGTGACACACATTCTAGGTCCTTGAGGTCATCGGAAAATCTAAAACTTAGTATTCGCATGCATTCCACTTCGTTCTTTGATAAATCCTTTACGATACAAGCAGCTCGTTTGTGGAATGCATTACCCATAGAAGTGAGGCGAGCCCAAACACTACAAACGTTCAAAAGAATGGTCTATCACTTTAGTTTTTCTTCTCCTTTCTAATTGAAATTATATTTTATATTTATTAGTTTATTATTTGGTTTTTTATTTATGTATTGTATTTTTATTTTATTTTTACATTGTTTTTGTAAGTTGTTGTACACTGACAGCCCGAAGTCTTTTCCTTCTGTCTAAGTCCATCCAAAGGTTGTCTGGTAGAAATTGCCCTGTGCAATAAGACCGCCTATTGTACACTTATATTTGTAAATGTTTGTCCTTTTTTAAGTTAAGGTGTGCAATAAAGCTATATAATAATAATAATAATAATGCCGATCTTCGAGTATCAGTTGTCTCACAGCAACGATGTTTTCTTCAGTAAAGGCGGATTTTGGACGTCCTTCACGAGATTTGTCACTAAGCCTAGTATTTCCACGCTGGAATTCTAAATACAAGCGTTCGACAGTCCGTAGACAAGGAACTTCATCATACAATACAGAACTTAACTCCTCAAAACATTGAATCCGAGTTAGGCCTCTCCAAAAGTTGTTAAAAATTATCGCACGAACGTTTTCCTTAGAGAGATTCATTTTTATGCGCGACTTGATAGATTCAAAACAACGCTGTGACTAAATAGTTGCATCAATTCATATCAATAGTTATTTCAATTGTTTTGCCATTCTAAATTCAAACAAATTTGAAAATTGAGCAATTCTAAATTCAAAATTAGCGGGAAATATTTAAACGACAGAACTTAAAAGGCATGCCTAGTACAATATTATCAATAGCAGCTATTTTAAGAGATGTCCGTAATCCTCACTGACGGCGGTCTCCAACATAGCGCATGAAAATAGCACCATACAACTCTACCATTATGTTATGCACTAAATGATACAAGGCACAAGCCAGGGTACGTTTAACGTAACCCACACCTTTTAGTATTGACATTCAAAGTGCCATGCGGTGATCACTTCCAGTTTTCACCGCGTTAATCACAGAGGCTAACTAACTAACATTATCATATTTCAATATCTTGAGGACTAAAACGCATGTTGCTAAAAGAGTTATGAGTATACATGTCGATGGATGGAGGAGACCAAAGTAAAGTGACATGAAAGAAAAGGGGGTTAGTGATAGCGTGACGAGTTACAAGACAGAATGGAAGAAAAACGTGTTGTGCCGACTTCAAATAAAACGGGACAACGGCAGAAAGACGATGATGAAGCAACAAAGTAATATTAATTCTAGAAGTAATTTTATTAGCAACATATATACGTCTTCGGCAATCTAAAATGTCTCTTTGTAAAATCGCGTCCGTTAAAGAAACTATGTACAAATAAAAAAAAAACAACCGAAATGAGAACATTCTCCTTTTGTTACAAAAGAAATTAGGCAGCCTTTAAACGGTCAAAATACGAAAAAGTCAAAACACAGAAGATAGACAAAGCCTGCAAAGAAAAGCTCCTGTATAATGACAATACATAATAATTCGCCGGTGAGGCTTGCGCACTCTCATGAACCCTGGGTGAGGGGCCAGACTAAGAGAGATACATTCCGCAGGGCAGTTTTATAGCGAACTGTTGGATAGTAGCGACCCCATGTATAGAATTCTTGTTCCTAATCTCCGGCTTGCCTATATTGAACACTGACAAGGAACAGAGCTCCTTTGCCTCTATTGGCTGGCTTGAGTGAAGATTTGCAATTTGCAAGAGCAAACGTGCTTGGGAGGATTTTTACTTCATTAAGGTAGGGATCTTCTCTGTGCTTCCAGGATTGTCCTGATAGCTGTGGTATACCTCTCCACACCTCAAGCACCTCGGGATATGACGCCCTCTTGTTGCTACGCTAGTTTGTGTCGTTTTTGGGGGCCATAAAATTAAGTGTGCAAGTCACCTACTGTCTTTTCGATGTATAACACTGTTCAGTCAGGGGTCATAGTCTCTTAACATAGTTCTCGGTAACCAGCCCACTTAATAAGCCTCTCAAAACCATAGCATCTTTATTTTACATATGTCGCAATACCCCCACCAACCGCGGATTGTCCTTAGATACACTGGTATGGCGCGTACAGGGATAATTATTTTTTATTTTTTTTATATGATATAAACTAGTGCTTGACTGCGATCCCACCTGATGGTAAGCAGTGATGCAATCGTTGGTGGTGAAGCGCACTAGTTTATTATGAGCCTATTCACTCTAGCCTTGAAGACGCTTACCAATTATCGTCAATTGGTACCGCGTACCATGCAAAGTGTCTAAGGGTCTTCTGCAAGTTTCCTTCGGCCCCTCTGCGCCTTCCAAAGGTCCAAAATCCCAGGGTTCTGGATGGTCGACCAATTATAAAGGCAGTTTTAAAAGTAAGTAACTATGAAAAGAGAAGTTTGTAACACTTAAGAAAATAAAGATAATATTTGCAGCTCAAGAGTTATGAAAAAAGGAGAAATAAAACTAGACAAGACAATTTACGGAACCGAGATCGCAGAACACGAAAGAATGAATTCTTTAAAGGCTTGAAAAGGGAAGCGCAGTTGCGCAAGAAATGAAAACAAGAAAGCTTTTCTTTGCTCCCGAAGTGGGCTGAATAGACGTGAACAAAATGAACCAACAGGCCTAACGTTCGAGAAACACTAACCAACTGCACAAATATATTTCGCGAGAATTTGATACCTCTTATGCCCGCCATACACGCTGGGGTATACCTGACAAGTTTGCCTGTACAGGTGAGTTGTACAGGTAAACCGGAGCGAGTACACAACTGTGCAGGTTTTCATACAAGCTTACCTGACAGGTATAACTGTGCAGGTAAATCTTATCTTAGCGTGTATACCTTTACACTTATTACACTACTTAAATCAGTCATTTTCTCTACTCGACTCAGCCTGATGCCTTAGCATTGTGAGACAGTTAAATTCAGAGTTATAGGTCGTTATTTATCGTCATTATACTCCACGATAAAGGAGTTCCCTTTGCTGTTGTCTTGGCGACTGAGTCGAGGCCTAAGTCTTAGATTAGGGACGCTATTAAAAGAATAAGATAAAGATTATCAAATCACCTTATACATAAGTTAACCTAGAAAATAACTACCGACTAAAAACCTAAATATAACAAACAAATAAATTAATTAACTAATAAACAAATTAGTCATACCGACAATGTTTAAAGTTGAGTAGTTCAAATTTTAGTAATAGGTTGGGGAAAAAGTTTTTTCGCATTTTTTAAGAATTTTTTTTTTTTTTTTTATATAGTTTATTTACATTTAACTATAGTATGTAGGTACCATTTTATTCGATAACTTCTTGCCATCTTGTAGGTAGGGACATGATCCCATTGCTATAGAAATTTTGGGACTTCTGATCAAAATACCGCGACAAGTGGTTTTGGCAGTCCTCTCGTGATGTTAACCTGACACTGCTTAAAGAATTCTGAAGAGACCGAAACAGGCGGAAATCTGAAGGTGCAAGGTCAGGACTATACGGCGGATGCATTAAAACACCTCCCAGCCAAACTCTCTTAATTTTTGCTGAGTGGCTAAAGATGTGCCACAAATGAGTACACGGTTCATTAGGTTTCTTTCAGTGAGCTCGTGAGGTACCCAAATATCGAGCTTTTTTGTGTACCCAGTTTTTTTCAAATGCGCTAAAACTGTTTTGTGGTCAATTCCCAGTTCTTCAGCTACGTCGTAACTACTGATATGCCGATCTTGCTCCACTTTTTCAAAATGGCATCCATTTTATCCGTAATAGGGCGACCAGAGCGACGTGCATCTTTGACGTCAAAATTTCCGGATTGAAAAATTTGTGCTATTCTCACAAACACTGCACCGGGTCCATACACTCACATCGCAATTTTTTTTCGCCGCTTGCGTGGCATTTTTACCTTTTTTGTAGTAAAATTTTAAAATGTATCGAATTTCTTCATTAGATTCACTCATTTTGACGGTACGAAAAACATATGAAAATCACACATTTTCCTAATTTGAATTTGGAATTATGTTCTTTAAAATTTAAACTTTCAATGATACCAAAACCAGCCAGATGCAAATAGTATAGCCAAAGAGATTTTATTACAAGTTCATAAATACTATAATACAAAAAGACTTTTTCCCCAACCTAATATGTGCCATATTTTGGTTGCTAAAAATGGCAATTTTCATTGACTACTCAACTATTTATGTAAACTTTTCAGTCAAAATGACTATGGAACAACAACACAGACCCACAAAGTGATGGTGCCCTAATAGTGCAAAAGTCTGGGAATTCTTGTGCACACAGTTTGACCATGTTGATTATGGGTTTTCGCTCCATACATTTTGGACCATGTCCTTTCGAGTTTCTTTTTGACTTCAATGCTGATTTATAAGTTTTTTGGACGTTACTCCGAATTTGAAATATATTTATATTATATATTTTCCATGTTCTTCTTTCGTTACTTTCCCGGTAATCACAAACCAAATCTAAAAAAAAACTATTTCATCTTAAAAAAAGGTATTTTATTGTGGGTCTGTGTTCACACTAAAAAAAATCAACTTCATTACTTTTAGTAATGTCTATAAAATAAAAATAAAAAACATATTTTCTAATGACTTAATAAATTAAAACGAAAATTAGCTAAATAATCTTTTCTTAGGTTTTAAAGATATGCAAGTAAATTAAATTTCGTCCTAACTTAATAACTACATCACTAAGAGCTAGTTGCTCCAATTCAAAATATATTATTTTACATAAGCCTACAAGGGCACTTACAAAACGTCAGAACCTAATGCACGGTTCTGATTGATCGTTTCTTATGGAGAAGAACCGGCAAGCATACTCCATAGTTACTGATGGTGATAGCTGACAGGTTCGACTGTCTTTATATAAGGCGCTGCAGTGACTTGCATGTACCATCGCAGTCATTTCTGCATGACCACTTTAAAAAACTATCGCTTGTATCCTGCGGCGTAGTGCCACACAAATCCTTTGAAGTTTTCGTTTCGAGTGCAAGCAAAATTGAACTTAGCGGTGATCAGGCGGAAGTGTCTTTAATGGTACCTTCAGCGCTAACTGCGCGTGTGTATTATTTCAATATTGCTTGTTTGTTGGTGTTATGTTCTGAGTTTTAGTTACTTGCATAAATAAATAATACTATGGTACTCAATTAAAAAAATGATTGATTTTACAATATTTCCATTTTAGGAATTAAAACGGTGCTTCGTTTGTTTTAGTCAAATAGGTGAATATTTTCGTCAAAACTTATAACTTTGTAACCTATTGAAAAACGTGTAAAGTAAAGTCGGTCGAAATAAAATAAAAAGAGATAGGAAGAAAGACTTAACTTACTTAAAGAGAATTAACAATGGGTCCTAAATAGACATGACTTGATGGAGGAGAAGAGTTCAAGATAAAGGGCTCATTGATATTGACGTTGTTTTACTTATAAATACTTCTTAAAAAGACTAGGAATTCCTGTATCAGGAGTGTGCTCAAGATATTGACTTACACACACAAAAAAACCCAAAACAACTAACTGTAGGCCATACAAATGTTTGTCTCATGCAGGAGTGGAACCCACTACACGTAGCGCGTTTGCACTGAACACGAACTGCGAACGACTGAACGCGTTTTTACGTTTGAAGTGATAATGAACACAGGGGTACAAATTTATAATTGCCTGTCAATTCATTAAAATGAAATGAAATAATTCCCCAACTTTTTCGCTAACGTTAGAGCCGGGATTGGAAATCAAAATTATTTTTGACTGCTAGAGAAAGAAAGAAGAAAAAGAAAGAAAAGAAAAAGAAAGAAAGAAAGACAAAGAAAGAAATAAATGTACAAAGACGGACCTAATGCCTGAGGCATTAAGCCCAAGTTCTTAGTACGTTTATGTTGCGTGAAGTTAAAATAAAGGTTACATCATTATACGTCCAATTATTCGCGGTTACAGCTTACAGCTTCTCATCCTGTCTATACCGTGTGATCCTTTCAGAGCATCTTACTGAAATATATCGTATTGCAGTGTAAGTAAAACGCCTGCTCACCACTTATCTTTATAAATATATCATTTCTTCCGAATTTATCTTCTCTTAAACGGCTTGACCGATTTAGAAAAAATTTCATGCGTCCTTGGACGGTTTTTAAAATTAAATTGCACCCGGTACATGGCCCTGCAATCGATTTTTTTTTCTGACGATTAGCCAGTTTTTAGTCATAACAACGTTTGTAGAGACCGTAAAGGTAGAACTGCAGTGCGCACAAGGGTGCCACACACGCCGCTTTGGGCGCTTCGGTCCCTGTACATTTTATATGGAAAATAACCTAGTACAACTACATTGGATCGGGGCCACGTGACGCCACGCGACGTCGTTCTACGTACAAATCAGGTGTGGTCCCCGTATGCGTCGGTATAAAGTCTAATTCTAGCTTTAGCATGTTATAAATATGTAATACGTATAGAAACTATAATATCTTGTTGAGCGTCGTAAAAAAAAGTGATTTCGTGAACTTGCAGTTTACGAAATCCGTATTTGATAGGTACAAGCTACTTTTACCATTTTTAAGAGCCACTTGTCGAGGCTTGCTCCTGTTCCTGCCGCTTCTTGATCTCCTCATCTTTTGCCTTCAACACTGCCTCCAGGTTAGTCCACGTCACTTCTTTTTGTTTCGCTTCTAACACTTTGTTTCTTTGCTCGTATTTTTGCCCAAGGGCCGCTGCGTACTGTGAAGGTTGGTACTGTTGACTGGCTGCAGCAGGCTTGTGAGCCTTCGATGTGGTGTCACTCTCAGAAGATTTACACTCCTGCTTTTTGCTGACAGGCTCTTTTCTTTTAAAAGCTATGGGCCCGAGGCTCACAGCTGGGGCCTTTCTCATTTTCGGCTCTTCTAGCCACTTATTTACCTTGGCGATCGATTTTTTTATCTCAGGATCTATCTTTTTTTTTGGAGATGCAAGATTTGTGGAGCTAGTGCTTGCGCTGAATGTGGAGCAGGAAGGTAAGGTCGTGGAGCTGCCCCGGGGCTCCGGCGTCGAAGATGACTCTGACGACACGACTTCTAAAGGAGTTTCCATCTTAACATCTGCATGACTTTCTACCTTCCCTTCAAAATACTCGGGTGTAATTAGTTTTAGCGGAGCTGCACATTTGGGCGGCGAAGCATTTTTGGCGTAAAGTTTAAGTAACGTAGCGATAGCGACGTTCTTTTGTTTTTTGAATTCGAACGAATCTGATTTAGCCGCATCACTGATCTGCTTCTTTAGCGTTGTTGCCATGTCTTCGTATTCGTCTTGTTTGACAACATTTAATTGTACTCCTAAATCATTATTATCGCCACTTTCTTTCACTTTTATTTCTACTTCGCTTTCCTTTTTACTTTCTTCAGTTCTTTCAACAGTCTGTTTAACAAAATTAGTGTTAATATCTACGTTACTTAGCTGTTTACTAGGCGAAATGACACCTTTAGGTATGAATTCCTCGACGTAAGGATTCAGTTTACTAACTTTGGAGATAGCTATAACACAATTTTCGGTATTGGGCGCGACGTCGTTAATAATCTCATCATCTTCGCTGTTGAAATCTTGCACCTGAAAAAGACAGTAAACATAGTTTAAAGAAATGTAAATAAGAAGCGAAACATCTAGGGGACATTTTAATGTTCTTATTTTTGTGATCGACGTTTTATCGGCTTGCATTTTTCCGGTGGTAAATTATCAAATGACTCCTCCTACTCTGGGTGAAGCGAGAGGCAGTATCAGACTAAAACCCACCTGTGTTCCTTCCGTGACCCTTTGTGTTTGTTGCCCTCAGGGCCGCGGTAACTCTTTCGAACAATCCCCCAAAAGTTCTCTTGCCTTGAAGTAACAACAATGTTTACTTAAAGACCAAACGAGATACACGGAGACATAAATGGGCGATTGCAAGTCCGACTCGCGGCCAAAGGGTTCCATACAAACTTACCTATGAAAATAGTTCTATTCCCAAATTGAATTACAAAGATTTTTCCGAATTTACAGTTTTTAGATTTTTTCCTATAGATACTTGTGCTATGAGGCTTTGCGTCATGTCTTTCAGGATACTACGTCAACGGAAAGTATCCTATGAATTTTGATTCCATCGAGTGTCGAAATATGCGTTTTTTCCGACATAAACGGCCGTATCTTTTTTTTCCGTTGATTAAGAAGTTTGATATTTTCACAGCTTTAAAGGACCGCAGACCTGAGTTTAATTCAACTCGATACCTCCATGCGTTTCCGGGATTAAGGGTCTCGACAGACAGACAGGCAGACGGAATACAAAGTGATCTCATAAGGGTTCCGTTTTTCTTTTTGAGGTACGGAACCCTAAACGGAACAAATAATCTCAAATCTCAAGCTGTGACGGTGATAACACCAGTGGCGTTCAACGAAAACGCGATAACCATTTGACCCAGATCTTATAACACCTGAATGGCACTAAATAATAAAAATTTTGCTAAATTTAAATGATTACAAATCAATTTTGAATCTTGAAAGATTTCGTAACAAAGACATTGTTATTTCAATATCAGCGGATTCGAAGACCCGTAATTATTACGTCCGTTTATAAATACTACGTGTATTTATTAGTGATGTAACGAGTATTCGTATTCGCATTCGTAAATATTCGCAGAATTCACAAGAAATATGCGAATTTTTGGCTAATTTTTTTGACAAACAAAAAGGTATTCGATTGATATATCTGGACAAGGGTAGGAGCTTTCATTTACCCCTGAGTTTGTGTCGTTATTTCTTCTCAAGAGTAGTTTGATAGGAAATGATGACACCATCAACTTTTTTTGAAGTAAATAATCAATCAGTTTTTCTAATAATAATCTAATATGATTATTATAAGAAAAATAATTAATTTACACTAATTAATTAATTAATAATTAATTTAAACTAATGATAATTAATTTGCGAGTATTTTTTAAGAAATACACGTAATTTTTTACTTTTTTGTTTTTTTCTTTTTTCTGTTTCCTAAAGGACTACCCTGAGAAGAAACACCGAAACCATCTCCACCTTTTTGTTGTCAGCTGTTTTTTTTTCTGGTCAATATCAGAGTTTCTAAGAGGTGTTTGCAGCTGAACTAAAGGAATCAGATCTAAGGCCATACACGCTGGGATATACCTGACAGGTTTGCCTGACAATATCCCTGTCAGCTAAGCTTGTATGGAAACCTGCACAGTAGTGGAAAAGACACGCTCTGGTTTACCTGTACAACTCAACTGTACAGGCAAACCTATCAGGTATACCCTAGCATGTATGGAGGCCATTATGGGCCTACCACACGCACAAGCTTCACCACAATAGGCACTACTGTGGTGAAGCTAGCTTGCTTGTGGTGCTTGTGGCGCGTCGTAAGCCCATATGGCTTTAACTTACAGCAAATGATAGCAACTCACCATTCTTATCATTTGTTGGATCCCTGCAAGATCAGGTGTGTTGTCTTCATCAGGCGGTATAAATTTCCTGCTCGCTGCGTCTCCGAACATGAGTGTCATCTCTGCATCTGTTTAATAAGAACCTCGTTATACAGGGTTATTTGTAAAACACTGGCAACCTCTCAGGACAATATTACTAACATCATAAACAACAACTTTTGTTCTACGACTTTAAAAAAATTATCATATTTTATTTTATCAGATTTTCATACAAAAATGAAAATATTAAATTGAATTTTCTAAATATTACGAAGTCTGTGCGAAGAAAGCGATAGTACAATATCGGAGGAGAGCAGGGAACGAGGGGGCGCGGATTTTAGGATGCGCTTGCGTCGCGTCATACACACGTAGCCTACCTATATAGATAGAACAACGAAATCGTGAAGATTTACTTTTGATAAATGAATTATGTTTTGTAAAAAGTCATACAACAAAAGTTGCTGTTTATGCTGTATATGTCGTGCAAGGTTGTTAGTGTTTTACGAATAACCCTGTCTCAATAGTACATTCAAGTTGAACGGTAAGGCCTGTCATACTGTATGGATCCGAATGTTGAGCTGTGAAAGACGGATGAAAAAAGATTGCATGTAGCGCAGATGAGAATATTAAGATGGATGTGATGTGTGGAGTGACAAGAATGGCTAAAGTGAAAAATGAGGATATTAGAGAAAGTTTGAAAGTGATGCCAGTGACTGAAAAGTTTAAAGCGAATCGTTTGTCTTGGTATGGACAAGTACCTAAAGAGGAGGGATGAAACGCATGTTACTAAAATAGTTATGAGTATACATGTGCCGTAGATGGATAGATTGTGTGAGAAGTGACATGAAAGAAAAGGGAGCAAGGCGATTATCACACTGCCACGCATCACACTGCATGTTGCGCTTCAACGCACCCACGCGCTTTTTTGCGGGAGTGCAGATCTGCATAATCGTGCGGGTTTTTTACGCACTCACGCGTGTAGGTGCGTGTTGTAAATTCAGACACATTTCATACAAAATCACGCACGGCACTACGAGACTGACGACTACGAGTGTGCCATATCTTGCGTGTCGCCCCGCACCCACGCGCGTGTACGCATGTTTCTAAGCTGAATGTGAATATGCATACATAAGTAGGTAAGTAGTACCTACAAACGTACAAACAATACTCTCTTACTTAACAGTAAGAATGGCGTCAAAAGGAAATATCTACTTAATAGTTTTTTATTTTAATTTTATTTTCATTATTTTTGTTTGATTAGGTAAAATCAAGTAAAATGTCACATGAAAATGACGACATTATTTTGCAGTGTTTATGCACCCTCCCTGTGCATGTTTTCATTAAACTTAAATATTATTCCAAACCTTGTACGACATGATTGGAATAAACTGATTTGATTTTAAAGTTAGCTACACTCTGTTGATCAATAAGGAGTTACTAGTTACAAAAGAAACTATAAACGGTGATGGTTCGATAAGATTCATAATACTAAGGAATGTTTAAATTTTGTTGCTGACCGCGCATATGTAGCAGCTACGTAATGGCACAATTTCATTAGTCGTTAACTCGTTCGGTATACAGCATAGACATAAGAAAGGAGGAGATATGCTAAGTACTTAAAAATGTATCGGAACACGGTGTGTCCAGTTCTCCCTTCCACTAACGACACTACTACACGCACAGGAATACTTACGCAGTCGCGCATACATCCACAAATCATAAATCAGATCAAACTACACGGTCAATATAAACCTTATTGCCCTAAAAACAGCGTGTATTTTCCTTGCATCGTACAACTTACGCACACACATACAATACACGATGTCGATGTGCTGTGCAAAAGCCATTTATTTTACATTTACGCTAGGGATTGACTAAATATAAAAATTATCGATGTTTCCATTTTGCTATTTTTTTCGGTCCAGTAAATAATAATATGAATAGTAGAACAATAAAAATGGTTTTCATAAAACTAAAAACTCTAATTATTCAATCCCATTGGCCATTATAGCATTTTAGAACGACAATATCAAATACGAAAAATCGGTCAAGTTTAATCCTTACTAATATTATAAAAGCGAAAGTGAGTTTGTTTGTTTGTTTTTTGTTACGTCTTCACGTCTCAATGGCAAAACCGATTTTGATGAAACTTGGTACACGGATAGACTGTCTTGGAATAGGACATAGGATACTTATTATCCCGGAAGTGTGTTCCCTTGGGATAATTTTCTGCTATCACGCGGGCGAAGCCGTTGGGAGCAGCAAGTAACTTATATTATGATTATAAAAAGCTTTCAGTTATTAAAAAAAAAAAACTGGCTCTCTTCTACAAAAATAAGGTCTAGTCTTAATTTAGGGATTGCTAATTCAAAAACCTGAGTTTTTTTTTTTAGGGCCTGCATCATTTCTGGTTAAAGTGACTGGTGGCCTTCTAATGGCATCAATGCATTGCTTTTTTAATTATTTTTCGGGAAACTGAAAACATAAAATAACATTTTAATTATTATTTTTACCTAAGCTAATGCTAAACCTCACCATGTAAAAAGTGTAGAGGTGTGCCCCGCTTGGGCAGAGCATCGCCGTGTCTTTGCGGGCGCGATAGGCGGTGGTGATCTCTCGCGCCGGGCCTGTGGTAGGCAGTCGCCTCCGCGAGCGAGCAGTAATGCTTGCAAAGGAGAAGGCCAACCGCATGAAACAACGATGCTCACGCCCCAGCCGCCGCCGGGATTCCGATCCCTATTTCCAACCACCAAAGGCGCGGGCTTGCGGACGGCGAGCAATGGGTATCTCGCTGTCCGACCATCCGGTATCCGTCCGAACCGACCCCAAGTCGTCGACGGCGCGTACTGTTCCCGCGTGCAGCAGGGTCGAAGCCTACTGGGGCCAAGGGTCTGCTTCTGAAAAGAAGACTTGGCCCCGGTATGAAAAGCAACGAAAGAACGGAGTGGGGTTTTTAGTTAGTAAAAGTCACTATCTCTTGCTCCGCTCAAGGGCGGGGTTGTCATTTGTTTTTAACCCACCATAAAAAACAAAAACCATGTAAAAGGCTTTTTGTAAAAAAAAACATAGTACAAAGTTTGTTAAAAATATGGAATACAAAATACGACACACACTAATGCATAACAAATAAAGAGCTAGAATATGTTGCCTTATTTTAAGCAAAAGTCCTCAATATATTTTGAATCATGTCCATTATTATAGCGCATTCGAATCTTTTGAAGAATTTAAAAAGGAAGTGTTTTTATAAATTGTTTGTGTACAATAAAGAATAAAGTGAAAATATCAAAATCAGAAAAAGTCAGAAAATAACTCGAAGATACTGCCGTAACGTAACATACGATATCCGAAACCAAAAAATAGTCCACCGACTATTAACTTACTATTTAACCAACTTACTTTATGACAGTTGCTTACGTATTTTTCTACTACTCTGTAAAATAATCAAAACAAATAAAAATATTTACTTTATTTCACTTCGAATATCGAAACAATCGATATTATGGTCGATAGTCTACATTGGGGATCAATTAAGCGCATCCCTGACTAGGGGAAAGAATCAGCGGCCGGTATTATGAAATACGCTGCACTGATAAAATATCGTTATGTTATTTTTACATTGCATACTAGCTATGCTAGCTCTTTTAAGGCAAAGCTAAAAGCATTTCTGTTAGAGAGAAACTTGTACTCCTTAGTTGAATTGTAATTTTAATATTATGTATTTCCAATGTTTCTATTTTATAAATATCTGTATTATTTTTGTTTTACGCATGTGTTAATGTTAATTGAATATTTTATCTCTTTTGTTGCATGTTAATTTGAATTTTTATATTAGACAATTTTAATAATTATGATAGGTATATCAAATACAATGTATATTGTTCCTGATAAATAAATAAATAAAAAAATAAATAAAAAAATAAAAAAAATTGCTTGTCCAATTACTGAGCGTTAAAATTTGGTAGTTGTTAAAGAGCAATGTATTCACTATACGAGTCATACAGTCGCTTTAATGTTCGAAAACATAAGGAACGTAGTAGCGGCAAGGAATATTATAAGATTTGCCGTTTTTATTGATTTTAAAGATAAATATAGTATTAAACTTGTATTTACATATGGTAACAGATTCCCTGATGACCCAAGCTTGTCTTATCACTTCAGTTCTTGCATGAAACCACTGAACAACACGGCATTTTAAATTTGTTTACGATCACGTATCGCAACTCTCACAAGTTCATAACTGTCGGCCATTTTTGCCGAAAATACACATATAATGCAATTCGCGCGGACATGCACACGCCCCCTTGGCACTTCTCCTGTTATTTATATTTCTATGGTATACAGCATACGGGGAGTCCCCGCGGGCGACATAACAACCAATGAAAGTTGATACGTGTTCGTTACACCGTCTGCTGAGATTCCCCGTTTGCTTTATACCGTAACCGAACGTGATATCGACCAATGAAATTCATCGGTCGATATACAGCTTGCGGGTCGTGAGTGAGGCAAATACTTTTTCGAAATGTAGTGTCTTTTTTCTGAAGTCTTGTTTCTATTTTATTTAATAGATCTTCCAATAGTTCATTAGATAATCTGAAAAAAAAATTATCATGATCTTCTACATCACACTGCAAATCCAATTGTAACTCCTTATACAATGTTTCTGACGCGCCATGCCTCTTTCGATTTTTTTGTAAAGGTCGCACCCAAAATCTTTTTTTATTTTTCCTCAGTGAGGCTAATAGTTTCTTCTTCAATAGGACACAGCAGCCAAAATTGCTCCACATAACATTAATTGTTGATCTATGGCAAGAACGTCTGTTTCACTGCCACTCTTGTTAATAACTGGCGAAGAATATGGAAGTTCTCCTACACCCCGCACGCGGACCCTATCGACTAATGAAAACGGTTCCCCGAATGCGGGCTCTGTGGCACGCGTTACAGAAAATCTCTCGCACCTGGCATGCGGGCCCTATCGACTAATGAAAACGGTTACCCGAATGCGGGCTCTGTGGCACGCGTTACAGAAAATCTCTCGCACCTGGCATGCGGGCCCTATCGACTAATGAAAACGGTTACCCGAATGCGGGCTCTGTGGCACGCGTTACAGAAAATCTCTCGCACCTGGCATGCGGGCCCTATCGACTAATTAAAACGGTTACCCGAATGCGGGCTCTGTGGCAGGCGTTACAGAAATCTCTCGCACCGACTAATGAAATTGCGCCATAAGGGATTCGTATGACGTCACCATTGGTGCAGAGGTTGAGCGATCGAACAAACACGATTTAATAAAATATCAATTAGTAAAAACCTCAACTTTAGCTTAGAATACAGTATTAGATAATTGGAAAATATTTATCTCAATTATAGTTAATTTAACTTGTCAAACTTATTTGAGAACATGTGCAAATGTCTAATCTGCGAAGTAAAAAAAAATGGCTACTTTTACCAATGGAAAATATAAAATCGGGACTTAATTTCAGGACAGCCATGCCCCTTTTTTAGGGCTCCATACCCAAAGGGTAAAAACGGGACCTTATTACTAAGACTTCGCTGTCTGCCCGTCTGTTTGTCTTCACTTCATCAGGCTGTATCCCAAGAACCGCGATACCTAGACAGTTGAAATTCTCTCAAATTATGTATTTCTGGTGCCGCTAACTACAAATATTAAAAACAAAAATAAAATAATTATTTAATATATTTTAAAAAAATCGCGTTTGTTGTATGGGGGCCTACAACAAACGCGATTTTTTTGCCGAATTTTCCTAAGGACAATAGGGAACCCTTCGTGCACGAGTCCAACTCGCACTGGGCCAGTTTTTACTTTTATTTAACTTTTTTTTTCACATTTAAATTTTTCATGTTTTATTTTCGATTTGTAGGCTCTTACTTTAATCTAATACAGCTACTTTTTGCAAACAAAATATTTTTTAAAGGAACTCCTTCATAATTCATACAGGGTTATGACGACGAGAGCCACTTGATTGTACAATTTTATGTTCCCATGATGGCATGGAATGGAAAGGTACCTGAGTTTTTAACTTCGCAATTAAGTGTTAACACTTGACAATCTTCGGTTAAGGATCGATGGCGATTAGTCTAACGTGTAAGAGTTAGCGCGCACTGGCGACTCAAAAGTCACTGACAAATCAGGGTAACAATTTTTTTTGACAATTTTTACCCAGCTGTCACGTGTTAAGTGCGCGCACGCAAGTGGGCTCATAAGCACGGTGACAGTAAACAACAGCAACAACAACAGCAACAGGGCGCGCTAGCTCGAAGAATTATGCCTGTTCCTAATCTTAGATTTATATTTAGAACTAGCTGCTCCCAGCGGCTTCGCCCGCGTGATAGCAGAAAATTATCCTGAGGGAACATACTTCCGGGATAAAAAGTATCCTATGTCGTATTCCAGGACATGGTCTATCCGTGTACCAAGTTTCATCAAAATCGGTTTTGCCATTTAGGCGTAAAGACGTAACAAACAAACTCACTTTAATTTTTATGATAATAGTAAGGATGTGCGTTTGATAAAACACAGTAACACTGACTGTAATACCTATACTTACATTGAGTAAAACTTATGTAGGTATGCTTTGATTGTGTAATGTCGTAGGTATGATGTAATCCTAATCATGTCAGAACTCCGTACTGGCAAATGTAAAGTTAATTTAGCCCTGAAAAAGGTCATTACCCCAAACCAAAAAGTAGTACCAATTTCTTAATTATAAAGAACTTGATAAAGTAGGTATTGTAAACTTATAGTAACGTAAGTATTGTAAAAAAAATATGATCTATGAATAAAAGATGATCTTAACCCTTCAGATACCGTCAATTAGAGACACAATAGTAAGACAATAGATGCGCGGCCCCCGGGTGTCGCTTGGGGATTCATGAATTAAAAGTAAGAGTTTTTAGTTTCCAGAAATGCAGTCTACAAGTTCCGTGTAATATACAACATAATTATGTATATACAACACTATTTTTAGTATATGCGAAACCTGAATATAGTTTTTTTCCAATTTTAATCATTCTAAAACCATGTTATATTTTTTCTCTAAAATATTTAAAAAAATGGTCACAAATTGGACACTGACATATCAACGCACAGTCGAAACTACTGGGACTAGGTACATAAAATTTTGCACGTTTTCTTATAGGACAAAAGCGACATTTTCAAAAAGTAAAACTAATTTCCCCTCAGAAAATGAAACGGGAGCCCAATCTACGAGTATATCTGTAGCAAACTACTTTTACGTGGACGAAGCCATTTGCAGACGCTAGTTATTAATATTTGCGATTATTCTGAAACATTACCTTTGAACGACAAACAAGTCGATGACACTGTTTCCCCAGATAATACAACACCCATGCATATGCACAGCAATGATATTTTAATAATTTATTAAAATTTCATTGTGCACAGTAAGCAGGTCACAGTAAGCAGGTCATCTAGTGCTGTAGTGATAAACAAAGCCTCAAAGCATATTTTTTGTACATCTCCTTTCCAGATCATGTGAATATCTAAATCAAGACCAAATACGGAAAAGTGTAAACTAAACACATTCCAATTGTATACAGTCATGAAAACGTAAAATCAAGAGATTATTTTGGCGAGGACTAAATTGCATGATTTGGTTTTTTGTAACAAAAAGAAATAAAAACATTTTATTTGCTGGAAAAGGCTCAAACTTAATATTAACATATTACATTTTTTATATATGTTATTTTATACATTTTCCATGACTTAATAAAAATAAATAAATGATTATCTTATCTTATCTAAAAATGTATGCGCCACGTCCGAGCAAAACGGCCGTTCTTACGCTCAGCATAATGCTGTGTCTACACGCAAAATGCGCTGCACAGCGCTGGTTTTCAGCGTGTGAAGTTCATTTCCAAATTCTAGTCTTTGGTCTAATTTTGTATATTTATCACTAGCACCGAAGGTTTGGGTTTCAGTAAAAAAACTAGCGTTTTTGAGCTTGTGAACAGCAGACCACTCGCTCACGTTTCTTCCGATTCAGACTACCCGGAGGCATTGACATCTACTCATTTTTTTAATCGACACTTCATCCGGCTCGAAGGGCCAAATGTTCTTGTATGTTCAGCATAACTATACCTATTGAGACACCGTTTTTATTTTTTGTAATTTTTCTGTTGTCACGTCAATTTCGGATTTTTTTTAGGTACCCGGGTAATCATCCAATAACTTCTCTTACTTAAGGGTGGAACGTGAGGTCATGTCAGACTTTTACTGACTAAACTCTTATGTTTCTTCTTTACCTTGTGTTTTAGAACCCTGGGGTTCCCAGGCCAGTTTCTGCTACAAATCGTGTTTCAGTCGGTCACTACAGTACGCCCGACGAGGCGAGCCTGAACATGGGCTCTCACAAAAATGCGCAGAGCTATGTTCAGTCTCGCCAAGATCCGCGTGTTTAGATAAACATTTGGGTGTTAAGAGTACTCAAGTAATCTATTGACCTCCTGGGTGTAGGAATTTATATGACAAACAATACCTTATTCATTTTAGTTACATCACGTGGTGCAAAAATAATAATTCACTGATTACAAAATAACGACTTATTCATTCCAGAACTTGACGTCAAACGTAACGTTTTTCTCACCGTAACGTAACCAATATTACGCAAGCACTATGGGGGTTTTGGCATTGCTTATTTTTGATGAGGGGTCTAGATGATTACGTCAGCAATATATATTTTTCTTAGCTTTTTAAGAGAACGATCTCGATGTACCATAATCACAAAAAAGTGAGCAGATACACATCACTGAGCAGCAAACATTCAATGTCGTTGAAGATTTAGAGTCATGGATTCGTGTATCATGGACTCAGGACTCTTAATTTAAATTAATATGCCTACATTTTAAATGAAGTTTGTTTTTTCCTTTATTTCAATCCTATTCCTTGTTTGTAGACTTACAACTCGTACTCATAAATTAATAACGAAACCCACACTTTGACAAACACTTGTACCAATGTTGGCGTAAGCATGGGGGAACGGGTGAGAGCTTTGCTTACTTTTGCTGACAAGGGGGAGGGGGGAGTTAATATTTTCAAAAAACCTGTTACCCCTAATGAGGAAGCTAAATTATACAACATTATTTTTAGTACATGCGAAACCTGAATATAGTTTGTTCAGAATCAGTAACTGAATGGATTCCAATAATGTTTGTATATACCAAGTTATATTTTCCCATAAAAATTACCACCGACACTAAGTACGAAACAGGCCACGACAGGTCATATCAGGCATCAAGCACCAGCTGCAGCGAACTGCTGGGTGCGGAAGTAAAACAACCCCTCGGTCGCCCGGATGTCCCGGTGACCAAGTAATTATTTTGCCAACCAGGAACCATAATTAATGATACAGTTTTAAAATTTTGTGCCTACATAGATTCTTATGTGGGTTCGATTCCCACCCAGGACAAATGTTTGCGTGATGAGCATGATTATTTCTCTGTTATTGGTTTGCTCGCTTCCGTTCTGGAAATTTCGACCTGAAAAATGAACCTCGCGGTCGTCCGAAGACCCACGAATTCAATGATCGCCAGCGCGAAGTACGCGTCGAGACGTGCCTTGCACTGTTCAACAGATACACAAATGAAGGAATTTTGAACCGCATTGTTACCTGCGATGAAAAATGGATTCTGTTTGATAACTGCAAGCGCTCAGCAAGTTTGTTGGATCCTCGTTCAGCACCTAAACAATGCCCTAAACGAAAACTTACCCATAGAAAAGTGATGGTCACTGTTTGGTGGTCTAGCGCCGTTGTGATTCATCACAGCTTCTTACCAAACGGGGTGAGCATTACTGCAAATGTGTACTGTGAAGAACTGAACACAATGATGGAGAAGCTGGCACATCTCCAACCAGTATTGGTCAATCGCTCGTCTCCGCTGCTCCTGCACGACAACGCGCGACCTCATACTGCACAGCAGACGGTCTCGCAAGTTGCAAGAACTGGGGTTGGAAGCTCTCCGTCATCCGCCCTACTCACCAGACCTTGCGCCTACAAACTACTACTTTTTCCAGAATTTGGATAACTTCTTGGCGGGAAAAAAAATTAATACCCGAGAGGCAATACAAAATGCCTTTGAAGAATTTGTTGTCTCCCGTCCAGCTGATTTCTTTAAGAAGGGCATCTATAAACTGCCACTGCGTTGGCAAAGATGCATTGATTGCATGGGTGATTACTTCGATTAATACAAATAAAAAATACATGAAAAAAAATTCGTTCAAATTTTTTCATACAAAACGGCAATTTCATAGGTAAAAAACCTATTATAAGACCTCTAAAAATCTCCTATTTTGTATGAACTTTGACACTTCATAATTTGCCTAAAAAATAAAAAAGTCAAAAAAAATAAAACTATAAAAGCCTTGCAAATTTTATTAAGATTCTAAATGACAACTTTTTTCAAAAACTTCTAAGGGTTTTAAAAAAAAAGCTATTTCCTGGATCAAGTTTTTTGAAATATTCGAGTAAATCTCTGAATTACCGATTACTAACAGAGTTTTCAGGCGTTATCTCTCTTTTTTTGCGTAGCCTTTTCGTCAAACATCGCGTTGGATTGCATTAGATGAAGTAACAAGCTTTTAAACCATTTTCGATGTTGACGATAGGCGAGTGGTAAAGGCTACAAAAATGCATTTAAAAATAGTCGGAAATTGAAACTTTTATATTTTGAGTGTGTGATGGGCGAAAAATGCCTTTTACTAACCATCCTTTTAATTAAAAAAAAATAATATTTATTTATTATTTATTTATTATATACTTTATTGTACACCGTTACCGTTTGTCACCGTTAATACTATGTTTTGGGCCTTTATTCATTTGTATTTCTCGTGCTGGTCTTCCGATCCGCTCTGGCCAGCTGCGCCTGTCGTGCACCTCTAAAAATATTTAGTAACTAGCTTCTGCCCGCGACTTCGTCCGCGGAAAATTTCTTGTTTTAAAATAAGATTACACTCGATTAGACGATGCGCACGTTCAGCGCTAGATTCCTGAGCACGGGCCCGCGATGTCCTCACATTTTGGCTAGCGAGGCGCTCTGAGCGCTCGGAGCTAGATTCTCTAGCGCGTGCTTGCGAAATATATTCTCTATTTCTCGAGAGGCGCTGCTCATTTTCAGGGGCAGATTCTTCCGTACGGCGTACTCGAGCGGCTCTTGTCTGTGATGTCTGCCGGGACAGTTGAGATTTCCTTTTAGACATGCTCTCAACAAACTACGCACAGACTTGAAAACAATTATGAACAAAAGGAGAGCGACTCGAACATCGTCCGCCTTTACAAAACAAAACAATCGTAATATCGAATAACTCGTATCGATTATTACGATAGAACGAAGTACGAAACTACGAACATACAAAAACGTACAACGAAATTACGATATTTTCGATTATGAGGTATCAATCAACAACAACAACCATACGAACGAAACAACCGAAACCAATAAGCAACTGACAGAAGAACTCCAACTAACGACAACGTGGGCATAACAAAGATTTTATATATCCTACTAGAGTAGACTAGATTGACTACGAAGAAATATTAAACTGTCTAAAGTGTTCTTTATTCTCATTAGCATTAAGTTCATGTGTGTTATTGACACGCAAAAGGGAAAAATGGCCTGGAGCAGGACACTAAGATAAATCCTCTGTGTCCCTTTCTCACATACTACCAGAAAAAAATAAGAAACAGATGGTAGTTTTTAGATTGTTCCAGTTATCGTTAAATAGTCCGTGTTCATGCATTTTGATAGGTTTATGCAACATAAAATGAATTGCAACTAAATATTTTATTTCAAATATTGCTTCTTGAAATTTTATACGCATTCTTCTTGTATTTAATGATGATTTCATTTAGATATAGTAGCTATTCGTAGTAATTTTCAAATTATGAAAGCCAACATTTAGGAGGTTTCAATTTGACAGAATTTGACATCAATAAACAAAATGGCTGATGCTTCATAGGGCTAAAGTTGTATTTTTAATTGTTACAAGTTTTTATCTCAATGTTTAGTAAAGTATAAAGTGTGCAAGATGTTCAAAACGTTGCTGTGTAAAGTTTCGCAATAGTGATGAGTATCCTGGTTGTGGAATTTCATTTTATTTGGTAAGTTTTCTGTTTTGTTTACAAAATATATATGTAGGGTGACAACAAACATCGTTTTGAATTTCATGCGGGAATTAAAACATATTAACTGCCTGTAAAAATACATAGAGAAGGGGCCTCATAAACGACTCAGAAGACGGACTGGGTGCTAAATTTTATAAAATTTGATTGTCTACTGTTCAAGTTTTATATTATTATAAGCAAATTTCTAAATATCTGAGGCTCAATTTTTTTTTTTTTAAATCAAGCGCGTCCCAATTTTACAAATTTTTATTGTTTATTTGTTAGTTAATAAGTGCAATTTAACGTAATAAAAAATGTACTATTTGATGTCACGCATCAGTCTATTTTTAATAAAGTAAAAATAAAAGAATAACATTAGTTTTATTATAAACTAACTAGTTTTTTCTTTCAGACAAACCTTATTCTGATAGGTGTAGCCGTTCAGAAGTGATCTTCTTACGTAGGTACACACACATTAGGCATTTTTTTATCAGTGTAGGTATTTCATACTCGCATAAGAGGATATTGCTATTATAATATATACGGACATCAGCTATTTCCTAGTAATTACAGAGAAAACTCACAGTTCCCTTTTGGTATGTAAGCATATTATACATATTAACTGTTTTTGAACTTGCATGTCTATTTTAAAGTATCAAAAATATCTTTAACTAACTTTTGAGCAAAATATTCCCGCAGTATGTAGCTAGTGTATGGACACACTAGTAGAACGAGATGACAGGACTCTTTCTGACTTTCCTTTTCGGGTACGCTTTTGAGGTTGTCGTAGTCAATCTAGTACTAGGATATATAAAATCTTTGGGGCATAATAATTCGAGAGGGTCATCAATCCACAGAAAGTCTTAACACCGCGATTCAGAAAAATTACGTAATTGCAGAACGCCATCTATGGGCAAATAGGTGAAACGTTGGGCACGCCACAATTATGGCGGTAAGTCCCCTCTTTGAGGCGTGGCTGGAAAGACCTCACGGCGTCCTTACCTTCCGCATGACACAGGTCCTCACCGAACATGGCAAGTTCGGGAGGTTCCTGCACCGAATTAAAGCGGAAGAGACGCCCGAGTGTCGCCACTGTGCGGAACGCCCGGAGGACACGGTGGAGCACACAGTCGAGGTGTGCCCTGCCTGGGCAGAGCATCGCCGTGCCCTCGTGGGGGCGATCGGCGGCGGACACCTCTCGCGGCGGGCTCTGGTTGAGGCCATGGTCCTTAGCGAGGAGGAATGGCAGGTGGTCGCCTCCTTCTGCGAAGCAGTAATGCTAGCAAAGGCGGAGGCAGACCGCATCAGGCAACGGCGCCCCCGCCGCCGCCGCCGGGATTCCGGTCCCGATTTCCGGCCACCGTAGACGCGGGCTCGCGGACGGCGAGCCATGGGTAGCTTGCTGTCCGATCGTCCGGTAATGGACCGAGCCCAAGACGTCGACGGCGCGCACTGTTCCCGCGCGCCTCAAGAAGTTGTCAGCAACAGCAGAGGCCCAGCTGGGTCGAAGCCTACCGGGTCCAGGGTTATCCGAAAGGGAACTCGTGCCCTGGTTTGAAGGCTAGAAGGAACGGGGTGGGTTTTTAGTCAGTAAGAGTCTGACACTATCTCTCGCTCCACCCAAGGGCGGGGGTTGTCATAAGATGATTTTTGCCCACCATAAAAAAAAAATAGGTAAAACGTCTGCACAATGAAAGTTACGCTAGGGGCATTTTGCGTTTTAGTAATTTTATATTATCTTCGAAACTGTATGACCAATTGCTATGCTGTAAATGGCACATCTTATCTGTATAATGTTCTTGTGATACTGAATTAATTTATTGTCATAAGAATTAATATTTTGTTGCTCAAATAATCAACCAAACGTAAGTATGCCGAAAAAATATATTTTTAATGCAATAAAAGAAGTATAAAAGATAGAGATATGGTACCGCGGACTTTTTTGTAGAAATAATTAAGACGAACCAGGTAGCCATACATTGTTTTTAATTTTAAGCAACTGTTTAGGCAGCGCACGCAAATAATTCTATTTTATGAGGTATTTTTTTCCGACTTGCTAGACAAAAGTTGTGATAGCTCGGTTAATATACATGCTATAGAAACAATTTATAGCCTATAGCACTCAGGAATAATGTAGCTTTCTGCCAGTAAAAAAATTTTTAGAATTGGATTATTAGTTCCAGAGATTACCCCCTACATACAAACTTACAAACTTACAAACTTACAAACTTACAAACTTACAAACTTACAAATTTTACCTCTTTATAATATTAGTATAGATTAATACATTTTTGTTCGATTTCTTTCATAATTAAAAAAAAACCTTTAAATTGTAAGGGATAAACCATTTTAATAAAATGCAGATGCCTTATCTAAAGTGAGCCAATGGCCAATGGTACTGTCTTCACAGAACTTTTAATTGGTGCCTTTACCAACTAAAAGTTTTAATTGTTGGACTGGCAATCACTGTTATGAAATCCTACACACTAATATTTTAAATCTGAAATTTTATTACTTCTGCACGCTCAAATGGCTGAACGGATTTCGATGACACTTGGTACATGGATAGACCATGTCTATGAGTAGTACATATGATACTTTTTATTCCGGGAATAGGTATGTCCCCTTGGGATAATTTTCTACTAACAGACGGGCGAAGCCGCTGGCAACAGCTAGTGCCTTGTAATCTTATAATGCGTTCCAAATGAGAATAGGATCGATTGCATGTTGTGACGTCACGATTTACTGTCAAATCGAGGAAAGAAATTGTGAAACTTTAACAATTTTACGAAAAATTTAATTTATTTACGAACTGTGAACGAAAAAGGTTTAATCAGAATTTAGTTCTTCAATTTTACTCATCTCCAAGTTCCTCAATTTTGACCAAATTTCTTAGATTTGACAGTAAATCGTGACTTCACAACAAAAAATCGATCCTATTCTCATTTGGAACGCACAGTACTATCAAACATTAATAAAATTAAGCAATACACATGTAATGCATTCTCATCATCTCAAGTTACAACTTGTACAAACTTGGTCAGTTATGTAAATCTGAGTCACCAATTGCCAATTGACATGCTATTTATAGCTCAACTTTAAAACCAACATGCTCTAAGTTATATTATGCCACTTTGATGGCATTATTACAATATTTTTGTATTGTTGAGATAGATAATATTAGGTATTTGCTATTTTTAAATGTTATTGATATTAACTTTAAAATCAATTTCGCAAACTACTTGCAAAAAAAAATCAAGATTGATTTATTTTTTAATTTTCGTTTTTTGGGCTGGCAGTGACTTTTTCGAAATCTCATTTACCGGGGAGTAACACCACATATGTAAGTAGTACGGTAAATAAGTAGAAGTAGATGAGTAGGTAGAAATTGAAGAGGTATCAGTCAATTGGTACCTACTTGAGTCACTTATCCAGCTATCATTATTACGAAATATTTCATCTCATTTCTAATGATGAGATGGAGTGATGTTAGTTTGGTTTTGAGCATTTTTGAAGACTGCTCTTGTTCTGTCGAGTTTATTTTGAAAATTCGCTAGAAATGTGCCTTTCGATCGTACCTTACAGATTTTGCCTGATAATAGCGGCAGTTGCTTCATCGAATAATATTTTTTAAATATAGGAACAAGCAGTAATAATCAATAAGTTTAGACTCCTCTAGAATAATTTGTTTATATTACTTATTGTCACATAATAAGTGTACAAATTATATCAGCTAGAAGATATGCAAAACCGCAACATGTTACCACGTAAACTATATTATCTATTCAGGTCTTGTAATAATATTTATGGGACGTTTTGTCATTATTTCTTTGCACGAAAAACCGCAAAATTAATAATATTTACTGACTGGTCTGTTGGTGTAGTGGTTAGTGGCCCTGACTGCTATGCCGGAGGTTGTGGGCTCGATTCCCACCCATGACAAATGTTTGCGTGATGAGCATGATTATTTGTTCTGTGTACGATATTATATCAGTCGTCTAGTACTCATAACACAAGCTCTGCTTACCTTGGGAATAGACGGCGATGTGTGATATTTGTGAAATATGTAGATAAATTACACCCTGACACAGAACAAATAATCTTCAATGATGGGCTTCTTGATGGTCTTGATGTGCAATAAAGAATAAAATAAATAAATGATCATGCTCATCACATAAACATTTGTCATGGGTGGGAATCGAGCCCACAACCTCCGGCATAGCAGTCAGGGCCACTAACCACTACACCAACAGACCAGTCAGTAAATATTATTAATTTTGCGGTTTTTCGTGCAAAGAAATAATGACAAAACGTCCCATAAATATTATTACAAGACCTGAATAGATAATATAGTTTACGTGGTAACATGTTGCGGTTTTGCATATCTTCTAGCTGATATAATTTGTACACTTATTATGTGACAATAAGTAATATAAACAAATTATTCTAGAGGAGTCTAAACTTATTGATTATTACTGCTTGTTCCTATATTAAAAAAATATTATTCGATGAAGCAACTGCCGCTATTATCAGGCAAAATCTGTAAGGTACGATCGAAAGGCACATTTCTAGCGAATTTTCAAAATAAACTCGACAGAACAAGAGCAGTCTTCAAAAATGCTCAAAACTAAACTAACATCACTCCATCTCATCATTAGAAATGAGATGAAATATTTCGTAATAATGATAGCTGGATAAGTGACTCAAGTAGGTACCAATTGACTGATACCTCTTCAATTTCTACCTACTCATCTACTTCTACTTATTTACCGTACTACTTACATATGTGGTGTTACTCCCCGGTTAATGAGATTTCGAAAAAGTCACTGCCAGCCCAAAAAACGAAAATTAAAAAAGAAATCGATCTTGATTTTTTTTGCAAGTAGTTTGCGAAATTGATTTTAAAGTTAATATCGATAACATTTAAAAATAGCAAATACCTAATATTATCTATCTCAATAATACAAAAATATAGTAATAATGCCATCAAAGTGGCATAATATAACTTAGGGCATGTTGGTTTTAAAGTTAGAGTTTAGAGCTATAAATAGCATGTCAATTGGCAATTGGTGACTCAGATTTACATAACTGACCAAGTTTGTACAAGTTGTAACTTGAGATGATGAGAATGCATTACATGTGTATTGCTTAATTTTATTAATGTTTGATAGTACTGTGCGTTCCAAATGAGAATAGGATCGATTTTTTGTTGTGACGTCACGATTTACTGTCAAATCTAAGAAATTTGGTCAAAATTGAGGAACTTGGAGATGAGTAAAATTGAAGAACTAAATTCTGATTAAACTTTTTTCGTTCACAGTTCGTAAATAAATTAAATTTTTCGTAAAATTGTTAAAGTTTCACAATTTCTTTCCTCGATTTGACAGTAAATCGTGACGTCACAACATGCAATCGATCCTATTCTCATTTGGAACGCATTATAAGATTATAAGGCACTAGCTGTTGCCAGCGGCTTCGCCCGTCTGTTAGTAGAAAATTATCCCAAGGGGACATACCTATTCCCGGAATAAAAAGTATCCTATGTACTACTCATAGACATGGTCTATCCATGTACCAAGTGTCATCGAAATCCGTTCAGCCATTTGAGCGTGAAGAAGTAATAAAATTTCAGATTTAAAATATTAGTGTGTAGGATTTCATAACAGTGATTGCCAGTCCAACAATTAAAACTTTTAGTTGGTAAAGGCACCAATTAAAAGTTCTGTGAAGACAGCACCAATTGGCCATTGGCTCAATTTAGAGAAGACCTGTGCATTTTATTGAACTAAATGGTTTCTCTTACATTTTTAAGTTTTTTTAAATTATGAAAGCAATCGAATAATAATGTATTAATTACTAAATATTTTTAGAGGTGCACGACAGACGCAGCCAGACCGGATCGGAAGACCAGAACGAGAAATACAACCGAATAAAGCCCAAAACATAGTTTTTTTTTATTAAAAGGAGGGTTGATAAAATTCGCGGACGGCGAGCCATGGGTAGCTCGCTGTCCGGCCGTCCGATAACTGTCCGGACCGAGCCCAAGACGTCGACGGCGCGCACTGTTCCCGCGCGCATCAAGAAGTTGTCAGCAACAGGAGGGGCCCAGCTGGGTCGAAGCTTACTGGGGCCAGGGTTATCCGAAAGGAAGCTCGAGCTCCGGTATGAAGAGGCTAGAAGGAACGGGGTGGGTTTTTAGTCAGTAAGAGTCTGACACTATCTTCCGCTCCACCCAAGAGCGGGGGTTGTCATTGAATGATTTTTCCCACCGAAAAAAAAGGGTTGATAAAATTTTTCGCCCAACACACACTCAAAATATAAGTGTCAGTTTCCGACTATTTTTAAATGCATTTGTGTAGTTAAATATTCATTTTTTATTCAGTGACATAATTACGACATAGTAAGTCAAAGCAATATTGCCCAAGCATAGAGTTTGCAGCTTTACCTATTTTGTAAATATTTTGCCGTTTTATTTTTTTTTTTTTTTTTTTGAAAGCGCGCATTTTTGCAGTTTGTGAAAAATGCCTCTTATCATCCTATTTGACAATTCTTCTAACTAGCTTTTGTCCATGACTTCGTCCATGTGATTGGCCGTTTTCACATTAGGCGATAACGACACCGATATCGGCACAATGTGAGAGCGTTCGTTATAAAATATATTTAGCCCCACGATATCATGTTATCATCTAATGTGAAAATAGCCAATGTCCGTTATTGTAGACGTGAAGTCGAAGCCAGAAAATAAGTAGTCTATGTTCAGACTTCAGAGGCGTGGACTATACCCCTAGCCAAGTTGCCAATCTGCAATCGTTAACGCTAGTAGAAAGCTTCAAATGTACGGGAATGACGTCATCTCAACGATTAGTCACGTGTTCAGAACAAAAGAATTGAGGGCGTGGCAAACTAGAAGCGTTCGACGCAAGCGATACGGTTGTAATTTGGCTAGGCCCAGGGGGACAAAATTAGACGTGGGCGAAGGCACATCAGCGAGGTCTTTTTCATTCGAAAACCAAGACCACGGATCTCGCTAGCCAGTGTTCGGCCCACAGGCGCGGGCTTGCGGACGGCGAGCAATGGGTAGCTCGCTGTTCGACCCTCCAGTAACTGTCCAGACCGAGCCCAAGCAGTCGGGCAAGGAGTTGTCAGTAACAGCAACCCAGCCGGGTCGAAGCCTACTAGGGCCAGGGTTATCCGAAAGGGAGCTCGAGCCTTGGTTTGAAGGCTAGAAGGAACGGGGTGGGTTTTTAGTCAGTAAGAGTCTGACACTATCACGCGTCTACGGTGGCTGGAAATCAGGATCGGAATCCTGGCGGCGGCGAGGTCGCCGTTGCCTGATACGGTCGGCCTCCTCCTTTGCTAGCATTACTGCTTCGCAGAAGGAGGCGACCGCCTGCCATTCCTCCTCGCTCCGGACCATGGCCTCAACCTGAACCCGGCTTTTTTTCAGGGTGGTCAAAGATAGTGATCATTGACGTGATTGTCAGCGGTCACGCTACCATTGACTCCTTTTTTGTACTGAATGGAAACAACAAATTTTCATAATTTTATTTTTAATGTGGGTATATTATAATTTTAATTAGTTGTGTTTTTTTAATATGTAATATCTACCTACTTGTAAAATTTAAATAAACAGACATATTCCTTTATTTTCAATTTTGAAATTACAACTTGATTGCACTTTGATTGTTGTTATTTTAATAAACCACCGATGGCCCCCTTAATCAAACAAAAGTTTTATCTTAATTCATGAAATATCCATTCAATCAATACTTTAGTTCAATAAACCCCAAGCAAATGCCGGGTGTTTGCTCTCTAATTGTCTTTCTATTATGTCTCTGAATTGACGGTGTTCAAAAGGTTTATAACCACTGACAATTGTTTTGCCATACACAGTATTTTTAAATGATAAATATTTAAATGATAAATCACTAAAACGCATTACAATAGAATAAGCAAAACTGTTAAATTATTATTTACTAGCTTTGCGCCCGCGGCTTCGCCCGCGTGGACTACAGTTTATATCGCGCGGGAAGAGACCCGTGCTCAGCAGTAGAATTATAGGTAGCCTATGTGTTATTCCAGTGTCTCTTCTACCTACCTACCAAATTTGATCTAAATCCGTTCAGTAGTTTTTGCGTGAAAGCGTAACAGACAGACAGACAGACAGAGTTACTTTCGCATTTATAATATTACTAGCTTTCCGCCCGCGGCTTCACCCGCGTGGACTACAGTTTATATCGCGCGGGCAGAGACCCGTGCTCAGCAGTGGAATTATAGGTAGCCTATGTGTTATTCCAGTGTCTTTTCTACCTACCTACCAAATTTGATCTAAATCGGTTCAATAGTTTTTGCGTGAAAGCGTAACAGACAGACAGACAGAGTTACTTTCGCATTTATAATATTACTAGCTTTCCGCCCGCGGCTTCGCCCGCGTGGACTACAGTTTATATCACGCGGGCAGAGACCCGTGCTCAGCAGTGGAATTATAGGTCGCCTATGTGTTATTCCAGTGTCTCTTCTACCTACCTACCAAATTTGATCTAAATCCGTTCAGTAGTTTTTGCGTGAAAGCGTAACAGACAGACAGACAGAGTTACTTTCACATTTATAATATTACTAGCTTTCCGCCCGCGGCTTCGCCCGCGTGGACTACAGTTTATATCACGCGGGCAGAGACCCGTGCTCAGCAGTGGAATTATAGGTCGCCTATGTGTTATTCCAGTGTCTCTTCTACCTACCTACCAAATTTGATCTAAATCCGTTCAGTAGTTTTTGCGTGAAAGCGAAAAGACAGAGTTACTTTCACATTTATAATATTAGTAGGGATAGTAGGGATTTTATTTGACATTCTAATTTCCATTTTATTAATATTGGCATTATTAAATATTATTATTCATTATTGTTACTATTAGAAATTATTCATATTATTAATTGTTTATAGAAATGTATTTAGATTTATTTAGACTATGACATGCCTAAAGGATAAGTCCTCTTCTCCGCTTATTGTATCCTTCTTTAGCTGTGCCCGACAGGGTCCATGATTGTTTCTTTTGACATGTTTCAAATTCAAATTCAAATTTATTTATTGTTTACCACCTAAGCCTACATTGTGGAATGCAATAAAGAATTGAGTATCGAGTATTTTGGTAGAAAGAAACACTGCAACTAAACATTCAAGTTTGGAACAAATTGATGAACCAGCTTCTATATTCTAATTAGCATTTTTTTTTTTATGCTGTGTTGGCTGACCTATTACTAGTCAGCTAAAAATGGACAACGTTTAATTCATGAATCCCCAAGCGACCACCGGTGGCCGCGCATCTATTGTCTTACTATTGTGTTTCTAATTGACGGTATCTGAAGGGTTAAACCTTTTAAATACCATAATTAAAGATACAATAGAAAGACAATGACAGCGCAAGGCGTTCGCTTGGGGTTTAACATACTAATGAATTAAATACAACAAAAAAAATAATTAATATCATCTCTACTAATATTAGTAAGTTTACAAGTTTGTATGTAGGGGGTAATCTCTGGAAGTATATATATAGTATCCGATTGCTAAAATTCTTTCACCAATAGAAAACTGCTTAATTCCTGAGTGACATAGGCTATATTTTAAGTAACTATGCTGGTGAAGCTGCAGGCAAAAGCTAGTTTTCTCATAAAAATTATTGAAATTGTAAATAATTGATATTGGTAGTATGATAAGTAAGTGCTAAGACGACCCACTGACCAGTGTTCTTTTAGTAGAAACGTATTGCTATGGGCACGATATAAGGAAAAGGTTGTGTCTTATTGAATAGTCAAATTTATTTACAACCTTATTTATCCTCAACCACCTCACACATAATGCCAAGAGTAGCATAGTAAATTGTAACAGAGATGGAGGGTCATTGTAACAACTGAAAGTTTTAGTTTCGCTTTACAAGTATAATCAAGTCATCACTTTTAAAACCTATTTGCAAAATCTTTATCAACACTTCAGTTTTTTATCAAAATTATTGTTTACGTTTTCGGATATGACTTACCTTGTTCTTCAGGCATCACGGGCGGCGGAGCGTCTCCTATTACCAAGTATCCATCATCCAGCTCCTCTTTCTTCCTTGTCCTCCTGCCAGAAGCTTTGGCAAGGTCTTTCAACACCTCTTCCTTTGTCGACCAAGCCTTCATGTAAGCCATACTGAACTAAAACCAAAAATATAATTATCAACCTTTTTCTCAAGTCAGATTTTTTAAATATTCCAATGAGATCTTACTGGATTTTCATTGAATCGTATAACAACAATTTATTTAAAAAGTCAACAAAAATGCATTTCAGTAGAGTACTATGAAGAAAAATAAAAATATCTTTGCACACCTTATAGTCAATGCAAAAGAAAACAAATGAAATAAAAAAATATTCAATTCATTCAAATATAAACGACGCACTAGCCGAACAGACAGGAACGAACAATCAGAAACAGAAACGGTACTTACAGTCCAAAAGGTAATGATAGCAAATTGGCAGAATTTTGGCAATGACAAAGACAGAAGCTGAGAAGCATAGATTATATTGGTAGACAGAAGTGTCCGGTGTCTATGGACAGGGACAGATTAGGGCAATGACAATGACGCAAAAAATTACAGACTTGAAATGTCTGTTGTCTGTGGCAAAATCAGCGTCAATGTTGCCAACAAAACCAATCCTGATGTCGCCGATTTCCACAGCTTAAGTAGCCAAATGTAGCCGAATTTCAGAGTCTGTACAGACAGACTGAAATTGGGCTACGATTTTTTAGCTTTTAGGCTTGTTTAGGCTACAGAGCCTATATAAGCCTAAAAGCTAAAATATCGTTATAAATAAAATAAAGCGTAGTTAGCCAACTTTCTTTACCGACTTCCCAAAAAGGAGGAGGTACTACGTTCGGCTGTTTGTATATTTTTTTAAGTTATTGCATACCTAGCTTCTATCGCGGGCCTTGAGCGTGGAGACCGAACCCAGAAATTCCGTAACGAAAAAAACCTAACACCCCCCACTAAATGGTTGTCATGGCCACTTGTCAACTTCAATCACAAATAATGATCACCTTTCGTGAACATCTTTTAACCCTTCAGATACCGTCAATTAGAGACACAATAGTAAGACAATAGATGCGCGGCCACCGGTGGTCGCTTGGGGATTCATGAATTAAAGAATTAAAAGTTGATAAAAAATGCTATGCAATAGCTTTACCGCGGCAGTCTCCGAGTGCCATACGTCTATTTCTTTTATTACTACTTTTATTACTACCGCAAGCTTAGCTAGTACTGCGAGAAACATACATTTTTCTTTCCCTTATGTAAACAGATCAATTGCAAACTAATAAGGTTTTTTCTGAACTATTTAGTCAGTATTTGCGGTAGTCATAACCAGCAAAATGAATAGATAAATATCACTTTTTGCATTCTAAAGGTGTCATAATAGCTAAGACAAAATTCGAGAATTTCCCGAAACTATACATTAGAATAACAAAAATCATAGCATTCTATGATTATTATTAAAAAGCTATTCGTTTGTGATTTGGAAATTTTAAATAGGTAGGCTCTAAAGTAGCCTAAATTGCAACAAATCGCTTACGTTGACCACACTGATCAATGGTGAAAAATAGGTAAATTGGCCATTGGCCACCGTGTTTACACGTTTGGGCGAATGCGCGTCGTGTACGCCATCCACTCCGTTTCCAACCTTGACTTAACCTTTAGCAATGCTTATGCCTTTCAAGGATACGACATTTTTCCTAGCATCCTTTGCTCTTTTAACATTCATCGGCAATAAAAAAAATTACATGACGTTGACATTGACATTGACAGCGACCACTGACAGTTGAAGAGAGGTTCTGTGATAATCTTTTTTGGTTGTGATAAGAAATCTTTGTTTATTTAACTATCTTAAAAGTTGTACGCTAATGGGAGACGAAAAGCAGCCCGATAATGTCCAGTCGGACTTGTCCAATGCTACCGAGAGCTTAAAAATAGAAGACCAAAAAGAGAACGGGGATGCCTCGAAATCGGATAAAGTTAAAAGTAAGATTTGTTGTACCTACTTTTAAGGCAATAAGATCCAATAGGAACTAGTCTTTCCAAGTTCCCCTCATTTATGAATAATATCTTTCCTTAGACTTCCTATTGATTAGTTCTACCTATTCTGTTTGTAAAAACTGCATTGTTACTTATTATGCTACTCTGCGCCTAATCTGTATATGTCCTAAGTACTCTTGTCAGCATCATCTTCACCTTCCTGTCCTGGTTCCGTTTTTTTCTTCCATTCTATTCTGTCATTCGTCACGCTATCACTAGCTCCCTTTTCTTTCATTTCATTTCTCACACAATCCATCCATCTTTTCATCCGCATGTTAACTCATACCTCTTTTAATAAGGTGCGTTACATCCCTTCTCTTCACATGACCATACTATGACAAACAATTCCCTTTCAACTTATCAGTCACTGGCGCCACTTTCAAACTTCCCCTAATATACTTACTCATTTCTTAATTTATTTATTTTTCCCCATGTACTCTTGTAAAATGATTAAAAATAAAAATCACATTTTTCCAGTTGATATCCTGTTGAAAGCTACAGGGAATGCTCCCATAATGAAGAAAAAGAAGTGGGCTGTAGATGCTGAGAAACCCATCGGGTGGATCATGGAGTTTGTGAAGAAATATCTTAAATTGGAAGCTGATGAGAAACTGGTGGGTATACTATTGTATATGCGGGTTCAAACCCAGCCAGGCGCATTACCTTGTGTAATTTATTTCATCACCACTGCTCTCAAAACGGTGAAGGAAAACATCGTGAGGAAACCAGCATGTCTTAGAACCAAAAATTCGAAGACATATGACATTCACCAACCCGCACTGGGCCTGCATGTTGGATTACGGTCCATTCCCTCTCCTGGAGTGGAGGCCTGAGTCCCAGCAGTGGGAACATTAAAAAGGCTGATGATGATGATGATGATGATACTATTGTAAATTTTAATGAATACTAAAGAAATGAACCTACATGGCATTACATAATCTGGAAACTGGACCATGGACTGAACTGGACTAAATAGTCCAGTAATTGCCATGTGTAAGGTTCGATTTACAGCACAAACTTGAGTTGATCCTTTTTGCTAAAGGAAAACAGCTTACAAGTTTGATGATATTGGCCTGGCCTGTAATGAATTGCAAAAAAAATCACCATATTCATTATATTTTCTTCACCAAATAACATGGTTATCTTACATTTTCAGTTTCTGTATGTGAACCAGACATTTGCTCCTTCTCCTGACCAGTTAGTGAAGAACTTGTACGAGTGTTTTGGAACTGACAGCAAACTTGTGTTACATTACTGCAAGAGCCAAGCATGGGGCTGAACTGAGCTTTAGTGTTTTGAACTGATCTGCAGAAAATATTAAGATAATTTTAAAGCTAAGAGATGTTAATTTTATATTTTAATCATGTAAAAATTAACTTCAACCTGTTTTTGTGTACAATTACTCTAGAAAGTTGTTTATCAAAACAAATGTTTGGCCAGACTGCAAATGCGGGTGCGGTAAACTCACACATAAGAACTTCGTGTGAGTGTCTTTAATGAGAGCGGGAAGCGGTGCGGGCTACTTAACGCGGGCCATGCGCTGGCAACTAATACTACGTCTACATGTGGGCCCAGCCTCGGCCAATCGCTGTTGTTTGGCCATTGTATAAAAGGGGAAACCGCGTTGACACAGTGGCGATTGGCGGAGGCTGGGCCCATATGTAAACGTAGCTTTACGCCACAGCACGTGGCCGCAGCGAGAACGCAGGCGGCGAGCGGCAACCCGCGTGGGAGCGAGTAACTCAAACTAGTTCGAGCTAACCACGTGCGTTGATAAGGTGGCTCAACTGCGGACGGGCACAACGCGTGTGTTCCCGCACCGCTCCCCGCACCATGCTTCCAGTCTTGCTGAGCACATAATGTCACGAATTAGTTACGAGCATAAACAAAACTAAACTTTCTGCTGGAATAATGTTACTTCCGCAGAAATCGTTTTTATTTAATAACTAAAAAAACAACAATTACAGAAGTTAAATCTCTTTCATTGGGATTTTTGAAAATATTTTGCTGGAGTAATTGTACATTTTATTTTTGTATGTTATGGATAAGAGCCAATTTTGATGAAAGAATACTGAGCAAAATTGTCTGATGGTGTATGATTGTGACGAATTTGTTTAAGGGGTAATAGAGAGAAAAAATTAACTTTAACATCAAAATATCACACAGCTCTTAGTTTAGTTAAATCTAAATAAGTTTCTAGTCATTGTGTGACAGTGGCTGATGTCCATGCCCGACATTCCCACTGCTTCTTTCTAAAGCCTGCACTACATGTTGGCCGAGCTTAGACCAATGCGAGCCTAGGCAAATATAGGCAAATTGACACAAGGCAAGCGCTTTTCTCTACACGTTCGGCAAGCTTGAAGGAAACTGATGTAAATGGCCAACATAGATGAGTTTTGAGGAGACGCCCACATGTAGGGCAAGCGCGCGCGAGCGCCTTTGCTTTGTGCAGAAAAACCAACACCTCTGCGAAGTGAGGCAAGTGATCGCGAGTGGCTGCGAGTTGTAACAAGCTACGCCAAATGAGGTCTATTCACGTTGGCGCTTGTCTTTACTCAACCAACTAGGCGAGCGACACTGTCGAACTGCAGATCTAACTACAGAGTACAGAATAATATGCGGGAGGCTGGCTGTTATGGCTTCTCAATGTTCTACGAAATTAGAAGTTGCCAATTTGGCCAATTTCTCGTATTGTCGACATGCATGCTATTACTCAATACTGTAGTAGTTTTAATACAAGGTGTAACGGAAATGGGTGGTCATATTTGCCCATAAAAATATAATTAAAAAAATAGTAGGAAAGACGCGGGAATGAATACGAGCCACACAGGACCGACCAACCGTGGCCGTTTTTCAGATGATGATAATGAATTTTGAACAGCTAGCAGCTGATGCTATAACGGAATCCATTATTTTTATAGCCAGGAGCCGAATCACAGTAAAGTTTTTGTAGAGAGTGGTTCCCTTAGGACAATATTCTGATAACACGCGGGCAAAGCAGCTGGCAGCTTCTAATCTAAAATAATGATGACCACCTATATCTGTAACACTAGCAACCGCTTAGGACTATGTTACTAACATCATAAACAACAACTTATGTTCTATGACTTTTAAAAATATATCATATTTTAGTTCATCAGATTTTCATACAAAAATAAAAATATTTAAATAGAACATTCAATATAATTACGTAGTCTATGCAAAGCAAATATAGTTAAGTATATATTCCATTACTAAACAGTTAATCATTTTGTTAGAAGTTAATGAAGTTATGAAAGATCTAAGTACACCTTAGCAGATTCAGTTGTAATGGACTGGATTTTTTGCATTCCTGTAAAATTGACATTATGAGGCTTACTGAAGATGTCACTAGACTCTTGAGACATGATCTTTGGTTCTTGTGGCTTGAGAGAATGCTTGCGTGTGTGCATTTGTAAATGTGATATTTTGTAATATATTTAGACGTAAGTGTATGAAATAAAGCTATTATTAAAAGTGTATGTGTACTTATTACTAGCTTGTTAAGCATTCTGAAATCGAACTTAAATAACTGCTATCTTTTTTTACAAGGTAGGATCCTCTGTAGGGCGGAGCGAAAGGGCGTGTCAGACTTTTACTGACCAAAACCACACCTACGTTTTTTCCTTGCCTTGCGTACCAGGACCTCTGGTATCCATTTCGGAAGCCAACCTATGGCTCCTGTAGGCTATAGCCCAACTGAGCCTTCTCGGTTTTGCTGACATCTCTTTGAGGTGCTTGCAGAACACTACGCGCCGTTGACGACCCGGGCTTGGTCTGGAACTCTGGATGATTACCGGACCGCGAGCTACCCATTGGTCCTCGTCCACAAGCCCACGTCTATGGTGAAAATAACTACTACCTACTGTTTCTTTTCGCGGTCGGGGTTCCTAATACTTGAAAGTTGTTTTGTGACTCATTCTTCTCCCACAAATGTGTAACCAGAAAATGAACATCAACAAAATTTTTACTTGGGATTGTTTAAAAATTAAACAGAGTTGTTCTTTAAACACGTATAATTACGAAGACATAATAAATAAATATAATTCGGCAGTGATGAATACTTAATCAAAACACAACACTGTAAACTAAACGGATGGCTACTTCTTGTCGCCGCTGCCACTCACGTACTCCTTGCTCGTCGTTCGGGTCGGCAGGTTATCTGGAAAAGGAATCACCTATTGAGTAACAGCCCAGTCATGACCTTGCTGCAGTGAGCGGTGGCTAAGCGCGGGGCGGCGAGCGGTAAGAACAAAAGTATGAAAATGTTTGAAGCACGCCACAAGACGCCGTCCGCTCATAGCGTCGCGCGCCCGTTTACCGATGCCGCCCCGCTCGCTGCACCGAGGTACCTAATTTATTGCATCACCACTGCTCTAAAATGGTGAAAGAAAACATCGTGGAAATCGACTTCTTCAAGAGCCAAAAAACTAGAAGATACCTATATTTTCTTTTGTAGGAGGGTATTTATCCAATGACTTCTCTCACTCTGGCTGGAGCGCGAGGGCTTCACCAGAGCCCTGAAGAGAGAGGTCGTTGCCATCGATCGCCCCCACGAAGACATGGTGGTGCTCCGCCCAAACGGGGCACACTGCATCATATGCTCCACCAAGGAACTTCCCAAACTTACTATGTCCGGTGAAGACCTGAGTCATGCGGAAGTTGAGGTCTAACCGTCTAACGGCCCATTCACGACCTTAGCGCGGCGAGCGGTAGCGGCGTGCGGGGCAGCGAGCGTTAAGAACAAATGTATGAAAATGTTTGAAGCACGCCACGAGTCGCCGCTCATAGCGAAAAGGCGCGCGGTTTTGTCAGAGCGAATAACTGCAGCGGTGCGCGGTGCGGGGAGCGGCGAGATCAAAAGTACAAGCGAATGAGCGCGACGCGACGCCACGAAACAGCGGCGCGGCTAGCGGTGAAGGTGCGACGGACTCGGCGGCGAACTTATATACAAAAAAATTTAGACGATTTTGTGGCGGTAATAGATACCGAGGCGCTTATTACTGAAATTTTAAATCGACCCCCTATATGGATGTCTAAACATCCCCAACATAAATATAAAAACGTTATAAAAAGGTTGTGGGAAAAAATAAAACAATGTTTTCCGGAATATGATGGTAAGTTTAATTTAAATTGATAACATAATAACGTAGTATCAGCTACCATAATTATATTGTCTGTACACAGTAGGGATAATTTTGATAACGCCATAATTTTGAGCACGTTTCGACTACCTAAATACGTCCACCTCGGCCGCTGCCGCTCGCCGCTACTGAGGGTACGTGGCGTGTAAAACGCACCGCTTGCCGCCGCCGCGCCGCGCGCCGCTAAGACCGAAGTCGTGAACGGGCCGTAAGGGTCTAGTTACTGAGTTGTTGAGGCAAAAACTCCATGTAAAATACTGGTGTCTAGCTGAAAAGACAAGGCAGATTGAGTTTCTTCCCTTACCTGGAGGTCTGCAACACTTGAGCCCAGTGGGCTTAGGGCTGGGCTTCTCCGTGCTCTTCTTGCTGTTAGCAGAGCGCGCAGTGTCATCGCAGGGACAGCACGCGACCACGCTGCCGCGCGTCGTGTCCATGGCTTCGATTTTCTCCGTCTGGAAACATGTGCGTCTTTATTTCTTACGTACAAAACGTTTTGGGAACACATTCATTGTGCGTACAGCTAAGGAGTGGAAATCCCTGTCGGAGTTTATGTTTCCTGGCGGCTACAACCCGGAAATCTTTCAAGTGAAGAGTGGTTGGTTACTTCTAGGAAAGCGCGCTCCATTGTCGACCGCATTATCACTTTCCATCTGGTGAGATAGCGGTCAAGCGCAAACCTATCATAAATAAGCTTGAATTTGTTCTGACAGATTTGGTCCAAAGACGAACAAATTCACGACTAGCGGAGCAAATTCGTCGTTCCAATTTCGAGCGTGTATTCGTAACGAAAATTTAACATGCTGGCGAACATAATAATAAATAGGTCGCAATTTTCAAACAACTTCTACTTCTCCTACGCTGGAGGAGCGAGAGGGAATGTCAGATTTTTACTGACTAAACCCCCATAGATAAATTATTAGTAGTAATAGTACCTACCTACTATGGGGCCTCGAGGCCTCATAGATAGTATTAGGTACTACAGTTGCCTTTTATGAGGGCTACGGAAACTCTTTCGGACAATCACCCTTTCCCGTTTTCGTTCAGTTGAAAACCAGCGTCAGGCACTAGTTGTGTACTGAACTAAAACTTCTTTTTTTGCTTCTTTTTTATTTTTGTTGCGTATTACCCAAATATTGTGTTTTTTCCATGTGCTCTGTACTAAATATATACAACGTGTAACAAAAAGGGTATATACATCAAAAAGCCCTGAAGTTTACTGGTGGAATAGAATCTCTACACAAAGTTTCAGCTCAAAATAAATTACTCAAAGAATTGATACCAAATTCTTGGTATCCTTGGTATCGTATGATTCTCGAATTCAAATCATAACAAACGTGTCACGACACTACGAGGGTCAATAACATTCCACGGCACTTGCTAATACTAATAAAGACTTCTTCTGTAAATCTGATCGCCTAGTACCTACCTCTCTTCCTGGTCAGTGGGTAGCCTTAGGGGCGGATTTTTCCTAATTCTACCTAATTTCGATACGCGCGGCGCGTGTGTGAATGAAACGCTGTTTGCCTAGTACCTGCCTACTTAAAATTTTGCCTCAAAAAAGCAGAAGGTCACGCGAGGCAAAATATCTGCAGGTGTCAGTTCCTGGATGCGACGGAAGAGGTATGGGTGCTGACCTTCATTCTGCAACACTCGCCATACCTACTTGCATATGGTTAGAGGTATACCTATACAGCGCTAATGCAGCTCGCCGAGTGCGCTAGTACCTACGTGGGTTATTTTCAAAATGCTCGAGTACGGCCTCCTCAAATTCTGGATCGATAGTGTTTGGCGACCCCCTAAACCAGAAGCGTGGAACCAGTTTGTTGCAGACGATGTACCTTTCAGTACCTATGTTACAAAGTACTCTGTGAATGTACCTATCTACTATCCGATGGAAGCCCGCCACCGAAGAAACTGTCGGCGCTCAGCTCCTTCTAGGTACCCGCGATAAATCGAGGACGATAAAGTTCGCGAGCAGCTCGCACATTACCGGCCGTCCTCTCTTCCGACACACAACATCATCTCATAATATTCACTATTACTTAACACCATCACCATAGAAATGCCATCACACACGATTATCACAACTGCAATAAAATAATGTTTAAAATCCAAATCACAAACACCGGAACGGATAATTATGCTATGCGACTGTATCGTAAGATTATTGGTCATCCACTAATGCAAAATTATATTTATTTATTTACCTAAATTTGACTTTCGGCGCGTACAAAGACGCCGCCAGTACCGCCAAAGAGAGTAGCCGAACGGACGACGACAACATTGCCATCTCTCTCACATTAAACACGTAGGCGGCGCGTGCGACTGGGACAAAACTATTTTATCGTGTTCAATAACATTTGAGCTTCTCAAAGGAATTTTTTTAGGGATCTGTGAACCGTTTTTTTAAATTATCAATAACAATTCTCGTTTCTTATGGACTCCTAGTACTTTCGCATGTTTTTCATTTATTTTAAAATGATAAATTAAGACTAAACTGTGCTACTACTGGTAATGTTTTTGTAAAAAAGGCAAAAAGTTACGCAAAGACCTAATTGTGCGCACGTATAGTTTTTTTAGAAATAAGCGCGAAAGATTTGTTGATTTGTTTATAATCTCGGGGTAAAATTAAACTCACACGCATTCACGCGGCGTCGTGAATGCGCACACTACATCTAAATAATTAATTTCTTGTTAACTAAGTACATATCCTATGTATAGCAACCGACATAAAAAGAATTAGGTACGTAAGAAAATTCATCTCGACCCTGCAAAAAGTGACAACTTATTGAAGTCCTCTAATTACATTAAATTCAAGAACGGAACCCACTGGGAGTTTATTTGTACCAGGAGGCACATAAGTTGCTTAGAGATGATATTTGGGTTCATTTTAACAGATATGAAATCCTTTTTCGCAGCGTCTAACGCCGAGTACAACGTTCGTTTAGATTTTACGTAGGTACTTCGTTTAAATTTTTCGTAAATTAAGTATTTGTTACTATCCTATCTACGTAAAACAATAAAAAAGTATGTAGATATTTCTTATTGTTTCACGTAAATACCAGATAGGTACCTAATTATTCCATATCCTTACGAATACCCTTATCTAATTAGTCTCCTCTGAAAGCGGCGTGAGTCGCACGAAAAATAATATGCGCTGCGCGCTAACGAACACGGCCCTACGCGGCGCGCAGGTTTTTCGATGGCCAACGCACGCACTCGCTCTAGTTTTTGGCTTGGTTTGTTGTACACAAACATAATCTTAGTCTCTGTAGGAAAAACTTATTTCTTCTTAAAACTATTTTTCTTAAAAAAAATGTTAGAAAAAATAAACATGCGGAACCCTTTATCCACTGTTTGAAGAAATACCAGGAGTAAGAGGTTTGTTTTTAGTCATAAACAGTTCAATGACACCGATCAGCTGACTTTTTGCTAGTGATGTATTGGTTTCAGTTTGAAATGTTCGGTTTCTGGTATCATATGTATGGAATAAATCACAACTTCCTACCATGTAAACATAAGGTTAGAAAACCCTTTCCGTATCGTTTGTTATCTTATCAAGAGGACGTGCACTTGGTATGTATACCCCCTTTTTGTTACACGTTGTATATATTTAATTTCTTTCTTCTTTTCTCTACCTTAGAGCAAAAAAAGGCATTCGAAGTGAAAAAAACCAAGTGTACCTTGTTAGGTGCAGACGGTACATAGGGCCTGTCCCCCGCAGCCTTGTGCGTGGTCTTGTCAGCGAGGGGCAGCCGCAGCTCATCCTCCAACGTTTTCGGCGTAGCCGCCGTACTCTTGGCCGACTGCGGCGCCGGGGCGTTCGCGTGAACGTATTGCTGTAATGGAAGCTAGCTGTTGACATAAAAGCTTAAGTAGGTACCTACAGAAGGTGGACCTAAGCAGTATGTACTTAGTTGGAGTCATGAACAGTATTAGGTGGATTTTGAGCGAGTTAAAAAAGAATTGATTATACGTACAGGTAAAAAAAATATTTTTTATATATTTTAATCGATCTTAAACATTGGGTCGATTCTGTACATCGATCTTAGAAGCTTGAAATCGAGATTCGATTTTTTTCCTGCGGAATATTATTATTTAAAACGTTCAATGCATCAATGTGAATGTTGTACTTACGTACTTACCTACATCCGTTTAACCACCAGTCATGAAACATATGTGCTGATGCAGTGTGTAAGATTACCTGTACCGTGCTTTTTAGGAGTCACTACCTGCACGGCAACCAACACATCGATCTTTTAGAACGATGTTTTTAGATCAGCGCCATCTAGCGAGAACATGACCACACTCGAGCTAGAAGCTTTTTTTCTATAAAATGGACCCTCAGCTACTCAGACGTTGTTTGAAAAGGTCAAAAAGGGCCGCAGACCTCAGGCACGCGCCACACGATGATGCTGCCGGCGGCGCACGTGCTCACCACGAAGCGCGCGTCGGGGCTGAAGCGGCAACACGTCACGGCGCCCGCGTGCCCCAGCCCCATGTGCGTGTAGATGCCTTCCTGGTACTTCCACAGCTGGAATATACAATACAGCTGCTTTATCTACTCCATTTGAAATAAGATTAAACATTTCTACAAACCTTTTTTACTGTCCTTTCAAGCAATTTTGACTTTCATTGCATCGGTAGCATGGTAAACGGCAGCTGCAGTACCTAAACAGTTGTTGTTGTAAAAACTTTGTTTGGTTTTAATGCTATCCTTATACCTACGCCTACGGAATAGAAGTCAACATCTAATGTTATTTTTATAGGAGTGTAATTATAATAAAATCACGCCTATTTTTACCCGATGGGTTTAGCAAACACATCGCGCTCTTTGAGATAGCAATACTTTACAAAAAGGTTTAGGTACAATAAATTCTATGAGAGAAATAAAACAAAAGAACATAGTCCGCAGCGATGCGCTGGACCTCGAGGTACAGCACAATGACACAGAGCATCAGAGATGATCCCATGCTGGGACTGCTGTATCTTTGAAGCTAGCGCTGCTACTGAGAAATTCCTGATGAAAAAAGGAAATCGCACTTGGCCCGACGTGGAAGTCGAACCGTGGGCAGCTGACTACGAGAGTAAGCGAGTGTTAACGAGCCAGCAGGAAACATTTTTGCAGAACAATAAATCATAGTCAATTCACTGAAATGTCCAAATACTTTTACAATTTAGCTCACCTTAACCATTTGATCGTTACCTCCCGTCACGAACAATTCACCATTCTGTGTGATGTGAAGCCCATTGACTGCGCCAACTTTACTTGCTTCCAGCTGAAAAACATGTAACTCTATTTACATTCATTTTTCTTTCGAAAATTAAAATTTCGCCGTCTGCCCTGGAGCCCTTAATATCGTCGACTAGATGTCCCTTATATTAAATACTTACCTATAGATATAGCCACCGCGTGCCCGCACTTGAGACAGCACTATAACACGTCAATGAAGTTAGTACGTAAACTTTTCCTTAGGTACTGGAGTCTATTTCTCATACATACACTGAAACCATTACTTTAATTTGCCAAAATTGTTCTAAAAACATAAAAAATTACTCGAGTCAACCTCTCAGTGACAGTCACAGGCCTTTGTTTGGCTCACTTTTTAAAGTGCAAAAACCGGCACGCCGAATGAGACAGAGAATGTTATGTTTTGTCTCAATTTTCTTACTTATTTCGTACCTATATATATTATGCTTCTCACTTCCGCACTTCCCTACAATCTCATGGCTATATCTATAGGTATAATCTAAGAGATGTCCTGTTAAATGAAGCTTACCTCTCTAGCCAGGTTACCACTGCCAGTCTCCCAATAGGCTACGCGTCTGTCGGAGCCTCCCGTGAGTAGCTGGCAGCCCTGTGGCTCGAAACACACGCACATGAACAACGTGTTCGCGTACATCACTTGGCGACGGGATAGTGAACTGCGGAATAAAAAAGGTTTAGTCGGCAAACGTCTGACACGCCCTCTAGCTCCTCTCCAGGGTCATTGTATAATTTCCCACAACAAAAACAAACTACTTAATTATGTCTCCACTAGCACTGGTTTCCACTAGCGCAGAAGTGCCTTGTGCGAGTTTATTTTACGTTAACGCAATCGACACGTTTGTGACGTTCGGCGCTCCGATTGGTCCGCTCCAAGCTCTTTACCAATCAGAGAGCCGAACTCTTAAAAAAAAGACATTGGATATGTCAACACATTCAATTTCGTAGGGCTTAGCTTAGCTCGCGTAGCTGCACATCGGCATACACAACTAACTTAGCTTCACATAGTTTGTGGTCTGCACACATTATGGAAAACTTCGTCAGCTATGCGAGCTAAGCTAAACTAACTTAGCTTAGCTTTTGGTCTGTAACCCGTATTAAGCAATCCAATCAAGAGCTTTTTAAATAAGTACTCACATGAGGTCCCATATGATGCAGGATCCGTCAGTACCAGCACTGACGGCCTCCGTGTTGTTGGGGGACACTTGTATGGCGGATACGGGGCTTTTGTGCTCCTTGAGGACCTTCTTCAGGGTCTGGTGTTCTGGCTTTATGTCCCACACGCGGACCTGTGTAGATCAAAGACACGACAACGTTAGCAAAGAAGTTGCTATTTTGACTTTAGTAAGGAAAAATAAAGAAATGAGTTTTATTTAGCCTTTTGTTAAAGAGTCTGTCAGCGTTTTCAGCGTTCCTCCATACAAACTTTAGACCTCCGATTCATTACCCTAGGGGGAAATTTTGAAAAATCCTTTCTTATTCTTTTAAAGGATAAGAAAGGATTTGTCAAATTTCAGTGTTTTATGTCGAAATGTTTGGACTGGGCGCTGATGACTCATTGCAATTGCATACAGATGTAGCACTTACTGAATGCTTTTTGAATCAGCCATGCTTCATAAGCAAATAGAAGATGCCATAATTGCTTATCTGAGACATCTAAATATTAGTTTGTATACAAATCTCTAGATGTAGCTATCCTTTAATCTATTAGGGTTTTAGGGTATAGTCACCTGTCCCTCACAGCCGCCGGAGATGAGCGTCCTGCCGTCAGAAGTCATGTCCAGAGCCGACGTGCCCTTGTTGTGTGTGTTGAAGATGACGTAGATCAGGCGGCCAGTGAGCGGAGTGAACGCGCGGATGTTGCCGTCGTTCCAGGCTGGGCGGAAAACGAATAGGTTGATTTTAGGTATTTCAAGATTAAAGATAATACAAGGTTAATCACCATAAATCTGAGACAGTATACGTTCCTTATATATACTTATATTACAAAGAGGAACGGTTTGTATTTTTGTATTCGTTTGTATTGTAATGCATGAACTCAAAAACTACTAAACCGATTTTTGTAACTCTTTTACTAGTAGAATACTACATTATCAGTGGGTGACATAGAATATAATGTATTCTACTTTTGGCAGGCAAAGCTAGTAATGTGATAAATTCGATCTTTGTAAGCTGACCATAAAATCGTCTGTTGATTCCGTACCCGATACGATAGACTTGCCATCTCCAGAGAAGAGTACGGTGGAGCACGTGAAGTTGGGCACCACGATGCGCAGCAGCTCCTGACACGTCTCCAGGCACCACACCCTGACGTCACCAGCTCCGGCAGTCGCGAACACACCCGACATGCCGCTGGAATGTAACAGTTTTAATGCCTTCATTTGCAAGGGCAATGCAGTTGATAAGTAGCAAGGTGGCAACAATATTTTATTTTTTTAAAGTCCCTTACATTTTTTAAATCCAACACTTTTACTTTCACTTTTTCCCTCCAAATCTTTGAGCTTATATAAACCAGTTCTTACAAAATAAGAGCCGGGCCACACAATGCGTTGGGGCGCCGTACCGACAATATTTCGACGAATCGGCGGGCACACGAGTGACACCACCCCGTACGGCCCGCCGCCGATTCATCAATATATTAGCGCAGCAACGCATCGTATGGCCCGGCTCTTAAAGTTTGTCCAACGTACGCGCTTTGACCATAATCTAAGCTATAGGCCAAGAAATCGCCATGCCCAAAGGGTGGACGGTCTTCAGGGGCTCCTGGCTGACTGCCTGTTGTGGGTGCGAAGATCCTAAGAAACTTACTGCGGAAAAGCGATGTCATTGATGGCACAGCGGTGGCAAGTAACGACCAGCACGGGCTGGAAGGTCACGACGTTGATGGCATAGATCTCGCTGCCTCGCGTGCCTGCCAGCAGAAGACGATTCTTGCCGCGTAGTGACGGAGACTCCATCAGCTCTAAGGAAGTTATGCTGCCTTGAAGCTTTGTAGATTTTAGCTGGAACGAAGGTTGAATTATGTGATTTTGTAAAAGTAACCTTAATGGCTTGGGTGCACACAGTTTAATTTCCGCTGCAACTTAAATAAGATTGCAATTCATTTATCAATACTAGGTCGATGTAGAATAACCAAAATTATTTTTTTTCAATAATTTTGGTTATTCTACATCGACCTACATCTATTTAATTAATTTAATTTTATACAACAGCCAGCACCTATAAATAAGTAGGTAGAGTTTGAACATAACCCATTTATCCAAAGCCTCAGATCAAATTAACAAAAGTCATATTTATCTAACTCATCCAGTACGACACCTAGCTAGAAATGCGCTATAATTGCTCTACAATGGCAAATGCGGCTAAAAATAAAATAGTATAAAGCATAGACATTTTTAACTATAGCGGTTTAAGCAAATTACTGATGGACCTGTTAAACAAAAAAGACTTAGGATTTATGTGCTTAAAGATATGACACGTGTTCCGAAACTAGCGCTTAAACGCATACCTACACATAAAGCTCAGACAATAAGCAAGGTGAAAATGTGACTCACAGCTTTAAAATGCGGCTTGTTGGGGTCGAGCAACTTGCCTTTGGGGAAGGATCCCTTCCAGTTGATCTCGTCCAGGATGTCGATGATGCCGTCTCCGGCCCCCACGATGAGACACCCGTCTTCCATGATGAGGATCGATTCGATTCCTGGAAGAAATATAATGCCCAGTTTTGAATTTTTCGGCAAACATCTCGGTTTTTCGGGCACCATTATGATGCAACAGGAATCATATAACTATGAGGATGTACCTACCAAATAAAAGAAAATGTATTCCTCTCCAGGTTGTGACGCCACAATACAGCAGTTACAAGAATTGACCTTTCGATCCCCGAGCGAAAGCCGGCGTTCGCTCTCTCATTATCTTTCTATTGTGTATCTAATTAAGTTATGCAGAAAGCATAAGTGGCTAGCCTTGTGTTCTTCGATTCCCAAAAATCTGGGAGACTATATATTTTCACTTCCACCCAATTCTGTCCCATTGCAAGGCAAACGTTTCCCTTTCTCCTTTCCAGTCATCTGGTCAATTGTGCACTAATCCTGTCGATAGGCGTCAAGCTCGTCCTGATTTCTTTCGCTGAGTCTGTCACGATGTCACTGGTACTGGTATTTTATGAGACCCATGCTGTGGTTGTTTTAAAGGGTAAATACACAGATATTCTTATATATTTATTTAATTCATTAAACCCCAAGTGAACGGGCGTATTCGAAAGGCTAAATAGAAGCCAATTACACTATTTAAACTTATACAATTTTTTTTACTCTGTATTTGACACTCACTCTCACGACCTAGTGAGAAGAAGTCCGGGAGAAGTCATTTCATCTATTCTCACGCAAAAAACGACTCCTGGTTATTTATCTGGGCCTCCTCAAATATCTACGTGGCCACACAGCTCACCAATCCTCTGATTGTGTAAATACTATTAGGAACCCTTTTAATGGTTGAAAATCTCGTATTCTTGCAATACAAACCTTGACTATAACAGACGGACTCTGGTCTCTTGCCCTTCTTCCACGGGCCGCATTTGGCAAGGCAACCGATCAGCGCAGGCTTGCACATGGCGACCGAAGCCGTCGGGTCCGACGGGTAGTTTATCGAGAACTTTATCATGTCACCCGTCCTAGAAGAGAAACATAAAGAACCGTATTTTGGGTTAAAGTATAAACCAGCAGCGCTACTACGAGCACTTAATGCGATCCATGTCCCCACCTAAGGGATTAAGCTAGAACTACACTACAAACATATGTGTGTCCCTCACACGACGATCTGGGCGCGTCGACTTCCATAAATTTTATATGGAAACTAGACCTGTAGTGCTACACTTGACCCACGCCACGCGATGTCGTTCTACATACAAATCAGGCATGTTACTCGTGTGCGTCGGTCTAATGTAGTTCTAGCTAAAGTTCCTTGGTAGATCATGCATGTGAGAAAGCGAGAAACAGAAACACGAGCTGATGGCAGCATTGCAGTTTCTTGCTCTCAGCGCAGATGTCTCTCAGTCTCATGTTGAGTTTTACACAGTAGATACAGTGTGTGACTCACGTGGTCCCTGCGTATCCATACGAGTCATCGCTACTGACGGCGATGCAGCGCACACTGCGCCGCAGCTTCCCTAGCGCCACGTCCACCACATCCAGGTTCTTGCTCTCGGCGCGGATGTTCCATACCCTGAGGTTAGCTAAAATACAATAAATGTACCTAGATATTTATTTTGGCGCAGTAAGTAAGTAAGTAAGTTTTTGCCCACACGGCTTCGCTACCGCTCTTCCCTAATCTACCCTACTATACCCTACTCTATACCCTACACTACTCTACTCTATACTACTCTACACTACTCTATACTACTCTACACTACTCTACACTACTCTACACTACTCTATACTACTCTACACTACTCTACTCTACCCTACCAAACTTCACATAAACCATCTACTAAATAGTCCGAACAAAGCCTAAAAATTTGGTTTGGATAGGTGAGCCCGTTCTTGAGTTATAAAATAACAACGAAAAGTGGCATTGATTTTTATATATAGGTATAGATAGATAAAAGATTATACAATACTCACAATCACCACCCGTAACAAAAGAGTTGACCCTCAAATTCAGAGCGGAAAGCGTCATGGCGTCTCCGGTGGTCAGCTTGGCAGCCGCCGCGGTACCCGTAGCGGAGCCCGCGAAGCAGTCCCAGAGCACCACGCATCCGTCATCTCGACCCCCCAGGGATATCATATAGCGCTCGTCTGAGGAGAATGTCAGCGCTTCTACGCGGACCTGAGGGTGACAACAAGAGTGTGGAGTATAGAGCAGCATTAGCAGCAACAGCCAAGACAGGGGTGGCGGTTATTTGATTCAAGGGGCATCAGTGATCAGACGACGTCTTGCCTTGTCGTTAACTTTAGAAAATCTGAATTTCCCTAGTGCAGAAAGGAATTGATGAAAATTGGGACAGTAATTAAGCCCTTAATTTCAATCAAATAGGTTAGGTCTGTGTTTGATAAGTGTCTAGTAGGATTGAAAAGACAGGTAGATACGTAAACTAATTTATTTAGCCTGGCGCGAATCATCATTCAGCCGAAAGACACCCACGGCTGGACAATGGGAACCAGGAACCAGTCCACAACGAATTCCGTGGTGCCCGCAACCAGGCCATCATCAATCCGCGTACCCTTGTACCACCTTCTTACACACGGTTCCACTCCAAAACATTCATCTCACAGAGACTGAAAAACGACAAAAACATACCCAATTGACTCACCTTATGCAGTTCATGGCTTCCAAGTAGAACCTTCTTTTTAAAGTCCCACACTTTAGCCGAAGCCTTGAATCCAATGTGGTTTATTTGACCTGATCCCACGAAGGTGCCCTTGGGAGACAGAGCGACGGTCGATACGCTGTTTGTATGGCCACTGAGGAAGTACATCTTCTTGGTTTTCCACTCCTGGATGCAGACCTTGTTACCCATCGGGTATACTATGTGTTCACTGTCTGGATGGACTTTCAGTCCTCTGATGGCAGATCCTGTAGTATGGCAGACAGTTTTAATAACTTTCAATGTAGGTACACTTAACTGCTTATTCATAGGCGTAAGAATAGATACTTGGTTTTTCTGTTGATTTATCAATATCTCCCTAACTTTTTTACAACTAGCTCCGAGTAGGTTTCCAGTCTTAGAAGAGGAAGGCTGAATATCTGTGTTTTGCAGTACATGGAGCGACTGCCACTCAGACCTCCACAAACCAGTTGCTGTGCAACACGATGCTCCTTGGATAGACTGATGGTCAGACTTTCTGGCGTCTGACTACCTGTAACGACAGTCAAAGATCTACGAATGACAACTGGGGCCAACGGCTTTACGAAGACAGGGTGTCAGTAAGGTCCTCGATGGTTTTTTTGTTGATTGATAGAAAATATTTATTTAAAGCATAGTAACAGGCATTAAATCACGTGAAGTCGATGGTCTCGGTTGTCGTTCATAGGATTTTGACAGTCGCTACAGGTAGTGCAGTGGAGCAGTGGTGCCAGAGTGGTAACGGCCCCGGCTTACGATTACGATTTAGGTCGCGGGTTCAAACCCAACCACAACAAGTCTACTGTTGGACATAGACCTCTCCCAAGTGTCGCCATAACGACCGGTCCTTTTCATATCGCATTCATCGGAATCGGATTCCCATGACCCTCACCAGGTCATCGGTCCACCTTGTAGTAGGTAGGATTTTCAACACGGGGTCTTCCTGTATGTGGTCACCATTCCAAAATCTTTCGTCCCCATTGACCATCTGTTCTGCGAGCATTGTGCCCTGCCGATTCTTCGGGCTGTGATTGATATTTCTGGTGTCAGCACGGAAAGAAACTCCGAGCATAGCTCTTTCTATTACCCTTTGAGTGATTTTAAGTCTTCTGATGGGCCCATTCTAATTTCAATCACGTTTCGTGTCATCACTGGCAGCACGCCCTACTCATAGTTCCCAGAATTCACCATGATAGGTAGGTAAATTAGAAAAAAAAACAGGGAGACAGGCCCCTGGACAAGAAAGTAGGTATGGTTCAGTGGAAATATATAAAAACAAAGTTCTATGAAAGTTTACGTCACAAGTTATGTAGTAATTCTTACCATCAAATCCAATGATAGCATAAGATTCCAAATTCTTCACGTCACCCATCTTAATTGTAATACTTCAGTCTTTTCTCTTATTGTCAAATATAATAAGTATATTTATAATAAAATAAGAAATATAAAACGTGTAGGTATTGTCAGTTTAGAAGACTTTGTGTTTGTTATGGTGGTTGCTAGGCAACAAGTAAACACTCTTTTGTTATGGCATTTGACACTACCATGAAGTTTTGTGTTATAGAGGTAACTTATGTTATTTAAGTAATTTTGATAAAAGACAATGTTGATGAGTCATTCAGTTAACTTTTTATACAGGGTTATTTATAAAACACTAACAACCTTGTAGAACTGTATTACTAACATCATAAACAATAACTTTTGTTCTATGATTATTTTACAAAACATAATACGTTTACCAAAAACAAACTTTCGTGATTTTGTTGTCCTATCTTAGATTACACATTTCAAATCTGTATTTTGCTAGCACCCCCGCCGCCCGATCCCCACTCTCCTCAGCTATTGCACTATCGCTTGCTTCGCGTAGACTTCGTAATTTTTAGATTGTTCAATTTAAATATTTTTTTTTGACTTCATCAGATTGCAGTAAAATAGTTATGATAAATTTAAAAAAAGTCATACAAAAGAAGTTGTTGTTTATGATGCTAGAGTAACATAGTACTGAGTGGTTGCCAGTGTTGGAATGGAACACTGGCAACCACTACTAACCCTGCATTATGCAACTAACCCTGCATTATGCAGATTGTCGACTTGGTGTTCATGTGCAACTAGTGAGACCAAAACTACGTATTCTCCGCATACTTAAGTTCTTAGCACACAATGAGTCCTTTGCATCAATAATGTTAATGAGTTTGAAGCAGATGAAGTTGCAGAAAAAAGACAAGAAAATAATCAGCCTTTATGCTATAACTATTCCACCCTCCTTCTAAATAAAACGGGACAAGGGCAGGAAGATGATGATAAGGTATAACTATTCCTCTACTGACACAGAAAACCCCTCGAGAGTGAGATGAAATACGTAGACATCTAGTCCGGGTTGCTCAACCTCTCGATCCCCAAGTGAACCCCGGCGTTCACTCTCTCATTGTCTTTCTTTTGTGTCTCTAATTATGGTAGTCAAAAGGTTAATGTAAAGAAGATAAGAAAAACTCTAAATAAAACTCCAAATATTAACACTAACATTTTATTACGTCCACTCACACATTCAGTCAATACATTAAAATAATAAATCTAAATCATTATTATAGCCTGGTCACTTTAATTATTTTAAGTTAACATTTTTAAAACAAAACATTAGTCTTATTTCCGCACTAGGCATCTTCTGCGAACTAACTTGGCTTTTTCATCAACCTGGTCTTTAGCCACCTCGGCAATACGCTTGGTTTCGTTTATCATGTACTGCTTTATCACTGACAGGTATTCAGATAGCTGAAAGAAAAATACAAAATTTAATACATATTACATATTACATTTGGACATAGGCCTCCCCCAAGCGTCGCCACAACGAATATTCCTGTGTGACTCGCATCCATCCGTTTTCCGCAACCTTCACCAAAATTGAATACCCAAGTAATATGTAGACATCACTACACGTAACAAAAAGGCTCAACTCGCTTATTTTCCAGTATTCAAGACCATTGTATAGGTTTTGGACTAGATTCTCAGTGTAATGTAGTTTAAACTATTAAAATAAAGTACTACATAGGGTACAAAATTAAAGAGTAGGTAGTGTAAAACATGTAGCATGTTTAGTGCATTAAGTGACAGGACTTTGAAAACATCAAGAATAGATAGTTTTTTAGCAAATATTTCAATAGCAGATTGTAAAAGGAATCTTTTTCCTCTATATTCTAAAATGTATCCCTGTACTTCGAACAGTATTAAGAACAAACAGTTATGTCTAAAACACCAACCAGCAGATCATCTTCCTTCTTTCCCAGCTGAACGAACGCGCATTGCATTGCATGGCTCTTGTGCTCCGCCCACGGGTCGTCGTGAGCTTCCCACCCATCCAGCTCTTTGCCACAGAGAAAGCATTTAGCAGCATCAGCGTCATCAGAACCCGTCGCTACCGAATAAAATCCAGCCTCCGCCATGTTACGCACATTACATTTATTTTTATCACTAAATGGCCAGTTCTTAAATGTTTTTATTCTTTCTTCGACTAAGAATAAGGATCGACTTTCCAGAACAGCTTTTCCCATTGTTAGACACTTAGAACTTTTAAATAAATAAATGTGATAATGGCGATAAAATAGTCACAAAATAGTAAACAGAAACAGCGGTTTAGAATTCAAAAACAAACACGTTTAGTTAGCTGTCAGATGACGCAACAAAGTCTTGCCATTTTTTAAATATTGTTTTTTCACGACGGTATAACGAAACGTTAAGTCAAATATTTGTGTATGAAATTCTCGATTATTGCTCAGATGAATTAATTTTTTCAAATAGAGATTTTAATAACTTGTAGTGGAAAGGTGAGTTTTAGCAAAAAATAATCTAGTTGATTGGTTAAATGGGTAAAATTAAATTACATCTAAAAATTAGGCGAGTATCGGCTCGCTCACGCTGATCATCCGATTATTTGATCTAGAATCGAGTCGTTCTCACAGTTCTGTCTGTGCTCTGTGTGCCCTTTCGATTTCGTTCTCTTTATTTATTTCATTTCCATTCTCTAGAATCGCTCGTCGGAGTTTTTTTAGATAAGATTTTGCGGTCTTTACGTTTGTTGGATTTTACCCAATAAAGCTTTGATAAAGTTAATTGTCACTAAAATACACCACGTTTTCTATTTATCGTTGTTACTCCAGTTAAATATTAGTTAAAAGTAGTTCATTACCTCTTGATTGAGCGATCAAAAACGAAACCAAGTGCCTAACATTTTACAATCTTTTGTTTTTCCATTAATTATCGACTTTCATTGGTTTTCGTTCGGTGTTTAGTGATTTTACGCGAATATTGCGATGATCCGAGCTGTTTTCTAGCATCGTCCAGTCGAGTAAAGCATTTTGGTAAGTGTTTTTGCATGTCTTTATTTTTTTATTATATACGAGGTAAACGTGAAACTAGCGATGCATGAATTTTAATGAAATTATTCATGTCTAGGCTCCGAAACTTGCACTAAAGATTTTAGATTGGCTTGACAGTAACTTGTTCGAAAGTTCATGAAAAGCGGTATTTTGTAGAAATATTGGATTTAAAATATCACACGACGTACCTATATGAAAACTTAATTATATAGGATTTATTTAAAAGAAAAAAATATTTATGCAGCGAAAGAGTAATTCTTGCAGACATAACCCCTAAAAATGTGAAGTAACAGCAGTGGCATGGCTTACACATGCCCTTGTGTAACACTTTGCTGATGAGGTAGGTCGAACAGCTGACGGAATTATACATTCAAATACTAGGTAATAGTCATTATTTATTAGATGTTAATCACGATATTCTACAAAATTTTGCAGTTATGAGTATTTTCAATTCATATAATTAGCAGTAGGAAGCACCCACATTATAAAACGAAACTTTTTAAAAGTGTCGATTTTATTATCTAAATTATGTAAAAAACCATTCCATTGTAATAAAAATATGAATAAAATAATTCTTGTAAATAATAAAAAAAGGTTTGACATGAAAAGTGCCAGTGTTTTGTACTTTCTAAACCAAATAGGTGTGAAGGTTGCTCTAACTGTTTTCTAACATATGTTCCTGAGGATCCTTATCAAATCTATACTTTCTTCTTTGATGACAGCCTAATAATATTTAAAAATTATTTTAATCAACTGATTTTCAAGAATACTGTGTTTTAAGATCATTAGACCTTCTTGAATGCAATTTTTTTTTTTTTTAAATAAAAATTGTAATCTCAATAATAATTATATGTAAATTTAATCTGAAGAACCAACCCAGAAACTTGCTGTATTTATTTTAATTTTTAAGCAAACACTTATTTTAATTTAATTCTGTTTTATGCATTGCAAAAAAGCTATTGTACAAAATTGGTAATAATCCAGCACATATTTCAAATAATTGAAAATCTGCAAAACTACAATCTCAACTCTCTCTATTAACAAACTTTTAATGAAAATCAGTTATGAATAGCGAGCTTTTATAGATCGGTATACATATAATTAATACTCGTTAAGAAGAATCATACAAGCCCAAACTCTGGCCAAAGGCTGTGTCGTTTAACTACGAAGTTCCTATAGCCACCTTCCGGTTCCATCATCAGATTAGCTCCATGTCGTAATAATTTTGCATTGTCATCGGTTATACACATGCATGCAAAATTTCAGCTAACCAGGTAACCAGCAAGTGGGTCAAATTTAATTTGCAAGATTTGATTACAGACAAACATCGGGACAGGTGAAACTAAATAAAAGCTCGTAAAAAGAAGGAAACATCTAAAATGTAATATTTTTGATGATATTATTTAGATAGACTAAATAATATCATCAAAAATTATGATATATTTTGTCCTTATATTTTGTCCTTAAAAGCTGTAAAGTACCTACACACTCCACTAGAAACAATATGATTCATAGCTAGTTTATTTATAGCTTATCTTGTGCCCTGTTTGTAAATGGACAGTTATTGGTACCAGCTTTATAATATGTATACAGTCCTATATACAGAGTGTTAATTTAAACGAGGGACTTATTGAAGGAGGGTATTCAGTATTCGATTCTCATCTCAAATATGTATAAAACTTATAACCTTAATATTTGTCGGAATTGTCCAATAAAATACATTACTCATGAACACTGCAATACTCACGCGGCAAGACACATGCGAAATCCTACCGATAAGGAAGCTTCCACGGTCACGCAAACACACGCGACAACACAAAAGAAAGGCCCCGCCCCTTTCTTTTGTGGTGTCGCGCGCGCGCCGATGCACCGATAGCACACACACACACTCGCGCCGCCCCGCGCGCCCGCGCGGCGCGCTGCTTCAGTCTATGCGAATGCACCGCTACATCCGCATGCGTAATCTTGCGCTTTCGTGTATCGTAAAAACAACCCCGCTTACTTCGCGATAAGAGTGTTCTTTCGTAAAAATGTCTTATCAATATTCCAATGAAGAGTACTGGGATATGGTTCGTACCTACATACTCGCTAATGACAGTGTGCGAGGAGCCATTAATTTGTACCGGGAGATGTTTCCCAACCGCCAAATTCCGTCATACAATCTGATGCTAGGTCTCAACCAACGATTGCGAACATACGGTCAGTTCACCGTACCAGTGCATGCCCAAGGACGAGGAAGGCAGCCATACCCCGTGCACCTACAAGAAGCGATTTTAGAATACTTCGAGCACCACCCTCAAGAAAGCACTCGAAATGCTGGAAGACGGTTCGGAGTATCGCATGTTACTGCGTGGAAGCTGCTGCATCAAGAAGGAATGCACCCGTATCATTTGAGATCCGTGCAAGAACTTGGGGTCAACGACCACGAACCACGGGTGAATTTTTGCCGCTGGTTTTTATCTAATTTAGATAAAAACATTTTATTTACCGATGAAGCTACGTTTACGCGAATGGGGATATTTAATGTCCATAATGAACATTGGTGGAGTAACGAGAATCCCTATGTTACGCGACAGGACGCTTATCAACACCGGTTTAGCGTAAATGTGTGGGCAGGTATTTTAAATAATTGTTTAATAGGCCCTTATTTTATTGACGGAAGACTTGACAGTGTATCATACCTTGACATTTTAAATAGTGTGGTGGATGAAATGTTGGACGAAGTGCCTCTCAGTGATTATCGAAGCGTGTTTTATCAACATGACGGAGCGCCCGCGCACTATCAGGTGCGCGTACGTGAGTTTTTGAACAATAATTTTGGTGACAGGTGGATAGGTCGTGGTGGGCCAGTGCCATGGCCTGCACGCTCTCCAGATCTCACTCCATTAGACTTTTATTTATGGGGTGAAGTAAAAAGAATTGTGTACGCTACGGAGTACTCAAACAGGGACGAGTTAAAAGTACGTATCACGAACGCTTTTAATAGTGTAAGGAGTGATCCCTTTGTTTTAAACGTGCTGAACTATGCATAGCACGTGGAGGTGGTCATTTTGAACAATTGTTAAGATTAGTTTGAAAATGTGTAAATAGCCAATAAGTTAGTCTTTGTAAATATTAGACAGTCAAGTTAGTCGTTGTAAATAGTCAATCAAGTTAATCGTTGTAAATAGGTGTGATTCCATTTTTTAAATACGCCAAAAATACTAAGTGCATAATTTATTAACTTTGTCTGATAGTATTTATCGTTGTCTTAAATTATTGTAGATCACAATTCACATTTTTCATTTTTTTCATTTCATTTGCTTTGAAGATTTTTAATGTTGTTTAGTACTTAGATATTTTTGCCTGTCCTAAGCCAGATTTAAAGTATGAAGGGAAAATGGATTCAAACCAAAAGTCATTGACCCGCGCACATCGTCTCCTGATAACGTTATCGGTAGCGCAAGGGTGTACACACGTTGCGAGACTTTTGCGAAAATTTTGATATGGTTCTGTCTGTTATTTATCAGTGTTTTGTTTTTGCTCATATCTTTATTAGTATCATATAAGTATACACTATTGAGGGTTTGAATATGTCCCTCGTTTAAACTAACACTCTGTATAATAATATTTTTTTATATTTTTAAATGTTTTTTTTATGTGTTTTTTTTTTAAGAAATATTTAAAAATATAATAGATAATTATGTATATAGAATAAATAAATGGAATAATAATATAATAATAAGCAGCGCCATTTTTTTTTTGTGGTTGTATTACAGGCTGGTGTTTGTAACTCTATGACTAAAGCACGTATTTTGCGTAAGGTAGAACAAAATATCTATCATAATATCAAAATGTCTTTCGATCCACCCCAGCTCCTCCATAACAACCAGTCCTGTGTGTCTCGCATCCATCGTATTCTTGCAACCCCCACCAGGTCGTCAGTACACACCGGCCTTTCAATGTCTTAGTACTAAAACATATTTATTTAATTTTAATAATTAGCATTTTAATTAGACATTAATAGTTGTTTGTGTGTCAAAATTAAAGTTATTTTGTTAAATTATTGTGACAGTTACAATGTCATAACTGTTTTTATTTATTACTTTAGCTTAATGTGTTGTTGAAAAAATTAACTCATTTTCCATCACAATTGAGTAAAACTTATTCTATCCATTTATTATTTAATTCACAATAACCAAAGCAAGTAGTTTGGCTGCTGCTGTTAAAATAATTTTCAATCGAAACAGATTAAATTGCTTACACTAAAATGTTGAAATCGTATGTCTACATCTCCCTAGGCAAGGCTTCATGACATGGTTAAAAATAAATACTTTGTAAAAGTGCCATATACCTACCTAGACACAACCTGACACCTATCTTCGGCGAGTGTCCACCCTTAATTTGTTGACACCTCTACACCAGACTAAACGTTCGTCGTTTACACCACGTAAAAATTTATCCCAAAAATATTTAGTAATTATGTACTGAAGAAGGTCCTGCTCACCAAGGCCATGAAGTATAAATAAACATAATCAACGTGCTAAATTCACAATCAGAACATTGGCCTTAAAATTATTTACAGAAAATCAATTTTAGAACATGGCTCGAATTTTTGGCGGTTATCTTCTGCATTTGCGCATTTGGCGCGCGTTTAGATTCCCTCATCCAACAGACTATTAATTTTATTTCTGTTTTCGTTCGGTCTGGGACACCGTCGTGACGTCGTGTCGTGGTGAGTGCGTGACGGTGTTACACGCATATTCGCGATGCTATTAACACCACATGTACTTACTAATTCCATCCTTCACGTAATATGAGTAATGTCACGTGGTTCGTGTTATTAACCTTACTGAAAATTATGTGGCAATCATGTGTCGCGGTAAATTGAAAAGACGAATTTAGCTCGGTAATTTTCTCGATAGCACCACAGCAGGCAATAATATTCTGATACATGAAGTGGCTGTCGCATCTTCGAATTTCTTGAAATCCGTTTCAAATGTGGTCTAACCTTGGTCCAAACACCATCTTCTTTCTATAAAGTGTCATAGATTTTAATTCCGAGCCTTTTACAGCAAAACTCATACCTTATTTATAATTTTCAGAATTACCTATATATTTTATTCATTACTGCCAGCAGCTTCACTCGCATGAATGTAGAAAATTGTCTCTCGGGATAAGACGTGCTATTCTATCTTATGCGGTATTCCAGGACATGGTCTACCCATATGCTCAATTTTATCCAATCCGTTCGAGTTTGAAGAAGTAACAAACAAACACAAATGATCAGAAAATTTCACCTGTGATGTGTAACATTATCATGCCAGTCCCCAAGTATCGCCACAACGTAGGTATTTACAGTCCTATAATGAGTCTCGCATCCATCGGATTCCGCAACCATCACCTGGTCATCGGTTTATCTTTAGGGAGTCTTTCCAACATTGTATCCTCTGGTATCCGGCCACTTCAGAACCTTATGGCATCATCAACCATACGTGTGCGAACAATGTACCCTGCGACATAAAATGTATAAAATCGCCCGTACCTAGCTATGGCGAGGTCTAAAGAGTCACGACTTCATGATCATGAAGTGACATGCTATTGACCCGCTCCACCCAAGAGCGGGTTTCGTCAAAGATGATTTTCCCCGTCGACAAAAAAAAAAAAACATGCTATTCAATAAGGTCATACCTGTTTGACCATATCACAAGACTAGCGGAAATTAGTAGTTTTTTTTTTAAATTATAGGTCCATTCAAACCTCATCATCATCATCAGCCTTGGCTATTCTCCATCTTCGAAATATCGTAGTTCTATGTAGCCTGGCATCATGATATTCATACGAGTATTAACAAACTAGTTCCTTAGAATTTTATAAATTGTTAATTCTGGGTTAATCTTAATCAATTGTATTTAGTGTCAACGGATTACTTAATCAGTCTATTATGCCCCTTTAGAGATAATGATACAAGCCTTAGTACTGTAGTATTTTATAACGTATCGTTTTTGTTAAATTCGTATAATAGATAGATAGATAGATAGATAAATTCTTAATGTATAAATAAAATAAATTCTCAGTATAATGCCATTTGAACACAATTTCAAGACGTTTTTTGTGCTTACAATTTCAAGATTATTTTGTGCGCATTCCTATGAAATTTTCGTCTAATCGTCACGGGGCCCTCTGACGAGAACTCTACAATTCTTGTATCAATAGTTCAAACCACAGAACAGATAAAAGAGGTTAGAATAGCCTTCTAGGCGTGCCACAAAGTTGGGCGATGCTCATAGTTCAACTACCAATAGCAAACTTGCGATCTAAGTGTGCGTGGTCTGTTATTTGCCTAATGCGCGTACATATTGGTTTATTGCCTGTAGTGGAGATAAAGAGTGTGAGATAAACGGTGACACTCGTAGTACAAACTGGAAAGTATTTCCTTTCTAACTCTTTTATCTTTTCTGTTTGAAACCTTCGACCATTCGTCATCAGGCTCTCGGTCGAGAACCATCCAATTCTGGTAACTAAAGTTCAAACATGATTGTAACAAAGGTGTGTTGCAATTTGTATGAATGCGGTTTAAGTCCTGAAACAATGACCGCGTTGTATTCCGTCTTAGTATTCCAGCTGGATCACGTGGCAATGACTTAACGCGATACTGTTTACTAATACGTGAAGGCCATTGCCAGTCACAGCAAATGTTTTGTCTTTAAACGATTCAAGATCCAACCAAAAATATAAAATTGAGCTACAAGTAATAAGTCGCCTACACGCACAAAACGTTTTGGGAACACATTCATTGTGCGTACAGCTAGGGAGTGGAATTCCTTGCCGGAGTCTGTGTTTTATGATGGCTACAACCCGCGAATCGTTCAGTCAGGAGTGAATGGGTTTCTTCCGGGTGGGCGCGTTCCATCGTCAACCGCATCGTCGCTTTCCATCAGGAGAGATCGGTCAAACGCAAGCCTATCAAAAAATGATAATTTGTTAAACATAGGTAAAATAATAACTGTGTAGCAAGGTAATACAGAGATCGCTATGTTATGCCAGAAGGCGTACAAGCGTTGGTGAGACATTTACAATCAAGCCAGCCAAATCTAAAAAAGAAACAAATAAAAATAAGTCAAATTATTTAATAAAGAAAAGCAAAATAAAATAAATGTCTTGGCGCCTAATGTTAATTCACAATACAAATGTTTAATAAAAAAAAAACTAATATACAATGCAAACTGTCAATATACAATTCAAAATATCAATGATCAATACACAGACGGTTGTCATAAAAAATTCCGACTGTAAAAAAACTCTGAAAGTTCCAAACAAAACAACTGATGCACTTGGTGACATTTCGGCGTACTGTCCACGGACGCGTAGCTTCCTAGACGCGTATTCGTCATTATACGCTTGGTTTACGCCTGTTCATAGCTTAAAACTGTGAGTCGTTGTGCCGTCGTCGTGTTGTTGCCGCTTCGTGACGTATATCAACTAGTATAATGACGAATACGCGTCTATGAAGCTACGCGTCCCAGTATAGTACCTAGGCTTATTCCAGCATCTACTTCATCCGCTGACTTGAAAATGTTTCTTAGACGAATCTAACAATACCTCATTTATTTGTAAAAATACATCCAGTCGTATATGTTACAGGGCGTGCCAAAGAAATAGACATACAAACATAAACCTACATACATACTCTTCAAAAGTATTAGGTATCCTCCTGGGGCAATCGGGTAAAAATTCAATTACGCCCCAAATTGAAACGCAGAAACGTGGGGAAAACCTAGGACAACCATTTCATCAATTCGATTTCTTTTATAAACTAAATTGGATTGAGGCAAAGGAGTTCTTTTTAGAGGTTGCCAATTAGCATTTTAACAGATTGAAAATTATTCGTCTGTGAATTTGTAATTAGAAATCTTTACACTGATCAGGGTAAATAAACTTTTAAGCTTAAACGTAGATAGGTAAAAATGGCGATGAGCGAATTGTTTATGTTGCCATGAAATTGATTTATCTTACAATAAATGTGCTCGTATATAATCGGGAAATCTGGATCAAGTCATGAACTCAGGAGCACTGATAAAATCCAACTTCAAGCAAGCGGTTTATTTTATTTCGGTGGGAAATCATCGAATAATTTCAGAGAGTCAGACTTTTACTGACTAACACCCACCTGCTTTTCTTCAATTATCCTTTGCGTTCCAGGGCATGGTGACTATCGCACAATCCCGCAGGCCAAAAGAAGAAAATGACTTCAATTTAAGTGGTCTTCGGGAAACTTACGACTCGGCGGAAGACTATAAGTCCTGCCAACACTAGCAACAAGATAGAAAATTCAAAATGGTTTTTATTTTACAAAGACCTACATGGGCACTTATAAAACGTCAGAAACTAGCCATTATCATCATTTCAGCCGATTGACGTCCACTGTTGGACATAGGCCTCCCCCAAGTGTCGTCACAATGAACGATCCTGTGCGTCAGAAGCTAGTGCACGGTTCCAATTTGTCGTTTACTGGAAGAACCGGAAAGAAACTCCACGGTCTCTCTTCACTCAGTACTGTACCCCTAGCCAGGTTGCCAATCTGCAATAGTTAACGCTAGTAGAAAGCTTCAAATGTACGGGAATGACGTCATCTGAACGCTCAGTCACGTGGTCAGAGCAAAAGAATTGGCGGCAAGGTCAACTCGCGTTCGACGCTAGCAAAACGGTTGTAACTTTGCTGTTCCTCCTTCCTGTCCTAAAGGGCGAAATTCTTTCTCGACTTCTTTCTTCTTTCTTTTAGTTCTTCAGTCGTATATCGAATGTAAATCAACGTATCGCCGGCGACAACAAGCCTGATTTATTTTATGATCCGCGTGTAAAAGTTGCGACAAATACCCAGCAACGAGTGCCATGAAAGGGAAACGTAACGACGTTTGCTCTGGAACTCTGAAGTTGGATTACTTTCTTCATTGGATTGTTTATCTAGTGATCGTGTTTCACTTTGTGGTAGATTTGTAACTTTTGGATTTGTAGTTTCGAGTTCGCTTAGGTCAGATTAATCTTTCGAATACCGTAATTAGAGGCCCAATAGAAAGATAATGAGAGAGTGAACGCCGCCGTTCGCTTGGGGTTTAGTAAATTAATTCGACAAATACTTTCGACTGGCCTGGCACGTATCACGTCGGGGTCAACAGTTTGGAGGTATGTATGCGGAACCGAGAGTAAAGTCCCGCATATCTATAAAGTATATTTATTTAAATTTCATGCAACACAAAGCTACAAAGACAGACTTAGCGCCTAAGGTCCTAGGCATTAAGTCATAATAATAAATAATAATAATATTCCACAACTATCACACAACGCCGTCTAGTCTTCAGCTAAGCAGAACTTGTGTTATAGAGTACTAGACAACTGATAAACATACTTATATTTCTAAATACATACATTATTATAGCTAAATTTCACCCAGACACAGAACAAATGATCATGCTCATAAACAAGAAGAATATAATATTTTCGACCAAATATTCCATATCGATTAGCTCTTTAATTCCCAGTGTCACTTTTGGTGGAATGAAGAGCTGACGAGATGGAGTATTTAGTTGTTAATATACGACCCTGGTGAAATGGACACGAACTGGTATTAGTCGGATTAATTCCGTATAAAGTGGCTTAAGCGTTATTGGTTTCCTCTCCTAGATTCTTAACCAATTTTAGTTGTCATATCTCGGGATATGTGAAAAACATTGGCTCAGAAACCTCCAGTTGTTACAAGTAAAAGATTACCGTGATTATGTGTGTCGACTATGAAATATTCAATTTAAACTCGTATTGAATTAAAAACCCCTGAAACCACTGCCATTTATGACAGTACTGGCTGTTCAGTTAAATAAAGTATTAAAAGTAATGAACAAAATATGATGATATTGCCAGTCGGATCATGTGCTAGGACTGTAGGATTATTAGAAAGAGTTATCGTCGCCCTGGAAGTCATAGGTAAATTTTTATCAGCAATAGTCTGTAGTGCATGCCCTCTGATTTCTGATGAGTTATTTGATGATTTTTTACACGAAAAAAAAAGAGTCTGATCTTGTCCGATATTCTGTAACCTTGAATAACTAGTTTGATTAAACGTGAACGTGATTTCACTAACCAGCAATTTAGCACTTCAGCGCTAATACTTCAATTAAAGAAGTGTTTACAAAGAAGACGTTCCTTGACATAAAAGCGTGTCAACACAATCATACCCTCTTATTAAAAACAGTTCTGAACATCTGTTTTCGTGATTGTACAGTACTGAAATGAGATTAGAGGCCTTACCACGAGCTCTTATCGCGATCCATTTGACGACACTGAACTGAACAGTTCAAGCTATCAAGCTATAGGGATCAAGCTATACACAATTTATAGCTCTATCCCCTTTTCTAACTCGCGCGCCTGTAATTTTTTTCTGAAGCACAGCCGCAGGATAACTTAAATCACACTGGTTTCCTCAAGCGCTTGGCAATATTCGCAGCGATAAGACGTCCCATTTCCTCCCTAGAGTGACTTCCAGAACATTTCGTGTAGGAGGATCATGTTCGGCCTTCAGCCAGGTTTAATGGCGCGGTGGTTTCCGGGATGGCTGGGATAGGCCTGGCGATCGATGCGCCAGCCGCACTGCGGCTCATCTCGGGTTCAACGAGCCTTTACTAGTTTGGAAGTATGCGGGAATTACTGCCAACGAATTTTGAGCTAAGTAGCCGTACAATTTTTTGTACTTATCTAAAGTTACCCGAACTAAAAAATTTAAAGACAGTGCTTATGGATACCTTAGTCGGCCATTCTTCCATACAGACGTAGTATGGCGATAACTTCATTGTTTGATGGTGTAAACAAAATTCAAAACAAAAAATTATATTGATTTTTGACAAACACAAAACAATAAAAATATCGCAATAGATATAGCAAAGACAAAACAATAAAAAGAAATATAAATTTTAAAGTTATGTGCATACATTGACAGTAATTTTCGCATCTCTAGGCGGAATAGCTCATGGAATGTAATATAGTTTATGTGCAAAATAGTTTCCATACAGGGATAGATTATTTTGTTCAAAAATTCAATTCAATTAACCCGCTCTTACTCCGGAATTATGATGGTTTTATGCAATATTAGGGCCTCTGACGTGCATCAGAGAAACATCGACATACAGTTTAGGGGTCATTTTAAAATGTGCCCAATAGAACACAACACAACCCAGAGTAATCTCTGGCTACATTAGAAACATCAAACATCATCATCTTCCTGCTTTTGTCTCGTGTTATTTGGGGTCGGCGCACAACGTTTTTTTTTGCCATTTTGTCTCATCACCCGTCATACTAACTCCCTTCTTTCATACCACTCTTCACACAATCCATCAATTTTTTTTTTGGCCTCCCTCACCCTCCATCTACAGGTATACTCATAGCATATTAACATGCGTTTCATTCCTCCTCTTTACATGATCATACCAAGACAAACGATTCCCCTTTAAATTTGCAGTCACTGGCACCACATTCAAACTTTCTTTAATATACCTACTCATTTTCTATTCATTAAAACATAAATCTTAACTAAAATTAAATGTAAAATCTTTGAACAAAAAGAGAGCAATTTGTTAAGGAACAAGTTCTGCACTCTTGATTCTTGAACCATTTTAACTCTCAATTGTTCCTCGTCCAACTTTCAGGAAGTTGCACTAACGGTACCAGAGCTAGGCCTGACCAGTAATTGATTGTTTACAAGGGAATGGTGAACTGCAATCAATCGATGTCAATGACTAGCAATTGACTTTAATTATTTGTTTCGACGTCGTCGAGGACTGATGCGCCTTGTACTGATTTACATGTTGCACCATCAATAATAATGTATGAATTTTCCGTTGTTTCTTAGTCAAGTTTCCTTGAGCGAATACCTAAACCATTAGTAGAACTTGTCTTGCCAAATATTTGTTTTGACGAAGCTTCCATATCGTCATCATTAAGACGTCCACTGTTGGACATAAGTCTCGCCATTACGACCGGACCTGTGCGTCTCGCATCCATCGGATTCCCGCAACCCTCACCAGATCATCGCTCTACTTTGTCGGAGACCTTTTAACGCTGCGTCTTCCGGTGTGCAATCGCCAATCCAAAACCTTTTTGCGTTCGTGATGACATATGGCTCTGAAACGTGGTTGTCCAAAGGGCAATGAAAAACTCTATGCTCGAAGTTTCCTTGCGTGATTGCATCAGAAATCCGTAGGAGAACCAAGGTTACCGACATAGCTTCGATATCCTAAAATACCATTTTTTGCTTTTAATCCTTGCTGCTTCTCTAATTTTTGCTTGTTAGCATTCATTAAAGGTACTCCAAATCCTGATCTAATTTATCAACCAACGGTAACCTCATTAGCAATCGCCCATAAAAGAGTATAAAGCCGATGCCTATACAAGTACAGTTAATGTCCCTGCAATACAGCGATCATTACGAATAATGAGCCATACAGAAGTGTGTGTATACTGTATAGGCTTTAGCATGGTCGACGAGGGATTATGTTTGTCCTATATATAAAACTAGCTTCTGCCCGCGACTTCGTCCGCGGAAAATTTCTTGTTTTAAAATAAGATTACACTCGATTAGACGATGCGCACGTTCAGCGCTAGATTCCTGAGCACGGGCCTGTGATGTTATGGCATTTTGCCTAGCGAGCCGCTGCGAGCGCTCAGCGCTAGTCTCCCTATCCCTTGTCTCAGAGACATGCTGCCTTAAATGAGATAGACGCTGCGCACGTTCAGCGCTAGATTCCCGAGTACGGGCCTGCGATGTTATGACATTTTGCCTACCAAGCCGCCGCGAGCGTTTAGCGCTAGTCTCCCTATCCCTTGTCTCAGAGACATGCTGCCTTAATTCAGATAGACGGTGCGCACGTTCAGCGCTAGTTCCTCGAGCACGGGCCCGCGATGTCCTCACATTTTGGCTAGCGAGGCGCTGTGAGCGCTCGGAGCTAGATTCTCTAGCGCGTGCTTGCGAAATATATTCTCTATTTCTCGAGAGGCGCTGCTCATTTTCAGGGGCAGATTCTTCCGTACGGCGTACTCGAGCGGCTCTTGTCTGTGATGTCTGCCGGGACAGTTGAGATTTCCTTTTAGACATGCTCTCAACAAACTACGCACAGACTTGAAAACAATTATGAACAAAAGGAGAGCGACTCGAACACCGTCCGCCTTTACAAAACAAAACAATCGTAATATCGAATAACTCGTATCGATTATTACGATAGAACGAAGTACGAAACTACGAACATACAAAAACGTACAACGAAATTACGATATTTTCGATTATGAGGTATCTATCAACAACAACAACCATACGAACGAAACAACCGAAACCAATAAGCAACTGACAGAAGAACTCCAAGACGCCCGAGTGTCGCCACTGTGCGGAACGCCCGGAGGACACGGTGGAGCACACAGTCGAGGTGTGCCCTGCCTGGGCAGAGCATCGCCGTGCCCTCGTGGGGCCGATCGGCGGCGGACACCTCTCGCGGCGGGCTCTGGTTGAGGCCATGGTCCTTAGCGAGGAGGAATGGCAGGCGGTCGCCTCCTTCTGCGAAGCAGTAATGCTAGCAAAGGCGGAGGCAGACCGCATCAGGCAACGGCGCCCCCGCCGCCGCCGCCGGGATTCCGATCCCGATTTCCGGCCACCGTAGACGCGGGCTCGCGGACGGCGAGCCATGGGTAGCTTGCTGTCCGATCGTCCGGTAATGGACCGAGCCCAAGACGTCAACGGCGCGCACTGTTCCCGCGCGCCTCAAGAAGTTGTCAGCAACAGCAGAGGCCCAGCTGGGTCGAAGCCTACCCGGTAGGCTAGGGGGGTTATAGGGTTATCCGAAAGGGAACTCGTGCCCTGGTTTGAAGGCTAAAAGGAACGGGGTGGGTTTTTAGTCAGTAAGAGTCTGACACTATCTCTCGCTCCACCCAAGGGCGGGGGTTGTCATAAGATGATTTTTGCCCACCATAAAAAAAAAATAGGTAAAACGTCTGCACAATGAAAGTTACGCTAGGGGCATTTTGCGTTTTAGTAATTTTATATTATCTTCGAAACAGTATGACCAATTGCTATGCTGTAAATGGCAAATCTTATCTGTATAATGTTCTTGTGATACTGAAATAATTTATTGTCATAAGAATTAATATTTTGTTGCTCAAATAATCAACCAAACGTAAGTATGCAGAAAAAAAATATTTTTAATGCAATAAAAGAAGTATAAAAGATGAAATATAAAAGATAGAGATATGGTACCGCGGACTTTTTTGTAGAAATAATTAAGACGAACCAGGTAGCCATACATTGTTTTTAATTTTAAGCAACTGTTTAGGCAGCGCACGCAAATAATTCTATTTTATGAGGTATTTTTTTCCGACTTGCTAGACAAAAGTTGTGATAGCTCGGTTAATATACATGCTATAGAAACAATTTATAGCCTATAGCACTCAGGAATAATGTAGCTTTATGCCAGTAAAAAAAATTTTAGAATTGGATTATTAGTTCCAGAGATTACCCCCTACATACAAACTTACAAACTTACAAAGTATAGATATATTGGATCATTCGAGAAGCGAACAAAACCCTTTCACCCAGAAATATTCTTATCCCTCGTGACTTAATTTAGAGCTAAACACTTCTTGGAATCTCATTTGGCATCCTTACATACATATTATAATACAGAGTCCTTCGCCGGGGCTGTCTGTCTGTTTGTTGGGATTTTCACCGATATAATAACATTTTCTTCATGTCTTGAACATTGACACGGAGTTGCTAGCCTGTCGGTTTTTTACCGTTTGCATTTTAATTCCATAAATTAATTCCGCTTAGCTCGTTCCATCATCGGACCACTAGACGTCCGGCGATGCGCCACCGGTAAGTGCATAGTGGACATCCCACACAAAGCATACAATTTGTGGGCATACATTCATTATGCGTACAGCTAAGGAGTGAAATTTCTTGCTAGAATCTGTCTCCTAATGGCGAGTAGTTACAACCTGGAGGTCTATAAGTCCAGAGAGTTACTTCTAGGTAAACATGCTTCATTTTCGACCACATCGTCGGTTACCATAAGGTGAGATAGTGGTCAAGCGCGAGCCATCAATTAAATCAAGTGTATCTTATAAGTAGAGAAAAACTAGGAATTTCAAAAAAAAAATAAAACACGTATGAAGCTGGGGCGTGTCGTTAGTCTTAAGGTACTTAATTCTTACCGAACTGGGATTTATTGATCCACGTAGCAATCAACAGTAACAACATAATAAGCCATAAACTTACCTCGGATAGTGTTGTGGCTAACTTGGCATAAGCGGCCAATAACTGACGTGTCCTTCCAAATAAGCGTGGATGTTTTCTTGTTCCTTATTTTGAAATTTCGTTAATTTGCCAAGACATAAAGCAATCTTTCTCTTATAACACTAACACCATCATCAACTCCTTAGCCTTTTCCGAACTAGTGAATACCCGTGTTTTTATTTGGAAAGATTGCCTATCAGATCTCCACAACCCAGTTACTAGGCAACACGACACTCCTTGGATAGACTGATGGTCCATCATCTGAATACCTCTAACGACTGTCGATCTACGACTGACAACCGGGACCAACGGCTTTACGTGCTTTCAGATGCACAGAGTTTCCGTAATGTCCTAGATAAACTTAGAAAAGTTCATTATGAACTGATACAGTTCATATTGGTACTTGTTCGATTTTGAACTCACTACTTCGCACATGGCTGGCGGGTGCCTTAACCACACAGTCATAAAAACATCATCATTATTTTATTCAACGTCTTACAAATAAAATGATGTACAGCACTTTGGCTTTCTTATCCTGTGGTGATCCTTTCGACATGAATTGGTTTCCGACTTAGCTCCGTCATATAGATTTTGCCTTTATATTTTTATCCAGCTTCGGTATCAGGTGTCTAGCGATTGACTTATGTGGGTCAAGCACGCTATACTCAACTCCCATAGTCTGTATTACGGTACCTATAATAGCGACCTGCCCCGGTTTTAAATGGATGCAAATTATATACGTAAACCTTTCTCGGTTATTGCTCTTTTTATCAGTAAAATATAGTCAGCCTTTTAATTTTCCCAGCACTGCTGGGACTCAGACCTCTTTTCCAGAAGAGGTTACGGATTGTCTTCGAATTTAAATTCTAAGGTTATGGTGATATCCTCACGATGTGTTCCTTCGCCGTATGAGAGCAGTGGTGAGAAAATAAATCACACAAAGTAATGCGCCTGTAAGTCCGATACAACAAGGATACTAATGCTCTTTTTTCTATTAGTGAAAATCACAGTAAAATCTGTGGCGTGGTTCAGGAGTTAGCGTATTAATGTACAGACGCAGAGAACGACTTTTTCTTAATTATATAAGTTAGTGCTTGACTGCGATCTCACCTTATGGTAAGCAGTGACGCAATCAATGATGGTGAAGCACACTAGTTTTATTAAGAGCCTATTGATTCTAGCCTTGAAGACACTTGCGATGGTAGAAAGGTGATGGCGGAACCAAGTCATGTAATTCTCGCGCACACTGTCCAAAATGTATCTTGCAAAATACCGAGAGAACTACGTCTATAAATATTACGTTTATATTATGTATATCTATTAGTATTGATTGTTAATTTAAGTCAACGAGACCGTATCGCGATCAACATTTAGAATTGAATACTACGTTTGTCTCGGTTTTAGTGTGCATAACTTGAAAAGATGTTATTGTTAGCACATAGAGGTTACTTTTGTTTATCGATTGTAATATTACAATACGCGCAACGTATGTAGTAACCAGTACAATCATGTTTACAATAACTGCACTAAAGCTACATAGTTAATTACACATTTCAATCGATTGATTTGTCGTCAAGGGGCGATATATTACGAAATGTTTTTATGAAGCTACTAGCTGCTCCCAGAGGCTTCACCCGTGTGATAGCAGGAAATTATCCCAAGGGAACATACTTCCGGGATAAAAAGTATCCTATGTCCTATTCCAGGACATGGTCTATCCGTGTACCAAGTTTCATCAAAATCGGTTTTGCCGTTTAGGTGTGAAGACGTAACAAACAAACAAACTCACTTTCGCTTTATAATATTAGTAAAGATGTCAACTAACTTACTGTCCCCGCACACGGGCCAGAAAAACGCTAGAAGCCGCCGCAAAAAACAGCTGAAGCGCGCGAGGCCGGAGAAGCTTGAAGCGGCGTTTTTTTGAAGCCCGTGTGCGGTCAGCTTGAGTGTAGTCATCTGCATCATTGATGGAATGTGTGGATGGATATTTTTATTGATATCATTGTTTTCCTCTTCAAAATCAGATAGATTCGTAGTACGTATAAGGGTGATGGTCTACAAAAGATGTGCTATGCTACGTTGCTTTGGATGCGTTTGATATCCACCAATTATATTCATTGGTCCATATAGCTTAGCAGTGTTTAAAATGGGTTTAACTAAGCTATGTTTTTTGTATGGATGAATGCGTGCTATGGATGTTCCCGAGTGATATAATTATGTGCAGAGCAGAGTTCAGTAGGTGCGATTTCCACATTGTCGATACATCGCATAGCTCGAGTTTGGCATCTTCATAGCACCTCTTACTCACCCCGCTACACACCTTAGTATCAGAGAAAACAGTCACATGCTGTTGTAGCTTAGCTATCACATCCTCGCTGCTTAGCTGCATAGCTCTGGCATCCTTGACCTCTTCTCTCTCTTGACTGCAGCTGTACTTCTTATTATACAATTCTCGAGTAATCTCTGACGTGGCGTTCAGGAAGTAAACTCATCGAACCATCTGCCAAATCAGGCTTATCAATAACTTCGTGATTGTCATCATAAATTTAAAACTATCTATATCTTCTTTGACAGTGAACCAGAACATTCCATCGTGCGCGTTTAAAATAGCCAACTGACCCCAATTGAATCGAATACTGAGCGTCTTGGGCCCGCCCATCCAGTAATCCTATTAACTAGTATCATTGGTCTTTATTAAAGCTATTTAGATGTAACTTCGATAAGGTAGGAGGTGGAGACATCAGGTTCTTCACTAATAGAGGATATTACACTAAGATATTTCGTTTTCATGATAGTAATACGGCAGTTATGGATTTGTGTGGAAAGCTGAGGGTGCGGACCATATTCAACTACAGTTCATGGTACAGTTGAATCTAAAGTAGACTATATGTATGTCAATAGTGTGTTTGTCTATAGTCTACTGGTGGTTTAGATATAATATTTGCATTCGTCAAGATTATTTCTTTTACAAATTGATTCCTAAGGAGACTGTAAAGCCTAGCGTCATTTAAGACAAAAAAATAATTAAATTTTACTTGAAAAATTTTATTGTCGATTCTAGAAGGAAGAGCCAGAAATATTGTCTGTATTTTTCATGGTTTATATTTCTAAAGGTGTAAGTAGATATTATTATGTTTTAAATTCCTGTCTTGTGCGACTTTCTTTTCACATCAAATAAACACCTTTCTATATTTCTCCTTCAAAGTTCATCACAATATATATATTGCGCATACTCAACACTGTTGCATAATACGATAACGTTCGCACTCCGACATTCAAGCTACGTCTCAACCACGCCATTCTGAACTCTATTAAATGGCTCATTAACCCGATAATTGATTACTCCAAGCTGGTAACACGAAGGAAAACGTATAATGAGTAATATACAGTATGCACATAGTATCTGTTTTGTTTATAAACGGAACACGTGTAGTATGTTGTCGTAGATAGCCGTCCTAAAGTCTCTTTGTTATAAAAACACACATACTTAGCTTGATTGTAGTCCTGTTGTTTATACAGTAATCGTATCGTTATTATCGGTTTCTGTTGCCTACCTAGTACTAGTCTTATCAAACTTTCCAATTTCGTTCCTATCTATACTATTATCCTGCCGATAACCTACATGTGAAACTCAAGTTTGTGATTTCAATGCTTTGTTTTCCTTGAAGATATTTTCATAATGTCGCTGTCGTTTCCACTCTTCCACTCATTTGTTTTGTTTATAGCATCAGATGACGTTCTGAGACTATATTTTTTTACGTCTCTGAGTAATTTCTGTTCTTAATCATTCGAGAAACTGACCTCCGTCGTTACGAAATTTTCCTCACGAAATACGATTGGGATGAATCATCTTCTGTTTCCATCCGCGAATAAAGATCCTTTTAACCCTTCAGATACCGTCAATTAGAGACACAATAGTAAGACAATAGATGCGCGGCCACCGGGTGTCGCTTGGGGATTCATGAATTAAGTAAGCCTCCGGAGATGATATTAATTTCTTTTAATCTCATTCCGTCCCGCTGAGTTATTGCGACATGAATTTTATTATACTTTCAAACTTATTTCATGAACCCTAGATGAAAACATGTCGGAAATTTTTCGAATCTAATGAATCACTGATGTCGGTCGTTACGTAGGCAAAAATATGCGAAAGGAAAACATGCGATTAGCATAGGGGGTTTGGATGTGTTATACGCTTGACTGGACATGTGACATTTGCTCATCGGTACGGAGCGAGAGATAGCTTAGTCTGGGTTTCTAGCAGATATTTTTATTTCACATTTGTTCCAGCGTGCCGCATTTGACCTCTGTACATCTTGCTGTGATACGCAAAAGGTTTTCCCTCGTGGCTGTCTTTCATTAAACCTAGCAGGCCTGCTAAGTTTCTTTTTTATGGTATGTTTTAGATATTTTTTCGTTGTTACCCTTTATGATCGAAATTTTTTTGTCAAAATATAGTTTTCTTTTTGTTTAATATTTGACGCGGTTAAACATTTAACTGTTTACAATTATTTCGACTTCTTAGCTTGTCCACAAGTCGTTTCATTTTAAAGCTTATATTGGATACATGTAAGTATTGAAATAGGACCATTGTAGCCTGTGAAATTTTTTTAACACAATAGCCGTTTGGTAGCAATTGTGTTTCAAACCTTTATAATAGTTTTTTCAATAGTCGTTTCAGAGAATGCTAAGTATATGAATAAAATAATTCATGGTTAGATTTGAAACACACTACAAAGAAAGGCCCTAAATATTCACGGCAAACATTTGATTAATGCAAAGTAAATTCATAAATCTATTCTAGGGTACAATATTAGTTTAAGTATGTGTGAAACCCGAAACACATGTCTAGTATTTTTATGTAAAGAATCTATGTACCTACTTACGAAACTTAATAACTGTATTATGAGTAATAGCTAATTTATAAGCATGTTATAATTATCAGCAAAAATACATAGTCACCAAGCCGTCCAGGCGACCAAGTTTTGCACTTGCACCCAGCTGTTTGCTGGCACCTGATACCTGCTATGATCTGCCGTGACTTGTGTTGTACTTAGTTAGTGTCAGTCGGTGGTGTCCAACTTCTGAGACCCTTTTCAATATTTTTAGGAAAAAACATGATGTAAAAACTATTGGAATTCATTCAGTTACTGATTCTGAACAAATTATAATTAGGCTTCGTATAACTAAAAGTAATGTTGGAGATATTTTACTTGATAATGCAACAACTACACTCCAAAAACGCCGCAAAAGTACGCCGAATTTCTCTACGCACTAATTTCAGACTAATTCTTTTAGCATTTTGGGCCGGAGCACTTAGTGGTTCTTAGAAAGTTGTACTTGAGCTAGTCGCCCTTGACCTTCACGTAATGGTGCTCCTAACGGCCTGCTCTGAGAGCTTCTTACTCAAAATGTACCCTTGACAAACGACTGTGTTTTACAAACCACGCATTAGAGATATTTAGCTAATTTTGCGCCTTATCTTCGTGTATGAAATTTTGTATGATATGTATATGCTAAATAATGATTCACTTTTGGTTTGCTTTTTTTAAATTACGGTCGACAGAGGTATATTTTAGAAGAAGACGTTAAATATCTAATAGATTTAATGTTACCAACTCAGCTTACAGAACCCATTTTATCGTTTGTGCCGGCGCAAAATTGCCTGTTTACGTCAATTTAAAATATGCCAACATATTCTTTAAGCCTCATAAACCGGGATATTGTTTGTACAGGCTTTTAGTATTTAGGCGCGCTCAATAGTCAGCCTCGCTTTTCATCGCCCGACCTAAAATGTATAATCATTTTACTGAAACCTTTTTGCTTGCTAAATTACTTGGATCAATGTTAGTGGTTGCTTATTTGAATTGAAGGTTCTCTCAATGTCGTGAGTCGTTAACAGATCATTCAATACAAGCTAATAAAATTAATTTCTCTTGTAGTGACGAAAGAAAAACTTTAATCAAATCAGAAAAAGACAGAGTCGGCATAAATTCGGGGTCTCGTCTGGGGGAGCTTATGATATGGCGTCGGGCTGCGATTTACTCAACCCTGTGAAGGTCACACGTGGGGTGTATGTCAATTGTCTTGGAGCTATGTGTCGTTAACCCTCGACTTGGGCCCGAAAGGCTCGGGTTTTCAGCAGTAAAATATTCAGCGTCTACTGCCGCAGAAAAGTAACGAGACCTCGAAGATGTTATGGCATGATTTGATTATTTATTCTCTTTATAATATTTGAGCTGCGTCGGTTATTCTCTCAAGAGGGTTTCATGAGTAAAAGTCTCTGGGCTTTTTATTGTCACAGTCTTATGAAATATGTCTCGATAAATTATATTATAAGTATCTATCTTGATAGTATTCTTTATTACTTTATCACAATGTTTTGCATTTAGCTTTTTTATCTTTTCAACACGCTAACACGTATTTAGCGGTACTGGATCTATTTCTGTTGTTGCTTTGAACAGTTAATGGGGCACACCTGTAATATTTGCTTTTATCATTGGAACTATGTTCTTTCAAATGCTCGTTCTTTGGTTAAAACCACTGGCTTCTGACTTTAGTACAAAAAAGAGTGCAATTTAGTCTATTTAACTCTTTGAAATTTACACGAAATGGCTTAACTGAATAAAATATAAGAAAATTTCGTTTTAAAATATTATCTTTAAATTAAGTTTCAGCAGTTTAGCACACGTAAAAGTTTTTTAGATGTGACTGTCTGATTGCCTCCCCAGATGTCAGTCCCTGCTGAGTACATTTCATTGCAGTTCGTCGACCTCTTGAGCATCTAAATTGTTATACACATTTCATAGTTCATACATTATTCTACCGTGGTTACTTACCTTCATTAAACATTTCATTTGAAAACTGTTTCTCTCAATAGAAACTGCACACTTCATTTGTGTCATGTAGCGGTAATTGTTCAATTAGTATAGGATATAGAAAACAACAAATTTTAATAGACTGAAGAAAATTTTGACTATTGATATTAGGCATTCAAGTGTTGCGAATGATTCACCATCACGATCTGCTTCATTCTCAATTACTCTTATACTGTAACATTGGTTGTTTCTACAAACTGTACTCTTTGAGTGAGTTTCTCTACGAACACATGTAGAAGAGTAGTCAACATCGAACATTGCACTGAAGCCATATGAATGCTGCTGCTAAGAATAAGACTTCGGTTACAAGCAACAACAGTATCTATTGATTTCTCACTTTCATTCACTTCTTGACATTGGCATTTATTTATAGTTCTGCATCCTCAGTTTACCTTCTTAGTTTTCCGCATTTTAGCTTTTGCCTTCATTAAATGTAGCTATAGCTTTTTCATTTAATCAAGCAAAAATGTATCCATCGTTCCTTTCATTTTTCTAAAGATATAATTTTTTTCATTTTATAATAATACCAACCACCAAATCCTTAGCTCAGTAAAGCGTCGATATTAGTGAAAAGTGAATAATGATCCTCGATTGTTCCCAAATGTATTCGAGCAAAACCATCGAGTCATCCATCATTTGAGCACAGACTTTAATACGAATTTTTTGTAACATTAAATCGTCTGTAAATAAACTGGTATTTTCTTTCGTGACGTAAAATGATTTAAATGGCTTTGTTGTTAATGCTTTTGCTATTATTTAGTTGAAGTCTAATGAAAATATATCATCACGTTTTTTGGCAGCTGTTACACCGGCCTTTAGTAGATTACAGTTTTATCACTCATAATATATCAGTTAACGTTGATGTGTGGATCTGTAACGGTAAACTGTTTAGTTAAAATATTAGTTGTAACTTAATTATCAACTCCTTAACAACTATTCAAAAGCAAATATTAATTATCTCTATTAAGACGTACTAGCATTGTAATTATTTATTCAAACGTACGATTTCAGCCTAAACAAATAGTCTTTATTGTACCTACTTAAACATGACGACAGTAAAATGTCGTCTGTATAACCACAGACTAAAACAATAGACAGTTGAACTATTGAAATCGGGCACAATATCATTAACGATTTTAACACTAGCACGTGCCCACGTGAGTCATTTGCATATAATTTTATTTCTGGTTTTTACGAAGTAGCCTAGACTGATATTGTGATTTAAAACTGTGATATGGTGATAGCCAGAACACGTGTCGACTCACGTGAATAAAAATTATCTAAGTTATATCTGTGACTGATTGTTTAATTTTGGCATTCCGTAGTAGATAACTAAAAATTCCCGGATAGAATTCAGTAGCATTAAAACATTTTTATAAGACAAATGTTTTTGTAAAATATCGGAATTAATGTCTCACAATAATAAATGTATAATATTTTATTTTTTGACATTATATAATTTAGAATTACATTCCGATATTTATTTATCTGTTGAAATTATATAATATTAGATCGCTTGATATTATGTTTGGAACGGTTTGACAACTTATTTGAATGTTAACCATTAATTCAGAATTGTATCTCTTGTTTGCATGCATAGGTAAGTTCGTTTAATCATATAATTATACTAACTTCTTATCCGAGACACATTTACGAGTAGATGTTATGTCTCTCTGGATGCGGATCGCAACAGCGACGACGACGACAATGCTCCAGAAGTGACCGAGGTAAAGTTGAGAGTGGCGGTGCGAAGGCTGAGTGCCAAAAACACCGCCCCAGGACCCGACGGCTTGCCAGGGAAAGCCTGGGTCCTGGCCATGGAGGCTCTCGGGCCTCGACTGAGAGGGCTCTTTAGCGCATGCCTGGAGAGGGGCCAGTTCCCACTTCGCTGGAAGACGGGGAAACTGGTCCTCGTAGCGAAACCAGGGCGCCCTGCGGACTCTCCGTCCGCATACCGGCCCATTGTGCTGCTCGACGAGGTGGGCAAGCTCTTTGAAAGAGTTATTGCAAACCAAACAAAGAGACTGGAATCGTCGAGAGATGTCGTGCGGTGTTCCGCAGGGGTCGGTTCTAGGCCCACCCTTGTGGAACATCGGCTACGATTACGTGCTGCGCGGCGACTTCCCTGACGGGGTCAGCGTGGTTTGCTCCGCAGACGACACGCTGATCCTAGCGCAGGGAGAGTCGCACCAGGCGGCGGTCGCTCTAGCGACACGCGGGGTTGCGATAGCCGTTGGTAGGATCCAGGAGTTGGGACTCGAGGTGGCGCTGCATAAATCCGAGGCAATGTGTTTCCACAGCCCTCGGAACGCGCCACCATCGGACTCCCAGCTTACGGTAGGAGGAGTTCGCATCGGCGTCGGGTCGACGATGAAGTATCTGGGACTCGTCCTCGACAGCCGGTGGAATTTCGTAGAACATTTCCGACGTCTGGCTCCCAAGCTTCTCCGGGCTGGGGCTGCTCTCAAGCGGCTCCTGCCCAATCTTGGGGGTCCAGACGCCTCCTGCCGGAGGCTCTACGCGGGGATCGTTCGGTCCATGGCCCTCTACGGGGCGCCGGTGTGGGCGCCGTCGCTGGCAAAGCGCCCGGCGTCCATACTGAACGCCTGCCAGAGGGTCATGGCAATACGGATGGTGCGGGGTTACCGCACGATCTCCCGCGAAGCGGCGAGCCTTCTGGCTGGCCTACCACCGTGGGATCTGGAGGCAACAGTCCTTGCACACATGCACGACATGCGCGTGGAGATGCAACGCCGGGGTGAAAGTCCACTGCCGCAACATGTCAAGGCATGGCGGACAGAGCTCCGGCGGGATCTCATGGTGAAATGGCGTCAACGGCTATCGCAACCCAGTGCTGGGCACGCCACGATTATGGCGGTAAGTCCCCTCTTTGAGGCGTGGCTGGAAAGACCTCACGGCGTCCTTACCTTCCGCATGACGCAGGTCCTCACCGGACATGGCAAGTTCGGGAGGTTTCTGCATCGGATTCAGGCGGAAGAGACGCCCGGGTGTCGCCACTGTGCGCAACGCCCGGAGGACACGGTGGAGCACACCGTCGAGGTGTGCCCTGCCTGGGCGGAGCATCGCCGTGCCCTCGTGGGGGCGATCGGCGGCGGAGACCTCTCACGCCTGGCCCTGGTTGAGGCCATGGTCCGGAGCGAGGAGGAATGGCAGGCGGTCGCCTCCTTCTGCGAAGCAGTAATGCTTGCAAAGGAGGAGGCCGACCGCATCAGGCAACGGCGCCCTCGCCGCCGTCGCCGGGATTCCGATCCCGATTTCCGGCCACCGTAGACGCAGGCTCGCGGACGGCGAGCTATGGGTAGCTCGCTGTCCGATGGTCCGGTAATGGACCGAGTCTAAGACGTCGACGGCGCGCACTGTTCCCGCGCGCCTCAAGGAGTTGTCAGCAGCAGGAGGGGCCCAGCTGGGTCGAAGCCTACTGGGGACAGGGTTGTCCGAAAGGGAGCTCGTGCCCCGGTATGAAGGCTAGAAGGAACGGCGCGGGGTTTTTAGTCAGTAAGAGTCTGACACTGTCTCCCGCTCCACCCAAGAGCGGGTTTCGTCAAAGATGATTTTCCCCGTCGAGAAAAAAAAAAAATGTCTCTCTGGATTAAACACTATGGAAATTATTTAAGAATAAATGAAAAAAAGAGCCAATAAAATAGCAAAATATTAAGTGTAAAAACCACAAACAAGGCTGTGATGCTTTTATTCAGTACCAATTCGGCTTTTCTCTACTTAATATATTTTCACAACTGCCTCGTTGGTTAACCGCTGCAATATACTATTTTTGGCATCGGTACATGATTGAGGAAATTCGGAAATTCTGGCTAAAAATAAAATAACATATTTAGGGAGTTGTTCAATCGTGTACACTGTCGTCTCTTTAAATAAATTGACACTAGAATCTTTACTGTGTAGATCTGGAACCAGATGATAAACACGAACCTCTTATTTATCAATCTATCAGCCGAGGCCCAGGCGAATTAAGTGGCAGGCATGCGGTGTAAGATGTAACAGTCACTGTGTTGTGCTTTTGGTCAGTATTGTACATTCTTGCTTTTTTTTTGTAAGAATTTATTGGAATTTTTACATTGTTCTATAAGTTGTTGTACACTGTCAGCCCGAATTTTTTTCCTTCCGTTCAGTCCATCCAAAGGTTGTCTGGTAGAAACTGCCCTGTGCAATAAAATCGCCTATTGTGCACTTATTTTTGTAAATGTTTGTCCTTTATAAGTTAAGGTGTGCAATGGAATAACATAAAATATGTAAGCCGGTATCCCAATTCCTGATATAGTTTTAAGTTTTTAACAATATCTTAATTTTTTTTTTTTAAATAATAATTTAAGTTATTTTGTGTCATACAAAAATAAAAACAAACTCACGCAAATGCTACATTTAAATGTTTCAAATGTTACATGCGCGGTGTACGATCAAATCTCAATATGTTTTGTTTACCGTTCGTCAGTCTAAAATTAGTATCTAATACATATTTGAATTTATAATTCCAGAGAATTCCAAAATGTTTAACACCAAACTGAATGTCAAAAATATTTAAAAGATTTAATTAAATTAAATCTGTGATGTCTTCTTTCTTTCTTATAATCTATCTATCGAATTATACATTTTAAGTAAATCGAGCCAAATAATAACACGAATAAACTAAAATAAAAATGAACTTTATCCATCGATATTAATTAGATTGCAAGCCGTTCAATCGGCTAAACACGTGATGCGCCGACTAGTTTGCAATACTTCAAGGATTTTTAGACTTTAATATCCGGATAAAACCGATTTCATCAATAGATTATTTACCTTACCATTTATTTATACTAACCTAATCATCGATAAAAATGCCATGTCGTATCATATCATTAAATCGTTCGATCGTTTTATCGTCAAGTAATGCATTAGCATCACTTTGAACTGTTACATTAATACAGGCCATTATTGTGATAGTAAGTGCGTCAGATCCAGAAAAACGAATTATATGAAACGAATTGAATGAAAGGGAATCTACTTCAGAGTAATTACATTGTAACTAAATAAAGAGATTACTTGTAATTATCTTAACGAGTTTATGCTTCTCGTGTTCAGTTACATAAATGCTACAACAAATGGAATAATAAATGGAATAATAATATTTCAACAACTATCACACAACGCCATCTAGTCCCAAGCTAAGCAGAGCTTGTGTTATGGGTACTAGTCAACTGATAAACATACTTATATCTTTCTAAATACATACATAATATAGATAAATTACACCCAGACACAGAACAAATGATCATGCTCATCACATAAACATTTGTCCTGGGTGGGAATCGAACCCACGACCTCCGGCATAGCAGTCAGGGCTACTAACCACTAGACCAACAGGCCAGTCTATACGACTCATATCGACAGTCTATATGGAGTAATGAGATTGCTAGAACAACAAGATAACATGCATGTAATTTAGAATTATTAGCTAAGTGCTGTTTTTTTATTCAGTTATAATTTATGAAACATGTTCACCACTCATACGACACCATTTGTTTAAATCCCTTTCGAAAAGAATCTCATGTAAATTATCTCTTGCACATCTTTCAATCTTGGGTTTCTAGCAGCCTTCAATTTACTTTATTGAAACACATCTAATCAGATGACATGTTTGTCCAATCAATAAGGGCACTGTTCGGCACCACGTTTACTTACGTTTGAGTGTCCGCCGACATGTCGCCGATTCGGTTTATTCTCTTTTAATACTTTGTTATTAGAGAGGTCCCAATTTCTGGTCACTTCTGCCACGTTATCTCCTTTGACGACATTTATCTTTCCGATGTGTGTCGGGTACAGACCTTTAGATATATCAGTATCTCTGTCAGTTTCGTCGCGGCAATTAATAGGTTAAGTAGTGTCCGTGTTTTTATATTAATTTATCTTTATTATAAAATTTTGCACTCCAAATTGAACAGTGAAAAGTATTCTGTAACTGCAGGAGTTTGTGCTTTTGATGTTACGTTAAGCAGTGGAGATCCAATTTTCAATCCAATACTGCATGTCTGAATATGTGTGCTATCAATTCCGTCCAGAAATAACTTCACATCAGTTTTCACTTTAAACCTCGATCCTTGTTTCACCGTCCAATTTCGCTAGTTTCAAACTTGAAGGTGCGAATTCGGTGGAACTATTTGATGACCTCTGCCATCATTTTTACTCTCGGCCACTCAGTGGTGTTGTGATAAATACGTAATTTAATGTCATATTGACCGAGGACGCTTGAATAGATAATCTTTTATCTGACTATTAAATAATGAGCGGTCGGGAGCGCGCGCGCTGCCGACCACTTCGCAAGTGCGCCTGCGCTAGTTCGGAGACGGACGCCCGTCGAGCGCTCTCATATCTCATTTGACACCAAATACATCTTGGACTTGAAATACCAGAACTTATCCCGTGAAGTGACAATCATAAGTGAAACTATTCAAGTAACATTCCGCCTCACCAGGAATATAGTGTTTGTGGACCAGTGTAATTAAGACGAAATGTGGAAATTCACTATCAGATAATTATTGTGTGAGAAATGTGGTTGTATACGTTGAAAGTACCGGGATTTGGCAAGCACCCGTTATACGAACAGACTGCCAAAATGACGGTGAAAACAGAGGTGCGTCTTGTTTTTATTTACATTGCCTGTTGTTTTGTTTGGAGTTCATATTTTTAATTGGTATCGTGTTATTTTTTCTTAATGTCACTCCAATTTAACGTGTCAACCAACTTTTGAATGTCCGTTTTCTCAAAGGTCGTTTTAAATTCTTTAGCGCCGTTCCCATTTGTCGCGAATTCCACTTCGAAAAGATTTAAAATAGAATCTCTACTAATAATTTCAGTAGTTTACAGTTTTATTTGCATTCGGCTCTAAGAGACTCTTGAACTAAAAGCAATCGAGTGTGTACGAGGAATACGACTACCAAGCTGTCAGCATTCTTCGCGAGTACTTTGTTTCCGTTGGCGACAGTTAGTGGAATTATGCTGGTGTCACCATGCTCTCTTACAATAGTGTCGTCTTCCTTCGTTTGTTGCTTGGATACCATGTTGACATGATCATGTAGGATTCAGCTTTTAGAAGCATTATGTTGTACAATCATCACTTGTAAAACAAATATAACGCTATTGACTTTTTCGGTACGTTTTCTGTAGAATTATACTTTTATCTACAGCATTATGGTAAATAAACGCGGTGACCGTCGCTCGCTCCCCGAAAACTTTATAGCCGAAGTTGTCGGGTTTACTACCGTTTTTACGCAAATGATTTCAACTGTAATCGAGGAAAATAATTTATTTTCAGTTTGTCTTTTTAATTACTACGCATTTAACGATTTCTTAGTAATCTACATTTTAGTAATTTACATGTTTGTAATAAAAGTAAGTGTAAGTCATTGAGGAAAATCGATCAATTTATTATTTAAGTTAAGTGTTACATAATGTGGTAATAAAATTATGTGACTATTGTTATAAATTGACTCTTTACCTCAAATCGTTGTCTAGTTTATAAATATAATAATAAAATTGTTTATTTATTCTAATACGTATTATAATATATTTTTTTATGCCATAGGTACCTATCATAGCAAGTGGTATGTATAACTAGTGGTATTTATCCTCTTTACGTTAGGTTTATCACAGTTAATTACATTGTTTAGTATATTAGCTGCCCCTTTAAACTGAGCGATATTTAAAAAATGATAGCAGTTAGTTCCTGAACTGTTATCTTCTTTGTTATCTTGGTGTGCCTGATTGCAAAAAATAAAAGCTACTGGTAATTATTTAGCAATTTTCGGAATCGCAGTAGGTATGAAAATATGCTAGTCGATAAAAACAGTTTTTGTGTTTGAGAGTGGTGTAAGTACGTAGGTACTTACTTCTTGTGACGTTTGCATATACGGAATACATTATCACTACAAATATGTAATAATTATACCTAAATGTCTTAGTCATTCAATACGTCGCAATGATCCGGTTATCTTGTCAAAACATTGGTATCTTCTGGGGTTGTCGGGGTTAAACTTCCATTTTCATCTCGAATGTACGATAGACCGGTTATCACACTTTTGGAATTCGTTCAAATTCTGCTGATAATAATTTGGCTAAAACTTCCACGGTAATATGGCGTGGTTTATAATGACTGTTTTATAGTCAGACAGAGATGCACGTGTGCATATTAAAGAATTTAATGAGCAATCTGTCATTTATTGCCAAAAGGTGTTACGTAATTACACTGAGTATCTTTTAACTTTCAGGTAGCAAAATTTTTCTTTTCACCTTCGAAGTATAAATAAAATTAAAAAGTTCGTTCATGGAAAGTGCTCAAAAGCTAAAACTTTTGCCATGTTGTCAAAAGTGTCCGTGGAAAAATACGTAAACTTTTTAGAAAACATCGTTACTAAGGATGCTCATGAACCCAAGGATGGTTTAGTGTGTAGTTCGTCAAAATAAGTGTTAGATAGGGAAACAGACAATCATCATTTGCCCTCTGTAGTAAGCCATAAACCGGAACAGTTACCGCAGCTCGTCGTATAATGTGCTCCAATATTGCGGTGCTAATTTCTTTCCTTCATCACACTTTTCTGGGTTCAAATCTATTCTTTTCGGAACTGTGAAAAGAGTACATTTGTGTGGCTATGATTCTGTAGTGACATCTAATCTATTTAGACACACAAGGGACTAAAAATGTATGATTAACGAGTTCTCCGCGCGATTACACGCGCGACACATACAACAATCCGAAATCAACTACATCTTGGATAGTTGTCCGGTCTAGACACATCACCCGTCTGGTTGGATGATCCTCATTTTTCAGTGCAGGTTCGCAGGACTTTACAACGTGTTCCGCATACCTCTATTCTTTTTGTTTATTCATTATAATTCTTCTTGTCTCCGATTTTTCCTGCTTACGGCTTTATTTATCTATATCTCCATGTCTATCGAGAAATTTTATTTAATTATTGTATACCACATTAAAAAAAAAAACAGGACAAACAGTAAACATTGTGTACAATGGGTGGTCTTATCGCACAGGCAATCTTCAAATTCGCAAATTCGTCGTCCAGGAAGTATGAATTGGTTAAATCTGATTCAGTTCCAATTCTAAATGATAAATCATGAGTACCGCATCTACTATAGAGTGGTCGCGTTCAAACCAGAGCCTTTTGTACCTGTCTATAATTATTAGATCCGGTAGACCTAGATACCTATACCGAGGACACTGGCACTAATGTTTCCGTCACCTCAGCCATTCATTCAACTTGGCCATCGAACCGCACCACATGACGTTGGCTATGATAACGTATCAGTCTGACCCTCGACTCGAGATTGTGAATTTTTATTACTTAACTACCACTTATTAATATCAGTTATCAAGTATTTTAAGTTTTTTTTTTCAAAACTATGATAATTTTAAAAGTGATCATTACCGATTTGTATGTGAACTACAAATTATGTTGAGAACAGGATTTTAATTTTATTAAGATGTAAAACGTATGGCTCTGAAACGTACAGTACCGGTCATTATGGCGACACTTGGGGGAGGCATATGTCCAACAGTGGACGTCTTTCGGCTGAAATGATGAAGAAATTAATAGACGATGTTTTGCTGAATAAAATATTTTATACACATGTTCTAGTAAAAATATCGCATGAGAACACGTCATGAGCTATCGATTTTACTAACAATAACGCCGATATTAATCTCAGGAACGCAATTACAAATGTCGATGGGAACCGTTTGTTTTTAACTAATGTTACAGCTCTCGGCTAAGTTGGAGAAAAGCCTTCGTAACTATTATGTAACATATCCGCAGGTCCCGACCAACCTGGCCCGGTGCCAAGCAGCCCAAGCTTTTCATTCCATAGGATATGACCTTTATTTCCACCCCTATACGGCACAATTCATCTTGCACACTTTCGTTAAGGGTAAATGATTCTGAAATGTTAATGTCTTCAGTAAATCAAGAGTGCTGAGAACTGTGCCTTTTTTTTTTCGTTAATCTATTCTTATAGATGTTTTGGGCACCATTTTCTGGAATAGCGGCATGGTTGATAGCACGTTGATAGCATTTTTAATATAATATGGGTCAGTGCACAGTAGTTCGTGATAGTGTGACTTATAAAGGAAGAATCAAGGTCCAGTTGTACAATACTTCTCGTAGGTCTAATGGTCACAAAGCGTGACTGCTGAGCGTGAGGTTCTGATTTTGATTCTAAGGGTGGGCAAAGTCTCATTGAGCTTTTTCATTAGGAATTCTTCAGTAACAGAAGTTTAGAAGTTGGTCATGTGAAACCCCTGTGCTTCATACAGCACAGAAAGCCTTTTATCCTGCGCCTGGTCTCTTCCTCCTGACCCTGGTCGTATCAGATGGCCATCCTATCGGAGTAGCGGACTATGAGAGTAAAAAAACAGATATTGTAAGAACATGTGCGGAAACATCTGTTCACTGTATCTAATATATATCTTCTGCGTACTTAGCCAATCTTCGTTAAGATTGGTCACTGTAGCCGAAATTGGGTCATCATCATTATTATCAGCCTTATTAATGTTCCCACTGCTGGGAGGAGGAAGCCTGGGTGGCTTGCTCTGTAGGAGAGGGAATGGGCCTTAATCTACCATGCGGGCCCAGTGCGTGTTGGTGAAACATGTCTTCGAATTTATTAGTTCAGGAAATGCCGGTTTCTTCACGATGTTTTCCCTCACCGTTTTAGAGAGCAGTGGTGATGAAATTAATTACACAAAGTAATACGGCTGGGTTTGAACACGCGACCTACAACTCGTAAGTCTGAGCCATTACTACTCGGCCACCACTGCTCGGAAATTGGGTCGGAATGATATTATTATACCCGAAGGACGAGTATTTATAGAACATCCCATAAAAATCAAATAAAAATGACTAGCTATACTTATTAAGTCTACACATAATTCAGATCCTAAAAACGGTTGATCTAATAAAGCCTAAGTTAATTTCCGGCGTCTTCAATCTTTTATTTGACGTGACATGTCGATCCATCATCAGCCAGACGAGAGGAAACGCCATGGTATAATTTTTTCGTTAAACTATTAAGATCTTTTATAAATACTTATATGATGAAGATTATGTAGTTACAAGAACGGCCCGAGAGTCAATTGATAATTATTACACTAATAGTATAAAACTGAAAGGTTGTGATTGTGTCTTGTTTGTAACTTCGTCACGCTGAAACAGTTTAACGGATTTCGATGATATTTGGCACACGGATAAGCCATGTTCTCGGATAATTTTTATCATGGGAGTATGTTCCCTTGGGATCATTCTCTACTACGCGGGCAAAGTCGCTATCAGCAACTAATATGTAAATCTCTACTAATATTATAAATGCGAAAGTAACTCTGGCTGTCTGTTTGTCTGTCTGTCTGTTACGCTTTCACGCAAAAACTACTGAACGGATTTAGATCAAATTTGGTAGGTAGGTAGAAGAGACACTGGAATAACACATAGGCTACCTATAATTCCAGTGCTGAGCACGGATCTCTACCCGCGCGATATAAACTGTAGTCCACGCGGGGGAAAGCTAGTAATTGATAAAGTCAAGCGCGCTCCATCGCTGGCCACATCAGCGCTTACTATCAGTTGCGATGGCCAAACGCGAGCCTATCAAAGACATGATGAATTGACTATCGGGTAAGTGCAAAAGGAAAGGCCAAAAGTTTGTTTTTGTTTTTCCAACTTTAATTGCACCTTTAATCACATCTTATATTGCTCATCCATAACAAATAAGGATTACCTATGTATGCAAAATTTGAAAACGATTGGTTAAGTAGTTTTTGCGCCAATTAGTACCATCGGTCCACAATTTTACTGCTATATTATATGATGCTATGCTATTATGTGTATTAGGGTGACTGATAATTAGTGACCGATACTTAAACACGTGATTGTACTCATGATTACAAACAACTTTCCCAAAGAAACTTTATTTTTATTCATTTTTTGTATATGTAATGTTTGTGTTAGTCTTCAGTTGCCGCCTTTTCCGGCAAATAAAAAGGTTGTTTTCCTTTCTTTTCATTCGTTTTATAACAGTAACAAAACAGCAGTTTAAAATTCGCGAACGCGAGCCTGCAGCCGATCAACTGTTAGCCGCGTTTTGTTATTGTGATAAAACATAAAGTAAATGAGTAAAAAGAAAAGTTTCTTTGGGAAACTTGTTTGTAATCACGAGTACAGTCACGTGTTTACGTATCGGTCACTAATTACCAGTCATTCACATATTGTATTAAAAACAAGTCGGAAAGTTAAATAAGGTCGTATAGAAAGAACTACATTACACTAAGAATAAGTTTAGACAAGTGCCCATATACAATATGTGTATTAGATTGGATTGCCTCGTTGACGCCGGCGCTGCGGTGATCCTGATTGTTTAAAGGCTTGTATCAATTGAGCCCGCGTGACAGGAAGCCGGTTGTCACTCACTTGTGCTACTCCTGACTAACCTAACTACCTGCTGATTTATAGACGACCAGGAGTTTCAACTGCTCAAGTGTTCCGTGTTGCATGATTTCGTGGAAGCAGTGAAGATAGAGAATATTTCGAATGTAGAAGCGAAGTTATCTAACAATCAAATCAATTGCTGACTCGTTGATTATTGTTGTTTTTAATTTATTAATTGATAAATCGCAAAACAAATATCTTAAAAGGTATCTAAATAAACTAAAAATAATAATATTTACAAACAGGTAAAACAAGCATTTTAGGCATAAAAAAATTCATCTACATCGACGTCAATGAAAAAAGTGCCGAGAACGCTGGCAGTATAGCTGATTAAAGTTGAAAGTTTTATTGTAGGATGGTTAGGTTACCTCAAATTCAATTTACATAAATCTTTAAATAACCTACAAGTCATGTGAAAAGGAGGGACGAAACGCATGTTGCTAAAAAAGTTATGAGTTTACATGTGGATGGATGGAAGGGGAGAGGGAGGCCAAAGAAAAGATGGATGGATTGTGTGAGAAGTGATATGAAAGAAAAGGGAGTTAGTGATAGCATGACGAGTGACAGGACAGAATGGAAGAAAAAAACGTGTTGCGCCGACCCCAAATAAAACGGGACAAGGGCAGGAAGATGATGATGATGATGAACCTACAAGTCAGCCAAAAAGCTGAAAGTAAATTCTCTTTCAAGCGTGAAATTTGGAACTACTACTTAAAGTCCTCTCAACCTTAGTTTAATCTTTGACATAAGTAATTATTATATTTTGAGTTTGTATTTGGTATTTATCATAGTATTTATTATTATTTTATAATTTTAGTATGTATTTGTATTTTATTATTATACTTAAGCATTTATTTTCAATGGTAAGTACTTCGTTTTATTTTTAAATATCTGGTATTTATTACACTAAGCCCGCCAACTACTGTATATGATGTTTAAATAAATCAATTTATCCCGTTTACTTAAATTTTTGCCTACTGAAAATCTAAAAAAAAGTTTGTCTTATTAAAACCATAAGTTTATTATTATAATAGTAAAAGTAATAATTATAAAAGTAGATTTTACGAAATACCCTCATTTCGTAAAATCTTTGTAATATATATTTGTCTTTTATAACGATCGATATAGTAACAATGGATAGGTACTTTCTCATTAATATACCGGTATAGAAGTATGGACAAAGAAAAATAATAAATTACATCTCACAATTGAATTGAATTTTCTTATACAGTACCTATTTAATCAACTACAATAAGAAATTCAATTTGTCCGTTCCGTGTACTAATACGGCTTCTTCTGGTGCTTTTCCGCTGACGACCTTGAGCGGAATCGTTGGCACGAGTAGAGCTCGGGTTAACGATGATACTGTTCATCATGAACACTTAAACACATTAGGATATACATTGTAAGCAGAAAGATTTAGAGAGACTATCATTAGTTACGACTTGCCAGTAGTTTCGCATGCTTGAAGTCAAAAAGTAGGTATTCCACGTGGACGTACTATCGGCTTTAGTTTCCCTAGTCTCAATCTAGTACAAGGTGGACTAGTGTTTCAAATAATTTAACAATTCCTTTAGAAAACTGACTGAAACTGACTGACTGACATATCAACGCACTGTCGAAACTTTAGGGCCTAGGAGCGTGCATTTTGCAAAAGTTTCCTTTTATGACGTGGGCGAGCGCGAAGAGAGGATTTTTCAAAATTCACTACAGGAACGGGGGTCCAAATTAGTACGGAAATACCTACTTTCACGCGGGCCACTGGCAGAAACTAGGTGTTATTATTTTATATAGTTATTAAGAGCCTGTTTTGTCCCACTGCAGGGCAAAGGCCCCCCTTCCATTCTTCCACTTTTTCTAGCCACTTCTGGCCAATCTTTTAGGTAGGAGTCCAAATCGTCACGCTATCTTTTGGGCCCACCGCGTCGTCGGCTCCTGCTTTTAGAGATCCAGTCAGTGGTTACCTTCGCCCAATTTCGTTGTGACATGCGAGAAATTACTTACCAAACAAACAACAAACAGTTATTATTGTAGAAAGAAAATTCTGACACGCAGCTGTATCTTCAAAAGGTTTCATGTTAGATGGTGCCCATTGTCGTTGTCTGAAAAGAACAATACCGTCCCGATATCAAATATTCCTTTTTTGTTCTTTTCCTGCAATGGTTTCGTTTCGTTTCTAACAAATATACTCCCGCAGAACTCGTTTGTATCGTTCTATTGTTTCTGAATAATTTTCTGTATGCTGGCGTCTATGCTGTATTCTGAACTAAACAATACCGATTCATACGGTCCGGGGATTTCCTCCACTGTTTACATGTACATGGTTTCTGTTTAACATTCCCCTGAAGTTTACTAGTTCTCGTAGACTTAACCACTCCATAGTACCTATCTGTTAATCAAGAGTTGTAGATTTCCATGAAGAGTTATTTATAGTGAAGTATTTGATTCCCGTGTAATTATAAATGATAGACTGACTGGCGCGAATGATTGAAATCAACATTGTTATTGTTTTATATTAATGAACTTTGTGTCTCAAAAGAAGATTTAGATTATTTGGATTTTACATGCTGAAATGAACGACATATTCGTTTATTTCAGTATGTTCTAAATATTCTTTAAAAATAATGTAAGAAGAAAATATTACAAAAGAAATACTTAGTTCCGAGAGAAAATATGATATAAGAAGTGGAAAAGTCCCAAGAATGCGAGTGTAATGGCTGAGGAGGAATACCGTCGAAAGATTTCCTCTAATCACATTTTGTAGTGGATTTCAAGAGTATCGACCTATTTACAAATTGAATAACATAACTAAAATGTAATTCGTACAAGATTGTTTGATGAAATACCTTCTTCCTGCGCTTTATTTACACTTTTGATGTTTGTTTTTTCCACAATTATCTCAAAAAATAGCACTTTCCCCACCTACTTTTCTCATGTGATACTGGTATTGCCAAACATTCGTATTATTTATAGTAGTTGACGTAAACTGTGTCTGGAAGATGGCCAGTCGGTCTGTCATGTCTGGTGCCATATGTTCGATGTTAGCGCCTATGACTGCAAGATTTCTAAAAACAAGTGATAATTTTGTACCTACTGTTTGCTCACAATTGGACCGTTTGTTCGTTACGGTTGTTTTTGCTATACCTAGTTGAAGATTCTAGTATTTCAAGGTTGTTCGTTTGAATTGTTTTTATTTTCTCAGCTTGTATTTGGTTGAACGTGTTGAGTTTTTAAGTCTCGATCAAATAATAAACTTTACTCATAGCAAAATTAGCCTTATAATGTTTCCAATGCTGGGACCCAGATCTTCTCTAGGAAAGGGGAGAATGGGCCGTATCCACTACGCGCCCAGTTCTGATTGGTGGATGTCTTTGAATTCTTGGTTCTAGAACATAGTCGACTTTTACCTGTAGATAAACAAATGGCTAAAGTTTTCAAATAAAATATTGTGTAAATTGAGTTTTAAGGTTAATGACTACGTTGACAGAGTAAAAATAAAAATATTGAAAACACACAAAAAACTTTTGCTGAAATAAATAACACAGTTTCTCGTACAAACCTACATTTAAAACATCATTGAGGAAGTTCAATACTTGTATTCTAAAATAAAATTATTACTGTGGTGACCTCCAGACCAAGGTCTAGTGCAAGCATTCTACACTCATCTTTATAGGTAGATATTCATCATATGTGTCATATAATATACGTATTGATTATAGAATTTTTTGGCGACTACGTGTTTTTACAATGTGTGAGAAGATTTGGTTATCAGTTGGCTAAGGATTATTTTATTGTTAAAGTCCATGAACATTAAGTTTTCTGAAACTTTAGCAAAATAGCATAAAAAGATATCAAAATATTTTATTTCACATAGGCCTACATGGGCACTTATAAAACGTCAGATGCTAATGCACGGTTCCAAATTGGTCGTTTCCTATGGAAAAGAACCAGCAAGAAACTCCATGAGAGTCTGGTCCTGGTCATTGAAATAAGGGTCTCCTCCTGGTCCACCAAATAAAAATTATGACTTTTTGGTTCTATCTAATCTATAAAAACAAATGAATCAAAATGAGTAACATCAACCACAATTTCATCTAATCACTTTAAAGTGGATGAATCCCATCCACGAACAGATTGCTAATTAAGTCTTAATTATTCCCATTATGCTAATGTGCGCCTAATGGCTAATGGCACAAAATAGATACGTCGATTTATTTAGCTATTCTCGTGAGATGTAGTAAATACTAATCGTCTCAATGTTTTAATTAAGACAATTGTTTTAAGTAGGTTAACCTTTGGAGCTTGGGTTGAGGGTTTGATTTCTTAATTACGCTTCTTTCCCCTAGTTGGTACAGTACGGCCGAATTACAGTACGCTCGACGGATCTTGGCGAGCCTGAACAAAGGCTCTGCGCATCTCTCTCTCTCTCTGACGTCGTTCATGACAAATAAGGTGAGAGAGAGAGAGATGCGCAGAGCCTATTATGTTCTGTATCTTGACTGCTCCGAAATTCGAACAATTAACTGCTCAGTAATCCTTTTTAAGAATCCCAGTAGAGTAGAGTAAGAATAACAGTCCCAGGAGTAGGAACCTTATAAGTATTTTTTTTAGGCGGGTTATCATCCAATGACATCTCCCGCCCTTGGGCAGGGGCGTAAGGGCGTGTCAAACTTTTGCTGACTAAAACACACTCCCAGTTCCTTCGTTGCCTTTCATACCATACCATACCGGCCGGGTTTTTCTTTCAGAAGCGAACCCATGGTACGAGATGACCCCAGAAGGCTTCGACCTTGCTGGGACCGTACAGTTTGCTAACATCTCCTTGAGGCTCGAATACTACGTGCCGTGGACGACTTGGGCTCGGTCCGGACGGTTGCCGAACAGTCGGATGGCGAGCTTCCCATTGCTCGCCGTCCGCCCGTCCGCAAGCAAGCCGATAGTGTATGAAGTCTATTATTAAAATAGTATTATTCAGTATCTTCTCAACGATAAAAATGCCTTTAAACCCTGCCGTTAAACATTCACGATGGAATTCTAATGAATCCAGAGCCCCACTATTCATGAATTCAAGATAAAGCAATAAAGCTGGTATTCAGGGAGTAAATTCAATTTACCATTTTACCTACAAACTGTGGAAAACTAAGTAAGTGATGAAGTTAAATACTTAACAACGAGCGGCTTCCTGGCCCGGAGAAAACGTACACCCCGGTCTTCGTTAAATATTTAAAGGAAAGTCCGGCTTCAAACCCATATTACATTAGGTTCATACTACCCTACATATATTTTTCATGCTCGTAAAGTTTTAATGTCTTGTTTCTCGATTCTCGGTAAGAAAAGGAAAGTTAATATTTAAAGTGATTTAGCGTCAAATAAATGTTCAGATTTACGACCAAGTTATTTGATTTTGTACTCTTGAGCTGATTTTCTATAGGAAACTTTGATGATTTCCTATTCAATGTTAGGGCATTTGAATAGCTTCGGAGAAATTCGGAAAATATTTTAAAGATCGTACTGAGAATCGTCATTTCAGAGTTTTAGACACAGTCTACTCATTAATATTCTATATACATCTACACTAATATAATATTATGAAGAGGTAAAGTTTGTTTTTTTGTTTGTAGAAGTTAATTTCTGGAAGTACCGGTCCGATTGCTAAAATTTTTTCACCGATAGAAAGCTGCTTTATTCCTGAGTAACATAGGCTATATTTTATGTAGGTACGCGCTTGAAGCTGCGGGCAAAAGCTAGTATATACATAAAAGGAGAAGCTGACTGATTGACATATCAACACACGGCTGAAATTAAAGGACCTAGGAACGTGAAATTTTGCACGTTTCCTTTAATGACGAAAATTCAACCCCCGAAGGGATAAAACGGGGTCTTTTGTATTGAGTACCGGATCATACAAGTCCTTCCAAACATTTCTTCTTTTTGACTACTACTTTTTGAAACTATCTATTAAATAAAGGAATTATTTTATTATTTTCCACACAAAGACAAAAACAAAATAGTATAGATAAATTGGCGATGAACGAATTGTTTACGTTGCCATGAACTTGATTTATTTTACAGCAAAAGTGCTCGTATATAATCGGGGAATCTGGATCAAGTCACGAACTCACGATCACTGAAAAAATCCAAGTTTAAACAAGTACTTTATTTTATTTAGATGATGAAATCATCAAACAGTTGAGTGAGAGGGGGAATGTAGAGTAGGGTTGAGTAGGGTAGAGTAGGCAAGAGCGGGAGCGAAGCCGTGCGGGCAAAAGCTAGTAAATTATACATTAAAAATCATTTTATCATAGGAAGCTTTTATAGCTTGGTAATAATTAATACTCGTCAAGACGAATCATACGAGCCCAAACTCGATGGGGTTGTGTCGTTTAACTGCCAAGTACCTATAGCCACTCTCCGGTTCCATCTTCAGATCAGCTCTTTGTCATAATAATTTTGCATTGTCATCTGATTTACACATGCATGCAAAATTTTAGCTCAATCGGTAAACGGGAAGTGGGTCAAATTTATTATGCAAGATTTGATGACAGACCAACATCGGGAAAGGTGAAAATAAATAAAAGCTTGTAATAAAAATTCACATTGATAATTGCTCAGTTTCGAATGATTAATAAATATCCGTCCATCTATTTCCACATTTATACTATTAGTAGGATAGAATAGCAAAATGTACCTACCTATGATTGTTTCAGGGGCAGAGCGGTACTTATGCTAGTAGCATTTACTAAACAAAGCCATATCTTCCACTAGATAAGCCATCATGTTATATGTGGTGTAATTGTTCTGTTATTTTGATGTGCACTCTCCTGTGACAGGCTCATGGTCATCACACGCGACATAACAATGTATCTAGCTATATATTAGTACCTACCTCTGTTCGACTATTTTTTTTTCTTCGGTGGGAAAATCTTCCAATGATATCCCTCGCTCTTGGGCGGAGCGGGAGATAGTGTAACACTTTGACTAAAAACCCACCCCGTTCCTTCGTGCCTTCATACCAGGGCTGGGCTGCCTTTCGGAGCTAATCCTGGTCCCGGTAGGCTTCGAACCAGCTGGGTCTCTACTGTTGCTGACAATTCCTCCGGGAACAGTCCGCCTCGTCAACGACTTGGTCTCGGTCCGGACAGTTTCCGGATGGTCGGACAGCGAGCTACCCATTGCTCGCCGTCCGTTAGTTCGACTGTTAATATTTGAATCGAGTTATTTACATAATCATTAATTTAAATGTGGATCATACTTTCTGAAATATAATACAACAGTACTTGCTTTTGCCAGCGGCTTCAACCGCGTGACAGTAGTTTTCTCCATATAAACTTTCAACCCCCCTTTTTTATTATTGATAGGCTCGCGTTTGACCACTATCTCATCTGATGGTAAGCGATGAAGTGGCCGTCGAAGGAGCACGCTTGCCTAGAAGTAGTCTATTCACTCTTAAAGACCCCTAGGTTGTAGCTATCAGGAAATACAGACTCCAGCAGGGAATTCCGCTTCTTAGCTGACCCCCTTAGGAGTTGAGTTTCGTAAAATCCGTTCTTAGTAGATGTCTACACCCTATAAGGAACCTACCTGCCAAATTTTAAGTTTGTAAGTGTTAAAGTTTCTGATATTTCGTGATTAATCAGTGAGTGGTATTTCGCTGGTGGATTTTGATTTATCGATTGGTTATTCTTTGGAACCGAGGTATCGGAGGAAAGCCTAGGATAAATTAGGAGAAACGAAAATTATATTAGCCCTATTTTAGGACGGACGGAAAGCCATGGGCTCACGCCGTCTGAAGAGCAAGCGCGTACCGTTCCACACGCGCCTCAAAGAGATGTTAGCAAAATTGATGGGGCAAGTGCGGCTAGACTCTTGCCAGTGCTACATATGCAAAGGGAACTGAAGAAAAACAGTAGGTTTAAGTCAGTAAAAGCCTGACAATCCAAAAAAACTAGAGCGGGGAGAAGTTATTCGATGATTTCCCACGAATAAAAGTGGTATTTTAGGAACAGTCACATGTGTTGCATGTTGTTTGTGTATTAGGCACAAACAACAAAGTGCCTTGTCTGCTGTTTACTTACTCTTTGGCACAGTTCGTATCTAAGATTTTGTTTCATGATTTATAAATGCACGAGAAGCGAATAAGTATTTTGGGAAACAAAAACTGGTAGCCAATTGGCAATTGGCCGGCCATATTGGCTGTAGAATTAGTAAGACCCTTGGCCTCATCTCGTTAAAATACAAACTAGAAGAACTTGTAGAAGTATATAAAAGAATAATAAACCTGACCATACAAAATTATAAACTTGATTGGACAGTTTGAATGGAGAGCTCGATTATTTTTTTCATTTTCGTTTAAATAAGAAACTTCATCCATCGACGGAGAAAACATCATATCGGGCACATAAGTTAATAAAAAATAAAAAAGTTTCGTTAGAATACTCTAACAAAATAAAAGCAAAGCTAAAATGTTTCAAAGTAAAAACATCCCTCATTTTAATTTGAAAAATAAACCAGTATTCGTTCAGTTATGTGCTCACCCTCGCTCTATTAAACCCTTTGCCTTCCAATCGAGTTGCTACGTTGTTTTGTTTTACTAAAAAAACGAAATTCTCATACGTTCGAATGAACACGCACCACACGAATTGTGTTCTATAAATTGTTAACTTTTAGAACTGGAGTTGTTAGCGAATAACCACAAAAGTTGGTAATGGTAAACATGTTTTTCAGTGACCTTTTGTTATGTGACCCTGTGTTATAACTCACTGACTACGCAAAATAAAGCAACAGAACATGAAAAATAAAGTCCACATTTTCTTTAATTCATGAATCCCCAAGCGACCACCGGTGGCCGCGCATCTATTGTCTTACTATTGTGTCTCTCATTGACGGTATCTGAAGGGTTAATAGCCAAAGAGAGTAATTCAGATTGTATTTAAAGGGTTATTTTATACAAACTGATAAGCAAGATTTTTTATAATGATCTAGCTTATGCTAGCTGCTTTGCCCGCGTGAAAATTGGTTTCTCCATACAAACTTCGGACCCCGTTTCTATACCTTAGCGGGTGAACTTTGGGAAACCCTCACTTAGTGCTCGCCTACATCATAAAAAAATTTCACACTTCTAGTCCCAGTAGTTTTGATATGTCAGTCGCATACGTAAGATATTAAATTCTTCAAAAGTGGTCAGTCCGCATGGTCAGTTTGCCGCAAGACAAGCTTTTGGACTTCCGGATTCACAGGGCGATTCCCGGCCACCGTAGGCGCGATATTGTGGACGACGGTAGATGGATAGCTCGACGACCGATCATGATCCTTCCATGCTTTGGTCGGATAGCTCGATGACCGATCATGGTCCTTGGGTCAAAGGCGTAGCATAATTAACAAGGTCCGCCAGGGCCAATCCTGGCCATGTCTTCGGGATTGTTTGAAAGAGACTCTGCTGGGAAGTTAAAGGAATATACCCATATTCCGGGTCAGTAAAAATCTGACACTCTTGTTCCGCCCAGCTTGACAGAAGTTATTTGATGATTTCCCACCAAAAAAGTCTACATTTTTGAAACTCGGTTCATACATTTCCAAGTAAGTACTTGCCAGTTAGTATGAAATATCCCGAGGTATAAACGCTTTTAAAGCTAATAAATACAAAACCCGTTTAAATATGCAGCTTTGTTTGTTTAGAAAATGTAATTTATGATCGGGCAGGCTCGGCCTTCTTCGGCACGTTTTAATCTTACCCTAGTAACAACACTTTGTGTACGCCGTTTTGAACATGCAGGCTAATCGTAGAAATGGGCTTATTGTAGGCTGATGCAGGTGACCCTGTTCTGAAACAGGTCACACCACACGTAGTGCAATGCGGTCGGGGGAACAGGACGTTATCCGCAAATATATTCCTCTCACACCTAGATATGAAAATCCTATCAAATATTTCAATACGCGGCCAAAAATAGAGCCAAAGCGGCTTCTGGGAATGTTCTAAAAGTACTCCCGGATTCACCGACGAAACTGTTATCCGCGAACAAGTTCGTAACTCGAAATCCCTTGGAATAATTTGTATCTCAAGACTCATTGATAACGACAGGAAAGTTTTACATTAATCATACAAATTTATCAAAACTTTTAGAAATGTAATTTGAATTTTACAAATCTTTTTTCGACATTTTTTTGTTTTAAGGTCCGTCTCAACCGCTTTACTTGGAAGTGTCACAAAAACTGCTCACGTCCCAGAAAGCGTCCTTCAAAGCAAAAACCAACATCACAAGCTATTAAAACCTGCTGTGATAGGTTCCGTGCCGGGTGCTAGCAGTTTGTTCAGTGAAGAATGATTATTGCGAAGTCCGCGTAACGAACCTCCCCGTTCTTTTATTTGCTCTTCATTTAGAACTGTCCCTCGTTACACCTGACACGTGTACTTGCTAAACCCAAAATGCCTTTTAATTTAAAGTTTATTGTTCGAACTGAAACTAGTTACACATTTTAAGCAAAGCCTGTTATTGTTCACAAATTACGAAGTTTGAACATTTCAGGTTTACTCAACACGAAATTTTACCTTAAATGTCAGAACTTTTGTAATTTTAAAGTGTTAGTGGACTTGACTGTAGAATACAGTGATATTTGTGGGCTTGGTGGGCGAACGTTGGCTGTTCGTTGTGAAAAGGCCACAAGTGGTCTTTGTTCTTATAGGGCGTGGAAACAATAGGCAGGTTTGACTCCACTGCCAGCCGTGGCCGAGAACTTTACAACTTATCGACATCGGATACACCCAGATGTTTAAGTTATGGTTACTTCTTTTGACAGGGGATCACTTTTTTGTTTCAATCAGTTTTTTTGCCCCAACGGCATAAAATATGTCTTCCAAGGGTTGCAAAGGGTGCCATAAACTATAGTCGGTCCTTTTTTTCAGAAATGATCATGTGGCATTTAGGGTATTTTCCGTTTTCGCAGAATCTGTGTCGTCTAAGAATCTCTTGAGCCTCACTGCAATCAATAAATACTAACTCACATAGCACACAATTGCCGACCCTGACGTAAAACAATTACGACGCGGAGTAAGTGGCAGAGGTCGACTTAATTAGGATTTGGGACGATATTGCGATGTTGAAAATCTCGGAGCAGACTGAGTGCCTTGTTAATGTGACGCCAATTACGCTCCCGATGTAATTACGTTATGTAATAAGTAAGATGAATTAAGATGTAGGCAATATTGTCAGCTGTCTCACGATTAGATTTATTTGACATATGTACCAGTTAAACAATTTTGCACCATACTACATATTTTTTTCCGAAATAATTTCCCCCTCTGTTCTAATACAAGATAATTATGTTCACCGTAATCTTCAGTAACCTGAACATAATTTCGCTATTCTTACTTTTTCTAAAAGTACTAAGCCTACAAAACGATGTAACAGTGTTGATGTAACTCAATAAACGACAGTTGAACGTTCTTTCAATATGGAACATTATTCACATCTATAAATACGAGAATCGTTGGGCGCTCTGCACGGCCTCTCGGCGGCGGCGCGACCATTGTCCTCCAATCAGCACTGTCTGCAGATCGACGATTTAGCACTTGGAACATCCGCTGCAGATGAACGATGAACGAACGTCCATTATACTCGTTTCCTATTTCAGTAGACAGAAAAGAGCCAATTAGAGGCGGCTCCCACAGCTCGGCTTATTCGTATGTGCGTAGGTCAGGTGACAAGTCACTGCTTGGTCCCTCAAATATCTCTGAAGTGGTACGATGTTGTGACGTATTTTGTGGGTTATATTATAGCTTAGGGGCTTCATATGACAGCACCACATGCTAACGACTAGAATGAAGTGTTGATAACGTAGTTAATCCTGAGAGTAGTTAATTAACATGTGTGTGTTGTTTTGTTGCAGCATGAGGTCACGACGGTGGTGTGGTGTCCGCATGGAAGCCCGGCGGACTGCTGATCACGCGCTGCATACGCTGCGAGCGCAGTTCCGCCGCGCTCTGCCGGAATGGACCGCGCGCGCCTCTCGCCGTCGCCGGACTGCGCGAACCATCGGTCGCTCCAAGGAGGACCCCACGAAACCATCAATACCACAGCCCCACCCGCGGAGGCCTTAAACGAACCAGAGACTCCGCGGCCCGCGCCGCGCGCGTTACCTTCTATACCCGAGAGCGAGCCCTTGCTTCGCGAGCCGCTCAGTGTCAGTGCTATCAGTGAGAATGTGCGCAAGCAGAATGGACGGCCACTGCACGTGCAGTTCGACGCGCAGTCGCCGCCCGGCCCCGCGTCGCTGTCGTCGTCGTCGGGCTCCAGCTCGTCGGACGACGAGGATGTGTCCATCGCCGAGGCGCGGCCGCCCGACGGCGGCTGGGGATGGGTCGTAGTGTTCGCCTCCTTCATGGTCAATCTCATCGCCGACGGCATCACATTTAGCTTCGGTGTGTTCTACCCGCATTTCCTGGAGTACTTCGGCGAGAGCAAGGGAAAGACGGCCTGGATCGCCGGCATCTTCATGGCGATGCCGCTGCTGTCCGGTCCCATCGCCAGCTTCCTTACTGATAGATATGGTTGTCGGCGGATGACGATATTCGGCTCGATCCTAGCGGCTATAGGATTCGTCATATCCGCCTTCGTAGATAATATGGAGACATTGTTTTTGACATTCGGCATAATGGCCGGCTTCGGATTAAGTCTGTGTTACGTGGCAGCAGTAGTTATAGTCGCGTATTACTTTGAGAAGAAACGTTCTTTAGCCACCGGAATTTCGGTCTGCGGTAGCGGCATCGGCACGTTCGTGTTCGCACCCCTGACCTATGTATTATTAGATGAATATGGGTGGCGTGGAACCACGTTAATATTAGCTGGTTTATTTCTAAATATGGCAGTGTGTGGACTGTTGTTCAGAGACCTTCCATGGACGACGACGATGAATGAGGAAAGGGCGAAAGAGAGGAAACGGAAAAGAGAAAGGAAACGGTTGAAGCGTTATCAAGCGGCTCAGGCGTCATCAGCCGACAGTGTGTCGGACACTAAGAGTAGTCCTGCGGGGTCTACGAAGGCGAACGAATCCGCCGATATCGAGACTGTGACATCACCGATCGTTCCGCAATTTAGTTCGTTAGTGGACTTGCCGACGTTCATGACGGGTGGGGAGGGGGTTTCGCTCGAAGTGTTCGAGCTGATGTCGAACAGGGGCCGGGCGTACGCCATCCTCGCACAGAACTACCCCGGAGTCATGTTACCTTCACGGAGCTTCAGCGACAGCGGCCGCTTACACGAGATGTCCCCGCCGCGAGCGTTGATGTCACCGGGAACCGCGTCTCCAGGCGCCTTATCTCCCAAAACACAGCGAGCTCCGGAACCAAGTTCTGCGCCTATCAACGACAAGGCAGCCTTATCCCTCTGGCTACGGCGCCAGGCTGGACAAGGCTCGACTAAGAAGCCTCCAGCCTTCCTCAAAGACTTGAGGGTGCACCGGCACTCGCTCACGTACAGAGGTGCGATGCTCAACATCAACCGGTACAGGCTCAGGGCGTCTTCCTGTCCTAACATCTTCAGGAACTCGATGACAACCATTGCTAAAGAAAAGGTAAGGGTGTTGATTTGTTAACTTTAAGACTGAACACTGAAAAACATTAATTCACCCAAAAAGTTATTAAGTAATATAGAAAAATAAAAAACTCGCCTTTGAATGTCACTAGCGTTTAGAGCGCGCAAAGTTCTGACAAAAAAAAAAAAAGATTTTTAAAAACCTTGCTTTACGGTCCCCTGACGACACGAGAGAGAAGCTTGGAACAAAATATTATTACTACATATTGCTACTGGTTTTTTAATGTTTACAAGATTGTTCTTTCGTTCGGGGAGTTTTTAACTTTTTTGTTTTTTATTCTACTGGGTCTTTTTTCTAAGCCATAAATAAATTCTGTAGCAGTTGGAAAACTACCTATCTAATGTCGGCAATTTCGGAATGCGATGGATAGCCGCGATGTTTAGAGGGAAATACAGTAGTGATATTAACGATATCACATCTGTATTGAGGTCCCTCTAAATAGTACTTACTCCATTGGATTGGTCCCACAAGTGTTTTCGTGTCCTATTCACCAGGGTCGTGAATTTGCGACTGGGTACTTCACCTCGTTTAGCTCTTCAGTCACCATAGGTGAGAGAAGAGGTGACGAGATGGAGTATTTGGTCGTGGATGTGCGACCCTGACGGAGTAAACGCGAGAAGAAAACGGAGGTTAAAAGAATCGCCCTAAAACCAACCTGTGTTCCTCCGGTAACCTTTGCGTTTCTTTTGAACCATTCTGCAGCCCAGGAAATCCCTGCAACCATAAAACGTAATTGATTAACTGTCTTGTGTGTATATCTTAGACTTGTATCGTCAAGTAACACCATTGTTCCTCCCCTTCCAGCTCCAATGGTACGCCGGTCTGTGGGACTTCTGGGACCTGGTGGTAGACGTGCTGGACTTCTCGCACTTCTCGAACCCGGCGTTCCTGATCTTCGCGGTGTCCAACTTCCTGCTGTACATGTGGTACGATGTGCCCTACGTGTACATCGCCGACAACGGCATGTCCATGGGCTTCAACGAGTCGCAGTCCAGTATGCTCATCTCTATTATTGGAATAGTCAACATGTTTGGCGAGGTGAGTTCCGTTGTTGTTTTATTTTTTTATATAGGGTTATTTGTAAAACACTAACAACCTTGTAGGACAGCGGCAAGGTGTACTCGAAGCGTTCGACTCAAGCGAAACGGTTGCAACTTGGCTAGGGGCAGGGTAGGCCGTGAAGTTTTTTTTTTCAGATTTAGCAGGACAGTGTCAAGTACCTAGTTGCATGTTAATCAAAACATGACTGGCGGCCGTAACACGTATTTGTTCACGCTAACCACACTGAATGACTTTTTCATGAAATAGCAATTCAATATGGTTAGACGAACTGAGAAAATCGTTTTGATGATTTTGATGATTATAATTCCGTCAATAAATACGTTTTACGGCCGCCAATCATATTTTAATCAACGTGTGACTTGACACTAAAATGTAAAATACAAAAGAAAATCTTATGAAAATATGTATTTTGCAGACTACGCTGGAGATTTTACTTTAAAAATATTTAAAGTAAAACCACATTCCGCACACGTGGGCTATGTATCTGGGCGCGTCGGTCTTCATACATATACAACGTGTAACGTTAAATGCGCAAAACCTGAAATTAGTTTGATGAGAATAACGAGCAGAATGAATTAAACCACTTTTTAATATAGGTTAAATATTTCAAAAAAATCTTCATTAAAAACGTCGACCTGTCTATTTATGAATAGGTCAAGCCATCACGTGCGCAAACCCACCCAATTAGGTAAACAAACACAAATGGTGGTAGTCCGATCAAATTTTCTCATACACGGGATAATAAAAGTTCTTATTTCAATGTAGATGTGAATTTTAAACAAACTAAAACTGCACGTAAAACCTTTAATAATTTTTTTGATGGTTTTTTTCTCACATAATTAGGTCAATTGAATTAAAAATCATTTGGGGTTTCTGAGGTTTTGGGCATTTAACGTTACACGTTGTATGTGTGCGTCAATCTAGTATAGTTCGTCTCGCTTATTGTTAATTTCTTCTTCTTAGTCGGGCACTCTTGTCAGAGTGGTCGTGGCTGTTGATGAACAGACCTGCGGCGTGCCGCCGTCGTTTGCCTCCAAGGCCGCGGCATGTCGAGCGATGTCTCTCCATTTCTGGCGGTTGTTGGCATTACGCGCACACTGTACTGCTGTCGTGTAATTTCTAAAGCACTTCAAATATAGAGTATTACTTTGCAACAGCTATTTGCAATAAACTAAAGTTAATTACGTTTAAGTCGGATATATCTCACATGCCAGCCCACGTCGAGGAAAGCAATTACCCCTACAAAGTAATAGGCCTGTGACGATAACACTATCGGTGTTATCAGCAGCAGGCATTGTTTAACTTGACCCATTTAAATCATCTCGCTGTTATCCAAACAGCGAGACGTAGGGATTATTACGCAAGCGGTATCTGCATGTGTTCCGATTGTGTTATTGACATGTATTGGAAACATGGACGATGAAAGCGTAATCATGTTTATGATTTATCTGTTATGCAGGACTGGAAAAATCAAACTAGGTACATTATACTTATGTCAAAGTCTTATATGTTTATAGAGCTATGTTTGAAGCAAACAAACTTTCTTTCTTTCTATTCAATTAATGACTGATCAATTTTAACTTTAATGATAATTAGATTTTTTTAATATTACTTTATTATTATTATTTTATATTCTAATTAATCACACTGGAATGATGAATTTTACAAAGATCAATTGTTCTTATTTTATGGTAAAAAAAGATTTTATCATTACTAACTATATGTATAGTAAAAGGAGTATATACATATATTTTATATACGTATTGTTTTTGGCTGCGATACTAAGTCCTAGCTACAGAACAGAAGAATCTACTGTATTATTCCTTTGTTCTGTGGTCCTAGCAATGTCTTCGTATGGAGTAGTCATTTATTTTTTATTAAAATGCAGTTGTAACACGTTCTAGTGCTTTTGCAGTATTTGGCAGCAAATTCTACTAATATAATATTATAAATGCGAAAGTTTGTATGTATGGATGGATGAATGGATGTTTGTTACTCTTTCACGCAAAAACCACTGAACGGATCTCGATGAAACGTACACGAGTAGACCATATCCCAGAATAACACATAGAATAATTTTAATCCTGGGATTATGTATGCGAGTGAAGCCGCGGGTAAAAGCTAGTATACAATAAAGGGACGTGTGATTGTGATTGAGTACTTTATCTTGTTGAATTTTTCAATCCTTATATATATATATATATATAACGATATTTCCATTCCAGATCCTGCTGGGCTGGGTGGGCGACTTCGAGTGCGTGAACGCGAGCATCGTGTACGCGGGCTGCATGGTGGCGTGCGGCGCCGTGACGCTGGTGATGCCGCTGCTGCGCACGTACGCGTCGCTGGGCGCCGCGTCGGGGGCCTTCGGCGCCTGCATCGCCGCCAACTACTCGCTCACCAGCATCATCCTCGTCGAGCAGATCACGCTCGAGAAGTTCACCAACGCCTACGGCCTGCTGCTGTTGATTCAGGGCGTCGCCAATCTGATTGGACCTCCTTTAGCCGGTTAGTGTTTTGTTTTTGATTGTTTTATTAATTCATTAAACCGAAGCGTTCACGCTGTTATTGTATTGTTTCTCAAATTGACGGTACTGAAAGATTAAAAACCGGTTTTTGTTTGTAATTTTTGAGACAAGAAATAAACACTGGCAATCTGCTAAGTCTTTATTCTTAGCTAACACAATTGTCTAATTCCAAACAGGTATTTTGACAAAGGTTTAATTTGATCAAATTCTTAAATTTATGCTTTCAAAGCAACACTTAAAAGTGCCAACTTTTATTATGTTAAAACTTAAATGCCTGGGTGGACAGGCATTTGAGTCTTAACATAAATCTTAAATCAGCTGTGTGCAATATACTTAATATAAATTGATCATAGTACTATTTTGTTAGTAGTCAACTAACTTAGTAGTAATCAATATAATTTAGTACTCAGTTAAAAAGAGGCACAAACAAAACTTGAACTGTTGCTTCCAAAACTAGGCTAAGACCCTGTGTTTTAGGAGTCAATGTTTCTTCAGAGATTATTGATTTAAAAACAGTCAACATTGCAAGTATGTAATATAAAACACAATATTATTATTTCAATTCATATAAAATCATTGAAATTGCAGGTTGGGTGTACGACGTGACGGGGTCGTACGACTTGTCGTTCTACCTCGCGGGAGTGTTCATCGGCGTGTCCGGCCTCGTGCTGTTCGTGACGCCGCTCATCCGCCTCGTGCGCTACTGCACGCGCGCCGCTCCCGCTCCTCCCGCCGCGCCGGGGGAAGTGGGAGGGAAGCCCAACGGGGACATCAAGCAGAATGGCAAGCTCGTCGTGTAAGGGACATCGACTTACCAGGATAATGGGCAGATAATACCAGCCGTCCGAGGCGTAGCTTGAACTAATTTAGACGTGGGCGAATTCACATCAGCGAGGCCGTTTTTAAATTCTTAAACGAGGCTGCGATTTTTGCAACCCAGTGTTCGACCGCATCGTCGCTTACCATCAGGTGAAATAGTGCTCAAACACGAGCCTATCAATTATAAAGAAACCCTCGTTCTTAGGCCCCTTTGGGTGCCAGGCCGTGGGAAAAAGTCCTTCGCCCACGTCACCTGCTACTGCCAATCGCCATAGCTCGTACAGGCGGAGTGCTCCCGCCATTAGCTTTCAATCTGCCTGTAACCATAAAATAGATAGGTACTGAAGTCAGTCTTATGTGTTCTTCTCTTTTTATACCTAGGCGATCGCGCTAGAGTCAGTGCGTTGCGCCGAACTGTACGAGTGCGACCGGGCGATTAAGCCGAGATATCGTGTCCGTGAGCGGTGCCTATCTGTGCGTTGCTGGAGCGAGATTTGTATTTAGATTTTCTTCTGTACCTATCTATTTTGTGCTATATCTGTGTCCCTACAGGACCTCTCATACAGGACAGAGATAATCTTAGTGTTTATCTTTAAAAGAAGAATACATGATAACATCTGCATAGCGCTTGGTTGACTGACATGGTCTAAACAAACGCAACAAAATACCAGTATTTTCGGAGCGAGTGCCTACCTGACCTCCACAGCCAGTTTTTGGGGACATGCATCACACTGGTGTCAATTTGTTAATCTGGCCAAATGAGACAGTATTTAGAGTATCGCTTATTAACAGAATCTGTCTCTCAAAGCGGATATTTTACGCAAAGAATCAGCATTGACCATTCATTGTGTAATCTGGCTAAAAAGTAATGCACGGATTAACAGCGAGTTATAAAACTATGGTGCAGGTAAATCACAATTTTAGATATTTTATTCTTTAACAACAAAAGTATTTTCTATACTTATTATTTTTTTTCTAACAATTTTTCATCTACGTAGTTGTATTTACATTCTTAAAGGATATAGCTACATTTTAATCTTGTAGTATCAGCCAGAAAAATAAAAGATCTATCTATCATTTAATATACGCATGTCACCATCGTTAAGGGACATTAAAATCAGTGTACATAGCCATAACAAGACAACCAGGAAACGTCTTGGACACTAGTTGGTCTAGGCTATAGACTCGAGGTCTCTCCGCTCAATGTTACAACTTCCTTACAATTATAGTGACGTAAGTATTTCAAGTGTTTTTACATCCTAGTGTCGACTGGTCCCAGGTTTCTGGAAATATATTATCGATGCATCACTAATGCCTACTGGAATGGCCGCGTAGCTTCTTAGACGCGTATTCGGCACTATACGCTTGGTGTACGCCGGCGTGAAGCTTACATACCAAACTATGTTACTGTCTATGACGTTAAGCACGTGTCCGTAAACAGTAGGCTTTATTAAACGCAAGCTGTTGCATACATTCAACTAAAGTAGATGCCAGATAAACATGGAAAAACGGTCATTATTATTGTCTTATACATTTTTTGACATTCTTAATTTAAAAAACGGAAATAAAAACATAAAGCTGTCTTGAATCGACGTGTATCGTGATATTTTACATGATCTAGTAATGAAAAACAATTCGCTGTTTGTTTTTCGGGTACCGTAAAGATATTAAGAAAAGGTCAATGTACTGTAACCAATTTAGCTTCACTTTTCTTGGACTGACCGACATTTGACTATTCAAAAGTGCCTGCAAATGGTCTATGTCAAATAAATGCTTTGAATTTGAATAACCCACGGTTATCTGGTGGCTTCTATAGTCACAGCAATCATCGCGTTTGTCACGATAATTTTCATTCCCAGACACTGGGCCTAAGTAACAATTGAGGCATCCCTGAATAGTGTTTGAAAGAATGTTTCTAATGAAAGTGAATTAGTGTAGACATTGTGGTGTTACTGAATGTTATTTATATAATGGAGGTAGTGGCGTGGTTTCTAGTTGCGGTGGAAAAATATGAATCGAATTTGTAATGTAGTTATTCTAGTGCAAGTGAAGTTTCGGCTCTAAGGGTCCCTTATCGCGTTAAATATTACCATTTGTATTGGGAGCTCGCCAATACAGAACTTTTGGCCCCATAGGTTATAGAACCTGAAAAAGAAAATATTTTAACTAATAACTAAACGAAAGTTGTGACTTTAGAAGCACTAGTAGGAATAAAATCAAGTTTCTTATTAATTAGTCGTATTTATAAGGATAACTGAAATTGTAAGAATAGCTAAATACCTATTCGATACGTTTTTGCACTGTCAAGGAATGCTGTTGGCAAAAATGTGAGTTTCTTTTGTGAAATGCAATAGGCTTTGTTTTTAACAGTGAGTGCTACAATAGCCGATACTAATTTGTAAGTTATAGAAGCTAAGGAAAAACTAATACAGACTCAAAATTTGTGACTGGCAGTGAATCAATAGAATAAAAACATTTTTTAACAAATATTTATGCTTCCCATCAATCAATTTTAACTAATATTAATCCAGGCTTTATATTAAAATACAAATTCTATAAGGATATAGAAATTTTAAAATTGTATCACCAAAGACTGCCCACGTATAAAAATCAGAAAATATAGATCTTCCTGTAGTTTATTGAAAGTTTGAGGTTGAATGGTAAATTCCTTTGCTACTTCACTCGCTGTGTCTATGGTCGGCAAAGGTATTGACTCTTCAGCTTGTGCTAGCTAATAGTTTAAAATAACTATACCCTATTCGCGTTAAGAATATAAATTTAAAGAAATCTTTTTACTGTCTGTTCAACTTCTTTTTTGTAGGCATAGCAATGGCATTAAATGCAAAAAAGTTACAATACGAACTACTGCAGCCGCCATTTGTTAGGTCACCAACGTAATAAAATTCAAAATCAGTTGAAAGGACAGTAACAAAAAGTTTTCATAAATTTCTAATGTTATTTTGAACAGAGTATATATTCTGATTTTTAATTAACTGGACTAAATTGACAGTAGGTGTCAATGCCCCGCTGTCATTAAACCATTTTGATAGCTGTCACATTGGTCCATTTAAGTAAAAATTATGGTTATATGTGAAGCGTGCGATATAGTATTGTATTAGCAAAATATTTTCTAATTACAACTTCTGAAAACTAATGTGATTAATTCAAACGATTATAGCGTTAAGAAGTATGTGCCCTCAAACTGTGAATGTACATTAGAGTGGTTCTTTAAACGTGTGTATTGTTGTCGCATACTTATAGAGCGAATACCTTTGAATACACAATGTTTAATGGAATGATCATAGAGTAAAAGTGATGATGCGAGGAAAAATAAACAAATTATGTACCAAAAAAAAAAATGTTATCATGTAGCTTTGTTTGCATTTTGTGTAGTCTTAGGTGTTATATTAGAGTTTAATGCCTTCAACGTCGATAAACGACTGTATTACAAAATAAATAAAAAATAAATCTTTTCAAATAAAAAACCGCAGAATGTAACTAAGATACTTACCAGATGCCTTTGTAAGACCAGTAACTTTTTTATGATAATGTAGTGCTATTTAAAAGACACAAATAAATAATCTTAGTATGTCAGTGCTACACTTTTTTATTATCCATTTCTACTAATATAGATATTTACTGCTGTATTTTCTCGTATCAACTTTTTCGACACTTGAAAGTGGCTTTTTCTTTTTTTAAATCTAGTTTTTGGCCAGTCTATGATTCGCCAGTTCATACCAGTACTACAAAATCGATAATAATTTATTAATACGACAAAATATAGCTTACAAAACTTTGAGCCATAACTTTCCGTCGTGAATTCAAATCTTATTAATGATATACTTTTTAATAGCATGACAACAAAATCGAATTCAAATTATTACTAATTGTTAATTATTATATCAATACAATTTAATTTTATAAGTATTTTATGAACATCGGTAAGCTCTTGCCAAAATATGTTTAGTGTGTGCAGTTTTTTTTAAAGAATCATGTTTTTGAGGCAGCTTGCAAGATTGAAATATAAAATCGAATATATACTTGGATTACAGTTTGTGGCCCCGTTTGTCGAGGGAATGGTTGAATGAATATTTGAACTTCGAAAGGAAGTTTTATTATTGTGAAAAAAGGATAGCTTGTCAACTCTAACTGATATCTAATAAACCAAAACAACTGCCGATCATTCGTTTGATATTTTGAACTCTATTTCATACTCAAGAAAGTAGATAACACAATCAACGCAGTTGTGGTTGCGAAGCGATTCGATGCGGATCACGTAAATGTCCTACGTGCGCGCGAAATCCTTAAGCTTCAATCGTCATTTGTATAAAACAAGTCACCACACCACAATATGGAACAAACTGATTGCGACCGCTTTGCTTCGCTCTTTGCCGCACCACACCCACATGCATTTGGTTACATAGACCAACGTAATAGAGTATTAATTGTTTAGCCGGTATAGACTGCTGTAACGAAACAGGTGCTGTGCAACGAGCATATGATGCGTGTGTAGAGTGTGCGCGCACTCGCCTCGCATGTCTTCCTCCTGACTGTTTAAATGCTCTGTTTTTGCGCGTTGTGCGTGCAACGCTGACACACGATGGGCATGTTACATTGCACGATACATTGTGCCAATAATAAATAATAATAATTTATTAACATTTGGTCCACAATATCTGTTAATAGTGATTCTTATATTTATATAAGTTCATCATGTAATTTAAATACTTAATAATAAACGAAAAAAATTATATAAAATAGTCTACAATGTTCAAAAAATTAAAATGTCATTATACTAAATGGCAAATTCTTTAAGCATGTTACATTGCATGTTACGTTACAACTTTCTGTACCTGTCTTTAGTTCTATTCGCGTCGCGATCGCGTTCGAAATTTACGAATTGTTAATTCAAGTTGACAAAAAATAAAAGGCTTGTTTTGACATTTGTATTATTTTGTACTTTCATTTTACAGAAAGATTTTTTTTTACTGTTAATTCACGCTAAATACTCTCCAATGTTTGATGGTTTATTAACAGTTCCCACGTGTTATTGGCAAAATTGCGGTGTCTCTTCCACAAAGCCCATTAATTAAGAGTTGAAGTTGATATTTGTATTTTGATTACCTAGTGGCTTGTCTGGTGCTACTACTAAAATTGCTAAAATAGCTACTACTACACCTGACCCCTAAATATTATTTTATTGTTTCGTTCCAAGTTACAATCTAGGGTTTTTCTCAAATGTCAAAACGGGCCTTTTATTTTTTGACGAGTCTAGTAATTATAATCTTCAACCAAGAAATTGTTCCCTAAAACTAACAGTGTATGTGTAAGTAGTAATAATAATGTAATGTTTTGTGTCGTTCACATGCGGAGGCCGCCATGTCAAGTGATTGTACTAAACGGGTATACAAACAAATGTATTATGTATATATCTGATGCGCTCTGTCGTGTGTATGTTAGTAAAATTCTTTTTTGAATTTATTTTACTTTTGTTTTATTTTTCTTTTTCACTTCTAGCTTATTCTATGGTCCCTTACTGTATGTCTATCTGAGGCCTTACCGCGAGCTCTTGACGCGATTCATTGGACGACTTAAACTGAACTGTGAAAGGGAGGGAGCTATATAGTGTGTATAGCTCCATCTCTCTTTCTCACTCCCACGCCTTCATAATAAGGCCCCTGAGTTCTAAATTTTGTTGTCGTTTCAATTTTTTTTTAATCTTATAATTGATAAGGGCAGTGAATTTTAAAATATATAAATCATCAAAATTTAGACTTCGGCGGCCCCTAGGCAGACCATGTGGTGGAGGCTGAAACACGTTTGTGGTGCGGTGAGGTGCAGCGCGGCGCGGGAGAATGCGCGGAAGGCGTCATATATGTTGATATTTTGCGCTGCTAGAACTCGCAGATTTTCAAATGGTTACTTTTCCCGCTCAAAGATAATAGTAATAGATAATAAATAGGTTTATAAAACTCACTATTTTTTTTTCTACTGAGCCTTTCCAGTTTTAATTAATTATTTTTTTTTGTGGTGTGGTGGCGGCCTTGTGCTGGCGGTCCATAGACAACTGCCTATGTTGCCAATGCTAAAATCCGGCACTGAAATAAATCGTCCTTTTTGGCATTTTCCTCTGTGTAAAGTGCGAGTCTTTGTGACAGTTATCAAAGTAGTTTTTTGTATTGCCTGAAAATACCGTCATTAGATGTCCGAATATTTGTCTTGTATCTTAAACATGTATAAATATAAAATTGTGATAATAAAATGAGATTTCCTAACGAATGTCGAATAAATCAAACAAATACTTATTGTTAAGCATAGCTAGCTAGTTCTAACGTAGTTGAATAGTAGATGATTGGAGTTCAAAGAAAGCAAGATTCGCATTTGTAAACAGTAGCGATAGGTTTAAACAATTTTCGTGACAATTTATATTAGATATTTTCGATATAATTCCTCAGAGAGAAAGTTAACCGCAATAATATAATTATAAAAAGAAAACACATTTAAAAGTTCTTCCATAGCATTGACATATATATTACTAGTTCCATAGTATTTTTTGCACTCGCTAGAATATTGGCACAACTTAGAACTAAAACGGTTGTTAAAATTGAAGACTAATAATTATTCAGGTACAGTTTTATTAAAAAAAACTCTTGGTATAGCAGTAACCATTTTGTAATTATAATCTGCAACATGACACTAACGGGGTTACCGTGACGTTCCAAGTAAGATTGTTTTAATTTTGTTTCAGTGTGGGTAAGAGATGGCGCTAGACAACCTGTCTGTATAGTGAATATTATAACAATCTTACTTTAAACATCATGGTCTAGTTCTATGGCTCCTCGCCCACGTCGACTTTTTGTAGCGATGCTGTAGCGCGTTAGTAGCGCGTTGGAATTTTTTCTATAGCGCTTGCAAATGCAACTAAGGCCGGACGCACACATTCGGTTTCCGGATTAGGTTTTTCGATCAGGAATTCAGATTCGGGATTCCGTGAGAGACGCACGGAGAAAATTTCGAAACAGATGTCAGGTTTGATTTCCGTTCGGAAAAAGTAAGAACGTGTTTTCTGAACATTTTCTATGAAAGAAGAGCATTTAGGTTTCCGAATTTGAATTCCTGATCGGGAAACCTAATCCGGAAACCGAATGTGTGCGTCCGGCCTAACGCTCGTTAGTAGCGATACTGACGCGCGCTTAAAAAACGCGCGACCGCATCACTACAAAAAGTCGTCGTGACTCGTGAGCGAGGGCCCTAAAGAGCCCATATATTAAAAATAAAAGTGATGAAAAGAACGATTTGCACATTAAGATTTTACATATTTAACTTAACATTTGTGATTATTATAACAGTTTACACCAAAATAAGCAATCGTTTACTTGATAATTATTGTAATAAGTCAAATTCGATTATATTATTTATTGTAGAAGTTGTTAATGAATAAATACCTCATAAAGATAGCGTTATATTTTATTGATCGGGGTCTGTTCGTATTGGCTATTTGAGACCCTACTATTAAAGAATTCATAATTATGTATGATTATAATAAAGACCATTTTAGCTTGAATTTATCTTTTACTGTTCACCTTAACCTCAACTCCTTTCAACAATCAGACAGCCGAGCTGATTGATCCCAGCCAGCTGCTATGTACGAAACCTATGGAGCACCCCTTTTTTTGTTGTCTTTCTTCGATATAGAAATACACGGTGTCTTCGACGCACAAACGAATACCACAGATCCGGACACACATTTGTATTGTATTACTTACACATTTGTATTACCTACTCTATTTTTTGGAAAGTGCGCGGGAATTGCATGACTGGATTCCGCCATCTTTTTTCAACCATCGGACAACCCGTCGCACAGCGAGTATTCACCCTTAGGTACATTGTAGAAACTTCTACGGTTCCGACAATACGTTTCTATAAAGGGTCTTGATAGACAGACAGACTTAGGGACGGACAACAAAGTCATCCTATAAGGGTTCCGTTTTTTCCTTTTGAGGTGCGGACCCTAAAAGACCTTTCAGCACGTATTTCAGCATCTTCAGCATCTTTAAAGTTTAGTTAACGGAGAAAAACATCTCCGCCAGGTGCCCTAGTTTTTGAGATATAAAAATGTAAGGCGGAGAGATTCTCTGGGTCGCCCACCTATAAACCCCTAGGTATAACTTTTGAACAAGTGACCGACAAATTCTAATATTTGGTGACTTTCGAATAATTAGCGACAAATTGTGTGTTCCAAAAACCCCTGACTGTAGCCATGCCAGTGTCAGTCACATATTGGTTGTTGTTGACCTGCGTACACTTGAGACAAGACAGTCTTTGACTGACTTGTTTCGCAAGTGCAAGGCAGACTTGTCTAAGTGAAACTAGTCTGTCTAAGACTGCCTTGTCTCAAGTGTGCGCAAGCCTTTATATTCCTATAGCATCTACCTACGTATATAAAGGGATTTTCGAGTGGGCATGGATAGCAAAATCTGATAGGTACTGTCGTGTCACACACGAATTAATCACGTGAGTAAAGTTATTTCTCACTTTTATGTGGCAACACTGAAGAAAGATGTCATAGATTGTTCCTCTAGTTTTTTAGTCTATATTTTCCATAACCGCGCGAAAGTTTAACATTAAACGTGTCGCGACTTGAAAAGTTGAATACTTACAAGTGAGATTTCCAGTAAAGCACCGAGCCGGTTTCCAGTATCTGTTGTCGACGCTTCACATAAGTTGAGTGTTTTTGAGTATTTTTGAGTATCCTAGGTGGCCAGGGGAAGTAGTCGCCATTGATGCTCTGGACATCGACCGTACGATGATCTGCGTTGGACTCTTGGCGAGGACTTGGGTTGCATACAGATCTCTGATCCGAGGTTAAGGAATAAATTCCACATACCTAATGATCCTCGTTGTTGGGCAAGGTTTAGGTAATAATAATATGGTGATCACCAGTTTGTAGTCTAACTGGAATGGCCTAGTTAGACTCCTGATGAGTTTGATCGTATAATGGTCCTGGCAGGTAGCGTTGGGCTCTACATACTCATTGAGACTAGATAGTCTGTTCCCTGGATCCGTTCATGCGAGAGCGGTAGGAATATGATAGTATACGTTTGTCATTTACAGTAATAACGGAAAAGGATGCGGAGAGGGCACGTGTCGGTTGGTTCTGTGCGGCGACCGGGATGCCCAAAGATACTCATGTGGCTATAACCCACAGGTGCTGGAAGGAGATAAATAGGACGGACAACACACACTAAGCAGAACTCTTCATAACCAGTGACAAGATACTCTAAGAAGAATCCAGGTAAGTATGCATTTTATTGATTTTCATATCTACGGGACCGTAGGTACCTATAATCAGGGTTACATCTCATTGTTCAATAAGACACGTAATACCTAATAAGATTAGGGCCAACCGTCCCGACAGGTACTATGTGGAAACTGCATCAAAGGACTTTTAAATAATCAATATTTTTACCCAGGAATCGAACTCGTAGATTTTGAAAAGACCAACCTAACCTAACTTCATAGTTTACCTACCTAGCTACTCACAAATTAACCAATTACTTTAAAAGTTGGCTTATCTATAGATTAAAAAAAATAAGAACATACATAATTTCACTACTATGAAAATTAATTTACACATTGTTTAGAATTTAGAAGGTTCTGAATCAAAAGCGATTCACAATTTTTGCTACATCTTTGATACGTACCTATCTAAGTAAAAAGTTAAGTAGGTAGGTACATACACTACCTACCTACCTGCCTACCTACTTACGAAATTGAAAAAGACCGAAACATTTTCATGACATCATCCTGTTTTCGACCTTTGACCTCGAATACTTACAAAAGCCCAAAAAGGTGAAACGGCAAGTCGGCAAACTGCGGAGATATTTCATGAATACATTTATGAAAGTTGATAAAACAAAAGAATTCAGGAATTCCCTTAGCTATTGGCGCTTGGTCGACCCGACGACCTCGCAGGGGACTATCCTATGATCCAACGATATCGAAGATATGGAGAATGGATTGAGCAATACTTACTTGCACAAAATGGAGTTCTCTGAGAAGAGACAAAGTGATTGTCTGGCTAATACTTATCTATTCCTTTTCTGTAGGTCGCAGTGACAAAGGATGCCAGATTAAACATTCTGTTTCACGAAAGCGGGTTGGTGTTAGTTGTGTATTTAGATTTAAGTGCACATAGTTTCGTTTTCTAGCTATTTTCTGTCGGTTTCGGTGATTGGTTGGTGCGCTGTGCTGGGGTAAAATCACTATAAGGGCGCGTGCATAATATGATCCGCTAGAATCCATCTATATTACAAAAATAGCGCTCGGTGGGAACTCGGTCACTGAGTGATCCGGTTGTCGAAAATAATAAAATTTTGTGGCGTAATCAATAGAGTTGTTTGGTATTATATTAAAATAAAAACAAGTATAAGTGCTTAGTCTAAACGCATTCAACAGTGTAACCTATGACGTGTTCCAAAAAAAAAAAACTAGGGATCTGTCAGCATATATGGTCGCTTAATCTGTCACGTATTTACTCACCCTGATAGCGGAAGCTCAGTCCATTCTCTACTTATATGTGGGACTATTGCTACAAAAGAATATTATCCTGTTGCATTTTGTAGTTTATAAAAGAGGGTTGCAAATTGAGGGTCCCTTACATCGCCGAGTTTTGGGCGAAAGGTCAGGTTATGACTGGTTATCAACTAGCTCGATAAGCATTTGATGGAGCTGATAGGCTGGTAATACTGGGGAAGTGGTTTGTGTTGAGTTTAGATAGGAAAATAGGTACCTATCTAATTGTGGACTGGAATTCCTTGCCGGAGTCTGTGTTTCCTGATGGCTACAATCCGGGAATCTTTAAGTCAAGAGTGAATAGGTTATTTCTAGGTAAGAGCGCTCCATCCTCGACCACATCGTCGCTTTCCATCAGTTGAGATAGCGGTCAAACGCGAACCTATCAGTAATAAAAAAAAAGATGCAATCTTGATGATATTTTGCGGCAAAGTTATTTCGTAAGTGCATTGAAAAACGTCGTTTCATAAACGTGATTTGTCAGTGCTGCCCTCGGCTCCATAACACCCTCGCTTAAGACCCAAGCACGTGAGCAGTGCCATATAACAGTGACTTTCTGAAGCCTACTCCTCGGTAACGACCAGGTTAATAGGTTTGAAAATACATTTGTTTATTGTAGATTCAAGAACAACATTATCAACTATTGATTTTTCCGTGCTATTAATAATTTGTCTAAAAAATATATATTTAGCAAATTCGCAACTTTTCCCTAGGTACTCTTTCGAAACGGCTTGGATCTTTAGAAACTTTTTTACACAAAAAAATTGGTGGTTTAAATATTCCTCAAAGTGTACCTACAATAGCAATAGCATACAATATGTAAATCAACCAATATTTCGCAAAAAAAAAAAATAGTTTTAAAGGTCAGCGGGGCTCTATCCGGGCGCAGCTGGCCAGAATTAAATGAACAGATACTTATACTGCCGCCTCTGTTGCAAACAAATTTTCTCCACTTGTGTGTCAATATGTATTGTTTCATATCAGAAGCTAAAACCTGCTACTAAGCTACTCTTGAATCGCATGGCAGTAAGTCGTCTTGTCAGACAATGTTGGTTCCTGGGCGCGTCGCGCGTCGCTCCGGGCGCTCGACCCGCTCAGTGGTCTCTGAGGCATTGCGACTGAACTTCGCTTACATCTCCTTGAATTCTCTTACATTAAAGTATTTTGTTATGCTGATATTCAGGAGTTACTTTGTATTTTGTTTTGAGAGCAGTGGTGGCCGAGCTGTAATGGCCCCGACTTACGAGTTGTAGGTCGCATGTTCGAACCCAGCTAGCCGCATTACTTTGTGTAATTTATTTCATCACCACTGCTCTCAAAACGGTGAAGGAAAATATCGTGAGGAAACCGGCGTGTCCTAGAACCAAAAATTCGAAGACATGTGACTCCACCAACACGCACTGGGCCCATGTGGTGGATTACGGCCCACTCCCTCTCCTAGAGAGGAGGCCTGAGTCCCAGCAGTGGGGACATTAAAAAGGCTGGTGATGATGATTGTATTTTGTTATAACTAGTTTAGAATACCTTACTGCATTATTAGTTTCCTAAATATCCATCCAGTGTGACCGATTTGATTCACAGCCTAACTCGCTATCCGCCCCGTCCATCCATCCGTCTGTTCATCCGATTTGAACCACGCGCATCTCAAAGATATGTCAGCAAAATTTCCTAACCTAAAAAAAACCTAACTTTATCAAATAACGTTTGTAGGCCATTAAATAACGTTTTCCGCTCTAGGTGGAGCGAGAGAGAGAATAAATAATTTGTCCAGTCAACAATAATCCAAATCACAGTTAGCACTAGAGTTCCGTTATACTATCGCCTCGGTCACTATAACTCGGTCAAAATAACACTATATACAGTAAATTAAAAAACTAATAAGAAAAATAATAAAACCCTACGCTAATTAAAACTACTTTAAATATGGCGTCAAAAAACTCTTCAACATCGCTGTCGACTGGTAATGTGCCCAAAAGACTGGCGGCATTGCCACGCTGAATGGCAATTCTTATCCTCTGTCCAAGGTAAAAGCCAGCCTTTGGGTCACGCGAAGTGTCAACTAGACGTAACGACAGATCAAAAACATTGTTGAGCTATTCAACTTAGCTTACCTATACAATATTATTTTTAGTTTATACAAAACCAAAATATACTTAATTTGTTCAGAATCAGTAACTGAATCGATTCCAATAACTTTTACACCATGTTATATTTTTTCCCAAAAAAAAATAAAAAATCGGTTACTAGTTGGACACCACCGATACTAAGTGCAACAAGGGTCATAGCAGGCCATAGCAGGCATAAGGTGAATTTCAGTGGCTGTTTTAATTATTCTCAAATCGATTCTTAGTGGTAGTGGGGTAAATTTAATTTAGTTTTGTATCTCAAGTTCACAACAGTCTGTGCGTCTGTTTTAAAAAACAAAAACAGGCGGGGTCCGGAAAATAAGCTGAGAATTTTATCATAGTGTTGACTACCTCAGCGAAGATTTATCGAAAATGTTGATTTCATACATTAGCTGTCAAATACTACAACACCATTAGAATTGTCACATCCATATTGCAATAGTACACAAATAAATACATGGCAGCTTTCGACTGTTTACGTTGTTGAAACCTCTACGGTCCGGACTAAGCGTTTCGCCTCGTTGTTTATACCGCGTACGTCGAAGAACTGGAATAACTTGCCTGCTGCGGTCTTCCCGTCCGATTATAATTTGGGTATCTTCAAGGCTAGAGTGAATAGGCTTTTAATAAACTAGTGCACCTAACCATCAGAGATTGCATCACTGCTTACCATCAGGTGGGATCGCAGTCAAGCACTAGTTAAAAAAAAAAATGGTTTGAAGGACTTAGTATCCAAGTCAAAAACAGAACGTCAAAAAAACTGCGCTGTGGTTGTGGAGTATTTTAAAAAACAAATTCAATCCGCCCGTGGAAAGGGAGCGGGAACACTACATGAGTTTGCGGGTAGCTTGTGACGTCACCGGCAGCCAACACGCGTGTTCCCAATTCAAACAAACACGTTTTTAATTCTCTTTCGGAACACGTTGCTAAGCTTTTCAGTTTGTGTTCCGAAAGCTAAATTACATGTAGATAAGTACGTTAACTAAAGTTAAGGGTTGGGTTAAGAACGGTTTTTTTGAAGGTGAGAAATCATGCTATGATTTTTCACGCTCTTGGTTGGAGCGAAAGGGCGTGTCAGACTTTTACCGACTCATAACAAATCAACTATCGGGCAGTTGCCTGGATCAGACATTAAATCCACCTGGTCGGACGATCCTCCCTTTTTTGAGGCTTGCAGGAAACAGTTCTGCATACTTTTAAATAAACTTTAAATTCAAATACAGCTAATCAAGTAATCTTACCCAGCAATCGCAAAAAGAAATCTGCGATACCAAGCCAGCATACAATAATTTAGATATATGATGGCATTCTGAAAGAAGCTTGCGGACGGCGAACAATGGGTAGTTCGTCGTCCGACAATCCGGTACCTGTCCGGACCAAGCTCAAGTCCTCGACGCCGCCTAGTGTTCCACACGCGTCTCAAACAGATATCAGCAAACCGTAGGGGCCCAGCAGGGTCGAAGCCTTCTGTGGCCAAGGGTTCGCTTCTGAAAGAAAAACCTGACCCTGGAATGAAAGGCAGCGAAGGAACCAGGAATGGCTTTTAGTCAGTAAAAGTCTGACACGCCTTCTCGCTCTTTCCAAAGGCGGGAGATATTATTGGACGATTTCCCACATAAAATATACAAAGAAATATTTGAGATATACAACGTACCTATATTCTAGACAATATTCCGCTGTTCGCAGATTCAATAGGCTGCCAAGATCGGATTGACGTGGAGGCTGCGAGCCATCCCAACCGTCATATCGCAGATATCCGGCTGAGATTACATTCTTGCGGGGAAATCTCCGCCAATGTATTAGGAAATTGGTTCAAGGGTAGAAGATTTTTTTGCGGAATTATATTTGGCGGCAACGCAAGGGCAGTATTTATGGGAGGAATTGTTACGGATGGACAGTCGGCGGAAAGTTTTTCATCATAATTTACGAAGTCCGCATCAAAATCGTAAATAATGCTATATTATCACAATTTTAAGACATTTTATTTTTTGCGTGGAACCCTAACTCTTTTTCTAAAATCAGCTATGCATCATCAGTTAGTCCTTATAACATCAGCATCAAGTGAAAGTCCCGTTTCCCAGTCCGACAAAAAAATCAAAAGTTGCCTTTTGTTAAAGGTATCGAATAAAAGTATTTTATACGAATTTAGAATTTTTTTTATTAAATAAAAACAACTATCAAAAGAGTGATATAGATGAAAAATAGACTTCAATTTTATTTTTATGAATCGAAGATGTATAGATTGCTGAAAGTATTATATATAAATATATAAATAGCAACGGCAGGAACACAGGTGGGTTTTAGTCAGTAAAAGTCTGACTCGAATTACTTTTCCCGCTCTGGTGGGTTGAAAAGTAATTCGAAGATTTCCCACCGAAGAAAAGGAAGTAGTGATCAAATTATGAAAATTCTTCATAAAAAACTATAACCAATATATCACCGGTAAAATACCATAGAGACAGGCTACCACAGGGATGAAGTAGCGGCTACAAGCTAGTTAGTAAAATCTATCTATGTCGTGGTTACATCTTAGAATTGATCACTTCATGATATGGCCAACTACAACTGGCTAGATCGTTTAAACGTTAATATTTTTGATAGTATGTCCATCCTCGTTTGGCCATTGACTAGCTTTTGCCCGCGGCTTCACCCGCGTACATAAAATAGCCTATGCCCCTCAGGAATAAAGTAGTTGTCAATATGGGTAAAAACCATTTTAGCAATCGGACTAGTACTTTCAAAGATTACCTTCTACAAACAAATAGAATAGATTTCAATGATAATAAAAGGTCTAAAGAAACCAGGTTCAACAAAGATTACAAAAAAAAGAAACAATAAGATAAGATAAGATAAGATAAGATAAGATAAGATAAGATAAGATAAGATAAGATAAGATAAGATAAGATAAGATAAGATAGCAATATAATCAAACTTTAACGTGAAGTGATCAGTTTTTGAGATCTGGCCACAACACCTATATTTTTAAACTACAAATAGTGAAATGGTTTTTTCCGATATCACAAATAAAATAGCGTAGGTTCTACCATTATCACGATTTACTTTGAGTGAAGCAATCGAGTCGTATGAAATTCGAAACAATTAAAAATATCAACATGAACGGTCGCCCATTGAAATATTTCGCGTGGAAATTATTTCCGATATGTTTTCGATGTGAACTTTTTTCTGGTTGACTGCAAAATAGCTACACGTTGTGAATCTATTAATTTGTTTGATTGAACTATAAACAAAAAGATTTTAAGATTTTTTATTCAGGCAGGCATGTTGGTCTAGTGGTCAGTGGCCTTGGCTGCTATGCTGGAGGTCGTGGGTTCGATTCCCACCCAGGACAAATGTTTTTGTTACGAGCCCGATCATTTGTTCTGTGTCTGAGTGTAATTTATCTATAATTTGTATGTATTTAGAAATATATAAGTATGTTCATCAGTTGTCTAGTACTCATAACACAAGCTCTGCTTAGTTTGGGACTAGATGGCGTTGTGTGATAGTTGTGGATTATTATTATTACACAACTCACCCCAGCTTCGCATATAATTACTAGTTCTCGGTTTTTTTTTGTTACATTTATTATACACTTGCACCTTCCTCTGGAATCACTCTACTGGTGCAAATTGTACGTAATTCTGATCATTAGTTTTTGAGTTTATCGCGATCATTCAAACGGACAAAAGCAGCGGAGGACTTTGTTTTTTAATCTGTAAGGATTACTCTCGCTTATCGCCCGACAGCCGTCCTAATCTCATGTGTCCTAATTTTTTCTTTTAACACTGGAATTAGTGTTTATTTTATTATATACTTTTTTGTACACCACCAAAATACTAAATATATTAGAATATTATAAGATGTGACTCTTATTTAGCAGAGTAGCAGAAAACAAACAGCACAGCTTTTGTATCACAGGCGTATATTTTACACTGACGTTACACGAATCAACAACACTTAGCAACGCTTATTTATGATGCTGCATTGCTTAAGGAGGTCGGATCTCCATCACGCACCCTCAATGCATCAACATGTATAAATACACAGTGTGCATAGACCTTTAACGTTCTTACATGTGTACGCACCCTTAACACCGTAATTTGTAGCTGCACCTTTAATTGTGCATATAAAATACATTGGGTCTATCAAAAACAAAATTAGCCATTATAACAAAAACAATATCAAAGAACTATAGAACAAAACATTTTTAACAACTAACCTAGGTACAAATATGTCATCAACATAAATTACTACAACAAGTCTGCCCTTATCTGCTATCGCTTTTTGATATAAACATGGCTCTATTTTCGATTGCGTGAAACCTAAATTGAACATCTCCTTATCTAACTCATAATACCAAGCGTTCGACGCTTGCTTCAGTCCATATAAAGACTTTTGCAACTTACATACTTTGTTCTCTTGGCCTTTAGCGATTGCTCCTTTAGGTTGAAGCATATAAATATCCTCTTTCAGTTTACCATAAAGAAAAGCAGTGGTAACATCCCACTGGTCAATCAGCCAATCATATTCTGCAGCTAATGAAAATAACAACCGTAATGTCGAACTTCTTATGACGGGAGAATAGGTTTCGTTATAATCGATTCCACGTACCTGTGTAAATCCTTTCGCTACCAGCCTAGCTTTATATTTGATCACCTTACCGTCGCTGTTGCGCTTGATTTTGAACACCCACTTGCATTGAATCGGTTTCTTGTCACTTGGCAAGTCAACTAGTGACCACGTTTTATTTTCCTTCAACGACTTAAGTTCCTCGTCAATGGCTTTCTGCCAAAGTTCTTTATCAGGCCTCATAAGAGCCTCTTCAACCGATGTTGGATCACCATCAATGTCAGCTAGAGCATTCACGCATGTACATGTATAGTCTACACGCTCTCGTGCACGTAAGTTGTATCTCGGCTCAGCATTTGCTTCAGTACTCAACTCGTTACTTGCAACAGGGTTTGGTGCTACAAACGTGTCAGTACTTGTTTCAGCACTCGATTGCTGAAAGGTAGCGGATTCGGTACTCACAATTTCCGCATCTTGAAAATTTTCACCGTCCGAGTCAGAGTGACCATCAGGGGTACGCACTGGTTCTATCCGTTCCTCCTCTATGTTTACAGGAACGACTGTGCTTTTCGTCATCTTTGTACCATCACCAGGAAATACGTTTTCAATAAATTTCACATCTCTTGCAATTGTTACTTTACCAGTTTTTGGATGCATTAATCGGTAACCTTTTGTAGTCTCACAATAGCCAATAAAAATTAGAGCTTCCGTTTTCATGTCTAGCTTCAGTCTTTTCTGCTTAGGTTTCAAAGCATGTGCTAAACAGCCAAAAACTCTCAAGTGGCTTAGGTCGACTTTCTTACCAGACCATAATTCCTGTGGTACTTTGTTCGTGACAGCCTTGGTTGGACTCCTATTTTTCAGATATACCACGGTACATACTGCCTCAGCCCAAAACTTCTTGGTTAGATTTGCTTCACAAAGTAATGTTCTGGCTTTTTCTACAATTGTTCGGTTTGCCCTCTCTGCAACACCGTTCTGTTCAGGCGTGTATGTTACGGTTGTCTGATGTTTTATCCCAGACGCTTTTAAAAAATCTTCAAAAATATTGTTGACAAATTCTTTGCCGTTGTCACTTCTTACGCATTTAATTGCTCTTTCACATTCTAACTCGACTTCTTTTTTGTATTCCTTGAATTTTTTAAAAGTTTCACTCTTTTTCTTTAAGAAATAGACATGTGTCTTACGTGTATAATCATCAATGAACAGCAACATATAACGGGAGCCAGCCCATGACGGCTCTTCCATCGGGCCACATATGTCCATATGAATCAGATCAAGGACATGATCAGCTCTCATACCTTGTTTTTTAAAAGGAGATCGCGTGCTCTTCCCTTTTATGCACGGGACACAGGGTTCAACTTTATCCGTCGTTTTAAAATTAATTCCGGTGGTCATTTCTTTTAAAGAAATCATATATTTTCGACCTAAATGAGCTAATCTTCTATGCCATAAATTTGACAAAATTTCATTTGACATTGTCAAGTTGACCACGACATTTTCTTTTTCTTTCAGTTTGAAAATTCCACCAACTTCTATTAGAATATTATAAGATGTGACTCTTATTTAGCAGAGTAGCAGAAAACAAACAGCACAGCTTTTGTATCACAGGCGTATATTTTACACTGACGTTACACGAATCAACAACACTTAGCAACGCTTATGTATGATGCTGCATTGCTTAAGGAGGTCGGATCTCCATCACGCACCCTCAATGCATCAACATGTATAAATACATAGTGTGCATAGACCTTTAACGTTCTTACATGTGTACGCACCCTTAACACCGTAATTTGTAGCTGCACCTTTAATTGTGCATATAAAATATATTGGGTCTATCAAAAACAAAATTAGCCATTACAACAAAAACAATATCAAAGAACTATAGAACAAAACATTTTTAACAACTAACCTATAATCTAGACCTAGGTTAGTTGTTAAAAATGTTTTGTTCTATAGTTCTTTGATATTGTTTTTGTAATAATGGCTAATTTTGTTTTTGATAGACCCAATGTATTTTATATGCACAATTAAAGGTGCAGCTACAAATTACGGTGTTAAGGGTGCGTACACATGTAAGAACGTTAAAGGTCCATGCACACTGTGTATTTATACATGTTGATGCATTGAGGGTGCGTGATGGAGATCCGACCTCCTTAAGCAATGCAGCATCATAAATAAGCGTTGCTAAGTGTTGTTGATTTGTGTAACGTCAGTGTAAAATATACGCCTGTGATACAAAAGCTGTGCTGTTTGTTTTCTGCTACTCTGCTAAATAAGAGTCACATCTTATAATATTCTAATAAACCTATTAGAATATTATAAGATGTGACTCTTATTTAGCAGAGTAGCAGAAAACAAACAGCACAGCTTTTGTATCACAGGCGAATATTTTACACTGACGTTACACGAATCAACAACACTTAGCAACGCTTATTTATGATGCTGCATTGCTTAAGGAGGTCGGATCTCCATCAAAATATTACAATTTGAGCCCTAAAAACATACAATTGGCGACCTTACTGCATTCCGCGATCTCTTTCAGGCAACTTGGAATTGGAAGGCTGATGATGATGATGATATGGTGATTTTTACGTAGGAGGTATTTCATCGCTACATACGAATTCGACTAGTATTTTTAAGCTAATTATCATCCGCAAGTTCTGTTCATTTGCTTTCGTAATATGTAGCGATAAAATACCACCTACGACTGGTATTTTAGTGCTAAATATCACCTGGTATAACACGTTTCAATTTATTTCAGCGTGAAACTCGTTTGTGTGCGTATGTCTGCGGTTACTCGTGCACATCGCTGCACGCTGTTTCCTACACAACATTATTTGTTCGAGAAACCGCGTAGCGCGTAGCGATGCGCGTAGCCGGGTTGCTACGGCGTAGCAGCCTTGTGGTATTAAAGCTCTCATAGATTGGCGCGACGCAACGATGCGACAACACGTTTTCATAGATGGATGGATCCGTATCCATCGAAAAATAGGCTAGTTGATACTATTTTTGAATACCTATAGTAAATTTTATTTGGTTAATTGTTCATTAACATTGAAAAAGTTGTACTGTAGTTTTAAACCTAGAAAGCTGCAAAATAGTTTTTTTTTTGTCAAAAACAGTGAAAGCACATAAGTGCCCTTGGCCGTTTTGTAATATAGTTTTATAGCTGCGATGAATTAAAAACTTATAAACTGATAAAAAAAAAACATATTTTTTGATAGATTGCACTGAAAACATGTTTATGTTTTTAACCAAACACATTGTCCTAACATTTTCTTTACGTGTCAGAATTTTGCAGATCAGAACTCCTTTGGGTGTAATACAAAGAATTTCCCAACCACCAATGGGTCGATTATCGGCAGATTTGTGCTCTCTGTAATAATTAAACTAGTAAACTATTATTAAATAGATTTTTTTTAAAAAGAGAGAAAATAAATAAAAAGTTGGCGGGCAAGTCACCAGCTCTATTGAATTTATAACTCTCTGGCAACACAACGAACACCGACAGACGAGGGACATGTTTGCAGTTTTAATATCACAACAAAACGGATAAATTGTACACCTTTGCACTGATTGGTCGCGAGTTTATATCAGTTCACAATTTCTCGGAACGACACGGAGGGCTTATTGTAAAATTGACAAATATTGGGGATCTGTAACCTTTGAACCGCCTCGTCAGATATATGTGACACACATTCTCGCGTTTATTTCGTCAGGGTCGCACATCCACTATTAAATAATCCATCTTGTTAGTTCTTCTGTCACCTATGGAGATTAAAGAGCCAAACTAGAAGATGGAGTACCCAGTAGCAAACAGACGACCCTGGAAATTAGGATACGAAGTCGAAAACAATTTTTGGACCAATCGGACGCTAGTTAAATCAAGAGTAAATAGGTTACTTCTAGGCAAGCGTGCTCCATCGTCGACCACATCTTCGCATTCCATTAGGTGACATAGTGGCCAAGTGCGAGCCCATCAATAATAAAAAAAAATAACCCCTCCTGATCTGGATCTTCATCCAGACCGATACGAGATGCTGAAAGAATTACTATTCATTTACACACTAGCTGCTCCCAGCGGCTTCACCCGCGTGATAGCAGAAAATTATCCCTAGGGAACATACTTCCGGGATAAAAAGTATCCTATGTCCTATTCCAGGACATGGTCTATCCCTGTACCAAGTTTCATCAAAATCGGTTTTGCCATTGAGGCGTGAAGACGTAACAAACAAACAAACAAACTCACTTTCGTTTTTTTAATATTAGGAAGGATTAAATTAAGGCGTCCATTTATTTCTTTTCGGTTTGGATTCCATCAATCGACAAACTAGAATTTTAAAGCCTTTCGAAGAACTTACAAGTCTCGTAGTTTATAGTGTTACTTTACGAAACACGATTAATTTTCCTGAAAGTGAAGTAAACGCTTCTCTTTTTGTTTCGAATCACAGACTTCAGCTTGTCAAGCCGTTCCTGAACGGACAAGTAAAATAAACTGGTTTATTTCTTGGAACTCGTTTTAAAACTAGATAAGTTTATATATAAAACGTGACCGGTTGCTTTTTATGGAGTTTTGAGACGATAATCTGAATGCAGTAAAAACTGTTTAAGTGTCATGATTGTAGATGAATTTATAATTGTCTACGTTTTAAAAATAAGGCTAATTCAAATCTAGAGCGATTAGAGTTTTGACAACCAAAATATGGGTAAAATTTAGTCACTTTTTTCCCGTTGGGTAAATCATCTAATGACATCCCCCGCTCTTGGGCAGATCGGGAGATATTGTCAGACTTTTACTGACTAAAACCCACTCTTGTTCCTTCGTTGTCCTTCGTACCGAGGCTGAGCTATCTTTCGAACTAACTTTGGCCCCAGTAGGCTCCCACCCAGCTGGGCCCCTGCTGTTGCTGACAGCTCCTTGCGACTTTGACTTGGACGGTCGGACAGCGAGCTACCCATTGCTTGCCGTCCGTAAGCCCGTGCCTACGGTGGCCGGAAATTGGGATCGGAATCCCGGCCGTGGCTGGGTCACTGTGAGCGCCTTTGCCGCACTGAGCCCGAGTGGTGGATTACGGCGTGAGTCCCAGCCAGCAGAGTGGGGACATTACAAGGCTGATTATGCTATACTTATATGCTATAAAAAGAGAATGGTTTCCTGAGATATAAGTTAACAACCTAGCTTTTGTATAACAGTGTTGTTTGTTAATAAATGATGATGATGTAATCCGATTTCGAAGTACGATTTACCAATTCATTCGACCATCTCCGAATGCAAAAAACAAGAAATCAACCATAACAACTATCAAATAATCCCTATTATCATTCCGGGAATGAAACCAATTAACATAACATCTTGACCAGACTTATCTGCCGACCCCCCATCGACGACCATGTCAGTCCGTCCCATTAGTATTCCACGAGGAGGACCGAGCCTATCTCCGAAGACAAGGAGTTATGTGGAGGGGTGGAGGCCTCCGTTCAAGATGGAACCCTTTTTTGTTTCAGCATAGGTTACCATCTAAGTGAGGGTGCATGAGTAAGGCGGTATTTCAATTGATAACATGACTTGCTTTTGTGGTTGTTTTGATTGAAGGTTCTGCAGTGATGTGAAGGTATACTTGTAGGGTTTAAGTTCTTTTATCAGTTACCAAGGTTTAATACAAGCTAATGAAACTTATCTTGGTTAACGTTGATGAAAAAACAAGTACTCAACTTCAAAAATATCTCATGCTGAATGATATGATGAAATATTTTGTAGTAATATTTTTTTTTAAATTGTTTAAGTCTCTTAATTATATTTTTATTGAAATTTATAGTTTTTTTTTAATTGTAATTATTGAATGTTTTGATCCTCAATACCTTTCAACGAAAACCTGGGGTCCTGAAAGCAAAGCAAAGAAGGAACACTATTATATTTCTGTAATTATGTTTTTAATATCGCATATCGTAGCTGTTTGTTGTACCTTATCAATAAAATATAATAGGATTGGCTTTAGTCAGTAAAAATCTGACGTGCTGTCCCACACCGCCTTAGAGCGGAAGAACTCATTAGATGATTTCCCACTCAATAAAAAAACACCTTTCAGAAATACTTATTTGTATTCACGACTTTCTTCTCTAGAAGTCCTCCTCTAAAAGGCACCATATTGAACTTAATACACAATAACACATAGCGCACCAGTTCACGATCCAGATACTTTTAACGATACCATACTCGTATTTAGGTACATACTAGTAAAAGAATTCGCCTTTCTAATATAATAGCGTGATACCTCAAACTGTGTGTTTCAACTAACAAAACCTGTTCTTTTTCTATCTTTCTGTCCAGTTTGAATCTGTCAAACGAACTATGTGTTAACTCACTATTCGGAACATTGTTCACCCAGTAATAGCAAACTAGTGCGCACAACAAAGTAAGTTAGCTGAACAAGAGGTAAAAACTGCGCTGATTTGGAAGCTGTGTTAGCTGCACATAACGAACCGGCTCCCAGTTTGTTATTGATCTGTTTGTATTATATGGGATAACTAGCTGCTCCCAGCGGCTTCGCCCGCGTGATAGCAGAAAATTGTCCCAAGGGAACATACTTCCGGGATAAAAAGTACCCTATGTCCTATTCCAGGACATGGTCTATCCGTGTACCAAGTTTCATCAAAATCGGTTTGGCTATTTAGGCGTGAAGACGTAACAAACAAACAAAAAATCTCACTTTTGCTTTTATAATATTAGTAAGGATGTTGGAAATTGAACTACACTGATAACATGTACACGTGTAACACGCCTGATTTGTACGTAGAACGACGTCGCGTGGCGTGTTACCAGTGTAGCTCTACAAGTCTAGTTTCCTTATAAAATTTATGGAAACCGAAGCGCCCAGATCGTCGTGAGCAGTGTAGTGTTCTACCTTTATGTTTACGTATTTAATTCAGTAACAATTAATTATGAACGATGATGATTATATTATTACTTAAATTTTTGCTAACAATTTATTTAATGGCCACTGGTCTAGTGGTTAGTGGCCCTGACTGCTATGCCGGAGGTCGTGGGTTTGATTCCAGGACAAATGTTTGTGTGCAGAGTACAAATGTATAAATGTTTGACCCCTGAGTTTGTTTCGGTGTTTCTTCTCAGGGTAGTCCGTTAGGAAACACCGGCCTCATCTAGCTTAAACAGACGAAAAAAGAAACAAAATTGACGTGTAAAAGTGTTTTTTAAACCTATTTGCAAAATAAATATCATTCATTCATTCATTCAGAGCTGGATCATTTGGTCTGTGTCTGGGTGTAATTCTAATCTGTTATAATGTGTATGTATTTAGAAATATATAAATATGTTTATCAGTTGTCTAGTACTCATAACACAAGTTCTGCTTAGCTTGAGACTAGATGGCGCTGTGTGATAGTTGTGGAATATTATATTATTTATTTTCATCATCAAAATCTCAAGGGCCATTCAAGTATTCCGTAAGCATTACAGGGGGTGGGGGGGTCTTTATTTTGCTTATTTTCGATGACATGGGGGGTGGGGGCGTCTGGATGGTGGTTACGTCAGCAGTCTACATTTTTTTAGTATTTTAGGAGACTTTTAGTGATTAACACTCACGTGGTTCCGGCGACATAGTGACTCTTGCGAATAATTCCGCTACCCTGAACCAACCGGACTGACCTGACTGGCCTGTTGGTCTCGTGGTTAGTGGCTCTGGTTGCTATGCCGAGGTCGTGGGTTCGATTCCCACCCAGGACGAAATGTTTATATGATGAGCATGATCATTTGTTCTTTGTATGGATGTAATTTATCTATAATATGTATAAGCTATAAGTAGCTTGGGATTAGACGGCGTTGTGTGATAGTTGAGAAATCTTATGTTATTACCTATATTATATACTTAGGTCTGCAGTCTCTTAACCCTTCAGATACCGTCAATTAGAAACACAATAGTAAGACAATAGATGCGCGGCCACCGGTGGTCGCTTGGGGATTCATGAATTAAACCTGGTGACCTGACACACAGGTTTTGTAGAAAACTTAGTTTAGGCACGTCTTTCACGAATTAATTTTGGTTTTTCGATTGTAGACTGTTTTAATTAATTAATTTTTCGGTAATTTGTGGAAATAATTTAAATAAATTATTACAAAAAAAATATTATTCACATCACCATCACGATGGTTTTAGGTGTCTAACATAACTCTTCTAATATTATACCTAAACATCTCACATCCTGTCTTCTCGGCGGAGACCTCTCGCGCCGGGTCCTGGTCCAGGCCATGGTCCGGAGCGAGGAGGAATGGCAGGCGGTCGCCTCCTTCTGCGAAGCAGTAATGCTAGTAAAGGAGGAGGCCGACTGCATCAGGCTACGGCGCCCTCGCCGCCGTCGCCGGGATTCTGATCCCGATTTCCGGCCACCGTAGACGCGGGCTCGCGGAAGGCGAGCCATGGGTAGCTCACTGTCCGATCGTCCGGTAATGGACCGAGTCCAAGACGTCGACGGCGCGCACTGGTCCCGCGCGCCTCAAGGAGTTGTCAGTAGCAGGAGGGGCCCAGCTGGGTCGAAGCCTACTGGGGACAGGGTTGTCCGAAAGGAAGCTCGTGCCCCGGTATGAGGGCTAGAAGGAACGGGATGGGGTTTTTAGTCAGTAACTATCTCCCGCTCCACCCAAGAGCGGGTTTTGTCATAAGATGATTTTCCCCATCGCAAAAAAAATTACATCCTGTCTTCTAATCCATTTCAAAAACCCATAAATATCATTTCAACTCTCCCTCCGCATAACCGTCATGCAGGAAATAAAATAAAAGCGTAAAGTTAATTTTAACTGTAAAACCCGCCATCCCGTAACATTGATGGCCACTCGGTTTACTAGAAATAATAAAAATTTCGCATGAAAAATAACTCTAAACATTATATTCATACGGAGAGTCACGTAACGTATGTCACCGGGCTAGGGTTGCCACACATTAGTTAGAATAAAATAAAAGTAAAAAATATAACGTTTGGTTTAAAGAGCTAAGATTATACTTAAGTATTTAAAAACACATATGGTCACTCATGTTCTTTAAAAACACTTCTTTCTTTTTTCAAAAATCTTGTCTCGCTCCGTCAAGAGCGAGGGGAATGTTAGACTTTTACTGACTGAAACCCATTCATGTTCCGTCGGTTGCTCTTTGCGTTCCAGGACCACGAGTTTCTATTTCGAAAATTCCCCGTGGCCCTAGCGGGCGGCGTTGCTGAGCCCCTACGGTTTCGCAGACATTGCTTTAAGTCGCGCACGGAACACTATGCATCATCGACGACTGGGGCTCGGTCCAGACGGTTATCGGTCGGCCGAACGGCGAGCTACCTATTGCTCGCCGTCCGCAAGCTCGCGCACATCATTGCCAGTCATCCTTAAACAAGCATGGTAACAAAACTTACAATTTACCGCCATTTATTTCTCAGTTTCCAGTTGCCAATAAAACTACATGCACTTCGCACACACGCCATAACAGAGGCAACCCTATTTTCTTCTAATGCTAAAATTGTCTGTCTGTACATAAAAACGTATTAACATTTTTACAGCTTCGATATGGTAAATTGGAAACGTACTCCAACTTGTTTGTACGTAACAAAATTTCATACGCCAACAAGTTGTTATAAAACATGCTCCATTTACGATATCCCAGGGATATAATATACTATGTTGTCAGGATTATCGGGACATAAGGGAAAGTAGTAGATATTTAAGGAGCTGTTAAGTGTGGATGGACTGTACTTATATGTATTTTGGGCACCCTTTTATGCCTTGGAATAGGCTGTATATGTTATTTCAATATAGATTGTAATAATATAAAAATGAAAGAAAACAGAAAGTAAATATACATATTCATGCCTCACACAATCGTATCTACAAGTGATTTTTCAGTTATACAATTTTGTACAATCTTTACATAACGTGTTTCAGGTTTCGCATATACTAAAACTAAGGTTGTATACAATACATAACTAGATAATAAATTACATGTAATAACTAACATTAACGATAATAAAATAACGCTAAACCTGGTTAATAATGCAGTAGATAACTTGCTAGCTATAATTAAGACTACTTGATTCCCTAAGCAATCCACGCCCGTGGGCCCCCCTATCCGTATGTCAACTAGAATCGGTCTTTAAACCTTTGCCGCCTAAAAACATTAGTTTTTTGTAAAATAATATGATGAGATGTAATGTACCTTAGAAGTGGAGTATTTGAGACAACAATAAAAACCAAAGCAAACATTATTTATTTATTAAAATGCGCCTTGCGGGAAAAGCCGCATTGAATTCACGCAAGATAGTATTAACGTCTAACGTTTTAAACATATCGGACTTTATATATAATATCGATTTTCCCTAAGGACGGATTTTTTTTGCGCTTCTTCTGGTGCCCCGGGGCCCCCAGACGTGATCCCCTAGGCAATTGCTTAATTTGATTAAGGGTTAATCCGTCACTGCTTGCTAGGGGCCTGTTTTTTCCCATTGTTTTAAAGTATATCCTTCAGTATTATCATTGCTTCAACTTCAATCGTCATTATTGTTATCGTAGCCTTGTTCCTCTCACACTGAGTAAAGATCAGCAAAAGATCTTTTGCCTTTAGTTTCATACTCCCCTGGTACAAAATTCACTGTCTAGCCTACGTTCACTTAACTTATCCTGAGCTATTTTCGTCTAGCTCAACTCTATTTTCGTTGATAGCTATCCCACACATTACATATCTATTTTGCAAACTAAACCAAACTAGAAATAGAAAACTTTCAAATAATTACTCGATATGTGCCAGTAATGACGTGCGAGCTAATAATCTGGGCTTAAAAATTGCTAATTAGAGGCGTGCTGTCACTTCATTACGTAGGACTAGGGGTGCATTAGCGTAGTGAATTAATTATTCGTAAGTACTTCTTTATGTGAAACTAGCTTTTGCCCGCGCTTACTCTACCCTACTCTACCCTACTCTACCCTACTCTACCCTACTCTACCCTACTCTACCCTACTCTACCCTACTCTACCCTACTCTACCCTACTCTACCCTACTCTACCCTACTCTACCCTACTCTACCCTACTCTACCCTACTCTACCCTACTCTACCCTACTCTACCCTACTCTACCCTACTCTACCCTACTCTACCCTACTCTACCCTACTCTACCCTACTCTACCCTACTCTACCCTACTCTACCCTACTCTACCCTACTCTACCCTACTCTACCCTACTCTACCCTACTCTACCCTACTCTACCCTACTCTACCCTACTCTACCCTACTCTACCCTACTCTACCCTACTCTACCCTACTCTACCCTACTCTACCCTACTCTACCCTACTCTACCTTACTCTACCCTACTCTACCCTACTCTACCCTACTCTACCCTACTCTACCCTACTCTACCCTACTCTACCCTACTCTACCCTACTCTACCCTACTCTACCCTACTCTACCCTACTCTACCCTACTCTACCCTACTCTACCCTACTCTACCCTACTCTACCCTACTCTACCCTACTCTACCCTACTCTACCCTACTCTACCCTACTCTACCCTACTCTACCCTACTCTACCCTACTCTACCCTACTCTACCCTACTCTACCCTACTCTACCCTATTCTACCCTACTCTACCCTACTCTACCCTACTCTACCCTACTCTACCCTACTCTACCCTACTCTACCCTACTCTACCCTACTCTACCCTACTCTACCCTACTCTACCCTACTCTACCCTACTCTACCCTACTCTACCCAATCTCCAAAGAAAGAACTTGGCGACCCATGAGCTTATGCTTGAGGCCGAGCGTCGCAAAGCCGCCGCAGCGCTGATCCAGGAGCCCTACGTGGGCAGTGCGAAGAGGATGACCGGGACCAGAGGAGTCCGAATCTTCCAGAGCACCAGGCAAGGAGAAGGGACTGTCAAAGCGGCAATAGCCGTCTTTGACCCGAAACTGACCGTAAAACAGTACCCAGAACTCACCACAGACAATATCGTCGTGGTGGGGATCCAAACCGGTGCCTGGAGACTAACTCTGGTCTCGTTCTACTTCGAACCGGACCAGCCCTTAGGGCCATACCTGGACAGCCTCAAAAAGGTGGAAAGCGAAACCGGCCCGCATAGGCTCATCATGGGAGGAGACGCCAACGCCTGGAGTATCTGGTGGGGCAGCAGTGAGACCAACAGCAGAGGCGACGAGGTGCTGGGAGCTCTCGATCAGCTTGGACTGCAGGTACTAAATAGAGGGGAAACTCCAACCTTCGACGTAGTTCGTGGTAACAGACGTTACACGAGCTGCGTCGACGTCACAGCCTGCACGGCAGACATGCTGACGGTGACCAACGGCTGGCGAGTCGTTGACGACTTGACAGGGTCAGACCACAACGGCATTGAGTTTAGTATACACCTCGAGAAGTCTTCGGGTATCACGGTTAACCGGACTACCAGGATCTACAATACCAAAAAAGCAAATTGGGCGCAGTTTCGTAAGAAACTTCGCCAAATTATGCAAGGGAACGAACTTACCGTAAGTCTGTTCGATCAAATCGACAGCAGGGACAAAATAGACCTGGTAGTCGAGGGACTTACAACGGCAGTGCAAGACGCCTGTACATGCGTGATACCCAAGAAGAAGAGTGTTGAGAGGATAACCGTGCCGTGGTGGTCCGAACAACTCGCCAGTCTGAAGAGGAAAGTGGTCACCAAGAAGCGAAGGATTCGTTGTGCAGCGCCAGTCCGAAGACCAAAGGTTGTTGAGGAGTACCTAAAACAGAAAGAAGAGTACGAGCGTGCAATAGTCCAAGCAAAGATCGAGAGCTGGAAGGGGTTCTGCGAAAAGCAAGACAGGGAAGGCCTATGGGAGGGCATATATAGGGTAATCCGCAGGACCAAAAAGAGAGAGGAGGATTTGCCGATGGTGAGGGACGGCAGGACTCTGGACCCGGAGGCCTCGGCGAGGTATCTGGCACAGACGTTCTACCCGGAAGACCGTTCGGAGGGGGATAACGAGGAGCACAAAAGGATGCGGCAACGAGCGGAAGAGGTGAACGGGGGGAACGAAGTTGAACCTTTGGACCCTCCCTTCACACTCGACGAACTGGAGCGAGCTGTCTCCTCGTTCAACCCTAAAAAAGCCCCCGGTTCCGACGGTTTGACGGCGGACATATGGGGCCACACGATCCGTCAAGACCCAGACTTATTTCTGCGCTTGGTGAACAAGTGCCTGGCGCATGGATACTTTCCGCGGTCCTGGAAAGAGGCGACTGTCGTCGTGCTCCGCAAGCCGGCCAAAGACGACTACACCACCCCAAAATCGTACAGGCCGATTGGGCTATTGCCTGTCCTCGGCAAGGTTTTTGAAAAGTTGGTCGTGACCCGACTCAAGTTTCACCTACTCCCCAGGATGAGTACTCGCCAGTTCGGCTTTATGCCCCAACGAAGCACCGAAGACTCCCTCTACACGCTGATGGGACACATTCGTGGCAAACTTAATGAAAAAAGACTTGTCACGGTTGTGTCCCTGGATATTGAGGGAGCCTTCGACAGCGCGTGGTGGCCGGCTATACGAGTTCGACTGGCTGAGGAAAAGTGTCCTGTAAACTTGAGACGGGTCATGGACAGCTACTTGTCCGAGAGGGTGGTGAAAGTCAGGTACGCGGGAGTGGAGTACGAATCCAGGACCGGGAAAGGATGCGTCCAGGGGTCGATCGGTGGTCCCTTGGTTTGGAACGTTCTGCTGGATCCTCTCCTAAAGGGTCTAGAGGCTATAGGGGTCTATTGCCAGGCGTTTGCTGATGACATTGTCCTTGTGTTCGATGGGGAGACAGCTCTTGCAGTCCAGAGAGATGCCAATGTCGCCCTCGAGTATGTGCGCGCATGGGGTGTCACGAACAAGCTTCGGTTTGCGCCGCATAAAACGAAAGCAATGCTGGTCACGCGCAAACTGAAGCATGACACCCCATGTCTCAGGATGGGCGGGGTTGAAATTGGCATGTCGGACGAAATCAAGTTGCTTGGCCTCACCATCGACCACAAGTTGACTTTCAACAGTCACGTCGCAAACGTCTGTTCCCGAGCCGTCGGCATCTACAAGCAGCTGTCACGGGCTGCTAGGGTCAGTTGGGGTCTCCATCCAGAGGTTATCCGCTGCATCTACACGGCTGCAGTGGAGCCCATCGTCCTCTACGCGGCGAGCGCGTGGTCGCCGGCCGCCAACAAAGTCGGGTTGCAAAAGAAGCTGAACGCCGTCCAGAGGAGCTTCGCGCTAAAGTTGTGCCGAGCCTACCGCACGGTCTCCCTACACTCAGCACTGGTGCTGGCTGGGATGCTCCCTCTTGATCTCCGGATCAAGGAGGCAGCCTCACTTTATGAGGCCAAGAGAGGGGTACCTCATCCAGCGCTGGGAGATCGGGAGATCGAGCGTGTGGCATCGGTACTAGAGATGCCGCATCCGGCCGAGCAGAGGGCCATTACACTGCGACGCCTGGTAGACGAGGAACAATATAATGAGCACCGCCATTTTGCGGTGCGTATTTTCACAGACGGCAGCAAGATTGAGGGCAAAGTTGGTGCCGCACTGTCAGTGTGGACCAATCAAGCGGAGGTGAAGGGCCTCAAACTTGCTTTGCCGTCTTACTCTACCGTCTACCAGGCAGAGCTTCTTGCCCTCTGCAAAGCAACGAAGGAGGTCCTCCGACGGACCGAGACGGCGTTCGCTATCTACAGCGACTCCATGGCAGCTCTTCAAACAGTTGTGAACCCCGAAGCCCTCCACGCCCTCGCAGTAGAAGCAAGGGACGCCATCCGCTGCAGCAGTACCCAGAACAAAAGCGTCTCCTTGTTCTGGGTTAAAGCTCATGCGGGGCTGGAGGGTAACGAGAGAGCCGACTTGCTCGCGAAGGAGGCTGCCCTAAAGTTGAAGCGGCAACCCGACTATGACAAGTGCCCGGTTTCATTCGTCAAGCGTATGATCCGAATGGAGACGCTAGACGAATGGAACCGGAGGTATTGTGCAGGAGAAACGGCGGCCACAACGAAGTTATTCTTCCCTTGCGCGATTGCTGCGTACAGGACGGTGCGAAAGATGGAGATCACCAAGGAGCTGACCCAAGCTCTAACAGGACACGGCGGGTTCTCCGAATACCTAACTCGCTTCAAGTGTAAGGAGAACCCGGCGTGTACGTGCAACCCGGACAAACAGGAGACAATCCTCCACCTCCTGACGGATTGTCCTATATATGCTTCCCCTAGGTATGAACTCGAAGCAAGAACAGGGGTAAATATAATTAAAGAAAACCTCCCCATACTGATAACACGGAAAGAATTAAGAAAAGAATTTATACAATTTGTAACGAAAATAGTGACTTCAGTAAACAAAAGAAACCAAACCTGATAATCATAGTCGGGTTTGTTTTTTTCTCGTTTACTACAGCCACGGAATAAAGAAAACTAGAGGAAGTGCCTCTTAAATATGGCGCGTGTGTCAACAGTAGGCGAAATTCGCCTATTACATATACATATATACTAGTGCAGGTGCATATGGCATCTATTTCAAAGGCACTAGCGTTCTGAATAGAATAAATGGTTACAGCGCCATCTAGCGTTGAGTAGCCGAACTCGTTGTAAATTGGTTAAAACTTCTTTATTGTTCGTGTCATGTCAAATAATAACAACTTTCTTACGTTGTAATAGGACCTAATTTATGAAAGCAATAAGAATATGATTTGTAAAAGTTAAGTTTGTAATTCGTAGCTTCGTAGCCAATCATATTACTGTTTTTTATGTGTGTAATGTACAATTTGATACGCAAATGTGTGAGTTTGGCGACACTGGTTCCCGTGCTTAGCCACGTTAGGGGCACTTCTACCTATATTTTCTGTTCTGTGACTACAGCATATCATGAAATTTTAATGTATCTTAAACAGAATTATTTATTGTGAATTATTTATTGTGTGTATTATGAAGTGTAGGGTGACCTATTTTATTATGAATTTATTATCATGACCTACATTATAATGACTTATTTATTAAGACCTATTTTATTATGATTTATTGATTGGTTTATTGTAAAAAATTATAATTAAACTGCAACGTATTACAACTGCAGCCCTGAAAAACTTCCCTGCGTAACCTGACGGCAGGGGGGCCCTTTCGCATGGCAGGAGTGGTTTTTAGCCGGTAGGAGTCCGGCACTACCCAGACTGCCTTCCCGCAAGGCAGTCTGGGTGTCCATGATGGATTTCCCACTCCTGCCACAAAAACAAAAAAAAAAAAAAAAAAAAAAAACCCTACTCTACCCTACTCTACCCTACTCTACCCTACTCTACCCTACTCTACCCTACTCTACCCTACTCTACAGTATCCTATGTCCGTCACCTGGCTCTAAGATACCTACCCACCAATTTTCAGCCATATCGGTACAGCCATTCTTGAGTTATAAACAGTGTAAATACGAGGGCGGGTCAAGTCCGTGACTTTTTGATTTTTCCGCCTCTTAATTGAAATGGCAACACTGCTCCCGTCAACAGTCATCTGTCAGATGACTCCTGTCAAAAATTGAACAAGCTGATACATTTAGTTTGTTTTTGACAGCCGTTAATATCAGACTACCGCGTTGACTGGAAAAAAGTGAATTTCGTGTGCTCATTAAGCATTATTTTTTGCGGAAAAAATCCATTACGCAAACCAAGGCTAAGCTTGATAAATATTATGGGGACTCTGCACCATCCATTTCCATGGTAAAAAAGTGGTTTACTGAATTCCGATGTGGCCGTACCAGCACGGAAAATGCCGAACGTTCTGGACGCCCAGTTGAGGTCTCGTGTGCACACATGTGCAGTTTCTATGGCAAAAATCCATGAATTGGGCTACGAATTGCTCCCTCATCCGGCCTATTCTCCCGATCTAGCCCCTTGTGACTACTTCTTGTTCCCAAACTTAAAGAAATGGCTCGGTGGAAAGAGATTTGCCTCCAACGACGAAGTCATCTCACAAACAAATGCCTATTTTAAAGACCTCGACAAATCATATTTTTCGGAAGGGATAAAAAAATTGGAGAAACGTTGGGCTAAGTGTATAGAGCTCAAAGGAGACTACGTTGAAAAATAAAATAACTTTTTATGAAAAAAATTGTGTTTCATTTAAAAAGTCACGGACTTATTGACCCGCCCTCGTAACACGACTTTCTTATATATATATATAGATTAACTCCTAGTACAAAAGATTGCCTACTTTTATTCCTCATCGAACTATATCAAATTATAGACATACTCAATGTAAAAAGTAAAAAGGAGAAAAAGCTTTGAGAATGTATGAAGTACTTTCAACATACTTACAGTTACTTTTAAATTGGCAAAGAGTCAGTTAGTTACTCAAAATGTAGTACTATTATTAATAGTGCATTAGATATTGTAACTACTGTTATATTATTTTGCACTCGTTATCAAATAAACCATGAGCATATTTCTGCACATCATCAGCTTTATCGTTCTGCAGTATAAACTTCACCACCATTCAATAAACCTTGCAACCTCTCTCAAAATGACTTAATACAAATCAAACATTTATATTATCTAACGAATCCGAATCTCTAATTAACCCGTTGTCGAAAACATAACTCTCCTTGTGATGTGTAGACTAGGCCAACTAACTCTAGTCTATTTCTGTCACCTCCCCACAATATTTCAACGAAAATCTGTTACAACATTAGTAATTTCATCAAGCCTGTTTTAGTAGTAATAAACCTGAAAGTTGTGAGCCTCTGGGGCGCAATATTCGCCCGCGTGTACTACAGGCATGACAGATCAGAGATAATGTACATACAACAATATTATCTGAAACAATCCCATATTTCACGTCTCGATTCACGCGACACATCCGGAAATTAATTTAATAATACAACGTTTAATATTAAAGTGGGAGGGATTAAGTTGTGGGAGGTAGCGGGCTGGAGGAGGGAAAATAGCTGTAGGCAGTGAGTCTTGATCGTTATCACGCTTTCTGTTTGTACACATCACGATATTATGTTGGGAATATTGCCGGTTGAGGATGTAGCGGAGTTCAAATAATCCAATTTTCAATATCTATTCGGGATTCTTTAAAACGAAAAAGACCTGGGTGGGTGGTTCAAAAAAAATAGGACACTAGCAAACTGTTTGTTAAAGGGTACAGAAATCCACGTTTTTTACTGCTGTTATCTGCCACAGAAGTTTTTGACGGATGTATAAGGGTCCTGGAACAAGAAGAGTAACTGAAAGAATCAGTTGGGTTTTGTCAGTAAATGACACGCCCTTTCCCACCCAAAAAAAAAGCTTTGAAAGCCGGGGGTAATTCACCGTCTGCCCGTCCGGTAAAGACCAAGTGCGATTCGTCAACATAGGTGTGGTTTAACCCTTCAGATACCGTCAATTAGAGACACAATAGTAAGACAATAGATGCGCGGCCACCGGTGGTCGCTTGGGGATTCATGAATTAAGTCAGTAAAAGTGTGACGACTTCCCGCTCTGCCCTAGAGAGGTAGAAAGCATTAGATAATTTCTACCTTCAAAAAAAATTTGGACAAAAGAGTGTGAGAGGAAGTTTTTAGGTATCTATCACAACCGCTCAAAAACGCTAATTTCGATTGAGCCGAATATTTGGCCCCTCTTTGACTTCAAAGCCGAAACTTTTTTGGTCAAATCTGGTCAAAGCCGAACTTTCGGTCAGTGTCTAATAATAAAATCGCTTCCCGCTCTTAACGGTACCACCGCCGCCTGCATCCACCGCCCCGGCCGCTAGATTACCCATTGTGGTCTAAAAGAGCAGTTTTTCGGGCAGATTTTAATAAGTGCTACCCCCGAATAGGATTTAATTTCGCCCTGTCACTGGCAGCGAACAGCCGAGCACTCCAAAAGAATTCGTTGCCAAAATAAAAATATAAGTAGAAGTTGCTTTAGAATTTAAATCGGGTGACCCCGTGGCCTTTGTTTGTTATGGTTTTACAACTTTGGTTTTACAACTTTGTTTATAAACGTGTGTTGATGTTGGCGAGATATTTCTTGCTTTATAAAACCAGGTAACACCACGGTTAGTTAGCGGATTTGTAGCCACGTAGTTAGTGTTGTTTAATCGACTTTCTGTTGCAGGTCTGAGTAAAGCGAGTTACTAAAACACATCCATTTTCCTTTTTTGTGTTCGTTTCAGGGCCCATGGAGCTTGTTTTCATCACCCATGGCCACAGTAAGGTTCGATTTTACGGGGTCCCTACGGTTGCTGACATCTCCTTGAAGCACGCGTGGAACACCTGGCGTGCGCCGTGAGATCGCTGTCGCCGAGCGCTCTCACGAGGACATGACGGGGCAGATCACATCTCTACCATATGCTCCACGTCGAATGTCGGTCAGTTCAAGAAAAGTGAAGCTAAATTGTACGTTCCAAAGCGTAGATCTCTATGTAGAAGAACGTGCAAGAAACTCCATGGACACTCTTTTAAATCATATTATGTGTTACATATAATGTTTGGTTACACTATTTCTTGTTGCTTCTATTATGCTCCAGAGTATAAGGGCGGATTTATGGCAGTTTAGCTATTGTTTACATATCTCTTTGTTGCAGTGGATTTTTTCGGGATGGAGCGAGGAGTGTCAGTTACTTTTACTAGCTAAAACCCACCTGTGTTCCTTGAGTTGCCTTAGTTTGTTTCCTTGTTGGTCTAGTTGTCAGTGACCCTGACTGCTATGCCGGAGGTCGTGGGTTCTGTTCCCCCTACAGGACAAATGTTTGTGTGTTGAGCATGATCATTCGTTCTGTGTCTGGTAGTAATTTATCTATAACTAGCTTTTACCCGCGGCTTCGTTCGCGTAAATAAAATATATAGCTTTTTATAGGTGAAAAAATTTTAGCAATTGGACCAGGTACTTCTAGAGATTGCCTCCTACAAACAAAAAAACTAATTTTAGCTCTTTATAATATTATATATATGTACAAAGTATGTATACCAGTTATCTAGTACTTATACCAAAAGCTCAACTTAGTTTGGGACTAGATGGCGCTGTGTGAAAGAAGGTGTGTTTATTTAACCTTTTGAACGCCAATCACTTGTATACAAGTTCGAGATGTCCGTGCCGTCAGCGCCACTACTTGATTAGAAGTAATAATAGTATAAAATAAATCTACGACTTTTACAAGACCTTTTAATTTTGTTTTTATGGAAAATTGCCCTGTTATAAGCCATATTTTTAACTTTTTCACACATAATAAGTTCTTGTTTGTTTTATATTCAATAGAAACATTTGTTAGTTAGTTTAACATAGAAACAATTTGTTGCGTAGCGCTGGAGGACACATCGCATATTATATAACCGAATTCGGTAATGACTCCTTTAACTCGTATTTAAATAGAACAGTGGTTAATTAATAATGTAACCTATGTTAATTCCTGCGCTATGGAGCGGATGGATCAGCTTATTTAGATGAGGAGGCAGCCTCCCGCACGCGCGGGTTTAAGGGAGCACATGGGGAAGGCAGATTGTGCTTCAGATGCCGTTCCAAATTATGTTCCCATTAGCATTTTGTACCATCAAAGACACTTCCGTCTGATCATTGCTAAGTTCATTTTTGCTTGTACTCAAAACTTAATTTTCAAAGGGTTTGGTTCGGCACCGCGCCGCAGGATTCAAGCGAAATTTTTTCTAAGTGATCAGGTATTAACGCGATTGTGATACTTGAAAAGTTGTATAAAGTTTATTCTACGTAAGTCTATAAGTTAGGATCTTTGTTTTTTTAGTAACGCATCGAAAGCTGAACAGATTTAGACGACATACATAGGAAAGGCTTCTTTTTAAAGTTAATCATTTTGTGTGGTGGTCGAGTGGTGACGGTCCCGACTTACGAGTTGTAGGTTGCGGGTTCAAACCCTGCCAGGCGCATTACTTTGTGTAATTTATTTCATTACCACTGCTCTCAAAACGGTGAAGGAAAACATCGTGAGGAAACCGGCATGTCCTAGAATCAAAATACAAAATCTGTACAAGTAACATTAAAAAAATATATTAATTAGCATTGTTCGAAAACAGATGTGACATTCACCAACCCGCACTAGGCCTGCGTGGTGGATCATGGCCCATTCTTTTTCCTAGAGAGGAGGCCTGAGTCCCAACAGTGGGAACATTATAAGGCCGACTATGCTATGCTATTCCTTCAGGCTATCCTCATAATGACACCCGGGAGATCCGGTTGATTAAAGTGTAAATTCTTTGAAAGCACATGGCAATGTGTTATCGTAGTTTCTTTTTAACAAGATCCTTAGTAATTTAATCCAACAGTGAACACTAGAGAAACATGAGCATTTAACATTTTAATTGAACACAGAGCCAGTTGTAGCTGTTACCGTCTAGAGTTAATTAGTAACTTCAAAAACAAAAGTACGGCAATTAGTACCGATGAGTTCAATAGCTTGAACTCACTGAATAGTTCAAGCAGCTTATTTCAGTGCTTAATTTATGAGCTGTTTGTGTTTTCCAGGTTTTAATTGAATGTGAGATTCTTCGTTTTTTATTTAATGAACTGGTTGAAAACGTATGCAATAATTTAAACTTTGCAATAATAATCTTTTTATTTCAAATTAAATTTTGCAATTATACAAGTTTGTTAGAACCATCATCATCTTCCTGCCCTTGTTCCGTGTCACCTACTACTAATTACTTACTTACTGAATAACTTCCCTTTTCTTTCATATCACTCTTCACGCAATCCATCTATCTTTTCTTTGGCCTACCTCCTTCTCCATCCATCCACATATATAACTCTTCAAAGTTTGTTAGAACTGTTAATAAATAGATACACAAATGTTAGTAATTTATAACAATAATTTTAGTAGACGGTATTTACAAGAGCATGTAGTTGGCTTACGAACCAGATAAAAGGACAATCCAGTTTATTTGCAATAACGTTCAGGTGGCCGTTAGTACTGGCACGCACCTTGCGCAACCAGATTGCTGCTCGGTTGCGCCTGACCGCAGCGAAGCTGTCAGTCTGGGCATCCGCGAACACCCCTGAGGCACTATAGAAGTGTGGCAGCCCCAACTGGACGTGAATAGTATAAACTTAGGGCTTTAGTGTTATTAGTCCAAAGTATTGAGTAGTAGCTTTTGCCTGCGGCTTCGCTCGCGTACATGAAATATTAAATTATAATTTTCCCTGTAATCGACTATGGTGGCGTGTGCTACTTTGACCTGAACGCTTTGTTGCTAGATAAACTTGACAGGCTCCTCAACAACTGCATCCGGTTCATATTCAACTTGAGGAAATATGACCATATATCAAGCTACAGATCTGAGCTCAAATGGATGCCCATTCGCCAGAGAAGGAGTTTGCGCGCTTTACACTTTCCTCTCTGCTCAACTCTCCCACTCCTCCTTCGTATCTCATATCTCGCTTGCAATATCTATGTTCTTCTCATACTAAAAATCTGCGTTCTTCTAACAATCTTTTACTGCTTTGTCCTTCTCATACTTCTGATTTTGTTCATTCTTCCTTTCATGTACAGTCTATACTTCTGTGGAATGCGCTTTCTCTTGACATCAGGACGGCCACCAGTCTGTACGCATTTAAGCGGATGTTGCGGAATTATTTCCTAAATAGATAGTGAAGTCGTCTCAAAACCTCTTTCTTGTACTTTATATATATATATATATGTATATATAATAATATATTTTATATTAAATTATATATGTATGTTTATTTTGTATTTGTTTTTTGAGTCCTTTTTTTTCTTAGTCAACTTTTATTTTAATTTTATTTTTTTTTATGCACCTACCACGTTTTTCTCTTTACCACCCTAGGTAGACTGGTAGAGAATGCCTAAGGCATTAAGTCCGTCTTTGTACTTTTATGTTGCATAAAGTTTTAATAAATAAATAAATATAGCCTATGAATAAAGCAGCTTTCTATCGGTAAAAAAATTTTAGCAATCGGACCTGTACTTTCAGAGATTACCTCCTATAAACAAAAAATACTAACTTTACCTCTTTATTATATTATTATATATAATAGGAAAGGCTAAACGTCATATTTGACAGTGGAAGGAGCTTAGGCGTTGTCCCAAATATTAAAGGTATTTTATTGAAAATAGAGTTGAACATTACATAAATAGTTGGAATTCGAACAGATTCCAAGACAGTGTACCCTTTTAATTAAAACAAGAATGTTGATCGCTGGAATACCTCCTTACGCAAAACATTCGTAGTATCGAACTCCACCGAGCCGGGCCATTCGAAGAAAAACTTCACAATTTAATGCCATTTTAGCCTCTATTCGTACGCGTTAATGGCTATAATGGCGTAACTTCTGGTCGGTAAGACAGGAAAGCTGTCAAAAGTGTACGTGCTACGATCATTCTCCTATAAAGATTGTTGAGACGCTACAAAGGGATATTGTAAGGAGTGGAAAAATGCTCGCGACGTGCCCCTCGCCAGGAGATAGAGGTGACAGAGAAGAATGCGAGGAAGATGACACGGCATCGCATCGTGACGTCACATGGGGGGGAGGAGGAGAGGGGGAGGCAAAGATACGTTTAAGTTGGAAATTTATCGGCGGTACGTATGATTAATCCGATCTTAAGCTGAGATTACGTTATGTTTTAGTCGCGTAGCTGCCGGCAGTTAATTAATGACACATTCTCCATCGGTTCTGTTACGGTTTATGGTTATATGGCCCATATATTGTTGTTTCTGAACGTGGTTTAAGTGCAACAGACATACGCCGTCTAGTCGCAAGCTAAGCAGAGCTTGCGTTTTGGGTACTAGACAATTTATGAACAAACTTATATGTTTCTAGATACATACATATTATAGATAAATTACACCCAGACGCAGAACAAATGATTATGATCTGCATAAACATTTGTCCTGGGTGGGAATCGAACCCATGACCTCCTGCATAGCAGTCAGGGCCAGTAACCATTAGACCAACAACAGTCAGTTTGTATGGGACAACCCACTTTTATGCGGCTGAAGCCGCTTCGAAAAGCTATTTTGATATCACACTATAGAAGAGAACCAATCTGTACGAGTATGTTGCATTTTGTGCCAGACATGTTCCTTGTTTGAGTTTTCATGTGATGCTAAGTAAATTATAATTTAAGGACCTGCCTGGTTGATCTCCAATAAGACAGTCGTTAGTGCAATAACATGTCAAATTTCGAAAGCAAAGCATTTAAATTTTCGCAACAGTATAAATTATATTTAACCTACCTTAATATTATAAAGAGGGAAAGTTTGTTCTATACTTTGTAGGAGGTAATCTCTGAAAGACCTGGACAGATTGCGTAGATTTTTTCGCTGATAGAAAGCTGCTTTACTCCTGAGTGACATAGGCTATACTTTTTTACTATTACTTTACGTGGGCGAAGTTGCGGGCAAAAACTAGTTATTAATAAAAGAGACTTTGCAACGAACAGTTGTTTATACTCATGAAGTGAAGCTTCAATAAAAGTTAACAAATGTTAAAAAAATACCCACCACGAAATGGAACATAATACAAAATACTAGGTAGTATCGTTATAGCAAATAGCTGTGTTGAAACAGTCTCTGTACCCTTTAGTCAGCCGTATTGAACCCTTTTGTGTCCTTATCACCATTTTACACCAACGCCCTAACCTAGACCATTCGGTAACGATGCCACAATGTAATTGGATTCCTCGCAATATATACGTTACTATAATATTTACCGCGACTTCCTTCGCTTCAAGCTCATTTCAAACTACGCTATCATATAATAGCATATAGTTAAGCATTAGCATAACATTATCGCTCATCATTTCAGCCGATAGACGTCCACTGTTAGACATAGTCCTCCCCCCCTAAGTGTCACCACAATTATCGATCCTGTGCGTTCCGCATCCATCGGATTCCCGCAACCATCACCAGGTCTTCGGTCCACCTTGTAGGAGGCCTACCGTAGCCGCGTTTTTCAGAACGCGTGTGCCACTCCAGAACCTCACTTAGAATACGTTCACACTTTGCTATACGGTATATTATTAGCAAAACTAACTAAATGTATGGTGCGCGATGTATGTTGGTGCGCAATATAATAGCAAATAGTATATTACGAGCTATATACTATATGCTTTTATATTATAGCGTAGTCTGAAAGTAGCTTCAGACTCGTGAAACAGCACAATGCCGTTTGGTTACTATTTTGAGAAGTTTTTTATTTTATTTACTTATTCTAAAACACAGTAACCTAACTTATTTCTTGTAATATCAGTTATTTATCAGTAAAAGTCACTCCAAACCAAATTAATTTTTGTAATAGCTATTGAATATGTACTTTCAAGTAATTAATAAAAAAAAATTAAATATACACGTATGAGTATGGATAAAGCTGAAAATAATGAGTAATAAGTATATAATAAATAATAATAATAATAATAATGTTTTTTTTTTATTAAACGCGCTAATGTCTGATGAGGCTGGGATAGGGACATAAGGAAAGGCCAAGAAATGAAAGGCCTCAGGGCTCGGGTATAGGCGAAGTCAGAATCTCTGGCATTCGACTGGTAAAGCTGGATTAAAAAAAAAACAAATAGATATTTAAGACCAATTTTTGATGATTATTTAGGCTTTTAGCCAACAAGGTGCTAAAAATTCGAATCAATAGTGCCGTCGAGTGATACCGAAGGATACGACCAGTTTCTGATAATTCGGAAGACGCTTCGGTACCATTTCAATTATTGTAATATAGTGGAATTTTCCCAAGTTCTGTTGTTAACGCGCTTTGATCCTAGTTTTAATTTTAGATCAAATGTTGTAGATTGGAATGATAAGGTAGGTACTCGTAGTTACGGTTCGTAAGCAATGAGGATTTGGTTGATAAGACTTCGTTCAAAATCATTTTTCATTCTGTATTTGATGAGAGGTCTGTGCGCTGCAGCATGACCTGTGCGCTGCAGTAGAACTTACGCACTGTAGTAGGACTTGAGCACTGCAGTAGGACTTGCGCACTGCAGTAGGCCTTGCGCTCTGCAGTAGGACTTGCACACTGCAGTAGGATTTGCGCACTGCAGTAGGTCTTGCGCACTGCAGTAGGTTTTGCGCACTGCAGTAGGACTTGCGCACTGCAGTAGGACTTGCGCTCTGCAGTAGGACTTGCGCACTGCAGTAGGACTTGCGCTCTGCAGTAGGATTTGCGCACTGCAGTAGAACTTGCACACTGCAGTAGAACTTGCACACTGCAGTAGGACTTGCGCTCTGAAGTAGGACTTGCACACTGCAGTAGGACTTACGTACTGCAGTAGAACTTGCGCACTGCAGTAAGACTTCCGCATTAAAGTAGGACTTGCAGCCTGTTCAAGACTTCGATATTAGCGGCTAGCGGGGCGGCATCGGTAAGCAGACCATAAGTTCAAGCGAAAGAACTCCAAAGCGAGAACGCACACGTATAACACGCCTGACTTGTACGTAGAACGACGTTGCGTGGCGTGTTACGAGTGTAGCTCTATAAGTCTAGTTTCCAAATGAAATGTATGTAGACCGACGCGCCCAGATCGGCGTGCGTGGCACACGTGCAAGCCGTGTAGCCGTGTAACCTTTATGCTAACGTAAAAATTATTGAATTTTGTTATAAAGTCTAGCAAAATATATAAACTACGAAACAGCTTTATTTAAGTAGTCGGGTAAAAAGATCGGGGTTGTTAATTTACGCTGCTGAATGTAGCTACAATATTTCAGTAGGTACACCTCTCTCTTCAACCGGGTTGAATTTAAATTACTCACTTTATTATTTTTATTTTTTCAGCTCCGCTCGCTTCGCTCCGCTCGGGTGAGTGTTTGTCTTTCTATCTCATTAATTTCTCAGCTTTCTTTGCTTTTGTCCGGTGTTGCCAGACTCGCGATGCCCCGTGCGAAGCGAGTTCAGAATAATACTTAGTTAAGTTAATAGGATAGTTAATGTACGAGATAATAATTGAAGTAGATTCTTTGTGATTAAGTAATTAACTGTTCACTTTGTGTTATTTATTTTGTTATTGGTTATCGAGTTGTTTTAGTTTGTGAAACGGGGATGAAATAATTTGTTTATTTGCTGATAATGGGAATTATTTATTGGAGATATTGTTTTATATTTTAACTGTCAAGTATATAATGTCACTCAAAGCAAGAACAAAACTGTAAGATCAGACTTTATATACTCTTCGGTTGCTCGATGTAGCTTCACCAACAGGCGCTGGTAGGCTTGGCTTGGCATGGAACGGCAAGGCGTTGATTTTGCTTCTATAATGTTGGTAAGTTGGTATAAACTGACCTGGGCATCATTCTAGACCCTGTTTGTTTACAGTTCTAGTACGGTTTTTTTTTAAATTGGGATATCACCAATTGAATTCTCCCGTTCTAAGGTGGAGCGAGAGGTCGTATTTGATTTTTATTGACTAAAACCAACCTTTTTGTTTTTACGTAGGAAATCATCAAATAACCTCACCTGCTCTGGGTGGAGCAGAGGGAGTGTCAGTTATTCTTTACTGTGAGCGCCGCAGTAACTCCCTCGAACAATCCGCAGCCCTGAAAGGCGTCGGCCCTAACTGGCTCCTCAATTTTGCTGACATCTCTTTAATGCACTTATGGAACCCAATGTGCCGTAGACCCAGGCTTGGTCATTACCGGAAGGCTAAACGGCGAGCTACAAATGGCTCGCCCTCCGTAAACCCGACTACGGTGGCCGGTAGTCATCTTGCGACTCTCGAGGGTGTCACCGGCGGTAATCCTCATTTTCCCTTAGCCCACATTTCGTATAATCATCATCACCATCATCATTTCAGCCTAAAGACGCCCACTGTTGGACATAGATCTCCCCCAAGCGTCGCCACATTGACCGATCCTGTGCGTCGTGCATCCACCGCATTCCAGCTACTCTCATCATGTCGGCCCACCTTTCGGAGGCCTTCCAACACTGCGTTTTCCACTCTAGAATCTTTCGGCCTTTTCGGTTCGTATAATAAATGAACTTAATGATAAACTGATTTTCTCAAATCGCTAAGTCTTTTAAACTACATTAGAACATTCACAATGTATCTCTTTGTCATTTGATATTTCCACTTACAGTCTTCAATTTCAATTCAACATCAATTTATTTGTTCGATTACTATTATTAAACTTACATCTTACAGATAAGTGATGAAACTTTTTGCATTCCCTCTTCGTCACGAACTTAGATTTCTTTAATAAATCCACAATTGTGAGGCTGAAGTTGCCCAAATTATATAGAAATTGGCCAATTTATTGTTCAACTACTTTCGAAGTGCGTCGGCCATTGTTTGCGAATTTGAAAAAGTTATTTAGTTAATCTTGGTAAACTGTTGGAAGTTCGGTTGAGTTATAGAGTGTTCGGAGCAGGTTTGTTTGATGGCGCTGTTTGAGTGAAGTGCGTGTTATGTTACTGATAATATGTATATATAATATAATATTCCAAAACTATCACACAACGCCGCCTAGTCCCAAGCTAAGCAGAGCTTGTCTTATGAGTACTAGACAACTGATAAACATACTTATATATTTCTAAATACATACATAATATAGATACAGAACAAATGATTATGCTCATCACACATTGGTCTTGGGTGGGAATCGAACTCACAACCTCCAGCATAACAGTCAGGGTCACTAACCACTAGACCAACAGGCCAGTCAAAAAATGAATTCAATGATATAGGTAATTTGTATTGTACACAGATATGTTTATAGCTATACATACAACATTAGTTTTAGCAAATGCGAAACCCGAAACAAGTTTCAAAGATTTTTATGTAAAGAATCTATGTACCAAATTTCATAACTGTATCATGAAAAATCACAAAGTTATAAGCTTGTTATGTCAGCAACAATACATAGTCACCGGTCATCAATATATTAAAGAGACAGTCATTTTATTAACCAGCTCATAGAATGCCTAAATTGGTGACGCGTGGTGGCTTCTTTACCAACGGGAGTGTTGAACAAGGGTGAACAGGTATCTTCAGAGCACGCGCTCTTGGTCGTAGACCGTAGGTATGAATCGCTTTCCATCAGACGAGATCGAAGACAGTCATTGAATGGTTCAACGTAAAATACTAAACTTGATTATTATTTCTATTATATCTTTAGTTATTTACCAATTACTTTAGTTCGTCAGTCTCCTATGCAAAGACAGTTTTTCGTATATCATCATCATCATTTCTACCGAAAGTCATCCACAAACACACACACACACACACACACATAGGCCTCCCCCAAGTGTCACACAACATACCTAAAATCCTGCGTATTCCCGCGACTCTCGCCAGGTCATCAGTCCACCTTGTGGGAGGCTTTTCATATCTCACTCAGCCAAAATATCTTGAAGAGAATCAAATAAATAACCTTCTTTTACAAAATAACGACATCTACATAGATAACAGTTTGTTCACAATATTCAATAATGTCAAACACAACGTTTCATGTTTGTGCATTCATGTTCAAAATTCAATCCGTGCCTTACATTCGAAGCCTTTCAAAACTGCTCAAAGGGAACACACAGCTGCGCGGTGATTGCGTTAGTGTCGGAGTCAAAGCTTGCAGTAAGGCCTAGCAAATAAATGCACGGGACCGGTTTTCTAAGCTGATCAGGCGCCCCTACAGCGCTGACCGGGGCCCCCACCGCGCAGCAAAGCAAAAGGTATAAACAACTTCACATCTTGTGCGAGGGGATCGACGTGGCTTAGTTACCTAACACTTTTGAGGGCACGCGAACATTGAAAAGAAATAGAATAAAAGAAAAATAGGGTGTGTTTCGATCGCCGTGTGGCTGTGTGTTTATTTAGTACTAGCCTTTGCCCGCGGCGTCGCCCACGTCCATATTAAATAGCCTATGCCACTCAAGAATAAAGCAGCTTTCTATCGGTGAAAAAATTTTAGCAATCGGACCAGTACTTCCAGAGATTAGCTCCTACAAACAAAAACAAAAAAAAATAAATAAAAAAAAATAAGTTTACCTCTTTTTTATATTAGTGTAGATTTTAAAGACTGAATTGAGCTTCTAAACTAATTTGAAATGTAAAATTCATTTTTGAAGTTTTTTAGGGTATTTTAACCCTTCAGATACCGTCAATTAGAGACACAATAGTAAGACAATAGATGCGCGGCCACCGGTGGTCGCTTGGGGATTCATGAATTAAAATATAAATCATATTCTGTTTTTAAATACTAGCAAGTTTCCAATTCGCAGAATGTTAAAATTAAAAAAAAAAATACCACAATGTAACCAGTTTTTTTTTAGAACGCAAAATTAAAACTATTCCAAAATCAAAATACCCAACGTTGCTAGTTGGTTTAATTGAAACATTTTTTAAATAAAATATTCTACAATAGTCACGTTCGTTACGGCCGGTACATGTCTATTTAAATAATTTTAAGCGCAGGAAAGCAATTTGTTCACAAACGTTACGAACTTAACAACGAGCATTTTTATAACGTTGACGTGATTTGAATTCTTCTCATGTCCTTGTTATGAATCTGACGAAATTCAGTACATTATTGTAGGTGGCAATTCCTGCCTTGTACTAGGAAACCATGACACAAACGGGCTGAGCCTTGTACGATACTTAATGATGGTTAGAAGTGGAACAAGGTGGCCAATTGAAGAGTTCATCATACTAATATTATAAATGTTAAATCTACTCTGTCTGTTAAGGCATAAAACCCGGTATAGATACCGGCACGGATCTTGAGCGCTGGCTTCAAGTTGCGCAGAAGTCAAATATTCGATCTCTTTAGTGGTACGACGTGAGACGCGGTGGCGGGGAGCGTCAGTAATTGGCTCGCCGCGCTAGCGCGTCATAGACGTCACTCGTGATTCGTTCCCTGCGCTTGCTGCATGTATCTAACAACGACGACGATTGGCTCGCCAATGTATGGAATGCGCAAAGCGATCTCCACTCTGACATCGAAAGCTTAAGATCCGTGCCGATATCTATACCTAAATCTGTCTCCTAAATGTCATACATACTAAAAATCTCCGTTCAACGAATAATCGTCTACTAAGATGTCCTTCACACCGGTCTGGGTTTATCCGGTCCTCTTTCTTTGTCCAGGCGATCTTTCTCTGGAATGCGCTCCCATTGAACATCAGGATGGCATCCAGCCGGTTCTCTTTTAAGGTAATGAATGGCACGTGAACACATTCGGAAGAAATTGGCAGAATCTTCACAGCAGTGATTTATTATACTCATTTCTCATAATAATTTTGTTTATTTGTATGTATTTATATAAGTATTTATTTTTATAATTATGTATTAATTTTGATTTTAATTTTTCTTTTTTGTTTACTTTGAAGTTCGCACCTACCATGTTTTGCTGCACCTGCATCTGCACCACCCTAAGGTCGACTGGTAGATAATGCCTAAGGCATTAAGTCCGCCTTTGTACAGTTTATATGCAATAAGCATTAATAAATAAAAAAATAAATAAATAAATAAATGTCATCCAGTTAGTTTAATAAAATAATTCAGCGGTTGCAGTGTTTTTTTTTAATGTAGTTTTTGATTCATTTTACACACTTTATGTTTGTATACTTCTTTATTGCAATAAGACAAAGTTCTATCGTACAGCATTATGCTATAGCAGAGCAAATTTAAAAATTTCTATCAAATATTAAAATGGATTTGGACCCTGTCGCTAAGTAACAATTCAATAAATTTGATATGATTGTAGATTATTAGATGTTTTCAACCAGTAATTTCACCATTAAACTCAAAAATTCAAATAATTGACATTTTAATTTGGCATTATATTCTATTGCCCACATTAATTTAATTTATTGTTTTGATAATTTAATTATTTACTTTATTTGTAACTGTAATTTATGACTTTTTAATACAGTGTAAAATATTTTTTTTTTGTAATTTAATTATAATTTTTTTTTTAATTTCTGAAAATCTGAACTAATATAGAAATAACTGTTACTAACATACAATGTGGACCAAAAGTTGTCTTTTTAAATAAATTATTATTATAAACTAGAAAAAACTCATATTGTATCGTCTACCACGCCATATTATGTACCTATATAACTAATGACGTAACACCGGGTACGCTGAACGGATGCAAGCCACTTATCAGCTGGCTGACCGCAGCTGTGGTCTTAGTTGTGAGCGTTCCAGTTCCTCTCAGGTGTCTGCTAATACCTTATCAGGTTAGTAATTGGAGCTGTGGCTACAGGTTGCGGTCCCTACTCCAATTTCTTGTAGGATTTGGAGTTTTGGTCAGGAGTGTTCGGATAGCCTTCCGGCTTTCTTGGTAAGGTTTTGATAAAATTTTGTTGTTATATTGGTTCAATAAAAATAGGAACCTCTTATTTGTCAAATGTAACTTGAAAAGTACCGTTTGCACAGAAAACTTATTTGCGTATAAAAACGACTTTTTTATTATGTTGTTTATACGAGTCTAAGTGAAGAAAAACGTTACCTATTGTTTAATTTATGTAAATATGTATACAACATAATTTTTAGTTTATGCGGAACATGAATATAGTTTGTTTTTTCCAAAAATATTTAAAAAGGTCACAAGTTGGACACCACACTACCGAAACGAAGTACAACACAGGTCAGCAGGTCAAAGCGGGCATTAGTGGCCAGCGAACAGCTGGGTGCAAGTGCAAAACAACCTCTCAGTCAACTGGTAACTCGGTGACTATGTATTGTTGCTGACATTTATACCTATGGATTAAAAAAAAAAATCAAACTTCTAAGTTAACGAATAAAAAAGATACGGCGGTTTATGTCGCAAAAAAACGTATATTTTGATACTCTCAAAGATCGATATTTATAAGGTACTTCCCGTTGACCCGGAATCCTAAAATTTGGCACAAAGTAAGGTCTTGTAGTACAGGTAAAATAAATATAGCCTATGTATAAAGCAGCTTTCTATCAGAGAAATATTTTTTGCAATCGGACCAGTACTTCCAGAGATTACCTACTACAAACAGACAAACAAACTTTACCTTTACCTTTATAATATTAGTGTAGAACTGTAGATGATAAACTGACAGATATTTATATGTTATGGATGGAAAAATGCTTTTATTATTATTAAGTTAAACTACCCCACGATGAGCTACGCGTGAGCAATTCAATTCGAACATCAAATACATGAGCGGCCGCTCGTAAAACAACACCGAGCAATATTCATAAAGTCATATTTTGTAATACAGTAATAGCTCCCCCGTTTCACTCGTAGACTATCGTCATTTTTCATTAGGGAGAATATAAAAAAAAATATTATCGCGGGAATACCGTGGCTGGACTTATATTAAAGTAAGCGGATCAGGGTTTTAATAATAGTCCGTTTTAATATTAAAATATGGTAGTGGCGATGTTTTGTAGCAGAACCGACGGGGTTTAATAATTCTGTGGAAAAATATTACAGTGTTTTTTTTTCTGTTAGAATTTCTTTCGGGATTCGGTCTGCCGTAATTAATGGGTTCGTTGATGCCTCGATTATCTTAGCTTTTGTTATTTTTCAGATTTGTTTCTAAAAAGTGTTAGTTAATTAGTATTCGATCGCCAGATAATGGAAACGACAAAAGGGCCTTGACATGACATGACATCATTGAAACGACATCTTTGATCTGTAAGGTTTCAATAAAAACCTTAGTATTTAATTTACTTTTCAAGTATATGTTATGTAGCAACATTTTGACCGAAAGTCGTTCAAATAACGGTTTTTAAAATATTAAAGGGGGGGGGGGGTCTTCCCCACTTGGACTAGCACTGGGTCGCGGAAGGGCAGTCAGTCGACAGCACTCGTAGCGTTCAGACGTAAATTCTAGTCGTAACCATGTTAAGTTTAGCTACTTAACAGTCTACATTTTGTATTAATAATGTTTAAGAAACAGTGTGACTATCTGAAGAAATAAACAGATGTATTATTTAAGGTGTGTATTATTCTTTGAATAAGTTGTCTTACTACAGATCGAACCGGTTGAATAGGCACATGCATTACTTTACAAAAAACAAGCGTTTTGTGGCATAATTATGTTCTGTTCATTTTAAGTACGACTTTTTTAAGTTACAGAATTCTATGGCCCTGGAACGAAGGCAAAGAAGGAACACAGGAGTAGGTACTAGTCAGTAAAAGTCTGATACGCCCTCCTGCTCCGTTCTAGAGAAAGAAAAGAAATAAAAACGTTTATTTCTATCTCACACATACATTTTAACTTAAAACAGAAAAAAACATACAGATAATTTCGTATAAAAAAACAAAAAGACAACTTTAAAATCTGTGTAGGGTCAAAAAGGCGCCTAAGTCAGCATATGCTGCGATATCTATATAATAGAGATAGAGCGAGAAAGATCATTCGCACCAAAAAAAACAAAACAGTGGCAAAAATCAAAATCAAAGCATTTATATCAAATAGACCATTTGCAGGCACTTTTGAATAGTCAAATGTCACTCAGTCCAAGAAAAGTGAAGCTAAATTGCACGTTCCAAAACGTAGATCTCTATGGAGAAGAACATGCAAGAAACTTCATGGACACTCTTTTAAATCATATTATGTGTTACATATAATGTTTGGTTACATATTTCTTGATGCTTCTATTATGTGGCTTGAGAAAAGAATACTTGGAATAAGTTTGGAAGGCATTGGGAAGCATACTAAATTAAAAAACACAGATACTGCGCTCGAGATCTCCAAAAATAAACACAAAAAAAAAACTAGCTGAACAAAAAAAAAACTTCTGAAATGTGGCAAAGCTCACCACTATTCATATAATATTTAACCAACCAAAGAGTAATTATGATTCAACTAGCGCGCTCTGGCGACTGCGGCCGAAAGCGCGTAAGTCGAAACTTTGTCATATTAGTGGTGGAGAATGTGGGGACTAGCTTATATTATCTATGGGACGGTGTGAGAGCTATTAGCAAATATAATACCACAATATGTTTTAGGGATTCCCTCAAACAACTCGCTCTGGCGACTGCGCTTTTATCTAGCATAAAGCCTATTTTACTATGTGAATGTGTATAGTTATAATGGTATATCCTTTTTTTTTGCATGTTATGTTATTATTGATTTTGTATGTACTTATTTTCTTACTAGCTTTTGCCCGCAGCTTCACCCGCGTACATAATCCCAGGATAAAAGTATCCTATGTGTTATTCTGGGATATGGTCTACTCGTTTACCAAGTTTCATCGAGATCCGTTCAGTAGTTTTAGCGTGAAAGAGTAACAAACATACATACATCCATCCATACATCCATCCATACATACAAACTTTCGCATTTATAATATCAGTAGGAATATAACTGTTACACAAGGTGTCTACATCTCGTTTTTCTTCCAACTCTTCTTTAGCAGGTGTGCTGGAAGAGATTTCTTTAGGAATAAGCATCACCTCAGTACCTATTTTTCTGTTTCCTTATTCTAATCTTATATTTTGTGTGTGTACATAAATGATTAAATACAAAAATAATAAAAAGCCTTATATACAAATGGGGACAAAATGTCCCCCAACTTGACGCTGCAACGTTAGCTAGTGTCCTGCAACTTACATTCACCTCTGGCATAGCAGCCGGGGCCACTAACCACTAGACCAACTGGCCATTCAAGCCATCATGCTGGGGGACATTTCGTCCCCTAATATATCTGAGGGTGCCTACTCAACATTCGGAGAGCTTCCTTAAAGAAAAGTTTTATCCGAAGAGTGTCATGTTTTGCCGATTTCGTGGAAGGATACTGACCTCGCAGCGAAACACGACGCCACGCCGTCACTTCCACGCCGTACAATAGTTTATAATTTGTTATGATTCATTTTTATATTATTATTATATCTAGCCCATATTGTCCCACTGCTGGGCAAAGGACTCCCTCCACTCCTTCCAATGTTCCCGGTTTTGAGCTACTTCTTTCCAATTCCCAAGGAAGACATCCAAGTCGTCCCGCCATCTCCTTCTTGGTCTGCCGCGACACCGACGAGCGATTTCAGGGCACCAATTTTGCGTTTTCCTGGCCCACCGCTTGATCGCTCATTTTTATATGTATTAGTTTATTATTTTGCAATATTATTTATGTTCAATGCCTTAAGCATAATCAGACTTTCACTTTTCCCACTGCTGGGACTAACGCCTCCTCTCTAGGAGAGAAAATATGCCGTAATAAATTCAATAACATTTATTTGAATTTTCATTTCAAGGACATGCCGGTTTCCTCGCGATGTTTTCCTTCACCGTTTTGAGAGCAGTGGTGATGAAATAAATTTATACAATGTATTGTGCTTGGTTGGGTTTGAACCCGTGACCTTCCGCGAGAGGGAATGTTAGACTTTTATTGACTAAGACTCCTGTTCCTTCAGTTGCTCTTTGCGTTTCAGGGCTGCGGTGACTCTTATATAGGTCTATTCCTTCAAGCGTCTATTGGCGTGATGCTATATTATGATTGATGAACAAAACATTGTTTTCCAACAACACACTGTGTCTATCTATTGTGAGTGCCTATTGTTCTAGTTTCGTCAATATCATCTTCACGGTGTATTGTGAGGTAGTGGGGTTTCTCAAATCCTTCTCAGTTCAGAGGAGCGCCTATAGTAAGTATTTTGTTACATATCGTGTTCATTCAGGGAAGATGGTGCCTGAAGCCTGCTAACATTTGATAGGCAGAAGGTACTTAGTACAATGCATGCGTTAACTCTTCCAGGAAAGTTTTACACTGAGTATAAAAGTTAAAGCTGTATGATTGGTTTAGTTACATTCCCTTCTTTGTATATATGTGGAAAACCATCGTCGTTCCTTCGTTTATACCGTGAGCATCGAAGGACTAGAACAGTTTGCCTGATGCGGTCTTCCCGTCCAATTATAATTTAGGTGTCTTCAAAGTTGGAGTGAGCTCTTAATAAACTAGTGCGCCTCACCATCAACGATTGCATTACTGCTAACCATCAGGTGGGATCGCGGTCAAGCACAAGCACAAGGTTTTTAATATCATTAAAAAAAAAACATTGGAGACGGAGTGTCAGACTTTTGCTGACTAAAATTTAAATGTTTTTATTCAGATACTTTTTACATTTCAAGGCTACGGTAACTCTTTCGAACAATCCCTGTAGCCCTGGCCAATTAGGCTCGTCGTTCCACAAGTAAGAATTTAACATTCCGTGAACCATGTGGGGTTTAATAGACCCCAATCACATAAAAATCCTGATGACTCTCAGTAGCTGGAGTTATATTCTGTGCGCTGAATATTCTTGGGGTCTGATAAACCCCACATGGTTTACAATGTAACTTTTATGCACATGCTTCTCGATTACTCCGATTGTTAACCGTAATGCGATCACACAAGCAAACTCCAAGCATAATCCTTTCCATTGCCCGTTAGGTGACTGTAAGCCTTCTAATGAGTTCCATTGTAAGTTTCAGTGCCCTATGTCACCATTGGCAACCAACTACTAACACGCACTGGTCATAGACTTTCGTCTTAAGATACTGTGGTATGTTGGACGAGACGATACCGCGCAGATCCCGAATGCTACCCAGCCGAGTCGGATTTGATTACAGGAAAGTTCAGAAACCGTTAATCTGTATTTAATCCTTTGGTTCGCTGTGTAGCTGATTGGTTATTATCATTGAATTTTTAAGAGTAATTTGAAATTTAATAATCCTTTCAATCCGAAACTTTTTGTACCTTCATAAAGACAGCGATTAAAAAATGTAACCCTAAAAAAGTTTCTTTCAAAGTTCTGAAAGGTCATGAAAAGTTCTTTCTTCCAATAAATTTCTTTTCGCTTTCATGATTGTAACAATTAAGGAGATTATAAAAGTACTTGAATAACGTTTTTATTGATGTTCTTCTAAGCGTTTAAGTACCCAACGAGTAATATATATCTAAGTTTTTTATAACCCCACTTACATTTTTGCATAATGTTCAAAAATAAATAAATAACTATGATAAATGAATGAGTATCATAGATAACATAGTGCTCTGAAATGCTTTAAAAATTACTCTTAACGGAATATTATCAATTTTGTTTATTTCTACACGCATTTTTATAAAATTATATCTGAGGCCATTTGGGAACGATAAGATTTTTAGTAACAAATATTATTTTTCATAATACAAACTTTAACTGAAAATAAATTTCCGAATTTTAAGAGAATAAAGAGTGAATAGGCTTTTCGCTTACCATGCCAGCAGTGGCGAAGCGTGATAGAGGTAAGCCGGATCAAAAAAAAATGCTTGCCTACTCCGAGCGCGGGCACGCAGTCTTGAGTCTTTACCGAAAATCTGTGATTGGCATCCTGGCTTCAGTCTTGTATAGGCAGATGTATTTTCAGTCCACTTTTACTATACGTGTAAGCACTGAGATATTGAAACAGTGTCTTGCAAGCATAATAGAAGTGGCTTTGATAAAAGCCGTTTGTGGTGAAATGATGATAAATGATGTAAATTAAACAAAACTTAATTGACTAAGTAGGTACTAATAATACTACTTATACTCTAAAGCTATTCGTCTATTCTTTCTTACAAAGTCCGCTAAGACATTATCATAAAAGCCGGGAAGATTCTTAATTTTTAGTAAAGAACATTTTTCTATAGAAAGAATGGTTAGGTCAGATAATCGTTCTTGTTTTTGAGCATTAGGCATGTTGATATTTATTGTAAAGGGATATATGAAAATGTTTAAAAAAACAGCTCTGAGAAGAACTTTTGCTTAGGTGTAGTTTTAAGAACGAAATCTAAAAAAAATCGCACGAAAATTATTAGACTTCGCGCACGACCTTACTCATAGATCTAAACTCCCCTCCCGCACGCGCACCCCCGAGCCCCGCCTTGGTGACGCTTGGGCTGTGCAGCATAAATCGTGATATTTTAATTTCGCCATAACTTCAAAGCCAAACGTCCAATTTTAATCATTCAAAGACCAAATATTATCTACATAAACTGTACTTAGTGATGAAATAATTTATTTTGATAAGGGTCAATAGCATGAGTAAAATAAATGCGTTCACATGTAATCCAAAAAAAATTCAAGATGATTAGATAAAAAAATGGTTGTTGTGCCTCACTCGACATAGATAGGTTGCTGTTTTGCTGATTTTTTTGTAGATATTTATAAGATCTACAATTAATTAGAACATTTTACGGTTCTATCGTTTATAGTTTAGGCAGCGTACGCAAAATAAGTAACTTTTCTGGTTGATTTTTTACACCTTGTGTCCGAAAAACCCAAATATCTTACGGAACCCTATTTTTTTCCAAAATAAAATTTAGCCTATGTTACTCCTGAATAATGTAACTTTCGAATGGTAAAAGAATTTTTAAAAACAGTCTAGTAGTTTTTAAGCCTATTCAATACAACTCTATCAAATAACTCGAAAAAAAACCGGCTTGCCGGAGCGCTAAGAAGCGCGAAGGTTTTTTGACCTTTATGTGACGTCATGACGTATAAATTGTAAAGCTTTGTAACCCGATCGCGCCGGCGGCTTATCTTATAGCAATATGTTATTGAAAAGCAAATTTTGTTGATTATTATTTTGTCCATAATGTACTTAGTGTAGGCGTTTTGTAATGTTTCTTTGTAGTTTTATAATTACTGATTGTGCCATTTCTTAATTACGGTAGAGAGTGGTTGTGTTCTAAACTTCTGAAGGTGAAGCCGGTGGGAATCGAGTTGTATGGAACCTTCGTCACTGCTGATGCCAGGGTTATCCGAAAGGGAAGCTCGGTCCCGGTACGAAAGGTACGAAGGAACGGGGTGGGCTTTTAGTCAGTAAGAGTCTGACACTATCTCCTGCTCCGCCCAAGAGCGGGGGTTGTCATTGGATGATACTTTCCACCATAAAAAAAATCGCTTACCATCAGGTGAGATAGTGGTCAAGCGTGAGGGTCAGAAAACCGTTGGAGCCTGGCAGGGCTGATGCCTGCCGGGGCCACGGGAGAATATCTGAAAAGGAAACCAGTAGTCTTACACCGTAATGGGCAACTAGAGGAATATAGATGGATAAAATCAGTAAATGTCTGACAATCTTCCAATTACTTCTCCCGCTCTAGGAAGAAGCAAGCAAGAGCGTGACCGATTTTACAGGCTGAAACTGCACATGTCCTTCAGCTGCTTTTTGCGTTTTCCGCGGCAGAGCATCTCCGACTTACAAAAGGATAAACAGTCCGATAAAATGAAAACACGTCACGTGGGACGAGCCACAGACACGAAGCAATAAAACATTAACGTTTATCTCCAGGGAACTTGCTTGAAGGTCAATATCACGTACATTCGTTGTCGGTAAGTGCTTCCGTATTAGGTACACAGTATATTAGGTATCTCTAGTAGTAAGTACATAGTTATTATTTATTTGTAGTAAGCTGTTCTCGGGTCGACGCGCTAAGCTCACCCGTCTGAGTTGTAAAATGGAACTAGTGGTGATGTATGTAAGTACATTAGGTGTATGTATGGCTGTCTAAATAAAAGTATTTTAAGTTCGTGACCCTATTTTGTTTTAGCTGGGAAATTATCAAATAACTTCTCTCACTCTGGATGTAGTGGAAATCAGACTAAAACCTGTGTTCTTTCAGTTACCTTTGCGTTCCACGGTCACTCTTTTAAACATTTCCGCAGCCCAAGATGTTTTCGGTTTTTCTGACATCTTTAGAGGTGCACGAGGAACACACGCGTCGTCAATTCGAGCTCTATTCTTACCAGTCTACAGACTAACTGCCAGTAACTCTTTCGATCAATTCTTCAACCAAAGTTCATGACCATTACTAGGAAGAAGACCCAAATAGTAACGTGCTTTTCATTACGAATACAAGAAGATAGATCTAGTTTTTTTTTTAATAATTTGACAACTGTTAGTTGAAAGTAAAACTACCTAGGGATGAAAAGTGTGATACTTTTCAGCCCGCTCCTCAGGTAACTTCAGACCTACTTTCAGAGTATGAGTAATGAAATAACCTTTTTCTGACTCGGTAACCAAACCGTAGACCTCTAGTTAGATCAGCAATCGCACTTGTGACGACAGTAGGTATTGATTAAGTAACGAGTTGGTATAATTGTGAGTGCGAATTATACGCCAATAATAAAATATTAAAACGCTGTAAAAGTTATTGAGGATATTTTAAATATTAATATACTTTTAATGTCCATATACAGGCAAACACCGCATTTAATATACATCAATATTAATTGAACTATAAATGGCAAAATCACATCAATGGTACCAGGGCAGCAAGAATCTGAGGAGCGTTATTCATAGTCGGGGTAGAAAGTGATTAATTTATAAGTGGATTCGGATCTACTGTATAATTCACTTGAAGTTTAATCCGTATTCATAGTTATGATTAACAGGCTTCAGTTAACTTGAAAGTGCTTAAGAATTAATGAACTGACTGTACGTAGGTACGTTGTGTCGCTCCGTGTGTGTTATGTTTGAGTGGTCGTTAAAGGTGAATTGTTGGAAAATCTCGAGATGGCTTTTCATCTGTTGAATTTGTTATGATCTTCGTTATGATTATAATAATAACTCCATCGCCGTATCTCTACGTTAACGCCGTGGCAAGGCTTACGCGCTTCAATAAACCCTGGGTCTGTTTGTGTAGAGTTTTCTTTACCGTAACATGCCTAGGGGGAAGGGCCCAGACTGATAGAGGTTCTATACGTAGGGTAATTTTATGGCGAACTGTTGGGCATCAGTGACCCCACGGACCTAATCTTCCAAGAGTATTCTTATTCCTTATCTCCAGTTTGCCTTTATTAGCTGACCGTAGTGCACACTAACGAGGAATAGAGCTGCACTTGCATAGCGTGTACACGGATAATCGTCGGTTGGTACTACATACGTCCCATAAAAATGATCTAAGGAGCCTCTGCCAGTTGGTTTCGGTTCTTCGTACGCCTTCCAAAGGTTCAGGATCCTGGAATATATTCAACCAATGAATGTTAACATAAAAGTATTATCTTGTTTTTGAAGGTAAATTAAAAAAAAAGCAAAGATGATTGGACATTGCACTTTGTAATTAGATTTACCAGACTAAAAAGATTATCCCTTATACCTTAGATTTCTGAATTTAAATTTGAAGTACAGTACTTATGTGCCGAATACCTGCCAGTTAACCTGAAACCTGTCAGTTTTTGTCATTATAGGGATTTTTATAAGTAGGGTTTACGCGTATTTAATTTGAAATACTCACTTCAAAACTCGGACCTGTACATGTTTGATGTTTTAAGGTACTTAGTGATCGGATCAACATAATTTCTAATACCACGAGGAATCTGATTTATTATTTTGTTTACTTGAAATCTCATACATTCACGTCGTCTCGTATGACTATACTAAAATCAACAGATCAAAATAACACTTGAGAAACTGGGGATTAATCACACTAATATTATAAAAGAGAAGTTTGTAAATGTTCGTGTGTGTGTGTGTGTGTGTGTATAATTTGTTATTTTTTCTGGCTGAGCTGGTTCCAGCATTCTCACCTCCGCTATAGTAGAAAATTATCAAGGGATTCTACGTGCTATTTCAAGATATGACCTACTCGTGTGCCCCTGGGCGGAGCATCGCCGTGCCCTCGTGGGGGCGATCGGCGGCGGAGACCTCTCGCGCCGGGCCCTGGTCGAGGCCATGGTCCGGAGCGAGGAGGAATGGCAGGCGGTCGCCTCCTTCTGCGAAGCAGTAATGCTTGCAAAGGAGGAGGCCGACCGCATCAGGCAACGGCGCCCTCGCCGCCGTCGCCGGGATTCCGATCCCGATTTCCGGCCACCGTAGACGCGGGCTCGCGGACGGCGAGCCATGGGTAGCTCGCTGTCCGATCGTCCGGTAATGGACCGAGTCCAAGACGTCGACGGCGCGCACTGTTCCCGCGCGCCTCAAGGAGTTGTCAGCAGCAGGAGGGGCCCAGCTGGGTCGAAGCCTACTGGGGACAGGGTTGTCCGAAAGGGAGCTCGTGCCCCGGTATGAAGGCTAGAAGGAACGGCGCGGGGTTTTTAGTCAGTAAGAGTCTGACACTGTCTCCCGCTTCACCCAAGAGCGGGTTTCGTCAAAGATGATTTCCCCGTCGAGAAAAAAAAAAAAAAAAAAAAAAAAAAAAAAAAAAAAAAAAAACCTACTCGTGTGCAGGTCCAGGTCAATCCGTTCTGCAGTTTGAGCATGAAGAAGTAACAAATATACACACACACGCAAAAAGTTTGTCTTTTTATTATTGTAATTTTTTTTTGGTAAGATCTCGTTTGGCCACTCTCTCACCTGACGGTAAATAATGATGTGACGAACGATGAAGCACGCTTACCTAGAAGTAACCCATTCACTTTTTATTTTATTTTTTATTTATTTATTTTAAAATTGACACACCAACGACTCATTCACCGAATAACAATGCAACAAACCCATGCAAATTATGAAAAATTATAGTGAATTTGTCACTTACAGGCGTGCACAGCACTTATACAATAAAATCATTAAAAAAAAGTATTTCAAAATGGCATTGGAATTAATTAAATTAAAAATTACATCGAAATAAATTTAAATAAATTAAATTAAAAATTACATCGAAATGTCAGCTAGATAAATTATAAAAAAAAAAACAATAAATTTAGATCAAATACATTATAAATAGAAAAAGAAATCACAAGAATATTATAAAATTTCAAAATTTCAAAACAAATAACAATTAGGCCATGTACGTTAATTAAAACTTTAAATGTCGTAATACTCGTATATAATAAAAGTAATTAAATTAAGATCTGTTGTTGCTGGCTTGTAAATATCGTTTGAATTCATTCAAAGTGTTTGAATATATGTCTAAGTTATTAGTACGTGTGCTCAGCTTAATGTAATTACCTAGAAACCTGTATAAAGGAGCGGAACGACCAAGATTTGTTCTAGTTTTAGGCAATCCAAATGTTTCCGTGTTGAAATTGGATCTGTAATAGGTACGTCGGGGCACGATCAAACCGACTTCTGAAACTAACTCCGGTACGTTAGCCAAGTTGCGAACAATCTTAAAAAGCAAGACTAAATCTGAGCAGCTTCTTCGATGCTCCAAAGAGGTCATCCCAAAATGACAGAGCCTTTCAGAATAATCAGCTTCGCGATCACAGGTCTGTGATCTGTAGCACAGGTATCTTGTAAACTTTTTCTGGATGCGTTCTATTCTGTCAATATGGACACGATACGTTGGATTCCATACGGGAGAAGCATACTCCAGTGTACTCCTCACTAGAGAGTTGTAGAGAACCTTCAGAGTACTGGTTGACTGGAAGTCCTTGCAAATTCTTTTGACAAATCCGGACATTTTATTCGCTTTGGTTATAATGGTGTCAAAGTGATTTACAAAGGATAGTTTGCTGTCAAGATGGACACCTAAATCACGAGTGGAATCAACTCTCTGAAGAGTTGTGCCGTTTAAGTGATATGCTGAGGGCTGAATTAACTTTTTCCGTGTAAAAGTTATATGATAACACTTTTTAGCATTAAGAGTCATCATGTTACTGAGACACCATTCATGAATCGCGTCCAAGTCCTTCTGAAACAAAGCGATGTCGGCACCAGTTACAATCTCTCTATAAATCTTTAGATCGTCCGCAAACATAGAGCATTTTGAATTTTTTATGGACTGTATGATATCGTTCACAAATACCAAAAAGAGAATAGGACCAAGATGAGAACCCTGTGGTACACCGGAGGTTGAATGATAAAGTGGCGATTGATACCCCTTTATAACCACTCTCTGCTGTCGTTCCGATAGGTATGAATTAAACCAGCGTAGAAATTGACCGTGCACACCATACTTCTCAAGTTTTTGTAGTAAAAGCACATGATTCACTTTATCGAACGCACTACTGAAATCAGTGTAGATTGAATCTACTTGTACACCAGAGTCCACGGATCTATTCAATTCAATTCAATTCTTTATTGCTATATCACATGTGTTACAAGATCTTAAAAATTCAAACAAGTGCACATGGACCCTGTCGGGCATAGCAATTATATAGACATAAGTAGGTAGTTAGTTTTTTTTTTTTTTTTTTAAATTAAAACTTAGAGAAAAATTAATTGAAAACAAACAACGGATATACAAATCAAATCAAATAAAAAGTCAATAACACAGTCAATGTATGCAAAAAGTCAATAAATAATAAATGTCGAAAAAAAATTATCATAAATGTCAAAGTAGACTGCATCAATATTAAAATAAATTCATTATAAATGTCTAAATTTAATATACATATGTTTAATTTAGTTTATACGGAATGTAACGTCACGTGTCAATAAATAACCCGCCCCTGATCGTTCCCGGTGGAAAGGTGCCCATAACACTCGCCGCATTTCCTCGCTGAATAGCGATGGCCATCCTTTGCACCAAGAACGACCTGGACCGGGAGTCACCCGTTGCCTCGCCGAGTTTACGGCCCAAATCCCACACAAAACGCCTTGCCTCCACACTCCAACTGCCCAGAGTCTCCACAGCAACAGGCACAAAATAGTAAAGCTGCTCCAAGGAAGCGTACTTCAGCCTCTTCTTAGAGCAGGCATCTTCAGCGGCGGCAGAGGCAGTGTGCATGGTGCGACTCAGGTGACTGGCGGCGACAGTGCTAACGCAAGTTGCGTCCCAGATCAGGCACTTCCCGTTTTTCCATGGCACCAGAGTCAGCCCATCCGGCCTCTTACCATCAGATCTGCTAAGACCTGCAGGCTCAAGCACGCAGGGGACGTTTACCGATACAAGGGCTCTACGGACTATGTCATTCAGAGCATGGTGACGTGGGAACCTCCCTGTGCAACGCCGACAACTTAGTGCGTGATGGCCATTGGCCTCCACCATGGAACCGCAGGTGCATGTGTGTGGTTCGCACACCTTACAGCCCAGGCGAAGAGCCACCGCCACACGCAAAGAGTCATCGTCGAGAAGAGTGCCCAGATGAGGCGAAGGAATCGCCTGTAACCACGCCCCGGACTCGGGTTGCGACACTGCTCGTAGTCTGGCCCTATCGGCTCCCAACGCACCCTCCAACAATTGCTCCTCGAACAGCTTCACTCCTATGTCATCCCACGCCCGCTGAACATTTTCTGAATCGGGGATTGTTGCACCCGAGTTGAGAACCAACCAAGCTGACACAGCATCCGATACAAAGGGCATGCTTCCCCCGTCACCATTGGTATTGAGTAATACAGTGACTAGGTTGGCAACCCCATGCGCAGACGCCAAGAAAGCCGGCAGACCCACATCCCGAGCGCACCGAACCCCGAGACCACCACATCGGATAGGTAGAGTCGCCTGCCTCCACTGGGGCCCATCCAGGGAGACATTGAGAACAGACTCCACCACCGATTTCAAGGCGTTGTCGAACGAGGAAACTTCCTCAGGACAAAGCCAAGAAGGGGCGGTCCGCAACAGATACGTGATTTTTGGGAGAGCGAAGCACATACGCAACAGGACAATCGCAACGTGCGCGGAAAGATCTTTAAGACGCTCATGAGCAGAAAGGAGAAGTTGAGTTCGAGAATTAATGGCTTCAGGAACTGCAGTAAGAAAAATAGGTGATCCTAAGAGATTCAAGTCAGAGCGTGAAAGTTCTCTGAGGTCAGGAAGAAGGGAGTCAAAACGAGAAAAGTGTGTACGAGCATCAGCACCACAGGGGAAGAATTCGCACTTCGAGGGATTCACCTCCAGACCCAGGTCTCTGAGGCGAGGGACTAGAGCCGCTAAGTCCTGAAAAACATCTTCAGGTCTACCCTCGATAGTGCCATCGTCAAGGTACCACACATTTAGACTGGATTTCAGCTCGACAATCGCCTTATGAATGGCCAAACTGAAAACGAGTGGCCCGAGCGGGTCCCCCTGCTGTGCTCCCACTTTGGAAAGAATAAGGCTGTTACCGGAGAAAAGATTAGAAGGCAGCCTACAAATCTGATGAAGGAAGGGATATAAACAAGGGATTTTTTCCTTTACCTCGCTCAACAGAACGTCTCTCTCTAAGATATTGAAAGCGTTGCGAATGTCGAGCTTCAGCAATATCGAGTCTTCACTCTCCGGGTTCATCACAAATGCACGCGTGGCGTGGATGGCAGCCTCGCATCCCAGGCGTGTGCCAAAACCCAACTGATGAGGCTGCAAATATCGGGCCATATCCTCTTTGACTGCTCGGCACGCTAACTTAGCAGTAAGACGACGAAAGACACTACCGACAGCAATAGGTCTTATTCCGCCGTCTTTTTTCTGCAGTGCAAAAAGTGAAGCCCCGTACAGAAATGGACAAACACATGGGTTCAACTGACCACTTAGCAGGAAATTGGCCAGTCTAGTCAGACCCCCCACAAGGCGCCTCCCATTTTCCCCCGCCGACACAGAAATCAACTCTTTGAGGTGCCTGGGCCGGATTCCGTCCAAGCCCGCTGCCGATCCAGTATAAAAAGAATCTAGCGCCGATATCACGTCCTCTACAGTGACTGACAATGCCGTAATTGATGGGTCAGGGTCTGGTGGAAAACTGAGAGGACGTGAAGGATCGGGTTTCAACGAAGCAAGGGTGTCGGCATCCCCCCGAGCGAACGAGTCATCGGACAACAACAGCCGAACTGCGCCCCTCAAATCGCCCTCGAAAACCTTAGTTTCAATTTTTTTTTTAATAGACTGGGTACCCGACCTTCCACCCGCGTCCACTTCACTATCATGACAATAAATAGGTGACATTATATTGGCTTTCACTTTAGATGTCACATTACCGGGCAACTCTTTTGCTGGGACTCTTAAAGATGTGTAACCAAACGATAGAAGAGCACTCCACTCATCTACCCCATTATCAGTAACACAAGAATCTATGAGGTCGCAGAGTTTCCCTGCCGCCTGATTCCGGGCACCCTTAGGTATATGCCGAAGAACGGGAATACTTGCCTTGAAAGCAGCTAGCCTGTCTAAGGGACTCTGAGTAGACGTATGCGCCGAGGGCGCTTGCACCGACGAAGAGACGTTAACTGTGTCGGCCGGCGAGACCTGTGACACTGCGCCTGAACGCAGTGCATGTTTGTGCATGCGTCCAATATGCACCTTCAGCCCGTGCGCAGAGAAAACGCGAGACGAACCCGGGCAGCGGGGGCAAGTTAGAAATGAAGGCAAACTCATTTTGTGCAAAAAGAAATAAGTAGCGATAAAAATATGTACCCAAATAAATTGGCAACAACAAACAATACATCAAAAATAATTTTAAAATAATTCAGCAATTCAATAATTCATGTCAAATAGAATTAAAAAAACAATAATAAAAACAGAAATAAAAATTAGTCCAATAGTTATGTCAAAGAGATAAAATTAAATAATAATAATAATTATTAAATGTCTAAATAAATTCATATTATATGTCAAAAATAAACTTAATAAACTTATTACAAATAGCAAAACAAAAAATTATTACAAATGTCTCTTCATCTGCATATATCATTAATGTAGTGGACTAGGTTAGTGTACTGTACTTTTGACTTAAATACGCCTAGGTTGTAGTTATTTGAGTTCCAAAGGTATTTGGAGGTAGGCGGAACAAAAAGTAAAGTCACACATACCTCCTTTGTAAAGGGAGGGTCCTCCGATCAGACAGGTGTTATAGTCTGGTGGGCGACTGCCCGATAGTTGATTTCGGGCTGTCGTATATATTTAACCCTTCAGATACCGTCAATTAGAGACACAATAGTAAGACAATAGATGCGCGGCCACCGGTGGTCGCTTGGGGATTCATGAATTAAATCGCGCGGAGAACTTTGTTTACGTGATGCAGGATTTCGTATTTTCTTCGTAGTTCTTATGTGGCGTCATAGATCGCTACAGGTATTTCTTTTATTAAAGTTTAATTACAAAACCTATTAAGTATAAGTTTTTCAAGGTCTCTTATCTAGGTCTATCATTAGTCTGCGATAGTCCACCGCTGGACATAGCCTCTCCAATCACGTGTCATTCATCCCTGCTACTACCAACCGTCTTGCAAAGATTCTTGTCAGCCACGCAACCTTAAATTAACTCGGAAATTTTAACTAGAATCTCTTAAGATATGCCATTAAGAAGGCTATTACTGCAGCATATATATGTACATATTTATAATAAGTTGGGACCGTCGAGTGATAAATGATGAAGTATATTGCTACTGCGAGTTTGTTCACATTTCTAAGTTAAAATCTACGTCTGTGTGAATTGGCAGGGTACCTATATTCTATATTCGGGTAGCTCAGTGCCTTTCACTCGATAGGTAGGTTTTTTTCGATGGGTAAAAATCATCCAAATGATTTGGGTACAGCGGGAGATAGTGTCAGACTTTTACTGACTAAAAAACCAACCCCGCTGCTTCGTTGCCTTTCATACCGGGGCCGAGCTATCCTTTTAAAAGCAGACCCTTGGCCTCAGTAGGCTTCGACCCTACTGGCCCTTACGGTTGCTGACAACTCCTTGAGGTGCGCGGTTACAGTACACGCCGTCTACGACTTGGGTTCAGTCCGGACGGTTACCCGACAGTCGGACAGTGAGCTACCTCGATAGGTAGGTGTAGAAAAGTGATGGATATAGAAATGGCAAAATCCCGCCAAAACGAAAAAAAGAAACTATCGCGCATAGAAAGAAAGAAAGAAAAATTTTAAGAAAGTAGACACTCGCTGTACGCCGTATTTATAACATCGTTAAATTCTTAACTCCTTCAATTTTTGGACGCAACTACTAATTTAATACAAATATTATCAATCATCACGGGTCATGTCAGCCGCATGCACAGAGACGGAAAGGAAGAGACTGAAGGAAAGCGCCGTCGAGGCCAGTCTAGAAAGAGGTGGCGGGAAGGTTTGGACGCGTACCGCGTGGACTGGTCAGAGACGGCGCAGGAGAAGAAAGTTTGGAAGAACTTGAAGGAGGCCTTAGCCCAGCAGTGGGACAGCCATGGCTCGTTAAAGAAAAAAAATATCAATCACTCAATACTTTTTTTTAGTTATCCGTGTCGTGATTGCGTTCACAAACATGTGAACTCTAATATACAAGACCTCTAGACTCGAAACAGCTATTTGTAGGCCATATAAATATCAGTACCAAGCGAGAACCGAACCCGCGATCCGCAACGCAGCAGTCAATCACTCAACCACTGCGTTAACCGTGCCATCAATTCGTTGAGTCGTAACATTATTCAGTTAATCTAATATAAAAGACATAATAAATGTGAAAAATGAGAATAAATAAAATCTGGACAAGTCTAAGGGCTTCTTCACACGTACCATAACCCCACCACACCCACACCACGTGGTCGGACGTATATTTCTTATTGAAAATAATCAGGACTATTCACACGTACCACATTTTGCAGTCATTATCGACCGTGTGTGTGATACCGACCACATCGCAACCACAACACAACCACCAGCGACACTGCGACCTAGTGGCCGACCACAACGCAACCACATCGACATTTTGTCGGTACCAAACGCAACTACAAAAAGCTGCAGCGATACTACTCACACGTAACCACTGCTTGACAGCATTTTTTTTTTTTTTTTTTTATTATGTATAGGCTCACGTTTGACCACTATCACACCTGATGGTAAGCGATGATGAACACGTTTGCCAAGAAGCAATCTATTCACTCTCGACTTAAAGACCCCTAGGTTATAGCTATCAGGAAACACAGACTCCGGCAGGGAATTCCACATTTTGTCGTTGCGACGCGGTGTGGTTGAGGTACGTGTGCAGAAGCCCTTAAAGAAAAATGTTTTTACATTACGTCGGTATTACCATCTTTTCACTTTTACAATTTTAATTAATATTCTGCTGGTTCTATTTATAATGCCGCCAGCTGGCTTATTTTTTCCTCTACAAATTGAGTTTTTTCTCATAACGTTTATTTTTGGTTTCTGTGGTTCCAAGCTTTACACCTTTTACAAGCTTCTATTTAGTTTCACCTGTCCCGATGTTTGTCTGTAATCAAATCATGTAAATTAAATTTAATCCACTTCCCGGTTACCGATTGAGCTGAAATTTTGCATGGCATATGTAAATCGCAAGGCATTAAGTCCGCCTTTGTACAGTTTTCTGTGCAATAAGCAATAATAATTTTTAAAAAATCAGATGACAATGCAACATTTTTATGACAAGGAGCTGATCTGATTATTTAGCCGGAAGGTGGCTATAGGAACTTGGTAGTTAAACGACACAACCCTATCGAGTTTGGGCTCGTATGATTCGTCTTGACGAGTATTATATAGATAGGTATAACGAGCTATAAAAGCTTGCTATGAAAAAATGTTTTTCATTAAAAGCTTGTTTATTAAAACAGAATATACCTGTAAAGAACTAAACATTACTAAAAAAAACTTATCTATCCGTAGATACTAGATATAATCTACACTAATATTATGAAGGGATTTTTTTTGTTTTTTTTTGTTCGTAGTAATATTTTAAGGTACTGGGTCCGATTGCTAATTTTTTTTAAAGCATCAAATGCGGTAACGACAAACCATAGTTCTTAAGTATTCGTCAGACTTATTAGCAACAGGAGGGGCCCTACTGGGCCGGGGTTATCTGAAAGGAAACTCGAGCCCCGGTATGAAGGCTAGAAGGAACGGGGTGGGGATTTTAGTCAGTAAGAGTGGCACTATCTCCCACTCCACCCAAGAGCAGGTTTTGTCATAAGATGATTTTCCCCATCGAAAAAAAAAGTATACGTCAGACTCTGATACCTGCTTTTCCCGTAAGTTATTTCAAGCGTGATGATAATGTAAGTAATGTTACAAAATATAATTTACCTACCCCAAAGTAAACATAGCGAATATCTTCCCGACTTCTTGGAAAATGAAATCTCGCAGTTTTTGTTAGTATTATTTGATATTGAAGCTCGGGATTCTTCCTTTTTTTCTTTATTGAATAAATTTGTGAGTCATTCATCTATGACGGTACAATTTCGTTACTTTTCAATCAGTATTGTAACTTGTCTGTGCTTGTTTGAGCATTTTGGAAGAAGTGATATACGACCTGACGTGTTTGTATATAAATGTCAATATGTATTTTTACTTTGAAGTGAGTAGCTTATAAAAGTACTGAATGAGATCAATTTTATGAGTGAATAGAATGCTATACCAGAAGGTAGCGTTGCCATGCCTTGAAATCGAAAAGTCGGACAGACTATCCTATTTAGCCGGACATTTGGGCAAAAAGGCTGACATTTTTTTTAGTCTAATATGACTTTTTAATAATAATATAATACATACAATTTAAAGACTAATTTCAGGTCCACTCTGCTTGTGCTAGCGAGACAAGGTAAGGCAGAACTCTAATGACAATTTTGTACAAAATGGTCAAATTTAAAAAGCCAAACAAAACCCGGACGGGCCGGACTCCGCCTAATTTAGCCGGACACGCCACTAAAAAGCCTGACCGCGTTCGGCTTTATCCGGACGCCTGGCAGCGCTACCTGAAGGAATATTGAAACGTGAAGCCATTTGTAATATTTGAGGTATATCTGTGTGTCCTTTGCTGGTGATCCAAATAAATAAATAGTTGGCATGGGCCGTAATGTGTTACTGGTTACTGAATGCCTGTATTAAGATTGGGTACACTCCTGGGCCACAGCTTCCAGCTAATTTAGTCCAGGGCTAATTTCTGTCTTGCTTGTAGTGCTATCTTCTTCGATATGTATTTATTTAATTGTTTAGGAATATATTACAAGCTAACTTGGCTTGGCTAAGTTGATGATCTACAATCGTTAACGCTAGTAGAAAACTCAACCACACACAAAAACAAGAACTAACAACACAACAACATCATCTCAACGTAAAGTCACGTGGTCAGAACAAAGGAATCGGAGGCGTTATCGACTGCAGAAAGAGGTTCGAAATAAAACGGTCGTAACTTGGCTAGGCCTGCAGTACTGGAACCAAAATGTTTATAGCTAGTGCACAAAAAAAAAATAGATGAAATGTCCTCCTTACGTTGTCTCGCATTACGGCTTTGTGGCAGAAGGGGACAGCTTCTGATTCCCTGCCGCATTGTACCTGGGCCGGACGCGAAGAGTTGCCCCCACCAATTTGCCTCAACGAAACATCATTATTTTCTCACATCCAGTATCTACTGAATTTTTCTAAGGTTTGACCAAAAGTTTCAAACGTTATAAAGTCCATAACTTTAGTTTATAAGCCCATCTCGTCCATACATTTTCTCGATAAGTTCGCTACTTTGTGCGAGATTGCGAACAACTGTTGAGTTGTTCGCAGTTTTCTTGTTTCTTCTCAGTTCGCGGGAAATTATTTTGTTTTGTTTGTAAAAGTTTACTGATTTACTTTGACTCAATATAAAAGATTTTTATCGATGTAAGTAATGTTCAGGTATTTGAAGGTCATGTCATTGTTATAGTTTCTTGTAAAGGCTTTTTGATCAATATTCATTATTTTAATTACAGAATTTTCCATCGTGATGGAAGCTTCTTAGTTTGTTGTTATTGTTTGACTGACCACTAAAAGGACTTGATCATTATTTCTACATCACGCCTTTATTTCTCTTGAGGGATAGGCTGGGGTATAACCACTTATATTTATTCATAACATAAATACCACACATTGTACACATATTTTTTATAATTTGTCCTATCTTTTTTTTAAAGAAAATAATAAACTAACTTTTGCCCGCGGTTTCACCCACGTAAATAAATATAACCTATGTCACTCAGGAATAAATCAGCTTTCTATCGGTGAAAAAATTTAAACAAACAGACCAGTACTTTCAGAGATTACCTCCTATAAACGAAAAAACCTAAAAACAAACTTTACCTCTTTATTATATTGTTAGTGTAGATAACAATAATACATAGCAAGCCTTATGATGTTTTCATTTCTGGGACCCAGGCTTCCTCTCTAGGAGAAGGAATGACCGCTGGATATCGCATGTCTTAGATTTTTTTGGTTCTAAGACATGCCGGTTTCCTCACGATATTTTTCTTCAACGTTTTGAAACCAATGGTGATGACCACTCATAAGTCCGGGACATTTACCACTGGGCTGCTCTCATATTTATCCAAATATGTTTAAATATATAATTATTTTGTACCCTAAATTTTTTGGTTGATTTGATATCTTTAATTGTTACATAGAGCTATTAAAATGTAATGTAAATGGAAAAAGTCATTGGCTCCTAAAACATAGGCACCAAACCTAACTCTGGACACAAAGTTGCACTTATTTATAAACCAGTCTTATGCCAGTAAACAAAGTATTATTATTACTAATGGAAATTTTGGACAGCTACTGAGAAACCCCAAATGGAAAGGTGTCTTTCAACCTAGGAGTCGAACACAGGGACTCATGTACAACAGTACCGTTTGTGATCTCTAAACCAACAAGGCGGTCCGAGCAGTTCCACCCTAATCAACGCAATCAGTTTTTGCATACACCCATATTAATCCAAACTTTCCTTTTAACAACTTGTAACATTAGGATTGTACGCAAAAACTTTCCATCACATTATATCAAAAACTTTTCACAATATAATTCGCCAGCACTCAAGAGATACGTTCAGAATGTTCACTCTATGCAATAAGCGAAAATGTATGCACACGGGTCTATGTTGTGTGAAGCGTGTCTACTTGTTAAGCGTGTCTAGGTATGAAGCGTGTTTACGTGTGAAACGTGTCTACGTGTGAAGTGTGTCTACGCTTTATGTACGGAGCGAGCGAAATGGAATAAAGCAAGGTTTTGTAAAACGGTTTAAAATATCTATATATTTTAAATCGTTTTGCTAACAGAGCACATCAAATTAAAATAAGCCTTTCGTTGTGAGGGGTAACATATGCTATATGTTCTATGATAAAAATTATGGTAGCGTTCAGAACATTATCTATACATATAATAAAATCGTAGGAAAGTCAAAACTGTACATTGAATATTTTTTTTAAAGAATACTTGGAGCGTGATCTACAATCGATATCGAAGTCAAAAATATAGTTTTTAGAATTTTTGTCTGTTTGTCTGTTTGTCTGTTTGTCTGTATGTATGTCCGGGCTAATCTCAAAAAGTACTGCACAGATTTACTTCAAATTTTGCATGAATATTACTAAGAGGTCGGGTCAACATATAGGCTACATATTATCACGCTATCACCTACGGGGGAGGAGCTGTGAATCTTTATTTTTCTTACGCATTCTGTGACAGCGTGTAATTTAACGACGCATATTTAAATGTTGTTTTTGAGTAAGCCATACTATTATCTAGCTTTACACTATAAAAACTACGCCAATTAAGTAACTTGAGCAGAGAAACAGTTATTTTAATAAATGTTAGTAGTATAAAGACAATTTTAAAACAGCGCCATCTATGAGATTTCATAAAAATCAAATCAAGTTACATGACACTTTTTGGAAATTAATAATTTAAATTTAATTATGTTGGCGAGGTTAGTAGTTAGTTATTCTTAAAATTCATAGATGGCAATGTACATTTTCTTCATAAAAGTTGTATCGCATATTTCGTTTTGACAAATTCAAGTACCAACAAAACTCTCAAAATCTTGAGCAGAGTTGAAGAAGACAATTTAATAAAAATGCTGTGTTAAGTATTACAAAAGAGTTATGTTCATTGATGATCATCAATTTCATGTTGTTAGTACAAAATAAACATTGACTCTTAATACTTTTGTTCGGTACCTATTAGTCTATGTGATTATTGCTTGGCAATTAATATATTTTCATGTCGTATGCCTAATTATAAACTTTGCTCACTCAGACACATTTATTTTATGTTAAAATAGTGTAAAGTCATAATAATTTTTCACCATAAAAATGTTTCCTTTTCCAACAAAAGGAGCGATCAAGCGACGTTTGCTTTACAGAGCTCTGATAACGGTCGGCCGCTACATCAGCACGTCTAAAGCGGTTTGGCGGATACTGGCGTTCTCTATACATGACAGGCATCCTACCGTCATACATGTAGACGTCCACCTAGAGAAGAAACGGCCAGCGCATATATTTTGATCCCGAAAACGTTGCTGAGCGCTTGGAAAATCCGCGACAACCAACTCTGTTAAAATTTTTCAGGCTCTGTAAAGTCGACTAATTTGCGAGATCCCTTACGTATGACGAGGTGCCTTCATATTACACTTATGGCAAGCAAAGGGGTGTATATAACCTACATCAACGAGGAGGTGCTGTGGAAGGTTTTCCGGGAATTTTCAAGGACACCGCATTTGGTAGGGTTTATACCGTGCATCCGAATAATGGCGAATGCTATTTTCTGCGGTTGTTACTTCACACTGTCCGATGGCCAACATCTTTCGCTTTTCTGAAGACATTTGATGGCGTGGAGTATCCCACTTACCGCGCAGCCTGAGTAGCACGTCACCTTCCCGACCGTGACAAAAATTGGGATGACACCCTCGCGGCGAGCGTCAGTAACAGTCCCAGCCGCATGCGTCATCTGTTTGCCGTCATCTTGGTGTTTTGTGGAGTCGCGAACCCGGTAGCTTTGTGGGAGAAGTATCGCCATCATCTGTCTGAAGATTTTCTACGAGCTTTGAAGCGTGCTACTGGAGATGAAGTCAAAGTAATTGATGAACGCGTGCTGAACACCTGTCTCAGTTCACTTCAAGATGTGGTAATTTCTATCGGCGGCAATCCAGTGATTAATTATGGGTTACCAGCTCCCCAATCATTACCGCATCAAGACCGTGGAAATCAGAAGTATAACGCCGAGACCAATTACGATCCGGGCGAAATGACCACCGTGACCACCATACGAAATTACCATATCGCTTATTCAGAGCAAAAACAAATTTACGACACCGTCCTTGAAATCATTGGGCAAAACCAGATCTTCGTTGTGGTCATGAGTTCGTACGCTGCGCTTGACCATTTATATGAGAGCTCGGCTCGATGGCAATGCACGTGCTCGAGAATTGTCCGATGTCCTTCTAAGTCTTGGCGAAGGCACTCTACCAGAAGACAGAGGTGTAAAGGTGATGCTTCCAGAGTCTCTCGGTAGAGTGGAATCCAGCTTAGAAGAACTCATTCGCTGTGTGTACGGGGACATCAGTCGTATACCGCACCAGCAGAATTCTTGGATGTGTGAGCCCAAAAATGCTGCACCAATTAACGAATGCATTCCCTTGGAAATTGAGGGTAATGAGAAGTAGTCTACACTTCGGTAAACACTGTCGTCGTGAAAAATGACGCCACACATTATCCCGTGCCTACCGTGTTCGGGGTTATCCAAAAAGAAACTAGAGCCCGGTATGAAGGCTAGAAGGAAAGGCGCGGGGTTTTTAGTCAGTAAGGGTCTGACACTATCTCCCGCTCCAACCAAGAGCGGGTTTTGTCATAAGATGATTTTCCCCGTCGACAAAAAAAAACACATTATCCCGTGGGGTTTCTGAACTCCCTGTCAGCGAGTGGACTTCCAGCGCATACCATCAAGCTGAAGGTTGGTGTCCCGATAATGCTTCTTCGGAACCTATCTCCTCCGAAGTTGTGTAACGGGATTCGCCTTAAAGTTATCACGCTCCACAGACACACCATTGAAGCGGAAATTCTTTTGGGTTGTGGCGTCGGCGAGGCAGTATTTATACCACGCATTCCCCTCATACCTCATAACTTCCCGTTCCGATTCAAGCACGTACGGTTCCCCGTGAGTAGGTATTTGCTTCGTGATGACCATCAATAAGTCACAGGGGCAGACACTGAGGGCAATGGGTGTCGCCCTCAGGACGAGTTGCTTCTCACACGGGCAACTGTACGTTGCTTGCTTCCGCGTCACCAGTCCTGACTCTCTTTACATTTTGGCTCCTGGCAGCATAACTACCAACGCAGTTTATAGGGAAGTGTTGTAAAGTATTATACCTTTGTATGTATTTTTACTCTTTTATGTCCTGGAATGTATTCCTGTATTATTTTCTCTATTTCCTTCAGTCACATCTTATGACTGAACGCAGCAGAATTCCCATATAACTCTCTTCACTTGCAAAAAAACCTTATATTTTAGTTTTTTTTTGCAAGGTATTTTTGGTGCTGTAGAGCCTTCACGCAGACGACGTCGCGGGCAGCAGCTAGTCTATACATATAATAAAATCGTAGGAAAGTCAAAACTGTACATTGAATATTTTTTTAAAAGAATACTTGGAGCGTGATCTACAATCGATATCGAAGTCAAAAATATAGTTTTTAGAATTTTTGTCTGTTTGTCTGTTTGTCTGTTTGTCTGTATGTATGTCCGGGCTAATCTCAAAAAGTACTGCACAGATTTACTTCAAATTATGCATGAATATTACTAAGAGGTCGGGTCAACATATAGGCTACATATTATCGCGCTATCACCTACGGGGGAGGAGCTGTGAATCTTTATTTTTCTTACGCATTCTGTGACAGCGTGTAATTTAACGACGCATATTTAAATGTTGTTTTTGAGTAAGCCATACTATTATCTAGCTTTACACTATAAAAACTACGCCAATTAAGTAACTTGAGCAGAGAAACAGTTATTTTAATAAATGTAAGTAATATAAAGACAATTTTAAAACAGCGCCATCTATGAGATTTCATAAAAATCAAATCAAGTTACATGACACTTTTTGGAAATTAATAATTTAAATTTAATTATGTTGGCGAGGTTAATAGTTAGTTATTCTTAAAATTCATAGATGGCAATGTACATTTTCTTCATAAAAGTTGTATCGCATATTTCGTTTTGACAAATTCAAGTTCCAACAAAACTCTCAAAATCTTGAGCAGAGTTGAAGAAGACAATTTAATAAAAATGCTGTGTTAAGTATTACAAAAGAGTTATGTTCATTGATGATCATCAATTTCATGTTGTTAGTACAAAATAAACATTGACTCTTAATACTTTTGTTCGGTACCTATTAATCTATGTGATTATTGCTTGGCAATTAATATATTTTCATGTCGTATGCCTAATTATAAACTTTGCTCACTCAGACACATTTATTTTATGTTAAAATAGTGTAAAATCATAATAATTTTTCACCATAAAAATGTTTCCTTTTCCAACAAAAGGAGCGATCAAGCGACGTTTGCTTTACAGAGCTCTGATAACGGTCGGTCGCTACATCAGCACGTCTGAAGCGGTTTGGCAGATACTGGCGTTCTCTATACATGACAGGCATCCTACCGTCATACATGTAGACGTCCACCTAGAGAAGAAACGGCCAGCGCATATATTTTGATCCCGAAAACGTTGCTGAGCGCTTGGAAAATCCGCGACAACCAACTCTGTTAAAATTTTTCAGGCTCTGTAAAGTCGACTAATTTGCGAGATCCCTTACGTATGACGAGGTGCCTTCATATTACACTTACGGCAAGCAAAGGGGTGTATATAACCTACATCAACGAGGAGGTGCTGTGGAAGGTTTTCCGGGAATTTTCAAGGACACCGCATTTGGTAGGGTTTATACCGTGCATCCGAATAATGGCGAATGCTATTTTCTGCGGTTGTTACTTCACACTGTCCGATGGCCAACATCTTTCGCTTTTCTGAAGACATTTGATGGCGTGGAGTATCCCACTTACCGCGCAGCCTGAGTAGCACGTCACCTTCCCGACCGCGACAAAAATTGGGATGACACCCTCGCGGCGAGCGTCAGTAACAGTCCCAGCCGCATGCGTCATCTGTTTGCCGTCATCTTGGTGTTTTGTGGAGTCGCGAACCCGGTAGCTTTGTGGGAGAAGTATCGCCATCATCTGTCTGAAGATTTTCTACGAGCTTTGAAGCGTGCTACTGGAGATGAAGTCAAAGTAATTGATGAACGCGTGCTGAACACCTGTCTCAGTTCACTTCAAGATGTGGTAATTTCTATCGGCGGCAATCCAGTGATTAATTATGGGTTACCAGCTCCCCAATCATTACCGCATCAAGACCGTGGAAATCAGAAGTATAACGCCGAGACCAATTACGATCCGGGCGAAATGACCACCGTGACCACCATACGAAATTACCATATCGCTTATTCAGAGCAAAAACAAATTTACGACACCGTCCTTGAAATCATTGGGCAAAACCAGATCTTCGTTGTGGTCATAAGTTCGTACGCTGCGCTTGACCATTTATATGAGAGCTCGGCTCGATGGCAATGCACGTGCTCGAGAATTGTCCGATGTCCTTCTAAGTCTTGGCGAAGGCACTCTACCAGAAGACAGAAGTGTAAAGGTGATGCTTCCAGAGTCTCTCGGTAGAGTGGAATCCAGCTTAGAAGAACTCATTCGCTGTGTGTACGGGGACATCAGTCGTATACCGCACCAGCAGAATTCTTGGATGTGTGAGCCCAAAAATGCTGCACCAATTAACGAATGCCAAGAGAATGGAAATTGAGGGTAATGAGAAGTAGTCTACACTTCGGTAAACACTGTCGTCGTGCAAGATGACGCCACACATTATCCCGTGCCTACCGGGTTCGGGGTTATCCGAAAAGAAACTAGAGCCCGGTATGAAGGCTAGAAGGAAAGGCGCGGGGTTTTTAGTCAGTAAGGGTCTGACACTATCTTCCGCTCCAACCAAGAGCGGGTTTTGTCATAAGATGATTTTCCCCGTCGACAAAAAAAAAACACATTATCCCGTGGGGTTTCTGAACTCCCTGTCAGCGAGTGGACTTCCAGCGCATACCATCAAGCTGAAGGTTGGTGTCCCGATTATGCTTCTTCGGAACCTATCTCCTCCGAAGTTTTGTAACGGGATTCGCCTTAAAGTTATCACGCTCCACAGACACACCATTGAAGCGGAAATTCTTTTGGGTTGTGGCGTCGGCGAGGCAGTATTTATACCACGCATTCTCCTCATACCTCATAACTTCCCGTTCCGATTCAAGCGCGTACGGTTCCCCGTGAGTAGGTATTTGCTTCGTGATGACCATCAATAAGTCACAGGGGCAGACACTGAGGGCAATGGCTGTCGCCCTCAGGACGAGTTTCTTCTCACACGGGCAACTGTACGTTGCTTGCTTCCGCGTCACCAGTCCTGACTCTCTTTACATTTTGGCTCCTGGCAGCATAACTACCAACGCAGTTTATAGGGAAGTGTTGTAAAGTATTATACCTTTGTATGTATTTTTACTCTTTTATGTCCTGGAATGTATTCCTGCATTATTTTCTCTATTTCCTTCAGTCACATCTTATGACTGAATGCAGCAGAATTCCCATATAACTCTCTTCACTTGCAAAAAAACCTTATATTTTAGTTTTTTTTTGCAAGGTATTTTTGGTGCTGTAGAGCCTTCACGCAGACGACGTCGCGGGCAGCAGCTAGTCTTCAATAGAGTGCAAGCGCAACTGTCATTTGTTTGACATGGTTAGAGAAGAACAAAGAACTCGGAATAGGATATTTTTCCATTTCTGTCCCACCCCATCTTCGCACAGGTATTAGAAATCTTTGAAATTCTTTACTATGATATGCAAGTATACTTAAACCTTCCTCATGCATCACTCTATGTATGAATTGGTGTTATAAGTATAATCAGCTTTTTAATGTTTCCACTGCTGGGACTCAGGCCTCCTCTCTAGGAGAGGGAATGGGCCGTCATTAACCACGCGGGCACTGTGCTTGTTGGTAAATGTCACGTCTTCGAATTGTTGGTTCTGGGACATGGCGGTTTCCTCAAGATATTTTCCTTAACCGTTTTGAGAGCAGTGGTGATGAAATAAATTACATAAAGTAATGCGCCTGGTTGGGTTTGAACCCGCGTCCTACAACTCGTAAGTCGGGGCCGTAACCACTCTGCCACCATTGTTCTAAATTGGTGATAAATTCATGAAAAGCAGTTCTGTCGTTTTTGAGTTTGACGCGTTCATACGAACAGACGTATGTGCGGGGGGGGGGGGGGGGGTTATAATAATAATGTTTGGTTGGAATTAGCCTTCTACCTGTATGCTTAGCACCGTCAATCCACAGATGTGTGCAGTCAGCGGTCAGCACAGTCTGCGCCGACAGGGGGCGGCACTTTACAACACATTTGTTACCTTCCCGGATCGTGCTGTAATTCACTTTGTTGCAGTCACCGCGTATTTCAGATGAGATTCTCGTGTTTTACGAGTGCTGCTGATGTCCTGCGATTGTGCAGCTGGTGATAATATCTGTTGATATATTATTTTATGTTTCCTGTATATTTGAAGTTTATTGCTTGGAAGTTGAATATGTTGGATGTTGGGCTTTTCGCAAGCAATTTGATATAATTACACCGTTATTATTATTATTAAGTTGCGTTGGTATGTTTGTTACTTCTTCACGGTCGAATAGCAGAACAGATTTGTATGATTTATGGCAAAAAAGTAAACCTTGTCCTGCTATAACATATAGAATACTTTTATCTCTGCAGTATCGGGTAATTTTCGTTTTTTTTTTACTTTTGACTACATAAATGATCAGCTACGGGTATAGATAGAGTTCGATTTCCTTTCGAGAAACAAGAAGTTATAAAGCGACAAGGTAATAGAATGTAGCGGTAAATAATAGCTAGCTATTTGCCACATCCCGACATATTTCTCATGGTCAAAAATTAAACACTCTTGCCAAGACCGATTGAATTAAGATCGACCAGTCAATCGTTATCGACTGGTTGGCCTCTAGGTACACAACCAAAGGCCACACCGATCACAAAAGTACAACAAACCACAAACACAATTTAACTTAGCAGTGTCATTAACTTGGGATCGCGGATAGCTCGCTGTCCGATCGTCCGGACCGAGCCCAAGACGTCGACGGCGCGCACTGTTCCAGCACACCTCAAGGAGTTGTCAGCAGCAGGAGGGGCCCAGCTGGGTCGAAGCCTACTGGGGCCAGGGTTATCCGAAAGGAAGCTCGAGCCCCAGTATGAAGAGGCTAGAAGGAACGGGGTGGGTTTTTAGTCAGTAAGAGTCTGACACTATCTCCCGCTCCACCCAAGAGCGAGTTGTAATAAGAAGATTTTTGCCCACCGAAACAAAAAGTGTCATTAACTTTATCAGTAATTCAATGAACGACTGTTGGTGTTAACCCTTTCTTTCCAGGCCCGAGCCCCTTAATAATGAGATTCCCGTCGCCATTTTCTTTTTTTTGCCCGAACTTAGTCATTTGTGATAGAACGGTTCAAAGACGTCGCCATCTGAATTTTATTGTGTTAATAAGGTTAGCCGCGTTAATTAAACTTAAGACAAAACGCGACGAATTTACCTAACGCAGGACAAATATAAGAGGACTGTGCGCGAGGTTGAGGTGCGAGCTTTGACAAAAAAAGAGACTCCTTTTTAAGTTTCCTTTCCTTGTGAAGCTATCCTCATTACTTTGCTTGCGCGAGTCGTTCAGTACCTTTCGTTCACAATAAGGCGATAGGCATGTGCAGGAAAGAGATGGAAATGCGAAATACAACAACTAGCCGAAAAAAATGCATCAATTGCCTATAGAATCAGCATAACTGTCCCCGCACATGGGCTTCAAAAAAACGCCGCTTCAAGCTTCATTTTGAGGCGGCCTTTTTCGTGGCTTATGTGCGGTGGTGATATGAAAGAAACGGGAGTTAGAGATAGCGTGACGAGTGACAGGACAGAATGGAAGAAAAAAACATGTTGCGCGGACCCCAAATAAAACGGGATAAGGGCAGGAAGATGATGATGATGATGATGTGCGGTGGTGCCGCCTCAAACAAACGCTTGAACTGGCTTCAAGCCGGCCACAAGCTGTCACGCGCTTTACCTGTTATTTGCAGCGGCTTCTAGTCTTTATTTTGTGGCGGCGTTTTTTTGAGGCCCGTGTGCGGGCAGCACTTGAATAATGTTATAAAATAAACCTGTAAATTCCAATGTTGGCGATCCTATTAATAATAAATAAATAAGACTGGAAGAGTCAAAGCAAAAATAACACTTTCATAAATATATACACATTCGCCTTTTTTTTTATTGTAGTATTCCTCAATAAATTACAAAGTTCACTTACACTGGTAGCCAATTTTTGTGCAACGAAAGCAGTTTTTGTTTTTGCTCTAACCAAGAGTCAGCAACATAAATAACAAATCAATTAATTAATTCTTGAACATAGATATCGGTCTGTGGTCTCCACCGTGCACCGTAGCAAATTGTCGTAGCCGCCTACGCGCTACGGTGCTACGGCGTAGCACGTGACTCGTTAATCATCTCGGATATTATTGCCAATACAGGGTGTCGTATAAATTGTGGACGATCTACGAACGATCGATAGTTTAGATAAGAAACTATCGTTATTATATCGAAATTCGCAATACGATTTGGATTAAATAGCTTTTGTATCTAACATTTAAATGATGTGTGGAAACATTAATTTGATTCTGTATAAAGCTAGTGAATGCCTAAGTATATATGTAGATGGATGGAGAGGGGGAGGGAAGCCAAAGAAAAGGTGGATAGATTGTGTGAGGAGTGATATGAAAGAAAAGGGAGATAATGATAGTGTGACGGGTGACAGGACAGAATTGAGTAAAAAAACGTGTTGCGCCGACCTAGAGTAATATGGGATAAGAGCAGGAAGTAGAAGATCAAGATAAAGCTCAGCCGCCTCAGCTTCGCATGGGTGCTACAAATCTAACAATTTCTCGGTTTTTCTATAATATGCGGTATGTATAATAGTTAATACTTCAATTTATTTTCTAACAATTGAAACAAAATATTATCTAATCTAACAATAAAAAAAAAATGTTTTTTTCTTTTAATATGCTCGCACTGGGCTACTATCTCGCCTGATGGAAAGCAACGATGTGGTCGACGATGGAGCGCGCTTGTCTAGAAGTAACCTATTCACTCTTGGTTTAAAGACCCCTAGGTGGTAGCTTGGTAGGGTATTCCATTCCATTTATTGCATATCTTTGTAGACAAAATTTCATTACTTTATCAGTTTGTCTACAAAGCTAGCCCGCACTATGTCGTGACGTGCGCACTCTGCCGAGTTGTCTTAATCCTCATATTTATCCGCTCGCCGCAGCCGCGAGCTGCTAATTATTCCACACAGACACATAGACACACAGACAGACATATACACAGACAAACTAAGCGACACGATCTATCGTCACCGTGTAAAGTTTGTAGACTGACGTGTTGTTTCCATAAATTGGGAGACCGTTAGGCTGTAAAGTGAATTGTTAATTTTGGGTGTAACTCTGTGGAAGGTTTGGTTAAAGAGCTTTTTTTTCGGGAGGTGGAAATCATCTGATCAATGACTTTCCTTTTCCTCTCTAGGGTCGAGTGAGAGGGCTTGTCAGATTTTTACTGACCCAGCTATGTCCCTACAGTTACTTGCCTTGGAAGATTCACTATGGCAAGGTTCACAAACCACATAGTGTACCTTTGTGTCCCCCAGCTACTTTCCAATCAACAACACATTTGGAATCGCTTTGGCAAACTTTATAAAGAGGTTAAGTTTGTTTTTTTGTTTGCAGCGCACAAATGCTAGTTCAAGATAAATTTGATGTTCAATCGTGATAATTAGAGACACAATCGAAATACAATGGGTGCACGAACGCTGGCGTGCGCTTGGGGTTTAATGAATTATTAATTAATGCGTTCAATTGGGCTGTTTTGCGTGGATGGTGCGCATGTTATTCCCACATGAATTATGATTATAAGCTAGTTTTAAGATTGCGTCATTTCGCGCAAATAATTATTTTTTCATTCAATTAGGAACTGTGAAGATAATCAAAATATAAATTGTCGTCCATTTTACGGGTTGAAAGTGTTATTATATCAAATTACCATCAGTTGAATTTATAATTTCACTGCATATTAATTAAGTCCATAATCGAAAGCAATCATGAATCTAAGATCATAAACGTTATTGACGTTCAATTAGTTTGCTATCTGTTGAAACTAGGACGCTAAATAATACCCAGCATACAAATAAACGCAATACAGCTTCAGTGATTGATAACATAATACTATGTTAACGTGACGTTCTTGATGAATTGATTTTTTTATGATGTTGATACATTGATTTTCATATCATTACACCAATATTATATAAGAGACGATAGTTAGTGAGTGTGTATGTATTATTGTTGCTTCTTCACGTTAGAATGGCCCAAACGATTCGGATGAAATCCATACTTACTAATATTATAATTGGGAAAGTGTATGTGTCTGTTTGTCCGTCTTTCACGGTAAAAGGGAGCGACGAGAAGACGTGATTTTTTAAGTGGAGATAGTTGAAGGGATGGAGAGTGACATAGGCTACTTTTTGTCTCTTTATAACCCCCCAATTTCCAGGGGAACCGTGTTACCCCGGATTTAACGCGAGCGAAGCCACGGGCAAAAGCTAGTATTATATAAGAGAAGTTAGTGAGTGTGTATATATCTATTATTGTATTATTGTTGCTTCTTCACGTTCGAATGGCCCGAAGGATTCGGATGAAATGTAGCGTAAAAGTAGACCGTGTTTTAGACCAGCACATAGGATTTCTAACCCGAGAGTTCCCCCTTGCAATGATTCACTATTTTCACGTGGGCTACTGCTCGAAGCTAGTTATCAATTATTGTTATTATTATTATGTCTAACATACCTATATACTGTTATTGTGAACAGAGGGATGCTTTGCCCAACCGTGGAACAGTATAGGCTAGATATCAATAAAAGTTTATATGTATGTACTAGCTTCTGTCAGCGTAATTGCAGCAAATTATCTTCAATAATTATTTGTTGAATTTCGTGAATTGCTAATTAGCCCTCTTCCTCTCTCCAACATTTTGCTGTGCCCGACAGGGTTCATATTGATCTATTATTCAAAACCGTCTATGTATATATATATGAATTGCAATAAAATATTGTGTCCACTGCAAAATTAATTATCCTGAGAAACACACTCTAGGGATCAAAAGTGTCCTAGATGTAATTCTAGGACACGATCTACCCACGTCCAAAGTATCATAGGAATCGGTTCAGCCGTTCAAGAGTGAAGATGTAAATATAGTTAAAGTAGCAGATGTCAACGTAGTTGCGAAACGACTTGGCGAATGACAAAATGTAGGTATATCTTTAAATAAAACTGAACCTTTTAGGAAACCAGCGCTGCGTCATACATTTTTTTTAACTAGCGCAGCATATTCTGAGATAGTTTTTTTTTTTTTACGGTGGGTAAAAATCATCCAATGACAACCCCCGCTCATGGGTGGAGCGGGAGATAGTGTCAGACTCTTACTGACTAAAATCCCATCCCGTTCCTTCTAGCCTCTTCATACTGGGGCTCGAGCTTCCTTTCGGATAACACTGGCCCCAGTAGGCTTCGACCCAGCTGGGGCCCTTCTGTTGCGGCGCGCGGGAATAGTGCGCGCCGTCGACGTCTTGGGCTCGGTTCGGACAGTTACCGGACGGTCGGACAGCGAGCTACCCATGGCTCACCGTCCGCAAGCCCGCGTCTACGGTAGGTGATTTTTTGACCTGAGTCTTTTTTCCGGTTTTTTTAGGGGTCCACCAATATCCAGCCCCCGCTAACCGTCCGTCCTTCTCTTTGTCTATTCGTCCGTTTGTCAATGGGCTGTATCTCATAAATCAGAATCATTTATTCGTAAACATAGGTGATAATTATATACAAGATCATAAAAATTAGGTAGTGCGCTATGTTTTGTCAGTTGACATACAAATGATTAAGTTTAAAAAAATATACTATTAAATTAAAATATAAATTCATCACAATATTATTATGCAAGCAAAATTTTAATATCTATACTTATAATAAATCTGTAGAGAGGTCAATTCTGTACATGAAATATATTTCCAAAATAACTATCAGGGGGTGATTAGTGATCGATACTGATGCTAAAAATGCAAACAGTAAAATTTTTGTCTGTCTGTCTGTCTGTCTGTCTGTCTGTCTGTCTGTATGTTCTTTATAGAAACAAAAACTACGCGATGGATTTTAACGAAACTTGGTACAATCATTCTTCATACTCCTGGGCAGGTTATAGTATACTTTTTATCACGCTACGATCAATAGGAGCAGAGCAGTGAAGGGAAATGTTGGGGAAACGGGAGAAATTACTCCATTTTTTAAGCTTCCGTCGCGTTTGCAGCCTTAATGGTTAAAGCTACACAGAAATCATGTGTCACGGAAATATTCTCCTTAAAATTATATAAAAATATCCCACGACAGCATATGTCTATCTTTTATGGTTGACTCACAATAACACGTGTAACTCCCGATAGCTTAGCAGTTCGGAGATTTCTGTTTATTTTTGTCTACTCTTACGTTTATAACACTCTCACTCATCCCTAATTTTAAAAAGTTAACATTATTATCTATTCAATAAAAAAAGAATCATAGAAATCGGTATAGAAACACCAAAGTTATACATGAAATACGCTAATAAGCCATCGCGCGTGAATACTGAATCCAGTCCCCCGGCTCTTAGAATTCGATATCAGACGTTTCAGATCTTTGATTTTGACGACCCCGTTGTCGCTGGCATAAGCAACAGGATCCGCGTACGAAGTCGCTGGCAGAAGCTAGTTCATAATAAATTTAATTTCATGTCAAAAAAGTAAAGTCAATTCAGAAGATTAATATTAAAAATAAAATAAAGTAAAAAAAAATTTTAAAACTGTAAGAGGTAAAGTTGATATTGTCACAAATGCTAGTTTTTTCTTTCTTTATAATATGGTTATTGTTATATTTTTATTAAATTAGAGTTGTTCGGTATAAATTAGTAAACATTTTTTATTTTATTGTGGTTTGTCCTGTGCGAGTCTCAAATCAAGATTTTTTCTTTTATTCTGGTTTTCTTTAAAATGTGACTTAATTAACCTTCTAAATACTACTCTCTAATGAGCTCTCTAGCGCTGTAAAGCCTAGAAATATTCAAGCTCTTTTATTTTATATACTAAGAGAGAGGCCCACGTACTAACACAAAGCGGATTGGTGATCTTCAATAAGGTCAGAGGCCCTACCACAAACTCTTCACGATCCATTTTACGACCTAAACTGAACTGGGATAGAGCCATATAGGGTGTATAGCTGTATACTCTTTCTCGCTCGCACGATCGATCTTTTTACAGGTCATGGTAAGGCCTCATAATCCATCAATCATAATCTGCATTAGTTTACGATAGTAGAAAGCTTCAAATGTACGGGAATGACGTCATCTCAACGTTACGTGGTCAGTACAATAGAATTGGCGGCAAGGTCAATTCGAAGCGTTCGACGAAAGCGAAACGGTTACAACTTGGCTAGGTGGGCAGGTCTGTAAGACGCGCACCGGCGTCGAACGTAAATAAAGTGAAATAAGAATGTAATTGTTTGGAAGAGTCGCCTTGGCTTTGGAGCACAAAAGGCAAAAAAAAACTAATTCAAAAGATTTTTCTTTTACACTAGTTGCTGTTAGGGACTTAGCCTACGTGAAAGTAGAAAATGGTCCCAAGGGAACATACTCCACTTTTTTATGGTGGGGAAAATTATCCAATGACAATCCCCACTCTTGGGCGGAGCGGGAGATAGTGTCAGACTCTTACTGACTAAAAACCGTTTTTTCTATCTTCATACCGGGGCTCGAGCTACTCTTTCGAAGCTTACCCTAGCCCCAGTAGGCTTCGACCCAGCTGGGCCCCTGCTGGAACATACTCCCCTGATAAAATTTCTAAGTATTCTATGTGTTATTCTAGAACATGGTTTATCCATCTGCTAAATTTCATACGAATCCGTTCTTCGTCGAACTATGAAAAAGCAATAAACACATACTCTTACAAACTTTCGCCGTCTCTAAAAAGAGGAAATGGACTGTAATCCACCACGCGAACCCAGTGCTGATTGGTGGATATCATGTCTCAAACCTTTGGTTCTAGAACATTCCGGTTTCAATACAATGTTTACCTTCACCGTTTTGAGAGCAGGATTTGAACCCGCGATCTACAAACTTGTAAATCAAGACCTTTACTACTGGACCATCACTGCTCTCCAATAACAATAACAACACAATAACTTATCAAGAATTTTAATCTACCTTGATTTTAAAAGCAATACTGCCGAATGTTCTAGTGTAGCTAACAGTGAAAACAAAATATCTGTGGCCAATGAAATGCGCGAATTGCTCTCAGAACATAAAAGAAGTAATATTGGAAAATTGGCATTTTAAACGGGAAACAGAACAAAGCAATACTCCTTTTGTGCAGCTCATGGGTAAATACTAAAGCACATTGGCAAATGGTATTGAATGGCTCTTTATACAATGGCCCATGTGTTTCTATTTTAATGTCCGACTGTGTTTTGTGGTGTGTGTGTGTGTGTGTGTTAAAATGGTTTGGTTACTGTTATTTTTGTTTAGGAGATACTTGTGGCTTTGGCCGCGTAAATGAAGAAAACTGTCTGTAATATCTATTTTAATTAATTATAATATCTAACTAGTTTTTTGACTTTTTAAATTTTTGTATAAATTATGAAGTGTCAAAGTTCATGCAAAGTACACAAATTATAAATTGATTTCAATAGAAGCCTAGATAATATCCACAAGATACTGTGTTTCCAAAATATCTAATGGAAAATGTGTTAAGTGCGGTTGTATGAAAAACAGTGAAAATGTGTGTCGAGATGCATCCTCTTAAGGAAGCCATCCAGGTCATTCCGCCATCTCCTTCGTGGTCTGCCGACTGTCTTATTAAGAAAGAAAAATAATACGAGTCTAAATATCGTGTGCTGAATAACGCGCAGTGTAATAGGCCCTTAAGTTTGTTGGAGTTGTTAAATGTGAATCTATATATCTATGAACCCTTTTGTGCTATGCTCTTGTTATTGTTTATATTACAAAGAATTGAACAAAACCATTGGTTACTTCGAAGTTTTGGTTGAGTTTGTAAATGTTCAGCATTTCACTTTATCTTTTTAAAAAAACTGGCCAAGTGTGAGACAGACTCGCGTTCGAAAGGTTTCGTACTACATTAGACACAATATTATAACCTTTTTTTTAGTTTCACCAGTCCCGGTGCTTGTTTCTTGAAAAATCACGTTTGTTATTTGAGAGCCCCACTTAAATATATAAGACCGCCCATTGTACACTTTTTTCCTTAAATGTTTGTCCTTTATATTTGTTTATGTGGTGTACAATAAAGAATATAATAAATAAATATTTTATTTATTCCTTTTTAGTATTTATTGTTATAGCAGAAATACAACATTTGTGATAATTTCAACCAGCTAACTATCATGAGATATAGCCTGGCGACAGACAGACAGACTGACAGTGTAGTATTTGTATTAGGATCTCGTTTTACCCTTTGGGCATGGAATCCTAAAAGTAAAAGTATGTACGTTAAGTATAAATAAATTTAATCCATTGATCTTACAAGTTTTAAAACTTGTAAGATCAATGGCATAAGTCTGAGTCTGTTTAGTAATGCAATTTTCGTTATAAAAATCACATCGACATGAGGAATAAACAAACAAACTCTTACGTAATCTCCCTTTCACTCAGCTATACAAGAGCTACAATTGTCCGTATCCGCCTGAACCTTTCACCCACATTACGGAGCCAGCGCCGCGTGAACAGCACTAGTATTAAGTCTCGCAGTTCCCGCCGACTGAAGATACGTCCGCATGAACTCATCAGCTGGCATTGTTGTGCCGATCGGTGCGGCCTCACTGGCACACACGATACGGTACTTCACAAATAAAAGGCTTGTATGTACAAGCCTATAAAAGAACCTAATATGAACTTTATTAAATCCATTGTATTTATACAGTTTTGACCACATCAATAGTTCACAATAAATTAAGAATAATTAGCTTTTGCTCGCAGTTTCGCCCACGCAAAATATGTCACTCAGGAATAAAGCAGCTTTCTATCGGTAAAAAAAATTAAGCAATCAGATCAGTACTTTCAGAGATTACCTCCAACAAACAAAAACTTTTTGTAATATTAGTGTAGATGTGCTAATAACTAAACTAACATGGCACTTATTGCTATTTATGTGTTAAATTCTGGACAAAAAGTTCTTCCAGACATTCTTCACCCACGCCGTGAGGACCTAGTTCTCGTGGTATGCATCTAGATCATCCTGCCACCTTTTTGTAGGCCAGTGCTTTTCATCTGCTGGAATCCACAATAGGACGACATTTCCTAAACGGTCAACGGCTGACATGACCTGCCCAATCCAATTTAAGTCTGGCAGCCTTTTTGCCCACGTCTATGATGCCGGTTTTGGAGCACTGCGTGTTATTCCGTATTCAATCTGTCCTTTATACACCCAGAATGCTGCACTCCATAGCAATAGAATATATTTTTTTATTAACCGACTTCGAAAAGGAGGAAGTTCTATGTTCGGCTGAATGTATGTTTATTATTATAATCTTAGTCCTCGTGGTAGGTGTCCAAATCATCCCGCCATCTCTTTCTAGGCCGGCCTCGATGGCGTTAGAGACAGCGCAGGAGAAGAAATTTTGGAAGGACTTGGGGGAGCCCTTTGCCCAGCAGTGGGACAGTAATGGCTAAATAAAAAAAAACTTAGTCATTTATAAAAACGTTGCTTGATAAACACGACAATTCGCATACCTGCCTAACTCCGTTTTCCATGCGGGAATAGAACCCGCGACAGGCAGCGCAGCAGTCAATAGCTCAATCACTGAACCTACTGGTCCGTCGTAGCTGCTGGATTGGCTTATTTCGCCGTTAAGAAGTCAAATAAAAAACACCAAGTACTTATTAAAGCAATAAATATTTTTAAGAACTCATAATTTACAAGCCAACTGCTAATAATGGAGCGAGTAATTTTAATGAGTTTTAAGGAAAAATGTTTTAGCTTTATTTCGATAAAAACATTGCTCGACGAAGTAGAAATGAGTTGGATTTACTCATTGTGTTGAAGAGATCAGATTATATAAATGCTATATATTGTGGCGATGTGCTGGGACAGGTGGAAGAAACGCCCGTGAAGAGAGCGAACATCCTCAGGCCTCCAGCCGCGGCCGAAAAAGATGTCCCGGGCATTGGGAGTCGCAGTGTGATCCTCGGCCACCTTAGATATGGGCTGTCAGACATGGACAATGAGCAAGGATCTAGTCAGAGTTGACGGCACACTATGTTCCACACGCAATTCAAAGCTGAAGGGACCCACCATAGCCGTTGCTTGCCAGGTCTGCGGTTGAATGAAAGAGTGACCATGGCATTAGAACGTAACGGGCAGCTGAAATATACAGGTGGGTTTTAGTCAGAAAAATTCTGACACTTCCTCTCGTTCCACCCTAAAGCCGAAGAAGTCTTCTACCTCAAAAAAAGCTCACGTTTAAGGAATTATTCCTAGCGTATGTTGGGCAACGTTTTGTTTTCTTTCCAAAACTCTGAAAGTACTGGTCCAATTGCTAAAATTATTTCACCGATTGAGGGCCAGTTCATTTTTGGGTGATATAGTCTGTATTTTACGTGCGCGGCTTTTGCGGGCAGAAAAAGTTTTATCAAATCTTCTTAATAAAAATCCTAACTACTCGTACAGAAAACGTACAGCCTAAATTGATGGATCAAAAGATTTGGCACATGAGATCCTGATTAACGCGGCATTAAGGGAGGATCTTTGGAAATTGATCCCTTCCCCTATACGGTAAAAGGGATAAATAAGGCCTGAAAGTTTCTATTCATGTTCGCCTTTTTTGCGAATTGGAAACCCCATCAATCAAATGGCATCTATCAAATACATCAGCGACCAATCAACGCGTTAAAAAACATTAACACATTTAGTGAGGAACGAGGTCTAATAGACCTCGTACGTGTCTCTCTTGCGGTGTGGCTAAGAAAAACATAGTCTTCTCTGCCGTGCGGAGGTCGTTACTACAATTTGGTTTAGTTTAAAAAAAAGATAAAAACCACAGATATTAAAAAACAGAATCTAGTGGTGTAGGTATTTAATTAAAGTACGGGGTCAGTTTAACCTTGTACTGCATTTAGCCAAAAAAAAACTGGTTTCTTAAACATTACGGGGTCTAATCAGCCCCTTAAATGATGTTAAGCAATGAAGTGGGCTTACAGTCGAACAAAATTGGGCACAGCGAGCTGTCTGGCCGTCTGGTAACCGTCCAGACTGAGTTCAAGTTGCCGATGGCACGTAGTCCTAGTAGTAGAAAATCGGATTCCTGGAACGTTAGGCAAGGAAAGAACATAGGTGTGGCTTTAGTCAATAAAAGTCTGACCCACCTTCTCTAAATCATTGTATGATTTCCTAACTTAAAAAAATCCGTCATAACGATAGTTTTCAAACGAGGTCTAAAACACCCCGTACCGCAGGAATGGAATTAATACAATAATGACTGCTGCTATCAACGTGTTGTACTTCCATCTCTCATCGATTCAGCAAAACATATTAATTTTATTTTTTTACTCGTCTGAACAACTCCCTCGAGCATTGGAAACCGATATCACACTCCAATAGCAGTCGATCCCGACGTGTGATTGGCGAGGAGCGTGTGACGTCATCACACGATACCCACGACAATGATGGAGTCAATTGGAACGATACTGATTTACATTTAACCTAAGACTAGATGTAAGAAACCGGTCGAACTCGCTCACCGAGGGTTCCGTACAAGCCTTTTTTTATTGATATAAATTAGTGCTTGCACTTATCGGAAGACGCAGCTTTGGAAGGTCTCCTACAAGGTGGACCGATGACATGGTCAGGGTCGGGGGAATCCAATAGATGCGTGACGCAGAAGACTGGTCGTTGTAGTGAGGCACACTAGTTTATTAAGAGTCTATGCACTCTTACTTTGAAGACATCTAAATAAAACATCAAAAGCTAACCTATGTAAATAAATCGAATCCGATATCCGAATCACAAAAAATAATGATTATGTGACCTAACAACAAAACGACTTTCAGAGTTTTCTTCAAGCTAGCACAAAAAATTAAAAGCCAGGCTTCTTCCCAAATTTTCGGATCAAAAATCTTTCTATTTCACATAAACCTACATGAGCAGTTATAAAACTTTAGAAGCACGGTTTCAATTGGTCGTTTCCTATGTAGTACAAACGTAAGAAACTCTACTCTTCAACTTTACTTACCGCAGCGTTGGGTTTATGTATGTTAAAAAATAGTATTGATTTTGTAAACCTAATAAAAGTACCGAATAAAAGTATTTCTATTCTATTCTAATACCTCGTACTTGTAGCTCGCTGCCAGACCGTCCGGTAACCGTCCGTACTGAGACGGCGCGCACTGTTCCCGCGTGCCTGAAAGATTTGTCAGCAACTGTAGAGGCCCAGCAGGGTCGAAGCCTATTGAGTCAAGGGTCTAGTTCCGAAAGGGAGGCTCGGCCACGGTATGAAAGGCAACGAAGGAACGGGATGGGTTTTTTAGTCAGTAAAATTCTGATACTATCTCCCGCTCCGCCCAAGGGCAAGGGATGTCAGATGATTTTTAGCCACCAAAAAAAAAACTTTGCTCTTTGCTACCATTGTAACAACCACCAGCATATCGTCAAATTAATCAACTCAACAATTCATGATAAAATTTTCGGGTTAAACCAAAAAACTAATTTAAATTCTAAAATTTCCATATCAAGTCCCGTGTGCATTGGAAACCAGTATGCTTCCAATAGCCGTCGATCTCGCTGCGTGATTACCGAGGAATGTGTCGCTCACTAATTACGACATCACCCGGCTCTGATGACTACGCACCAGGCGATTGGAACGATACTGGGGCCTTATGTACAGTGTATGTTTGTTACCCCTTCACGTACAAATAGCTGCACAGATTTAGATGAAATTTACAGGCGAGAAAACCATGTCTTGGGATAAATGGCACATAGAATACTTTTACATAGCGCCTCAAGGAGTTGTCAGCAACCGTAGGGGCCTAGCAGTCTGTGTGGTTAATTCCTTAAAAGACCTCGGACACTAATCTGCATGGTTTTCATATGATTTGATCATAACATGTTTGCTGTATGGACTTGTAAAAGAGACTGTGACCCCTGAGTTTGTTTCGGTGTTTCTTCTCAGGGAAGTCAGCTAGAAAACACCGGCCTTATCAAGTTTAAACTGACGTAACGTGTAAAGGTGTTTTTAAAAAACCTATTTGCAAAATAAATGTTATTTAACATTACCATAACGTGTTAAAATGTCAAGAGTGCGAGCGAGAGCGAAGGAAGGAGCTATACACCCTGTATAATAATAATATAATAATAACTTTCTTTCTTTCTTTCTTTCTAGTAAGTATACGCCACTACAGATAATGTGCTTTTAATGAGATGCCGCACTATGGGGCTCTCATCATGTCTATCAGCAATCACTTTCAGGAGGTTGTTACTACTGCCACGCAATCTGGCGAGAAGAGAAGCATTCTTTTTGCGTATGACAGCTGAGAAACTGTCAATTCTGGCTTGAGCAAACATCTCCGAAGCACTGCAATAACGTGGCAGCCGCATCAGCGCCCTGAAAGCGTTGTTATATTGGACTCACAGCGCACTGGCAGCCCGTTGCGTACAGTTTATCCATAGGACGCTCGAGTACAGGGATATACAGAATGCTTTAAATAGCGTGTGTTTGACCGCTACTGTACATCGAGCGAACCTACGTGCCAACATATTCGCCCGCATAGCTCCGTCTCTTTAACAGTTCAGTTTAGGTTGTAAAATGGATCGCGTATTACGCACCAGGCGATTCGAACGATACTGAAGCCTTACCATGACAAGAAAAACGGATAGAGGTATACACCCATGGGTTGTCTGAAAGAGAGCCCCGGGGTACTGGAAGGGAAGGCAAAGAAGGAACTTAAGAGTGGAGAGTTTTAGTCAGTAGAAGTCTGACACGCCCTCTCGCTCGAGAGCGAGAGAAGTAATTTAATGACTCCTAAAAAAAAGTAAAAAGCAACAAGCAAGCAAGCAAGCAAGCAAGGTAGCAAGCAACAAGCAATCAAGCAGCAAGTATGCTGGCCGCTAGTATTAAATCCTGGCTTATTATTCCAGCCCAAAAAGCCTCATATCTTATTATTAGATGCTGTTGTTGTTCACAATTATATCCCAAACGAAAAAAAATGCTTAAAATAAACTGTCCAGTCGAGATAAAATAAGATGAAACATTTCTCAGAACAAATCGTTTGATCCTTCCTAGTAGAAAATTGTCAAAGCAGCAATAAGCTAAAAAAAAGCGATATTTCCCAGAAAAGCTTCTGTCTTATTTAGCATATTTCTTCAAAAAAATCCGATGTTAGAATTTATAAACTTCAAATCGCGTTTATTACGGGAATAAATCAGCAACATTTTCGTGAAGAACGTCTCGTACACGAGACAATGTTTGAGCGCATAGTAATAAACTTAACAACCTCACGCAATAAGGTTTTATTTCGGTCTGTTCCTTGTTTCCTTATCGCTGTTTTTTCCTCTTTCTGGACGATGTTGAAACATTTCCGTCGTAAATCTGTATTTAGTTACTATTCAAATAAAACTAAGTTTAATAAATAATTTAAAGTGCTAAGAGGTCAGTACCAAGTAAAACAGACTTTGGTAGGGAATTTCACTACTTAGCTGTAAGCATAATAACACTTGTTTATATGAATTTTTCCCATGATATGGAATATATTATATACGGTTACTATAATCTCTGCGAGTGATGTGCATGCCTGTGATTAATTGGTGTATATGGGATTATCTTCTGAAAGTTTAATGATCAAAAATTCTGTAAACAAATTGTTGGTGTGCCTTATTATTGAAATAAAATAAAAACAGAAATAGATTTGAATTACCTATTTATTAAAAAAAAATTAATTAATCAATAGAACTTACAAAAGAAACAAATCTCTGTGTCCACCACAACGCGTTCGGGTGTTAGTTTAATATCAGGTTCAAGCCGGTTGGATCCGGTAATATCGGTCTGGTAATAACCGGAATCAACCGGATTACGAGCCGCAATATCTGTGATATTGGTCGCTAGTACTCTGCCACCGGATCCGCTCGTTTATATCATCTTAAACTTTTAATGAGTTCCGGAATTTTAAAGTTAGCGTGAAGGTTTTTGATGACCGTCGTTTTTGTGGCTTTTGAGTTATGGCGTTGTTGAGAAGTCGACAAAGTTTATGTAATGTATGCCTCTGGAATCTTATTATTTAAGCGATCCTGGAATGTTGGCTTGTTTTATTTTCAGAATGTTCCAACATTTGAGAATTCAATAGCTGCTGTTATTATATTGTTTGAAATAATATTTTGTTTTTAACTTTTCGGTGTAATAATTGGAAAAATACACTTCAAAGTATGTTTCTCAGAACATCTCAGTAAACATTAATAAAAGAAACATTAATTATTGTTTTAATAGTCTCTTAGTACAACGAAAGGTCAATATTGTCTGAACTAATATTATAAATAAGTGAAGATTGTTTTTTTTTTTTGGTTGTAGAAAGTAATTTCTGAAAATATTTTTTTTTTAGGCAAGAAAATCATCCAATGACATCTTCGCGCTGGGAGATAGTATCAGGCTTTTACTGACTAGAAACCCACACCTGCTCCTTCGTTGCTTTTGCACCAGGGCCGAATCTTCCTTTCAGAAGTCGACCCTTGGCTTCGTTACGATTCGACCCTGCTGGGCCCCTACGGTTTGCTGACAACTCCTTGAGGCGCGCCTGGAAATATACGCGCCGTCGATGTCTTGGGGCCGGTCCGAACGGTTACCAGACGGTCGGACGGCGAGTATCTCTGGAAGTACTGGTCTAATTACTAAATTTTTTCACCGATAGATAGCTTCTTTAATTCTGAGTAACATAGGCTATATTTTAAGTACGCGGGCGAAACTTCGGGCAAAAGCTAGTTTACAATAAAATGAGTACGAAAACACACATATCAATAGCTTTTGATATATTACATTCACTGAACCTACGTACTTGGCTACTCACAGAGGCATCAAGTTAAATCGGAGACAGTCACGGAGTAGGCCACGATAGCCGATCAGCCACACAATGGCGCACAATGGCGGGGATTGACACTTGAACCATGACGGTGATAGTCTGTTACAGACAGGACTCAACGCGATGACTACTGTATTTTAGTTACTACGTAAAACTAGCGGTTGCCAGCTGCTTCACCCGCATTTTAATAGGAAACTATCACGAAGGTCACTAGGTTGGAGGCACGCGGCACAGAGAGTTAAGTCTCACATAGCATAAGCATAATCAGTCTTTTAATGTTTCCATTGTTGGGACTCGGGCCTCCTCTCAAGGAGAGGGAATAGGCCGTAATCACAAGCATCCATCGTATTCCCACGACCCGTATATACGGTGACTGGTAATTAGTGACCGATACTTATACACGTGATTGTACTCATGATTATAAACAATTTTTCCAAAGAGACTTTTTTATACTCATTAGTTTTATCACAACAACAAAGCACAGATTACAGTTAGCAACGGAACGCCGTTGTCTCATGTACCTACAAAACTGATAGAGCACCCGCGCCGCTTGCAAACTTATCGGTGTTTGCGAAACGTAAACACCGATGGGTGACTGCGGTGGCGTGAATTTGCTCGAACAGCTGTTTTGATTTTACGATAAAACTAATGAGTATAAAAAAAATTTCTTCGGGAATGTTGTTTGAAATCATGAGTACAATCACGTGAATAATTATCGGTCACTAATTACCAGTCACCCTATATACGCAGAATCACCGCTTAAGAGGGTCCTTCTCCACTCGCTTATCGTAAACATCGAAAATAGTTTAAAAGCTTGTTACTTCATTTAATGCAATCCAACGCGATGTTTGACGAAAGGGCATCGCAAAAAAAGAGAGATAACGCCTGGAAACTCTGTTAGTATTCGGTAATTCCGAGATTTACTCGAAAATTTCACAAAACTTGCTCCAGGAAATAGCTGATTTTTTTAAACCCTTAAAGTTTTTGGAAAAAGTTGTCATCATTTAGAATCTTAATAAAATTTGCAAGGTCTATAGAGGATTACTTTTTTGACTTTTTTAATTTTTAGGCAAATTATGAAGTGTCAAAGTTCATACAAAATAGGACATTTTCAGAGGTTTTTACTGGATTAGTTTCACACAGATTTAGAAACCTAGATAATATCCACAAGATACAGTGTTCCCAAAATATCTAATAAAAAATGTGTAATAACGTCATAATCAGTTATGAGCGGTTGTATGAAAAACAGTGAAAATGTGAGTCATGATGCACCACCTTAAAGTGTTTTCTACCGTCATCTTCAAAGCTGCGGTTGGTTGAGGAAAAATGTTCATGAAAAACACTTGACAGTCGCACTTGCGACCACGAGACCACTGAAGAAAAACTAATATAATAATGGCATATTCATGTAATGCAATTGATTTTAATGAAATGATTTTAGAGGCATTAATTATGTAGGTACTAATAGGTGGGTACTGGTTGCGGTGTATAGTGCTTTAGTGATCCGCTTATGTTCGAAATGAAACGCGTTTTGTTGTAATTAAATTAGTTGATTCAGGCTATTTTAATAGTCCATATATTGGGCTAGTATTGGTGTGGTTTTCTACAAAATATATCTATACAGGTAGGTCCACTACTTTATGTAGTTATGGTAATCCATCAGACCACAATTTGGCCCGTGTGCTTAATTTTGGCCCATTGCTGCTCACACGCCTATTTCCCAGCAGTGGGAACATAAGTATTGCTGACACTGGCTTAACCACCATCGCGAATCTTAATTTTGAAAAAACTAAAATTACTTTAAATATGATAAAGCTCCTATGTACAACTAAGTAAAAAAAAGGAATGTAATCGCGTCACACTATACGAAAAAAATAATAATAATAATCTTTGTGAGGCCAAAAAGCCGCCAAGGATGACCTGGTGCGGGTTGCGGGAATCCGATAGCGCCATCTATTGGATGCCCACCACCCGAAACGTGTTTTGTGGGCACTTGGCGGAGTCCTATGTCCAGCAGTGGACGTCTTTCGGCTGAAATGATGACGACATACTACTATTAAGTGAAAGTTTGTATGTCCGTTCAGCCATTTTAGCGGGAAGTGGAAAAACATACACACATTTGTTACTAACTCCCACTTACACGGCTGAACAGATTTGGATGAAATTTAGCATACGGGAAGATTATGTCCTAGAATAGCACATAGAATCTTTCTATTTATTCCAGTAGTATGTTTTCTAGAGATAAAGCTAGAACTACACTGCGCACACGTGTGCCACACACGTCGCTCTAGCCACGACGGTCTCCACACATTTAATATGGAAACTACACTTGCAGAGCTACACTTGATGCACTCCACGTGACGTCGTTCTACGTACAAATCTGGCGTGTAAAGCACCGGCCACACAAAACAGACGCGAGGCACGGACCCGTCGCAGTTGCGGCGCCCGTTTAATCTACTTGCATATAAAATGTATACAGCCGTCGCGACGTAAAACATACACAAAAGACGGCGTCCCGTCTTTTGTGTATGTATCTTTTCGCGACTGCGACGGGTCTGTGCCTTGCGTCTGTTCTGTGTGGCCGGTGCTTTACACGTGTACGGTGGTCTAATGTAGTTCTAGCTTAAGAGGATGCATCACGACACACATTTTCACTGTTTTTCAAACATTCGCTCATAGCTGATTATGACGTTACTACACATTTTTCATTAGATATTTTGGAAACACAGTATCTTGTGGATATTACCTAGGCTTCTATTGAAATCAATTTCTAAATTTGTGTAGCACTAATTCAGTTGTAGGATTGCGTTAGATGAAGTAACAAGCTTTTAAACCATTTTCGATGTTGACGATAAGCGAGTAGAAAAGCATCCTCTTAATTCTTTCATTTCATGGAAAAACTTTGGCAGGAGCTGTATGTAATCCTTATAACTATAACACAGCTTAGCGATCGTAAGTTACACTATTTAGGCGGTTCGCATTCATAATAAATGTTCTTTGTCTAAGATAAACGACGCTTCTCAAATTAGTTTGACCTTTAAACTACAAAAGCGTAGATATTTCGAAATTTAAACTTGAGCAAATTATGGAACAACTATGTATTGTCATTTAAAACTTCATTCTTCTTTCATTTAAAATTGACAATTTATAATGTTAGACATTATGAATTCTTTCAATTTCTTAAATGTCAAAGTTAAATGTCAAGTTTATTGCACGAGTTTTATAGGTGCTAACAGTTTACAGACAGACGGACGGACTCATAATGTTTTATTATTATGAAAGAGAGCAATTTTTGCTGTAACAGTTCCCCGCGACTCAATGACGACTTTTTAATTACTGCTTTTAATTGATTCGCGTTAAATGAGTAGTCAACGAAGAATATTGTAATATCAGCTGCTTTTTTATGGTGGGGCCATGGATTTAGTTTTAATTATGATGATTTATTGTTACGGGGTTTTTAGTGGTTCTTTGTCATGGTGTCGTTTAATAGTATAGTCAAATTAGGTCATTTTTTAATAAAGATTGGATTAAATTCTCTGGAGAGGAAAAAACGTTTCTGATGGTTTTGTAGGAATGAAAAATGGTGTATAAAAAATAAAAATCATTTTGCACCCCTACGGAAGGGGGTGAAAACTGTTAATTGGTTATAATTAACCAGAGAATACAGTTGGGCTCAGCGTAATTTTTTATATGGTATATTACATCTCAATCTACATTATTACATTTTATTTATTTTAATCGGACCAAAGCAGCGTTAGAAAAAAAATAAAAACAATAAAAATGTTATTTTTGGTCATTGCGGCTTTAGGGAAAATAGTGTAGTTTTGTAAACTGAGGAAAGGATTTATACATTTTGACCTAATACATGATTGATTTTGCACCCTAGTGCGACGTACGGAAATTAGTTTTTCACGATTTTGGGCTGTTGTACTTCGGGGGAAATTAGTGTAGTTTTGAAAATCATCACAATCATATTCATTTGGTTTCCTTTATATTTGCACCCTATAAAAAATTAGAATTTTTATAGGGAACATTCATTTTTCTAGTATTGTAGTAATTGTCAAAGAGCTACTACGCCATGGAAGTGACAAGCGCGCGACACGGAATAATAAACTGACAAGAAGAGATAAGCGTCGTCATCACGTATGCGCGTTGTGGGATGTGTTGACGAGTACTCACTGATGTGAATGCTCTGTTAGTAAGTTTTAGTAAAGAAACCTAAAGTTTTTTTTTATAATACAAAAAAAGAAAAAAAAGGTGTCAGTGTCTTCCAAGCATGTACTTTATTTATTTCAAATAGGTACTGAAATTAATTATATTTCGATTGTCTTTGGAGCTATGTGGGAGCTATAGACCGTATGACTGTGCTGATTATTCTACGTCATCAAGTAAGGTAGATATAAAACATTTTACTTTATAGAAAAAAATGTGGAGTAAAATCTCAATAAAATATATGAAAATTACTATCGGCTCCATCTCCACTGCTTCAAGAGTCAGATCGACAGAGAAGATAAGATACGCAATACATGGACAGGATGGGAAGAAGGGGGCATTGTAACGGTGCGTCAGAAGATCTGGCGAATGGCTTGCGAGCGGCGCACTGCGAACTGCGCGCGTGCATTTCATGTTCGTACGAAAATACACAAAATAAATCTAGGGTTTATTAACTACTAGGTAAACCCGAGGTTTCACCCGCGTTTTTAATTACTGCCGCTCAGAAAGTCGATGTCTGTTTATTGGGATTTATAATGCTATTATCGAAGCAATCCATGTATTTACGAAAAAGTATCTGTTTTTTTATGAAAGAACACCTAATGACTTTTACCACTCGAGGGTGGAGCAAGAAGGTGTGTCAGACTTGTGTGGACCAGGACCACAGGTTTCCTTTTCAGGAATACCCCGCGGCCCTAACGGGCATCGGCCTTGCTAGGCCCCTACTGTTTTGCAGACATCCCTTTGAGGCATGCGTCCGAAATCTTCACGCGCATTTGATGACTCTGGCTTGGTCCTTAAGTGACTAGCGGACGGTGTGATACCCATAGTTCGTTGTCCGCGACACTGTGCTACTGTGGCCAGAAATTATCCAACGACTCTTAAATTCTGGGGCGTCTCCTGGCAGCTGCTAAAGTGTAATGTCCGGTTGCGGCCATCTTCTACGCCAGTATTACTGCTTCCAGGCTGAGGTGACCGCATCCCATTTTCTCTGACCCCGGACCATGGCCTGAACCAGGGCACGGCGTGCGAGATCGCCGCCGCCGAATGCTTCCACAAGGACACGACGGTGTTCCACCCAAGCTCGGCACACAGTCCGCACAATGGTTACATTAATAGTTCATGGCTGCATGGATACCTGGGCGTTTCTTCTTGCCAAATTAGAAACAGTTACCTCCCGAAACACCTATGACCGTCGAGGGCCTGTGTAAAGTGGAAAACGTGAACGCCCGACGCCTCTGTAGTATATATATGCGTACTCAGGGCTAGGTTGCGACAGTCGCTGTCCCTATATTGACATGAGATTCTTCAGGAGCTCTGTCCACAGTGCACGATTTGTCCCGACGTTACAACCCCACGCACCATTTGTAGTTACGCACTCGCACGTAACGACTATACCCCAGATCCAGAAACAGCTAGCAGGTCATTCTGGATAACTTGTCATGTTTATCACGCAGAATGCCAGAAACTTGGTCTACGAGCTACACTTCGCTAAATACACTGGGCAACTCAACAATGGGAAGCGCAGTGAATTATTTCAAGCGTACGAGTCGGTCACGCTAGAACTCGTTTTACCGTGTTACCCGTAATGGAATAAACAACAGAGAATTTGTTGTATAAAATCCCGATCCTTCTAAAACTATTTTAATGCTAATGGCATCACCAACCACCGTGATGAGATCGTCACTTTCCTCGACCATCAGCAAGATATCCTCCTGGAGACAATTACAACAACAACAAAACAAGACATCATCCAGGAAACATTCCTCAAATCTCACCGCAAAGATCTTAAAATTGCCAACTATCGCGTAACTCACAATGATAGGACTCACTGTCACGGTGGTGGCATCCTCCTTTACTACAGAAAGGAACTGTACTGTATTATTCTAGCTCCACCCGCACCACTATCTCTCCATGAATACTTGGCTTGTCGAGTAGGCATGACTGGTCTTCAGTCGATCACTGTCATCTCCGCCTACTACCCGCCATCCTCTTTCTCGCCTCATATGCCAGACAATTCGCTCTCACCAGCGTACTCACTGCCCTCATTGGCTTGAGTAACTCCATTGTATTAGCGGGCTAACAGCAAGACAACCAACCCTAGAGGAAGGAATAAAGCTTGACTGTGCTGCGTTCCGCTCGCTGGAACAAGACGCTGAGTCATACATACCCATATCACTTTCTGGCAACTTCATAATTATAAGGTTACGTACTATTGAAAAGTCCTCTGTACTTACCTCCCCGCCCCGATAAGAGTGTCGCTTTCAAAGCCTCTTTTTTTACCCTAGTCCTCGAGTACACCCAAAGGATGAACTCTAGTTTTTATTACAATTTAGTTTAATACTCGTATTTAGACTAATAAGTTCCGGCCAATTCAGTTCGGAGCCAATTCTACTCGGCTTCATCTATCCGGGGTGTGACCGTGTCGATTACCGACCACTTTGATCTTCTTGGGGTAACGCTGTCATCTACTCTCAATTTCGGCTCCTACATCGAGGCAAAAGCTCAAATGGCAGCCAAAAAATTGGGGATCTTAGCAAAGGTGAGACAGTATTTCACGCTGGAACAGCTGCTCAATCTCTATCAAGCGCAAGTTCGATAGTGTATGGAATACTGCTCTCATCTTTGGAATGGGTCTCCCAAATACCAGCTTGATGCACTAGAGTCGATTGAGAAGCAATCCAAGAACACACACAAGGCAATGATACACTTGTCAAGTCAAAATTCCAAAGGCATCATCGTCATCAAGAGCATCGATGTCGAGTTGCTATCCTGTCGGTTTTCTATCGTTTACATTTTGGAGACTGTATTGTGTATTGCAATTGCACAATTTACTTAAATCCGCCAAGTCGGCGCGGGCGTTGTGCTACTGGTACATGGTGGCCATCCCACCCATACGTACAAAGCGTTTTAGGAACACATGCGTACATCTAAGGATTGGAATTCTCTGCCGGAGTCTGTGTTCCCTGATACCTACAAATTAGGGGTCTTTAAGCCAAGAGTGAATGGTTGCTTCTAGGCAAGCGTGCTCCATTGTCGGCCACATCTTCGCTTTCCATCAGGTAAGGTAGTGGTCAAACGCTAGCCTATCCATAATAAAAAAAAAAGAATTAGTAAGTAATTTAATAATATCCTAAACTAATAAATTGTCTTTACTAAGAATGTGTCCAATAACACTTTCAACGACTCTGAAAAAGCGGAATGAGTAGCTGACAGCCTTGAATCCCAATGTTCGCCCAGCTCTCAACTAGTAGACTTAGCCCACATCGACATGATGGACGCTGAAGTAGAACGTACTCGCTGTCCGACCGTCCGGCAACTGTCCGGACCGAGCCCAAGACGTCGACGGCGCGCACTGTTCCCACGCGCCTCAAGGAGTTGTCAGCAACTGGAGGGGCCCAGCTGGTCGAAGCCTACTGGGGCCAGGGTTATCCGAAAGAAAACTCGAGCGCCGGTATGAGGAGGCTAGAAGGAACGGCCAACCCGCTTTTGGTCAGTAAGAGTCTGACACTACCTCCCGCTCCACCCAAGAGCGGAGGCTGTCATAAGATGATTTTAGCCCACCGTAAAAAAAAAGTATAACGTAGAAAATAGTCGCTTAGTTTGTTAGATAATTAAGAATATCCTGGCTCTGAACACTCAAATTTTGTTTCATTTTCTGTAATAATCGTCAAGTACCTATTGAGTATTTTTTGGACACAAAGAAATAAATTATTTATCACTGAAAAAGAATATAGATTATATTGATATATTTAAAAATATCGATATATCGACAGTCCGTTAATTTAAAAAATATCAACAGTCCGAATCTAAGCGCATACAATTTGCACGCTAACTTGCTGAGCCCCGCCGCCGCCGCCCGCGCCGCTGCTTCGACCCCGCGTTCGCCCTGCGAACGTCACGTGGCGCAGTATTGTATCCACGTTAAATCTACATAAACTTCCAGTTAGATATTTCTTATTTTTATTAAGTGCAAATGTAGAATATTTAGAATACATCATGTATAAAAAAATCCATGACTACACTAATTTGCCCCGAAGTACAATTTACAAATATTTTAAAATACTAGTTTCCCTGGGGTGCAAAAGGGTGCAATTATAACTGGGTGTTTATGATGCTTTAAAAAGCTTATTATGAGTTTGCACCAACAGGCAAAATTTCCCTTGAGCCGCAAATTAAAAATAATGATTTATTAGTGTTTCATACACCTCACACTTTTTTCGCGAAAAGTAATTATACACCAAAGGTGTATCTACAGATATCTAAACTTACCACAACTAGTTACTAATGAAATTTCAAAATTTTGGGACTTTAATGTTAATACCTAATATTAAACGATGTTCCGTACACAACAGGAATGGTGCAAACTCAGAGATGACTTATATTCATGTCTTCTAATGATTCCACAAAAAATTACAACTACACGAATTAAGTCCAATCTTTTTGCTAATTTGACTAGACTATAAATAATTCGTTTCTTTATGAACCTGCTGGTTCTCAACAACCAGGAATTTTGTTGTGTAGTTTTGATCATCAGATATAAATTTTTTTTGTATAGTATGTATGTATTTGTGTTATTATTTCTGATGTTGTACACTGGCAGCCTTAAATCTATATCCTTTCTTTCAGTCTATTCAAAGGTTGTCAGTAAGAAATAGCCCTGTGCGATAAGACCGCCCATTGTATATTTATTTTTAATAATGTTTGTCCCACAGAACAGAAGAATTGACTCCTGTATTCAATGGTTTGTCCTGTATTTTTTGTTTATGTAGTGTACAATAAGGAATATAATAAATAAATAATAATAAATGCAGGTTTTGTGATAGATTTATGCGAAAAATTTGACAGAGGTGGTCTGGTAATGTATGGTTTTAGAACTATTGTTAGATCTCATATAATAGCAGATAGAGCCAAAAGTTTTGGATTGCCAGCTTCGTACCGGAAGACGCAGCGTTGAATGGCTTTATACAAGGTGGGCCTTCATTTTGTCCAGCTGTGGTTCATCTGAAGTGATGACATAACATCTGACCCTTTGTTTTTGTACTCTCTAACACTTAAGGGAGGCCTATGTCAAATAGTGGGAGGCTTTAGGCTGAAATTATGATAAGGATTCGATACTGAGCTGCAAATTGCAAAAATATAGAAAATTTAAATTTTGCGGTTTATCCTGGAACATTCACCTATTGGATCGTAAGAAAGTAAAGATAAAACTCATTAGACCGACGCACACGTGTAACACACCTGATTTGTACGTAGAACGACGTCACGTGGCGTGAATCAAGTGTAGCTCTACAAGTGTAGTTTGCATATAATATGTATGGAGATCGACGCGCCCAGATCAGCGTGTGTGGCACACCTGTGTGCAGTGTAGTTCTAACTTAAAGCGGGTATTGCCCATAAAATATAGATTTAGGCAACTCGACTAATTGAATATAAATAAGTAAACAAATATTACGAGCATACTCGTACACTACCGGTTAGGCCGCGAACCGTTCAGTATAATTGAAAACAGTGATAATCCAGATTACGCTGATGAAATCGCAAACTACTGGCGGTGTGTTTATGTATCGTTTTTATACCTGGTCGCGATTTGCTGCCACGGAAGGGTGGGATTGAATATTTTAATAGTGTTGTGCGGTCCGCGGTTTTAGGAATTAGCGAGTGCTGCGAAATATAGTTTAAATTGATTTCGTTTTTTTTTTCTATTTTTTTTTTATCTAATCGTCAGAGTGTACTTTGTCATTTTGTATTATATTTATGTACACAGTTAGGTTTTAGTATAAATAGTTTAATTAATATTTTTTTTCTGAATGTAATTTTATAGATACTAATAATAAAGAACTCTTGTACATATTATAAGTTGATAAGATCGAGAGATGACTTAGTGAGAGCCGTGGGAATAAGATGTATGTGAGACGCACAGGACTGGTCGTTGCGACGACACTTGGGGAGGCCTATATCCAACAGTGGACTTCTTTCGGATTATGATGATGAAGTGATGACATTACTCTTTTTATTCTGCAACGACCGAGGAAAAAGTAGAAAATTAATTACAAGATGATGCTTATTGGTACAAAAATTTCCACCAGCATACCTGCTAAACAGAGATAAAAAAAGTAGTTTTTTCTTTTTTTTTACGTGATATAACCCATACTGCTTGACTATTACAATATATTGTTGTGGGGGCGAGTTCATGCACTTTTCCTTACTAGTGCGGAAAATAGTAAATTGCGTGCCTAAAAGCGTTAGGGATAGGCGCAGATTTTCGAGTGAGTGTATTGAAAAATACTTTACAATACAGATATTACAGTCACCGAGCTACGCACCAAATTTTGCGATACCTTCCAGACCAATCCGTATGACTGTTATTACTTTGCCATGCACTCAATGAACTGTAAATAAATAGGCGCAGTCCTTCAGGCCCTTCAATTCCCAGACAGAAAGGCCCAATACAGTTAAGTTCGATCTGCGCTCCATCGAACTCACAAGTAGCACTTTTTCACCGCCGAACTGAACTTAACGCCCTTTGTGTGTCGAATTAACGAAGACTATTTTTACTCAGACCTCTTGGAGCAGTAAATAGTTGGTTTTGAAAGGAGAATAGATTTTTCATCGAGGAGCCAGGGAGGAATACTAATACCTTACACTGTCATAACCGTGGAGGACGGGTTCGCGTGATTGGGATATTGTAGGGTGAGTAGCGATTGTGAGAAATGTGGGACATTAGTTATACAGGAATTGCTTTATGGAGATTTTATTTAGTTTAAGTATAGGTATATATAAAAATATATATTTATGGCTGGTTTAGCACACACAAATTTTTAATTTTCCCAGTGCTGGGACTAGGCCTCCTCTCTAGGAAAGGCAATGGGCCGTAATCCACCACGCGGGCCCAGTGCCCTCTTAGAATTGATCACTTCATGATTAATGGTCAACTAAAACTGGCCAGATCGTTTATGTTAACATTACCCGATAAATCAATCCTCGTTTGGCCATATCATTGATGTAGGATTTCTTTGATAATAAAAAAGCTTAAAAAAGTAGGCCAAACGAGGATAGAAATATCATCAAACTTTTACGTTTAAAACTATCTGGCCAGTTTTAGTTCGCCATTTCATAAAGTGATCAATCTTTAAGATCTCGCCACGTGTCCTAGTCGGAACTAAGATATCTACGCATTCAAAATTATATAAACTGTACAACGCAAATCAAATCAGTTTATTGCAAACATGTTGTACAGTAGTTGGAATAGAAATTAAAAGTTTCAAACATGCACCCTGTAAGGGCACTGCAAAATAAATACATTTCAATAAAATAAATAATTCACATTAAGTTCAACATTACATTTTAAAAGGAATAGCAAAAAATATTGATATTACAAGTATTAAAATAAAATAAATAATAAAATAGGATAATGTCAAATCAATTAAATGTCAAAATATTGGAAATAAATCGAAAATAATAATAACAATAACGATAGCGAATTAGAGCAATTTGACAACGTACCTGCGCTTATTTAATAATTTATTTACTTTTTCTTCAAAATTTTACATCGCTGTCATGCTTATAAAGTAACCAGATCGGCTCAAATAAGCACCAAATTTTAAAGACATGTCCTTTACGTACTTACATACATCACCACTAGCTCCAGTTTACAACTCAGACGGGTGAGCTTAGCGCGTCGACCCGAGAACAGCTTACTACAAATAAATAATAACTATGTACTTACTACTAGAGATACCTAATATACTGTGTACCTATCACGGAAGCACTTATCAATAACGAATGTACGTGATATTGACCTTCAAGCAAGTTCCCTGGAGATAAACGTTAATGTTTTATTGCTTCGTGTCTGTGGCTCGTCCCACGTGACGTGTTTTCATTTTATCGGACTGTTTATCCTTTTTTAAGTACGAGATGCTCTGCTGCGAGAAATTTCTGAATAGGAAATTCATGGTCCTAGAACATAAAGCGTAATTATAGGGCATAGGTGAGGTTTTAGCCAGTAAAAGTCTAACACGCCCTCTTGCTCCACCTGAGAGCGAGAGAAGTCATTAGACGATTTCCGAAATAAAAAAAGTATGTATGAGATGATTTAAGATGTTTTCAACTTTTTGATGATGTTTTCAAAATGGTGGATGGAGTATCCACCATCGCGTTCCCTAGATAAAGAGTTTTGACAGAAGATAGACAACAAAGTGGTCGTATAAGGGTTCCGTTTTTCCACTAACTCTTATGGTACAGAACCATAAAAATGACAGCTAATGGTTCTCTGAGTAATATTTTGGGTTGTGGTGAGAAATAAACGTTATTATTGTCTTTATTTTTAATAAAAACGTATAAATTAAATTTTTAAATATTTCTATATAAGAAAATATAAAAAATAGTAGCCCACCGGTATCGGGAACAGGTTCCAAGCTACCGGCGGTCAGGGCTCCAGAGAAAGAAACCTCCTAACTATACGAGCCGTGTCCAGAAGTACCGCTTTCTGAATCAAGCCCTTGATCCAGCCGCCTAACGCGAGCCTCTTGTTATTATTGTACTAAAAGTTTTTCACAAAATATTTTAGGTACCTGTCCCTGTTTTACAAATACACATGGTTACCCTGATGCAGATATAATGTTTCGCTTCAGCGAGTCCTCTTTGAGTCAGATTTCTGCCAATTGTGATCGTATGTATTTTTATGTATGGTAATAACCAGTGTTTTCAATATTGTGTACTCGGCAGTCCTTCAGACAAATTTATACACAGAAAATATGTGACATTCTGATATTTTGTCATACCTACAAAACTGGTGAGTGAAGTCAGACACGGATCAGTAAATATTGTTGTCAAATGTTTTTGCTAGCTATTGAATGTTAAAACAAAAGATACAAAAAGAATATTTTTATATTTTTAAATATTTTTTTATACATCATTGTTAAAAAATATTTAAAAATGTAAATGATATGTGTTGTTGTGTGAAATAATTAAATAAATATTCTTTTTTTATTTTATATTTTAAGTTGAGTAGTTACTTTTTATTTTATTGTTGTTTGTCCTGTGCGAGTCTCAAATGAAGGCTTTAATTTTTTTTCTTTTTTTTCTTATCTAATTTCTTTTTTCTAATCCAATTTAACATGGGATTTGACTGAAGACTTAAGACAGCCAGAAATATAAGGTAGACTTAGCTGTAATGTTAATTTTATTCACTTAGGTAACTAAGAGTGATTCACAAAATATGTTACGTAATACCTACATACAATTGTTTTTGTGGTCTCTAATTATTAGGTTGCGTAATTTTATACCAACTAGCTTTTTCCCGTGACTTTGTCGTCTGTCTGAGTGAGTTTGTCGGCTGTCTGAGTGAGTTTGTCGGCTGTCTGCACGTAGTGTGGAGTGTCAATAATAGTGGCGGACGCGAAGTCGAAGCCTGATAAGAAGTAGCCTATTATAATTCTAAGAAAAGACTTAGAATTCAAGCTTACTCCGTAGCAAATTTCATCAAAATCTGACAAAACAGACAGATAGAGTTACTGTCACCACTACAATATTGTTTAATTAAAATGGATTTGTTTAACACTCAATGTATACACATTTATAAGAAAAAGAGAAGCTGAAGGAAACAGAAAAATAGGAACAAAGGTGATGCTTATTTCTACAGAAATCTTCCAGCATCCCTGTGAAAGGAGAGTTGGAAAAAAGAAATGTAGACACCGTATGTTTCTTGTGGAACTGAGGTAAGTATAATAATAACAACGTTTATAATAGTTAGCCAAACACTAGGTTTTTACTGTGGCTTCAATTGTGTTGCTTCATCGTCATCATCATCATATCAGCCGAAAAACGTCCACTGTTGGACATAGGTCTCCCCCAAACGTCGCCACAACGACCGGTCTGTGCGTCACACATCTACCGGATTCCCGCGACCCTGACCCGGTCATCGGTCCACCTTGTTGGATCATCATCATTCCAGACGAAATACTTTTAGACACAAACGGCCTATGTGCAACAGTAGATGACTTTGTCCAGGCTTAAGATAGGCCTCTTGTATCGCTAGAATGAAAGTCCTGTCCTGCGTTTGCGTGTCGCATCCATCAGGTTCTCGTGACCTACACCAGGTTACCACACACAGCTAGTGATGGATTAGCTTATCAGATGTGTCATAATTATCGAAGTGGGAACATACTTCCAGAGACTACCTTCTGCCTAAACTGTTAGTTAGTTTTAATTTTTTAAGCTAAATAATAGTGTTCTCATACGCATTAAACGTTTTAGTAACTCATTCAATATGCGTAAAATATCTAAACAATGGAATATCCAGCCCACATCATTGTTTACCATCAGATGAGCTAGTGGCCAAGCGCAAGTCTGTAAACAATAAAATAATGTAGAGTTCAGATTTAATTTGCGACTACCCTTTCAAGCATCTATCACAGACCCCATCTGTGTTGCCTCGGCATTCATTCAGATGGAGACATTTCCATGTGGGTACCGTTTTACAATTCGGTGCGGAACACTAAAAAGGTGATAAATGGCAGCGTCCGGATTAAGAAACCCGGACGCGGGTGTCGTAAGCCCAACAAATAGGGGACCAGCGAATTTGTTAAATTACGGATTTACTCGTACCGCGTGTGGAACACTCCAGCCGGAAATTTTGAATAAAAACGTGATGGACGATTATTACGACTGTGTGTTGTTTTTGTTGGTTGACTGGTAATGGCGTGTGAAGAATGTCTCAGGCCTGGACAACGGGAGCCACAGTCTGATCTCCGGCCACCGTAGATGTGGGCTTGTGAACGACGAACAATTGGTAGGTTATCTTTTGACCGTCCGGTAACAGTCCGGACCAAGCCCAAGTCGTCGGCGGCGTGTTCCATGCGTGCCTCAATTATAAACTAGCTGACCCGGCGAACTTCGTACCGCCTTGCAGTCAATAAATATAGTATATTTTTCGATATAGTCTACCGATTTCGATGAAACAAAGCTTATTTAAGCTTTAATAATATAAAATTACACACAGTTTTAATGTACAAAAGTTATCTATATGGATTACGTACATTTTACGTGCAGTAGTACAATAAATCTGTAGAAGTTTTTAGTTGTGCGGCAACTAAAAACTTCTACAGATTTATTGTATGTATAGATTAGGATTTAAACTGGAATAAAATTTCTTCCTCGTGAATCTTCGGATGTTCTAATTTGCACCATATTTACAGGTGGCACGTGTCCCTCCCGGTGGTGTACGTGTAGCTGCCCCTTTGGGAGCCATAACTCACATTTTTATATTTCGGTACTCACAGTGGTTTTATACCGGCTTTGCACTCGTACCTAAAATATGTCACTCAGGAATAAATCAGCTATCTATCAGTGAAAAAATTTTAGCAATCGTACCAGTATTTCCAGAGATTACTTACTTCTTTTTCTTTTTCCTGCCCTTATCCCATATTACTCGGGGTCGGCGCAACTCGTTTTTTTTCTTCTATTTTGTCCTGTCACCCGTGAAACTATCACTTACTCCCACTTCTTTCATATCACTCCTCAAACAATCCATCCATATTTTCTTCGGCCTTCCTCTCCCTCTCCATCCATCTACACGTATAATCAGAACTCTTTTAGTAATATGCGCTTCATCCCCCCTCTTCACATGACCATACCAAGACAACTGATTACCTCTCAACTTTTCAGTCACTGCCGCCACTTTCAAACTTCCTCCAGAGATTACTTCCTACAAACAAAAAAAAAAAAACATATAAACAAAGAAACAAACTTTACCTCTTTATAATAGTGTAGATAAATCGATTTAGATGTAGATAGTGTAGATTATATCCTGGATTAGATTTATTTGCTGATGAATGGACGACAATATTATTAGAAAGTTTGTGGTTTTGAGAGAAGACGGAGGATTAACGTATTTTAGTGTTAATGGCTATTTTGTTGTACTAAATAAAAACATATTTTTTTGAACGGTCGACGTCTCTCTTATGTGAAGGATTTAAGTCTAATGATATTTGTACGTGTTTTTTATTTTTATACTATACTAGCTTCTGACAGAACCTTTGCTCGCGTGAGTTAAAAAAAAAGATATAGCCTATGTTACTAAGTTGTAAGTGAGGGGTATTTTACTGGTGATATTTTCTTTTTAAATCGGTCTAGTAGTTTTTTAAATTTTACTTTTTACATTTATTTACATAATTTTATATTAAACATTAATATTAATCTATATGCATAATATAAGCTAAATACCATTCACTGAAAAATAAATAGGAAAATAACTTCTTCTTTAGATAATGTTTATTTATTATTTTTAATATCTTCTGAGATTTCGTGATTAATCAGTACTACTAACTTTTTTTTAATTGTTTGTTGGTGTTATAATGTCATATTATAACACCAACAAACTTAAAATTTGGCAGGTAGGTTCCCTATAGGGTGTAGACATTCACTAATAACGGATTTTACGGAATTCACCCCCTAAGGGGATGAAACACGGGTCCAAAGTTTGTATGGAGAAACTGACTTTCACGCGGGTGAAGCCACTGACAGAAGCTAGTATGTTAGTATAGTGTATCTAACTAATCTTGGTTAGAAATATCTAACTCATTTACACTACAATCTTTTTAACCAAATTAAACATAACTGTTTGGTTAATGTTCTTCTAACCTGACTACCTTGAGAAAAAACATCGAAACAAATTCAGAGGTCTATTTTAAAGTCCACAGAATGTAATTAATGCTCCGGCCATATGAGAACTATGTAGGTTAATGTTTGAGGTGGTTCCAACTTATTATTATTTTTGAAGGAAAGGGGCTATGCATCTCCCATAGTGTAGGAGATGTAGTCACTGCGACCTAAAAGATCTATTGTGACTCGCCACCTTGTTAGAGTAACTCTTTTAGCCGGGAGGCTTCCAGGAAGTCTAGAATACTCCTAGCTTTGAGAGTTTTAATCTCCTCCGGGCGAATAATGTGTCGACCCAGATGGATACTCCGTTTGTGGATAAGGGGCCCACATTCACACAACAGGTGCTTAGGCGTCTCCCTCTCCTGATTACAGTACCTGCAAACATCAGTGTCACTCAGTTTCATGTGAAAAAGGTGCCTGTTTAATTTGCAGTGGCCGGTTAAGGCGCGGGCTATCGCACAGATGTTCGTCCTGCTAAGCTCAAGAAGCTCGGCAGTTCGTTTTTGTGAGTAGCCTTCTATAAGAGATTTGGCGTGTAGCAGTCCTGGTTGTAACAACCAGTGCTTTTTTGAATCGCCAAATAGGTTGCCCTTAAGGGTCTGCATGGCCTGGTTCTTTGAGATACCACAGAAAGGTTCTGGTCCTATCTGATGACCCTGAGCCCCAGTCCTTGCAAGTTCGTCGGCTTTTTCATTGCCAGTAATTCCAGAATGACCCGGTACCCATCTCAGAATAACTTTATTCCTTTGCCCCAGGTCATTTAGTTTGTTAACGCAGTCTTTTACCAGTTTCGAATTTATTGTATTCGAGTTCAAGGCATTAAGAGCTGCCTGGCTATCTGAGTAAATCAGAATTAATTGATTTATGTAGTTTCGTTGACGGTTGGCTTCCGCACATTCTATAATGGCGTATACCTCCGCTTGGAATATGGTGGCATATTTACCCAGATTCAAGCTTTTGCTGAATTGCGGGCTAATGCCAAATATTCCACATCCTACATTCTCACCCATTTTGGATCCGTCTGTAAACCAGATCAGGCTTCCAGCCTTGCAAGTAATGAGGTTGCTTGCCCAATCCTCTCTGCTCGGCAGTTCCACTGTGTAATTTCTTGTGAAGCTACACTGTGGAAGCATGACGTCTGTTGTCATAGCTAGCTGATCGTGTTCAAGCACTGATTCGTGTAGCGATCTCAGTGCTTGAGAGCGCCAGTTTACTTTGCCAGTGCTGTTTATTCTATACATGCCCGCTTTCGCCTCCTTCGCAATTAATAGATGAAGTGGCGGAAGGTTAAGCAGGGCATTTAGAGCAGCTCCTGGTGTTGTAGACATGGCCCCTGTTGATATAATGCATGCAAGTCTCTGCAAACCATTAAGTTTGTTAATGACTGTCACTTGGGATGTTTTCCTCCACCATACTACGCAGGCATACGTTATTATCGGCCTAACTATAGCGGTGTACAACCACAGGGCGATTTTAGGGTTTAGGCCCCATTTCGTCCCTGCTAAGCGACAGCATATTCCTAAAGCTATTTTAGCCTTTTGAATCACATTATTAATGTGAGTGTTCCAGGTCAGTCTCTGGTCGATAGTTACGCCCAGGTACTTGACCTCATTGGAGAATGGTATGCGAGTCCCCTTTACAGTGGGCGTTACAAGTTTGTCCAACTTTCGCTTCCTAGTAAAGGGGACTATTGTTGTTTTACTCGGGTTAACCGATAAATTGTTCTCTGTGCACCATGTGTTTATAACGTTCAGAGATCTATGCAGTATAGATGATACCGTGCTGTGACAGGGGCCGATAACACAAGCCACCACATCGTCAGCATAACTGTGTACATCTAAGTCTCTTTTAAAGGCTTCAACCAGCAATTGGTCAACAACGAGTAGCCATAGAACGCCTCCTTATTTATTTATTTATTTATTTATTTATGTACACACAAACACTTAAAAAAGAAAAGAACAAATAAGAATAGAAGAGTACAAAGGATCTGCTTATCTCTAAAGAGATTTCTTCCAGCAGACCTGTGACAGGACAGTTGGATAAGAAACGTAGACACAGTGTGTATAAACTAAAAAAAATAAACAAAATAAGTAATGAAATAGACTATAATTTTCCAGATTAAATATCACAATACATACATATATAACAATAACAGTAAATAAATACACAAATGAATAGATACAATAGGTAAATTATAAAAATACATATAACTATAATAAATATCTTTACGAGATAGTAGAGAGGTAGTGTTCTTTGACTAGCCTTTTGAAGTCAGAAATATTTTTAGCGTCACGGATCTTAGCTGGAAGTGAGTTCCATAGTCGTACTGCATGAAAAGAGAAGGAGTTGGAATAAAAATGGGTTTTATGGGCTGGGAAATTGAGATGGTATTTAAGGTGGGATCTGCATGGGGCATCGGCAGGGCGAGTGAACGAAAATCGATCACGCAAGTAGCCAGGATAAGCAGGATTGAATAGGATGTTGTACAGGAGACATAATACCCGAGTGTTCCTACGAAGACGGATAGGGAGCCACTTGAGATCCTTGCGAAACTGGGAGACATGGTCGTATTTTCTTAAACCAAAAACAAAACGGATGCACAAGTTTTGCAAGCGCTCAAGCTTATTTAATAGCTCCTCAGTGGCATCCAGGTAGCAGGCATCAGCATAATCGATGATCGGCTGAATTAGAGTTTGAGCTAAAAAAATTTTGGTTTTAAATGGGAGAAACTTTTGAAGGGATTTAAGACTGTGAAAGGAATAGTGAACCTTACGGCTAACCTCGTTTACCTGTGCTCGCCAAGAAAGGTTGCTGTCAATTAGGACACCTAGATTCTTAGCCGTGTCAGTGTACGCAATAGACGAGCCGTTAAGGGATAGTGGCGTCAAGGTAGAAATGTCAAGTTCATTGCGAAAGTATCGACTACCTATGATCATAGCCTGGGACTTTGAAGGATTAACCAGTAAGCCGAAAGACTTGGCCCACTGATCAATACTCTCAAGGTCACGATTCATGGCATTAATCGCTGATTCTGCCTCCGCCAATGTGAAGTGTCGATACAGTTGCAAATCGTCTGCGTAAAGATGGAAGTTGGAAGTGATAACCTTAGAAACAGTATTGATAAATATAGAGAAAAGAAGAGGAGAGAGAACGCCACCCTGAGGAACACCAGCAGTGAGATCACACCAATCAGAGAAAATCTCATCAAGGCAGACACACTGAGAGCGACCCCGAAGATAAGAGTTGAACCAAGCCAAAGCAGAGGAACCTCCTTGTGGGCACCCTTTAGTTGTTTTGAAGCTTTTTGTAGTTCCGTGTAAGGTAACACTGATAGTTCTGTTGAGGAGCATGAATTCGATCCAACGAGTAGTTGTCTCGTCAATCCCTTTCGCCTTCATTCCCTTGGAAAGGGCGTCTATGGTGACGTTGTCGAAAGCTCCTTCAATATCAAGGAAAGCACATAGGGCTATCTGTTTATCTTCCAAAGCCCTTTCGATCCTGTCTGTTAGTTCTAACAGAGCAGTTTCTGTGGATTTTCCTTTTTGGTAAGCATGTTGCTTCGGATGCAGAGGGTTAGCCCTTAATGGTCCATCCCTGATGCATTCGTCTATAACCTTTTCCATACTCTTGAGTAGGAAGGAGGTAAGGCTTATTGGTCTGAAGGACTTTGGTTGAGAGTAGTCTTTCTTACCAGCCTTTGGGATAAAACAGACTTTAACTGTAGTCCATTTCTCAGGTATATATCCCCAGGCAAAGCTTGCTCTGAAGATTTTGATTAAGATAGGGATGAGTATAGTCTTCCCTTGCTGCAGGAGAGCTGGGAAGATATCGTCATCACCTGCAGACTTAATCGGCTTGAATGAGTCAATAGCCCATTCTACCTTGTTTGGTCTAAAGTACCTCGCCGCTCTTCTCCAGTCTTCATTTGTAGGCCTGGAGAGGCGGATATGAGGTGAATATGGTACGATGATGTCTTGTGCCATCACCGAGCCAGGGAAGTGTGTTGACGCCAAAAGTTTCAGGGTTTCCTCCGCTGATGTAGTGAAGGCACCGTCTGGTTTCTTTAAGAGTCCCAGTTGATTCGTAGGCGATTTGGATAAGACTTTGTGGATTCTGGCTCCTTGAGGGACTTTAGTAATCTCCTCGCAGAACTTCCTCCATGAAAGTCTTTTCGCCTTTCGGATTTCTTTATTATAGGTAGTTAAAGCTTTCCGATACCGATCCCAGTCGTCAGTCGATTTAGCCTTATTGAACAACCTACGTGATTCCTCCCTTAAAACATCGAGCCTTTTGTTCCACCATGTCACTTTTCTGTCCCTCACAGTTCTTAGAGGACAGCTCTCTTGGTAAGAGGCTGTAATGGCTTCAGTAACTTGAGTGACAGCATAGTCCAATGTTTCAGGGGAGCGTATGGTTTTAGGGACGTCTAGGAGTCTCTCCTGGAGCTTTCGTCTGTACAAGTCCCAGTCCGTGGTTTTCGCATCCCTAAAAGTGATAGTTCCGCAAATGTTGGATGTATTCAAAGCGAATTCAATAAGTCGATGATCAGACATAGATGGTTCATCACTGACATGCCAATTGGTTATCAGCCTGGCAGTGTGAATAGTAGCGAGAGTTACATCAAGAACTTCCTTCCTCGATTTAGTTACAAAGGTCGGTTTACATCCCTCATTAACTATTTGGAGGCGGTTAGTTAGTACAAAATCATGAAGCAACTCACCTCTATCGTTGATGTCAGTGCTGCCCCAGTTGGTATGGTGGGCGTTGGCGTCACACCCAATGAGAAGCTCGGCATTGTTGGCATAGGCGTACTCTACTACCTTTGCAAGCTCCTCGGATGGGTCGGTTTTCGTCTCGTCCAGGTATGCCGAGCACACGATGAGGCGTCCATTTCCGCTCTTGACGTTGACATAAGCTGCAATCAGGTCATCGCTGCACAGGCCTGGTATGCATAAGAAATCAATATTATTATTGAAAAGTATACACGCTCTTGGTTTGACTCCACCGATATGATGAGCGACCTTACCTGCAGAGCCCAGACCAGACACCGTGTTTGTATTAGCCAGCCACGGTTCCTGGATAAGAGCGATGTGAAGGTTCTTTTGTGTGAAGAGTTTTTCCAGAACAGCCGTGGCTGCTCTGGCGTGATGCAGGTTTATCTGCACCACTTGTGTGTTTATGTGTGTCTGTGTTATGGTGTGTTTGTGTTGTGTTAGTGTTATGTGTTTTTGTGGGTGGGTTAAGCGGCGTTATTCGACCTGCTTGGCTTCGAGGCTTTAGGGCAGCCCTGAGGTTTGGCCGGTCGGCTCGCCGCTACCGATCGATTGGGACGGTTAGCCCCTTTCGTCGGTGGTGCCCCGAGGGGGCGGTTCCTGACGCCCTGGCCTCCGGGTTTCGGCTTAGCGTTTTGCCGCTTTGCCGTTTTACCAGAGACCCGGTCGCTCGGCCCCGCCTTAGGAGCGTGTTGAGCAGATGGCGAAAACCTTGCGCCAGATTGGCTAGTCCCTGCCACCTGCTCAGCCTTCGCTGGCGTATTATCGCCGCGAATGCGTATTAGGACTTTACGAAAGCCTAATTGCGGCCTGCAGTCTAGTTTGCGCAGGGCTTCTATGGAGGCATCATCGATGGAAAGGGCGGTCGTGATTCCGTCCCCTTCTTTCTTGACGCTCAGCACCTTCCACAATCCAGTCTGCAGGTCGTTTTGTTTTTCCAAGAGATTAAGGGCATCTCTTGGAGTTTTGATGACATCTTCTGTCTTAAAGTGGAGGATCCCAACCTTGGCTTTTGGCAGGTCCTTCTCGTTAATGAGCGAGAGTTCCGCCTCTGGCCACGGCTTTAGTGTCCCCACTTTTTCTTCAAGCCATTTCAGGCTGTAGTCGTTTTTGATTACGACTTGCAGCCATCCTGGCTTGAAAGTGCAACCCTCGATTCGAATTTTGAATTCGGGGGCTTTGGGCATAGGGGCGTTAAGAATCGCCCTCAATATGTCCTTAGAAAGGAGCCCCAATTGCACGTTCGACATGGGCTCTCTATTACGGATTCCCACTCGGATGTTGGTTAGGGCGTCCTTAAAAGACACAACGCTTGTCCCAGGCGGTGGTCCGACCTGAGCTGCGGACGTCTCGTCAGGGATCATTGGAATTGGCCCTGACTTTTCGTCCACACGCGTTGTCTTTTTGGCATGATCTTTCGGCGACTCGTCCTCGGATCGAAATCGTTTTACCGGCCTCTTCCCCGATGACGTATCGGCCACCAGATCAGTCAAAGGAGCACGCGCACTCGCCCACTGCTCCGTGACCAGCTTGTAGGCCTCAATGGAGTCCATACCGCCAGCCTTGAGGCGCCGCAGGCGCTTACGCGCGGCTCCTGGCAACCGTCGTTTCCTGGGGCTAAAGTCAGTTCCCAACGGCACTTCCGAGTCCATCTCAGTAGGCCTCGTGCCATCGTTTGCCGACTCCAGCTCAGGAGGGTTGAGTTCGGTGTCTAAGGTGACTTGGGAGTCTCCCTCAGAACCGAGTAAGAGAGTAGTCAGATCGGGTATTGACCCAATAAGACTACTTGAGGGTTCCGGACGTTCATCATCGTCCTGAGATGTTGTTGTATAAAACTGTGAATCCATACAGTTCCCACGAGTAGCTAGGGAAATAAATAGTCCACCCCGGCAGAGCCCCGCTTGCCCGGGTAAGGCAAAATTTACTACCCCAGGATTGCCATCTCGCTGGTTCCAACTTGGCACATGATCCTCATTTTATGCATTTGTTACTGGCACTGCTAATGCGTGATCATTAAATCATTTATACAATCTATATTTATAAAAATGAATACTTCAAAAACAAAACCGTTACGTTTTTCATAAAACACAGCAAACTCATTCTTATTTCAATAATTCCCGCGTTAAGAACAACAAAATAAAAAGAAATGGCTCCCAGTTCACCTTTTCATCGGGAGAGTATTCCAGCATATTTTTTCATGGCTAGTTATACTTATTACAAAGTACTTGGAGTAGTTTGTGCCCCAGAGCTCCCAAGAGCTCCGCCTCGAGATCTTCTTAGGAGATGTAAATTAATACGGGAAACATTATGCTAACTACGCCAAGTAAGGTGCTTAGCTGAGTAGGATCTTGTTAACTTCCAATTTTGTTTTAATTTTTGATGTTATTATAAAGTTTGAGTATAAAAAATAAAACTATGTGTATTCAATTTGTTGTTTTAACTTCTAGTTAGCGAGTGCTTTTTTCTGTTAAAAACGTTGCCAGCATTAGTTAATTACTGGCAACGTTTTCGTACTAGGGCTTGGGGTCGAGGGTCTACTCCTGAAAGGAAGTGGTCTGCTCCTGAAAGAGTGGTATTTTAGTCAGTAAAAGTCTGACACTATCTCCCGCCCCTCCCAAGAGCGCGGATATGTCATTGGACGATTTTCCCACCAACAAAAAAAAAGTCCCGTGAAGTTAAGTATAATCTATCTATCTCACCATAGAAACCTTTCAATAAGGTGGAGCGACGACTTCGTGAGAGAATACAAGACGTTCAGGACTAATTGTTGTAGCGACACTTGGGGGAGACCTATGTCCACCAGTGGACGACTTCCAGTTGAAATAATGATGATGTAAGATCTCATGACAGACTATTTCATTACAGACCAAATCAGTCTTGCCACCTCTAGGAACACCTAGCTAATATTGATAAAGATAGTAATATTATAAAGAAGTATTTGTATTTCATAAGTTACATTTAGTTTCACCTGTCCCGATGTTTGTCTGTAATCAAATCTTGCAAATTTAATTTGACCCACTTCCCGGGTTACCGATTGAAATGAAATTTTGCATGCACGTGTAAATCAGATGACAATGCAAAATTATTATAACATGGAACTGATCCGATGATGGAACCGGAAGCTGGCTATAGGAACTTGGTAGTTAAAAGACACAACCCCATCGAGTTTGGGGTAGGTTTTGACAAGTATTAATTATATAGGTATACCGAGCTATAAAAGCTTGAAATGAAAAAAAAAATATATTTTCAGTAAAAGCTTACTGTTTCTTGGTTTCTGAAAGTACTAGTCCGATAGTTAAAATGTTTTCACCGATAGTAAGCTGCCTTATTTCTGAGTGACATAGGCTATATCTTAAGTACGCGGGCGAAGCCGCGGGCAAAAGCTAATATAATATATACCAATAAAACCTTACAAGCCATATGTCAGTGCAAATCATTGCACTAATTAATGACCAGTGCTCACGGCTGATTGCACGCGATTAGACACGCGATTAGTAAGGTATTATAATATAATGATGGCTCATTATGTGTCTATTATGTATGGGATCGCTGAAAATGGTCATGGTGTTATTGACACTGATTGTGATAACTGTCACACATACTTAAGTCACAAATTAGATAGGTACAGAAGGCAATCTCATGTGTGTACTTCACTTTTTATACCTACGCACGGTGACGTACACTAATGATCATTTGAGCCGGAACTGTTCGACGAGCGGGCCGAGACACTCCGAGATATCGTGTCCGTGAGCGGTGTCTATGTGTGCGTTGCTCGAGCGCGCTTTGTATGTAGATTGACTTCTGGGCCTATATATTTTGTGCTTAAGTTGAGTTGAGTTGTCACAACTGGATAAAAGTCAGTGGTTTGAAGAAGAATAAAGTTTACATAAGTAACCCAATAAGTAAAATCGCAAACCTTTAGCAAAAATAAATAAATGCTTTCTACTAATTGGCAATGTGTAATAAAAACAGCATATAAATTGTCAATGTGTGTTTGTGTATTATTGTGACTGTGTGTGTTGATTGTTGTGTGTAATTGTGTTGTTGTGTTATGAATTGTTTGTGGTGTTGTATTGCTTTCCTCTTTTAACCTAAAGGTTGACTAGTAGAGAATGCCTTGTTGCAGTAAGTCCGCCTACGTATCACTACTGTATACTTTTAAATAATTAGATACAAGTGCAGAAAGTTTGTCATTGCGACCGAAGCGGAACACACGAGCCGTAGATGTGTGTGTTATGGAGCCGAGAACTGTAGTGATAAATTTGCACGTGTATCAAACGACTTTATCAATGTACTTAAGAAGAAATGAACAAAAGAAGATTGACCAGCGCCTCGTGGGGATCGACGCGTGCCTAGCCTGTTACGATAAATGTAAAAACATTGTGGCGGGGGAGAGCATGCGCAATTTACTGCACTAGCGCGGAAAACAGTCTATTGCATGCCTCTAAGTGGTGTAATAAGAGCGGGTTTTCGAGTAAGTGTATTGAAATAGTACATTGTTACACTAGGGGTGAAAGTTACTTATTTCGTCCCGAGAAGGAGTTGGCTAATTCGAGGGACTAAATAAGTAACTTTAACCCCGAGGTAAGCATTGTGCTTTTCATTACGAATACAAGAAGATAGACCTAGTTTTTTTTTAAATAATTTATCAGCTGTTAGTTGAAAGTAAAACTCCCTAGGGATGAAAAGTGTGATACTTTTCAGCCCGCTCCTCAGGCAACTTCAGACCGCCTTTCAAAGTATGAGTAATGAAAAATATATTTGTAAAATTATCAATAATCTTAACCGAACAGCTCATTTATATGCTAATTTAATTACATAAGTTACGTTTTAAATAAGAAAGTGTAATATAACAGTTCATCTATAGTTAGTTTCAGAAACAATGTTATTACGTAGGATTAATCAAAAGATAAAGTACACCATTTACATTTAATATTTGTAAACAAGTTTTAATGAATATTCGACAAAGTTAATAAATACCAAGGGCCTTTGTTGCCAAAATTAACGTGAAACAAATATATTGACGGATTCAATTAATATCTACAGTTATTTTGATGCTGTTTGCTAAAATTAAACTAAACTTAATTAAATTTATCTTGTGTCTCACTTTACGGTATCTAAAGTCAAGGTACTAAGTGCGAATTTTCAATAGTCAGTTTATTTATTATGCAGGGATATTTTGTGAAACACTAAAAACCTTTCAGAACTGTATTACTAACATCATAAACAATAAATTTTGTTCTATGACTTTTTACAAAACATACGGTGGTTTAGGGTGCCGATCTTACCCTATGAATTAAAGTACGTTGGGGTAAGATCGGCATAGGGGTAAGAACGTATAAATATAAATTATACCACTTATTTAGCTTTATTTTATTGACGTGGCACACAATATGACTAACACTAAAAATAAAACTAAATAAGTGGTATAATTTATATTTATACGTTCTTCCCCCTATGTCGATCTTACCCCAACGTACTTTAATTCATTTACCAAAACTAACTTTCAAGATTTCGTGATTCTATCTAACACATTTCAACTCTGTATTTAGCTATACCTACGTACGTCTGTATGATACAACGGAAGCATATCAAGCACTCCAGCTGCTCGATCCCCTCCGCTATTGTACTGTCGCTTGCTTCGTATAGACTTTGTAATATTTAGAACGTTCCATGTAAATATTTAAATTTTTGTATCAATAAGAGATCTGAAAGTTGTGGATGGAAGGTTATGAATTTTTTTACACGTTGGGGCCCTTGTAGCTTGGGGGCCCTGTATCATTGACATGGCTGATACGGAGGTAGCTACGCCACTGGATCTACGAGTATTATTAGGCTTGTCAGAGCTTAATAATATTTGTAGAATGGCTGTTCAATCTCGTATCACAAAAGAACAAATACTTCAGTTGAAAAAGTCTGCCGAAATAACAGTTTAATCCACAGTTCCACAAATATAATCGAATCCCTACACTAATTCCAACCGACAGTTTACTCCTATACGAGTACTAAATCACTAATTCCGTTTACACGATATGGAATGCGTGCCATTGCGTCGTGCGTCAGCGTGACGCATAGCGTTTGATTGACGCGCCATCGAACGCACGTGTCGGCCGTGTCGGACGGAATTTCAACCAATTACGGCTCCCAATCACGGGTAACAAGTTTTACTGATACAGGTGGTATTCTGATATCGGCGTTATTGATATCGGGTTGTGTTAAAAAATAATATGTGCCAGTAACATATGGAACAGTTTTACGTATTCAACACATATTTCACATAGTTTTTTTTGAAGTGCGAATTCATTCTATGACATTTTCCGCTTTAGGGTAGTGCAAAAGAGCGTGTCAAACTTTTTTTGGCTACCTACCTGTGTCCAGAGTCACTTTTTGTGTCTTAGGACTACGGTTACCCTTTCAGAAATTCACTGTTAAATAACCTGAAAAGCATCCAGTGATTACTCCGGTTCTAGTCGAGCGAGAGGGCAAACTTTTACTGGTTAAAACTACCTGTGTCCTTCAGTTACTGGTTGCGTTCAAGGACCACGGGTTTCAATTTCAGAAATTTTCCGTGAGAAATCCCGGAAAATAATCATTAACTTGGGGATGTTTAGGTTGAGCGTGAGGGTATGCCATACTTTTAGCGCCTAAAACCTATAATGCCTATCAGTTGCCCTTTGGGTTTTAGGACCAATAGTTCCGTACCAGACATTCCCTGTAGTTGTAGTGGGCATCATCCGGCGTACGGAGAGCTACCAATTGCTCGCCATCAGCAAGTTCGCACTGTTTTGGTCCTATGGCAAAACTTGCCAGGTATGGCCTTCCTCCAACTGTCACCATAGCGCTATGTCAAGCATCAGAAGTTTTTTTGGCTAAAATGATAATAGGCAGTAATGACTACACAATTTTTAGGCTTATCTTAAAAAGCCACTCAGTTTACCTGCCCATAAATGTCTTACAATACGATTTGAGGATTAGTACTTTATAAGATAAGCAGCAGTCTCGGCTTGTTTGGTAATACAAACGGCGGCCATTAATCTGTCTGTCTGATTATGGTAATTTGGCTTTTGTTACTTAGTTAAACGTACCGGTCATTGTGACGCTTGTCTTAAACGTTTACAAAAGTTATAGAGCAGTTTTGTTTGATTCGAAAATAGGCCTCATTTTCTAGCTGCTTAAAAAAAAACATAGGATTGACTTATGAAGGATTTCAGGGTGAAAATTATTCTATGATATAAACTATCAAATTAAACCTGATTTGATTGGGTCGGTTTTTAAGAAAATCTAAGTGAAACCTAAATAAATGTATTTTTTAATGTTTTTAAGTTTGAGTGATGACTAATTTATTATTAATGGTTTTAAATTTCAAAGAAAATGGAAATATAGACATACAGTACAGCTGTCCTGAATCGACATCTTACGCGATCTTTTAAATGTTCTGGCAATGAAAAGCAAAAACAATTCGTTGTTGTTTCTGTAGTATCTGATATTAAGAAAATGTTAATGTACTTTTTACACCACCTGCTTGTTAATGCTCTTTTATATGTCATACAACCATCACTTAAAGCCAGTCATTTGTCTCTAGGGAAATAATGCAGTATGGCCGATTCCTAGGGAATAATGAAATTTGAATTTGGAACATCAAAAATCGTCAACATTGTGAATTAAAATGTTCGTGCATCGAACAAGTTGACTCCGATCCGGGATCCGGGATCGTTATGGAAAATTGAAATTATAGAATCTTGGAGTAGTGAATATTGTTTGTTTGATGAACTTGTAAATATAATACTTATATATCTCTAATATATGATTTGGTCGACCAAATTGTCTTTTAATTATCTCACAGATAGTGTAAAAAATAGACTATGCAACTCGGGGATAAAGCTCAAAGACAGCTTTATCCTGGGTTGTTTGAATTCCTCACTTCACTCAGTTTTCTTTATTAACTCCCTCGCGATGCTCGGGAGTTAATTATATAAATCCCTTACTAACGTTCGGGATTAAACTTAGCAACCTTCGTTTCATTCGGAATTCAACATTCTGCCCGCGACTAAAAGTCATTTCTTTATTCCCTAGTTACATAATCTACTATTACTACAAATTTTTCTGACGCATATCATAGTACCTCAATATTTTCGTCATTCCTTACCGCAGCTATATCGCACCTGTTTCCAGAATACTCCCACGTCACACACCACACATGACAGACATATTTCAAGATTAACCAGCGCCGTCACGTCAAACGACCTCCCTCATAACATCACACACTTTTTACACTTTTTCGCTCGATTTATTTCAAAACGGTACACTTTTTGTACAGTAAATCATCTCAGATATAACTAGTGGTGTGTGTTTAGGTACTGAAATATACGTGTGTGCTTAGGTTTTTTGGAGGTTTTCCTCCATCTTTACTGATGACGTAAATTTTTTATGGGACCAGTTTTTTTGGTGTTTTTTTTTTTATATTTGTCTGTTCAAACGTTAATATTTTTATGTGAGACTTCTCGTATGACCCGGCGAATTTCGTATCGCCTAATAGCAATGTAGCGCCTAGTTAATGTTTGTTGACCTTTTAGATCTTACTGTCTACACGGGTTGGAAGCGGCTTCAAGCTTCACCGGGCACAAAAGGTGTCGCGCGCTTCAGCTGTTTTTTTCGGCGGCTTCTAGCTTTTTTTTGTGGCCGCTTCTAGCGTTTTTTTGTGGCGACGTTTTTTCGAAGCCCGTGTGCGGGGACAGTTATAAAGAATTGACTTAGGGGAAAAAATATTCATACAGTTTATATTACTAAGGATTTCTTGGGAGTAGTGGCTCAGTGGTAGCGTCCCCGACTTTTTGCACGTTGTAGGTTTAAACCCAGATGCTTTACTTCATTGTAATCGAAACTGTTCTCAAAATTATGAAGAAAAATATGTGGTATCCACCACCAACTGGAAGATAGGTAGGCACGTGGTTAGAGTACGATCCATTTTCTCTGCTAAAAATTTGATGCCCAGCAGTTACAGCAGAACATACGAGTAATAAGGCTGATTACACTACGCTATTCGTTTATTTATCTGAATAGACATAAAAATTACATTTTTAATTATTTCTAAGATGATTACAATTATAGGAATAGAAGGTGTAAGGTGTCCCACCGGTATCTGCGACAGGGTCTAAGTTACCAGTGGTCACAGCCCTAGAGAAAAGAACCTCCTAACAATACGAGCTGTATCCAGAAGTACCGCTTTCTGAACCAAGCACTTGATCCCTCCGCCTAACCAGAGTCTCCTGGGAAGATCAGTCGAGCCTCGTGCAATTAAGCTTTTGGCTGACCGTGGCTGACACTATCGGCACATTGATCGCTGAATCCATATCCCAAATGCTGTTATTATCCAGAGTAGGTAGGTTGGACGATGGGAAAACCAAAGTATTCATAGAATCGATGGTCAATGGAAATATTTGAGATTTTTATTAAGGATAGGCTCGCGTTTGACCACTATCTCACCTGATGGTAGGCGATGATGAAGTCGCTTGTCGAGATGTAGCCTATTAGCTCCTATTTTAAAGACTCCTTTGTAGCACACACACAGACTTCGGCAGGAAACTGTGATCCCAAAACGGTTTGTACGTATGGGTGGGATCGTTTACTTTTAGACAATCGCTATTGGTGACGGAATGTTACTTTGTCCGGTTCTAAGGGCAATTTGAACATATAGATGTACACAAAATGTTAAATCGCTGATCAATCAAATTGATTGCCCCCGACTTAGAGACGTTCGATCAAACGGAACCACCACCATTTAATCTAAACCACCAATAATAAATACTGTTGGCTGAAATATTCAAACCTTAAGTTATTTCAATTACATCTTCTAAATCAAATTCTAGGGAAATAATATTGGTTCTCCGGGAACCCGTGGTGGGTCACGGGAGGGTTATATTAAAACAAATCTGTCGCTATCTTCGACGTTCCAGGATCTTTGAAGTGCCGTATTTTATTTGATTTGGCCGTCAATCTCGGCGTGGCTTTTGTGATTTTCGAATAAATGAATTATTGTTCTGAACTTTTGAATGAGAATAGGAAGCAAGGTGATTATGAGAAATTGATCACATAATTACTGATGAGTAAACCCTATATATCAAACAGCAGAAAGCTGTTTGATATGTAGGGTTCACCCGTACCATATAGTTTATTCACGTTTATAATAAACTCACACAAGACGCCACAATTAAAACACAACATCAACACAGCCACAGTAATAGTATCGTGTACGTTTATTAATACCACTACACTACATTCACGGCATTCATAATGTTTAACATTATACTGTCGGGGGTGTCGGTACACCCCAGCCCGCGGGCCAGCGTGCGCTGCAGTTGAGCATCCCCGCTCAACCTCAACTTTTTGAGATGCGTGGGTAAGTCGAACATAGACCTCACCTCCTACCGCCTGCGCCCGCGCATCGAACGTACTCGCTAATATTTTGTTGCGCGATTCTTTATTGTTTCATGTGGACATTTTATCGTATCGTGCTGTGACTATTGTGTGTTTCTGTCTAATTTATGTACTCCTTCTGTGTTGTGTTATATGTGCTGTGATGGACCGGTCGCTCACCCGCACTCACCGCTCGCTACACAAAGACTTCTCTAAAGATATAATCACACCATACATAGTGGTTGAGCAATTGGCTGCTGCGCTATGTGTAGTGGGTTAGGTTTTCGCACGGAATAAGTATTTGATTTAATATACAACATTAGTTTTAGCAAAACCCGAAGCACGTGTCTAGTATTTTTATGTAAAGAATCTATGTACTTTTATAACTATAACAAGAAAAATCACAAAGTTATAAGCGTGTTATGTCAGCAAAAATACATAGTCACCGGGCCATCCAGGCGACTGAGGGTTTGTTTTGCAGCGGCTTCCAGCTTTTTCCTAGCGTCTAATGCTCGTTATTGTCTATCGTAACCTGTGTTATACTTAGTGTCGGTACATAACATGATGTAAAAACTATTGGAATCCATTCAGTTACTGATTCTGAACAAGCTATATTCAGGTTTCGCATAAACCAACAATAATGTTGTATAACTATTAAACCAATGAATCAGGAAAATATAAATAAAATTATATCAAATTGGATTGATCGCTAATATAAATGTTGTCATGCAGTGCTAATTATAATCGGGAAATAATCAAACAACTGCTTTTGATAGTAAATATTACTGCTTCGAATGTATGGGCTCCTGGTAGTAACGGGCCGATGATTTGTGATAAGGAATTATTTTGAATGATTTTTCTTTATTGATTTTAGTAGTGTACCAGACACCGGGTACAATAGCTTGTATCGATTTTGAATAGCGTTTACTTTTTGTTTTTAATAACTTCCTAGCCATAAATAATATCGTAGGGGTCCAGCAGGATTGAAGCCTACTGAGGCCAAGGGTTTACTTCTGAAAGGAAAAGTTGGTCCTGGTATGAAAAGCAACGAAGGAATAGCAGTAGGTTTTTAGTCAGTAAAAGTCTGACACACCCTGACTCGGAGATGTCATTAAATGATTTTTCCACTTACAAAAAAAGGGCCAAAAAACCCAACTGTGGTTAAACTCGTCTTTGTACTTACTAAGGCGAGTTTAACCGACGATTGTAATTCTAAGAAATTTTATATAAGGGGAATCAAACAAATGTTTATACATTTGTTTGATTTGTTTGACAAAAACCTAAGTAATTATAATATATTGTAAATCAGATTACACTTATAACTAAAATAAACTACACAAATACGTGCATAACACCTTACATTTATTGCTCATCTTGACAGGAAATGTTCCCTGATTCTTCCCCTCAGTCGTTCTTCTTTAGATGCAAAAAACAGCACTTACATGCCTGTACCCCTAGCCAAGTTGCTAATCTGCAATAGTTAACGCTAGTAGAAAGCTTCAAATGTACGGGAACGCCGTCATCTCAACGCTCAGTCACGTGGTCAGAACAAAAGAATTGGCGGCAAGGCCAACTCGAAGCGTTCAGCGCAAGCGAAACGGTTGTAACTTGGCTAAGGAGCCTGGTGTGCCCTTGACTTTAAAACATGGTTGATGCTAGAAACGTGGCGTTATCTTGATTACATCCGGTTAGCTACATTTCCTTATTACTCCATTGTTATAACTATTAAAACAATGAATCGAGAAAATACGGATAACAATTATCAAATTGGATTGGTCACTGAATGTTGTACGTCATGCAGAGCTAATTATCGGGAAATAGCCAAACAAATGTTATATACAGATAGTAAATATTATTGCTTCGAGTGTATGTGCTCCTGGTAGTAACGGGCCGATGATTTGTGATAAGGAATTATTTTGGCTAGTTTTAGTAGCTTATGCGGATTTAAATAATATAACCGATTTTAATTTCTATTTCGTAGGCATGAGGACGGCATTAACAGCAAAAAAGTCGTAACAATACCAACTATTTACTGAAGCCACCATTTTTTGTCATGCGTAATAAAAGCCAAAATCGGTTGAACGGACAGTAATAAAAAGTTTTCACAAATGTCTAATATTGTTTTGAACAGAATATAGTTCTATATAATACTAGCTTCTGCCAGCGGCTTCACCCGCGTGATAGTAGGAATTATCTTGTTTGGTACTTTAAAATCTACCTTTTCAAAATAAAATACGTCTTACAGAAATGCTAAAATATTAGACAAAACATTCCCGTCCTTTCTTTTTAGTCTCGAAACAATACCCAGGTAGGCAAGTGAAGGTGTCACAGCGCAGACGTTAAAATTTAAATAATGGTCGAGAAATGATGTTACAAAAATCTGAGCTCCGTCCCCAAAGGTCGAGCTCTCACTTTGGGAGAGAACTCGTGTAGTCGTGTCATGAATGAAACAGCCATGTTCTTGCCAATGAAATGAAAGTAGACAACGTGTTGTGGAAGGGAAAATAAAAGAGAGCTCTGGAACGTTACAGCAACTTTTATTATTATTATATTCTTTACTAGCTGTTGCCCGCGGCTTCGCCTGTGTACATAAAATATAGCCTATGTCACGTAGCAATAAAGCAGCATTCTATGTATTAGTTAAAAAAAATTGTAATCGGACCATAACTTTCAGAGATACGTCTTACAAACATAAAAAAAAAAAAAACAAAAAAAACAACACCTCTTTATTATATTGGTATAGAAATGTAGATGTAGATTGTACACCACATAAGAAAAAATACTGGGCAAACATTAACAACTAATAACTCAACAAAACTAAAACAACTTTAACAACTTTTCTACTGGGAATAAGGGTACACGACTGGCCTGTTACTCTAGTAGTTTTTGGTCCTGACTGCTATGGCGGAGGTCATGCTAGTGGGAATCGATCCCATTCAAGACAAATGTTTGTGTGATAAGCACGATCATTAACTGTTCTGTGTCTGGGTATTATTTATGTATAATATGTATTTAGCAATTATAAGTATGTTGTAGAATTAAAATCAAACTGATTACTAACAAAAAAAAAATAAAAATAAAATGGTTACTGACGAGTCTCTAAAAAAGTAATGAAAAGGTCAACCCTTTCACGTCACAGAAAACTAAACTATAGAATCTTAGAGTAGGGAATTTTGTATGTTTATAATCTCAAAATATGGATTAATTTATACTTTTCTAATATATAACTTGTTTTAGTACATAAATTGTCTATTAATTATCTTCCTAAAAATAAGCTGTCTTTGTCTTGGGTGGCTTTAATTCCTCACAAATTAAAAATTTCCTTCACTCCATTCAGGATTAAATCGTAGCAACCTCCGAATTGTTCGGAATTCAACATGCTGGCCCCACTATTTTATCCACTAGTCATATAATCTACTATTTATTTGAAATTCGCTCAGCTCTACTCCACTTTACTCCGCTCCGCTCCACCCTGCTCCCCTCCGCTCCTTTTAAACCGTTTCTACTGATGCGGAGTGGAGGTTTCGAGTACTGTGACTGGCCAATTCACGGTCCTGTGCTCTCCACTCCATTCAGCTTCACTTCAGTGGAAACACACCGTATATCCTGACACACACAAGAGATGTCAGGTGGAAAACCTTAGGGGCCCAGCAAGGTCGAAGTCTACTGAGGCCATGGGTTGTGCAAAAGAGAAGCTTAAGGACCTGGAACAAGGGCAAAGTAGGAACATAGGAGTGTGTTTTAGTCAGTAAAAGTCTGTCACGCCCTCCCGTTCCGCCCTAGAGCTGAAAAAGTAATTGGAAGATTTCCCACCAGAAAAAAAATCTGACCTACATTCAGTTCAAAACCACAGTTGTAGAATATTTTATAAGTCGTAAAACATAAAATATTTGTTTTGCTTTTGAATTTAATCCCACAGTGTAGTAAATCTGTGTTCCAATCACGTCATTTAATATTGTTTGGTAATAAGTTTGACGTAAACCTAAATAATTTATCTGGGTTGGGGTCTTCATCAGCTTGTATGAAACCGGATAAAACACTGCTATTTTTTTTTCAATACATTTACTCAAAATTCGCTCTTGTCCCTACGGTTTATAGGGTTACGCATTTTTTCGCCCTAGCCTGGAAAAGTGCACGAGCTCGTGCCCGTCACGATTTATTATATTTATCGTATCAGGCTATGCACAAAGTGACTCCCACGAGTCGCCGATCAACCCCCGTTTATTTTTACAGAGTTATTTGTAAAATACTAACCACCTTGCAGGACTGTATTACTAATATCATAAAAAAAAACAACTTTTGTTCTATTACTTTTTGGAAAGATATTGTAAAGTTATAAAGCCCATTTATTGACGAAGGCTATAGGACCTTTAGGTTACTTAACATTACACTACAACTCATGGGAGCCGAGCAGTTACCAAAGATGCAGATGAACATGCGGGGTTTTGTTAATTAATCATTATGGAATCCATACTTATATATATATATATATACAGGGTTATTTGTAAAACACTGGCAACCTCTCAGGACTATAGTATTAACATCATAAACAACAACTTTTTTAGTTAATCAGATTTTCATATAAAAATTTAAATATTTAAATTGAACGTTCTAAATGATGCGAAGGCTATGCTGGCATATCAATTTTCTAGTGTGATGAGTATACGAAAATGATGCGAATGCTTGCTAAGTAGGTGTGATAATAATTATATAAATAATTTAACGGAAGCCTGCTTACTATAATAACGAGAACAGTACACGGGAGCCGTAAGTAGAAACAGCAAAATACAGAGTTGAAATGTGTTAGATAGAACAACAAAATTTTGAAGGTTTGTTTTTGGTAATTGTGTTATTTAATTTAATTAATTACAACGGTTGAACCAATTACAGTAACTAAACAAAAAAATTATAAGTTAAAAGTATATACAACATGCGCATCAATCCCTCTCACAGTACTTCTGACATACCATACTTATGTTTTGTAAAAAGTCATAGAACAAAAGTTGTTGTTTCTTAACTAGTACCTAAGAGGTTGCGAGAGTTTTACAAATAACCCTGTATTATATTATATTGGGGAAGTGTGTGTGTCTGTTTGTCCGTCTTTCACGATGAACGGAGTGACGAATTGACGTGATTTAAAAGTGGAGATAGTTGAAGATATGGAGAGTGACATAGGCTACTCTTTGTCTCTTTTTATTCCCCCACGCAAGCGAAGCCGCGGACAAAAGCTAGTGTATGTATGTTTGCTAGATGTAATTTCTAAAAGTACGGTCCAATTTCGAAAATTTTTTCACCAGTGAAAACCTGCTTTATTCCTGAGTGACACATGTAATATTTTATGTATGCGGGCGAAGCCGTGGGCAAAAGCTAGTCAATAATACAATGAATACCATAGTTTTTTTTAACACAAAAACAAACCATTTTCAAAGTACAGCTAAGTGATTTTTTTACTCAAATAAAGTAACAAAAGAGCAAAATTTTAAGTAGATAATAGATTTGTTCTAAGCACATAATTTTTTTTGCCGCCATTTAAGGGTTTCGGCGAGGGCTTAAAGAAAATTGTTATAGCTAGACAATAGAGATTTTTAAGAGCAAAATTAATTTGGTCTTTTTGTCCGGAGCGAGTAATTGTGAACCAGTGGGCCGTTTCGACTGCTTGTACTGCATGTAAAACTGTTTTATGTTCACGTAAAAGAGTTTTTTTTTAGTTTTTTGGAACAATTTTAAAAGTACCGCAGCCTTTTCAGCGGGTTAATAATGCTCCAGTTTTTTCAGAATGGTTAAGTAGATTCGTAACTTTTTCTTGTTTGAATTGTTATTCATTCGTTTTTGCTGTTTTTTGTTTAATCTCGTAGTCAGAGGTCTGCAAGTTTATCAACTAGTATCAGCCTAATATTATAGAGGTGAAAGTTTGTATAGGAGTGTGTATATGTGTGGATTGGAATGTTTGGCGTTAGGTCGAATATGTCCTGAAATGAATAGATGCTAAAACAAAACTATTATTTTGAATACTTAGCTCCAAGTTTTAGGGCAAATAAAATGTTTTTCTTTCTTTCTTTCTTTAGGTGTGCTGGTGGTCTTGCTTACGTAATAAAACTGCTTGGTTCGATTTTTATAAGACTGTATTCACGTAGGGCTCCTGGAGAGGAGGCCTAAGTCCCAGCAGTGGGAATATTAAAAAGGCTGATGATGATGATGATGATGATGATTCACGTAGGTATGCATGGTAACGAAATTTGGGACAACCAATAAATGTATATGTATTGTGTCGGCGTGCGGTTGAAAGAAGAGGGGACGTGTGTGGCCTGATGTGACGTCAAGAACCATTATTAAACAGTTTAAGTATAAAAAACTAAAATGGGACTGGGAAGGATATATCTGCCGCACATCACGCTAGAATTGAGCTTATGACTTAACGGCGATGACTCCCCTCTTCTGGGAACTTTTCAGCCACATCATCGCTTACCATCAGGTGAGATAGCGGTCAAACGTGAGCCTATACATTATAAAAAAAAACTTCTAGATAAGCGCGCTCTATTGTTGACTCGTTGCTTTTCAGTCGGTCAAGTGCGTTCAGTCAAGAGTTAGTTTACATGCGGATGGATTGAGAGGGAGAGGGAGGCCAAAGAAGAGATGGATGGATTGTGTGAGAAGTGATATGAAAGAAAAGGAAGTTAGTGATAATGTGATGAGTGAAAGGACAGAATGGAAGAAAAAAAACGTGTTGCACCGACCCCAAATAAAACGAGACAAGGGCAGGAAGATGATGATGATGATGAAGTGCGTTCAGTCAAGCACGAACCTAGCAAAAATTAAAAAAAAAGGGTTGGGCGCTCTAAAGTGCATATGTTATTTACACCCAGCCACAGTACCTATACGTCTAGGGCTCCAAATGTTTACCGCATACTTTTTTTTTTTTACAAAATAACACTTACAACATATTGTACAAAAACCAACAAACAAATAAACATAGTTCACGAATACATGTTTACGTCTGACTAAATGCGATGGATAAAGTTGAGCATAAACCATTTGCATATTGTAAACAGCGGCAGTTTGACAGTTTAGACGGAACAACGCCAGAATACTGTTATATTCGCACGTATGACGGCTCATGGGTTTTATTCTGTAATTGTAGTCTTACAGAGACGGAATTAACTTTTCAATACTCTAAAACCCACTCTTATACCAACGCACTTTTTCCGCACTAGTGCAGAAAAGTACTCGTGCTCTCCCCGCCACAATGTAGGGGTAAATCTTTGGGCATCCACATTTCGTTTGCATTTACAAACGCAAAAATAAATGTGACTTGGTCAATGCCAATATTTATTAGTTTTCAACAGTCGTTATCGCTGGTTGATTATCCAAATGGTTCTTTTTTCGGACGACGAGCAATGGGCAGCTCGCCGTCCGGCCGTCCGGTAGGGATCGAGCCTTCGTCAACGGTACTTAGCTTAAGCTTAAAACCTTAAGTGCCCAGCAGGGCCGATGACCACTAGGGCTATGGGGCATTTCTGATAGTGAAACCCTAGCTTAGTCTAACCTAGAACGCAAAGAGTAACTCAAAGAACAAACTCTGGTTTCAGTCAGTTAAAGCTATTTTCATTTATTTCGAACCTAAGAACAGAATTAATGATACCATTGATTAATCAAGGCATTGAAATATACCGAACGCAGCGTAGAACAATGTGTTTGAGACTTCATAATTAATTTTATCCCACTATACTATATAATTTCTAAAAATAAACATCGTATCATTTTTCACACAAAGTTCATTAATTAGAATCAACCAGCAGGCGTTCACAATCATTACGCCCACACTGTGGTCAATAGTTCTCAAAACAGAACATCATACATCAGTAACCAGCTGTAAATATATGACGCCCTGGTACATACAGTTCCCGTCAGAGTGTTCGATACATGAGTTAAGTCACGCAAAACCTATTCAGCGCTACCGCTCATTCATGTTCTCCTAATTAAGTAATTGCTAATCAACGTTATAGTCTAATCTATTGATTAATTAACCGCTATTCAGCTCTGGGTTTTTATGTTGTCACAACCCCAAAATTTTATGAATAAGTTTTTTTATCGATAGGCTCGCATTTGATTACTATCTCACCTGATGGTAAGCGATGCCCTTGCGTAGAAGTAGCCTATTTACTCTAGACTTAAAGACCCGTAGAAGGTAGCTATCAGAAAACACAGACTTTGGTTTAGTGTTTTAAATATCAGCCTGTTCTTGGACGGTTCTGACCGGTTCAGTGTTTCTTCAGCGTCTTTCCGCAGACCATGTTCTACCTTTCATCCTGTCTGACGTGCCCTGTTCACGTAGGGATCTAATGACAGCATCACTGGACGGCATTGCTGTGGCCAGGCAAGGAATTTGAAATTAGTTTTGCCATCGACACGTTAAGAAGAAGAAGAATAAAAGTCCCCCTATGTACTTTGTGTTGCATGAAGATTGAATAAACAAATAAATAAGTATCAGCCTTCCGTTTAACAATGGAATTACTACTAAACTAATTAAATATAAACGTGTGCATGTTCAGACCACGCCTAAGAGCATCCTATTCTACGTTTGTTGCTTCCTGAAGCGATCTTGATTGCTTGAACCTGATTTACCAGAGTCACTATCTAAATACGCCTACATAAAACTACTCTCCTGGTACACATAGCAACATACGTATGGGTACCTTCACTCGTTTCGCGTACAGCACCGCCATGAAAGCGGTTTTATCGAATTTAACACTTTACACAGCGCGACACGGCGCTTAATAGAATTTTCGACGACAAATCTAACGCCGATGCAAACTGTCGTGAAAGAGAATTGCTACTTTGATTCTAGCCAAAAGAGATAAAGTTAGAGACACGTGTTTAGGAGCCGGCTAAATTAGATTCCGTGTCGGCTTCTGCGAATTACTGTTTCGCCGAAATTGAAAGATAGAGAAATAAGTTTTCTTTTATTGTTTTCCACGTAAATTGTAACGTTGTTACTATTATCGGCAGAATCGACTTATCTTTACTGATTTACTTTCTTTTTTTCCTTTTGTAGAAATCCTGAAATAACTCGATTTTGTTTCGCATTTTAGTGTGACGGTTTTATTTCTTAGGTTAATTTGTATTTTGGTACGCTAACAAGGAAAAAAATATGACTAACGTATTATTTTGACTTTTATTTTGAAAATAGCTTCAGCTAGTGGCTTCGCCCGTTACAAAGTTTTTTTTTCAAACAAACTTTGGACCCCCGTTTCATCCCTTTTGGAGGTGAGATAGAATTTCGAAAAATTCTAATTTAGTTCTCACCTACGTCATAAAGAAAACCTTGTGCAAAATGTCAGCTTCTTGTCCCAGTAGTTTCAGCTGTGCGTTCATATGTTAGTTAGTTTCTTATTTTACATGTTTATACCTTGTTTGAGTTAAGATTGGAAATTTAAAAACACTGTTTTTACCGTCTGTTCAACCGATTTTAAATTCTATTTCGTAAGCATAAGGATGGGATTAAAAGTAAAATGTGGTTACAATACCAACTATTTACTGCAGCCGCCATTTGTCATGCCACCAACGTAATAAAAGTCAAAATCGGCTGAAGGGACAGTAATAAAAGTTTTATTTAAATTTCTAATCTTAACGCGAACAGGGTAAGTACCTAAATAGATTTTTTTTCTGCTAAGGATATAACCAAATAAAATAATCCATAGAATAGAAGCAATAAAAGAAAATGGCATTGTAATATCACTTACTACAGGCGCATTCTTTTCTTTAAATGTACTTGTACTTAATGTGTAAATACTTTTTGGCCTTTCCAGCAAATAAAGTGTTTTTCTGTCTTTCTTTCTTTTCTTTCTTCTTTACTTAGTTGGATAAAATGAACACTAGGTATATTTCTTGCCTCAACAAACCGTTAACTTAGTAATTTGCACTCCATTATATCCAGAATGGCGCTGGTTGTTGAGAGTTTGACAGGGAGGCCATTGTCGATGAATTAAATAGTTTTGTCGATGTCGGCAGCTTCCAGTTAAATACTTTTTGATACGATCATTTTACGGTCTCTTAGTTTTACAAGCGTGCTATTTTATTGTTACAATAATGCTATCTATTGAAACAATCAGAAAGCAGTCATCTCAATTCTATTGCAGTACATGTCTTTCAATTATATTAACTGCTATGTTGCCCCCATTAGTAAAATGTCGCATCTAAATTTTTTTCCAGTTTTGAGTTATATATATGTCGTAGGTTTTTCACAAAATTAGGTTTTTGATCAAAAACCTAGGTTTTTATGAAAAACCGGTAGATGACAAATCTTAAACTCTATTTCATCATAAACCTGTAAAAGTTCAGGTTTTTTATCAAAAACCTAATTTTGTGAAAAACCTGCGACATATACATTGCCGGAATCAGGAAAAAAATGTGCATCTGCCTGTATTTTTATATTTTGCTAACTTTCTCCAGTGCGGTTTTAACACAAGGAAAAAAGGCCTGATTTCCCGTTTCATTAATTCATGAATCCCCAAGCGACCACCGGTGACCGCGCATCTATTGTCTTACTATTGTGTTTCTAATTGACGGTATCTGAAGGGTTAATTAAAACATTTTTATCCGTTTTCGTTTTTATTAGATACGTCTTTTTACCTATCAGGGACAGTATGGTAGTAAATACTTTTTTTTATGTCAAAAGAGCTAGTTTTTTCTATTAAAAAAATCTGATTGTAAAACTCGATTATACAATTTAAAAGTCAAAGTATTAATGTCCCTTATATGTCGCGTTCAGACTATAAGACCGATCGGCCAAGCTATAGATTAACATCTGTGTTTGCTTCCCAGTTTTTATTTTGGATTATTAAATTACCGACTAAATTTTCCTTGTGTGGGGCGAGTGGAGAGTTAGGCTTTCACTGACTAAAAACTCACCTTAATTTCTTTTCACCTGGGTTCTTAACTCCTCAGTTGCTCTTTGCGTTCTAGGGCTGCGGTAACTTTTTTAAACAATCAGGCATGTGGCCCTGTTTGGTAAAATTGGTAATCCGACAAGTCCGACATTGTGTCAAAAAATGACAATTAGACATAATTTTTTGATTAATACATTTTTTTTTGAGCGACATATGACAATTTGTCGGAATAACAATGCTACAATAATTTATTGACACTGGCAATTGTCAGAAATAATTTGATTGTGTTTTGACAACTGACAAATATGTCAGGGTTTCACCTGTCACTTTTTGACATATTTGTAATTTTTGTTTAAAGCTAAGCGTGACAATTCTACAATTATGCCAATTTTTTACATTTATGTCGAATTGTCAGCTTTATTAAACAGGGCCTGGTGGGTTACTTTAGGATACTATGAGAGGAAAATGCGTAATCCTCCCTCTCCTCTATTAGCTATAACCTCTCTACTATGTTTGTCCCCATTTCGTCGCTACACATCGATCACTCTCAGCTGATAGGCGAGACTTCCGCCATATTGCATTTTGTAAATTTACAGCACTCCGTGACATTTTTGACGCACGCAGGGTTTGATTGGGACAATATTTCAAACGGATTGCTTGTTTAGTTTTTTGGACATGTTGTGCTTTTGTTTAGTAAAATTGAGAGCTTTGATTTATATATTTATCGTCCTCTCCTGATTCCCCAGCTGGGTTCAATAGAATTTGTTCAAAAATTCAAAATATTTTTCAATAAACTTTCTCGAAAATCCGCTCTTATTCCACCGCTTCTACTGTTTTCCACACTAGTGCAGAAAAGTGCGCGTGCTCTCCACAGTTTTATTACATTTATTGTATTGGGTTGGGCGTGCGTCCAACACCACCTTTCGATCGTTTATTCATTTCTTCGTAAGTATATTGAAAAAAGTCGTTTGATACATGTGCAAATTTGTCACAGTATACCTCGCAGTGACGAAGGTTCCATACAACTCGATTCCCACCGGCTTCCCTTCAGAAGTTTAGAACACAACCACTCTCTACCGTAATTGAGAAATGGCACAATCAGAAATTATAAAACTACAAAGCTAACATTACAAAACACCTACACTAAGTACACTATGGACATTAAATCAACAAAATTTGCTTTTCAACAACATGTAGCACTATAATATAAGCCGCAGGCGCAATCGGCTTTTTAGCGTTTAAATTTCTATACAAGAATTCGTCACGACGTCACATAAAGGTCAATTAACCTGGGGCGCTTTATAGCGCTCCGGCAAGCCGGTTTTTTTTCGAGTTATTTGATAGAGTTTTATTGAATAGGCTTAAAAACTAGACTGTTTTTAAAAATTTGACACAAGGTGTAAAAAATCAACCAGAAAAGTTACTTATTTTGCGTACGCTGCCTAAACTATTAAAGATAGAACCGTAAAATGTTCTAATTAATTGTAGATCTTATAAATATCTACAAAAAAGTCCGCGTAACAGTATACCTATCTATGTCGAGTGAGGCACAACAACCATTTTTTTATCTAATAATCTTGATTTTTTTTTGGACTACATTTAAACGCATTTATTTTACTTATGCTATTAACCCTTATCAAAATAAATTATTTCATCACTAAGTACAGTTTATGTAGATAATATTTGGTCTTTGAATGATTAAAATTGGACGTTTGGTTTTGAAGTTATAGCAAAATTAAAATATTACGATTTATGCTGCACGGCCCAAGCGTCACCAAGGCGGGGCCCGGGAGTGCGCGTGCGGGAGGGGGGGAGTTTAGATCTGTTTGAGCTGGTTTTTTTAAACATTTTAATATATCCCTTTACAATCAATATCAACATGCGTAATGCTCAAAAACAAGAACGATTATCTGATCTAGCCATTCTTTCTATAGAAAAACGTTCTTTACTAAAAATTAAGAATCTTCCCGGCTTTTATGATAATGTCTTAGCGCACTTTGTGAGGCTAAGAACTCACGGAGCGATTTTCGCCCGCAACCGCCGCGGTCGTGGATCTGCGGTTTTATTTCAAAACTCACGAGACCGGTTATTCGCGCGGTTACGCGGCCGCCGCGGTTGCGATCATCGCCCGCAAACGTGGCGGGCGATGATCGCAAGATTGCAAGACGGGCGGTTAACGATCAGTTGAGGTCCAGACCGCCATGGACACACACCAGAAACGAGCCGTTGCGTTATACTTACTTCACAGAAGAATTAAAAAAAGAAGGCCCAAAAGCCCGCCGGCCCCCGCGGTCGCCCGCCAACCGATCGCAAAGCGCGCGGGCGCCACCCGCCGAGGCTGTGGGTAACCGCGGCCCGCGCGATTCTACTAGTTGCCCGCCGGTACAGCGGGAGCCGCATACAACCGCGTACACCGCGGGCGTAAAACGCGTCGTAAAATGTGCTTTAATTTTTTATATAAATATTTGCATTCTACAGAAGCTGCGGGCCCGCAACCGCAGCGGACGCGGGCGAAAATCGCTCCGTGAGTTCTTAGCCTAAGAAAGAATAGACGAATAGCTTTAGAGTATAAGTAGTATTATTAGTTGATTAAGTTTTGTTTAATTTACATCATATCATCATTTCACCACAAACGGCTTTTATCAAAGCCACTTCTATTATGCTTGTAAGTAGCGTTGCCAGGCGTCCGGATAAAGCCGGACATAGTCAGGCTTTTAAGTGGCGTGTCCGGCCAAATTTGAGCATTTTTGGCTTTTGTTAGGCTTTTTAAAGACCATTTTGTTTAGAATTGTCATTAGAGTTTTGCCTTACCTTGTATCGCTAGCACAAGCAGAGTGGATATGTAATAGTGTAGCTATAATATCACTTAATCTATGGTTTTTTCATTAGAATTTAAAAAGATTTCATGAAATTTATTAGCCTAAAAAAAAATGTCGGCCTTTTTGACCAAACATCCGGCTAAATAGGATAGATTGTCCGGCTTTTCAGTTCCAGGACCTGGCAACCCTACTTGCAAGACACTGTTTCAATATCTCAGTGCTTACACGTATTGTAAAAGTGGACTGGAGATACATCTGCCTATACAAGACTGAAGCCAGGATGCCAATCACAGGTTTTCGGTAAGGACTCAAGACTGCGTGCCCGCGCTCGGAGTAGGCAAGCATTTTTTTTTGCTCCGGCTTACCTCTCTCAATATTTCACGCTTCGCCACTGATACCTCGACTCCATAACACACTCGCCAACGACTCATGCGATTTCCGCCTCGGCTGCAATGACAAACTTTCTGCTCTTGTATCAAATTGTACTATTTGCTACTTACTAGAATGAATAAGCTCTTAATAAACTAGTGCGCCTCACCATCAACGATTGAAACTAGTGCATCATTGCTTAACAGGTGGGATCGCAGTCAAGCACTAGTTTATTTAAATTAATATGGTTTAATGGTGACACGGGCACTTATAACAAGTCAGAAGCTAGTGAAGCTTCTGACGTTTTATAAGTGCCCGTGTCAAGTGTCAAATGGTCGTTTCCTATGGGGAAGAACCGGCAAGAAACCCCATATTTTCACCATATCTCCTTTTTTATGGTAAAATATCATCCATCCATCCAAATGAATGCCCCAGCTCTATATGAAGCGGCAAAGCTTGTAAGCCTTTTACTGACTAAAACTACACTTGTGTCCTTTAGTTGCCTTTTTTATTCTATTTATGTTTTCTTTTTCAGAAAATCCCCGAGGCTCTAGCGGGCATCAGCCCAGCTGGGCTCCTATGGTTTACTAACATATCTTCAAGGAGTGCCTGGAATATACGTGTTGGACCATGATTATGGCGTGCCCAATGATATCTGTCAGGTGTAAAGCGCCATTTTAAAATTCATCCTTTTTTTTACAGGCATCAATGCAAATAAGAAAATAAAGTTTTATTACAAATGAAACGGCGCGGCGTTCTCAGATGGACTATCGGGGTTATTCTTAGAAGCACTACTTTTATAATATAATGTAAAATAATATTGAATATTAAACCTGCCTATCGGCCTGACAGCCATCCTAAACTTCTCTTCTGACCTAAAAGAAAAACTTTTCTTTTTTAATCAAATTTGAATACCTATTCTAAATCTGTATAATCCCGAATGTGTATTAATGGGAGCTATTTTTCGTACAATATCTTTCAATATCAAGATAATGTACCATCAAAGACACTTCCGCTTGACCACCGCTAAGTTCATTTTTGCTTGCACTCGAAACGAAAACTTCGACGGGTTTGGTTTGGCGCCGTGACGTAGGATTCAAGCGAATTTTTTTTAACTGATCAGGCAGAAATGACCGTGATAGTACTTTACGTAACTTGGTTTAGTAGATAGAATTTCAAAGAGGTAAACAAACTCATTCCAATAAGCATTTTTCCCTTTCAAACCATCGAACGATTAAATTAATTTTATAAATAACGATTTCATAAAACAAGTAGTGAAATGTTTTGATTTAAAAGTCTCTAAATAATTAGGGTTTGGTACAAAATGTTCAAATCAAATCAAAATATATATCTATTTGCTAGAACGTGGTACATAAGATCTATATTACGGTTGTCGTCGGAGTGCCTACACAAGATTCTACAATACTTCGGTCACATTACATGGAAAAAAAGTAGCAACCTCAAAAGGCTCATCGTGACCGGTAAAGTGGATGGGAAAAGGCCTCGTGGACGCAGTCCAATACGCTGGTCTGACCAAATCCGCACCGAACTTGACTCTACGCTACACAATGCCCTTCACACCGCCAGAGACGGAAACAGATGAAGGACTATCGTTCGTATGAAATTGATGAAACAGGGAAGGTCACGACCCTCAGCATTGAGGAGTACAACGCAAGGAGGAGGAGGGACCTACATAAGGCGTAACAGCTTTGTTTCAGCATATTTTATTATAATATAGCGTTCAATTGTATTCACAGTTAGTAATATCAAATAAATAAATAAATATTATTCCACAACTATCATGTCCGAAACTAATCAGAGCTGGGGCTATAAGTACTAGACAAGTGATAAACATACTTATATATTTCTAAATACACACATATCATAGACAAATTATACTCGGGCACAGAACAAATGATCGTGCACATTTATACATATACTAGCTTTGCCCGCGCGGCTTCGCTCCCGCTCTTCCCTACTCCACCCTACTATACTCAACTCTACCCTACTCTACCCTACTCTACCCTACTCTACCCTACTCTACCCTACTCTACCCTACTCTACCCTACTCTACCCTACCCTACTCTACCCTACTCTACCCTACTCTACCCTACTCTACCCTACTCTACCCTACTCTACCCTACTCTACCCTACTCTACCCTACTCTACCCTACTCTACCCTACTCTACCCTACTCTACCCTACTCTACCCTACTCTACCCTACTCTACCCTACTCTACCCTACTCTACCCTACTCTACCCTACTCTACCCTACTCTACCCTACTCTACCCTACTCTACCCTACTCTACCCTACTCTACCCTACTCTACCCTACTCTACCCTACTCTACCCTACTCTACCCTACTCTACCCTACTCTACCCTACTCTACCCTACTCTACCCTACTCTACCCTACTCTACCCTACTCTACCCTACTCTACCCTACTCTACCCTACTCTACCCTACTCTACCCTACTCTACCCTACTCTACCCTACTCTACCCTACTCTACCCTACTCTACCCTACTCTACCCTACTCTACCCTACTCTACCCTACTCTACCCTACTCTACCCTACTCTACCCTACTCTACCCTACTCTACCCTACTCTACCCTACTCTACCCTACTCTACCCTACTCTACCCTACTCTACCCTACTCTACCCTACTCTACCCTACTCTACCCTACTCTACCCTACTCTACCCTACTCTACCCTACTCTACCCTACTCTACCCTACTCTACCCTACTCTACCCTACTCTACCCTACTCTACCCTACTCTACCCTACTCTACCCTACTCTACCCTACTCTACCCTACTCTACCCTACTCTACCCTACTCTACCCTACTCTACCCTACTCTACCCTACTCTACCCTACTCTACCCTACTCTACCCTACTCTACCCTACTCTACCCTACTCTACCCTACTCTACCCTACTCTACCCTACTCTACCCTACTCTACCCTACTCTACCCTACTCTACCCTACTCTACCCTACTCTACCCTACTCTACCCTACTCTACCCTACTCTACCCTACTCTACCCTACTCTACCCTACTCTACCCTACTCTACCCTACTCTACCCTACTCTACCCTACTCTACCCTACTCTACCCTACTCTACCCTACTCTACCCTACTCTACCCTACTCTACCCTACTCTACCCTACTCTACCCTACTCTACCCTACTCTACCCTACTCTACCCTACTCTACCCTACTCTACCCTACTCTACCCTACTCTACCCTACTCTACCCTACTCTACCCTACTCTACCCTACTCTACCCTACTCTACCCTACTCTACCCTACTCTACCCTACTCTACCCTACTACTCTACCCTACCCTACCCTACTCTACCCTACTCTACCCTACTCTACCCTACACTACCCTAATTTTTTTTTCCATAAGAACCTTCTCCTCACAATAACAATCACAACAAAAAAAAATCAGCCAAATCGGTCAAGCCGTTTTCATGCCAAGTCGTGACAGCGGAAAACGGGGGTCATTTTTATATATATAGATGACAAATCTGTAGAAAGTTTGTAATTGTGCGCGCATCACGTAAAATATACGAAATCGATTTAGATAACTTTTATATAGATTAAAATTGTGTGTAACTTGTGTGTTACTCATGCTTTGTTTCATAGCAAACGGTTAACTATATCGAAAGGAAAAAACAACAACAACATTGACTGTTAGGTGGTACGGAGTTTGCCAGGTCAGCTAGTAATACAAATATTTGTCTTGGGTGGGAATCGAAGCCACGAACTTCGGACTATTAAACACTAGACCAACAGTCCTGCCCCCCTAGCCAAATTACAACCGTTTCGCTTGCGTCGAACGATTCGAGTTGACCTTGCCGCCAATACTTTTGTTCTGACCACGTGACTGTGCGTTGAGACGACGTTATTCCCGTACATTTGACGCTTTCAACAAGCGTTAACTATTGCAGAATAGCAACTTGGCTAGGAATACTGTTCATTAATTACCTTGAGAAACCTACAAATTCTTGTGTTGGATACCTACGTAACTCTAGCACCATGTGGTACCTATGTAGGTACCTAGATCAATGCCTATAACTAATGGGTCTCTGGAATCAATTAACCCACTTTGCCCGAGTAGATGTGGTCACGACCTTATCGCTCGGGCAAAGTGCATTATACCTTTATAGATGTTTTACTAACAAGGTTTCTTAAGTGGAAATCATAACGAATTTTATTTAGATATACAACTTGTAATTGGAATAATTTACACCCTTATACACTCCAATAAGAAAATTAAGTTACAATCAATATTTCAAACGCTGAAAGGATCATGTCAGTCCCGAACAAAATTTTGCTGGCATATTTTTTAGCGTATAGTAATGAAAAATATACAAAAGTATATAGATTAAATTTCAATTTTGGATTTATTAAAAAAATTATTAAAATGGGTATTTTTTTCTTAATTCTAATATAATGTTTGTCCTAATTTTTTTTTGTATATGTGGTGTACAATAAAGAATATATAATAATAATAGCTTGGACTCTGTTCCCAATGCCAGTGGGCTACTATTTTTTGTATTTTTACTTTTATTTTGAATTATAATAATTTAATCAACCTAAAATCTTTTCACATATTTTTTAGGCTTCAACTGACAGTTTTTATTTGGTCAGTCTACTGTAGAGGGATTTTGTGTTTCGGATGCTTTTGTAAGAGAATTAAAAAAAATGTGAATAACCTTAAAGTAGATGAAGCCGGGTGTAGGTTCGGTCTTAGTATAATCCGGGATACAGGGTAATCCAAAAACGGGACAAAATGTACTGAAATGGAATGAAAACAGCTTATAAAGAGGATGTAGGTACCCCTGTCCTGACTAGTGTGAGTAGACATGTATTTTTTTTTAATACTTACGCTTCTAGTGCGGACTATCAATGTCAATTTTGGTCATTTTATTCTTGCCACAGTAATATGGAGAAATGGTGTACAAAAACTGGTAGCTGATATTACATATTTGGTGGCCGAGTGATAACAGACCCGATTTATGAGACGTAGTTTGCAGGTTCAAACCTGGCCAGTCTCTTTACTTTGTTTAATTTATTTCATTACCACTGCTCTCAAAACTGTGAAGCAAAATATTGTAAAGAAACTGACATGTCCTAGAACAAATAAAATCAATGATATTTGACATTCACCACCCCGCACTGGGCCCGCGTGGTGGATTACGGCCCATTCCCGCTCCTAGAGAGAAAAGGCCTCTCTGATTACCGGCAGTGGGAACTCTAAAAAAAGCTGATTATAAATATGCTTATATTTTGGTGTATTTTGCGATTCTACACATAATAAAACCAAGAGCAGGAATAACATAGGAATGGGTCAAATTTGGGACACCTGCGCAAGTATCAAACTTATCTTCACAATTTGGATTACTCCTGTATCGTGATAAAGGCCACCCTCCAATCCTTCTAGGAATTCTTTTCTGGAGTCAACTCGGACTAGCCCTTGCGGTAGGCATCTAGGTCGTCTCGCCACCTCTTCTCGGGTCATCCTCGGTGACGTCTTCCATCCACAGATGCCCACTTTGTGGAGACTCTTGCCCAGTGGTTACTGTGCATGCTGCTGACCTACCCAATTCCATTTTAGCCTGATGGTACCATCAAAAACACTTCCACCTGACCACCGCTAAGTTCATTTTTCGATCGTAAGTTCGTAGCAGGAGTTGTTCTATAGTTTTTGCTTCCCTTCATAGAATTTCGATGGCAAAATAAAAAATCAAACTACATTCTATGTCTGGCCCAGTATTCGACTAAGGTCATGCCGTCGGCCGACACTGTCATTACATGCAAGTTTAAAAAAAGGAAGATGAGGCATGGTCTGCGGAGAGTCGAAGTTCGGAGCAGGGTTGTAATGGACGCCATCTTAGTGGAGGCGGAGGCGGATGTGGTGTAATAACATTACCAAAGACATACAAATCGAAGGAGTTCCTCAGGTTGATTCCTGACTCCTGTAATATCAAATCGATATATGTACGTCTGGCTCTACCTCAACCGTATTCCCACCTCGTACACATTGATGCTTGACCATTTCACACGCCACAAGCTGGGCTGAGTTGTCGTCGACTCAGCCGGGATCAATGAGTTTAGGTGCTTTCCAAGGCATGAGGCACTTGTTTAACCTATCTTTATTTCGAATTAAAAAACAAACCAAAATATCATTGAACTTTGACCTCGAACCCAAAGTGATTATTCTACAAATCGACGAGATTTACGCTTCGCAAAAAATCGTTTACAAGAAAAAACAATTTAAATATGTAAATGTTGCTCTGTTTAGTGAAAAGTTTTGCCTTTTACAATGAGAAAAGTATGCTAATACCACGTCTAAGGTCAGTTTTTATATAAATGTCTAATTTCGAGTCAAAAAGTTGGCTTTGATCTTCAATAATGCATTGAAATGGAATTTGGTTTCAGCTCGACTTAAATTCCAAGTTGATGCGTTTGGATTTTTTTTTAGGTAGTAAATTATCCAATGACTTCTCCCGCTCTTGGGTTGTGGTGAGGGCGTGTCAGACTTTTACTGACTAAAACCACATCTGTGTCCTTTATTTGCCTTTTGTTTTATAGGTCTACGGGTTTCCTTTTCACTAGGAATAGATTCAGCGTATGTTCACGAAATTTAAGTTAAAGTAAATAAGTCAATAAATAAATAAATAACAAAAAGTTTAATGTTTATTATTTATAGGTTTGAGAATTTTTTTTAAATATTCACAGCTGTAGGTGTAAAGTGAGCCGGTATACATTATGCAAAGTTGTACTTCACCGTATCACCAGCGCACCTCGGAGGCTGTGTTAGCAATTAGCGGGCTGGTATCAGATGGAAATTACCATTCGCCCTGTTTATGCAATGTTTGCCTCCCAATGCTGGTTTGCGGTACAATTAATTTTACAGCCAATATACTCTATCAGTATTTCATAATACAACTCGTAATTAAGCTAACTTTGCAATACGCTGCGCTTCAAAACTAGTATTTAGTGAACAATTTTGGAACTAGATTTTGCTGTGGAAATACGCGCTTTCAACAGCAAATTAGTTTATGATATTGAGTTTGTAATTATGTTTTTACATCATAATGGTTATATATGAGATAATGTTTATCTGATCTTTTATATCTCTTTAACTGTGTAACCTGACTCGCTCCGGGTCTGTCGACCAATGTCTGTCTGTGGAAGGACCTTCTCTCTCTCTCCCTCTCTTATATGTTGACGTGAGAGTCAGGGGACCGCAGCGGTCCTCCCATAGATACATTGGTCGATGAACCCGAAGCGGGTTAGGCTCCACAATCTCTGGTTTCATCACCATCTTTATTTCAGACGAAAGACGTCCAGGCTAGACGACGGCATATGGAGACGTTTGCTACAGAAGCAAACCCTGCAGTCCTATTGCGTGTTCCTAACGCGCATCGCGTTTTTTTATGATGATTATTTCGTTTTACGACCTAAATTGAACCGTTAAAGGGATGAAGCTACATAGGGTGTGGGGTATAACTACATTCTTCTTTCTCCTTGCTCGCTCGACTGACATTTTATCACATTATCATCAGTCCCTTGCACACCTCTGTTCTTCAACCCCTACCCTTGCAGATGTTTTTATCTCATAGGCCTACTTGGGCATTTATAAAACGTCAGAAGCTAGTGCACGGTTCCAAATTGGTCGTTTCCTATGGACAAGCCAGCAAGAAACTCCATGATTACTCTTTAAAAAAAAATTGTTGAAACTTATCATTCATTCAGCTGCTCCGTCGTAGTAGCTCAATGTCAAACGTTTATCACGAAAGCAATCCCTCAAAACCCCAGCAATTATCATAACAACGACAGAGACGTCCAACTTTTGCCGAAATTCGGCAAAAAAGTAAATTAAAAAGTGCCGAACTGGAACCAGGGCGCCGCCGTTAATAAGGATGCTAATCACGTTTTTGTTCAAAATCCTGCTGATATTAAAGTCTTGGACTAGTTAAATATCTAAGGGCGGTGGCAGACTCAACACTTAAATCTGATTGTATTAATATATTATATTTAACCCGATCTTGACAAATTGAGATATTGGATTGTAGATCATAAGCTAAACTTAATTAGCTGCTCCGCTACGTGTAACTTCCACACTGAATAAATATTTGATTTAATATATAACTATAAGACCAATGAATCAGGAAAATATGGATAACATGATATCAAATTGGATTCATCGCTAAATGTTGTCATACAGAGCTAATGATCGGAAAATAGCCAAACAAATGCTTTTGATAGTAAATATTATTGCTTCGAGTGTATGCGCTCCTGGTAGTATCGGGCCGATGATTTGTGAAAAGAAATTATTTTGGATCATTTTAGTAGCTAGTACCGGTTTTCGGATTTTTTTTAGGTGGTAAATCATCCAATGTCTTCACCAGCTCTTGGGTGGAACTGGAGTGCGTGTTAGACTGTTACAGACTAAAATCCACTCCTATGTTCCTTCTTTGCCTTCGTTCTAGGGCCACGGGGTTCTCTTTCGCTCTTTGAACCCTGCTGGGCCCCTACGGTTTTGCTGACAGTTTTACCTTTTGCGTGCACAGTGAAAAACGTACTACCTCACACATGCTTAGTAGAAAGGTACTCTTAGCAAACGTCGATCAACGATTTTGCGTCTGCTTTAGGCTATGAACTCACGAAACGTTTCTCGCGCGCCCGCCACGGTAGAAGACAACATAAAAATACAACATAAAATACAACATATTATTATATAATAATAATAATTCCATAAACCTGAGGTCCCTCTCGTCAACCGAAACCTATAAGTATTTGGGTATGTCGGAAGCTCTAGGCATCAGTATCACTGACATGAAGCAATCGTTGAAGGAGCGTTTCTTTGGGCGCCTGAAGAAGGTATTCAATAGCCTTCTTTCAGGCGGAAACAAGGTGCGCGCCTTCAACGGTTGGGTCATGCCGGTACTGATGTACTCTTTCGGCATACTTAAATGGACTCAAACGGAACTTGACGCCCTGGACAGGCGGGTCCGTACATTGCTGACTGCATACCGAATGCATCACCCACGATCGTCGGTGATGAGACTGTATATCCCGCGGAAGTGTGGGGGTCGAGGCTTTTTAAATGCTAAGACCCTACACAACCGCGAGGTATGCAGCCTCAGGGAATATTTCCTAGCTGCCGACGTGGGTATGCATCGAGATGTAGTGGCAGTGGACAAGGGACTCACCCCGCTCGCCCTGGCTAACGAGAACTGGCGCAAGCCTATAGTGCTTGACACTAACGATCGCAGGGAAGTATGGCAGAGCAAAGAGCTTCACGGACGCTTTTTCCGGGCCCTTCATGGGCCCGATGTAGACCAATTGGCGTCCGTAGCCTGGCTGCGTTTCGGTGACCTCTTTGGGGAAACCGAAGGCTTTGTCTGTGCAATTATGGACGAAGTTATCATGACGAATAACTACCGGAGATTTATTGTGAAGGACGGCACGGTTGACATCTGTCGGGCATGTCACCGTCCGGGAGAATCAATACGTCACATTATCTCTGGTTGTTCTCGTCTCGCTAACGGAGAATACTTGCATAGGCACAACCTAGTAGCCAGGATTATACATCAGCAAATTGCTCTGAAGTACTCTCTTGTAGAATCAGAAGTGCCATACTACAGGTATGAGCCCGACCCAGTTCTTGATAATGGCCATATCACTTTGTACTGGGACCGGTCCATCATCACTGACAGGACTATTTTAGCTAATAAGCCTGATATAGTGGTGGTGGACCGAAGTGAGAGGCGTGCAGTGATTGTTGATGTTTCCATTCCACATGACGAGAACCTCGTGAGAGCCGAGAAAGATAAACAAATTAAGTATATTGACTTGGCTCGCGAGGTTGTCGACATGTGGGATGTGGACACTGCGATCATTGTACCGATAGTCGTGTCGGGTAATGGCTTAATTGCCAAGAGCCTCGACCAACACCTTAGGAGGCTCTCGTTAGGCGGCTGGATCAAGGGCTTGATCCAGAAAGCGGTACTCCTGGACACGGCTCGTATAGTCAGGAGGTTCCTTTCTCTGGAGCCCTGACCGCCGGTAGCTTGGACCCTGTTCCCGATACCGGTGGGATACTGTTTTTTATATTTTTAAATGTTTTATTTTTATTTTTGAAATATTTAAAAATGTAATCAATATGTGTACAAAACAAAATAAATAAAGAAATAATAATAAAACCGAATCGTGAGTTCTTAGCCTAATACTATAAAAATACAGTTCAACTTGTAACTAAACATGTACTGGCCTCTAAACAAACCGAAATTTATTACCTTTGACAGTGACCACGTGATCTGACTTGACCACGATTTATTGGTAGGTTTGTTTTTATTTTTATACAAAATTAGTTTTAGTATATTTATATGCGAAACCCGAAACACCTGCCCAGTATTTTTATGTAAAGAATCTATGTCCAAAATTTAATAACTGTATCATGAAAAATCACAAAGTTAGAAGCTTGTTATGTCAGTAAAAATACGTAGTCACCGGGCCATCCAGGTGACCGAGGGGTTGTTTTGCACTTGCAGCCAGCTGTTTGATGGCGCCTCCTCCTTGCATTGTTTATCCTCAATGCTGAGGGTCGTCACCTCGAGGAATAGTTTTCTTGTGGACTATATTTCACCATGTTGTCCTGTCTTCGGCGATGTGGATGGCGTCGCAGACTGTGGTCTCCAGTGTAACACGGATTTGGTTTGACCAACGTAATGGACTTTTCCTCCAACACCATATTTCAAAAGCGTCAATCCGGCGACGGTTAGCTTTTTTAAAGGTCCAATTCTCTGCACCGTACAGGAAAATGAATAAAATGAGGATGGTGACGAGCTTTCTCTTGGTCTGACACGAGATGTTCCTGTCGGTCCAGACGCGGTTCAGCTCTGACATGGCGCTCTTCGCCATCTCAATACGTCTTCGTATGTCCTGCTCATTATAATGGCGCCTAATACCCGCGAAATGAGAGGGAGTGTCAGACTTTTTTAAATTAAACCAACCCATGTATCTTCAATTACCCTCTGCGTTATAAAACCACGGTTCTTTCGAACAATCGCTGGGCCCCATCAGTCTTACGTTCAGACTATGAAGGTACTTAAAACAGACAAAATCACTAATTACCAATTCTAATAATCTTATTTGTACTGTCCTAAGCACAGTCCGATATTATTTCCTACTCGGACTGGAGACAAAGCTTAGTACTAACGAGTTTACTACGCTTACAAATCCTATTTGGATGCGCAGAGGGGGGAAGGAAGGGGGGGCGTTTAAATGAAAATTGTAAACGTTTGCAATGAAATTCTGATGAGACGTGTCCGTACCTAACTGTTTCGGGTCTGCTTCGTTTTTCTTTTCCGTTCTAATTATGTTAATTGTTTGAGGCAAATACTTTCTGATTATTTTCGTCCGTAGTTTAGTGTGGTAAAGAGGGAACGTTTAGAAAATGGAACAGTCGGCCTCGATTTTTAACGAGATGGCTCTGTACCAACACTCGTCCTAACAGGATTTATTCCTGTTAGGAAAGTTAGAATTCTATGGATTGCGCTCCCCCAGGATATCAGGATGGCAAAAAACCGCTTAAAACTACCGATAGATTTTTTTCATATAATGCTGATTTTTAAATTAATAACACTGCTGTACATAATTTTAGACACATAAAAAATGAGAATTTTCTTAAAATTTGATCACTATGGGTTTATTGACACAATAAAACACATTAGTAACTGAAATTTTTTTTTTATGAAAATTCTCATTCTCTGTGTCTAAAATTATTTACAGCAGTGTTTTAGTCATTTAATTTAAAAATCAGAATTGTATGAAAAAAAAATCTTTAAGATTCGAACAGCAATAACTTTGTATTTTATTAAGATATTGGTTATTTTTATACCATTGTAGAATTTGCATTAAATAGGCATATTTTTAAAATAATGGGCCACCGCAGTGTAGTACATTTATTTTGCGATACAGGGGCCAGAAAATTAGAATTACTTAAAATGAAATGTTAAAATTTGTAATAAAATATTTTTTGTCCTGTTATCTTAGATTGTAATAAAAAAAACTTGATACTGGTCTGATAGTACAAACATTCAGAAGTGACAAAAAAAACAGAACGAGAGAAAGTCACCAATTAAAGAAATGGCAGCTGATTTTGTATGAGTAAGTACGATTTTTATTTCAAATATAAAAAATATCAATAATTTAGACATCCATATTTAGGGCATATGGTAATATATGTGGGGTAAATGATAGATGATAATCTGGGCAATCGACAGTTTCAGGGTTATCTATTATTTACGCCACACCCTGTATATTTTGTGTATTTGATTTATTCATTTGTGTAAATGCTAATTATAATTGTTGTATTGTTGTTGTTGTTGTGTATTGTTGTTGTTGTTGTTGTTGCTGTTTGTTGTATTTACGGTTTATTTGTATATTTTTCTTGTGTTTTCCTTTTTTCTCACTTTTATTGCCTCTCTCTCTCCTCCTCTACCTCTTTTTTTCTCTGCGTCATTCAAAGTTTGACTGGTAGAAAATACGCAAGACTTATGAACATAAAGGTACAAAGGCGGACTTAATGCCGCCTTTGTACCTTAATGTTCATAAATTATTAAATAAAAGATACCTATAAAAATTGCTTACATTTGCTAGTGCACAATAAATCAATCGAGGTTTAGTTTCTTGAGTATGTGGACGAATTAATTTATAGGCCGAAAGAGAATTATTGGGGTTATTCATCAGTAATTTCACTAAAGCAGTTCAGAATCTGGACTTACACGTCATACTTAATCAGCTTTGTTTTATGTTCCTACTGCTGGGACTCAGGTCTGCTGTTTAGGAGAGGGAATGGGCCGTAAACCACTGGCATAGCGTGACTGGTGGATGTCACCTGTCTTCGATTTTTATGGTACTTAAGATATATACCAGTTTCGTCACGATATTTTCACCGCTTTGAGAGTAGTGGTGATGAAATAAATTATATTAAGTATAGCACCTGCCTGGATACACTCGTAAGTCAGAGTCGTTACAACTGGGCCACAATTGCTTTCATTGGCACCCTATGGCTCAGTTCTTATTACTTTAGACTTAAACATAACTGTGAGCAGTGGTGGCCGGATAGTAATGAATCCGAGTCCGCGGGTTAAAACCCTGCCAGGTGCATTACTTTGTGTAATTTATTTCATTACCACTGCTCTCAAAACGGTGAAAGAAAACATCGTGAGGAAACCGGCATGTCCTAGAACCTAAAATTCGAATACATGTGACATTCACTCACCCGCACTAGGCCCCCGTGGTGGATTACGGCCCATTCCCTCTCCTTGAGAGGAAGCATGAGTCTCAGCAGTGGGAACATTAAAAAGGTTTATGATGAAACATAACTAGTAAAGAGTTTACTCACCTCTATAAAGGAATGATATGATGTTATGTTTGTAAACGATTCACGTGCTGGTGATTAGCCACAAGATCTCCAAGAAAGCCTTAAAGCTGACCAATTTAGATAGCGGAGTCTAAATTAGTTCACGTTGAGCACTAAGTGCTCGGCCACACTAGCAGCGTGGTGCGGAGAGCGGTGAGGATGTGGGGATGCGCGCGTGTTGCTTTGCTACACTGGCAGCGTGGTGCGGGGAGCGGAACGGGTTCAAAGACAAGGTTTCTGCTCGCCGCTCGAACACTCTCTGTAGCCATATGTATGAATGAGCTATGGTGAGAATTGCCCGCGCGTGTCCTGAGTTAAACTTTTTTGTTTTGTTGGACACAGTCGAAGTCGAAAGGGTTACGCAACCTGCAGCGCTTCCTGCGCCCCTAGTTCCCACTTCGGACACCCAAATGAAGTTTTTATATTTGAGACTAGCTTCTGCCAACGGCTTTGCAAATTAAAGCCTATGTCACTCAGGAATAAAGCAGCTTTCTGTAGGTGAAAAAAAAATTGCAATCGGATCAGTAATTTCAGAGATTACCTCCTACAAACAAAAAACAAACTTTATCTCTTTATTATATTAGAGTAGATTGTTGCCCGGCCCACCCCCGCTCTTCAGTCTAGCCGAACACTAAGGTAACCTAACCTTACAAGTTAGAAGGTAGTATTGTTTACGCCATTATTGTTTAATTTATACAAGGTCTAAAAGAAATGAGTGATCATATTTTAGATCCTGCTTATGCCCATAGAAATAAACAGCTTTCTTCAAGGAAGTTGTGATATATTCCCAAAAAAAATGGGTTTTTCTGTACAAAGTTATCATTAGCTATTCAAAATTAATAAGACATGTTCATATTTTTTTGGAATTTATTGTGAGGTTCTCAAAGAAAGTTGTTGGTTTCCATGATCAGAATCAGTATCTAAAACATGACACCCTTTTTTTGGCTGGGAAATCATCCAATGACTGCTCTTGCTCTAGGGCGGAGTGGGAAGGCGTGTCAAACTTTTACTGACCAAAACCCTCTCTTATGTTCCTTTTTTGCCTTGCGTTCCCGGAGCCCGGGTTTTCCTTTCAGAAGCGAAGCCATAGCCCCAGTAGGCTTCGACCCTGCTGGGTCTCTACGGTTTTGCTGGCTTCCTCGAGGCGCACGTAAAACATTACGCGCCGTCGATGACTTGGGCTCGGTTTGGACGGTTACCGGACGGCGATTCCGTTAGACCCTGTATAATATTTATTTATTGTTATTGACATTTCGCGTGTTAGCTTCGTAAAATATCGGCTCATTACACTTTAACATACGTATACCGTGACCTGCTGTGCGTTGTTCCTGCATAATTGTATCAAATTGCGTTTGAAAACAATCTATTAGCATTACGTGATGAATACTGAATGCCATTGTTTTGTGGATTTATGCTGTTTTGGAAGGTATGTGAATAGAGGGAAATTATTGTTTTAATGCTTTAATAGAGAGGCATTTGGTCAGTAGTAGAGCTATAAATGGAACCTGGAAACGATCAATTTCAAGAAAAAGAAACCCCGGGGTTCTAGAGCGCAAGGCAAAGTAGGAATGTAGGCATGGTTTTAGTCAGTAAAAGTCTAACACCATAGCGAGTCATACAGTAGGAGGAGTCATTGGATGATTACCCACCCTAAAAAAACAGCTTAGCGTGTTTTCCGAATCACGAAAGTATCGTAGTAATGGATGGTCAGCCATTTACGGAGCGACCTCGGCACTAGCTCGGAAAAGTGTACTAGCTCGCCTACACCACAATTTTATTACATTTATCGTACCAGGCTGGACTCGCGTCAATCACCACGAGTCGTAACTGTATTGAAAAACGTCTTTTGATACACGTGCAAATTTCTTGTAGCAAAATGCACTATTTTTTGTAACTGTATTTTAAAACATCGTTTGAACAACGTGAAAAATTCATAACTTCAGCATTTGGCTCCATAATACCCTCGTCTACGTGTTCTTTCAGTTGCCAAAGTGCACAAAGTGCACAAAGATGCAGGAGCTTCAGTTGCGGAGGGCTTCAGTTGACAAAGGCAAGTAACGCAAAAGCCTTCTAGGGCCGCAGTAACTTTTTCAAACGATCCCGCAACCCTAGAAAGTATATAAACGTCACAGCTTAGGTATACAGTGTGTAATAGCAATTTGTCGTGTGATGTGATGAGTATCTTTTGTCTCGCGGTCCACTTAATAATGAACGTATGCGCCACAGCGCGCTCTAACAGATTACATTCTGGCGCACTCCAATCAATCCGCGCCTGCCGTTGCCTAGCCTTGTGGTACACTGCAAGCGATGTATCTTAAAGATAGTCTTGTAAATCATCATCATCATCATCATCATATCAGCCGAAAGACTGTTGGCCTCCTCCTAAAAGGGGAGCTTGCCATAATCGCCACGCTTGGCAGGCGGGTTGGCGATCGCAGTGTGGTAGTTGAAATCCACAGAGAATGCTGCTGCTCATTCTTTTTTGTCTTGGTATGTTCATGTGAAGGGGAGGGATTAAACGCATGTTATTATAAGAGTTAGTTTACATGTGGATGGATGGAAAAGGGAGGCCAAAGAAGAGATGGATGTATTGTGTGAGAAGTGATATGAAAGAAAAGGGAGTTAGTGATAGCGTGATGAGTGACAGGACAGAATGAAAGAAAAAAAACGTGTGGCGCCGACGCTAAATAAAACGGGACAACGGCAGGAAGATGATGATGAGCAATGTCTTAAAATATTATGCCCATAAAGCTTTATAGTCTAAAGGAGTACGCAGTGTAAAGCCACATTCTGCTTTAGAACATCATCATCATTATTTCAGAGACATAGGCCTCCCCGTGCATCGTCACAACGACCGTTCTTGTGCGTCTCGCATCTATCGTATTCCCGCAAACCTCATCAGGTCATCGGTCCACCTTGTGCGAAGCCTTCCTACGCTGCATCTTCTGCTACATGGTCGTCACTTCAGTACCTTTTGGCCCCATCGACATCTGTTCTACGTGCAATGTGAGCCACACACTGCCACTTGAGTTATGGCGATTCTTCGGGTAACTTTGGTTCCCCTGCGTATATTTTCATTACTGAATCGATCACCCAAGGAAACTTGGAGCTCTCTAGCTATTACAGTATTTACACTCTTTTTTTTATGAAGAGGGAAATCATCAAATAGCTCCTTCCGTTCTGAGTGTAGTGTTTCCTCTAAAAACGTCCGACTTTTACTGACTTAAACGCATCACATGCCTTTTGAACACCAGTTCATGCTTAACACCAGCACTGTGTACTCATTTTTTATGGGGCCACGGCTTTACACTGAGCATTCGGCCGTTTTGCACGGATATGACGCATAGTTTTTTTTGTAGAATGATTATTATAATTGTAAGCCAGTCTATTTCCTGTAAATAAATCGTTTTTCTTTCTGTCTTTCAACGTAACTCTTTTGATCAACATTTCCGTTTCACCTTGTATACAAGATTACAAAATTACGCTGTTTTCCCACGTCAGATCTTTTGTAGGACAGATAATCGGGCCGATTTTGTATATTTGTAACATTGTTCTGTATTTCTGACCGACTTTTTATAGGACGTGTGCGTTGCACTATTGCTATGTGTGTTCTATTTTTCTCCTACAAAAAATCGGCCACCGATTATCGGACGTGGGCGAGCAGCCTTAAGGTTATTAACAGTTTGTATTTGTCACTTCTAATGTAAAATGTAGGCCAGATTGCTTGATTTTCTTGTAAGCAAGTACGCTCCCGAGAATATTCGCAAATATGAGTACTTTAATGATAATTAATTTCCTCTTCGACTATAACTCAAATTAATATTCGCTCAAAAGATTAACTCACGTTCGAGAAAATAACTCAATGTAATTGGAATTTCAATCTTTACTAAATTAAATTCCCATTCGGGAGTTGTACCTGTAAAGTTTATTTCGCAAAATTGAGGGAATCAGTACTCTGTAATCTTTCTTTACTAATATTATAAAGAGCAAAGATTTGTAAGTTTGTATGTAGGGGGTAATCTTTGGAAGTACTGTTCCGGTTGCTAAAATGTTTTCACCGTTAGAAAGCTGCTTTATATCTGAGCGACATAGGCTCATTTTATGTACCATCAAAGACACTTCCGCCTGACCACCGCTAAGTACCTACATATTTTATGTACGCGGGCGAAGCTGCGGGTAAAAGCTAGTTATAAATAAAGCAATCCACCCTAAGGTGGTCTGGTAGATATCGCTATTAGCGATAAGACCGCCATTGACCCATAGATGTAAGTTTTTGTTACTGTTTGTACAATAAAGTTTATTCTATTCTATAACTTTCTGTATTAGATTATGCCGTTATACTCCGAAAGAGCAGGTTGAGGAGTCAATTATTATTATTTAGTAAGATAGACTAGCAGCTATTAGCTAATGCGTGTGTTTCATATGTAGTCATAAAGGTGAAGGTTGCGAGAAACCGATGGATACGAGATGCTTAGAAACGTTCGTTGTGGCGACGCTTGCGGTAAGCCTATGTTCAACAGGGGAAGTATATCGGCTGAAATGTTGATTACATGCAATTAGTGTGATGTAGCAACTTGAATTGAGGTAAGTGAGATATTGAAGGAAAAATTATATATCGCTTTGTTATAGCATGCGCTACAGCAACATCTTTAGCTACTAGTGAGCGCTTATTGACAAACTGTAGCCGGGATGGCGTTGTATCCGATGCTAAGCGAGTAGGTACAGTGGGGCGCGTATCTGTGTTTACGTACATTTACACGATCAACTACACCTGATATTACATTCAACTGTTGACAGAATATAATTAAAACAGAGTTTAATTTGGATTGGGTGGAAACTAGATGTTTCCTGTAGCTTTAACTGAGTGATTATTTATTTATTGAATAAAACTGTATGTACTTATTTAAATACTGTAGAAGGAGGACTTATGGCTCAGGCATTTTACACCAGTCGACCTAAGGGTACGTGTATTACATTAGAATACTAGCTTCGGCCATCATCATCATCACCATTTCAGCCAATAGACGTACACTGTTTGTCATAGGCCTCCCCCAAGTGTCGCTATAATGAACGGAACCAGCGTAAATGTAGAAAATATATTTATTCTATGTGTAGTTCCATATATAATGTGAATCGTGTTAATGAAAGAATCGTCAGAATCGGTTCCGTAGTTTCATAGATTACCCTTTTACAAACAAACTTACAAATTGTCCTTTTTATAATAGAAGTATAGATTTATGTACTTACAGGATCCTGCATTCCTGTTGTTCTAGTGAGAGGCTTACTTTTCAATGTTCTATTTTATCCTCCATAACTCCCTATCCCTACTACCTGCCTTCACTACACAGTTCACCGTGATTTGATCCAACAAGCAGGCCATTACAGGTTGCTGATGTCACATTGGATATACAGGTGTCCTCATGATCATTACCTTCACCGTTTTTAAAGCAGTGGCGTAAGGTGTATAAAGTTATGAGCCTATCTGGGTTTGAACCGTCGACTCATAAGTCGGGGCTCTTACCATCACTGGGCCACCACTCTATCCATTGGGCACGCCACAATTATACAATTACGGCGGTAAGTCCTCTTTGAGGAGTGGCTGGAAAGACCACGACCACGGCGTCCACACCTTCCATATGACGCAGGTTCTCATCGAACAAGGTAAGTTTGGGCACCGGATGCGTGCGGAAGTGAAGCCCGGGTGTCGCCACTGTGTGGACCGCCGGGAGGACACAGAGTAGTACACGGTATAGGTGTGCCCTGCTTCTCACGGCCCAGCCGCCGCCGAGATTCCGATCAAGATTTCCGGCCACCAAAGGTGTGGGCTTCCGGACGGCGAGCAATGAGTAGCTCGCTGTCCGACCGTCCGGGCCGAGCCCAAGTCGTGGACGGTCCTGCGCGTCTCAAGAATTTGTCAGCAACCGTCCCCAGCAGGGTCGAAGCCTACTGGGGCCAAGGGTTTGTTTATGAAAAGAAAACTCGGCCCTGGTATGAAATGCAACGAAGGGACAGGAGTGGCACACCCTCCCGCTCCACCCAAGAGCGGGGATGCAATTTGATGATTTGCTCCCCTAATAAAAAACCGTAATTAATAAGTACCTTAATTATTGCTTTAATAGTCTAGCTCTCTGTTAGTTGTTGATTGAACATTTTACTGTTAGTTTATTTCACTTATAGAATAGCATCAATCACAATTCATTCAATTTCAGACCAAATCAATATCGTTTGCCTCTCGTATCACTGAAGGCAATATCACAATAATCAGCCTCTCCCCATCTGTATTCATCTTCATGCAAATAGATATATACTAATAAAATAAACGCTCGCAAATATTCCCAATTTCTTAGAGCACTAGAAATAACCCGAAATATTATTCTGGCAATAATCAATTTGGTTCGGAGAGATATCTTGGAAGGGAATTATTATTCTCGCTGCAAATTAGGATGAAACTAGTAAATATATTTTAGCTTTTCTCTGACCTTTGCTAGAGTAAACCTAATGTCATTCACTGAAGGTATCCATTAGGCCACTGCGTGAGAACTGGCTTGATAGCATATTTGTATGATGTCTAGTTTATCGTAAGTCATTTTTTTTAGTGTTGGTTTCATTAATTATGACATAAGAACTAGTCAATTGCAAAGATTTTATATATTCTACTAGAGTAGAGGATATATAAAATCTTTGGTCAATTGTCTTGATGTAAATGGAACTTGACAGATCGAATCTTAAACTTAAATTGTACTATAAAAGACACTTCCGCCTGAGCGCCGTTAAGTTTGTTTTTGCTTGCACTCGAAATGAAAATTTCAAAAGTTTTGGTTTGGCGCCGCGCCGCAGGATTTAAGCGAATTTTTTTTAAGCTTTTATATATATTATACAATTAGTTACTTGTACATTAGAAATTTTCCGACGCCATATTAGTGATATAAATGGTTAAAAGTTTTTCTTGTTTAATTTTATAAATAGACTTAGTTGCGTACTTAGGTTTTTTTTTTTAATAATATAAACTAGTGCTTGATTGCGAATCCACCTGATGAAAAGCAGTGACGCAATCGTTGATGGTGAAGCGCACTAGTTTCCTAACTAATCCGGATGGTGGAGGTACGAGTATCAACAATGTATTTAAAAATGCTACAACCACAGAAGTATTATAATTTTTCAAGTTTCCTTCCTGTATGAGCAGTTATAAACCCTTCATTCAGTACTTAAAGAGTTCTTCAAAACGAATCCTGGAAACCATGCAAATATTGTTACAATACTTTCTATTAAAACACCTTTACTTCAAGGTGCAGTGACCTCACTAAGATGTAAGCTTAGTTTTACTAAAGTTTTCTCACAGATCCATGTTGACTCCACGCTCGCAGGTACCAGGGCGGCAGCGGGCTGCGATAGTTAGCTGTTGTATCACCAGTATTAATCAGCGGACCGCGGCCAGATTGAGCTAATTTTAAATGCATACACCTATCCTCTTGGCATGCTGACTGGATGCACGTTACACCGTTTGCGGTTAAAACGTACCAAGTTTATTGGCCATGAAGATTCTTAATTCTTTATAGTACACAAAAACTTAATATAGTAGATAGTAATTTGAAAATTTATGTACAAAGCGAGTTTAACTTAATGAGTTTTTTCCCAGCAAAGTGACAAAAGAGATTATATTTGAGGCTAGGATCCGGTGTACAATAGACACCTACATAAATAAGTCTAATACAATAAATACCCATATATACAAATGTTATATCAGATATGAAAGATAGTTCTTTTTAATTTTCCTCTTGAAGATCTCCAGAGATGGGCTGTCACGATGAGAGAGTGGAAGAGAGCTTTAGAGACACACTGCAGTTACACAAAAGGAGCCATCATAGCGACTGAAAGAGTTACAAGGAGTACGAAATAAAAGAGAAGAGGTGCTGCAACAGGGTTTACCCTCGGAACAAGGTACTTAAAGCGTTCAAGAAGTTTTGTTAAGCATTGAGATTGTGCAGGATAGTATAGAGAAGAGATAGTATATGATGATTTATGTATTGTCGTTTGGAACGCAAACAACAATATTAATATTATAAATATGCCCGGAATTAGTTTTAGTCGGAGCATTATAAATAAATAAAAAACACCAACCTATGAAGAAAACTGTACTTTGTATGACACGGACATCGGTACAAAACGTTAAACTTATGAGAAGATATGCCGACTCAGCTCGCGAGGGGCCTGGTGGCACAATGAACTTTTGGCCTCTTCAAATGAATTTAAAAGTTTTTTACAGTATAAACCACGCTTGACTGAAGAATTGATAATCACAATTTGCTAAAATATATTCAATCCTATCCCTCTTTGGAAATACCTTATAACCGAAAAAATCTACATACATAACAACTACGTAGCTAACTAACTTTTATCATCCAACATATTTAAACGTATTTATCTAGCCTCGCCTGTTGTGTATTTATATAAGCCCATCTTTATTCATAAGCGAAATAATTACAATGTACTTTAATAAAAGACTTAATGAATATAAACAGAGGTGGGGAAGTGAGTCGCTCTCGCCGCCCACACAGACACACCCAACTCTGACGTTTTATTATTTATGAATCTGAGTAAATAATAAATAATGTTTTGTGTTATCGGTTGGTTAATTTTACGAAACGTGGAAAACGTTTGTTGTTTCCGAAATTAAATATTCAACAAGAAAATTATGTTCTCCAAAAATATTATTATCGTCATCATCAATATTTCAGATTGGGATTCCGTCCACCGTAGGCGCGGGCTTGCGGACGGCGAGCAATAGGTAGCTCGCTGTCAAACCATCTGGTAACCGTTCGGGCCGAGCCCAAGTCGTGAACGCACGTAGTGTTTCACGTGCACCTCAAGGAGTTGTCAGCAACCGTAGGGGTCCAGCAGGGTCGAAGCCTACTCGGGCTGAGGTGATGCTAAAGAGATCCCCAAGGGCAGGAACAATGGCAAAGAAGGAACAGGAGTGGGTTTTTAGTCAGTAAAAGTCTGATGCTATCTCCGGCTCCGCTCAAGAGTTGGGGATGTGATAGATGATTTAACCATCTAAAAACATTATTTCAGATAAAAGTCTTTCAATGCTAGACATAGGCTTTCTGTAAATGTCACCACAACGTGCAGTCCTGTGCCTCTCACACCCATCGGATTCCCGCAACCCTCACCAAGTACGCTGGTGCCTTATATGAGGCCTTCCAACGCTTTGTTACTTTGGAATCTTTCATGCCATCGACCATCGATTCCGCAAGCAATGTGGCTTGCCAACTACGACTTTAAATTTGGCATTTTTCCGGATGTTTTGGTCCCGTCTCTTCCTTGATTTTTTTGCGGATCGTCTTCGTCGATCGATTCGTCTTTCTTGAATCAATAATTCAAAGAAACTATAAGCACAACCCTTTCCATTGTCCTTATGGTGACTGTCACAGTGGTATTCGTTATCACTAGTAGACAACACGCAGTGGTCATTTTGAGACACTGAAGTGTGTGGGCCAAGAGGATACCACGCAGTTTCTTGAACACTGCCCAGCCGTGTCGGGTTCGTCGGTTGATCTCTTTTTAGAAGTAAAACCACCTAACTTGGCCGTTCCAGGTAAGTGTAATTGTCTCAGATCTTGATAAGAGTGGGTGTTACGTGGGTAGTATCTGTTTATTATAGTAGCTCTTACCTACTCTTTCGGAAGCTCTACAGAGGTCGTCGAACTTTGTACTGAGGTCCTACTTTGACGTTAATGCCTAGTCATTGCGGCTGTGAACAACCTTGGAGAACTTCTGCCTCCACGCCTCACACCCTGTTACAGAAAGATAGTTTATTTATTATTTTAAACTTCATGTACTGTTGGGGTACATAGGCGGACTTAATGGACCGAGTGGTTTTTTAAGGATAATTTTTGAGGTTTGGTCCTGAAATAATATTGAAATCGCTATATCAGTTTCGAGCTCCTTTTCAGATAACCCTGGCCCCAGTAGGCTTCGACCCAGCTCGGCCCCTGCTGTTGCTGACAACTCCTTGAGACGCGCGGGAACAGTGCGCGCCGTCGACGTTGTTTAACGCTAATGCGTTTTCGTATGTAAATATAAGGATGTTCAATCTAATACAGTAAGAGATACTGCAGTACAGCCAGGGAAGGTTTCTCGTATTCTAGTCTTTCTTTTGCTTTTTTATTTTCGGGATCCAGTTATTTTGGGAGAGTGGTAGTCATCAAATCTGCACGAGAGACGTCTTTCAGGATTTTAGGTAAACGGGAAGTAACCAATAGGTTTTGATTTCTTTGGGATTGTCTATTTCTTTTTTATTATGGATACTAACGCGAGCCGCGTTTGATCAGTATGTCACCCGATGGAAAGCGTTGATGTGGCTGACGATGGAGCACGCTTGCCTAGAAGCAACCTTTGACAGTGTCTGAACAGAGCCTAATCGGTTTTATCTTTTGATTGAATTTACTCCTCCTTAGATTGAATTTACTTATATGTCCACTGCTCCACAGTGGACATATAAGCAAATTCAATCTAAGGAGGTGCTAAAATATTTGTAAATAATTTCAGCAATACCTGCGCGGGTTCCTAAGAAAAAAGGTGGTCTGACGGACATTGTCGTCTGACTGTCGGTCTGTTCCTATATGGTCTCCATTTATACCGACTAAGCTACGAAACTCTAGAATCTCACCTTTCCCATTATGGCTGCCTACGTCCGTGCTTCTTTCGCATTACTAATAAGAACACTCAATTAACTCTTAACAAATCCGACCTCCAATAAGGTGGACCGATGACCTGGTCAGGGTCGCGGGAGTCCGATTGATGCGATACGCACAGGACCGAACGTTGTGGCGACGCTTGGGGGAGGCCTGTCCAACAGTGGACGTCTTTTGCTGATATGATTATGATGATGATGAAAACCGTCCTCCACACACTACTTCCGAAGACGCACTGAACTTAATAAATCCTATCCGATCATCAACTTCCCTAATCCCCTCTCACACCGTCAAGTAACAACACAGTGATCTATTCACAAGACCAAACCCTACTATTACCACGCATTCACTTCCGCGTTCCATTGACGGGGACAAGATTAATTCGCGGCAATTTTCCGCGCGCTTTTATTACGCGTCGGTGTGATGGGCGGCGTGACGTACGGCCGAGTTGGTTCGGAGATAGATTACTTCATTCATTACGTCGTTGTGACGTCACGGGGCTAGGAACTAATAACGTGCATAGCAGCTCACCAGATTATGTTTGGGAGATGGAGTCGCCGTGAGGGTTTATGAAGAAAGATAGCTTGAGAGAATTTATGAATTAAAGAGACTTTTTAAGAGGATTTTTTGTTCAAGCAACCTGGTAAGGGTTGCGGGAATCCGAAAGATGCCTGACACACAGGACCGTTTATTGTGGTGGTACTTGGGGGTGGCCTATGTCTAACAGTGGACGTCTATGGGCTGAAAGGATGGTGATGAAATACCTAAATAAAGTTAGTCATTATATGTACTACTAGCTTTTGCCCGCACGGCTTCGCTCCCGGTCTTTCCTACTCTACCCTACTATACCTTACTATACCCTACTCTACCCTACTTTACCCTACTCTACCCTACTCTACCGTACTCTACCCTACTCTACCCTACACTACTCTACACTACTCTACTCAACACTACTCTACTCAACACTACTCTACACTACTCTACTCTACACAACTCTACCCTACTCTACCCTACTCTACCCTACTCTACCCTACTCTACCCTACTCTACCCTACTCTACCCTACTCTACCCTACTCTACCCTACTCTACCCTACTCTACCCTACTCTACCCTACTCTACCCTACTCTACCCTACTCTACCCTACTCTACCCTACTCTACCCTACTCTACCCTACTCTACCCTACTCTACCCTACTCTACCCTACTCTACCCTACTCTACCCTACTCTACCCTACTCTACCCTACTCTACCCTACTCTACCCTACTCTACCCTACTCTACCCTACTCTACCCTACACTACTCTACACTACTTTACTCAACACTACTCTACACTACTCTACTCTACACAACTCTACCCTACTATACCCTACTCTATCCTACCAAACTTCACATAAACCATCTACTAAACAGTCCAAACATAGCCTAAAAATTTGGTCTGGATATGTGAGCCCGTTCTTGAGTTATAAAATAACAACGAAATGTGGCATTGATTTTTATATATATAGATGATTAGTGACTTTAAAACATTTTTTAACGTCTAAAAATTGCGGCCATAGACTAGCTCGTCGGCTTTAATAAAAACAAGAATGAGGTTGCATATCTACAAAGAAAAATCAATATTTATTTGAATGACCAATTTATTTATAAAATTGCATAGTAAGCATGTAAGGCATTAATTTGTACTATTGAATGCAATAATTTTAGAAACAAAAATGCATAACGAAAAGGATTTGATTATTTTAATGTGTGTGTAATGTTAATGAAAATGTCAGTTTGGTAATAAGCGCCATTATTTATCTAAGTACGGTGCAATCACTTTTTGAACAAATCTGTCGAAAAGTTTACTTAAATATTTATAGATATAGTAGATACATACTATAAATGTTGCTAAAAGTGTTATGAATTTACATGTGGATGGATGGAGAGGGAGAGGGAGGCCATAGAAAAGATGGATGGATTGTGTGAGAAGTGATATGAATGAAAAGAGAGTGATAGCGTGACGAGCGACAGGACAGAATGGAAGAAAGAAACGTGTTGCGCCGACCCCAAATAAAACGGGATAAGGGCAGGAAGATGATGAGGATGATGATATAATAGATACATACTATGAATACCTACATAAATATAAGTCTATAACTGTAACCTACATTTCCTAATGTAGTTATTGTGATGTCATATTACTTTATTGATGTTATAGTTTCTAAGTTAATTGATTGCGCCCTAACTGGGTCATATACCCATTAAGTTACTTGTCAGTCAATACATAATGTACATTGTGTACAGAAATAAATAATAAACATCAGTTCACTTTTCATATTTATTATTCATCACGATGTATTATTAGTATATTACAGTATTTTCACGTATAGATAAATATTTTGGAAGATATGTAGGCTTGTCGACTTACTAATATAATAAAAAGAAAAGAATTGTATTTTTGTTTGAACTGAATAAACTTAATTCGAAATTTCGAAGACATGTATCATTCATCAACCCGCACTGAGCCCACGTGGTGGATTACAGCCCATTCCCTCTCCTAGAGAGGAGGCCTGAGTCCCAGCAGTGGGAACATTAAAAAGGCTGATGACGATGGTGATGATGATGTATAAACTTAAAAACTACTGAACCGATTTAAAAAATGATTTCATTGGTAGATTGTTACTTTATCAAAGTGTGGCTTAGACTAAAAATTTACAAATTTCATGCGGGTGAAACCACTGGAAGCTATAGTTATGAATTAAATATAAATAAACTCAAAACCTACAGGACTGATTTCATAATTTAAAAAAATATTTTGACATTTCGCCCGCCATACACGCTAGGGTATACTTGACAAGTTTGCCTGTACAGGTGTAAACCTGAGTGTGTATGTTGCAAAACTGTGCAGGTTTCCATACAAGCTTAAGGTATACCCTAGCGTATCATACCTTTAGACTAACTCTAGCCCATATATCTCGGTTTAAGCTACAGGCTAGTTACGAGTATGAATTAAAATAACAAAACACTGACAAACCTATACAAAAACGCTACCCAATAAGGAACACTAACTACAAACTAGTTTCTCCAGCGCCACTAAAAACCTCATACTCGCCATGGAAACGCTTTAATTAAAACTTCAGATTGGATAATAATCGAAGTTTGGCAGCCTCCCGCAACTTCAGCCGCAACTTCACAATGACTCGCTAAGATCACGGAGGTCGAACAAGCCCACGACACATAGTTTGCGGTGAGTGTATCGGTTTGATCGTCTCACCAGTTACTAACTAGAACTGTTAGATGCTCTAAATTGTTTGCTAGTTACCTAAGTCTCTCCAGTACTGGGGATAGGTCAAAACCGGATAGTTGATGTTATCTAGTTTCAGAGCAAAATTGTTTAGAGATAGTCTATCTATACTAATGTTATGAACCTGAATGTGCTAATCTCAGGAAATTCCGGTTTGAATTGAAATATTATATTAGTGATGGATAGCCAATACATCGAGGAAGGCTATAGACTATATAATATTCTATAACCTATAGGAGTGGACCAGTAACCACAGACGCAAGTGAAACCACGGGAACAGCTGGTCATAACAATCATAATCAATTCAATTCAATTCTTTATTGCTATATCATATGTGCTATATTACATAGACAGCAATTTCACAAGGGTAAGTAGATACAGAACAAAGTTAAAATTAGAATAAAAGAATAGAAAAATAAATCGAATATACAAATCAAAATAAATTCGTTTTTTTTTTACTCGGATCAGAATGTTTGACTGTGAGAGTCTGCGTGTAACGGTTATAAGATTGTTAAAATGGATATATGATGCGACGAGAATGGATATCAATGGATGAAGTGAGAAATGAGTACATTAGAGGAAGTTTGAAAACGCGCACCCATTACGAGTTGGTGGATGTCACCTGTCTTAAATTTTTGTTCTAGGATATATTATGGCCTGTTTCGTCACGATGTTTTCCTTCCCCGTTTTGTGAGCAGTGATGATGAAATATTTAAATTAATGCGCTTAGCTGGATTTGAATCCATGAGCCACTCCTTAGTCGGAGCCATTACCACTGGATTAGCTAAAAAACTATTAATTGAAATCCACAAGAGTTGCATATCATAAACGACGGATTTAAAAATACACCCACATTGTGAACCTCCTCTTTTTTTGGAAGTCGGTTAAAAAGACGTCCTGAGCGAGAAGCCTTATTACTGTTCAATCCCTTGCTACAAGATTCCCTTTTCTTTTTATTACAATTCTTACAATACATCGATACCTATATGACCTGTATGTAATACCGATGCACCACAAGTTAATATCCACGTCTTTGTTCGGAGCCAATGGCACATGCTCCGCGGCTCCCAATCAGTGTAATCTGTAAATGTCACCCATGTATTACGGGGGGTATTACGGGAGGGTGTGGGATGAACGAGGCTTGTGTTGTAAATTATATCTTCTGCTTATTGCTGACTAATGAATGTCTTTTAATTCTTTTTAACTGACTTCAAAAAAAGGATTAGGTTCTCAATTCGGTTGTTTTTTATCATTATTTTTTATGTTTGTTGACACAAAACTCCGTCGTTTATCAACAATAGAACAATCAGTCAATCAACAACCAGTAGTATAATCAGTTTTGAAAAATCAGTTCAGTACCAGTTCTGATGATGGAAACTCCTCAAATATTATAGACAACCATATGTTGTTTCTGGTATTGTTTTTTTATTATTTAACACCGACTTCTGGAATTAAAGTTATTTGAATATTTTAGTGTTTTTTTTGTAGTGAAGTCGATTTTTTTTTTGTAAAATGTTTTTAGAAGCTTTGTGTGTATCAAGATATGTGATATGTTAACAGTGAAAATGCAATCTCGGTAAGTATACAAGGTTAGGAAAAAAACATCAGCCTCACCATACAAAATTATAAACTTGATTGGACAATTTGTATGGCAAAGCCGATTTTGTTTTCGTTTCCTGAAAAAAAAAATATGGAAGGTTGTTTAGTTTTGTCTACTGAGCAAGCCCTTAGTTTGCGGAGTAATTGTATTTATAATATTATAAAAAGAAAAATTATTAGTATTTTCGTTTGTAATAAATATTTTCAAAAACTATAGGACCGATTTAAAAAATTCTTTCCCTAGTAGAATAACACCATACCAAACTGCAAACTTCAAATATACCTTATGGTTCCTCTACACGTGCAGATCAATGTCGATATAGTTTACGTAAATCTGTACAGTGTGAACGCACCATAAGTGGGCTATAAATAAATAATTAATGAACAAAATATAATCACAAGTACCTAAATTAATAGCAAGTAGTAGTAGTAAGTAATACATGAAGGCTATCTGATACTTTATGTGCTGAACCAATAAAATATGGATACAATTAATATCTCGGATGTTATTCCGGTTACATCCCAAAGTAATCCTCCATGGTATAAATCTTTAATTATTTTATTAATGGCGGATCAATGTGGTGGATCTGATCTGAATAAAGCCAATACCAATGGATGGGAAGGTAATCCTAGGGACCTAAAGCCAGTGTATGGTAAAAACAAATCTATCCTACTTCATCCAACTTCAATACCATCTGTCAACTACATGGACAGGGTGGAGCATACGGTAGAGGTGTGCGCAATCTTTTTGAAAGACCTATTCAACAATATCCTATAGTACGGGGTAGACTAAACGTCAAAAATGAAAAATAGGTGCATTTTTACTTTTGGGGAGTGGAGAGACTTGTTCAGGACGTACCCTAAATATGTTTTTATCATGATTTTATTGTACCACATTGTCGATGTGATTAATTTGCGAGTAAAACAATGCGACATTACAACTTACTAGCAGACGCTGGGTCCGTCGTGAGTAATGATACATCACGATTGCGGTTGCTAAGCGTTCAAATGCAATTTCGGCGAATTGCATGCGTCGCTCTGTCCTAAGTGTGCGCGGTGTCACCGCTTCACCCACCATATAAAAAAAACCACCGTCACCACACAGCAAGACTTTGCGTCAACATCAAACCAACTGATCGCAACCGCTTCGCTTCACACCGCACCAACGTGCGTCACCGCAATAGTGTGTCAATTGTTTGTTCTATATACACCGAATCGCATCACGTTCGTTGTCGCGTTGAATCGTCTCATAGAACACGGCTTGACTGTCTTTAAGCTAAACCACAGACAGTCGAACGGACAAACGGATATGGTGAAACTATAAAGCTCAGTGTAAACAGGCCACCGACCGTAGCCACCGGTGGTTATCGCGGGTCTATCACCACTTTTGGAACACTGTCAGAAGCGAGCGACAGCCACTGGTGTTCGGAAACCGCCACATTTTATAACCCGCTCTCTATTGCGCAGTCTTATGGTGAACGATAATTATGACTGTATCAACATCCATTGAGGTATCGAGATTCGTGGTAACGCGTGTGATACGTAGAACGTCTAGGTTAACTGCGCAGGGGGTGGAGCAGTGCGACAGTGGCAGGTATCGGCAATTGGTGTAGCCCGTAGCGACCAAAGTTCGCCACTTTGGTCGCTACGGACACTGCTGTAGCGATTGGCCGTCACCGGCTGCACGTGTGCGGCGCGTCTATCCTTACTAATATTATAAAAGCGAAAGTGAGTTTGTTTGTTTGTTTGTTATGTCTTCACGCCTAAATGGCAAAACAGATTTTGATGAAACTTGGTACACGGATAGACCATGTCCTGAAATAGGACATAGAATACTCCTTATTCCGGAAGTAGGTTCCCTTGGGATAATTTTCGGCTATCACGCAGGCGAAGCCGCTGGGAGCAGCTAGTTAAATATATATGAAAATTTTTTTTAAGTCGTAACTAGTTTGCGTCGAGCCTAAGGATTAGTTTTTAGGACTATGGAACCCTAAAAATTGACATCATTTTTAGTAACCTTCCTGCCTAGTAGCCTTTTAAATGGGAGGAGTTCCCAGGCCAATAGTAAGTAGGCTATTAATTTAACCTTTACTGTAAAAGGCATTAATTGACGTCACCGTGTTTTGAAGCGAACAAAAGCATTACCAACAATAAATATTTAGAAAATATGAAGGTTATTGACCCCGCTATTAAAAACCTACAATACAATGAGTAATTAAATTGAACAATACCGAACTTTCATTTGTTCTCTTTTGTTATGAAAATATCTTATTTACCTATAAAGTTTTTAATTACCACTGCTCTCAAAACGGTAAACGAAAACCTCGTGAGGAAACCGGCATGTCCTAGAACCAAAATTCGAAGACATGACATCCATCAACCCGCACTGAGCCCACGTTCCTAGAGAGGAGGCCTGAATCCCGACATTGGGAACATTATAAGGCCAACTATGCAAATTTTTTTTTTATTGATACTTGGCTGCGATTCCACCGGATGGTAAGCAGTGATGCAATCTTTGATGGTAAGTTGCACTAATTTATTAAGAGCCTATTCACTTTAGCCTTGAAGACATCTAAATTGTCATCTGAGAAGAAGATAGCAACAACCCTGGAATCTTTAAGTCAAGTGTGAATAGGTTTCTTCTAGGTAAGCGCGTTCCATCGTCGACGGCATCGTCGCTTTCCATCAGGTGAGATGGCGGTCAAGCGCGAACCTATCCTTACTAATATTATAAAAGCGAAAGTGAGTTTGTTTGTTACGTCTTCACGCCTAAATGGCAAAACCGATTTTGATGAAACTTGGTACACGGATAGACCATGTCCTGGAATAAGACAAAGGATATTTTTATCCCGGAGGTATGTTCCATTGGGATAATTTTCTGCTATCACGCGGGCGAAGTCGCATGGAACAGCTAGTCAACAATAAAAAAAAAAGATCACAGCAGGAAACTTGCTCGAAACCTTTAACACCACAATGCAATCTTTAGCAGTAACAACATAGTTCTCGGCAAATCTTTTCTCGGCACAGGTAAACATCAAACATACGACATCCACTAATTCGGCAGGCATACACGCAATCAATCAGTGTCTGCAGGTCATTGGGTATGCGAAGAAGTGTGACGGTGATCGATCCTCACAGACCCCACTCAATATTCGGACCACTCTCGTAATGGTGCCTATTGACTGGTCTGAATGGATGAGAAGCCGCTGAAGGAGGTGTGACAAATTTTGGGAACTAAAGGTTAGCTTGATTGAAATTTGGTACCTGTGGTGGAATGGAAGTCTGACTGTAGGTTTTCGTGAGGATCGGAGATCATAAAAAGACTTACTAAGTTAAATTTAAAAAATTTAAAGTCATTTATTTCAGGTACCATTATGACCCATATATAAATCTTTCATATTTAGATTAAAATAAAATTAAAAATAAATAAATACAAAAAATCCATTAAATAAAATTATTACAAAATACACTACATTAGTAACGGTTATAGGGTTTATACTTATAAATTATTTAATTAAAATATTTTTTTAAATTGGTTTTGTCATATAAATTATAAGAAAATGGGATAAAAATAGCTTATGACATTCTCAGACCTACAAAACATAAATTAAAAAAAAACATAAAAATCGCCCATTTTTATGTTTTTTGACCGGAGGAAGTCGATAGTAAATACTGTGACACGAGAGCTTTATACAACACTAGTTTTTGCCCGCGCATTTGCTCGCGTACATAAAATGTAGCCTCTGTCACTCAGGAATGCCTTTACGAAAGTTGAATGCTGAGAAGATACAGGATATCATTAGTTACTATATTGAAGATTGGACCGGATTTCCTCCAGTCAATAAAGTGCTTTGTTTGAGTTATATTGTGATAAAACCATGATGATTAATAGAAACAAGGGGTTTACGAGTAGCAGCTGATCATTTTTTATATGGGTTATAGTGTTCCAAGTGAGGCGATTCTGTACAAAATAGCAGAATTAGGGGTTTTATTAGGTGTCTTCAAGGCTAGAATAAATAGGCTATTAATAAACTAGTGCGTCTCATCATCTACGATTGCATCACTGCTTACCATTAGGTGGGATCGCAGTCAAGACCGGTTTATCTTCTTCTTGGTCTTCTTTTGTTCCCATTATTTGTGGTCAGGTCTCCTCACTAATCGGCACCAGGATATTCTATCTTTTTTTTTTTCCACTACTATCACACAACGCCGTCTAGTCCCAAGCTAAGCAGAGCTTGTGTTATGGATACTAGGCAACTGATAAACATACTTATGTATTTCTAAATACATACATATTATAAATAAATTACACCCAGACACAGAACAAAATGATCATGCTCATCACACAAACATTTGCCCTGGGTGGGAATCGAACCCACGACCTCCGGCATAACAGGCAGGGCCACTAATCTTGGGTTGTGGGTTTTGTCTAATGACCACCAGATCAATGGTGGGAGAACTCTAACTTTTTTTCTGTATCAATGGTTTATACATTAAAAAAAAAAAAAAATTAGCTATCTTACCTACATATATTATGAACCCGCAAGTTTATGTATATGTTTTTATATATGTTTGTTACTTCTACACACGACCGACTGAACGGACACACTGGTAGACCATGCCTTGGAATAGCACATACAAATACTTGTTAACCTCGGTATTATATTCCCTTAGAACAATTTCCTACCTTCACGCAGCCGAAGCCGCTGGCAAAAGCTAGCTTGTAATAGACCATTACTTCTTAAACTTTCTAAAGAGGTCTCATGAAAGAGGGTTTACCCTATATAGGGCGATAGAGTTGGAGGTTTTAGTAAAATATTTGAATAGATTTTCTTCCTATTTGCATTACTTTTATTCTTTCTTTCTATTGATAAATCCACGTTGTGTTTCTGGACCACACCCTAAGGTCGACTGGAAGCGAATGCCAAAAAATATACTAATAAGAAAAATATTGAAAAATCGGACTTAATGCCTTTTTTTTTGTCGACGGGGAAAATCATCTTTGACGATACCCGCTCTTGGGTGGAGCGGGAGACAGTGTCAGACTCTTACTGACTAAAAACCCCGCGCCGTTCCTTCTAGCCTTCATACCGGGTCATCAACCCTGTCCCCAGTAGGCTTCGACCCAGCTGGGCCCCTCCTGCTGCTGACAACTTCTTGAGGCGCGCGTGAACAGTGCGCGTCGTCGACGTCTTGGACTCGGTCCATTACCGGACGATCGGACAGCGAGCTACCCATGGCTCGCCGTCCGCGAGCCCGCGTCTACGTTGGCCGGAAATCGGGATCGGAATCCCGGCGACGGCGGCGAGGGCGCCGTTGCCTGATGCGGTCGGCCTCCTCCTTTGCAAGCATTACTGCTTCGCAGAAGGAGGCGACCGCCTGCCATTCCTCCTCACTCCGGACCATGGCCTCGACCAGGGCCCGGCGCGAGAGGTCTCCGCTGCCGATCGCCCCCACGAGGGCACGGTGATGCTCCGCCCAGGCAGGGCACACCTCGACGGTGTGCTCCACCGTGTCCTCCGGGGACTTAATGCCTTACATTAAATTCGATTTTTGTACACTGTTTCTTACAAGTATTTTTTTTTTGTTTTAGGCGAGTATTCATAAAATTACTTTTCAAGGACAAAGGAAGCGCGTGTCAGACCTTTGCTAACTAAAACCCACTCCTATGTTTCTTCTTGTCCTTGCGTTTCAGGACCCGGTTTTTCTTTTCAGAAGCGAACCCATGGCCCCAGTAGCCTTCGACCCTGCTGGGCCTCTACGTCTTACAAGTGCATATAAGTTAGGCAAATCTCGAAAAGTAATCTATTGTAGCTGATTTCTTTTTTGTACACAGTAAATTTATACGGACAATTTTTTTCCATCATATATTAAGATAACCTTCTGGTTTGACGAAGCTTATTGAAAGGAAGGCAAATGTGAATTTAATAAGGATTACTGAGAATCTATAAACTTAAACTGAAATCGAGCACTGCCTCGGATCTATGTTACTAAAGTGGCTTCGATTCAGGGAACTAATATCAGCTCCATACACAGAACAGAAAATATAGGTAGAAGTGCCCCTAACGTGGCTAAGCATGGGAACCAGTGTCGCCAAACTCACACATTTGCGTATCAAATTGTACATTACACACATAAAAAAAGTAATATGATTGGCTACGAAGCTACGAATTACAAACTTAACTTTTACAAATCATATTCTTATTGCTTTCATAAATTAGGTCTTATTACAACGTAAGAAAGTTGTTATTAGTTGACATGACACGAACAATAAAGAAGTTTTAACCAATTTACAACGAGTTCGGCTACTCAACGCTAGATGGCGCTGTAACCAATTTATTCTATTCAGAACGCTAGTGCCTTTGAAATAGATGCCATATTCACCTGCACATGTAATAGGCGAATCTCGTCTGCTGTTGACACACGCGCGATATCTAAGAGGCACTTCCTCCACTTTTCTTTATTCCGTGGCTCCATACAACAAAATTGGCCAACAAAAACTAAATTACCTAGCTAGCTACCTATTATTCTAACAGTTCCAATGAAAAAGCCAAAATAAAACTGACAAAATTAATGCAAATTGACGTAATTCTATAATGGCAGCGGTTAACGAAACAAATGAAACCAGAAACCGCTCCGAACACAGTGTGGTCCGGAAATACAACGCGGCATCGAAATTGGTATGACAACGTTCTAATTCATTAATGTCTATCGACTTATTAGAAACCTGCAATTTACTCTATCATGATAAATGTTTTCAACTGGAATAATTCTTGGTACCAATTTTGGTTGTTACTTTGTTTTTATTCCATTGTCCAGGCCAAGTTTTCTCTTTCAGGTCGGCACCGGACATGGTCAGTTCGGGAGAATCCTGCACCGGATTCGTGCGGAAGAAACGCCCGGGTGTCACTATGTCTCTTGCGGACAGCAAGCAATGGGTAGCTCGCCGTCCAACCGTCCGGTAACCGTTCGGACCGAGCCTATGTCGTCGATGCACCTAGTGTTCCATAAGCGCCTCAAGAAGATGTCAGCAACTGTAGGAGCCCATCAGGATTGAAGCCTTCTGGGGCCATGGGTGATGCGAAAGAAATCCCCGGGGCCCTGCCCCCCTAGTCAAGTTACAACCGTTTCGCTTGCTTCGAACGCTTCGAGTTGACCTTGCCGCCAATTATTTTGTTCTGACCACGTGACTGAGCGTTGAGACGACGTCAGTCCCGTACATTTGAAGCTTTCTACTAGCGTTAACTATTGCAGATTAACAACTTGGCTAGGGGTACTGGAATAATTAATGACAAAGAAAGAACAGGAGTGGGTTTTTAATCAGTAAAAATCTACACAGACAGAAAAGTTGCGGCTACGACTTTTCTGTTATGATGATTCTTCCGAATGATCTCGCTGCCCTGGTAGGAAACTCTTAGGTTCGGTTGACATTTCGAGCGTATTTTTGAGGAGCTCGACGCGCCTAGATCAACGTACGTATCCAACGTGTGTGCAGTGTCCCTTTATAATAATAAGAACGTTTATTTCGGACAATGTCCATATTTAGTTAGTAGTACAAATTGCTTAAAAACTATGCTATATAACTACATTGTGTATATGGTTTAAAGGTATCATGCGCTATATAAAAAGCTAAAGAGTTTTTTCATGTAATTTCCTTCTGACAGCTTCTTACTGAGAGAAAATGTTCACCCTTTCATTCAGTAAATACTGCGTCGAACTTCACAACTCTCAATTTACACAATCTGCAAAAATGAATAATGCAAATGAATTCCTTTGACGGTTGTTTAATTAAGATTTTTAACAAAGACTCTCTGCTACCTAATTTGGTGCTACCAGTGTTTGTATCTTCACTTATTCGACAAGATTTATTTTACTGGCTATTGGCAGCGGTGTTGGATGGATTGTCTGAAGAGAGGTATGAAAGAAAAGTAAGCTAGTGATAGCATGACGGGTGATAGGCACACATTGTGAGTTGTGTCTTTCTTTTATAAAATATCAGTGTTTACATGTTTGTTACTACACTAACTTCGGTTGTTACTACATTGTGCGTATCTACGAGTGTGTATGCCAAATAAAATAGTTTTCTTTCTTCTCTTTCTTGATAGGATAAAATGGAAAAAAGGTGTTGCGCCGACCCCAAATAATACAGGACAGGGGCAGGAAGATGATGATGATTGGCAGCGGTGAACGCTAGCGTGAAAGTCAAAAAATATCTCATGGAAACGTAACTCCAGGATAAACAGTAATGTAAAAGATTAACACTATAAGCGCGGCGTTCCAAAGACTCCTTCCTGTGTTCTTCCTGCTCTAGTATCATTATGCGTAGAAACCAGCCAGGCGCATTTTTTCTGTACAAAAAATTAGTCCTAGAACAAAAAATTAGAAGACATTTGACATTCACTAATCCGTACGGAGCTGGCGTGGTGGATAACAACTCCATTCCCTCTCCAAGAGAACCAGCAGTGGAAACTTCAACAGGAGGGGCCCAGCTTGGACGAAGCCTACTGGGGCCAGGATTATCCGAAAGGGCGCTCGAGCCCCGGTATGAAGGCTAGATGGAACAGGGTGGGTTTTTAGTCAGTAAGAGTCTGACACTATCTCCCGCTCCACCCAAGAGCGGGGGTTGTCATAGCATGATTTTTGCCCACCAAAACAAAAGCAGTGGAAACATTATACTAATAAGGTTGATGCTCATAATGGAAGTATCTAGGTTGCTGAAAGATTCTGAAAAATCTGAAAACCCAAAAAAAACTTGACAAAATTACACTTTTTTTTGGAGGAAAGAATCATCCAATGACAAAACCCGCTCTTGGGTGGATCAGGAGATAGTGTTAGACTCTTACTGACTAAAAACCCACCCCGTTCCTTCTAGCCTTCATACCGTGGCTCGAGCTTCCCTTCGGATAACCCTGGCCCCAGTAGGCTTCGACCCAGCTGGGCCCCTCCTGTTGCTGACAACTCCTTGAGGCGCGCGGGAACAGTGCGCGCCGTCGACGTCTTGGGCTCGGTCCGAACAGTTACCGGACGATCGGACAGCAAGCTACCCATGGCTCGCCGTCCGCGAGCCCGCGTCTACGGTGGCCGGAAATCGGGATCGGAATCCCGACGGCGGTGGCGAGGGCGCCGTTACCTGATGCGGTCGGCCTCCTCCTTTGCTAGCATTACTGCTTCGCAGAAGGAGGCGACCGCTTTCCACTCCTCCTCGCTCCGGACCATGGCTTCAACCAAGGCCCGGGACAAAATTACTCTCAATTATCACAGGCTATAAATTTAACAATTAGCTACAATGTATGCCTACGCTAATGTCAGTACTTATTCCGCGCACGTCATCAGACTAAGCGCCTCCCCAGCGACTGTTAATTGAAAATAATAATACCATACACACATTCCTACCTCATGCACGGTAATTCCGTGTAAGTAAAGGTATTTAAATAAAACATCAGGTAACTCCGGCAGTCCTCCGGTAACGCTCATACATTATCGTTCAGCCGAAGCCCGAGCTTAAGATTACGTGCTTCGCCTAAAACTCGTCTGCTCCATACCTAGAGTAACGATCTGAAGGAAAAATGATGCGTTAAGCGAGATACATGTGTCTATGAATAATTTAACACCCGTCTTTTGCCGACTCTAAGTGGGACTTTCACCCTATAATCTTGTGGTAACTTCGAATAATTTGACATACATTGCTCGTTATAGTCGACACTAAGAATTTAGACGTCAAACTGACGCGGTAATGTATATGAAACAGTAATGTAGTTACTGTATAAATAAGGTAGATGGCTCAAATATTGACCATTGGAGTGTGAGACGCATCTGAAACTTTTTTACGATTTGACTTCGTTTGGCTCGGGTTGTGCTTAAGGCTCAACGCAAATCGTCTAAATAAAAACACGCCTTAAATATTTTCGTGTGGAATGAGCCGAATAACGCCCTTTATGGGGCTCTGAGAGAAGTTTTTACGATGTTCTTAAAGCAATTCGCAGGTGAACTCTAAACAGGGTGTTTTTTGTGTGACATCTGCATTGACGGCGTTTTTCAAAAACTCTTTTTGTTTTGTACAAATGTCTGCTGATATATTCCTGATATATGTACGGTTTTTAATGTAGGTAAGGTTTTTTGATAAACTGTCTTAGAACTAACGATATTTTTCATGTATTCGATTTTGATTTGAAGACAACGTTAGTGCTTTGGCTGTTGGCTGCTGCACTGTGTTTGTGTTCTTAGTGTTTTCAGTTCTGGGTATCATGTAAACTCACATGAGTTTGCATGTTTGTGGACGCGCCCAAGATACAGGAGTAATTCCCGGTGCGGGGCAACGACTTATATTCCAGTGATAGACAAGCACGGTCATTAATTTGTCAAAATACTGAAAAGTTAAAACAAAAGTTCGCTCTAGCGCTACAATGGCGACATCTGTTATCATACAGCGCTAAGATAGCTTTTAGACTATACTTCGATGAATTTCGTAGCACTTTCACGTTTCGTTCAACATAGTGTAATGTTCAAGGTGTACGGACTACATTACACCTAAGTCGATTGAAATGAGTCTTCGGCACGCGTAAATTAATGCGTAGTACATAAGTACATATTTTGAAGGTTTTAACTGTCCCACTCCTGAACAAAGGCCTCCTTCAAGACCATACAAACATTTTTCCCCCGTACAGTTTCGAACCAGTTCTCATGGTACGCTTAATAAAATAAAGTTTACATAAAATAAAAATTAAGTTTATTTATATTTTATGTAAACTTTTTTTTTAAATGCGGTAAGTGCGGTGCGGTATGTAATGTGTATCCCAAATGGAAATGTTCGTCAGTTATTACAACTTCATTATAAAAGATAATTATTCCAATTTTAATTCAATCTCATTTGATTGCCGTGGTTAATATCCTATTTATAAAGTGAAATTCATTTTAATACAGATATATACTGACTGGCCTGTTGGTCTAGTGGTTAGTGACCCTGACTGCTATGCCGGAGGTCGTGGGTTCGATTCCCACCCAGGACAAATGTTTGTGTGATGAGCATAATCATTTGTTCTGCGTCTGGGTGTAATTTATCTATATTATGTATGTATTTAGAGATATATAAGTATGTTTATCAGTTGTCTAGTACCTACCCATAACACAAGCTCTGCTTAGCTTGGGACTAGACGGCGTTGTGTGATAGTTGTGGAATATTATTATTATTATATATTATTATTATTATTATATTATATGACCGGTGATAGCCGTACAACTGAAATACCCACTGTTCAAATGTTATTATGTCAATCAAATTTATCAGAGCCTTTATACACGAAATATATAGGTACAGAAGTCAATCTACATACAAAGCGCGCTCGAGCAACGCACACATACACACCGCTCACGGACACGATGTCTCGGTAGCGTCTCGGCCCGCTCGTCGAACAGCTCCAGCTCAAACGCTCATTAGTGTGAGTCCACCGAGCGTAGGTATAAAAGTAAGATAGTCTCCTGTACCTGTCTATTTTGTGCTTTATAGCACTAGTTTATTTCATTATGAGATTATTCGTAGCTGGATATTAAAATATTGTGGGCAATTTACTTTTTAATAAAGCTGTTTGTTTTGTTGAATTATTATTTTTACGTGGCTGCTATAATTAACAGGTATAATGGTGTCATTGGCCTTTTTTATTAAGTTAGGTAATCATCCAATGATTTCTCCCACTCTAGATTAACGTAGGAGGGCGAGTCTTTTACTTTTACTGACTAAAATCCCACCTGTGTCCTCTATTTGCTCTTTACGTTTTAGGACTTTCCAGAGGACCGGACGGGCAGTCCTGGCGGACATCAGCCCTGGGAGACAGATTTGTCATTTTATTTTGTTTAGGTTTTTGTAGATAGGTAAACAGCAATTGCATAAATATTCTTATTAAAGAGAATAAACATTCTAGATCTACCTAGTCATTACAGTGGTCAAATGAGAAATTATTAATGAAATTTTAAAACGAAAAACTGAATATCCAACGTTTATTTTACAAAAACGACAACCGACTTCAAAAACAAACTAATAAAAGCAAAATTACTTTTGGAAGTCAGTATTTCTGGTTTTGTTTCGTCATTTTTTTACAGGTAGAGGTTCTATAGTACAGTATAATTTTTAGTAATGCAATGTTTCAACGACTTTTTCTTAAAATATACTGGACACAAGGGTATTTTCGATAATATATTTTGGATAGCAACACAAAAATGTCCCCTAAAAATTCTGTAGAATTAGTAAATAAAAACATTAAAATGACTTTGTTGTTTTATGCTTCCCTGGTCCATCGTACATCAGGATTAGTGCTCTTTCATGTCGGCGGGTCTCGGTACTAAAATCATAAGTACTGCATATATTTCAGAAAGATCCTCTTAGCTGGCTCCCTCAGGGAATGCGATAAAAAATCTTACATACTTTCTTTAAGATTTGCTCAAAGGGAGGTGAACAAAAGGAAGAAAATAATTTATTTTGTTCTACACAGCAAGAATGGTAAAAAAGTTTATATTGTCTTGTTTTAAGCTAAAAAAGTATATTTTTCAGTTGAATTTTAGATGCTTTGTAGCCGGTATGATGTTGAAGTATCGCATTGACTGGATGTGCCTTTTTGGGCACAAGATAATGAGTGCATTGTCTTTTAGAGAACTCCTTTTGTGTAAATATACCTTAGTACATAGCTACAGGCATTTTTTTGAGGTACAAAGTAATCCAGTAACTGCTCCCACTTTAGGTGAAGCGTGAGTTTTAATGACTAAAACCCACCTGGGCCTCAAGTCTGCTATTACAATAATGTCAGAATGGTCTATCATTGACTTCATAATTGTTGATTTTGACAAGTTTTGGTATGTTGTATGTTATATAATGGCGTCATAATGACTTTCCGATGATCAACCACTGACACTTAAATGAAAGAAGTGGCTTAAAATGGTAATCTCGTACATCAAAACTCGTGCAAAACTTTTGACAGTTGTTGTGATCAGCGACCTACCATTAGAACGTTATTAACGTTAATAAGCTCGATATTGTCAGTCTACCATCACTCTATTACGAGACCATTGACCAATTAATGATCGATCATTATGATTTAGCAGATTACGAACTTTTAGCAAAATGACAATGGCGATCCCATTGTCATTTTGTGTTGGAATGACGAATTTATAAAAATAGCATACTCGAGCCCCCGTGGTCTTATTGCACACACATTCGTACTGCTGCCGAGGCGCCATACGAGTATCTGTGCGTTTAATACCGGGCAGCTGCGCCCGGATAAAAGCCTGCTGACCTGCTGACCTTTAAATCCATTTTCTTTGCAAAATATTAATTGATTTTTAGGACCCTTTTGTTTTGCGTGAGAAATCATCGAATAACTTCTTTCGCTCTGGATGGAGCGGGGGAGTGTTTGACATTTACTGACTAAAACAAGATTTTATAATTAGTATTGTAACCTATTTTATTTAGATTTTGTTGGTAGAATTTCACGCTAGTTCAATGACAGGTTTGATAATCAGTTTTGGAGCCTCCTCACGCTTCAGCCCGGGGTATTGCTCCTGGGTCTAGCTCTGTGGTTCCTGGGCCATGGTAACTCTTTCGAACAATTCCGCAGCCTAGGTAAAGCATAAATTAGAAGCCAAAATTTATCAACCGATAGTTCAACAAGACAATCCCTCACTAACAGCCACGAGAACCGATTACCCACCTGTCACTCACAAAACTGTTTCCCAAACTGCCTCCATCCCTTCACCTTGAACTTCATCTTAGATTACCCGAGATCATTCCTTTTTAAACAACCAAGTTATGAACGAGGGACGAAGGGTACCTACATAAGTTTTGCGCGTAAATTATAATTTGGCAAAATTTATGGCTCCCGAGATCCCGACTGTTCGTGTATACATATATTTATATTTTACTAGCTCACAAACTAAGTCAAACAGTAACTTGTTTAAGCTAGTTTAGTTTTGTTTAGGCCTCTCGCCCATGACGACTTTTAGCGATGCTGTCGCGCGTTCGCTTCGATACAGTCATGATGCAGTCGCTAGCTATTTGCCCTCGCCCACAACACGCTGCAGTCGCGAATCAAACGCGATACCGCCGCGCTTCTGTCGCGATGCAAACGCGATTCAGTAATAAAAATGCAGTTTTGTATGTAGAATGTTTCACTTCTTTTGTTTTCATCGCTCACACAACAACAGTCGCGCGTTTGCATCGCTAGTCATGACGCTGTAGCGCGTTGGTATCGCGTTCGTAGAGAGCTGCAAATGCGACAAACGCGCGTCAGTAGAGATGCTACTAAAAGTCACTGTGGGTGAGGACCCTTAGTGTTTATTCTTCAAGGCTAGATCATGACTGGTGTCTGTTAGGGTTTATTACAAGCTGAGACAAGAGGAAAAGTAAAAGATTTAATATTGTGTCAGTCTGTGACTTTTGTTCCCTTCTGTTGGTCTTGTTTTGCTTACCGTTACCGTAATAAAAAACCCGGGAGAATTATTTAGCTAGCTAGGTATTTGTACATCTGAGTTCCCGTTTCCCAGTTACTGGGTACCACGATACCTCATTGTAACACTGCTTGTTAAACTTTCGGGCTGCAAATTCTGATTAAGCGTAACGACTGTCTATTTTCCGGGTTATGCCAAATATAGTATTTTTTACTAACTTTTCTCCACACTAGGAATTACTCCTGTATCATCAGTGGGTTCATAGACATGTAAAGTCGCTTAAACACGTGATATAAAAAGTATCTTATAGGTTTTTAAAGAATTATAGAGTACAGATGACTGAATTGACTGGCCTGTTGGTCTAGTGGTTAGTGACCCTGACTGCAATGCCGGCCGTCGTGATAACTAGACGGCGTTGTGTGATAGTTGTGGAATATTATTGTGGAATATTGTAGATAGTTGTCACCTAACCTACCGCGCCCCTACTGGCCGTGTTGACGTGTGTAGTTGTTGTTTGTTGCTGAATGTATTTGTAAACTATTTAAAGGCCACAGAAATTTTGTTCCGTGTGGGAATCTAACCTGGGACACGCAGCGCAGGAGCCAATTGCTAACCAATGCGCGAACCGTGCCAAAAAATGAATTCAATGAATGAAAAATAATCGAATCTATCAGCTTAGTAACAGTTAGTTATTATGTTATTGAGGACGAGGCGCTGGAAAAGAAAACTGCCTTACTTAATTACCGTACTTATAATTAATTATTGTAGTTAGTGTTTCTGACGTAATTAGGCGAGAACCGAGTTTTGCGACAAAGGTGGTTCGCGTCTTTGTTTTTGTGGGTTGGTTAGGAACTGGGTACCTGTTTTCTATAAAATTACATAACTAGTATAAAGGCGAAAGGTGGTATGTGTGTGTATTATTTACTGAGGATAAAATGGGACCACTCAGGGTACTAATGCTTCCAATCCGAAAAAGGTTCGCATCAAACATCATCGATTATGCAAGTGCGAATCTTAAAGATTTCGACTTATCATCCACAATGAAGGTTCTTTGGAACGTTTAGTGGTACAGGGAATAGTAGAGGTTCGACGTTCTCACGACCGATCACCCTTAAGATGTACAACCTTCATTAAATCATGTGTATCGCAGTGCCATAAATAGAAAGATATGGAGAAGTCTCGCAAAAGCCACAGCCAATTTACAAGACGATCCATGACCACGACCACTGCGCCAGAAGTGAACGCCTGAGATGTTTGTTACTTTTTCACACTCAAATGACTGAATGGGTTTAGACATAATTTGGCACATGGGTAAACTATGTCTTAAAATAGCATATAGAATATTTTTTCCCCAGAAATATATTTTTAAAAAGAACGAAGGGAACAGAAAAAGGGTACATTCCCTTGGAATCATTTTCAACGCGGGCTAACTACTAAACTAGCTTCTGCTAGCGTTGAAATGTATTCTACTCATCGCTAGCAGAAGCCAGTTGATTAATACATTTTCATGGAATTTGTGTCTCAATCATCATCATCATCATTTCAGCCGGTACACGTCCACTGCTGGACATAGGCCTCTCCCAAGCGTCGCCACAACGAACGCTCCTGCGCGTCTCGCATCCATCGGCTTCCCGCAACCTTCACCAGGTCATCAGACCACCTTGTTGGAGGCCTTCCAACGTTGCGTCTTCCGGTACGCGGTCGCCACTCCAGAACCTTTCGGCCCCAACGGCCATCTGTTCTGCGAGCAATGTGCCCTGCCCATTGCCACTTAAGTTTGGCAATTCTTTGCGCTATGTCGGCAACCTTAGTTCTCCTGCGGATGTCTTCATTTTTGATTCGATCACGCAAGGTAACCCCGAGCATAGCCCTTTCCATTGCCCTTTGGGTGACTTTAAGCCTTCTGATGAGGCCCATTGTGAGCGACCACGTTTCGGAGCCATATGTCATCACTGTCTCAATAAACGTCATCAAAATAGGATTTGCATAAAATTTAGCATGCCTACAAAGAAAACATGCCCTGGAATACAACATTGGATACTTTTTACTCCGGATGTATATTCTCTTGGGATAAAGTACATTCACGCGGACCTAGTTTTTCAAAACCTAGCCTTACATAAATATGAAGTAGATATCAAAATAGTATTTGAGATGATTTCAGCATTTACACGTGTATTTTTTGCCATACGTGTAACATTACAAAATACGCTGATTATTAGACCAGAACCATGATATAAAGCATGGGCCACACGCTCAATGGACACACTTATATAATCTAGCGTTCCCATAGAGGTGACTTTGCTTTTTTCAATCCGTATACACAGCAGATGTCATTCAAAAGAGGTTGGCGGATTTTGTCAGACATGGGATACATGTCAGTTTGTTCCTATCTACAGAAGACAAAACAGCTGATATCGTTTTTTTTTTTGAAAAAAAAAAAAACTTGTCTAAAGTAATGAGTTATTTTTTTCATACAAAGACATTTATTGTTAAAAAAATATTAGATTAGGTTAAAATAAAAATATTATGTGAAACACAAACTCCACACTTTTACATTACGTCACCATTATAAAAAAAATATTCAACTAGACGCTTCGAATGCCACCTGTTTCAAATCTGTTAGTGGGTGTGGACAGTTTTATGCACTTTTGATATGATCTTCAACGCCCTTGAATATCAGGCATGTTTTTTCAACCACAGTTTTGACTGCAGTAACTGATTTGCAAACGTGTAGCCGCAACACAATCCGTGGGCGCAAACCCAGCTCCCGCCAAAGATCCTACTAGGACCAGGGTTATCCGAAAGGAAGCTCGTGCCCCGGTATGAAGGCTAGAAGGAACGGGGTGGGTTTTTAGTCAGTAAGAGTCTGACACTATCTTCCGCTCTACCAAAGATTTATTTATTTATTTATTTAAAATTAAGTAGATAACATCATTACAGCCAACGCCAATGCGATGCTATCACCAGTTATACATACAATAAACATTTTAAAAAATATAACAAACAACACAAACCAGCGCAGGTTATAAGATGATTTTTGATGATTGAATGAAGATGATTTTTGCCCACTGAAAAAAAAAAATAAAAAAAAAAGCTCCCGCCAAGGATCGTTTGTTACGACGCTGAATTGCATCCATGTGGCCCATGCTTTAAAAGGCAAGTAATAAGAGCGGCTCTCAAACTCAATGGTACGGACCGGTACATCGGTCATGGGACATTAATCGCGCGATTACTCCACTCCATGACCCTCTTGGACCAAACAAGGGTTTTTTTTCCTGTTCCAGCAATCTGTAACATTATATTTGTTAGTAGATGTAAATTCAGAGAGAACTTTTATATAATTTACTGAACACTATGGCATTATAAGATATACAAATCAAATCAAATCAAATCAAAATCGTTTATTTCAAATAGACCAATTACAGGCACTTTTGAATTGTCAAAATGTCGGTCAGTCAAACAAACAAGTGAAGCTAAGTTGCACGTTCCAAAGAGTAGATCTCTATGGAGAAGAACGTGCAAGAAACTCCATGGACACTCTTTTAAATCATATGTGTTACATATAGTGTTTGGTTACATATTTCTTGTTGCTTCTATTATGTGAGCACAATGTAGATAATAATAAAAAAATATTAAAAGATAAAAACTGAATTAAGCTACTGGCAGCTAAGAGATGACCAGTCTCATCTGACGGCACCCGTTCACGAGCATGACGCGTGCATCAGCCCCACTCAGCTCAACCATTTTGAAGGGAACCGAATGACCCAATAACACGCGCCACCAACAGCGAGACATTTGAGTGAGCATGTCAAACTCTCAACTGCCATGCTCGCAATGTCAAAAAATAAAATAATAAAAAGTTGTAACTTAATAAAAATGCTCCATGGTACTTCACATTCACAAATTTGGAAAAAAAAGTGCTTCTACATTATACAATGCTATTATTTTTAGATATAACATGTAAAGAATCCTAAGTCCTATTGAAATAAACTAATCAAATAAAAATAAAATACTGAAAACAACATTACGAAAAGGGCAGCAGCATCTCTTCGAATATATATATAAAGACTAATTTGTAGCTACAAAAGTATGTGGCTGTGGAGCAGGACCGGCATTTAGCCAAGCATTTTTATCAAGGAGATAATCTTCCAATTTATAATATGCTTGTCTACATAGTGTGCGTTTAATGCAGGTTTTAAATTTTGACTCGTTTAATTGGAGAATTTCTAGTGGAATTTTATTATAAAATTTTACACAGTACCCCATAAAAGAACTAGCTACTTTAGCTAACCTGAATCGAGGTTGATCTAACTTGTCCTTATTTCTAGTATTAAAATTGTGCCTATCACTTATTTTAGTAAAAAGATGAATATTTTTCCGGACATTCATTATATTTTCATAAATGTATTGACAAGGTACCGTCATGATGTTTATATCTTTAAATAATTCCCTAAGAGAATCGCGCCTGCGAAGATTGTATATGGCTCTGATAGCTCTTTTCTGCAGAATAAAAATAGACTCTATGTCTGCAGCCCGTCCCCATAGCAAAATACCGTAAGACATGATGCTATGAAAGTAACTAAAATAGACCAGCCTCGCGGTATGTACATCAGTAAATTGACGGATTTTTCTGACAGCATATGCTGCTGAACTAAGCCGTCCTGCCAGAGATGTTAAATGAGGGCCCCATTGTAGCCTCGAGTCGAGCGTGATTCCCAGGAAAACCGTGTTTTCGACGATTTCTAGTTTCTCCTTGTTCAATATTATTTCCAAATCATTACTTTTAACATTCGGCAACGCAAATCTGATGCACTTCGTTTTTTTTTCCATTTAGTACTAAATTATTAACAGTAAACCAGTTTTGGACCTGCTGTAGAGCGTTGTTTACGTCATCAATACGTGTGGAACGTCTATTGATTTTAAATATTAAGGACGTATCGTCAGCAAACAATACTATATGTGGTTGTTGTTTCAATAAATGCGGTAGATCATTTATGTACACCAGAAAGAGGAAAGGACCCAATATAGAGCCCTGTGGTACCCCCATTTTTATTTTTAAGCCCCGTGAATTTACACCATTTATCTGAACTTGCTGTTGCCTGTCATTTAAATAAGATTTCACTAGGCTTAGTGCAAGTTTACCTAATCCGTAATGTTCTAGCTTTAAAAGTAAGGTTTCATGATTAACACAATCAAAAGCCTTTGAGAGGTCACAGAAGATTCCAATAGCATCTTGGGCTTCCTCCCACGCTGCAAATATGTGTTTTAATAAGGAGACACCAGCATCAGTCGTACAACGTCCTTTGGTGAAACCATACTGCTGTTCGTGTAAAATTTTATTACTGTTAAAATGAATAAGCATTTGATTGAGCATAACTTTTTCAAAGACCTTACTGAAAACCGGCAACACGGATACAGGTCTATAATTATTGGTGTCATTATGGTCGCCAGATTTAAAAAGAGGTATAACTTTACTAAATTTCATTACATCTGGAAAGACTCCTTGGTCCACACACAAATTAAAAATTAAAGCCAAGTATGGTGCATACAATGGGCAGCTTTAATAAAAACGCTGGGAGCAGCTAGTATAAATATATATTATTTATACTAGCTGCTCCCAGCGTTTTCGCCCGCGTGATAGCAGAAAATTATACCAAGAGAACATACTTCTGGGATAAAAAGTATCCTATGTTCTATTCCAGGCCATGGTTTATCCGTGTACCAAGTTTCATTAAAATCGGTTCTGCCATTTAGGGGTGAAGACGTAACAAACAAACAAACAAACTCACTTTCGCTTTTATAATATTCGTAAGTATAAGTCCATTACCTGGGCTTGCTTTTAGACAATGGGTAGCTTGCCGTCCGACCGTCCGGTAAACGTCCAGACCGAGCCCAAGTCTTCGAACACGCGGAGTGTTCCACGCGCACCTCAAGGAGATGACAGCAAACCATAAGGGCGCAGCAGGGTAGAAGCCTCCTGGGGGCATAGGTTCGCTTCTGAACGGAATATCCGGCCGTGAAATGAAAAGCAACGAAGGTACATAGGAGTGGGTTTAAGTCAGTAAAAATCTGACACGCCCACTCGCTCTGTCCAAGAGTGGGAGGTGTGATTAGATGATTTTCACCTTAAATAACAGTCCATTACTTAATGAATAGCTTCAATCGCATACGTGGGCCACATATACAGAACGAAATTAGACCATTGAGTAGGAACTGTAACTTTCCGTTTGTTTTACATTTTGAAAAGGGATAATTAATGACCAAGTTCTTGACAGAAGGTTCCACGTGTATTTAATTTAAATGTAATTGATAAATGCCTCAAGTTTTCCACTGAATTCTGCTAAATCTTAATCTTTGTCTAAGCAGACGTTTTTGAGGAAAAACGTTCTGGAGGAGAGAATAAAAAAATATTTATTTTAATCTTGCCCGTCTTATCAAACCAAATAACATTATTAAAATAACATTTTTTTGTAAGAAATACTTAAGAGTATAATTATGTTTATTAAAAAATAATATTGGTGAGGATTTACACCAATATTATAAAAATGCAAAGTTTGTTTTTTTTGTTTGTAGGAGGTAATCTCTGGAAGTACTGGTCCGATTGCTAAAATTTTTACACTGGTAGAAAGCTGCTATATTCCTGAGTGGCAAAAGCTAGTGGAAAAATAATAAAAGAAACAACTATTCAAAAATATGTACGAGGTCAAAAAATGTCAACAATCTCAGCACATACTCCGATATTTAAAACAATAAATAACGTAGGATCTGCAGTTAAAAGATTAGATTTTGAAACCAGTTTGGATTTCAGTGATTCTACTTAATCGAAAACATGTAGAATGTGGCGGGATGGTGATTGACGAAGTTACAATTTATTAGCAATATTGATTTTTTCGTAGGTCTGTTCGGGCTTGTGGATGACGAGCATAGGATAGCTCGCCATCTGGTCGTTCTGTAAGGACCGAGCAATATGCGCGTGTAGAGAAATATGCGCCGTCGCTGCGTATTGTGCTACACGCGCGCCTGAAAAAAATGTAAGCTAACTGTAGCAGCCCAGCAGGGCCGATGTCTTCTAGAGCCGTGGGACCGGTTTTGAAAAGAATATCTCATATGATCCTGGAATGCAAAAGGCAACTGCACGAGAAAAAAATGGTTCACCCCTCACAATTTTAAGATTTTGTTTGATCATTGTGAAGCAGTCGAAAGATTAATTATGAAAAGTAAAATCACTTTTGGACATAAAACGTAAGCTGTCGTTTACCCCGTTCTTCCTAAAACATTCCTTGTGATGATTTACTGCATGCGCCTATCAATTCAGGGTTACCACTATTATGATTGGTGCGCCAAGAATATACCTAACCTACCAAATCTCAGAAGGGTAAAAGTTTTTGTTACTACATAAAACAGCTGTAACCTAAGCAAGTATTACATTAATCTAGAACTTTAAACATTTCATAGAAGGCGGTGTTAAGCGCCATCTTTCACTACAGACAAAGGACCTCTGAAGTCTGTCGTTACAAATTATGTTAAGAATAAAACATTTTATTGGCAACCCCGACTTGAAGCGCTAGTTGTAAATTCAGCGGCTTCATTAAAATGCTTGATGTTCAGCGTTTATTGGCTATGGTCTATTTTTGGACGATTTTAATGTTTCAGTGGTGGTTAGCGCTTTTCTTGCTTTTTTGCAAGTTTGTTGTCAGATGCGGACGACATATTTGTTTGGAAATCTGTCTTGTATTATGTAATTCTTTACAGTATACCAAAAGAAATTATAATCTACAGTAAGTACAGGGTTCATGGACAGGCGAAATAACTAAAATATAGTGAAGTTTTGAGTAACAGATACAAATATTATTATAAAGAGACGTTGAAGTATTTTTAATTCTATTTATAACTAGTTTTTTCGTTTTCGTAGTCTATTCCATGGAAACAGTTTCTTTTTCTGGATAAAGCGTCACTTAATGGAAGTTAGCTACAACGAAGCTCTTCTTTACTTAAAGAATTCCCGTAATCAGATCAGGAGCTCTACAGATCTGCAACGAAAAATACGAAGAAATTCAAATTAAAAATACTTCTGATGTTTTTGTATTCATCTATAGCAAAGTTCCATAGCATAGCATAGTCGTTCTTATAATAATTCCTGGGGAAAACTCTTGGGACTCAGACCTCCTCTCTAGGAGAGGGAACGGGCTGCAATCAACCACGCAGCCTAGTGCTGGTTGGTAGATTAGATATCACATGTCTTCGAACTTTTTGGTTCTAGGACATGCCGGTTTCCTCACGATGTTTTCTTTCACCGTTTTGAAAGCAGTGGTGATGAAATAAATTACAAAAAGTAATGCGCCTGGCTGAGTTTGAACCCGTGACTTACAACTCGTAAGTTGGGGTCGTTACCACCAGGCCACCACTGTTATCCATGTTCAATACGAATTACAAATACAAGTTCCATAGCCGGTAAATAAATCAAAAACATTCATAGATAATACAGCTTGCATTTCTAAAGCCTATACCAATCTAATACTCAAGGCAAGGTCCTTCCTAAACCCGACCCTAGTCGACAAAAAAAAGCTTATAACTCGACATCGGTTTATACGAGAAAGGTCCTTATAAATATTTCAGAAGTAAGTCGACTGAAAACTTTGTTCTGAGAGAAATTACAGCTTGTATATGGGATATAAAACTGAGTCGACCCGCTGGCCCGGCTTATACTTGATTGAAACATTGGAAACGTGAACTTGAGTGCTTTAAGGCGTGTGGAGGTACCTAGGTGGCCTTTATTGAGGTGGGGATACATAAAATAACTTCTACCACACTGGTTGAAGCGAAAGAGTGAGTGAGTCAGTAGTAGTCTGAACTACTACTGACTAAACCCCAATGTGTTGCCATTCGAAGTCTTTAGTTGTTGACGGCGCGCACTGTTCCCGCGCGCCTCAAGGAGTTGTTAGCAACAGCAGAGGCCCAGCTGGGTCGAGTCTACCGGGGCCAGGGTTATCCGAAAGGAAACTCATGCCTTGGTTTGAAGGCTAGAAGGAACGGGGTGGATTTTTAGTCAGTAAGAGTCTGACACTATCTCCCGCTCCACCCAAGGGCGGGGGTTGTCATAAGATGATTTTTGCCCACCGTAAAAAAAAAGGTTTTAGTTGTCTCTCTATAATTCTTTATTGTACTTATAGCAGTTGGGGCCACTCACCAACAGGCATGTAATACAATATTTATTTATTGACAGAATTAAACACTATATTTCCCCAGACAAATGATCCAAGCTTGTGAGCAAACGCTTCTTGTGTGATGTTTTAGACTGGCAAAGATCATTCACCTCTAGACGCGATCAACTCAAATGCAGACTTGGTTCAGACGGATAATATGCGGCGTGTCTTTGACAGATTAACTGCACGTTATTTAGTTGGTGTCACTTTTACTGGCTTTTAGCGGGAATGCTGAAGTTAGTGATGGTTTTCATTTGTTTTGTTTATTAATGTTGGTTCAATTTCTATGGAAAAACAGCCAGGGTGGCTTGGAAGTGAGCTGGTCACATCCATTCCCAAACAATTGGGCTTAGATCGTCACTCTCTGTACGTGACCGTAACTCCTTGGACGCTTTTAGGAGGACCGTTGTGAAGACGATGTGATCATGTGTGCGAGGCTAACTTGACCAGAGATCGCCCAAGATATAGAGGGGAAGAAGAAAGGGTGGGCTTTTGTCCAGCCGTGGAACATAATATCAAATTTAATATACAATTTAAACAAAATAATTAAAAAAAAAGGGTTTAGCTAATGACGTTTGCCTTAAGAGGTAATGATATAATAATATAATGATCACTCTATATTATTATCCAAAGGCTACAGCACCGGTCGAAGTTGCGCCAAGCTATTCGTCCAGCAATAGTTGTGTGAGAAGTACCAAAAGTAGATTGTGTAACTGTACCAACCCTGTCATATTATTATTATTATATAATAATAAAAACAAAATAATTACCTGCCAACGTGGAATAGAACGAAGCATGCTTAACATTAAAAAAATACAAAAAGTTCGCCACATAAAAATTAGAAAAATCACCAAAGCCAAAGATGCTCTAAGTTTTGCTAAAAAATTAAAATGGAAGTGGGCAGGTCATGTAGCGAGGCTAGAGGATGACAGGTGGACTAGCCGGGTGATAAAGTAGAAGGGTCCATACTGCAAACGTCTCAAAGGTAGACCATATTCGAGATGGGCAGACGAAATAATAAAAATAGCGGGGCCCTGCTGGACGCCAATAGCCCAAGATAGAGACAAATGGAATTCTTTCGAGGAGGCCCTCACCTTCGCCTAGGGAGGGGTTCTTGCACATGAATAAGTGTCAGTTTTGATTATTTCACAGATATTATAACTTTAACTTTACCTTGTAAATACCTATTTGTAATGCAAGAAATATAAGGCTTTTTTATTTTTGTTTTAATTTTATTTAATAATATGACATTATAATAATAACCCTGTCATACTACTATCACAAAATATATAGGTATAAAACTCAATCTACATACAAAGCGCGCTCGAGCAACGCACACATAGACACCGCTCACGGACACGATATCTGGCAGTGCCTTGGCCCGCTCGTCAAACAGTTCCGGCTCAAACGCTCATTAGTGTGCGTCCACCGAGCACACTAATATGCGTTTGAGTAGGTATAAAAAGAGAAGTACATACATGAGATTGTCTTCTGTACCTATCTATTTTATGCTACTATAGTCTGCAAGTACATTACTTCAAAGTAGTTGTTTTGCAGCAACATTTAACACCACAAATGTTTCCACGTCCTCAAACTAACATCCAAATGATAAAGAAACCGCACAAAAAACCGAAATCAACCAAACGTGTCGATTATAATAAAATATACATAAAAATAAGGGAATGGCCGCACGCACGCAGTTCCCAACAGTTTTATTGTAATGACATTCCATCTCGCGTAAAAATATGAGCGGGTAATACGGTATTACCGCGGCGCGTAAACAGAGTAAGGGCTTTACCGCCGGACGATATTAGCTGGAACCGACGGCCATTATCGCCGGGTACATAGACCTATGACCTATGTCTACCTATGTGTTTGACCTGGTAGAATGGGTACGCTGATTCTGGAATAGAAATAGAAGATTGATGGATAAAGGTAACCTAGTTTTTTTGAAATATTTCAGAGGTTTTTGCACTTAATAGTGAGATCAGAATCTAATAAAGTATCATAAATGGAAACATTCCGAACATTTACATATAAGTAATATCGAAGAACTGTTAATTAAATTGGTAATAGTCTTGTAATGTTCACACTGTTGAGACTCTTCTCCAGGAATGTACCGTAACCTACCAAGCGGGCCAAGTACGGGCTGGTGCATGTCACAAGCCTTCGAATTTTTAGTTCTAAGACATGCTGGTTTGTTCAAAATGTTTCCCTTCCCCATTTTGACTGGATTGGTGATGAAATAGACACCCGCGGTCTGCAACTAATAAGCAGAGACTGTCACCACTGAGCCACCCTTAACTGTTTGACCATATGCTAATGTTTAGGTACCTATATATATTTATTAGATATAGTTCCTGTGTCATTCACAGTAGCAAGCTCTCTAATCGTAAAGATTTATTAACGTACGAAGCCAGAGTATCGAACGCCTGCAAAACGCATAACTACTTCATATATAACACGCGGTCATCGCCCTCTGAAACTTGGAAGTGTTTCAAGGGTTAGTTTGCAAGGACTTGAATAATCAAGGTCAGGGTTAGGATGATGTATAAAGTTTTATTATACTTTAATTGGATAACTTCGGCAATTTTATTTGGGTTACCTTAAAACGGGATCGATAATTGTGGCGACACTTGGGGGAGGCCTATGTCCAACAGTGGACGTCTGTCGGCTGAAATGATGATGATGATGATTAATCTTAAATAACACGCTGCGCTCCGAAACAGGCATAATAGACGTGAGCAAAACAGGTCATTCAGTCAGGCTCAAATGGCATGCACGAAGACCACCGCTGGTCAAGCGCTGTGGGTTTTTGCAGAAGAGAAGATGCGTACCACGATGACTGGCTCAAGACGTTGCGGGAGAAGATTGCCAGGAAGGACTTGGAGAAGGCCTTGCCTAGCAATGGGATAGTAATAGATAGGAAATATTATTTTACCCTCTCCTAGAGAGGAGGCCTGAGTCCCAGCAGTGGGAACAATTAAAAAGGCTGATGATGATGATGATGATGATTATTTTACCTATGGACTGTGGAGGAGATTAATTTACAGACTAAAGTGTTACTTGAATATTATCATCATTCACCTAAAATCGACTTTGCTATCTACCGGCGATTGTAGAACTGCCTTTTATTTTTTTCGGGGTGCACATTCTCTTCAATTTCCTCAGCCCTGGGTTGGACGAAAGGGTCTATTAGACTCATGTCTGCGAGGTAACAATAGGGCGGTAGACAAGATAGGCTTTTTTTTATAATGTATAAACCGTTTGAACTCTATCTCACCTGATGGTAAGCGATGATGTGGCCGACGATGGAACACGCTTGCCTAGAAGCCATCTATTCACTCTCGACTTAAAGACTTCTAGGTTATAGCTATCAGGAAACACTGACTCCGGCAGGGAATTCCACTCCTTAGCTGTACGCATAATGAATGTATTTCCAAAACGCTTGGCTTGGCTTCGTATGGGTGGGATGTCCACCATGTACCGGTGGCGCAACGCCATACGTCTTGTGGTCCGATGATGGAAAGGACTTGGTGGAATTAAATTGTGTAACTCAATTATTTATTTACGTATAAAGATGCGTAAATTATTAGCAAATTATGGAACTTTCGACGCACATAACTTGATAGAATGTTTTTACTGTTCTGTTTTCATACAAGAATAGAAAATGACGATACAAATCGATGATTTTTTGTTATGTTTGGTGTTAGTGCGTCGTAATCTTTCATCTAGTGAGCCTGTGCAAAAAAAACGAAAGGAAAAAGTCTACTTTTCAGACATTGAAAAAGTATGTGCCAACTTATTTTATGTACCCAATTTAAGCTATATAGGCTTTAACCATAGTTAACGGCAGCATCGCGTAAGTCAAGGTCGACTGTGGCGTATTCCCGTAAACGCGTGTCATTTGTCGGGCAAAGTAGCGTGGGCAAAGTGACGCGGGCAAAGGTTGCGCGACCAACCCTTGCTAAGCTCCATAATCCTGAATGACGTACAAGACAAAAACTAACGCAATAGAGAGATGATGTTATTTCTTTTTTGTTTTGAGATTAGAACAAGATTTAGCATATTTAGGATATTGTAGAGTTGATTTCCTCGGATGAGGCTGCTGCCTAAACTATATGTTAGGTCTTTACCTATTTTTTTTTAGATGAAAAAACATTTAATGAAATCTCCCGCCCTTGGGCTTGGTGGGAGGGCGTGCCAGACTTTTACTACTTTTACTGACTAAAAATCACTCCTGTTCTCTCTTTGCCTTCTGTCTTCCAGGGCCCCGGGGTTCTCAAGTCTTTACCTATGAAGTTGCCGTTAATTATATGACATGGGTCATTTTTTGCTGTGATTACTTCGGATAGACGAGAAGGTATGTTATTTTTTCACTATTAGTTGTTTTGTGATTACTTCGGATGGACGAGGTGTGTTATTTTTTCACTATTAGTTATTATTCACTATCTTGGGTTTTGTATTTTTGTATTATTGCTATATTAATGTCGATGGGCGTTGTCGTCTTTTTTTAAAGGTAGTAAACAATAAAAAATAAGTCTTCCCGGTCTGGGTAAAGTGAGAGGAAATTTCATACTTTTACTAACTTAAATTCACCCGTCCTTTAGTTTGGTTCCTTGAGCGATCCAGCAGCAACTCTTTCCGACATTACCGCAATGGAAAAGGCAAACATGTCGATACCAGAATAAAATAAAAATGCCTCAAACTAGGAATTACTTCTGTGTAGTAGGTGCGTTCATAACCAAAATAATTATCTCACACAGAATAATTATCTGTAGGACTTACCAATGTTTGCTATGACCGGGAATCAAACCCGCGACTTGTAATGTTGCAGCCAATCGCTCAACCAATGCGCCAACCGCACCGTCCAATTAAAATAAAATGGTTGTGAATATCAAAAAGCACGTTAGGAAAGTTTTAGGACTATTTGCTACGGGACAGGTGTATCATTTCCCCATCCGGAGAAATAATGCGTGTCCTTATAATGCTATTATGAGCCCACAAATTCGGAAGAGATAATTCTGGGTACAAATCTTCACGGCTTTGTATTTAATACGTTTTTTTACTGAGGCTCGGTCTAGACCTATAATTTAAAAATTATGGCAAATTTTAGAACACAGGTTTTAGTCAGTAAAAGTCTGACACTCTCTATCGCTCCACCGAAGACCACCCCACAAAAGGGTATCTATATCCCACCTCATAATCCCACCTCAAAAAAGGGTACCTATATCTCTTCTCACACTGCACTCAAGCTCACGTATTCTTTTGATGTTTCAATCAAGTATTCGGCAGGCTGTAATCATCATCAACAGCAGCCTTTTTAATGTTCCCACTGCTGTGACTCAGGCCTCTTCTCTAGGAGAGAGAAAGGGCCGTAATCCACCACGCGGGCCCAGTGCGGCTTGGTGGATGTCACATGTCTTCGAATTTTTGGTTTTAGGAAATGCCGGTTTCCTCACGATGTTTTCCTTCACCGTTTTGAGAGCAGTGGTGATAAAATAAATTACACAAAGTAATGCGCCTGGTTGGGTTCGAACCCGCAACCTACAACTCGTAAGTCTTGGCTATTACCACTCGGCCACCACTGCTCACTATAATACACAAACAGGCTATAATAGCCCATTATAATTATATTTCCACATTAAAAAAAAAACTGTTCAAGCACAACCAATTTATCTGGGACATCACTCCAAAAAACCGCGCTACAGAATTCTCACAAGCAATAACTTCTTAATATTATAAACGGAAATTAAGGTTCAGAACTTGGCCCGGGCTGTCCAAAGTTCCATCAACATCTTGCCTACTTCTTGCGCACCAACTTGTCTAAAACATTTATTCGTATAAAAGTGACTATATCGATCACTGTCGCAGACAGACAGTTTATTCCCACAACATGTTCTGCACATTTGTGAAGGCAAATATGATTTCCTATCTTATTTTCTGTCGCTATTACATAAAACAGGCCAAGTGTGAGTCGGGCTCGAGCACTAAGGGTTCCGTACACTATACTTATTTTTAATAATGATTGTCCTGTATTTTCCTGTTTCTATGGTGTACAATAAAGAATATAATAAATATAATCTATACTATACTATTACTACACTACTATATTGATTTTTAGTTTGTAGAAGGCAATCTCTGAGAGTACCTACTGGTCCGATTGCGATATTTTTTTTACTTTATTCCGTGCCGTTTTTTCCAAGTGACAAAGGCAATATTTTTTGGACGCGGGCGAACTGCGCAAATACTATTTAATAAATATATTATTAGACACTATATCAATATCGTTCAAAAAACGGAAAAAAAGTTGTGTTTGTATAAGCCCTCACGTTAATAAATATTTTGTTTTTAATAGTGTTTGCTATTTTAGCGACAATAGAAATACATCATCTGTGAAAATTTGAACTGGCTAGCTATCACGATTCATGAATCTTTAAGGTAGACCGGTTTTTGCCCTTTGAATACGGAACCCTAAAAAGGCGTCTTGTGTCCCCACATTATTTTTTTTTATTTTGTTTTTAGTGGTTGGTATTATAGCGGTAACAGAAATAATATAATATTATTAGCATCAAAACGATATCTTCTCCCTACCCTGCGGTCGCGCCTATAAAAGCAGAGCGCAGCCAGTGCTCGCCCCTTACTTCGTGCCCAGCAGCCATCGTGATAGCATCGTGTAGTAATATTGTTGTTATTTTCTTTTGTCTAAGTTACTAATTGTAATTATTTAAATTGATTAAAAATTAGTTTCTAGTCATTTTGTTCATTTTTTTTAATAAAATTATTAGCAACCGCCATTATCAGAAGTGGGATAGGCTCCATTGCCTATCTTATCTTTTGTGTTGTGCAAACAGCTTTCGTATCATGTCTGAACGAGCTACCACTCGTAATAGAGGTAGAAGTAAGCGTGATCAAAATAATGATGCAACCGAACTCCAAGAGACCCTTGGAGTTATTTTGGCGCGTCTGACCGCGCTAGAAAACACCAGTCTACCCACAACTAGCACCGTGCCGGCGTCAGCGACTCCTGATGCACTCGCCGTTGTGGCGCCTGGGCAGGTAATCACTTCTTTACCACAGGAACCACAACCAGCAGTGCTCGAGTCCAACACCAGCATTGTTGGAGAATCGCTTGCTAGTACCTCAGCGTCACTGGATGCTACAGATCGCCTCATTGGAGCGTTGAGCGCGCTAACTAAGGTGAGATCAAACCATTATTATATCTCAAACTTTGATCCCAGCATACATGATATCGATTCTTGGTGTGAAGAGGTTGAAAGGGCGCGTGACATTAATAGATGGGACGACAACGAGTGTTTATCTCGGATTGCGAACTGCCTGAAGGGAGATGCTCGTAGTTGGTTAAACGATTGGGTTACAAACGACCGCACCTGGTCTAACTTCAAGATCGAATTTAAACCACTTTGCTCACGAAGAATCGATGTTGCAAATATATTGTTTGATGTCATGTGTACTAATTCTGATAAATATGCCACGTATGCAGAATACGCTAGACGCTCCATTTTGAGACTAAATATTGTTAGAGGGTTAAGCGATGATCTAACGGTCGCGATTATCATACGTGGTGTAACCGATGCACAAGTACGTGCCGCCGCGACTAATGCTCATTTAATGACCAAAGATCTTGTTGAATTCTTTTCTATTTATACAAAGCCAAACCCCAAATCATCTGTCACCTCGATGAAATCTTCTCAAAGTAAACAGTTCGACCGAAACTCTCGAAAACGTCCGCTTGGTAATCGCGAAGTTAAGTGTTTCTCTTGTGGTAGTGCGGGTCACATACAGCGCGCGTGCCCTAAACAATCAAAAACTGTTAAATCCGAGGACTCGACAGAAATAATTAATAAAAAACCGAATGGATCGTGTTCATTCTGTAAAAAGCCAGGACATGACGCCTCTGTCTGTTTTGCTAAAGAAAGATCCGAAATGCGTAATAAAAACAACGTTAATTTCTGTTTCAAGTTGAAAGGCACGTCAACAGACAGTGACGTCACAACGGCCGTGATACAGGGTATACCTACAGACGTGCTAATAGACAGCGGATCGCGCGTTTCGCTTATCTCGGAAACGGTTTTAAAATATTTCAAGTATACCCAACTACCCACATATCAGGTATTACGCGGCATAGGTGATCAAAATATTGAGTGTAAAAGTCGCGTAACATTAATTCTAGAATTTAGCGAAATTTCATTAGAGGTGGATCTTTTCGTTGTACCCCCGAATTGCATAAATGTGCCAGTGTTAATAGGAACCGATGTTTTGAACCGTGAGGGAGTGACGTACATTCGTGCAAACAATGAGCAACGCATTACTCGAAGTCCTAGTTCGTTGAGTCAAAATGTATTGCTCGTCAACTCAAGTGATCAGATTTCGGTTAATACGCCGCTTGAAGGTAGCGACCGTGAAAAATTAATGTCGGTAGTAAATGAGTTCAGAGAATTCTTTATTATTGGGACTGCGTTAACAACAGTTACTACTGGTGAGATGCGCATTGAGTTGACGAGTGAGACGCCAATTTGTTATAGGCCGTACAGACTTTCGTTTGACGAAAAATGTAAAGTGCGTGATATTTTAAAAGATTTGCAAGACAAAAGGATAATCCGTGAATCCAACTCTCCATACGCAAGTCCAATTATTCTCGTTAAGAAAAAAGACGGAAAAGATCACTTATGCGTTGATTACCGCGCGTTGAATGCCATTACTGTCAAAGATCGTTATCCTTTACCCTTGATAGAAGACCATATTGATCGCCTTGGTAAGAGTAAGTTCTTTAGCTGTTTAGACATGGCGACAGGCTTCTACCAAATTGCACTGGATAGCGATTCTGTAGCGAAGACCGCCTTCGTGACCCCGGAAGGTCATTACGAATTTTTGAAAATGCCGTTTGGTCTCGCGAATGCGCCGGTAGTATACCAACGAATAATCACAAATACGCTTAAATCGCTAATAGACTCTGGTAAGGCCCTAATTTTTATTGATGATGTGTTATTATTGGCATCTTCTATTGATGAAGCAATCGAGAACGTACGCGAGGTTTTAAAAACACTGACTTCAGCTGGGTTCTCTATTAATTTAAAGAAAAGTACGTTTGTGGCTACAGAAATTGAGTACCTAGGTCGAACTATTTCTGAGGGTCAGGTTAGACCGAGCGCACAAAAAATTAAGGCTTTGATTGACTCCCCTGTGCCCACAAACGTAAAACAGGTTCGACAGTTACTTGGTCTGGCAGGGTATTTTCGCCGCTATATACCTGGCTACGCATCTAAAACAGTTCCCATTGCTAGTTTAACACGGGGTAACGTTAAATTTCACTGGGGCGAAGAGCAAGAAAACTCCCGTAATTATCTAATCGGTTGTCTTACAAGTGAACCTGTGCTTGCTATCTTCGATCCGTTATTACCAACCGAGTTGCATACGGACGCGAGCTCTATCGGTTTTGGCGCAGTTCTTATTCAGGTGCACAAGAATGGTAAACGGCGAGTAGTGGCGTATTTTAGTAAAACTACCCAAGGTGCTGAACCGCGATACCATTCTTATGAGCTTGAAACGCTCGCAATTATTAAAGCTTTACAACACTTTCGCCACTATTTATTGGGGATTACATTCAAAATCGTGACGGACTGTAACGCGCTTAAAATGACAGAACGTAAGAAAGATCTTTTACCACGTGTCGCGCGTTGGTGGATATATATGCAGGATTTCAACTTCACGATAGAATACAGAAAGGGCGTTATGATGCAACACGCAGATTATCTAAGTCGAAATCCTGTTGATGTCCTCCAAATAACTAGGCCGAAAAACTGGGCACAGATTGCTCAATCTGCGGACGAAGAAACTCGTACGCTGATTGACAAAGTCAACAATAACGAGTTGGACTCCTCCCGGTATGTAGTTCGTAACGATCTTTTGTATTATAAATACACCTCCATGGGCCAAGAGCCAAGGCTACTATGCTTCATTCCTAAAGGGCACCGCTTAAGTCTCTTAAGGGTTTTTCATGATCAGCATGACCATATCTGTGCAGACAAAACCGTTGACCTAATTTTGCGTCATTTTTGGTTCCCCGGGCTCTATGCCTTTGTACGAAAATACATAGGTCATTGTTTGATTTGTCTTTCATCGAAGAAAGTTCCTAGGGCTCCTCATTACCCGATTTCATCATGGCATAAGCCAGATACCCCATTTAACACAGTCCACATGGATGTATTAGGTCCACTTCCTATTTCCAATGATAAAAAGTATGTACTGCTTATTGTAGATGCCTACTCTAAGTATTGTTTATTTTATGCGATAAAAAAACAAGATTCCAACGAATTAAAACAAATGTTTTCAAATGCTGTTTCCCTATTTGGTACTCCCAAACTTATTGTTTGTGATAGAGGACGGATGTTTGAGAGTGCGAGTTTTCGGGACTGGGTTATGGAAATGGGTAGCGAAATTCACTTTGTGACACCCGAGATGCATAATGAAAATGGTCAGGTCGAGCGCTATTGTCGAACTCTGCTCAATATGTTACGTATAGAGGCGTCTAAGCCGGACAGTAAATGGTCCGATTCCTTGTGGAAAATGCAGCTTGTTATCAACTGCACTAAACACAAAACCACTCGGATCTCACCTTTACAATTGCTTATTGGTGTTGAAGCAGTCACGCCAGTTATAAGAACACTTATCCGCGACATCGCTATTGACGACGTGCGACCGAATCGCGAAGTGTTAAGAGAATTACAAAGGCAGCGCGCTAGCGAACTGCTTGACCAGAATAGACGTAAACAAGATGAATACGTTAATAGAAATCGGAAGGTCAAGCGCAAGTTTAACATAGATGATAATGTGTTTGTAATAAAAACTTCTCAAGTTACAGGCAAGCTGGATTCGGGGATGCGAGGGCCATATCGTGTGGTGAAAGTCTTTCCCCACGATCGATATGAACTACAGTTGCTAACTGGTTCGTATGGCAAAGTTACTCAGGCTGCCGCCGAGCATATGGTTGCTTGGCGAGGAGAGTGGACCCCCGAAACGTGTGCCACGTTTTTTGATAGTAAGTAAACTTTCGTATTTACTGTTCTATCTGTCTGATTACACTGACTGAAAGAGTCGTGTGTACATGCATAGTGTTTGTGGGCATGGAGCAATGGCTCTGCCAAGACATGCTAACTGGGTGCCTCTGTCTATGTGGGCATGGAGCAATGGCTCTGCCAAGACATGCTAACTGGGTGCCTCTGTCTGTTTATGTGGGCATGGAGCAATGGCTCTGCCAAGACATGCTAACTGGGTGCCTCTGTCTGTTTATGTGGGCATGGAGCAATGGCTCTGCCAAGACATGCTAACTGGGTGCCTCTGTCTGTTTATGTGGGCATGGAGCAATGGCTCTGCCAAGACATGCTAACTGGGTGCCTCTGTCTGCTTATGTGGGCATCGAGCGAAGGCTCTGCCGAGACGTGCTAACTGGGTGCGTCTAGAAAAGTTGTATTCAATTACAACAGACATGTTTAAACTAAGTGATAAGGATATTACTAATAAGTGCTATTTTCCCACTTTTAGATGAAAATCATACGAGTGATGGAAACGCAGACACACACCAGGGTCCACCAGATCATGATGCAGCCATTGCCATGAGCCCTTCGCATCACCCAAGTCCACTTGCCGAAGATCGTGACTGTAACAAACGAGGACCACCATCTGAACAACGTGATTGAGGACAACCACACGTCAGGAGAGGCCGTATTAGCATCAAAACGATATCTTCTCCCTACCCTGCGGTCGCGCCTATAAAAGCAGAGCGCAGCCAGTGCTCGCCCCTTACTTCGTGCCCAGCAGCCATCGTGATAGCATCGTGTAGTAATATTGTTGTTATTTTCTTTTGTCTAAGTTACTAATTGTAATTATTTAAATTGATTAAAAATTAGTTTCTAGTCATTTTGTTCATTTTTTTTAATAAAATTATTAGCAACCGCCATTAATATAGTATTCCACAACTATCACACAACGTCGTCTCGTCCCAAGCTAAGCAGAGCTTGAGTTATGAGTACTAGACAACTGATAAACCTATATATTTCTAAATACAAACAAATTTAAAGATAAATTGCACTCAGACACAGAACAAATGATCATGCTCATCAAACATTTGTCATCTGCAAAGCAGTTAGGACCACTAACCACTAGACTAACAGGACTGTCAAAAGACGAAATACATCATCTATCAAGATTTATGAGATTCAGCTTGATGATAGACAGATAAACAGATAAACGGAGTCTTAGTAACAGGGTCCCGTTTTAACCCGTTGGGTATGGAACCCTAAAAAGGCGTCGTGTATATTTTCATGTTATGTCGATCTATCAATGTTTGTCTTTTGTTTATTTTTGAAATGTAGCTGACCTTTTATCTTTACCTTTCTTTATAATGTCATGTTTTTTGTGATGTGTAACCCTTTCTTTATCTGGAAATGCCAAATGCGTAGTTAATTTACTGTATTATTTATTTATTTACGAGAGGGAGAGGGAGGCCAAAGAAAAGATGGATGAATTGTGTGAGAAGTGAAAAGGGAGTTAGTGATAGCGTGAGGAGTGACAGGACAGAATGGAAGAAAAAAACGTGTTGCGCCGACCCCAAAATAAAACGGGATAAGGGCAGGAAGATGATGATTTATTTATTTACGTGCATACAAGGAAACATTAATGGGAAAGGAAGCATAATCAATAGGAAATAGTATAACATAATCGCACTTTTAATGTCCCCAATGCTGAGACTGAGACTAAGGCGTCTTCTCTAGAAGAAGGAAGCGGCCGTAATCCACCACGCGGGTCCAATGTCGGTTGGTGGATGTCAAATGTCTTGATATTTTTAGTTCTAGAACATGTCAGCTTCCACAAGATGTTCCTTCACCGTTTTGAGAGCATTGGTGATGTAATAAATTACACAAAGTAATGCACTGGCGGGGTTTAATAACCAACGTCCTACAATTACTCGTAAGTAAGGACTTTACCATTGGGCCACTCCCTCTCTCAATAGATCACCATCATCATCATTTCAGCAGAAAGACGTCCACTATTGGACATAGGCCTGTCCCAAGTGTCGCCACAATTAACGGTTCTGATCCAAATATATAGTAAATAATAGTCCCAATAGATAGTAAATAATAGTCCTAATAGATAATTAAGTATAAATATGTGTTCATAAGAACTGCTTATTTTTGTAGAATTTTCTTTCAACAGACCTACGAAAGCAGAAATCAATTAAATACATTTTATATCAAAAACATAACCGACTTCACTTAAAAATTGAATTGAATTAGAGGAGTTCCCTCGATTTCGACCATGGGACCATTTGGGAAGTATACCCTTTCCAACAAAAAAAAAATATTTTTTCAATTCGGTTGGCAAGCGACGAAGATATAAAAATAAAAATAAATACAAACATCGAACCTCCTCCTTTTCTTGAAGCCGGTTAAGAACTCGTCCTTTTCTTGAAGCCGGTTAAGAACCTCCTCCTTTTTTAGAAGTCGTTTAAAAATAAATGTTGACAATGCTGTATAAAACTAGATACGGAGAGTATATGCGTGTAAAACTTCTATTTTATTTGATACTTTGTGCATTTTATTGTATTGAGCTGCAGCCGAATGGTAATTTCTCTAACTCTAACAAAGTTGTAATGGAAAAAAGCTAGCATGAAGTTAAATGAAAACATCCAAATTTTTTTTTAATTACATTCACATGTAGCCACATTAATTAAACGCAAAAAAATTCATGCAATCAACTGAAAACCCGCCAACTGAAAAGTTATACTTATCATTACCGTTGATATACACACACATCGACAAATTAACTCCACCAAACTCGCCGACATGACTTTGCAACGTCGGCATGGTTGTCAAGAGTGTCGCGATATAAACCGGCCGCGATCCTTTCAACGTAATGATACCGCCGTAAAAAGCGACACCAGACAACCACTCAACTTTGAGCGAATTACTGAAATTGTGGTCATAATTACGTTCTAAAAATTTAATGATTGAAGGATGTATGGGAAAAGTTGTACCATCATGGAGTACTGCAGTCCATGTTTACTAGGTAAACGAAGTTATTTTTAATGAAAATGGTTCCCTGAAATGTGTAATTACTTTTTAGTGTAATGGTGTAAAAGCCTGCTTAACACGGCAATGGGTAAGTGTAATGAAGTTTTCGTTACATAACAAGGGTAATAATTAATAGCTAATCACCACATTTTGCGGATCCTTAAACTCATAGTGTGATACAATGTTAACAAAACCCAAAAATATATATAAAGATTTCTGGGCACGTTTTCGGCGTACCCAAATAACAGTGATGTGGCGAAGTTCTGCGATGCCTAAGTGCGCCACGTGAGATTGTAAACTGTCGATATATTGTGAACCTTAATACAATTTAATGCATTTTGTTCGGTAGATTATAATTCATCGATGTGAAACTGATAAATCACAATCTGTCGTGGGTTTAATTATCAACTGTCCGAAGGCTGTCACTGCTTGATCAGTCTTAGTAGGCCGTTATGTGTCAATAGAGTTTGGAATGAAACATAGGTGTCAGTCAAATGCCTGTGTACGTAGTTAGGTTATTAATAGGTATGTTGCTAGTCAATATGTAAGTCCGTTCCATCATCGGACCACAAGACGTATGGCGTGGCGCCACCGGTACATGGTAGACATCCCACCCATACGCACGAAGCGTTTTGGGAACCCATACATTGTGCGTGCAGCAAAGAAGTGGAATTTCCAGCCGGCGCGGGCGTCTGTATTTCCTGATAGCTACCACTTAGGGGTCTTTAAGTCTAGAGTGAATAGGTTACTTCTAGGCAAGCGTGCTCCATCGTTGGCCACATCATCGCTTCCCATCAGGTGAGCTTATCAAATAATGAAAAAAGTCATTTTGTATATATGTTTTGTAGTGACGTCTATATTGCCACATACGAACTATCCTGAAATCAATTATCGGGCAGTTTTCCTGGCCACACAAAACGACCGTCTGGTCAGGGAATCATCCCTTTTTAATGGAGATTTGTGTAACTATTGTACCACCTGGTTCCGCTTACCTCTTAAACTTGATGCCTTAAATTAACATTGCAATAATGGCTTTAGTCAAGCACTAGTTATTTGGCATTTATGCTGCACTGGACCTATTTTGGTGCAGCCAAAAGACACAACTTTATCACTTTCTCTCATTTAATACCTTTAACTAGTTGCGTTTATTGTGGAATAATTCTTAATCTTTATGACAAAAGCAAGAAAAACACAATAGCGCTAATAACAACTTCACTCCAACAAAGCCCAATTCCTACACAAATCGCTGTAGAAAAGCGCAACACGACAAAATTTCAAACGCAAACGAGCAGCGGAGCTTCAAAAAGACCTATCATCAAGGCGAGCACAGTTCTCCTTGCAACATGGCGCCGGAAATAATTCTTTTGAAGCAAATTCGTCACCTCTATTCACTGCAATCGCATTCGTGCGCTGCAAACTGCGACGATTTAATTACCACTAATTGGCAAAGGTGTTTGTACTTCTGTTACTACTGAAATGTACGCCATCAATCAATTAAGCCTGCTTGAAGCTGAATAGGCTGTCGTAGAGACAGATATGGCTCGTGTAATATGGATTTGGTTTCGACGTTTGAAATGTTGATTGAATATCAATAGTTATTGGCCCATGTTAGGTTTACAGACAGATGGATGATCCTAGAATTTCTAGAAAGCTGTCTTAGTTAATGCTCCTCTATATTTAATACTAGCTTTCCGCCCGCGGCTTCGCCCGCGTGGACTACAGTTTATATCGCGCGGGCAGAGACTCGTGCTCAGCAGTGGAATTATAGGTAGCCTATGTGTTATTCCAGTATCTCTTCTATCTACCTACCAAATTTGATCTAAATCCGTTCAGTAGTTTTTGCGTGAAAGCGTAACAGACAGACAGACAGTCAGAGTTACTTTCGCATTTATAATATTAGTAGGGATAAGTAGGGAAGTAGGGATGTCTCTTAGTATTAAACTAGCTTCTGCCAGTGACTTCACCCGTGTAGAAGTAGGATTCTCCGTACAAACTTTGAGCCTCCACTTCATCCTCTAAAGGTGAATTTTGATAAATCCCCTCTAAAATGTCATAAAAGAGAGCTTTGTGCCATAATTTTACGCTGTGCGTTGATAAGTCAGTCAGTCCGTTTCTCCTTTTATATATATACTTCGAGAACTCGGCATCACGCAGCGTCTATCATCTTTGGTACAGTCTCGTATTCTCACCTTTTTTGGTCACGTATGCCGCCGAGGGGAAGTGGCTATGGAGCGACGCGTGGGTCCAGGGAAAGGTTGAGGGTAACAGGCCACGAGGAAGATCGCCTATGAGGTGGACTGACCAGATAAGGGCGGCAGTAAATGGCGTATAATCACTGCGCGAACGCACGAGGAAGGCGGCCATAAGAGAGGAGTGGCGTAAAGCTTACCACCAACACCTGAAGCGATGACTACGACGACTCTGTCAAGAGTGATACCGACTAGGAAAAAGAAGATATATTCTTATCTATAGTGTTTGGAGGAAGAACGAGGTTTATTTCATCACAAGTATCTTCGGATTACTTCGGAACTTAATTGTATAGATTTAAGAAAATAAACACATTTTTTTTTATTAATTTATCAGCAGTACACCGCAGACTACTTTCTGTATTATATTAAGTTCTTACAATCCATCCTAAGGTTGTCTGGTAGAGATCGCTGTCGGCGATAAGACCGCCATTGTTCCCATAGATTTAAGTTAACGTAAAAGTTCTGTTACTATTCCGGTGACAGTAAAGTTTATTCTATTCTTCCTCCATTTGTATTTGCACACGTATACAAAAACTTCCAAGGATCATCTATAAACGTCCTCCACAACTAATTAAGAAGCAATCTTAAACAAAACCAAGAAAAATAGCGGCCGCCTCGACGTAATTAAATTACTCAGATCAGAAACCGACATTACTCGGAGTTCCCGAGTTTGTTTGAGCCGAGTTGTTGAGTCGATTTGTTGAGTCGAGTTGCGTTCATATTAATTAGGTGAAGATGCGGAATTCTTATAAACTATTGTTTTGAAGCGACCACTTCCTGGTAGGAGATGTCAGTAAGATGCTGATGGGCTGTGCATTTAGATTCCTCACATTTACCAAACACTAACTTTTACTCACGGCTTCGCCCACGCTTATTAATATACTTTACTCTTTCTCCCCCTTTTCTCACTAAAAAAAATTGCCTATGTCCGACTCCAGGGTCCCAACTATCTCTGTACCAAAATTCATCAAAATCGGTTTAGTCATTTAGGCGTGAATACGTAACTAGCAGACAAACTTACTTTCGGTTTTATAATATTATAGTAGGATTGACACTCCGTGCCCGGGAATGCAAGTAAAGCCTTTGGTCTCGGTTGTTATCTACCTAAATCTTTGACGATCGGGTTTTTTTAAACCTCAACATAATTTAGAGAAACTTAGGCTATAGACAAGTAATTATTGCATTTTTAATGTAAATATGTTTTTTATACATTGAAAAACGACTTGGATTGAATAACTCGTAGATTACTAGATTAGTTTACTTACTGTTTTAAAAGATAATTCAAATGAAACCAAAATAATTGTTTAATTTTTATTACATCGGTGCACCGTGACGTATTCTGTGACGTGTATATTACTCAGGCTTTGCTTCATTACCATTGGTTAAATATATTGGAAGATATACTGCATTAATTGACTTTTAAGGTTTATGAGGTTCGCCGGGTCAGCTAGTAAAGAATAATTTCAAAAATTAATGGTTCCATTAAAAAACAATGTTTTACTTGTGAAATACACTATATATTTTCTACATTCACGCGAACGAAGCCACATTAGCTAGTCTTCAAAATACAATGAAAAATATTTGATCAATGACTAAAAAAATACACAATAGAATAGAATAAACTTTATTGTACACCAAAACAGTAACAAAACTAAAAAAAAACTGGCCAAGTGCGAGTCGGACTCGCGCACGAAGGGTTCCGTGCCATCCTTAAGAAAATTCGGCAAAAAATCGCGTTTGTTATATGGGAGCCCCCTTTAAATATTTATTTTATTTTGTTTTATAGCGGCAACTGAAATACATAATTTGTGAAAACTTCAACTGTATAAGCTATCGCGGTTCTTGGGATACAGGCTGGTGACAGACAGACGGATAGACGGGCAGACAGCAAAGTCTTAGTAATAGGGTCCCGTGTTTACTCTTTGGACGTGCGGAACCCTAAAAATTATGGTAGAATGCGTTCTTTCTCTGGATACTTCGCTTAATCTTGTTCATGGCTTGCGCTCGATATCCCGGGTACGTACATTATTGTTAACGTGTCAAACACGTCCGCCCTTCAAACGCCCGGACACACTAAACAAACGTCATGATTTATATACCCGTATGTTACTGTGAAAGAACGAACTAAGGTGAACCCTAGGGTTCATCAGTTAAAGTCCGAACTCTTCTTAAAATACGCTGGCTGGCAAATAACTTGTAATTTCTTTGATTCGAGACAAGCAAAATTCGGCCTCGCGGACGGCGAGCCATGGGTAGCTCGCTGTCCGACTGTCCGGTAACTGTCCGAATCGAGCCCAAGAAGTCGATGGCGCGCACTGTTCCCGCACGCCTCAGGGAGTTGTCAGTGAGAGGAGGGGCCCAGATGGGTCGACGCCTACTGGGACCAGGGTTATCCGAAAGGAACTTGAGGCCCGGTATGAAGGAACAGGGTGGGGTTTTTAGTCAGTAAGAGTCTGACACTATCTCCCGCTCAACCCAATGGGGGGGTTGTCATAAGATGATTTTTGCCCACATTAAAAAAAAAAGGTGAATCCTAGGCTTCATCAGTAAAAGTCCGAACTCCTCTAAAAATACGCTGACTGGCAACTAAATTGGAATTTCTTTGATTCGAGACAAGCAAAATTTATAAACGAATCTATAAATCTAGAATACCTAATAGGGAAGTTGACGAATTTTTGCGACAGTTTTCATTTTGTAGATACCTGCAAGCTTCCTACCCTAAATGGAAAAAAATATTGAAAAAAAAAAATCAATGAACTAAACTCTTGCGCTCTTGCTAATCTGCTAGTCTGCCCTTCAACGATTGCATTCTTTATACCATCAGGCGCGATCTTAGTCAAGCACTAGTTAACCCCTCGCGCGTCAGTATTAATATTACGTAGTTGCGCGTTTTTACGTAAAAGACAAAAAAAAAATCTTTCTCTGAATTTTTTTAGGAAAAAAAACATACAGAAACCAAAATTTTCGGCCAAAAAAATTTCGTACAAACATGTGTACAAAACGACAATTAATCGTTTTTCAAGGTCATAAAAGTTGTACACACGTTTCACATTCGGCGCTATCAATAAATAAAAAACTATATGTATTAAGTTATAAAAATTAATTCCTCCTTCCCTTAGGCATGTCATCACTGAGAACGGCTAAGCCAAATTTGCTAATTCTTATTTTGTGTTTGATAGTGTCAGGAAAATATATTTTTTTTATCTGATGTAAGCTAGTACTTAACTGCGATTTTACCTGATGGTAAGCAGTGATGCAATCGTTGATGGTGAGGCGCACTACTTTATTAAGAGCCTATTCACTCTAGTCTTGAAGACGCTTAAATTGTAATCGGACGGGAAGACCGCAGCGGGCAAATTGTTCCAGTCCCTCGATGTACGCGGTATAATAACGAGGCAAAACGCTTAGTCCGGACCGTAGAGGTTTCGACATTATGAGAGCAAAAATTAAAAAAAATGCGCAGAAAATTAAAAAACTTTAGAAAATCATGATATTTAATTTTCACGCATTTTACAGTTCTAATCTAAGACAGCACAACTCCTGTCGGGTCGGTTAGTTTGAAATAAAAAATCAGATTAGTTATATTCATTTATTGTGCATAAAACACGCCTAAACGCTTTAGGCTGTCACGTAATCATGATTACGTTACAGTATGAGAGATCTGTTAATCTGTCAGTTCCAGGCGTATGGTTTCATAACTGACGGAGAACACGTTAAAGAAATCGTTGCAAAAGCCAGACATGAAAAAAATTTTTTTTTGGTTCACCCTAACTGTGAAAACAATATTGGTTTCAAAATTGATAGTAAAGCAAACCAGATAACAATTTCGCCAAAACGCTATTTTACTTGGCGACCGTACAGGCGTGATAGACTTTGATGTCAAAGTCCATGTCGACTTTATAAAAGTCCAAGTGGACCACACTTCCACCGAATGGTCCACCACGTCTTCCAGGTGGTCTGCAATGTGGTGGCATCCGCTTTCTTCCGCCTTATTCCAGAACAGGACACCTCTCCAACCACTCAATCGTGTATGGAGTACTGTTCTCATCTTTGGGATGGATCTGCCAAATACCGGCTTGATGCGCTGGAGTCGATTGAGAGGCGAGTCAAGAGAATCATCGGTAATGATGCACTTGTCTGTCTGTTTTCTATCGTTTACATTTCGGGGAATTGCACAATCTAGTTCCACCAGGTCCGTTCCATCATCGGACCACACGACGTACAGCGTTGCGCCACCGGTACATGGTAGACATCCCGCCCATACGCACAAAACGTTTTCGGAACTCATTTATTGTGCGTACAGCCTAGGAGTGGAGCCAGCGCCCTGCTGGAGTCTGTGTTTCCTGATAGCTACAACTTAAGGGTCTTTAAGTTGAGAGCGAATAGGTTACTTCTAGGCAAGCGTGCCCTTTCTTCGACCACATTGTCGCTTACCACCAGGTGAGATGGTGGTCAAAAGCAAGCCCATCAATAATAAAAAAAATATAAAAAAATATTTCTTTAACCTTAAAATTATTTGATACAGCAAATAAAAAATAGCATTCTTATTCCCAATTTTTGTGATTTATATTGTAACTGATACTCAGTAAGTCAGTAACAAAATAAATCACAACTCTACAAAGAGTATATAAATCTTAGGTTTTACCGGCAAATCTGAGGATTTACACGAGATCATGCTTTTACAGTAACATATACCTCTTATATGAGGTCCAAGACCTGGACATAGCTTCATAATGCCAAATGGAGGGTAGTATTACTCAGGGCCGTAAACTAGCCGGCAGTGAGTGCTCATTTTATTGGTCCACGTTCCGCATGTTATGGAGTCTGGCGAACTTCAGCAAATGGTTGGCGTATATCTATGTTGGCGTATACCTATGTTGGCGTATAGTTTAGTATGCATACGGAATAGATGTGTTTACGCACAGATGGAACTAGGGTTTTCTCTCAGTATTTATTTATATGGAGTTTTGTTTAGTAGAAGGGAAAAAGAGATTTATATGCTATTTACTTACCAACGCAAAACTAAACCATTATCATCTCAGCCGAAAAAAATTCCACTGTTGGAAATAGGCTTCCTCTAAGTGTCGCCACAATTAACGGTCCGGTGCGTCTCGCATCCATTGGTTTCCCACAAGCTTTAGCAGGTCATTGGTCCACCTTGTAGGCCTTCCAATGTTGCATCTTTCGGTAAGCGGTCGCCAATCTGAAACCTTTCAGCCCCAACGGTCATCTGTTCTGCGAGCAATGTGGTCCGCCCATTGCCATTTATAAGTTCTGTGTGTGTTCTTCACAACCGGAAACTCCGAGCATAGCCCTTTCCATTGCCCTTTTGGTGAAATGATATGTTAATATTATTAAGAAAAGAAGACCTTTGAAGCATATTGCTCCTAATTCTACATAAAATTCCGTGTCTAATTTTAGCAGCAATTTTATTTTAGTTTTTCTTGAGAATGTTCCGAGTATTATCCTTATATAAGATAGCCGGTACGCTTATCCGCGCAGGCGTACAGTGACAAACAAACTTGTCAGGACGCACTAAGCAACAGGGAGTGGGGAAAGAGGGGGGGGGGGTGGAAACTGTGATATTAAACAAAGTTTTATCACACAAGTTGCAAATTGCAAAACCTAGCGCAGAGCATATGCAAGGATTTTGTTTAACTTTGCATATTAATTTTATATACACAGAAATACCTAAGTACACTTTCTAGCAATATCATCTATGTCTTCACGTTTATATTTCTCCAAGGGTTAGATTAAGGTTACGTGAGGGATTAGGACTTTGAGACCAAGAAGAGTTAGATTACAGATTCATTTAAATAATAATAATAAATAATAAAATCTTTATTTTTGTACTACAATTTAAAGTGTATTCGTTTATACCTACCGTGACTAAAATTAACTCTCTTCTTCTTCTTGGTCGTTTCAGTCTTGCCAGAGTGGTCGTGGTTATCACGAAGGTAGCCTCCGGCAGCCGTCAGGGTACGCCGCACGCACTTCTCGCCACTATTGCCTGCTGGCAGTCATCCAAGCACACTCATTCAACGGGCCGCAAATATGGCCAAAGTACAGACTGCGCACCAGTGTAGACAAGCGTTTCTTTACACCCAGTTCCTCAAGAATGGAAGTAAAGTAAACTAAAGTAAATAAAATAAAGTAAGAAAACCCCATGCCTACATAAACACTTACAAAACTTGCGACTGAGGACCACAAGACTTCTGACTTCTCTTTATTCATATGATTTAAAATTTCTATTGGGACTTACTGATAGAAAAAGATTTTGAAACCTAAGAGGCATTACTTTTTAATCTACAACTGTCTTATACATAAGATCAGAAATATAGCAGAATTATGAAATATATGTTAGAACAAAGGCCATGAAACTGCTGACAAAGAAAGAATCGACTACAAAGCCTCGTGTTTGTTATCTAAAAGAAAGTAATTTATAGACTTGTGTTAGTCTGTGAGCATTCGACACGATATTGAGGCTTTTGTCTGCGGTACGTGTGTGTTGTTTCATTAATATCTTTGGAAAAACATAAATCATTTTCATTTTGTAGGTTACATACTGCAGCATCTTTCAACAATACCATTTTAAAGGGGTTTAGAACTAAAGGGACAATATACTAAGTCTTTACCTATGAAATTGAGTGACGTTTTGACGTTTGTTCTGGTGATATTGGTGTCTTACTAATTTCGGATTTAAAAATAAAAAACAGCGATAAAGTGATCAAAAAGTTTTTATTAGAGTACGTAGCAACATTGTACTCGACATAAAGTGTGGTGAAATCTCATATTTGCCCCTAACGTGTATAAATATAATATAAAGAAACAGCTGATCATCATTGAAAAATATTCACATACCCTCAAGCACTTTTAATAAATTTTGTCAACATTCCACTTTGACAGTTCGTTTATTTTGATTATTTACTCAAAGTTCATTGAACCTAAACAATGCCGGCAAAGTGTGGTGGATGCGGCAAGTTTGTGTCGGCAAGCGACTCCACAAAGTGCACGAAATGTAGCAGTGTGTATCACCGTACGTGTGTCGGCCTCCCTGCGAAAGGTCCCGCAGCCACTATAGGGCAGTGCCCTGAGTGCAAGAAAAATGTCCGCCGGGACAATAAAGCCGAGACACCGGTGCGGGGGTTGCTAGCTGTGATGCAAAGCGAGGAGCCAGCTGATGTGCTCTTGTCAACGCCGCCATCGATTCCAGCGTCGACGCCCGTGACACCTGTGGGTACAACACAACCGGGTCAACCGGCGTCGCCTCTGTCAGTGGCAGCGTCGCTTCACGAGTTCCCGCAGGACGTGGGCTCGGCGTTGAAATTAGTTGTGGAGGAACTACGCACCTTAAGATATGAGGTCTTGGAGCTCCGTAGAGATGTGGCTGATTTGAAGGCGTCCAACGAATCATGCCACATTCGCATGGACGGGATCGAGTCAAGGTTGGAGTTGCTCGAGAAACAGCAGTCTGAAGGCTGTGCTTCGTCGGCGGCTTCGGGAGTAGTGGAGAGCATTGTGGAGCAGCTGAAACGGGACCTGAACGATAGGGATCAGGAGCTCATGGCTAATGACGTAGTCGTAGCTAACGTGCCTGAGGCCCAAGGAGAGAACCCCTCGCATCTCCTCCAGCTTATTGCCACAGACACTGAGAATACATACAAGACATATTTATATAAATTTGAAACAAACATATTGTTACGACTTGACCAACATAGTTCTTCTTCTGTAATGAACCTTATACACGTTTTGAACAATACATATAATGACTAAATCGACATTATTAAAGTTTGGTTTATTTAATGCTGGCTCGCTGGCAACTAATCAAGATGAGTTCCTGATTGCCATGTCACAACACTCAGTAGATATCATGGCAATTAACGAAACGTGGCTGAAACCTGGAGAAGAAGGTCGCGCGCCCAAGGTCCCGGGGTATAGGCTGAAACATGTGCCACGCCCTGCGTCTATACGAGCGGGTCGGGGTGGGGGTGTAGCTTTTTACATTAAAACGGGAATAAGGGCTCGCGTACGACCACACTCCGAAAACTCTGACGTTGAACAAATGTGGTTAAGCCTAACTATCAATGGTAAAAAGTTATTGATAGGCACAGCATATAGGCCACCATGGTTCGAACTGTCTAGATTTTTGGATGGGATAACTGACAGTATTAGTGCATTGGCTCCATACGATCATTTAGTAGTGTTGGGGGATTTCAATGTAAATGTATTGGATACAAATAGTGGAAAGACTAAGGAGTTAGTAGAATTCCTAAATTACTCTAGTCTAAATCAGGTGGTTCTGTCGCCAACCCATTTTGTAGGTGATAGTAGTACCCTGATAGATATCATCTGTACTGATATAGGAGTTCGCAATGTACAGGTCAATCATATCAGCGAGCTTGGCCATCATTCGTTTATTGTGTGTGATACGGTGGTAAAGAAATTAAAGAGCAAGCCTAGGCTGGTTACATATCGTCCTTTAAGAGATATTTTAGATAACTACTTTGCAGCAGATTTGGAATCAATGCCATGGTTAGAAATAAGCTCACTGCCAGATGTGGATAGCATGGTACATTTTTTTAACTACCACTTAAACCTATTATTTAATTTACATGCACCCTTAAAAAGTAAAATAGTCAGAGATCGTCCTACACCTTGGATAACGGAAAATATAAAACTAATGATTAAGTTAAGAAATGAGGCAAAAAATAATTATAATAAGAACAAACAAGACTCCTCTAAGCAATATTATTTAGATTTAAAAAAACAAGTTTGTGCTGCACTAATGCAGGAAAAGAAGGTGTACTTTGACGGGCACATTAATAATCAGTTGAGAAACCCTAAAAAGCTATGGAATAATCTCAAGTCCGATGTGCTTGCAGATCATAGTGATGGCATGCTACCCGAACAATTCAATGACCCAGATGAAATAAACAGGGCATTTCTTGATGTGCCTGGTCAGAACATTTTGTCAACATCACAAGTGTCATATTTTGCCTCAAATCGTTATGGGGACACTCATTTTGAGCTGCATAATGTTAGTGAGGCAGAAATTTTCAAAATTATCAAGAGTTTGGGGTCAAATGCAAAGGGAATAGACGGATTGAGTCTTGATATGATAATGCTCACATTACCAACCACCCTCCATGCCATCACAACAATAGTAAATAAGTCTATTGATACTAACACTTTCCCTGACTCATGGAAATGTGCTATAGTGCGTCCATTACCTAAGACCAGCAACCCTGGTACTGTTAAAGACCTACGCCCAGTAAGCATACTCCCATGTTTATCCAAAGTCTTGGAGAGAGTAGTCTATAACCAGATGCTGGAGTATCTGGAAGCTAACAACATGCTTCCTGACCTGCAGTCTGGTTTTAGAAAAGGTCGTGGGACGGCTACAGCCCTTTCGGATGTGATAGGTAATATCTTGGAGGCACGTGACAGGGGGGAGGGGACCATACTTGCTCTTCTTGATTTTTCACGTGCCTTCGATGCAATTAACACCACTCTATTACTTTCCAAGTTAGCCTATTATGGTTTTACGACGGAAACAATAGAGTGGTTCAAAAGCTACTTACAGAATAGGTCACAGCTCGTGGAGATCCAGAGGGGAGATGGATCATCTAGCTCTTCCTCTCCTCAAAATGTGTCACGTGGTGTGCCCCAGGGATCAATTTTGGGGCCTCTTTTATATATCCTCTACAGTGCAGATATTGTTAATTCCTTCCAGCATTGCAAGTATCACATGTATGCCGATGACATACAGTTATATACTTGTTTTAAGCAAGCAGATCTAAAGGAAGCAGTGGACAAAATTAATGCAGATCTTAATAGAGTGGTAGAATGGTCGGATGCTAACTCGCTAGTTTTAAACCCACTGAAGTCTAAATTCATGGTTTTGGGAAGTAGAAAAATGATTAAAGCAATACTGTCAGCCAATCCGGAGCTTTTTATCAAGGGGAATAAAATAGACAGGGTGGATCTGGCCTGCAATCTGGGTTTGACTATGGACCCTGAACTGAGATTTGAGAAGCACATCAGCAATGCCATGCGAAACTGCTTTTATAGGTTAAAGCTTCTTTATAAAATTAGAGCCCATCTGAGTGTTGATCTTCGCAAACAACTGGTAGATAGCTTAATATTATCACGTCTGAACTATTGTGACACGGTGTATGGACCATGCCTGTTAGCCAGAACAGAAAAGTTAATACAGCGTATTCAAAATGCATGTGTAAGGTTTTGTGTTAATGTACCACATAGAAGTCACGTGACTCCATATATCAATGACAATAATATAATGAAAATGGCAGCAAGGAGAAAGTTGCATTTAGCTGGTTTACTGTTTGGTATTGTCACTACTCAGAAACCAAAATACCTATTCGACAAACTAATTTGGAGACAAAGCAAATATGAACCACGTTCCTCCACATATCCTCTTTGTACACCACATCACAGAACCGCTGCATTCAGGGGTAGCTTCAAGTATACCGCGACCCACTGTTGGAATGACATTCCCCCTCCAGTTAGAGTCCTGAAGACAAAAAAACATTTCATTAACATTTTAAAAAAATATTTCATGCACATTCAGCAATCCACATAACTTGAGTCATTATAATCTAATTATATTAAGTATTTTTAGCTTTTACCTGTTCGGGTATGGACTTCAAGCAATGGATATGGTCTTCCACAGTGGTGATAGTCTTTATTTTGATCCTACACCCTTTGATCACTGACTTTGTGGTGGGATATGCATTTTGGGGGTAATGAGACATTCAACGCTTCTATCAATATTTTGTTTTATATGATTCACAATCTATTTGGCTTCTTGGCATTGCTTGGGTGAAATTAGTGTACACTCCTCATCTCACATATTGTAAACACATTGTTCTTCTTAAATTGTTATTATTCTTTCTTAATTCATTTTAATTTTAATGCATAACTTTACTATGGGAGGATATTTCCTGTTTTCTGGAGAGGTTTGCTCTTGAAATGTCTTTTTTTTTATGCGAGTTGCCATCTTGATGCCACCTCCCCATAATATAATATGGTGCAATTTTCGGTTCATTGAATCTACCATTGTTACAAAAAAAATAATTGATGGCTGCAAGAGAAATAATTTGTTATTGATCCAGTTTTGGTTTATTTTTGTTATTGCAGGAATGTATTAATGTGTATATTTGTGTAAAAATAGTTAAAATTTAGTATTGTTTACAGTGTTTATAATGTTGGTGTTTTGTTTAATTGTATTGTATGTAAAATGTTTATCAATGGATATGTATTCATGTAAAGGATTTGTCTAGAGGTACTAACCTGCCCTGGATGAATGTTTACACTCAGAATAGACGCCAAAATTTTGTCACTCGAACGGTGGTTGCTGAAAACCAGCGCCGTAGATGTCTAGACTTGCCTGGCGTCACGGTATATGCTGAGCAATGACCTATTCTTGCTAAGATTCGACGCACAACTTGGATTCTTAGATTTTAATGGTAATAATTGTGTTTTTTCGTTTATTTTTATGTTTTTTTTTTTTTTTTTTTCACTCTTTATTTTGTTACGTTTGTCTCTGTTGAAGCCAGCGTCAAAACGTCAAAGACAACAAAGAGTAGTTGCAATAGATAACCTGCACAACTCTTTTTTGTCTATGGTGTAGGTGCAATCACAGAGTAAATAAAATTGTTACTTAATACATTTAATCGCTGTATGCATGGCCTGGCAGGCATTTTTTTTTTTGTTTTTGTTTTTCTGTAATGATTTGTGCGTCTAATTAGGCGGAATAAACATGTTTTCTTTCTTTCTTTCTTTTCTTTCAAATTAATGTTTCTAGGTTTCCATAACCAAAGGGTAAAAATGGACTCTATTGCTAAGACTCTGTTATCTGTCGCCAACTTATATCTCATGAACCGTGATGACTCTACAGTTGAAATTTTGACAGATTTATTTTCAACATTATTTTAATTATTAATTCTTTATTGTACACAAAGACATAATATAACATATAGAGATACAGAGAGTTCATGTACAAAGGTGAGTTAATATTATTTTTAACATTATTTTTGGTATAGCGAAACCTGAATATAGTTTGTTCAGTATCAGAAACTGTATCAATTCCAAAAATATCAAAAATCACAAGTTGACACTAAGTACAAAACAGGTTACGACAGGTCATCAGCCCAGCAGGGTCAAAGCCTACTGGGGCCAGGGTTATCCGAAAGGAAGCCCTCGATATGAAGAGGCTAGAAGGAACGGGGTGGGTTTTTAGTCAGTAAGAGTCTGACACTACTTATCTATCTCCCGCTTTTTGTTTGTAGGAGCTAATCTCTGGAAGTACTGGTCGATTGCTAAAATTTTTTCACTGATAGAAAATTGCTTTATTCCTGAGTAACATAGGCTAAGTATATTTTATGTAAGCGGGCGAAGCTGCGGGCAAAGGCTAGTATATAATATTTATAGAACACACACTAACAAATAACATATGAATTAATGAACAGGCTTACTTAATACTTAAGACTAGCACAGGTTTGTAATCAAAGAGGAATATTTAATGTATTTTATATAACGCGTACAACTTTAGTAATGTGCCCAGACAAAGTAATAAATAAGTGTGTACAGTGAACTACACAAAGTGTTAGGGATAATAACAAGTGAATCATTTATGTTCTATTCACTAATGCAAAGCGTACGGGATACGCAATAGTCATGGCGGTATGACCCCATTTTGAAAAGTGACTAAAAGAGCGTAACGGCATCTTCACCATATTATTCATAGGTTACTTCTAAGCAAGCGTGCTCCATCATCGACTACATCATCGCTTACCATCAGGTGAGATGGTGGTCAAACGCGAGCCTATCAATAACAATAAAAACACCTTCCGTTCCCGTGAACTTAGAACGTAAAGAGCAACTGAAAGACGTAGGACGCAGAAGATGTAGTTTTAATCAGTAAAACTCTGACATGTCATCTCGCAGCACTCAGAGGTACGGTAATGGACCGAGTCCAAGACGTCGACGGCGCGCACTGTTCCCGCGCGCCTCAAGGAGTTGTCAGCAGCAGGAGGGGCCCAGCTGGGTCGAAGCCTACTGGGGACAGGGTTGTCCGAAAGGGAGCTCGTGCCTAGAAGGAACGGCGCGGGGTTTTTAGTCAGTAAGAGTCTGACACTGTCTCCCGCTCCACCCAAGAGCGGGTTTCGTCAAAGATGATTTTCCCCGTCGACAAAAAAAAAATCCCTCAGAGGTAATTCCGACGCCAACTTAAAAAAATATCATGACACACAACAAATAAAATAATAATCATAATCATCAAAGACGAATTTGGGTTTTATTCACTAATGCAAAGCGTAAACTTAATGCCATCACCGTGGCGGTATGACCCCTTTTTGAGGAGTGACTAGAAAAGCATAACGGCGTCTTCACCTATGTATCACGCAGGTCCTTACCAGATATGATAAGTTCGGGAGCGTTTTGGGAAGCAGTAATGCGAACAAAGAAGCACGCATGAGGTAACGGACATCCTCACGCCCTAGCGGCCACGACTCTGACTCCGACTACTAGCCACGGTTGGCACAGGGTTGTAGACGACCAGCAATGAGCTAGCTCGCTATCCAGCCATCTGGCAATCGTCCAGACTGAGCTTAAGTCATCGATAATATGCAGTGTTCCAAGCGCTCCTCAAAGAGATATCGGCAAACCGTTGGGGCTGATAGCCCAGTAGGGTTGATCATCATCTTCCTGCCCTTGTCCCGTTTTATTTGGGGTCGGCGCAACACGTTTTTTTCTTCCATTCTGTCCTGTCACTCGTCATGCTATCACTAACTCCCTTTTCTTTCATATCACTTCTCACACAATCCATCCATCTTTTCTTTGGCCTCCCTCTCCCCTTCCATCCATCCACATGTAAACTCATAACTTTTTTAGCAACATGCGTTTCGTCCCTCCTTTTCACATGACCATACCAAGACAAACGATTTCCTTTCAGCTTTTCGGTCACTGGCGCCACTTTCAAACTTCCCCTAATATACACACACACACACATACATACATGCATACATACATACATACATGTTAGTTAGCCCAGTAGGGTTGATATCAGGGTATATATCAGATACAGCTGCGGGGATTTCCTGCAAAGGAAACCCGTGATCCAAGAGCGTAAAGGGCACATGAAGGACACATGAGTGGTTTTAATTAGTAAAAGTCCGACATGCCCAGCCACTACACTGAGAGTGGAGTGCTTCTGGCACTAACGTAAAAAAATATTTTGTCGAAAATATTATTGGTCGCCACCAAATCGATGTGCACAATATACATACTCAAATTCCTATTATACAACACGGGGCAATATTGATTTCTAAGGAGGATTTTTGTTTTCATGGATAGGCTCGTATTTGACCACTATCTCACCTGATGGAAAGCGAGGATGTGTCCGGCGATGTGACTATTCACTCTTGACTGAAAAATCCCCCTAGATTATAGTAACCTATGATTCCTGGTTACATACAAAATTTCGCCTGTATATCATTAGTATGATCTTTGAACTTCAGGTCATGAACCGAATGACCTTTCCAACAATGAGCGTTCAAAAAAGCATAAAATCCTGCGTCAGCAAAACTGATGGATACAAATTATTAATGAATATCATGTGGCAAGCATTCATAAAGATGATTGAAACTGATTAACTCAATTATTTTACAATGTAGCCTTTATTTCATTAAGAATTATTGATGAATACAGGCACAATGTGCTTTTGTGAGCGGTATGTCAATATGCATATTGGAGTGGTTTTAAAAAATGTTAGCAGTATTGTATTTTTTTGTTACTTTTTAGGATTCCTGCAATTTTCATAGAACCATACAGGTTTCCAAATATTGGTCAGAAAAAGTATAGTTTGAAAGCATCGACACGAAAAGAAAAAGAAGAAGGGTTCCGTACCGAAACGGTAAAACGGGACCCTATTGCTATCACTTCGTTGTCTGTCATAGGATGTATCTCATGAAACGTGATATGATACCAGGTAGTTGAAATTTTTACAGATAATGTATTTTTGTTGCCGCCACAACAATAAATACTAAAAACAGATTAAAATAAATATTTAAGTGGAGCTTCCATACAAAAAACGTGATTTACTTGCCGTTTTTTGATACCGATGGTACGGAACTCTTCATGCGTGAGTCCGACTCACACTTGGCCGGTTTTTTAGTTATTTGTTAGACTTGCGTTTGACCATTGTCTCACGAGATGTGGTCGACTGATTATGATCGATGGATAAAGGGTATAAAAAAGAGAGATTTTATATTTTTTTTAACTCCTTATGTGTGCCATTTTTAAACAGCTCATGAAGCCATGTTTTTTTTTAACAAATTCATTCGAGCGTAAATGTTTGACAATTCCACAAAAACAATACATTTTCATTTCACTTCTGTACTCGACTGTACTCTGTCTCAACTCTAAGAGACGGATACTTATATCACGTACATTTATGATAAAACTTTTGTAATAATTGTATTCTTTCTTTGTTTCATAATAAAATAATATTTATTCCGTTCAGGACTGCAAAGGCATTTTTATTGCTATTTTTTGCTAAAGTAAAAACAATAAATGGATGAAAAGCGCCTGAAATTTAGAGTTCCGAGGCCATTAAACAACGGTTATAATATTACCTGAATTAAGTTGTCTGTACTGTTAGAAGTACCTACTTACTGTGCTGTAAAATACTTTTACCGTGATTGGCGGTTGAACATTGGTACTTCATTTTTTAGGGATTCATATTCAAAACAAGTTTAATTGAAGATGTCAATAAAAATGTAGACACAATTTTATTTTAAAATACATTATAAAGTTTTTCATACAATATAATAATAGATTGAACACGAAGCCTTTCATTTACGTCTCCACACGCTACAAATTAATACCTATAATAAAACTATCGTAACTATTTACAGTGACTAATAGTTATAGATGGTCGATAGGGCCAAAGGGTTCAGACTGGTGATCGCACACTGAAAAACGTAGATTTGGAAGGCCGACGACCTTTTTTTATGGTGGGGGAAAAACCATCCAATGACAACCCCCGCTATTGGGCGGAGCGGGAGATAGTGTCAGACTCTAACTGACAAAAAACCCACCCCATTTCTTCCAGTCTTCATACTGGGGCTCGAGCTTCCTTTCGGATAACCCTAGCCCCAGTAGGCTTCGACCCAGCTGGACCTTCTCCTGCTGCTGACATCTTTTTGAGGCGCGCAGGAACAGTGCGCACCGTCGACGCCTTGGGCTCGGTCCGGACAGTTACCGGACGGTCGGACAGGGAGCTACCCATGGTCACCCACCCCGTTCTTTCAAGCCTTCATACCGGGGCTCGAGCTCTCTCGATAACCCTGGCCTTGGTGAGAGTCGCGGGAATACGGTGGATAGTCTGGCGGGATTGCTCGCAAGCACTCCATTCCAGATGCCACTTAAATATGGCGATTGTTCGTGATGTGTGTCCTTGATTCTCCAGCGAATGTCACCGACAGGTGCCTCAACATACATACCTATAAAGAGACAATCATATTAATTTTGAGCATTGAATTTACATCGCCACCACACTTACTGCTACGTTTAATTAGTCGGATTCCCATAAAACGTACCTTTCCTTCCCTCTGTTCCCACACTCGTACATAGGTACCCCGGTCCCTTGTTCCCATAACCGGATAAATGACAGGACCAATGTTCGGCTTGTTCCTAACGATTATTGCGCGACAACGTTGCAAGGATAATTAAAATTGAACGAGCGTCGCCGCGGTATCTCGCTCTATTTGCGTTAATTATGGCTCGCTAGGGCTGTCTGAATTGGGATATTAATTTATCATAACTGGGACTGGCTTATGTAGCTATGTAAGGGACTATGAAACGATAACTTAAGGAGATGCAACATACATTTTCACTGTTTTTCATACAACGCTCTTACCTGATTATGAGGTTATACACATCTTTCTCCAGATATTTTGGATTCACTGCTATCTTGTGGATATTATCTAGATTTCTGTTGAAATCAAAACGTAAATTTGTGTTAAACTAATCTAGTAAAGACCTCTGAAAATCTGTTATTTTATGTGAACCTGTGGCTTTCATAATGCACTCTTATTTAAAAATATAGGAAAGTCGTCCTCATTTAATCGAGTTTCTGAATGATGCCGATTTTCCTGAAAAGCTTTAGGGCTCAAAAAATACGTAGTTTTGAGATCTTATATACGGTATAATAATAAAATTTCGCATCGCCACTTCATCAAACATCGCGTTGGATTGCGTTAGATGAAGCAACTAGTCGTTTTAAACCATGCTCGACGTTGACGATAGGCGAGTAGAGAAGGGCCTCTTCATACGTTTTGGTGCACACAGCTAAGGAGTGAAATACCTTGACGGGGAGGCTATTAAGTCAAGAGTTAATTGGTTAATTCTAAGTAAGCGTTCTTCAACGTCGTCGGTCACATCATCACTCATCAGGTGAGATAACCACCGCCTGCGCATGCGCCACCTGCTATGCTGCCCATCCTGCATTACCACCTGCAGTTTTCAGGATCTATATGAGGCCAACAATAGAACCGTACAGGTTGCCAAATATTGGTCAGAAAAAGTATAGTTTGAGAGCATCGACACGAAAAGAAGAAGAAGGTGAGATAACGTTGGAAACCTATAATGGTTTGGCAAACAGACTGACAAACAGACTTGATAAACAGTATGTTTTACAAAGATTATTGAGTATATGTTCCATATAGCTTACGGAATCCCATAGGAGTCGAGAAAATTCAAGCATTACGTTTTTTTATATTGTATAAACTAGTGCTTGACTGCGATCCCACCTGATGGTAAGCAGTATTGCAATCGTTAGTGGTGAGGCGCTAGTTTATTAAGAGCCTTTCATACCAGTCCTGAAGATACTTAAATTATAATCAGACGGGAAGACCGCTGCTGTCAAATTTTTCCACACGGTATACGAAGTGAAACGCTTCTTCCGTACCGTAGAGGTGTTAACAACGTAAGGGTGTACACTCGTTCGTCCGGTTGCCTGATGGTAGAAAGATAAAATCAAGTCATGTAATTCCTGCGCTCACTTCACAATGTCTCACGAATTCTTGTTTCCCTTAAGGTAAAGTAAGTAAGGTAAGGCCATAGATTATAGTCGGCCTTATAATGATCCCACTGCTGGGACTCAGGCCTCCTCTCTAGGAGAGGGAATGGGCTGTAATCCACCGCGCGGGACCAGTGCGGGTTGGTGGATATCACATGTCTTCGAATTTTGTGGTTCTAGGACATGCCGGTTTCCTCACGATGTTTTCCTTCACCGTTTTGAGAGCAGTGGTGATGAAATAAATTACACAAAGTAATATGCCTGGCTGGGTTTGCACCCGTGATCTACAACTCGTAAGTCGGGGCCGTTACCACTCGGCCACCACTACTCTCTACG